>OY748309.1:7048923-8342574 GCA_963556515.1 Nudaria mundana
CGCCAATCTCAAGGTAATGCTTGATTAGTTGATAGTCCCGCACAGAAGAACTAGTTATTCCTAACTAGCTCCAGGTGCAGGACAAGAAACGTTGTTCGGTATTTGAGTGTCTGGTAACCCGATTTTTGCGGAGCGCCAGAGGTAACCTAAAAAGCCACCAGGCACGCGCTCAGCAAAAATCGAACTCCCGACTAGGTAGTCGATTTAGTAATATTGTCGCTGACGTAACGAATGACAGTTCATCACAACTGTCAAAAGTGTCACTTCTACTCATCCAATCAATCACATTGGTCGTATCAAGTTGTCAACTTGGCAGAATTGACTTTGTTTCTCAATTATTTTTAGATTAGGACAGAATTTTTTTTTATGTATGTTTGACAAAATATACACAAAAACGATGCCACTTATTATTTTAGTATGATAAAAACAAATAGATACCTGTCGTCCCGGCTGGAGTGCCCTTATGACGTCATCATGTCACTAGAGGGCGCGGGCGTGGGCGCCACTCCCGGGATGCCCTTCAACAAGTCCGTGATGTCGCGACGGAACAGCGACAAGTTCTGTGTGAACCTAAGAGAGATATATGGGGTTTTTTAATACTCCAAACTATTTAAATAAATAAATTAAGGAAAAAAAAATAGAAGCATTACTCACACACACATATCACGCCTATATCCCGCACGGATAAGCAGAGGTATTACTCACCCACAGTTTGCCAGTATTTTGTCCCACGTAATAGGGGGCAAACCTATTGCCGTCACCGGGCAATTAATTCGGTCATTTTGGACAAAACCCGCTTTCTGGGTTTTGTCCAAAATGGCCGAATTAATTTAATAAAATAAGCAGCTATATTATAATTTAGAAAACTTAAGTTGAAATGAAACCCGTTGCCTTGCGATGAAATGTTGACGAAACTATTTTAATACTACTAAAATACTTTCGTCAACTAGAGTCAATTTAGAGATTTTAAAACGAATAGAGGTTAAGACATCGATTGATTTTAGTAGATTTTAAACCGAATAGAGGTTGAGACATTGATTGATTTTAGTAGATTTTAAACTGAATAGAGGTTGAGACATCGATTGATTTTAGTAGATTTTAAACTGAATAGAGGTTGAGACATCGATTGATTTTAGTAGATTTTAAACCGAATAGAGGTTGAGACATCAATTGATTTTAGTAGATTTTAAACCGAATAGAGGTTGAGACATCGATTGATTTTAGTAGATTTTAAACCGAATAGAGGTTGAGACATTGATTGATTTTAGTAGATTTTAAACCGAATAGAGGTTGAGACATCGATTGATTTTAGTAGATTTTAAACTGAATAGAGGTTGAGACATCGATTGATTTTAGTAGATTTTAAACCGAATAGAGGTTGAGACATCGATTGATTTTAGTAGATTTTAAACCGAATAGAGGTTGAGACATAGCTTGATTTTAGTATAATTTATCGATAGGATTTAATAGTTTATTGATTGCTTTTATTAGATTTTAGACCGAGTTGAGGTCAAGATATTGATTGATTCTACTCGATTATTTATTGATCTAAGTTGCACAATTCTGAACTTGTTTTTTTTAACTGAATATTACTATGACAAACCTGTCCCTGTTCTTGGTCAATAGGTTAGGTTCAATCCCGGCCATTAGCGCGTGGAACCAATGAGCGAGTTGCGCCTGTTTGTCCCTCGGCTGTTGAGCGATCATCTCCTGTCTGCTGCGAGCGAACTGCTCCTCGTTGAGGAGTATCAGGCCGAGTAGAGGACGAGACATCGACCACTGGTTGCAGCCCTCCTCGAACATTATCACGTTTAGGACCTGGACAAAAAATACGCTAGGTCAGGACATTCTCATACGACGTCATCTAGTCCAAACTAAGCTATAAGCTTGTGCTATGGGATCTAGACAACTGATAAACATAATTATATATTTCTAAATACATACATTTTATACATAGAAATCACCCAAACTCTGAAACAAACATTTGTGGATCACACAAATATTTGATTCAACCCGGGAATCGAAGCCGAGACTCCGGAATCGAAAACCTATTTTGTACACATATAATTTAACGATATGAAAATCCAAATCGAACTAGCGACTGTTCCCCTTCTACTAATATTATAAAGCAGAAGAGTTTGTTTGTTTGAACGCGCTAATCTCAGGAAGTACTCGTTCGATTTGAAATATTATTTTTTTGTTGAGTGGTGCATGGTGCGACCACGCCGAAGCAGAGATAAATGACTAGTGAAATGGAGGCGTCTAATACGTTACTATCTAACCTTTTGAGAATAAGACGTGAGTTGGGATAGAACCTTGTCATAATAACCGGTCCGTGACGTCATCAATCACTGAAAAGTTCGGATAACAAAACTGTATTGTAGGTTGAACTACGTCACTATGACGTCATCAACATGGCCGCCAATCCCATTGTCATCTTGCGCGGCTAATAGATAAACTAAAACTCACAGTGGCTAATAGTTGTTGCAGTATCTCAGGTCGCCGTTGCAGTATGTGTATGAACATGTTGCTAGTCTCTGGAGGCGGCAGTCGCGGGTTCGAAACTTTGTTACTAGCTGTTACAAAAACATATTTGTTTAGGAGTTAGTTACAAATCTGTAACATAATGAAGTACAAATTCAACGGTTACTATCTTAGATCAAAAATACCTAGATTACCGATCAGTGCTTTAAAAACGGCACCACTTTACCTCGGTCATGCGCCTGCGACCTGCGCGCTTCAACCGCACGCCTTACTAAGTTCCTGTTCCGCTTGCTGACTCTCGAGGGATGCGACAACGGCGCTGTACATTGATGCAGCAGTATTCATTATTACGAATTATTTCTATGTCAACCATCAATGTACAATCTTGTTTATTTTATAGATGTTATCTATATATATAATACGCCAGTGAAGCCGCTTCTCCTCCTAAACTAAGAGTCGCACAGTCAAGTGTGGCACACCGTTGGAAAGGTCGTGGTCTCAAGTGGTGCGATAAGATTAGAAATTTGACAAAAAGTAAAGAAAAAAAAAATTATTACTTTCGCAGTTTGCGCTAAGGGTTGCTAGTTTGTAATAATTACCTACATAGTATTAGAGTGCCAAGATTCCGCGTTGTGTTTGTACTGAATCCAATATCTATAGCATTTTTAATCTAAGGTTACTATAGCATAAAAAAGTTTCATAAAAAAACCGGGGAAATGCGAGTCGGACTCGCGCACAAAACGACAAAATAATCATGTTTGTTGTATGGGAGCCCTCTTAAATATTTATTATATTCTGTTTTTAAGTATTTGTTGTTATAGAGACAACAGAAATACATCATCTGTGAAAATTTCAAATTTCTAACTATCACAGTTCATCAGATACAGACGGACGGACAGCGAAGTCTCAGTAATAAGGTTCCCGTTTTACTCTTTGGGTACGGAATCCTAAAAAGGAAAAAAAATAGTCACAAGATAGTTTTCCTTGTAAGAGAAAGATTTCAATTCAAATTCGCCCCGGGTGGATGACTTCCAAAAAATATTTAATTTTTAATTTTTTTATGTTACCGATGGACTTTTAGTGAGATAGTTATACTTACTTTTCTGTACTAATTCTTTAAATAGATGTGATACTATATAATCTAATGTTGCGCAGCATCCCGTGCATACACTTGTATCTACAACAACACAATTATACTATAATACCTGACTCTGAAATTATATGTCTGTATTTCTAAGTATGTAAACAAAAAATGAAATAAACACGAGTAGTTTTTAAAGAAACGAGCCTTGGAGAGTTTCTTTATAGTATCCTACGAGTGTTCTAACACCCAGTTGCAGTACCCGGCGATAAATATTGCACATCGACCTTTGGAAAGAGACAGTCCGTTAATTTCGGCTTCGTAGAGCGTTATCTCTGTCGCACACTATCTATGTGACATTTTGTCAGTCTTTTCGTTACATGTTTTTTTATTTTACCCGAACCTAAAGCCAACACTTATAGAAAAATTGGTGTATTTGATACAAAGAATAAAAATAATTATTAAAAGAAGCAAATCATAATTGTTTTAACAGCTCCTAATAGATACCGGACTGTTTGTATTTCGTGCGACAGAGATAACGCTCTACGAAGCTGAAATTAGCCGATTGTCTCTTTCCAAAGGTCGATGTGCAATATTTATCGCCGGGTACTGTACGAGTGTTCTAATACCTAGTTATCTGCAGTTTCATACACTACTTTATCTAATCTCATACATTTAGGCATTTTGACAATAACATATTGATGAGAATACGTTAATATGGCGGCAAAACATAACAAGACGGTATGGTTGACAGACTTTAGCCTGTTATTGCTAGTAGACTGTACTATATATTTAGTCTCACAGCACACAATACTATAGAGAGTGGCCCTCAACTTGACGACCTACTGATGTGCCTCTTCACGCTCCGTTTAAAGAACCCAGGATTATATGTGGGAGGAAACACGTGCACAGGCAGGGCGTTCCAGGCCACTATCGTTCTGTAGAGAAACGAACGTTTAAAACGCTCGGTTCTCGCGAACATGCTATCCACTGTGTGGAAGTGGCATCTCTGCCCGGCACGAGTCGTTCGGGAGCAGCAGGAAGAGGATGGAATCAGATTGAAGAGCTCTTCAGAACACTCGCCGTGGTAAATACGGTAGAATGCGGCCAAGGAAGCTATTGTTCGGCGCTGAGCTAGCGGCTCAAGGCTTCCCGTTACCTCCGGACAATCTATAATACGGATAGCCCGTCGCTGCATAGCGTCGAGAGCGTCCAGCAGATACTTCGCGGAGCCGTCCCAGAGGTGAGATAATCTGCGTCTTGTACAGCAGACACCTCTGGTCCGGTGTAAATCGCTTTTTTTTAATGACTAAAAAGTTACTTTTATGATACAGATTTACAGAAAATCTGTATCATAAAACAACTTCTTAATTTTTTATAGTACTGTGTCATATTCATAGGTTTTATATTTCAAATTTTTAAATCATAATTCGAACTTATATAATTATAAACAAAATAAAATAAAAAACATTACCTAATGCAGTGAGTCCTTCAGATATAGTACCCAATATGTATAGTAAAGCTTCGGGCTGCAACGAGGCTATGAACGACATATGATCCTGGGCAACCCGCTCTAACAGGACATAGTATGTCTGTGACAGTTTAGGATAGTCCTGGAAACATACATATAGTTAAACATAACCTACACTAATGTAAAACCAGGGTATATAAAACAAGTGTTCCGTACCACAACGGCAAATTGTTGTTTGTTGTACGGGTTACTCGGAATAAATATATAAAGATTAAGCTATGTAAACGCTAAATTGATGCTTCTCAGGACCAGAAGGCTGGCTATTTTCTGGCCCAAAGAATAAGTATCGCCATCAAAAGTGGCAACACAGCCAGCATTCTGGGAACCTTCCCACTCGGCAATGATAAGGAGGATTTTTTTATATGATATTTTGTAATGTAAATATTTTTAGTATATAATTATGTATAGGTATTGTAAGTTTAATTGTAAATAAATGGTAACTAATTGCTGTACATACTTGTTATAAAAAAAAGTTAAGTCTATATTTCAAATTAATACTATCAGTCGGTTGCATTATCGAAACCGAGTCCAAAATTTTGTTTTCCAAAACATTAGTAAATCCACGGTGATATTAATACGATATGTATTATGATTATATTATATAGTCCGAGACGCCCAGGAATTTAATTGGCTGTGCCATAGCGGCTAACACGTAAGATTTTGTTGCCTTTCATCAACATTTTAACGCAAGGCAACGGGTTTCATAATTACAACATAGCTGCTACTTTTTTTACAACGCAACGGGTATCAAATTTTTTCAAAATTACAATGTAGCTGCAACTTTTTATTAAATTCATTCGGTCCGGTGACGGCAATAGGCTTGCCCCTATTACGTGGGACTTAAAATACTGGCAAATTGTGGATGTGTAATGCTCCTCTGCCTACCCTTTTGGGGATATAGGAGTGATGTGTGTGTGTGTGTGTGTGTGTGTGTGTGTGTGTGTGTGTGTGTGTCAGGGGCGAAGCTTCATAAGCTGAGGACTGCATGCCCGATATATGAGGTAACAAATACATAAAAAAATAAAGCAGTCGAATTGAGAACCTCCTCCATTTTTGAGGTTGGTTAAAAATCAAAGTTAAAAGCAGTCGAGATGAGAACCTCCTCCATTTTTTGTGGTCTGTTAAAAATCAAAGTTAAATTACAACAGATTTTTTCTATTTTATTTCATGCGCTATTATATCGAGTGAATAATAACGTTTTGAATTGTAGATGATAAATAACTCGGCCCGGGTTTGTCGCTCTGTTGATGTTGCATAATTATGCTTTTCCAAAACGCTATCATATTTCGATAATAATGAAACTAATTCTAAAAAGTTACCTCTATTTAATGAATCTTTGGACTCGTCATGTCCTCTAAAAGGCAATACAAGTCTTTGAAAAATACTACGGATGTGCGACGAACTTCAGAGCAAAACCAGGCTTTTTGGCAGGCAGATTTTGCTATAACAACCGACAAAATGTTGTGGTATGCTAGCGAAAATATCCATAGGTGTGAAAGAGAAAATGCAAGCCCGATTATAACGGGCATGCATTGCGTCTACTTACAACTTGTGCGAGCGAGATGGCATCCGCGCGCTCAACACCGTACAGAGTACCACAACACATGGAACGGTTAGTCGGTATATAGGAGATTGACACTTAGCGCGCGAAATTTTGAAATAATCGTTCGAAATTTTTTAGGGTCAATATTACAATACAAAATATTATTTTAGGGTGAATGGTACAA
Organism: Nudaria mundana; assembly: GCA_963556515.1. Lineage (NCBI taxonomy): Eukaryota > Metazoa > Arthropoda > Insecta > Lepidoptera > Erebidae > Nudaria > Nudaria mundana. Next base: position 7,055,747 of record OY748309.1, read on the forward strand.
TATTATTATTATATTATTTTGAAATGTTTTAGGGAATTCCGGGCTTATGGGAATGTATGGAACATTCGCCACTGGTGTGTGTGTATGTTATGATTAGATACTTACCAATAGATCACTCTGTGGTACACTCAACAATAATTTAACGAACATATTGAGTGAATTGTCTAACGCTTCATCACGGTACAACCTGCGAAAGTACTATAGCATTAATATCAAACAAGTTATAAATATGGCAAAAATTTGCCATATATTTTAGAGTTTTCGAAAGTTTTTTCATAAAATCTAAAAAATGTCACATGACATGAAGTTCAACATCATTTTAGAGGTCTTGGACCATGCTGAGTCGATTGGCGTTTACACTGAGTCTCTAGCTGTTACCGTTCTCGAGTTGAAAGTTGTTCACGGACGGACGGACGGACATTACTGTTGTATAAGAGATTTTCGTTTCGAAAACTCTAAAAGTGTTAAGTAATACGTGTGGTAAAAATGTACCTCTGCATATTTACGATCATTACTTACGGGAATTCAGATATTCTATTTAGTGGTTACATCTGTCCTGACTGAAGGAATTTTGGTTTAAATTACAGTGGTCTGGAATATTTTATAGTGACCGGTCACAGCCATAGACTAGACCCCCATGACATTGGACCAACAAAATTGGCAAAGTGTGTAATACACATATGCCCACCCTTTCGGGGATATATGCGTGATGTGTACCTGTGTGTATGTACGTTACCTAAAAACTCCGAAATTGGCGTAGTTCCCGCTGAGCGCCGCCTTCAATATTGTAAAACACAAGGAAATTCCTTTCAATTTCATAGGATATAATTGCTTTTTGTCGACTTCCACTGTCAGTATACGACTGCCTGTAACACATGTTATATACTTGCTTAGTGATTGGATTCAAGACTGTCAAGTCCCAGACCAAAACTAACCGAGCTACAGTACCCGGCGATAAATATTGCACATCGACCTTTGGAAAGAGACAATCGGCTAATTTCGGCTTCGTAGAGCGTTATCTCTGTCGCACACTACCTATGTGACGTTTTGTCAGTCGTAATGTGAACATGTTTTTTTATTTTACCCGAACCATTAGTTCCCTCAACTACCGGTAGATGGCGCTGTACGGACGCCGTAAGTCGCGATATTAACACAATGTGATCACAAAATTAGATGTCTTAGGCTAGTGGTGTATTGGTCAGTTGGTAGAACGTTCCTCCTGGAAAGGCATCAGTGCCTGGTTCGAGTCCAGCCCAAAACTATAGTTTTTGTGATTTATATTGTAAAAATTATATGAGAAAATAGTTAGGATACTTCATTGTTTATAAAATACTAGTACGGTGTCTTGACCACGCCATAGGTTTTGGCCTATAACTTTTGACCCCTTAGGGCTAGGTAAAATTTTCGATTTTTTGGCTTGCCTTCAGATCGAGGGCTATCCATAGAGGGGTCCACCATCATTGGAGCACAAGCAGTTCTCGAGAGCTAAGAGGGACAAAAATTACATTCACCATTTCTATATATAGATGGTTATGGATTTTCTATAGTACCCTCTACTGGCAAAAGTCTTGCCCCATATCACGTAGGACCACATTGTAGGTAAATTGTGGCTGTGTAATATCTCTGCCTACCCCTTTGAGGATATAGGAGACTCACCATATGCACATATAATATCAGACAATTCCCTGAACAATAATATCCCATTTGGCGATGACACTTCGAAATGTAATCTTTGGTTTCTGTTGTGGGCTATCTCCGCTGTTAGCTTCAGTACTGGAGTGGTCAACTCTGGCTCTGCGAACCATACTTCTATGCCTCGGACCAGCACTTTCATATACATTGGATAGCTGGTGACAAATGGACAAACGAATTAGCTATAATGGCTGCTGTACACACTCGTCGAGAGCCTTTCGCCGAGAGCCTCGGTCGAGAAGGGTCTCGTCGAGAGCATGCCTGTACACACTCGTAACAGAGTCTCGTAAGACTCTCGCGACAATGGACGTAGAAATTGCTGATGCTGTTTGTCTTTATTATAATCTTTTAATTTACCATACAAAGAGACTTAAGACGAGTGTAAACATGTTCGCTCTTATTTACCTCGCGAGAGCCAACGAGACCCTGACTCGGGCGCAACCGACACGCCACCGAGAGTGTCCGAGATGAGAACGAGAGAGCGAGACAAGATCGAGACGAGACGAGTGCGCCGTGTACACACTCGCACTCGGCCTGTCTCGGGGTGTCTCGACGAGTGTGTACAGCCGCCATAAGGTTTAGTTAAAAGTATACAATAAAAATGGCGGTTGTAGTGCTTTTGACCCGGTCACATATAACTCTACTAAATGTATTATTTTAGCAATAAACAAGTTAAAAATATGAGTTTTCGAAAAAATCGAAAAAAAAAAAATTCAACATTGCTTTAGAGGTCTTTGACCATGCTGAGTTGATTGCAGCTGGTCTTCAGTCTCTATTACCGTTCTCGATTTGACCTCGTTTTGACCTTGACCTAGAGATTAGAGGTCAAAGGTCAAGTTCATTTTAGAGGTCATTGACCATGCTGAGTCGATTGGCGTTTACACTGAGTCTCTAGCTGTTACCATTCTCGAGTTGAAAGTAGTTCACGGACGGACGGACGGACATTACTGTTGTATAAGAGATTTTCGTTTCGAAAACTCTAAAAACGACTTCTAATTACCAGGATGGGGCTAATAATTGTCGGAATGAGGCCAAATTGAAATCGGACCACAAGCGAAGCCAGTTTTAATTGAAAGCTACTACTTCCCAAGTGGTTCCATTTCAATTTGGCCCCATTCCGACAATTAATTGGTACCATTTCGGTAAGAATAGTCCGAGACGCCCAGGACTTTAATTGGCTGTGCCACAGCGGCTGGCACGTAAGATTTTGTTGCCTTTCATCAACATTTCATCGCAAGGCAAAGGGTTTAAAAACTTTTTCAAAATTACAATATAGCTGCTACTTTTTATTAAATTCATTCGGCCATTTTGGACATAACCCATTATAAATGTGCCCGGTGACGGCAATAGGCTTGTCCCCTATTACGTGGGACTAAAAATACTGGCAAATTGTGGGTGTGTAATGCACCTCTGCCTACCCCTTTGGGATATAGGCGTGATATATGTCTGTCTGTCTGTCATTTCGGTAATTTGAAGTCGGTTGTTGTGTGTCAATTTTTGACGTGATTTTTGCATTTTTATTGAGCGCATGGTTGGTGGCTGTTGAGGTTACCTCAATGACACAAAGGCTCGGTAAATGGTGAGTCTAGTTACTGTTAGTACTTACATCCAATCAAACAGCATCATATACATGGTCTTAGTGTTGAAAGCGAAAGCTAGACCTCTCAGGTCTCTAGCTAGACCAATTAAGGTCTTTTTAGCGTCTTCAGAGTTAAACATCGATGAGTCTGGACCGCTGAGGAGGCTTAACAAGTTTTCAAACGCGGCTGCAACATAGAAATATAATTGGGCTGTGATTAATTATTGTAAAGCATATATTGAATTATAAGAAAAAATTGTTGTGGTCTGGGCTTGACAATAGACAGAGCGGGGGGGGGCTGATACTGACCAGTGAGCGGCATCATGAACTGCAGGAACCGATCCTCGTCCTCCCCCAGCTCGACCATGAGCAGACGTCCCAGCGCCGTGTACAGCATGGTGCGGCAACGCATCTCCGACGGGCTGCCCGTTATACCCAGGAACGGGAAGTGTTCCGCCTGGTAACAAAGAGACAACTCAATTTTTAGGCCATAATAAGGAGTTCGACGCTGTCCAAGTGCTTCGGGAGCTTCCTTCTGTGATGATTAAAGGAAGGGAGCCCGACTTGAGTAACCAAGGTGGGGAACCACCACCATCGCGGCGGTGAGACTGATCATGGACGAGTGGCTGCAGAGGCAGCATGGTGACCTCACGTATCGCGCGTCGCAGATCATTACTGACACAGACTGCTTCGGTAAGTATCTGTTTCGCATCCATCGTGAGGTCACACCCCGGTGTCAACACTGTGAGGCTTCCGGCGAAGACACCGCACTCCCCAAGTTGGTGGAGTGCTCAGCGTGGGCGAGTCAGCGAATGGACCTCGTCGTGGGTGGATACCTTCTCACTGAAGGCCATGGCTTGAAGCGTGGGGAGTAAGTGGAATGCGGCCGTGTCTTTCTGCGAGCAGATTATGCTCGGGAGTCGACCCTCCCCGCTGACTCCCAAAGTCAGCGGCCAGGGCGCCGTAGACTTATATACACTCAGGACCTTCGACCTTCATGATCGGGGCCTTACAGAAGCAGGCTTGAAGATTATCCATCCCCAGACAGAGGCCACAAAGGTGGCCAAAGTCCGCCGGCGCCACAGAAAATACTTCCGCGTACCTCAGGCCAGGCGATGGACGTTCAAGCCTATTTCTCATTAATTTTTTTTTTAAATTTTGTGGAAAATATATTTTTTTGTTATAAGTTTCTATCAGCAGGTATAACTATAGATATAGTTAGACAACTTACCGTATGATGAGACAACATAAACTGCACCTCCTCAAGTTTGACAAGTTTCCTCACACACGAGTACCCACCACTGAGGTCACTCAACAATCCGAGGGTCTTGGATATTATTGGCTCAGAGTGACCCCAATACTTTAGATTTGTTATGCTGGAAATAAGACATACAATTAAGGTTTAAAAGTCCATTCCAACTATTGCAATGCAATATTTCAAGAACATTATTAGTGGTTTGCAACATCTGTATGTATAGTCTGAGATGCTCAGGACTTTAATTAGCTGATTTTACTAATCACTTATATACTATAGAGGGCAAGCCTATTGCCATCACCGGACACATTTAATGGATTATGACCAAAATGGCCGAATGAATTTAACAAAAAGTAGGTAGCAGCTATATTGTAATTTTGAAAAAGAAATTTCAACCCATTGCCTTTCGATGAAATGTTGATGAATGGCAACAAAATGTTACATGCAAGCCGCTGTAGCACAGCCAATTAAAGTCCTGGGCGTCTCGGACTATCGTTTATTTAATGTGTTTCTAAATACCGAACTGACGACTGTTTCTTCCAACTAACCAAGACACTACTAGCCCAAGGTTTATCATCAATGTGCGACTTACGACGTCGATTAAGCGCCATCTACCAATAGTTTAGGAACTCGATGGACTCCTAGTATACTAACATTTTCCTCATAAGCACACTGAGCAGTTGTATCTCATCGGACAGTCCCAGCACTTCAGTCAGTCTCCGGTAGACTTTATTATTCTTCTGGACCTGATCTCCGATATAGATCTTGCGGAACTGCTCGAAGAACGACATCATGGCCAGCTCCAGTTTCTCACAACCACCCTGAAGACAACAGTTACAAAAATTTTTGGACAATAGTTTATTAAAAAAAACATCATGAAATGAAATGAAATTATTTATTTATTTGTATAGGTGACTAAATGGCTCTTACAAACGTCAGTAAGTACTTAAAATAAAAAAAATGTCATTGCTTCTATATTTACATGTACTGCCAGATTCGCAAAGCAATAAGTAGAACCGAGAGAAAGAACCTGGCAATAAAACTCTCGGTCACTCTTTTTCAATAATTAACTCTTTTTCAATAATTAACTCCTTTACACATTTTCTTAAGACTAAATGTGGACGAATGTACATTGGTCTCGTGTCAAAATCAAAGAGGGCGTGTATAATGCAACAAAAAAAAATAGTTTTAGGAGGCACCTGCACCATGCTCAAGCCAGACACTTTTATCGTTAAGGTAATCAACTGTCTTATAATATGCTTTTTGACATAAAGTGGTCTTTATAAAGGTTTTAAATTTATTGTCGGGCATACAAAGGACCGATTCAGGCAATTTATTATAAAAGCGTATAAGGTATACGCTCCCTTGAAAGAATGACTAACCTTGCTAAGCCGATAACACGGAGGGAGTAGTTTATTTTTATTACGTGAATTGATGTCTGTAACGTCACTTACTTTAGTATAGCTAGATATATTTTTCCTAACATATACTGTTATCAAATATATATTGGGAAGCTACAGTTAAAACATTAATATCTTTAAATCGCTCCCTAAGAGAATCTCTCTTCATCATTCATCAGTGCTTTAGACCACACGACTGAAGTAATACTTATTTCAATAATACGTATGTATAGGCGAGCCTGAAAGAAACAGTATAAAAAAATATTTCTAGTACAGACGGACTTCTAATCATTGATAGAAGTCCGACTGTACGTCTATTTTATTGACTGAGGGAGCGAGGCGACCGAAGAAATGCAACGGCCAAGTCACACAACATTAACTATAATAATAAAGAAATCGCAGTAAGGAACCTTAAACTTGGCACGACTTTGTCTAGATTTCATTACTTTTTAGAGATAAATAAGCAGCCCCATTGAGACTTGGCTAGTTTTTTACAGAATGTTTTTGGTGGGATTTCACTTCTTTTTGTAGAAACGTGAGCATATTGATTTATTTTATTAGATTTTCTTATATGACACAGTTTTTTTCTATTTAATATTTCTTTTTTTTTATTATTACAAATCTTTCTTTACTTTTTTTCCGGTTCTGATTCTTGTACAGTAGCAACAGTTTTTCGTATTGCCCATTCGCGTTCATTATTTATTCTTTTAGACGGTTTAGACGGTTTAATTTCTGAAAGATCGTCGCGGGTGGCTATCACGCCGTCCTCAGGCCCCGATCATGGAGGTCGATGGTCCTGTGCGTAGATGAGTCTGCGGCGCCCTGGCCGCTGACTGCGAAACTCAGCGGGGAGGGTACGCGCCCTCTCCCTCTCGGCCGCCTCCTTCACGAGCATGACTTGCTCGCAGAAGGACACGGCCGCGTTCCACCTACTCGCGCTGGAGACCATGGCTTAGAGCATGGTTTCCAGCGAGAGGATATCCACGCCCAGACCCACTAAGAGGTCCCGGCGCTGACTCGCCCACGCTGAGCCCTCCACCAACGTGTGGAGTGCGATGTTGTCGTCGGAAACCTCGCAGTGTTGACACCGGGGTGTGACCTCACGATGGATGCGAAACAGATAGCTACCGAAACATCCATGCCCGGTAACGATCTGCGTCGCACGATACGTGAGGTCACCATGCCATCTCTGCAGCCACTCGTCCATGATCGGTCTCACCGCCCCGTGATGATGGTAGTTCCCCACTTTGGTTGCTCAAGTCGCACCCTCCAAATCTCCATGAGATCCTGGCGGAGTTGGGACCGCTGGTCCTCGATTTCTCGAGACGCAGGCCTGTGGTCCCTCTCCAGCGCCTCTAGAATATAAGACGGGGGCATTACGAGCTGAGGGTTCTTCATCAGATACTTCAGACCTTCGATTTTTGACATCAAATGAAGCGGCCCACCAAGTTGAGTATTGTTTGTAAAGGCGGTATGTCGATCTCTAATAGTTTGGTTGGGCTCTTGTGTTTTCTAATCAGGTACTCCAGATCTTCGATTATCCTAGTTTTTATAGTTTTCCCTTTATGTGGCTATTAAACCCTAACTCTGTACCAAATTTCAGCTCTCTGAGTTTATGGGAAGTACTAGTTCTATTCTGATGATCATGAGTGAGTGAGTGTCATAAATGCGAAACTTTGCTTTCGCTTAACTTCGGAACTAAATGACCTACAGACTTGAAATTTTGCATTTTAAGTATGTGATTATAGCTTACTGGATGACCAAAATTTCTGCATTCTGGTCTTATCCAGAGGTTCTCAAATAGTGGCCTGAAAATGCGGCGAAATGGTTCCAGTAAAGGATGGTACGGCAGTGTTTGCTTTGCGCTCGACTTGGCGGGGGCACTGCCGTGCCCCCAGATTTATATAAATTATTTGCAGGAAAATTGGTGTATTTTATACAAAGAATAAAAAGAATTATTAAAAGAAGCAAATCATAATTGTTTTAACAGCGTCAAATAGATACCGGACTGTTTGTATTTCGTGCGACAGAGATAACGCTCTACGAAGCCGAAATTAGCCGATTGTCTCTTTCCAAAGGTCGATGTGCAATATTTATCGCCGGGTACTGTACATGGACTACCATCATGAATTTTTTCAGGTTCTTCACACCAGCTGTTTAGATGATAGAGTGGGGGGGGGGGGGCTTTTTTTCGCAAACAACATGCTCTTCAAAGCTAAATATCTCGCAAAAGTATACTTAAATCAAAAAAATCAACTTACTACGGAATATTTACTACGGCACCCTAGAAAGCGGGCCTTTTCAGTCAATCACACTTTTATATTTGCCTTATCCTCATCTGATACAGGTCATATTTGTGTGGTATTTATTCTCTAATGAACACTTATATTTATATTACTATTAGACTTTTCGGGATATTTACTGGAGATGATCCTAAAGCCGTTTAACAAAAGTAAAATATTATAGGTAGTATCTTTATATATACTAGGTCGCCGCAGTCGCGAAACGTACCGTTACGCTGCAGCATATATTTGAGCGAAGCGAATTTAAATTCTGGCATCGTAATAACCTGGGTAATTCTGTAAGCTATTGATGAGTGCAAGAAAATCCGAAATCGGTCCAGTATTCGCCGAGAAACAATTTAACACAAATCGTTTGAAAAATAATTTGAGTCACCCGTTGAGAGCTCCGCTCGCCTTCGCCTCGCTTCGCTCAATAATTCTACTGTACGTGTGTATGTCACTGAACTCCTAAACGGCTGGAACGATGTTGATGAAATTTTTTGATTCGAGAATTGTTATTCACAATTTGGTTCTTTTTTTTTTTGCTGGACAACGTCTGTCGGGTCCGCTAGTAGATATGTATAATTCCAACTCACATTAGCCAACCTGGAGTCAGTAAGGTTCATCAGTTGTAACACCCTGCAGACGAGCTCACCATCCATGGTGTCGAATTCCTCACTGGTATGTACTGAGGCACGTCCGCCTATAGCCGACCCGATGATGTATACCAGCCAGGTTAGTTGACCTGCGAGAGAGAATTAAATGTATTGTGATTCAGGTCAATCTACAAGTTAAGTGTTAGGCAGTATGAGAGGTAAGTGTTAGGCAGTATCAGCGATAAGTGTTATGAGAGGTAAGTGTTAGGCAGTATCAGCGATAAGTGTTATGAGAGGTAAGTGTTAGGCAGTAAGAGAGGTTAGTGTTAGGCAGTATCAGCGATAAGTGTTATGAGAGGTAAGTGTTAGGCAGTATCAGCGATAAGTGTTATGAGAGGTAAGTGTTAGGCAGTATCAGCGATAAGTGTTATGAGAGGTAAGTGTTAGGCAGTAAGAGAGGTTAGTGTTAGGCAGTATCAGCGATAAGTGTTATGAGAGGTAAGTGTTAGGCAGTATCAGCGATAAGTGTTATGAGAGGTAAGTGTTAGGCAGTATCAGCGATAAGTGTTATGAGAGGTAAGTGTTAGGCAGTAAGAGAGGTTAGTGTTACGCAGTATCAGCGATAAGTGTTATGAGAGGTAAGAGTTAGGCAGTATCAGCGATAAGTGTTATGACAGGTAAGTGTACAGACAATATGAGAGGTAAGTGTTAGGCGGTATGTGAGAAGTTCGTGATAGACGGTGTGAGAGGTAAGTGTTAGGCAATATGATAGGTAAGTGTAAGGCATTATGAGAGGTAAGTGTTAAACAGTACGAGAGGTATGTGTTAGGCAGTATGAGAGATAAGTGTTAGACAGTACGAGAGGTAAATGTTAGACAGTATGATATGTAAGTGTTAGTTGGTATGAGAGCTAAGTGATAACAGTTTGAGAGGCAAATGTTAAGTGATGTGAGAGGTAAGTGTTAGGCAGTATGAGAGGTAAGTGATAGCAGTTTGAGAGGCAAATGTTAAGCGATGTGAGAGGTAAGTGTTAGGCAGTATGAGAGGTAAGTGATAGCAATTTGAGAGGCAAATGTTAAGCGATGTGAGAGGTAAGTGTTAGGCAGTATGAGAAGTAGGTCTTACCGTGCAGTACGGCACGTTGCGGCGGACTAGCGTCGAGGCTGTACGCGGCGGCGGCGCGGTCGAAGTGCGCCACTAGTAACGCGCACGTGTCGCCGTACTCGCACCGACCTATCACTGACAGCTGCTCTAGTTGCTGCTGGACCGTGCCTGCGTCTTCTAGCGGGTCTTCTATACCCTCACTGTATCACATACATGATACATTAGCATAGGCGCGACGACAGTATCAAAATATCAAAGATTCAATGATTTTAGGAGAAAATACATATTAAAACGATTTAAAACATTGATTTAATTGTAACTATTGCGACTAATACTGGTATTGTAATAATGGGAATCTACTTTGGACCTTGACTGTACATAGATAAATTTATTTAAGAGCCGTGGAAGATCGACCTTAATTCATTTAACCCCCCACCGATAAGTATTCAAGGGAAGCTTTTACGATTGGCTTTGTCATTAAATTATCTTACTAATGATATTAATTTGGATTGGTAATCAGATCGGTGTAGCTACATAAAATTACTTGTTCATATACTTGTCAGGAAGCTATGAACAGAAATAAGTAGGCAAGCCTACCTAGACATATACTCTGTGTGAAAAACTATTATTTGAGACGACATTCATTCGGTTGTCAAGAGAAGTGAGAATGGTGAAAGAAAAATTAATATAATTAATTCAATTAAATATAATTCTGAAAAACTTTCGATAGGCAAGTTATCATGGCTATGTTTGCCAATGAGTACCATCTGGTTATGAGATGGGTGAAGGTCGATCTTCGACGTCTCCTGAACTAAATATACTCACGCAACAACTAACTGTACGGAGTCGATCCTAGAGCCAATGTATGCGGCCGTGACTCCAGGGGCGTATGTCTCCAACAAGTGGGGTTCACTGGCCTTCACATAAGGTACTGACACCACCATACGTTGCCATAGAGATAGCAGGTAATGTACTGAGTTTGGGGCGAATTGCCACATCTGAGAACGAAAATTTTACCCCGATAATATTACAAATCAGAATATTACTGTCACAAGAAGTAGCTTATATAGGGCGAGAGCCAGTAGACCTCAGATCAACAATCTATAGATAGACGGCAAGTTATTTTTTTAATTATTTAATAAGTACATATTATTGTTTATAAATAAATAAATAAATATTTTTTGACATTCTCACACAACGTCATCTAGCCCAAATTAAGCTAATATAAGCTTGTGTTATGGGATCTAGACGACTGATAAACATACTTATATGTTTCTAAATACATTCATATTATACATAGAAAATACCCAAACTCCGAAACAAACATTTGTGGATCACACAAATAATTGAATCGACCCGGAATCGAACCTGGGACCTCGGGGGCGGCAGTCGCATACTCATACCACTGAGCCACCGAGGCAGTATTGTTTATAGTTTAATACTATGTCACACAAAACGTTTTCATAGTTTGTCTGTGGGAATGTGATGTAATACAAAAATTAATACAATATAATTAATACATTAACAAGTAATTACCAAAGTTTCAGTGTCACCTACTAACCAGCTCTGATATAGGTTGCCCAGTATATTTTTGCGTTCCACTAGGGGCGCCACATCAACAATATCTCAGAACAATAACTACAAACAATCATTTGTTCCATAGTGACGTTAAATCATCCTCGACTATTTGACTGTTCAGACGTGCAGAGTGGTTGTTAGCGCTCTATATATACGTACTATAGAGATAGTTGCCCTGAGCAGTAGACATTTTTATAGTATGGTAGAAAATTCTATCAAAATGATCTGTCTATTTTTAACCAACTTTAAAAATGGAGAAGGTTCTCAATTCGACGATATGTTTTTTAATGTTTGTTATCTTTCGACTGGGTGAGCCGATTTTGTTCCTTTTTTATTGACAGCTTGTTTCCCGAGTACCCGAATAATGATAAAAAAACATTTTCAAAAACAGTTCACCCAGTCAAAAGATATTGAGGTAACATACATTTAAATATAATCATTTGTGAAAATTTCAACTTTCTAACTATAACGGTTCATGAGATACAGCCCAAGATAGATACGGACAGCGAAGTCTCAGTAATAGGGTTCCCGTTTTACCCTTTGGGTACGGAACCCTATAAAAACGAAGGTTCTCACCTGTAAACTCTGCACAGTGAACTTGGCGATGAGTTCGATGAGCCGTGGGTAGTTTTCGACCATGACCAACTCACCCAACTGATAGTTCGACTTGAGGCGGGCGAGGAGTCGGCAGAACTCGTGGTAGTTCGTGGGGTCTGACAGACCCTGGAATTATATTGTTATATATTAGCGGTAAGCACTACTGAACAATTAAAACACTTTTTTGGGACTTTCCAAACCCCATTCAATAAAAAAAACCGGAACACAAGTACAGACAGACGGACGATTTCTAAATGTATACGTTTCGCTCTGTATCTGTATCTCGGTCAATTATAAACTGGAAAGATTTGTTTGTTTGTAATGAACTAGAGGTCGCCCTACAGTTGGTAATGAACTAGTGGTTGCCATAAAGTTTGTAATGAACTAGTGGTCGGCCTACAGTTTGTAATTAGGTCGCCCTACAGTTTGTAATGAACTAGTGGTCGCCCTACAGTTTGTAATGAACTAGTGGTCGCCCTACAGTTTGTAATGAACTAGAGGTCGCCCTAGTTTGTAATGAACTAGTGGTCGCCCTAGTTTGTAATGAACTAGTGGTCGCCCTACAGTTTGTAATTAGGTCACTGAAAATATTTTGAAAATTCTTTCACTCATATGTAAATACATTATCCCCGAGTTACAAAGGCAAATTTTTCAGCATAATATAGACATACCTGAGTATTTTCCAATATTCTGAGTACTCCAGCACAGAGTCTATTCAAGAATTTAGACCGTTCACTGCTGTTGAATAGAGATCTTCTGACTGAAGCGAGTTGTACTAAACACGACAGAGCTAGGCTCGCCAGAGCGCCGCCTAGTAAGTGATACAGGTCGAAGAACAGATCTAGGGTACCTGATTCTAGAAATGTGGGACGCCAAGATGTAGGTATCTGTAAAAATATACAACTTCCATGAAAGTAAACGCCAGTTTTTAATTACGTATTTATACCATGACAGACAGACATACATCACGCCTATATAATGATTGTGATAGCGAATCTCGAAGTGATAGGACCAATAAAGTTACTGACAAAATGTGGGTGCGCAATACACGTTTGCCTACCCCTGAGCGTGTATGTATAGCTAGATTTATAATATTGATTGACTAGTACAAAAATTTTGTTCAATATATGTAGCGCAACGACTTAGTTACCAAATGAAGCGTGCTACACATATTGAACAAAAAAATTGTACTACTCCACAACATTTGCTCAATAAATCTGAAAGTTACGCCTCACAGGAATTTTCATATATTATTGACTACATACTGAAGTCGTGAGGAGAAACCACGAATGTTGTAGAACAGTACAAATATTTTGTTCAATATACCGAATGAGCAAGGTTTTTTCATGGGATCTGTGGTGTAACAACATGTTTTTCCTGTAGATAGAAGACGCATAAAATGGCCACACTCTGCCAGAGGTTTATGAAATACGGAAAATACGTACTGACATGGTAAACATGCATATTTTTAAATAAAATATAGGTATATGTTACAGGCAATGTGATTTGCATGGCATTATAATTACTTAGTCAATGAATGTGATGACTCATCATTCACCGAGCCTTTTCCCAGCTCAGTTGGGGTCGGCTTTCCAGTCTAACTGCGATTCGGCTGAACTTCGATATTTTCCGTGAAGCGACTGCCATCTGACCTCCACCACCCATGGGCGATATCGAAGTTCTGTAGTTAGACCGGTCGGATTTTTGATTTAGGGCTCCAACTACCCCTAACGACTGCCATAGATGTTCGTATGACAACCGGGACCGACGGCTTAACGTGCTCTCCGAGGCACGGAATGTGATGACTATAAGAATAATATTTATTAATTGTAGCTAATTTCGTATAAAACAACAACACACATTATCACAATCACTGCGACACGGATAAGTGCGTTCAGTTTTAAACAGACATTCGGGGGACAGTTGCGTTCCAAATCCCGACGAGAATACACTACCAAGATAAAATTGTATGTGTCTATTCAGGAAATCATTTATCTATATGTTGTTTTTCATCCAAATGTTTACGAGTGATGACCAATAAATATACTTCATGAATCTCAGTATAAAACTTAACGCACCATACATAGACAATACACCCAGACATAGAATAAACAATCATGCTTATCATACACAGATATGTTCTGAATGGGGTTGATCCCACATTTTCTATTATACTACCAAATCAACAGGCCAGACCTAATCACATTGAATACATAATTGAACTTTTGTTACAGAGCTGACTATGAATGAACAAAGATGATGGATAAATGAATAAAATAAATAGCAAAAGCAATTCTGAGTATAGAACCTCATGCGGCACGGTTTTAAATACTTTAAAAAAGAATAGAATCTCAGATCCTATGAACTACATACATATATGTGACAAAAAACTTTAAAAATGCTGTGTATTTAATTTTTTGTAACAACTGAAATGAAACGTAACTAAAATTACGGCCATAAGTTTCAAGTTATATAACGGACCCAATAACCTTCGTCGCAGTTTTTTTAATAATTAAAGAATATTATAAAACACTTGAATTGTTCGACAGCATAATTACTTATGTTGTTAAACAGTACAAATGTTTTGTTATCGCTTACCCTTTTAATTATTTTTAAGTAATGGTAAAGGATTTTTCCACGTTTCCGTACCCGTATTTTCATTAAATTGTGTAAAATATAACTGTTTTTTATACGACTGGGTGTCCATCCCATCTCTGTAAAACTACTTACTATAATGTGATCTTGTAAGGGCCAATCAAATTTCGTTTCTTTGCTGTCTCGCGCCTCGACTAACGCCCAGAATTGTTGTTGCTGTTCATAGTAAAACATGCAACCGTTAGCCGTCCGTTTTGGTCGATGTAGTAATAATAAAATTTTGAATTTCATGCACTATTCCAATAAAACCCAATAACCTTAAATTAAGAGAGTTGCGTATGACAATTTCAACAAATACGTGCGTTGTCGTTGCTACTTATATGAAAAGTTTAGTCGCGACGTATCACTGATAGTCGAAATTATTACATTCACATTAGTTTGATTGTGAATTTCTCTATCGCAACTATACGGAGTCATATTTAAGTAAAGGTTCTCGTATTCTTCAAGGTACTAACTATAAACATCTCCAGGGCCAAAGACATCACCTCCGTCACGCGGTCCACATGATGAAATATGGACAAGACTATGATTTTTAATTACGTACAACTAACAAAAGGACTGTATTTGTATTGCAATTTCATGTTATTAAAATACGACAACCCCTGCTTAGTTTAAGGTTAAAAGGTTATAAACCATACAAATAGGAGGGAATTTTGATTTCAATAAGAACGCTTGCACACTGGCATCCGATCCGAATTTAATCTAATGACCATGGGGGTTACCTCTCAGTCTAAGGGCTAACACATGTTAGTCAAAACTGTTTTAGACAGTATTATCTACGACGAGACGAATACCGTAGTCAAGTTGCCGTGTCTGTTTTGTCGGCGATAGGCAGTTTTTCTAAAGACAGTTTTGTTCCAAGTGTGCGTACTTCCAAATATTTTAATGAAACAATTGACTGTCTAACTAAAACAGTTTCATTCAATTTCAGAATAAAAATAGTGGGAAAAATGGACCGGATCTTCTAAATTACTGATCAGATGCAGTGTGTGATTTGAGTAAGTGAGTGGGTGAAGCGAATGAAACTAGACTATATTCTATTCAATATATATATATTATACAAATTTATTGGAACAAATGCATAGTTCAAAAAACACGAGAAAATTTCTTTTTATCCGGCAAATATAGGCTCGTTAAGCACATGCACGAAACATACTACAAAAAAGGTTCAACAAAATAGGTTTTAAAGGCGTTTATCTCTAAGATGAGTGATTATTTTAGTGATCGTGATGAAACAGTTTGAAAACGATTTGAAAGAAACTTTGTAGTAAAAGTGTTAGAGACTAGTAAACATAATATATCATGAAAATGATACATATTATTTTCGATTTTGAATTAAACTGTGCATTATAACGTCGCACCTTAGTATTTCATTGACAATCTTTGTGACGTCATTAAAATGAACTCAATACAAAAGCAACAAACTTGACCCATAATTTATTCTATAACACTAAAGTACAATGCGTTAGCTACTAAAATTAAATTTGCGAAGGATACCTATGTGTTAAAAATAAAGAAAAAGGAGCATTTATTTGTTTTTTTTTTATATATTTAGGTCGACAAATTGACGCCACCCGCCTGACGGTAAGCTGAAGCGACGTCTGGCAATTGTGAGCGACTCAGACTTGTACACAGATAAGGACACAATTGTGATGTGAATTGAGAAAAATAAAATTATTCCACATAATCTAATTCAATAAACTTACGCACTGTATAATAAAACTTACAAATAAATCCAACCACCATTGCATTATAACTATTATAAGCTATAAATACCTGTACTGTACAAAGGTCATCGCTGGATTCATCTCCAGTGGTCCCGATAAAATCGAATGTTAGACAATTATGTGCCAGCTTCAGTAGGGCTGCAACTAAAGCATGTTGTTGTTCGTCCCTTAGTTCTGCTGGCTTGGCCTTCATTGTGTCCAGTAGTGAACATGACAGACGGAACATCTCAAATAGTTGGACATCCCTATAAAGTACACAACAGAGATTAAATAAATAAATAAATAAATATGTTAGGACAATCCACACAACGCCATCAAGTCTCAAACTAAGCAGAGCTTGTGATATGAGTACTAGATAAACTGATATAAATACTTATATACATTTTTTTTTTTGTAAATACATACATATTATACATAGGAAACATCCAGACTTCGGTACAAACGTATGTGTCATCACACAAAGTTTGTCCCGACCGGGAATCGAACCCGAGACTCCGGCGTCGAAAGCGGATACACTACCGACCACGCCACCGAAGCAGTCGATTGTACAAAATGTTTGTACTGTTTCATAGCATTTCGCCTACTCTATAGAATAAGAAAACGCCGTTAAGAGGTCATAATAATATAGCTCTTTTGAATGTTGTGAAACAGTACAAATGTTTTGTTCAATATGTGTAGCAAGTTTCTCAAACTGTCATCATCAGTCACAAATCAGCGAATTATAAAAAAAAACATGTTTGTTTTCATGGTTCATTAATCATAGCGGACTGATGTCCAAAAATATGTAATTTATTTGTCAAAGCTGTCGATACTGTTTCTGCCCGAAGAGCATAGCAGCGTAGTCTTCAGTCGATTGACATATTCTTTAATTGATCAATGCCTGTGATTTTTTTAGTGCTTCATCGTCCAATCACTCAGATGTGTTGAGTGCTTCTCATCCTTTAGATTAAGAGAATTGGGAACACCTGTTTTGGTAATCATGGCTAGTCAGTGCCTCGTGCCATGATTTTCAGTCTTTTTAATCGTCCCGAGGCCTACAGGACCTACATACCTGAATGAAGATGCAATCTTCCTATGTTTAACGAGTGATCTGTTAGCGTCCGCATCGGACACTTGGTTCATTTCCATTACTAGATGTGACAACAGCTGTACACCGACAGTACACAGCTCTTGACTCTGCAAGAAGAGACATGTGGTTGTTGTCAAGTATTTATTTAAAATATCTATGTTCATTGTCAAAAAATAGTGGGATACTTTCTCTACCACCACAGGGAACCAGTTATTTAAGTTATTCATGATACTAAGAAATACATTGGACCCAGTAGGTGGCGCTGCTGTGTTTATATATATATGCCGCATCAGCTAAGGACCGGTTTATATGAAAGTAGTATGAGATAAATGTCGATAAAAATAATTTTACTCACCCTAAGAAAATTAGTGACATCATTAATGGCGTTTTGGAACACAGTCTGTTCTTTTATAGTGTCGAACCAACTCAGTTTTGTGATGCGAGCGAACAGAGATACTAGCGCCTGAATATGTGGAAAAAAAATTAACATTATGAAATAAATTACTTCAGTATGGTCTAGGTTATATCCTACCAATATAAGAAGGACCCAAGCCAATTTCACCTGCCTATTAGAACAATAGATTCGTCAAAATAAAGGAAAACACCGGCCAAGTGCGAGTCGGACTCGCGCACAAAGGGTTCCGTACCAAAACGGCAAAAAAATCACGTTTGTTGTATAGGAGCTCCCTTTTTTTTTTTTTAATTCCGCAGCCCAAGGCCGCGGCCGCTCTAACGTCCGTTGCCGGGCGTCTCTGGTTACAAGCAGAACGTATTTCCAGTGGCGCCCGGCGGACTTTGACCACCTCTGTGGTCTCTGCGGGGGTTAGGTCAGGATGAGAATCCCGCGTCGTTGGGGTAGGGTTTTATCCCGCGTCAGTGAGTGAATCTGGTTGCATGCTATGGGGCAAAGGCCCCGCAGCACGCCACCCTCCGTCATCCGTAACCTCGCAGTGTTGACATCGAGGTGTGACCTCACGATGGATGCAAAACAGATAGCTACCGAAGCATCCATGCCCGGTATCGATCTGCGTCCCACGATACGTGAGGTCACCATGCTGCCTCTGCAGCCAATCGTCCATAATCGGTCGCGGATCCGGGGGATTTTCGACTGGCTGTGGGAGGCCAGGTGGGGGCGCAACATCGAACCGGATGAACCGGTGGTCCGAGTGCGTCTCCACACCCTCCTCCACGCGCCAGCCTGAAATACGGTCGGCGAGGGCAGGGGTCGCGAAAGAAACGTCCACGATCGACTCCGTCCCCCGCCGCCAAAAGGTGGCGACATTCCCCCGGTTGATGACAACCAGACCACGCGCTCTGGCCCAGTACTCAAGAAGCCTCCCCTTGTCTCTAGTTTCCCGGGAGCCCCACGCCACACTCCAGGCGTTGAAGTCTCCCAGAAGCCGGACAGGGCGAGGACGGCACGCAGCGAAGACGACGTCGAGCTCAGTGAGCCATATCCCAAACCGAGTCTCGTCCAGAGTCGGCGAAATGTAGGCGGACACGACCGCAAATCCTTCGTATTCCGCCGCAACACACCCCCGGCCGCTTGCAATGAATGCAAGGCGCGAGGTGTCCGCGGCGAAACCCCCAAAGATACAACAGGCCGAGCCGTCCTGGTCCACCGGGCTTCCCGGGTGGACGTAGTACGGCTCGGCGACCACGGCCAAGTTAATGGACCGATGCTCTGGTACAGAAGATCCTGAGCATGGGCGTACAATAATGGACGTCCATGTCAGCATCCCACCGCGAACTTGGCCGCGCAGAAGCGGCTCCCCTGTTGCCACCAGCGGACGGACGAGGCTTTGGCTTCGAGGCGGCGCAGGTTGTGCTGCCGACCCGGTGGTCCGCAGTCTTGCCCTGCGCCTCGCATCTAAAGCAGCGAGGCGGGGCGTCACAGGCTGCAGCGGAAGCACCGATCGCCCACGGTGACTTCCGCAGTGCACTGCACTCCGACGTGCACCACCATGCACCGGAAACATCTGGTTTCCCGGGCACGAAGGAGGTGCACCTAGGCCTATGGGAGCTCCCTTAAATATTTATTATATTCTGTTTTTTAGTATTTTTTGTTATAGAGACAACAGAAATATATCATCTGTGAAAATTTCAACTTTCTAACTATCACGGTTCATGAGTTACAGCCCAAGACAGACGGACGGACAGCGAAGTCTCAGTATACGGTGCAGTTATACCCTTTGGATATGGAACCCTAAAAACTAAACATAAAGAAGTGCCAACAGATGTTGAACAAAACATTTGTACATTTTTTTTTTTTTTTTTATATTTAGGTCGACAAATTGACGCCACTCGCCTGATGGTAAGCTGAGGCGACGTCTGGCTATTGAGGGCGACTCTCACAGTACACAGGAATACTATAGAGAGTGGCCCTCAACTTGACGACCCTGTAATGTGCCTCTTCACGCTTCGCTTAAAGAGCCCAGGGTTATATGTTGGAGGAAACACGTGCGCAGGCAGGGCGTTCCAAGCCACCATCGTTCGGCAGAGAAACGATCGTTTAAAACGCTCGGTTCTCGCGAAGACGGTTTCCACGGTATGAGGGTGACATCTTTGCCCGGCACGCGTTGTTCGGGATCGGAAGGGAGAGGGTGGGATCAGGTTGAAGAGCTCTTCAGAACACTCACCGTGGTAAATACGGTAGAACGCGGCCAAGGAAGCAATTGTTCGGCGCTGGGCTAGCGGCTCAAGGCTTCCCGTTACCTCCGGACAGTCTATAATGCGAACAGCGCGTCGCTGCATAGCGTCGAGTGCGTCCAGCAAATACTTCGCGGAGCCGTCCCAGAGGTGAGAGCAGTATTCAACGCAGGGTCTAAGCTGCGTTTTGTACAGCAGACACCTCTGGTGCGGTGTAAAGAATCGCTTTACCTTGTTCAGTATTCCTAGTTTCCGCGAAGCTAGCCCAATACATCTCTCAATGTATTTTGTGTTATTGAGCTCTCGACGAACGTCTATGCCAAGGATGTCTAGATTGTCCTTCATTGGTAATATTGCATTCTGAAGAGTGGGTAGGGGAAGGAAAGGGGATTTTTTCGCTGTAAATGCACACGCCTGTGTTTTGTGGGCATTGAACTCGACCAAGTTCTCGGCACCCCATTGGGAGATACTGTCGAGGTTTCGGTCGAGATCACCCACGAGATGTCGTCTCTCCTCCTCTATCACAGATCGCCCCGCCGTCGGACGAACCGAGTAACTCCCGTGCAATGTACTGTCATCTGCATAGCAATGAATGTTCCCGAGGGAAAGCATATCATTGATATGCAGAAGAAAGAGAGTTGGTGACAGTACGGACCCCTGCGGTACCCCGGCATTCACTTGCAAAAAGCGAGAAGCCTGGCCATCGCAGAGGACCCGCACTCGGCGCTCGTTTAAAAAACTGGCAATCCAGCTGCACAGTTGAGGAGGTAGACCATATGCCGGAACCTTGGAAAGGAGCGAAGCATGCCAGACCCTATCGAAAGCTTTGGCGATGTCCAGGCTAACAGCCAAGGACTCGCCGAACTTTTCCATAGCCTCACCCCATACATGCGTGACGAATGCCAGGAGGTCACCCGTTGATCGTTTTGGCCTGAAGCCATATTGCCGATCATTGATTAGCGAGTGATCCTCCAGGTATCGCATGAGCTGCTTATTAATAAGAAGCTCGAGCACCTTGCAAATGACTGAGGTGACAGCTATGGGTCGATAGTTGCCTGGATCGGATCGATCCCCTTTCTTGGGGATCGGTTGTACGTTCGCCTCCTTCCAGGCCTCCGGCACGAGGCCTGTAGAGTATGACAGGCGGTACAGACGCGTTAATACTGGAGACAACTCAGCAGCACATTTTCGTAGCACCACCGCCGGAATGCCGTCAGGGCCACTGGCTTTCCGCGTGTCGAGTGACCGCAGCACTGCCCGTACATCACATTGCCTGATAACAATATCAGGCATAGTGTGGCCACAGTTGGCGATGGCGGGGGGCTGCAGGCCACGGTCATCGACCCGGGAATTAGCCGCAAAGAGGTCTGCGAGCATGTCCGCCTTCTCTTGGGCTTTGTGAGCCAGTGATCCATCAGGAAAACGCAGTGGTGGCAGCGAGGGTTGACAAAAATTTGACTGTACGGCTTTGGCCAGTTGCCAGTATCCACGGCTGCCCGTGGGATGGGATGTGAGCTCCTGACCAAGCCGCGCGACGCGCTGGGCATCCGCTCTCTTGAAGGCCCTCTTGCTGAACCTAGTGGCCCGATTGTACGCTGCTTTGAGGCGGTTCACGTTCGGGTCACGTGCCGCCCGAGCCCTGACCCAGGCGCGATATGCCGACTGTTTTTTCTGGACAGCCTCGGCACATTCACGCCCGAACCAGGGGCGAGCTTTGCGGATGCTGGCGACATCAGTGAAAGGGATATAATATTCTATCCCTAGACTGATCTCGCCAGCAATGGCAGCAGCGCTATCCGAAGGCGCCTTCCCTACAAAGCAGCGCTGGCTCCACGGGACGGACGCAAAGTAATCGCGGAGACCGTCCCAGTCTGCCGACGAGTAGTGCCATAGTCGTTGAGTCATTTGTTCAGCACGAGCAGGCGGTGGCACTTGGAAGCTGGCGTGCACCACACAGTGGTCGGATGTGCCCAGTGGGGCGCGTACCGACACACTGTACTCGGCTGGGCGACTCGTCAGCAGTAGATCCAGCAAGGCGGGCGTGTGGTCTGACCTGTCAGGTATCCGGGTGATCCCCCGTACCATCTGGGTCAGCCCGTGGGAGAGAGCGAATGCATGGGCGGTTCGTCCCGCATGATCGGTCCTAAGGGACCCCAGCCACTCAACGTGATGACCGTTAAAGTCCCCCAGGAAAACCAGGTCAGCGTTCGGGAACCGCACCTGCGCATCGTCAGCCATCTCGCTGAGGTATTCGAAAAGCCTTGTTGTCCCAGTGTCCCCTGTGTGGGAGCGGTAGACGCACACGTAGATCTGGCTCATGGAGCCATGATCCACGTGCAGCCAAAGGACGGAGTAGGAGGGGTTCTCCAGACAGCGCAACCGGCGGCAGCAAACATCCGCCCTAACGAACACGCACACCCCGGCTTTATCGCGGAATTGTTCCTCAATGATATAGCCCGGGTAACAGAGGTACGACGTGTCGTCAGGGCGGCGTATCTGTGTCTCCGTTAGGAACATCACAGAAGGCCGTGCCGACTCCAGGTGATGGTGGACGGTATCGAGGTTTGCATGGAGTCCGCGGATATTCGCGAACTCCACCTCAAACGAAGTCAACTTTGTGGGGTTTCTAGGGGCCGCTGTGTACCGTCTATTCTCTTGTTGCACTGTCATTGTGAAATATGGGGAAGCGTGAAGACAGGGCGATATTTGGTGCGTCAGTAAGTGACAAAGTGCAGAGGCTAGCTTCGTCTAGAACCGTGTGGTTAGGTCGGAGCCGACCCGCCGGACGGAAGGGCTCCCAAACCCCCCTGATGCAAGGCCGCCGCTACCCCACACCGGTTACCACCCGGAGCGGCGACCCCACAACAGGATTATGCGCAACATGTGGGGCAGCCTACTGGGGTGGTTGGTCCCAGGCGGGCCCCATGACTATGTTGCGGGCGGCCGCGGCAACGCCGTTGCTAAGGGTCTCCCTGGCCGGCGAATCGACCCACACCACCCACACTAGACTCCGCTTCGCCCCCACTGGACCCCTGCCTGCCGCACCATACACCGCCCCGGGCCCGGCAGTGCCGCTGCTGAACCCCTAACGCAACCCAGCCTGGGCTGGGTTACTTGGGGGGCTTTAGCACAGCTGCACGGTGGTACCCCCCCGGACCAACACTGTTGTACCACCTGGTATCCACGTAGGGGCCAAAGCCACCACATGGGTACCGTAATATACGAACCTCGTCCGTTAATCAGCAGGTGCGCCACTAGCAGGTGAGGTCGCTGGGGCCCGATAGATGTAAGAAGGGCCCCTTTGCACCCAAAGGGCCCCTTTGCACCCAATTTCCTCATCATTTACTTTTTGTTCAATATGTGTAGACAATTCCACCAAGTGCCGTGTATCATCAGTATACATAACAGGCCACAGGTTTTTTTGAGATAAGTATTTACGTTTAAAGTAGGTAATAAAAAAAACTGTGCTTTAGAGAACACGACTGAAGTAAAACTTCTGGAGAGAAAGAAACAAAGTAAATGTGTGCTCACACCTCTCTCTCTTGCCCCTACAGTTATATCTTCCTCTCAAATTTCGTTCGCCTTGACCGATCACACCTTTCGTAAGGCTATCCGTACATACAACTACTTATTCTTCAAATAAACCATCCTTAAAGAAGTTATGCTTCAAAAAATTGTGCCCAAAATGCAGAGGAAATAATTACAGAGTAGTTGTGTAGTTCCAGTAATGGCAATATATTTCCTATTACATGGGGCGAAAGTCACTACTGGAAAATTGTGGGACCAAAATGTATCTCTGCCTACCTTTTAAAACATCATACCTGAACAACGAAGTAAGCAAGTTTAGGCCTCGTAGCAAGGTAATTGAGCACATAGTTTCTTATATCTAAGCGCTGTTGAACGGACAGACTCGCTGAGGACCTGAAAACAAACAAAATTAGGATCAGAATGAACATACAACTGTGAAGCTTAGGGGTCTCGTGTTCGATACCCGGGTTGGCTCAAATATTTATGCAATCTATTTCTGCCCGAGTTTGGGTGCTTTTGTTTTTGAATTGACTGTTAGTAATTCGAAATTAACAGCTTTTTACGAAATGCATATTATAAAAGTAGTTATACTTTAAAAAAAGGGCAATTAAAAAAAAATACTCTATCCAGATATATATAATATATCTGGATAGAGTATACTCTAGACTATACTCTAGAGTATACTCTATAATAGTCTATCCAGTTACCAACGGGATTCATTTTAAAGGTCCTTTTACCGATCACATCCTGAACACGTCTAGTCAGTGTGGTATATGTAGGCTGAAATCCCCCCCCTCTTTGGGCTGAAATTAATGTTAACCACTGTACTATAGTTTGTAAGGCATATTTACCTGCTAATCAGCCTGGAGAGTGTAGTGGCCGCGAGCAGTTGTGAGTAACTGGAGTCAGCCCGTTCCAGCAAAGCCTGACATTTGCCGAGTGTGTCATGGCGTTCCTAGACAATAGGAAAATCAGGGTACACTCCTGTGGTTTGTCCCGCTTGGAACAGTTTTCCCTTGACAACAGTTGGTACAATCTGAACGAAATGTCCGGAAGCAATAAGTATAAGGTATCTTTAGTATTACCCGTAACACTATCAAGTAAATATCTACTATTAATATAAATAGCAATAAAATAAATATTTTATCTTTATTAAAGAGGAAAGATTTGTTTGCTCTTTTGCATCAATAGCGCTCGGAAACTTTGAACCGATTTTGAAAATTCCTTTAGTAAGATGTAGCTACAGTAGCCCTGAGTGCCATAGAGTACTTTCTATTTTAATCATTAAGTATTATAAGGCGAGAAGAGCCACAGTTATCAGCTAGTCATGTCATGACCTAAAGAGTTTTTTTTGTTGAACCTGCTAATTTCAGGGACTGGTTCAAGTTGAAAAATCATTTGTCTTGAATAGTGTTTTATGATATTACATTTCGTACGTACAAAAGGAGCGGAGCAACAATATAAAATGTTGCTAAACTTGGTAATCCAATAAAATCAGTAGTTGGAATGCCAGTTACAGTTTTGGAAAGATTGGAATTTATTTATTTTTATTTATTTATGTATACACAAGAAGATAAATGAGCGAGAAGAATAACAAACAGGATAGATTTATAGTACAAAGGCACCACTTATTTCAAAAGAAATCTCTTCCAGTGGGCCGGGGTAAGGAAATGTTAGGTTGAATCATTTTGGTGTTTGCGTAGGTTAATTTTCTAAAACTAACATACATATCTACTTATACTACATAGATATACCTAATTAAAACATTAACAATTACAATAATACATAGCATGATAATATACAATAGAATAAATACATACCTAATAATATATAAATATATATATATATACATAAATTACGACAGAGAGGAGAGATAGTGTTCTTTCACTTTCCTCTTAAAGGTGAAGATGGTGTTGCAGCGTTGTATGTTCGGCGGGAGCAAGTTCCACAGCCTGACCGCATGAACGGTACAGGAGTAGGAGTAGAAGTCGGATTTGTGTGAAGGACAGGTTAAGCGGTATTGATTTAGTTTCAAATTTAAAGAATAGTAATTGATTTCCTACTGTATATGGATATAGTGCTCGGTTACTGCTTGGTTAGGCTTGCTCCCTATTACATGGGATCAACAAAATTAAGCTAATAAACATGGCAAAAGAAAGAATGATCATTATTAGTCATCTACCGCTCAATATAATGTTTTGTTTACCATATTATGTATAATTTCCTATTTACCTATATTTGTACTCAATTTACTCTTGTAATTTGCACCATCATCCACATGTGCGTAACCTCATTCCAGTCCATCCAAAGGTCTGAAGTGTGTGAATGTGGCGGTGGAAGAGATCGCTTTAAGCGATAAGGCCACCCATTGTACATTAATTGCTATAATCAATTGTTAACTTTGTTTATGTTGGTGTACAATAAAGAGTTATCTATCTATCTATCAAAAGGTGGGCGTGTAATTCGCTTCTGCCTACCCACCCGGGGACATTGGTGTGATTGTTGACCCAATGAGTGAATCTGCCTGTCTGTCTGTATGTGTGTTCCGAGCTAGCAACCATATTATTAATATGACCTCCACGAAATTAGGTACCAGTGTTTCATGATTTAAAACAATTTTATAACATGACCTTTTTTGATTGGGGGGGAAAGTCCAAATAATGTGTTTATAGTTCGCGAGGTCTACTGTTCAATCATAATTATGGAAAACCACTAGTATGTATGTATGACAACCTCTTTGAGTAGACTCTGGTCTGTCATTTATGTCTATACTAGCAGACGTCCATAAAAAAGCCTTCCTCGAGAACCACTCTATCCATTGGTGAAAACCGCATAAAATCCATTGTGTAGTTTTAAAGATCTAAGCATACATACGGACAGAAGCGACTTTGTTTTATAATTTTTATTTTTTGTTTTATAAAATGTAGTGATAGTGATGATAGTGATAGCTAACTGATCATACTCTGCCCGGCAATGTACTATAGAGGTATTGATCTCTGTGGGTTCTGGTGTGTAGTCAATTGTTTCTCTTACCTGGAAGGCTACCACTGCCTTTTCAGCCTGTTCCCTGATGGTAGGGTCCTGAGACTCGTACAGCTGTTTGCATAGCAGCTCTATTTGTATCACCTCCTAAAAACAAATAATCGAATTAAGTAGGTACTTATGAGAAATTTTGTTAAGATTGGATTTTTGTTATTTTGAGTACGATACGCACAGGACTTTAATTGGCTGTGCCATAGCAGCTGGCACGTAAGTTTTTGTTGCCTTTCATCAACATTTCAGCGCAAGGCAACGGGTTACAAATTTAGTTTTCAAAATTATAATATAACTGCTTGTTTTATAAAATTTATTCGCCCATTTTGGACATAACCCACTCTCTAGATAACGTGGGACTAAAAATACTGGCAAATTAAGGGTGTAATGCGCCTCTATCTACCCCTTCGGGGATATAGGCGTGATATGTGTGTGTTTGTGTGCGTGTGTCTGTTTACAATACTAGAATTCAAATTAAGATATTTATTTGTATGATGCAATATTAAATTTGAAGCATGAAATTTAGACATTTCTACAATTTGGGATAAGTTTGAGGTTATGCAAGACTTAATGAAACTTAATCTATTTATATAATATTATTGAATATTATAAAGATGATGAGAAATGTATGAGAAATAATTATCTTAGTACTTTGCTACTTTTTTTCTCTCTCTAATGGCATTCTATGCTTTAGCAAGCAACTTGTCAATGACTCATAGAGTCAAAGAATTGTTACAGTATCTCAGGATTTTGTAGGTGGGTTAGAGTAAATATAGTTAGTTCACGGCCCAAGTGATTCCGACCTGCAAGCGCTACACCTATTGACAAACGGTCAAGGCTCTGCTACTATACCTACTTAAAGTGCCTTAAATGGTAACAAGCGCTATGGTGCACACCCGGAGGTATTTCCAGTGTCGCCGGTGGACTTTGACCACTTAAGTGGTCCGTATCACTGATTTAGTGTGCCTGGAATAATACTGAAACTCTCAGACATCCTCTCGTCTTTACACCTTCAATTCCCCAAGAACAAGAATGTAAGAGTACCATGGTACCATGGTGTAGTGGCCCTAGATCATAGTAACAGTTTACCATCATGGTTGGCTGCCTGTATATACTATACCTACAGGTACTAATAAAAATCTACTTTATTATTTTCTAATTCAGACAATATTTTAAAGCTTATGCTCCAACTTTCTCGTGTGTTTTTTGTTTTTATTTTTATTTATTTTGTAGGTCAAAATGTAAACAAATCTTCCTTAATATGTTAATATTCTAAATAAGGGTTACTTTATATAAATCAAGGATTACAAATTTTCTGTCGTTTCATTCCAATAAGTTCTTATCAGATAAAATGTTATGAATTACTTAAAATGTGTGCAATATTTAGGACCCCATCTGGGCAAGTGCCATAAAAAACAATTCACGGTTCACTCGAGTCAAATGATATTACCTTTAAAGTGCAATACTAGACCGAACACCGATAGTTAATTTATCTGGTAAAGCACTAGGACCTAGAACATAATTCAGATTCCAGAGAGCACTGTAAACTGTTTTATAACCAAAGTACCAAACAAATCACTTTCATTTACATCTATACTATTAAATGGAACTTTTCTCATAGAAAATTCATAAAAATAATGTACAATATGATAAATTATCACTAAAATCTCACTTCGCGAACTAAAGATGAAGGAGTCGTGAAATTACGATAGTTGTCTGTGGCATCAAAAAAAAATATTACGATATGTACTTAAATGCTCTTTAGGCACATACTAGTTGTTTATTGATGATAAATTCATATAAAATCGTTTATAAATCATAATATTTTGGTTCTCACCTGTTCTTCCGCCATCTTTGTTATTTTCATGCATCTGAAATGACGTTTCGTTCCATCCATCAGTATTTCCAATTCCCAAATCTCAAATCCCACGTTAAAATCATCAGTAATTCGTATTATTGAAACATTATTAAACCTTATATTGTACCTAATCTAGTTATTTTTTATTCTTAGTTTCTTATCTCAGCTGACTAAGATTAAGCTATAAAATATTTCACCCATATTATTGGATTTCATGTTTTATATTATGGTTACGACGAAAGTAAATAAAACATTCGTGAATTGTAATGTAATATTTCGTTCAGTACCTAAGAAAACAATACTGAAGTTCAAAAAAAAATTCAAAGATGTTTTACCTAAAAAAATACTCACGCAAGCTCAGGATATTGCTTGCGTGGAAAAGAAAGATTGAAAAAATATAGCAAAAGCTTAGCATTAGCTCTACCACCGGATCTGATCGATTCTGTGACTAGATTGGCCACTATATAACCACAAATCTTAAAAGTTTTGGTCTCCAGGTAAACAGGAAGTCTTGAGTCGCCACCCCACGCCGAACAATAAATTGCTTCCTTGGCCGCATTTTATCGAATTTACCACAGTAAGTGTTCTGAAGAGGTCTTCGACCTGATCCCACCCTCCCCCTTTCGATTCTCCACAAGGCGTGACAGGCAGAGATGCCACTCTCACACTGTGGAAAACACGGAATCCTATCCCGTGGTGGAAAACATCTTCGAGAGAACGGATCGTTTTAAACGTCCGTTTCTCTGCCGAACAATAGTGGTAAGGAACGCCCTGCCTGCGCATGTGTTTCCTCCCTCATATAACCCTGAGTTCTTTAAGCGGAGCGTATGCCTATCACATCACTAGGTGATCAAGTTGAGGACCTATTTCTATATTATTTTTGTGTACTATGAGAGTCGCCCACAATCGTCAATTTGACGAAACTTATAGAGAAAAATGATATTTTTCCGTCATAGCTGACACTAAAAACTGTTCCCGTGAACAGAGCCAATTTGTACTGTATTGCAACTGGTCCCAAGTCTGGGTATATAGCCCCAAAAGAGAAACTAGGGTTGACGACTATCAATTTTTAAAGAGGGTAGGTACCTACTAGTTTCATCGTGGACGAATCGCCACTAACCCGTACGAATGGAGAAAATGGAATACTCTTCACGGGGCGCACTCACGTAACATAATAATATTCAACCATCTCATCCGCG
The DNA here is from genome assembly GCA_963556515.1 of Nudaria mundana. Classification (NCBI taxonomy): domain Eukaryota; kingdom Metazoa; phylum Arthropoda; class Insecta; order Lepidoptera; family Erebidae; genus Nudaria; species Nudaria mundana. The sequence goes on from OY748309.1 coordinate 7,085,548, forward strand.
TCGTCGCCGTTGCGAGGAGAGAGATAAATAGTTTGGCGAATCATCACTATATGGCCCGTCACTTAAAGTTCGTATTGCAAGTCTGAATACGGAATTTATTAAAATAAAATTGTTAAAAACACTGGCAGTTACAAGACAGAACACAAATTCAAGAAGCAAAAACAAACAGGAACAAAGGAATGTTTGTCATTTTTACTGTTGTGACAGACTGATGCTTTTGGAAAAATGTAAAATTATTTTCGCTGATTATCATTCAACACTAAAGTAAACCAACTTCCAACATGATAAGGGCCACCATAACCAGAATAAAGAAAGTCTGGGCCGTAACAATTTTCCCTCGCATCCAGCGAGGTGATCTGCTCTACCCACTAGGAAAATTTCAAATACGTAAGTTTTTATAGGTTTCTTATTCCATAATCACGTCTGTAACTCTAACGAGGTAGGCAGAGGTGTGTTACACACCCACGCACTTTGGCCAGTAGTCGAGTTCGACGGTAAGTCTGTTGTTATTGAACACACCGGGACGAAAGTATGCCAAGTTCTAACCTAGACAAACGTATGTAATTAGCCATTTTCATCGAAGATTTTTTTTAGTTCGCGAACCAAGGCTCCGGCCGCTCCTACGTTCATTGCTAGGCGCCTCTGGTAGCACTAGGAAGACTTTTCAGTGGCGCCCGGCGGAACATATTATTATGTTCTGAATTTTAAAAGCAAAATTAAACAAATCGGTCGTAAGTTATTGAACTCCTCCTAATCGAGTGGACCGATTTTAATGAAATGTAGGTATAGTATATATGTGTTTGAGTAGATTCGACAATGGTTTAAATATACAATTGGACCCGTTAGGTGGCGCTGCTGTCCCGGCGCCATAGATAACCTCCTAATAGATTCCGCATGCAGGGCAACAAACGCGCGCCACTCATACTTGATTTCGCAAGCATGTAAAGCTATGCCTAAAATCACGACGTCAGTGACAACCAACTTCGCGACCTATGACCACGTGCGATTTTATAATTTAAAAAAATTGTTTTTGCGAGCATTTTACATTTTAAATGGCTTCCTGTTCCGTGAAATGGTATGGCAAGTCGGCGAAGACATCAAATTACCAAAAAGATGGCATTACATTTCACCGGTAAGTAAATTAGACATAAATGTAAATATAAAATTGACTAGGCACCGGAGTTAAATTTATTCTGGTTGGTAATAGAACATAAACACAAACCATTTAGAACCCGTTGATGTCTTTTTGAAATTACTCTTTCACTCATTAGCCAAATTATAATAGCTATCCTTTTCTAACAATACATTACAATAGCACTTGAATCGATAGTGATGGGATATCGGTATGATATAGTACGTCATCGATATTTTGCAGTATTATTGCCGTAGGTGCTTTAAAAGTAGTACCTATAAATAAGCAACATGTTGTCGCCCGCGACTGCGCCCGGTTGAATTTCGGTAAGCTGCGAATTATTTGCGACCAATTTGTGTGTTGGCATTATTATAATTTTTTTTCGCAGCTAATGTGATTTAGTATTAGCAATGTAACTGAGATATATATTATTTTATAGGTTTCCTGGATGCCCCGAGAGGAAAAAGAAATGGGTAGATGCAACATCTCGTGGGGAGTTGGTTTCCCACCAATAACAACGTAAAATATTAAGAAAGAAATTATAGTCCCGCCGATGACATCAGTTTTTGATATTTATTTATAAATTCTTTCTTAATATAAATTATATTACTTTACATCTATTGAATAAAAATATAAAATTATAATGTATCATCATCAGAGATGGGGGGCTCGTGGCTTAGTGGTAGGTAGTAAGTAGGAACTGAGAGTTGATAATATCTGTCCCTCTTGATTAAGTCCTGATACCTATTCCTATAAAAATTATAATAATAAATAATATTTTTTATATTTTTAAATGTATTTGTGTTTTTTATAAATGTATTTAAAAATGTATATAATAAGAATATTAAGGAATAAACGATATAATAAAATTATAAAAATATAACTATAATATACCTGCGAGTATCAAAATTTTATCGACACATTTTCATCCCTAGAGAGATGGGCTCTAGTATTCGGTGTATTCGAAGATTGACCTTGAAACAGCCAATCATAGCGCACTTACATGTTTCCGCGCGCCCCTCGCATTCCGCCAAAACAGGTGAACTCGGTAAGGAACAAAATTACAGTAATGCGGAATCTATTAGGAGGTTATCTATGCCCGGCGCTCATACCATCACAGCAGAGCCATCTATCGGGTCTATAATTGTATATAAACTATCCTCGATGTTCCATCACGTGGGTTACAATATAAATTTTATCAAAATTAGTCAAGTCGTTTATAAATTTGTTCGCCTAAACGGCTAGACCGATTTTATGAAATTTATAATGTGTGTTAGTTTACTAGCCCGCGTGATTTAGTTTACTCGTTCCCGGTTCCCGTGGGAACACATTACCGGGATAAAAAGTAGCCTATGTTACTCAGGGTGAATGTAGCTTTCCAATGGTGAAAGAATTTTTGAAATCGGCGAAGTAGGTTTTGAGTTTATTCATTACAAACATACACACAAAAATACAAATCTTTCCTCTTTATAATAGTAGTATAGACATACGTTTTCCAGAAATCACTGTTTTCGACTCCGGAGAGCTCAGGAATAATTGGAAACTCAAAATCTCAAAATCAATTTTTTACACAATCATAAATACTTACACTACCTTTTATTAAAATAAAGGGAAAGTAGAAATCTCAGAAAAACGGCGGAAAAAGCCTGCGAGAATATTTTTTTAGCATTATCTACTTATTTAATATTTTTTGAATTATTGGTCAATTAATTGATTTAGTATGTTATCTAATTACTCATCGGCTTTTTTCGCTATATTTCAGTGACGACTGCACAAACTTCTAGATTGAAATCGACAGACACCATAGACGAAGACCATACGAAAGGAACGAAGTATAGCAGACTTGACAGTAAAAAAGATGAGCAGGAAGTTTTCGTTGACCACATAAATCATGATCTGCGGGGTAAAGATTCGAAATATGGCGCCCCACCTCTCTATCAGACACAGTCAGCGTGTCGGTGTGACGAATGTAACAGACTTATTGCAGAGCTTTTCGGGGAAGACGCGTCGCCTAGCCAGAGAGAAATGCATCTGAAGGCTAAGGTTCTGGCTAACATTGCACAAGTCAACATGACTGACAACACTGACTTTGAAAAACCCATTACTGATAGTAGAATAAGGCCTGGACTATTCAGTGAGCTACTCCCAGAGATGAAGAAAGATACTAGTGATGACACTATGCTCACTAAAGATAATTACAGATCTGTTTTGTGTCATGAAGTGGTTATAATGAATGAGAAAGAGAGACAATCGCCTGACGTACAGAACGTAGATAGTCATCAGATGTACACAAACCTCTATGACGTAGATCCTGATGAGTATCAAGTAAGAAGCAAGCATACCAATAAAATCATGCTATCTGACGAAGATTTAGAGCCGCGAAAGGCTGATGATTATTGGAATGATGTTTATGAAACAGCTGTTGGAGAAAATTCCGTGTATTGTGAACCTACGGTAAGCATTGATTCAGATACATTAAATATGTATAAAGTGCTTAAAACGCGTGATTCTACAGTTAAAGATAAGTCATTAGGCAAAAGGGGAATGAAGGCTTCTCCACAAGAAGTAGAAAAAATGTTGAGTGATGAAAGTTACTTTGAGGCTGAGGAGAATGCCGATGAGGATGACAAGTCAACAGAGACTAAGAAAGAAGAGCACATAAAAGTCATTCAAACAAAAGCTTCAATACAAGATGAAGAACAATTAACTCAAAAAGTTGAACACCTTGAAGAAACTCCTTTAGTGGAAGCTGAGAAATCTAGAATAGATGGTTTACTAGTTACACCTAGAGTGTTGGGTAACGTGGAGAAAGCAAAAGACTTAAATAGGTTAGATGAGGTGGCGAAGAGGTGCCTTACAACACCACCTGACCAAATAGATGCGATATTGCTAAAGGAAATGGAGAAAATAAGTATTCCTTTAGCATCCCCAAGATCTAACACTGGATCAAAACCGGGCGACATCCAAGCTGTCGCTTTCAAATCCGAAAAGACTGCACCCAAAATGGAAATCGAATTGGATGATAATGAGTTCGAGCGTACACGCAACAGCTCAAGGACGTGGAAGTCATTGGGTAATGTCAATGAACTTCAAGAATGTGAGAAAATACCATCACAAGCTAAATACCAATTTTATCAGGACTTACAGAGAACTAAAATAGATAATAATGACTGTAAAGATAAATCAGAAGGAAATAGAGAGGATAAACCATCAAATATTGAATACCAATTTTATCAGGACTTGCCAAGAACTAAAATGGATAAAGATTGTAAACATAAATTACAAGGCGTTGGAAAACTTGACAATGAATCAGACGTGAGCAATGAAAATAAGAATAGATTTTACTGGTGTGCTAACAAACCTAAGCAATCGGGGTCCAAAACTGGTGGAGCAGCTGATTATGAAAATATTAAAAAACATGTAGATGGATTTTGGCAGAAAAAGCAGTTAGATAGCAAACGTGAATGGACAGTCAATGAACCGGGTTCTCTATCTCCTAAGCTTCTTATTACCACCAATGATAAAAATCTTATTGACAATAAAGAGATCTTGCTGGAAAACGAAAGCGTTGATAAAGATGTATATATAAAGCAGAAGCCACTTCTTGAAGAAGGTGACAATGACGTTTCAGTATCAAAAACTACCGAATGTTCAAAAGATGATTCTAGTGCCTACCAAAATCCGCCCAAAGCGGCAGATTTCAAATGTTTTTTGAATTCTACGACACCCACCAGCGGAGACAACCAACGCACACAGGAAAGGAATTACATCAGTCCAATAAGTTGGAGTCCTCAATTTCAAAGAACTGGTAGTTTAACTACCGGTTCAAAGGAAAAGACTAATGACGCTGCTATTGTGGAATTTGCTACTGAGCAATTACACCTGACGAACGCACAACTGCAAGAGGCCACTACGCAGCTTCAGGCCACATGTGTACACCTTCAGACGACCACGGAGCAATTGCAGGCTACAACAGAACAACTAGAAGCCACAAGTGACCATTTATTAGACTCCAGCGACAAATTACATGCTGCTGCTGAAAATTTATATTCATCGACGGACAAATTGCAGTTTACCAGTGAGAAAATGCGCGAAGCCAGTGAAAAACTAAATGTTGAAATGTACACGGTAATAAATAAACTTTCAAACAATCCAACACAGGCTGCACAACATCAATCATGGTATACCGCTGAAGAAGCGTACCATCCTAATACCATGTACCATGAGTACTTAAGTAATAATCGTCAAAGAGAACTCGGTGATAATACTAGAGACAATAATGAAATAATAAAAGACCACCCTAATACTTCACTAACCACTTCCGCAAACATTGATTATAAACCTATGACGGCACCGTACGTTACACCAAATACTACTACACTTCTAACTGACACAGCAGACAAGTTACAATTAACTAGTGGTCCACTAAGTGAAGCGGAACAACAAGAAACAAATGGTATTGAAATTAAAAAGGCAGATGACATTACGCAGGAAATTGGTAAGTCAGAACTTTCAGCTGCAGTCGTAAACCCTAAGATAGAAGCTATTGCCCATCATGCATCTGCAGTACATCCTACTATGCCAATTACTGAAGATTTCCCTACCATTACACCCTTGCCAAAAATAACTGACAAACTTAAGCTATCAGAACTGTTGCAGCTAGTCAGGGAAAGAAATCGACTTGTAGATTGTCACGAAGCCGTGGTTCTTTCAAAGACTAAGAAGTCTATACCTCCCCTGGCAAGACCAATGGCAAACCCTTTACCTGGTCAACAATTGCCTTCTTTACCCACTCTGAGACCCTTTCCAAGAACTTGTGTGCCTAAGAAAAATCCTGCCAAACCGTCGTCTGCGAAATGCAGTCGATGTGACCTTGCAACTCTAGGAATCCATGAACCCGGTACTGCCAGTAACCAAAGTAATACGGAAGACGTAGCTGAATCTTGTAATACAGACCAGGCTGAAGCCATAGATGTCACATTTATCGAAGAAGACAACTCGAGGACAGATTTGGCAGATGAATTTATTTTCCAATTGCAATCGTTGGGTCAAGAACTAGAATCGTCATATAAGCGCACAAAAGTAGAAGTTTTGGAAGCAGCAGTAGTTGCTAAAACTAATCGTTTAGCGAAGATTTTTAGAGCTAAGGATTATGAGCCGTGGTCACCGATACCATCGTGGCCATACCCCAAGAAACTAGTTCGGCCGAAGTTGCAATGTCCTAAAGATGGTTGCAAGGTGCCTCCACCGCGATGCGTAGAAGAAAGACCATGCGGATTGAAACCGTGCGAGTCTTTCCCAACTTTTCCGAAGAGAACGTTCTCCATGCTGGATTATTACCCAGTGTCAATAAGTGGTCATGATCATAAGGTGATAGATGTGGGTCAGTTTTAAATTATTCCATCACTAACTGAATGATAATCAGCGAAAATAAAACTTAAGATCTTTAATTTATTTATTGTTTATTTTAATTATGATAATTTCATGACGAATTTTTTTATGGGGAAATATTTATCAGACGACTGCAGCACATCGCAAGCTATCAGCGAGATGGATGTGTCGGCGCCGTAGCTAGTGGTACGCGGTGGATGTCTCAATGTGCCATTCTGATCCCGAATACAGACTGCGAATGCAAGCTGCAGCTGCAGGTAGCACGCGATAACAACCACCCGGCTACTACTGCACGATTGGTTTTCTATGGATTTCTGTCAAAGGCCTTCCGAACGCGACGGCAAGTGCTGCTGAGGCAGCTTGCATTCGAAGTCTGCAATCGAGATCGGAATGGCACCCTTGTTTTTACTGATGTTCATACTGATGTTAGGACTTTGAAGGTATGGATTTGCTTTAGTTCGTTGACCAGATCTCAGATGCTGCGTTCGGAATGCCTTTGACAGAAATCCATACTACCTACATGTGAAGAAAAAATTTCCCTTTTAGAAATTACCCGCGACACTACTAGCTGGTAGTGTAGACGGGAAAGAGATTTCCCCACGACACTACCGGTAGTGTGGCTTGGTAGTGTGGTGGGTAAGAAGCGCGATGACCGTACTGATAGTATCTACAGTTTTTGCTTCATATACTCGTACTTACACTAGCGGTCGCCCGCACCCTCTGGCTGGAGACCATGCTTCAAGCCATGGTCTCCAGCGGGAGTAGGTGGAACGCGGCCGTGTCCTTCTGCGAGCAAGTCGTGCTCGCGAAGGAGGCGGCCGAGAGGGAGAGGGAGCGTACCCTCCCCGCCGAGTTCCGTAGTCAGCGGCGAGGGCGCCGCAGACTCATCTACGCTCAAGACCATCGACCTCCATGATCGGGGCCTGAGGACGGCGGGATCGCCACCCGTCGTCCTTACAGAAGCAGGCTAGAAGGGTTGCGTGCTGCGGGGCCTTTGCCCCATAGCACGCAACCAGATTCACTCACTGACGCGGGATAAAACCCGACCCCAACTACGCGGGATTCTCATCCCGACCCAACCCCCGCAGAGACCACAGAGGTGGTCAAAGTCCGCCGGGCGCCACTGGAAATACGTTCTGCTTGTAACCAGAGACGCCCGGCAACGGACGTTGGAGCGGCAGCGGCCCTGGGCCGCGGAACTAAAACGAAAAAAAAAAAAAAGCGGTCGCCTGCGACTTCGTCCGCGTGGTAATTTGGATTTTTTCCGTTCCCCTCGCTTGTAATAATTGTTCCCGTCGCGTCACCCGTAATAACATCTAGCTTCGCAAATACTTATTTTAGAACAAATTTTATTTCCATAAAATATGTTATAGTTTTTTTTAATTCCGCGGCCTGAGGTTGTGCCGCTCTGGTACACACGCAGAAGGTATTTCCAGTGGCGCCCGGCGGAAATATGTTATAGTAAATGAACCTTAAAAGATAGATGTATGCTACCGAGGACATATTTAAGAGCTTTTAAAGAGAAACAATTCTTTAGTTCAGTATTTTAACATAACATTAACCGTTTGGCCAGCGCACGCAACGGAAGTTCTTAAAAGAAATATTTTTTTCCCCGTTTTTGAAACATATTTCACTGCTGCTTTGCTCCTCTTCATGGTAGTGTGATGTTATATAGCCTCTAGCCTTCCTCGATAAATGCATTTTATGGCAAGGACACTACCAGCGATACTACCAGTATCCACTAAATAATAATAAAATAATAGTTACATTTCTTAAGATTGCTATGCTTTTTTAAAAAAGGGTAAATAAAGAATTTCTCAACTTCTTAGTTGTTGGCTGTACAATTTGATCTAAAATGGGCGCGGTAGTGTAGTTTACAATTAACGACAGATTATTTTATGACTCTAATCTTGAAGGCTATGTTGTTATGTATTCCTGGTACATTTGAGGTTTGTGTCTTTTATAATGGACAATCATTTTCATCTGTACTCGGTGCATCTGTTGACACTATTCTTTATTTTTCATCGGGACAAAACAAATGTATCATGCGCTTAGTAGGGCAGTATGGATATATCTTACCAGTGCCGCTTGGGTCCATTAACTCTCTATTATAAGATACACAAACAACAAAAGTACTAGGAGTACAGAACTACAAAAGAGCACACGCCAACTCTTATTTCGCTGGGTGTTCTTTTATTATAAAAGACACGAACCTCGAATAAAATACTAGGAATACAGAACTACATAAGCACTCTCGAAATCTCATTCGAATCTCGATCCGTTTAGTTTATTTAAATGTGTCAACAGGTGCATCGAGTACAGATGAAAATGACAGATGTTGTTCATATTGATTGTCCATTATAAAAGACACAAACCTCAAATGCACCAGGAATACACTAGTGGTTCTGTGAACCGTAGACTTCGGGAGCTTTGTTTAGAAAATTTATTTTTCAATTTTCTTTATTACTCTTTCATTTTTCATCCAACCCAAAAAAATTACCGACTCGTAGTCACACCACATTATCACACCAGTATGACAAACAGTAATTTTTTTCTCGTTTGTCACACTACTGATTATTACACACCATGTATACCGTAATTGCTAGTTGCAACGTAGTCGTATAGCAGTAGCATGGCGTTTTACGTTTATTTACGCGACTTAGGCCCCTGACCTGATGAGGTAGGTACTGCAGTACCCATCTGCATAATGGCAATTTAAACATTTATTAAATTGCTTAACAACACATGCCCAATGCAATACCTCCCCTATATCGTGACGATATCGTTATCGTGCAATGTGAAAACGCTCATTTAAACACAGAATTTTTAGATAACTCCGTACCAAATCAATATATTCTTGTATTTGAAAGAAATGACTTTGGTTCTACTATTCTAAAAAAAATTAGATAGAAAAAAAACTGCGGTCCTTCCCCAACACGTTTGTAAACATTCTTAAAATTCAAATATATATGCAGCAACATCGAATGATCGATTCGCAAAAATAAGGATTCTAAGACTGACCAATAATTATGTAAACATTAATTTGTGTCAAAATGATGTACTTAACGCATTTTCTTACAGACTTTCGTAGCGAAGGTAGGTAGTTACCGTAGATACACTTAATTATTGAGCGGAGCGAAGCGGAGCTGAATCTTAGACGACAAGTGTAAATCGTTTGTACTATTTTTACTCCTCCGAAACGGCTCGACCGATTTTGACCAAATTTAGCATGCTGGTCGACATCATACCCGGGAGTGCATATATCTGAAATCATGAAAATAGAGCTGACCACGGAGGAATAATCAATGAAAATGTCCTGGACATCACCAAAAAAACAGATGATTAAATGGTTGCCGTGGAAACACGTGCGTCAACAATGAAAATAGATTTTTTTTCATTCGATTCATTAATTTAAGTGTTCGATTGATTCTGATATGTAATAAAAATATTTGCTCCGCTCAACATTTGCAATTAGCAGCATGCTGCGCGTACCTAGTTAAGTGATAGAAGTTTAATTTATATATGTTTTAAAGCAGTGAAGTATGCAAACTTTTTCTCATATCATTTTACAATATGAATTACAAAAACTATGGTCCTGGGCTGGACTCAAACCAGCTTCTGGTCCCTTTCCAGAAGGAACGTTATTATAGAGTAGTTATTATAGTGATATTAACAAAATATGATTACAAAATTAGATGACATGGGGTTTTTCTTTAGTTTTTTTAAAATCCGCGATGTCATGGGCTAGTCGTGTCTTGGTCAGTTGGTAGAACGCCGCGCACACAGGCGCCAAGACGATATGGGGCACCCGCACCGCCACCGAAATAATTTTGCACGACGTATTCTTTTTAGTAGAGTAGGTACCTATCGATAAGTAAGTAGCCACAATGATTTATTCTACGTAAATATTTATTGGTGTATAGGTATCTCTTAATTTTTACAGTGGATATAACATTTTTCTGGAACAATATAAAAATATGTAAAATTAAATACCTACTGAGATTAGATCTAATATTTGATCATAGCCTTTTGACTATAAAATGATAAACATCTTCTCTGAAAATGTCTTTATTCACAGCACTAAGGTCCAATTAACTGTAGGAACTGTACCATGTTTTTACCTAAATAAAAATAAATCGATATCAATAGGGTTCCCTACAGTGAGTTTATCTAATCACGAATGTGACGGGTCTCTAATCTGTCCAGTACCTACCAAATAAAGACTAAACGCCGGGTAACTTCCTCTGCAAACGGTGTACCTCCCTGCCTCAATCAACATAAAAGATTCCGATAGTTATATTGGCGAAAAGTGGAAGTAGAATCTACTTCTATCTAAACTGGCGTGAATAGGTATATAATTTTTTCTTAACCCGCTACTACAGTTTAAAACGTCAGTGCTGACAGCACTGACGTTTTAAATGCACTTATTTCAGTAACGTTATTTTTTCACAGTTCGCAATCAAGACTCTCCATCTCCAGTACAGAACAGAACATGTTCTAAGACTGAATGGCCAAAGCCGAAGTTCAATCATAATCCGTACACCGTCACAAGAATAAATGACAATCATTCCAAAATAAATACACTAGAAAATGTATCGCACCTACAATCTAAAATAGAATCCCCGCCAGTAAACATTGCACCGAAAGCTAACAAATCTATGAAACAAATTCAATCGAATATAGCAATAACAAGTTTGAATTTAGAACAACTATTGCTACCAACATTAGCGTCTGTTTGTTACGAGATAGATAGACAGAAAGATGATCAAAATAGTTATAATACAAGACGTAAGTCGTTTACGGATTCGAGCCAACGCGGTACTTTGGACGATGATAGATATTTTTCAATAACAATTGATGAAGATGTTAAAAACATTACCGGTAAGAAAGTAAAACAAGATGGCACACCAATTAAAATAAAACAAGGGATTGTAGATTTCCAATAAAAACACCAAAAGCGAAACGTAAAAATTTGTTGACAATGTGAAAAATGGGTTATGCTCCGATGTACCACTGGTTTATACCACCAGTGGTAGGACGGGTAAAATAGGTATGCTCCGTGGTTCCCCTCAGTGGTACAGTGGAGCATTATGTTCACAAATGTTAAAAATGTATTCCACTGTACCACTACAGATATTATGATGCATGCACACTAGTGAATCCCACTTTCGATTCGTTCCCACTAGTTCTACTAAACAGTTCTACCGTAACAATAATAAACTACTTATGCACCCGTTTTGTAGGTACACAAAACAGAAAACAATACAAACATTCATAAAATACATAACTTAACAAGGTTCAGTTCCAAATTGAGTTCCTAAACTTGTAAACTCAACATGACCAATAATGTATGAAATGAAAAGCCTAAAGTGGAATCAAAGATACCAAGTACTAATAAAAAAAAAGCAGATAGAAACAAAAAAAACAACGAAAATTCCTAAAATTGAACTACTATAGCTTACACATAAGTTTCCTCGTATTGCGCTTAAACGATAGGGAACCCTGGCGGAACACATCTATCTCGTCACTATGTTGGTGTAGGAGCTCGTTGTATAGACGACACATCCGCACTATAGGATTATAGAAGGATGTGTTGTTTATGCAAACCTTTAGAGCGAAGGTGTTGAGATGAGGGTGGCGACTACGGAATCTTATATTGAAGTTCAGCAATGAGAGCAACTCGGGAGAGTCAATTGTGGAATGGATTATCTTGTGAAGGCACACAAGGTCACTACACTTTCGACGAGTCTCAAGCGTTTGTAATCTAAAATGATTAAGTCGTATCTTCATACGTCCTTAGCTTTCCCTTCAAGCCCGACCTGTAGCTTACTATGTACAAACACTTTTTTTGTACTCTCTCCACACTATCTATGTGGACTGCGTAGAAAGGTGCCCAGATATTGGAGTTATACTCTAGGATGGTTCGAATTAAAGTTTGGTAAAGATACAGTAAACTGGTTGGATTTTGAAAATCTTTGGTGATTCTGCAAATGAATCCAAATAGCCTCGCGCTTTTAGACTGTATGTGCTCTATATGGAAGTGGAAATTTAACTTATCTTTTTGAATTTTGAATTGAAAATATTATTTATAAATATTGAATGTTTGAACTCATTATTCCGAAAAAGTACCAGGCGATCATAACAGAATAGGAGGTTCTGGTCGTGAAAATAGAAAAGTATTAATTGATAACTGGTAATGAAACAGTGAAAAAAAATCTATATTCATAACCAGTTATGAAATCTTGGTTATGAACGTGGACGAAGGGGCAAAATCGATACCAAAAGAGTCGGTTACAAACATACAAGCAAGTTACAACCAGAACCTCCTATTCTTTTATGATCGCCTGGTACTTTTTCAGAATAATGAGTTCAAACATTCTATCGGGTAAGTGTATATTATTGTTACGAGCCGGGGTTCTACGGAATTAAAATGCCGATAATTTACCACGAAACACTGTATTTATAACACACTAATTTGCACTTCACTTAAAGCTCCACTTAAAGTCACTGAACACTTTTATTCGCACTCGAAACTCGCAGGTATAACTTGTATTATCGCTCTGGAAATACTGTTGATCCGCATTATATGCATGATAAAAACTCTTGTATTTGTATTTTATTTTTTAAGGGGCAATGTCAGAACTATATGTAAAAATAAAAAATAACACTATTCGTCAAGTTTTCATCATATTATTATATAACGGTATATATAACGGTAAACGGGAATTACTAATTATTAATTCTCTACCCATCAATGGACTGGTCGTGGAAAATTTCCCGTGGTACTACTTCAATGTTTTGGTTTTATAACCCTTTAAAATATTATTATTTTATGACTTTATATTATGGTCAGTCTCTCTAATCGTGAAGGCTCTCATGTTGTTATGTATTCCTGGTACATTTGAGGTTTGTGTCTTTTATAATAGATTTCATCTGTACTCGGTGCACCTGTTGACACATTTAAATAAACTAAAGGGATCGAGATTCGAATGCGATTTCGAGAGTGCTTATGTAGTTCTGTAGTCCTAGTATTTTGTTCGAGGTTCGTATCATTTATAATAAAAGATAACCTCACCATCAATGTGTCTATCGAAATATGGGTACAATAAACAGCTCTGTCTACCTCAACAAAGCATAAAACAGAAGAATCTATGACTTTTTTTAAGCACGATCAAAGGTGAACGGTTTCTGAACAAAACTTGTTCGAACACATTTGGAATAAACCAAACTGAGCGAGATAACTGTTGGCGAGTGCTCTTTTGTAGTTCTGTACTCCTAGTACTTTTGTTGTTTTGTTAGAGAGAGGGACCTAAGCGGCTCTGGTAAGATATCCATAGTGCCCTACTAAGTGCATGATACATTTTTTTTGTCCCGATGAAAAATAAAGAAACGTGTGAACAGGGTGCACGAAGTACAGATGAAAATGATTATCCATTATATAACAGACACAAACCTCAAATGTACCAGGAATACATAACAACATAAGAGCCTTCAAGATTAAAGAGACTGACCATAATTATAATTTAAAGTTATAAAATTTTTTCGGCATTAATTTGTTTTTTCGAGTTTAATTTGTTCTTTCGTATTCATTTTTCAATATTACTTTTAGGTGGATCACCGGCAAGAAAAAGTGCCCGTAGTCCACCTGGATCCTTATGTTTATACACCTTAAGAGATGAACTCAGGAGGGGAATGACGGGTCATACATATTTTCTCCACTGTACCACTGGAGGGGAACCACGGAGCATACCAATTTTACCCGTCCTACCACTGGTGGTATAAACCAGTGGTACAGCGGAGCATAACCCTGAAAAATAAATATTTGTGCTTAGACTAAAAAGTGTGTTTAAATGTTAATTTGGATTTTAATAAATACATTCTTTGAATAAGGTTTAAAAATGTGTTTGTGTGCCTTTTTTATATCGCAAGTTAACATCGGCGAGGTACTAATGCTTTGGCTACGAGACTACGTAGGTAGGTGGGAAATCAGGTGGGAAACCACCACCATCGCGGCGGTGAGACCGATCATGTAGGAGTGGCTGCAGAGGCAGCACGGTGACATCACATATAGTACAACACCGATCTTCACATGGCTAGATACTTCGGTGAGTATCTGTTTCGCATGCATCGTGAGGTAACACCCGCGAGTCAACACTGCGAGACTTCCAGCGAAGACACGGGACTCCACACGTTGGTGGAATGCTCAGCATGGGCGAGTCAGCGCCGGGACCTCGTCGTAGATACTCTCTCACTGGCTCCCTAGAGGCTATGGCTCATAGCATGATGAGCCATAGCCTCTAGGGAGCCAGTGGAACGCGGCCGTTTCCTTCTGGGAGCAGGTTATGCTCGTGAAGGAGGTGACCGGTAGAGTAAGGAAGCGAACTCCCCGCTGAGTTCCAAAGTGTGCGGCGGGGGCGCCGCAGACGTGACTACTCGCAGGTACATTCGCCTCCATGATCGGGGCCTGAGGACGACCGACTAGCAACCCACCGTCCTTACAGAAGCAGGCTAGAAGGACTGCGTGCTGTGGAGGCTCACCCCACGCACCACGCAGCGGCCACACAGATGACCAAGGTCCGCTGGGCGCCACTGGAAATTCTTTTAGTGCTTACCAGAGGCGCTCGGCAATGGACGTAGTTACGGCAGCCTAGGGCAGCGGATTTAAAAAAACCTACCTATTCACAGACAATAGATTTTTTTTAATCCGCATACATAATCACGCCTCCATCCACATCCATTTTTGCCTGAGTTTGCATGTAGTTTTGTTGATTCCTCGTTATAGGGGGCAAGTTTATTGCCGTTACCAGACACCGTACAATAGAAAATCAATAACACATTCTGTACCTATTCGTATCGTAAACCAACCCACGCCCAAATTATCATAAGTATGTTTGCGTACTGAACCCAGTACACAAATTATATTACAACTGTTCACCAAGTTGTTTTGACTAGGTACTCCAGTATAGGCACTTATAGCAGGCCTATGTCACCCGCCTAACAATCGCAAAAAATACGTTACTTCATCGACAACTTGAAGTTGTAAGTCAGTAAGGGTTGTCTCTTGTTTGTGATACGTCATTGACCATAGAGTTGATATTGAGGCATTAACGTCATAATTATTGGGCAAATTATGCTGGTACTTTCCTGACAACCCTAACGTTCGATAATTAACGTCGGAGTGCAAGTTCTGTATGTAAGTACTATTCCCTATTCTGTGCTTATAGGTACAACAATCTTAACACCATAAAATTTTATTGATGTTACTCACATTACTTTGATCAATTTGAAAGCTCAGTTGAATTAGGTGCTGACTGTACTAAAAGAACTTTCTTTCCTGTGTGTACGTACGTAGGTATTCTCGATTCTGACGAATGCGTTGAGTAAGTAATAACGAGAGGCATATCATAAACAGGAAAATTGTATCTATCTATATCTACTTATAATAAATCTGTAGAAGTGAAAATTCTGTACATTGAAAATATCAAAGAAATAAATGGGGGTGTTACTAGACCGACACCGAACCCAAAAATGTGATTAAAAATTTTTTGTCTGTCTGTCTGTTTGTTCAGGCATCACGCAATAACTACCGGTTCGATTACGATGAAACTTGGTATAATTATTCTTTAATATCCTGGGCACCTACTTTTTTTTTTTTTTTTTTTTTTTTAATTCCGCTGCCCAAGGCCGCGGCCGCTCTAACGTCCGTTGCCGGGCGTCTCTGGTTACTAGCAGAGGGTATGTCCAGTGGCGCCCGGCGGACTTTGACCACCTCTGTGGTCTCTTCGGGTGTTGGGTCGGGACGAGAATCCCGCGTCGTTGGGGGAAGGGTTTTATCCCGCGTCAGTGAGTGAATCTGGTTGCGTGCTATGGGGCAAAGGCCCCGCAGCACGCAACCCTTCTAGCCTGCTTCTGTAAGGACGGCGGATGGCGATCCCGCCGTCCTCAGGCCCCGATCATGGAGGTCGATAGTCTTGGGCGTAGTCGCGTAGTCTGGGGCGCCCTGGCCGCCGACTACGGAACTCGGCGGGGAGGGTACGCTCCCTCTCCCTCCCGGCCGCCTCCTTCGCGAGCATGACTTGCTCGCAGAAGGACACGGCCGCGTTCCACCTACTCCGGCTGGAGACCATGGCTTGAAGCATGGTCTCCAGCGAGAGGGTATCCACGCCCAGACCCACTACGAGGTCCCGGCGCTGGCTCGCCCACGCTGAGCACTCCACTGGGCACCTACTGGCTTATTTTTATCTCGGAAAAGTATATACAATAAAAAACAAACTTAATTTTGCGGTTCGATCCCTAGAGCCGATTACAGTACCAACCGCAAATAATAAGTTTGTCGTAGGTTACGTCACCTGCAGTGGAGTTCACTAAGGGCGCTGCACACGGCTAAGATACTATAATATTTTATCTTAAGATACAATATAGCTCGCCATACAATTCAATGAACTATCACACACGACGAAGATAATAAATAATATTTCATATTTTCGTATCTAAAGATGAATTTGTATGGTAGTATAATAGAGAATAATAGAGAAACTGTTGTATTTTGTTCTTTCTGTTGCTTTATGAACGCAATAAAACCCAAAACAATGGTTTTTTGAAACTTTTGTCTGTTTGTCTGAGTGTTTGAACACGCTAATCTCAAAAACGACTTAAGTAACCGATTTGACTTTTTGATTTGAATTTGCGGTTTTCAGTAATGTGTTGTGGTTTATTTAACTTAACATTTAAGGTTTGGTTTTCAATCGATTCATAAATAAAAAAAGTTATGTAGATCTAAAGTAACACGCAGGCGGAGCTACGGGCAACTGTTAGTTATAAAATAAATTTCTACTTATTAGGTTTATATTCACTTTTAAATTAAATAGTCACGTTTCATTTTCTATACAATTTCACGGGAATTAACGCGAACAGGCGGAATTTATAATTATTCCAATATTATAAATTCCATTGTAAATAATAATTACACCTTTTCACCTTTTAATATTTATCTGTGGAAATTGTAAGGAGGTAGGTACCTACCTATAAATGAAGCACTTTGGACCTTAGCACCTTCCAAGCACATCCGGATGTGCCGGCGCTGCTGCTGCATCGGCTGAAGGCCTCAAACGGCGTAAATATGCTAACCTAGCAGGTGATTACATATTTGAGCGGTTTGGGGTTGAGACACTGGGGTCATGGGGTCCGAGTGCTCGCCTCCTTTATTGGGACATTGCTAAACGCTTAATCGATGCTTCACAGGACCAGAAGGCTGGCTATTTTCTGGTCCAAAGAATAAGTATCGCCATCCAACGTGGCAACACAGCCAGCATTCTGGGAACCTTCCCAGTCGGCAATGTCAAGGAGGATTTTTTAAACAATATTTTGTAATGTAAATATTTTTAGTACTTATCTATATAATTATGTATACTTTGGAATGAATTAGTGGAGGCTCAAATCAACCATCTACAGATAGATGGCGAGTGTCTCTATATAGCGATCTCTGATATAGGTTGCCCAGTATATGTTTGCGTTCAGTAGACTTTATGCGATCATATATCTACATATATATGACCGCATAAAGTCTATTGAACCGTAGTATTTCTCTTAAGAACGCTTTAACAATTCAGCCACCTGGTGACCTGAACTCAAGTAATTCGTACTTAATAATAACTTATAACAATAACTGTTAAAATTCTGCACCATATTTATATCCTACAGATATCTAACTAACGCGTTTTATGCAACATTGAGACACCTAGCGGCAGTTTCACGAACTAAACAGTATGATTTAACAGTACCTAGACACAGATTTCACGCCTCTATCTCCGAAGGGGTGGGCAGAGGTACATAATTTAATTACAACACCAATAATTTGCCAGTAATGATCTAGAAAGTTCATTACCTATCTTTCCAACACCAACGAGAGATGTTATATAATAGAATCTCGGCAGTCCGAGTTTAAATTTGACATTAGGTATTATAAGTAGGATAATTCTCTCTGACGCATAGGTAAGTAGGTCCTTAGTACTGGTTATGAGTTCTTGGAGTACAATAATAAGGAGTCATGATGTTTAAGACAAAGGAAAACAGTTATTTCCTTATTTATCATGTGTTCCGTCACAGCGGTAAATCCCGCGTGCTTACATTAGCGAAAGAAATGTTTTTAAGTGCTACGCATCGCTGATTGTATATCAACTAAGTAACTAGATCATTTTCCTCTACCTATTTTATAAAAGTTAGTGTTTTGTAATCATTCTCTACAAACTAGTACTTCCGGAACTTCTTACGCAATGGATTTTAAAAGTATTTATATATAGTTTCGCGTGTAAAAGATTTTTTTAGAACTTTTAGAGAAGAACAATTCTTTAGTAGGTACAATTTTTTAACATAATGAAATGAAATGAAATGAAATGAAATGATTTATTTATTTGTGTATTATGGCTCTTACAAACGTCAGTAAGTACTTAAAATAAAAAAATGTAATTGCTTCTATATTTACATAACATTTACGAGAGATGTATTGGGCTAGCTTCGCGGAAACTAGGAATACTGAACAAGGTAAAGCGATTCTTTACACCGCACCAGAGGTGTCTGTTGTACAAAACGCAGATTAGACCCTGAGTCGAATACTGCTCTCACCTCTGGGACGGTTCCGCGAAGTTTTTGCTGGACGCTCTCAACGCTATGCAGCGACGCGCTAGTCGCATTATAGACTGTCAGGAGGTAACGGGAAGCCTTGAGCCGCTAGCTCAGCGCCGAACAATCGCTTCCTTGGCCGCGTTCTACCGTATTTACCACGGTGAGTGTTCTGAAGAGCTCTTCAATTTGATCCCACCATCTTCCTTCCGATCCCGAACAACGCCTGCCGGGCAGAGATGTCACTCTCATAGCGTGGAAACCGTCTTAGCGAGAACCGAACTGTTTTAAGCGTTCGTTTCTCTGTCGAACGATAGTGGTTTGGAACGCCCTGCCTGCGCACGTGTTTTCTCCAACATATAACCCTGGGTTCTTCAAGCGTGAACAGGCACATTACTGGGTCGTCAAGTTGAGGGCCACTCTCCATAGTATTCGTGTGTACTATGAGAGTCGCCCACAATCGTCAGACGTCGCCACAGCTTACCATCAGGCGGGTGGCGTTAATTTGTCGATCTAAATATAAAAAAAAACCCGAAGTTCTCAAAATAAATAAATTTTTCCCGTTTTTGAAACATATTTCACTGCTGCTCCGCTCCTACTCATCATAGCATGATTTTAAATAACCTATAACCTTCCTCGGTAACTGTACCTACTACTCAACAAAAGTACCAGTACTTCCTGAGATTAGCGCGTTCATACAAACAAACAAACTCTTCTGCTTTATAATACTAGTATAGATTACGTTCAAACATATACACACATTTTAATAAAATTTCCTCCCTTTTTTTATCAACTCCGGGAGACCGCGGCCACTCCCATGTACATTGCTGCGGGCGTCTCTGGTGACACTAAGGTATTTCCAGTGGCGCAAAATTTCCCCCCAACCTAAAAAAGGTCACGATGAAAAAGAAACTTTCAGGTAACGATATATATAAGTATATATTATGGCATTATATGTAGATTTATTTACGTATATTTAAATTATTAACTATTTAAGTAGTTATTAGAATTTAAGTTTATGACCTTCATATGAACTATTTTTCTTTGTGTTACTCTTACACCAATATTAAGTTTTTTTTCAACACTACTGCTATGCACCTACTACTAGATCTATTGCATCACCCTAAGGTTGACTGGAAGATAATGCCTGTGACATTAAGTCCGCCACTGTACAATAACTGTGCAAAAAGTAAATTAATAATCAAGGAACACGTGTGCCAAGTTTCGTCTAAAAAACCGCTTTGAAGTTGTCCAATGTCGATATGTAGACGCTTCGCTCGCTCGGTCTCGGTATCATCATGATGATGATGATAAATTGACCGAGCGAGCGAGGCGAGCGAAGCGTCCCTGCAATAAATTTCTGTGTGCTTCAAGCTGTAATCCTCATATTTGAAATCAGAATGAAAACGAATTTTAACAACGCTAAAAAATAGTCATGAAATTGTCATAAATAGTCATACATGTAAAAAAAATAGTCGTATTATAGTTTCGGCGTTACAGCTATAAGTTAATGAGGATTATGGCTTGACCGTCAAGCTGTAATCCTCATCTCTGGTGCAAGCAAACGGTAAAGCCTATCGAATTGGTTTAGGTTCAAAAAATAGTCATGAAATAGTCGTAAGGACATGCCAAATCTCAGAAATAGTCATTCAAAGGTTCCAGAGATATAAAGGTAACCTGATGAGGATTATGGCTTGAACATTTGAAAACTTCAACTTTCTCCGGAACGCCTGCGATTTTCGGTTTAAAGTTTATGCCAAAAAATAGTCGTGAAATAGTCGTATGAACGACTATAAATTTGAGCTGTTTAATTTGAAAAAAAAAAGTTTTCGTTTGCCCTACATTTGTATGGAGTACAGCCGTGTACAAAATTGATAACTTCATATGATATTATTGTGAAACATTTATAATTTGTATCCTTATTTATTACAATTTATTGGCATGTCGTTACGACTATTTCATGACTATTTTTTGGAACCTAAACCAATTCGATAGGCTTTATCGTTTGCTTGCACCAGAGATGAGGATTACCTACAGCTTGACGGTCAAGCCATAATCCTCATTAACTTATAGCTGTAACGCCGAAACTATAATACGATAATTTTTTTTACATGTACGACTATTTATGACTATTTCATGACTATTTTTTAGCGTCGTCAAAATTCGTTTTCATTGAGATTTCAAATATGAGGATTACAGCTTGAAGCACACAAATTTCTTCGCAGAATCAAATTCTGCGGCTATGGAAATAACTGTAAATATTTTCCTAGTGCTATAACCCGCATATTAAATCATCTCACTGTAGTAGCAGATGTTTTTTTACCTTCTGCATGCATTATAATGAAATTGAATCATTCCTGAACGATATAAATATGGAGGCGACGCCATGTTTTTATGCAGTTTCCCGCCAACGCGTGAAGCAATAGGTAGGTTATAAACTTTTTATTTTACCTAATATTAGCAGCTTTCGCATGTAATTTTGGTATATAAGTCTCTCTCTTATGTATTTTAATCGTTATTTCATCCGCTACACTTTGAGACCCTATCTTACTTATTTTTAAATTCTATCCTAAGAAAAAGATACAGGTATATTCGGGTTCGCGAGGCGTAAGCTGAGCTTTGCTACGTGATCACAAAAAGTAGAGTACAAAAGCTGTGTGTACAACACATGTGTGTGTAAAACAAGTCACATTTTACATTCACGTACGTGTACTCCCACAAATGCAAAGCTACGCTTTCACCTCGCGAACTATAACGCCGTACTGATCTAAGAAACCAAACTAAGGCCTTTTGCCTCTGACTTATTGTTCAATAGGTACTGCTATCTACTGATTTGTTCAGGTGTTATTGAATTTGTTCAGCAACAACTGAATAAATTAAATGGCATAGGCGTTTTAATGTAGGACCTTGGTGCTATCCCAGAGGTCCGTCAGGAGGTTCGATGACCGGTCAAGTCAAATGTTTGTAGATTACATACATAACATCACGCCTCTCTCTCAACTCTTCGCTCAATATCACTGTCATGCCTTCCATCTCTTGAAAACTTACATCCTAAGTATACAAACTCTTCCACTTGTTCCACTCTTTCTCCTTCAATCACAATCGATAAGTTCGACATACTTTCTTCTCTTTCAAAAATCATTACTTTAGTCTTACTTACATTTACAATAATTATTTCAGAAGTTTGTTTCTTGTTCTTAGTAGTAAGTGTACTTAAGTAATTATGCAAAAGTTTTCATCGTGTATCTTTCTAGCTTAATCGTGAGTCGTTTTTCACGGACTACTAGATATAGTTTGACAGTAAAGGCTCTAAGTGAACATCTATACTTATAGGAAAAAACACACGGTTTTAAATGGCTTTTTTAAACCGTGTATTTTTCTCTTAACCTAGCTTAACCAGAAGCGGTTTCAATTAGATGGCGTTGTGTGAATTGGTCCTAACCTAAACTGTCTTAATTATGGTCTAACAAGTTGTTGTTACTTTTTTTAGGTAAATAATGGCAACAGTGAAGTCTAGTATCGTCCTGTTGGCAGCGTGCGTAGCGCTATGTAAGTTTAGTTATAACTAAATTGCAATTGACCGCGTCTGTTACCCCGGTGGGGTGGGCAGAGGCCTGCTGGGCCAACGTAATAGGTGTTGAACCTATTGCCACTAAACAGTCACTTATCGGCACTTATATGATCTATCTAGCAGAGGTTAGGTCGACTTGGGTCCCAAGATCTTGGTGGACCCCTTTACACCATAGATTAAGGCTAGACCATAGAAATAGGATCTAAGGAGCGAATAGCTCCCGAAAGGATGAACCAATTTAGATGCGGATTTATCCCCTTTTGATCGAGTTACCCGAAATGCGAGATTCCAATGAAGGTGTTATACCTAAATATAAGATTTGCCTAAAAAGCTGTTTGCCTTAAGCGAGAAACGCCGATGAAGCAGCATGCCTGAAATGTGAAGGTGACTAAGAAGCACATTGCCTAAAGTCGTTGCCTATAAAGCAAAATATAATAAATGGTAGCAAAATGCCGTAGTGGTAAAATGTTTACAAAGCAAAATGCCAAAGTGGTGAAATGCCTATAAAGCAAATAACACCAAAGCTGATTCATCCTTCCCCATCATTTTAAATACCTCGGCGCAGTGGCACGAGAGTGGAACTGCCGCCCCGAGGTCCCGGGTTCGATTCCCGGGTCGAATCAAATATTTTCACAGAATGTTTGTTTCGGACTTTGGGTATTTTCTATCCCTTTTGAGCGAAGTACCTAAATTACACGATGTATGTATATTTCGTATATTATATCCGAATATAATTATGTATGTTTATCGCAAAAAGGTGATACAACACCCAGTTGGTATTGGTCTGGGGTGGCACTACCGTGTATCTGTGCTAAAGGCCCTTCCGTTTACGGCGTGCGTACCACCTATTCTCTGACCTGAGCATGAAGGGTTCTGTACCATAATAAGCATACCAAAACGGCGAAAAAATCTCATTTGTTGTATAAAGAAAATATTTAATTTATTTCTAAGAAAAATTATTTTGAGATTCAACATTTTGCGAATCGCAACATTTTGAGAATTCAACAATACGAGAATTCAACATTATGTTCCGGAATGTTGTTTTCTTCGCTGCCAATTTTCCTGAGACTATGCAGACATTAATTTTTGTTTGCATTTCAGACAATCAGCTTCCTAGTCATTTCACATTTCAGGCATGCTGCTTCATTGTCATCTCTCGTTTAGGGCAAACAGCCCTCTCAGACATCTTGTATTTCTGGCAAACTGCCTTATAGGTAAATAAAATTCAGGCAATGTGCTTTTTAGTCACGTTCACATTTCAGGCATGCAGCTTCATCGGCATTTCTGGCTTAAGGCAAACAGCTTTTTAGGCAAATCTTGTTTTTAGGTATAACACCTTCATTGGCATCTCGCATTTCAGGTAACTCGATCAAAAGGGCTATTTTTGAAGCTTCAGTTTGTGTTCGGGATTATATATACTTAAATTAAACAATTTTATGTTGATCATGCATTTTCCTCGTACAGGCGCCTCGCAGCCAACACAGAGTAAGGCTCTGCCAGTGCTGAAAGACCAGCCAGCAGAAGTGCTTTACAGAGCTGATGGAATGTCCACTGTGGTTCTAGAATGTGCCACTGAGAACGGTGATAAAGATGTTGAGTAAGTTCCAAACATTCCCAACATCTTTGTCAGTTGGTAGAATGTTTGTCCTGGAAAGGGATCAGTCGCTGGTTCAACCAGGCCAAGACTATCGTTTTTGCGGTTCTTAATAGAATTTTTTGCTATCCACCAATTACCTGCCCAAAATCGGTTTAACTATCTTCACACAAAAAAACAGACTGAGAAAAACGGAAGTTACCGTAATCCGGTCAAATATTCTGGTATTTATATTACAGTAAAAAAAATCGGTTGTCTGTAAAGTCGGTTTACTGACGATAGTTGAACGTGACAACGTCATAACTGCCGAACGCGGAGGCCGATTGTGCCTCTTTGTCGCTCGTTCCGCGCTCACGCTTGCACTTCAAGCCTTAAATGGAACGCCTCAGAGCGAGGTAACGCCGCATGACGTCATGTTTTTTCGTGCGTGCAGCCGGCTCCATCGAATTATAAGACGTTGTCACGTCAAAAACCACAATTTTTAACAAAATATTATGAATTCATTAGACTGAAAATAATCTAATTAATTATTTGAGTGGAATATTATCGAAGGCTATTAAATTTATACTT
The DNA here is from genome assembly GCA_963556515.1 of Nudaria mundana. Classification (NCBI taxonomy): domain Eukaryota; kingdom Metazoa; phylum Arthropoda; class Insecta; order Lepidoptera; family Erebidae; genus Nudaria; species Nudaria mundana. The sequence continues at coordinate 7,110,424 of OY748309.1, forward strand.
GCGTATTCCAATACAGATAGGATAGAATCAGGCGTTACCTGGCGAAAATCCATGACAAAGTAATGGTAAGTAAGATGTTCAAACTTTTTAAAATAAGCATTCTCAAGACTGTCTCAGAGAGAACAGCTGTTCTCTCTGAGACAGTCTTGAGAATGCCTCGTTTAGAGGTGAAACATTTGTCGACTGGCCTGCTTGTCTTCTATTTTTATGAAAAAAATGCTATTATTTTAAAAAGTTTGAACATCTTACTTACCATTACTTATACTTGCGTGTTATGACAATTAGCATTTTGCAGTCGTTCGTCACACCTCTGAAAGTGCTTTGGAATGGAACTTTACTTAATGTATTTTTTGTTTTTTACTAAAATAACTGTAGTTTCAGTCCTCGGGGAATTATGATGATAACTTAAATAAATAAATAAACATTTATTTGTGTTTGGGATAAAAAAACAGCTTTTATTTTAATTATGGCCGTTTTTTTACTCTACTGGGACTACAGCCAAACGCTATTTTGAACTTTAGGACTCTTTCTCAACGCAGTTGGGGTCGGTTTTCTAGTCTAACTGCGATTTGGTTGAACTTCGATATTTTCCGTGAAGCGACTGCCATCAGACCTACACAACCCATGGGCGATATCGAAGTTCTGTAGTTACACCGGTCGGATTTTTGTTCTTTAGGGTACCAACTACCTGTAACGAATGCCATAGATGTTTGTTTGTATGACAACAGGGACCGACACATTAACATGCTGTCGGAGGCACGGAGGAGTCTCAATGCCTTAATACTAGCCTGGCTAGTAGTTGCTAACATTTGCAATTCAGGATTACACTCTTAATCGCCATAATTACCTAATTAACATTATTTCCCTTTCAGATACTCCTGGACTAAAAATGGACGTCCTTTAAAGTTAAACGCAGCTGGATACATTGGCCAACGCCCTGGAGAAGGCAGCATCATGTTCTTTAAGCCACAACCTGTAGATGAGGGTACATACCAGTGTTTTGCCAAAACTTCCGCAGGCATTGCCAGCACCCGCCCTATATCCTTAAAAAGGGCATTTTTAAACATACCAGAAGTGGAAACCAAGGAACACACACCAGGTTACGGCAAACCTTACAAATTAGAATGTAAAATACCAGAATCTTATCCAAAACCAACAATAGTATGGAAGACACAGTTGCGTTCTGATCCTAGCATTACAGAAGACATTTTGAACAGAAGGATCACTTTATCTCCGGACGGTACATTATGGTTTTCGAATGTCACTGATACTGATGCGAGCCCCAGTTTCAAATACATCTGTGTGGCTCAAACCCCTGCAGTTACTGGTGACGTGATTTTGGCTGAGCATTTTATTAAGAGTTTGATTAAACATAAAAACAGATTGCCCACTGATGGAGAATTAGTGCCTCAGTATTTGAGCAACGACATGATAGCTAAAGCTGGTGATGTGACTATGTTCTACTGTATCTATGGTGGCACGTAAGTGGATTTTCATTTAACATTGAATTTTTGCATCTTATATTTCTTAAATTACTTTACCGTTATACGTAGCTAGAATACAGGGTAATGTCATGGTCGTCGTGGCTAAGTGGTATAGGAGTACTCGTGTTAGGAAAAGGCCGCTGGTTCGATCCTAGCCGACGCAAATTAAGTGCAATTATTTCAGAAATAGTAGCAGCAAACTTATCTTTCAATCAAAAACCAGCATCGAATATAATGACACCTCCAATTGTCAAGAAAAACGTTGAGGTTTGGTAATTATTTTGTCTAATCTTTTTTTTTTTTTTTTTTCTTTTTATATATTTGGTTCGCCAAATTGACGCCGCCCGCCTGGTGGTAAGTCGTGACGACGTCTAGCGATTGTGGGCCACTCTCACAGCACACATTACTATTGAGAGTGGCCCTCAACTTGACGACCTACTGATGTGCCTCTTCACGCTCCGCTTAAAGAACCCAGGATTATATGTGGGAGGAAACACGTGCACAGGCAGGGCGTTCCAGGCCACTATCGTTCGGCAGAGAAACGAACGTTTAAAACGTTCGGTTCTCGCGAACATGCTATCCACTGTGTGGGGGTGGCATCTCTGCCCGGCACGAGTCGTTCGGGATCGGAAGGAAAAGGGTGGGATCAGATTGAAGAGCTCTTCAGAACACTCGCCGTGGTAAATACGGTAGAATGCGGCCAAGGAAGCTATTGTTCGGCGCTGAGCTAGCGGCTCAAGGCTTCCCGTTACCTCCGGACAACCTATAATACGGATAGCCCGTCGCTGCATAGCGTCGAGAGCGTCCAGCAGATACTTCGCGGAGCCGTCCCAGAGGTGAGAGCAGTATTCGATGTAGTTTTTATTATTGAGCTCTCGACGAACGTCTATGCCAAGGATATCAAGGTTGTCCTTCATTGGTAATAATGCATTCTGAAGAGAGGGTAGGGGAAGGAAAGGGGATTTCTTCGCAGTAAATGCACACGCCTGTGTTTTGCGGGCATTGAACTCGACCAGGTTCTCGGTACCCCATTGAGAGATACTGTCGAGGTTACGGTCGAGATCAGCCACGAGTCGTCGTCTCTCCTCCTCAATCTCAGATCGCCCCGCCGTCGGACGAACCGAGTAACTCCCGTGCAGTGTGCTGTCATCTGCATAGCAATGAATGTTCCCGAGGGATAGCATATCATTGATATGCAGAAGAAAGAGAGTTGGTGATAGTACGAACCCCTGCGGTACCCCGGCATTCACTTGCAAGAAGCGAGAAGCCTGGCCATCGCAGAGGACCCGCACTCGGCGCTCGTTTAAAAAGCTGGCAATCCAGCTGCACAGTTGAGGAGGTAGACCATATGCCGGAAGCTTGGAAAGGAGCGAAGCATGCCAGACCCTATCGAAGGCTTTGGCGATGTCCAGGCTAATAGCCAAGGACTCGCCGTGCCATAGCCCCACCCCAGACATGCGTTACGAATGCCAGAAGATCACCCGTTGATCGCTTTGGCCTGAAGCCGTATTGTCGATCATTGATTAGCGAGTGATCCTCTAGGAATTGCATGAGCTGCTTATTTATAAGGAGCTCAAGCACCTTGCAAATGACTGAGGTGACAGCTATGGGTCGATAGTTGCCTGGATCGGACCGATCCCCTTTCTTGGGGATCGGTTGTACGTTCGCCTCCTTCCAGACCTCCGGCACGAGCCCTGAAGAGTATGACAGGCGGTACAGACGCGTTAATACTGGAGACAACTCAGCTGCACATTTTCGTAGCACCACCGCCGGAATGCCGTCAGGGCCACTGGCTTTCCGCGTGTCGAGTGACCGCAGCACTGCCCGTACATCACATTGCCTGATAACAATATCAGGCATTGTGTGGCCACAGTTGGCGATGGCGGGCGGCTGCAGGCCACGGTCGTCGACCCGGGAATTAGCCGCAAAGAGGTCTGCGAGCATATCCGCTTTCTCTTGGGCTTTGTGAGCCAGTGTTCCATCTGGGTAACGCAGCGGTGGCAGCGAGGGCTGACAAAAGTTAGATTGCACAGCTTTGGCCAGTTGCCAGAATCCACGGCTGCCCGTGGGATGGGAAGTGAGCTCCTGACCAAGCCGCGCGACGCGCTGGGCATCCGCTCTCTTAAAGGCCCTCTTACTCGACTTTGTGGCCCGGTTGTACGCTGCTTTGAGGTGGCCCACGTTTGGGTCGCGCACAGCCCGGGCCCTGATCCAGGCGCGATATGCCGACTGTTTTTGTCGAACAGCTTTGGCACAATCTCGCCCGAACCAGGGACGAGCTCTGCGGATACTGGCGACATCAGTGAAAGGGATGTAATAATCCATCCCTAAACTGATCTCGCCAGTAATAGCAGAAGCACTATCCGAAGGAGCCTTTCCTACAAAGCAGCGCTGGCTCCAGGGGACGGACGCATAATAATCGCGTAGACCGTCCCAATCCGCTGACGAGTAGTGCCATAGTCGTCGTGACGTTTGTACAGGACGTGCAGGAGGTGACACCTTTATGCCAGCGTGAACAACACAGTGGTCGGAACTACCCAGTGGGGCTCCTACCGAAACACTGTACTGGGCTGGGCGACTCGTCAGCAGTAGATCCAGCAGAGCGGGCGCGTGATCTGACCTGTCTGGTATCCTGGTGATCCCGCATACCATCTGGGTCAGACCGTGGGAGAGATCTTCTATCTTTCTCCCGTAGGCCCCTCGGTTTCCCAAAGTGGTTCAAAGACGGCAAGCTGATTGAAGGTAAACCCGGAGACAGGGTCACCGACCACAACCGCACCAGTGGGAAGAGGCTACTCATCAAGGAAACTCTTCTTGAAGACCAGGGCACTTACAAATGTGAAGTGGATAATGGCGTCGGCAAGAAACAGGAGCACAGCATGAAGTTGACTGTTGTCAGTGAGTATCATTCTTTACTATACCCCCATTTTGCCAGTCTTTACGGGAAGTAGTACTCTAAGTCATCACTACAGAACTTTGTTATTGCCAATGAGTTGTGGAGTTCAGATGGCAGTCACTTCACTGAAAATATCGGTTGGGAAAAGACTTTTTGTGAGTAACCTTCTGTAAGCAGTTGTGAGTTTCGGTGAGGATGACTTGGGTCCTGGAGGTGTTGGTAGAATCGTTTAGCAATTTGGCTTGTACATAACGAGAAAGAAGAAGAGTTGTATCACGCGATTCAGGCCGATTAGCTAGTTGATAATTTTTATAGAGTAATTTTTTTCACAGGCGCTCCCAAATTCGTTCAGATACTTGAAAAGCAATTAGATGTCAAAGCATCTCATGACATTCAAGTTCCATGCAAAGTGACAGGTCTTCCTGAACCCAAGATCTCCTGGACATACAATAGTAAACCAGTCGACACCCAACAGTACAAGGATGGTGTTCTAACTATTCCCAAAGTACAGAAGAGCCAAACTGGTTATTACGGATGTAAAGCAGAGAATGAACATGGCGTCATCTACGCTGAAACTCTAGTCAATGTTGTTTAATAAACTTGCTACATTACTACCAGGTTGAGTTTGTTTTGGAATAACTCAAACGATATTTATAAGGTGTTATTGACAAGTCAGGGTTTCCTCATTGTTAAGATAGCTGAATAGATGTGTAAGAAACAGTCATCTGTAATATTGTAAATGTTTCAAGTAAGAAATTACTTTTGCAAAGTTTATTAGAGAATATTCCAAGTTTGTAAAGAGTACAATAAAATATGTTTTGTATGAATTTTGTTCATTTTATTGAGGTATATTTATGTACTCGTATATTTATGTAGGTGTATACCAGGATCGCCATAGGACCAAGTTTACCTCATGCAAGTGGTGCACGTGCCGATCACCAAAGAGGTTGTGGCTAACATAAAAGGGCCGGTAAGCGGCAACTACTAGACGTGATTACATTTAATCGCGTAGCCTTTTAGGCAGGTTTTCACAGAGTCAGTGCACAAGTCAGTATCGGCGCCAGTGTAGACGCTGATACTGACTTCATTTGTTTATATGGAGTCAGTAGTAGTGGTCAGCTGTTCATAGTGAGCACACGTTTGTGAAGTCAGTGAGAAAGAAAAATGAATGCCGGCCAGAGATGTCACCCTCATACCGTGGAAACCGTCTTCGCGAGAACCGAGCGTTTTAAACGATCGTTTCTCTGCCGAACGATGGTGGCTTGGAACGCCCTGCCTGCGCACGTGTTTCCTCCAACATATAACCCTGGGCTCTTTAAGCGAAGCGTGAAGAGGCACATTACTGGGTCGTCAAGTTGAGGGCCACTCTCTATAGTATTCCTGTGTACTGTGAGAGTCGCCCTCAATTGCCAGACGTCGCCTCAGCTTACCATCAGGCGGGTGGCGTCAATTTGTCGACCTAAATATAAAAAAAAAAAAAAAAAAAAAAAAGAAATCGCGTAAACAGAAGAAACAAAGATTAAATTACTTGCTAAAATTTTTATCAGTTTTACTCTTGAATGAGTTAGCAGAAATGTTAGAACTAGATTTATCTAAAAATAAACGAATTTGGGTGAGAACCGAACAATATTTCGCAACGCTGTTGCACGCATTTCTTTGTTGCGGTAATTCGGAGATTTTATATCCCATAGGCATTCGTTTTCTCCATATAATTACACCAATTTGAAGACGACGTCTGACTTTTCCGTTTACACGTGAAGCCAGCAGGGTGAGCATGGCGGTAGGAAGAGTTTGTCGATAACCAATGATATCGCAGATAATATGCACACCAAAAGTTTACACAGCAAACGTCATCAAACTACCGAAATGGGATCACCGCTTGGAAATTAATAGTGGTCATTTAAAAAAAAATCTGTTCTCGCCGTCCAAAGATATGAGGTAACAAACATTAAAAAAAAACATAACCCCCTCCTTTTTTGACAGTCGGTTGAAAATGTCAACGAACGTGACCTAGTCAACACATTTTTTCAGATTTCCTGCCGTAAAATTGGTTATCAACAACGCCATGCTCGTCCCACAAGAAGCATCAGACTTTTTTAATAAATATTTATTTCGGACCACAGTACTCCCTATTTTTAACCGACTTAAAAAAAATGAGGAGGTTCTTAATTCGACTGTTTTTAATTTTTTATAATGTTTGTTAGCTTTCGACTGGTGGCCCCGATTTTGAGGTTTTTTTGAATTATAAGCTACTTCCTTTCCTTTTCCGTTCCCGTTTTAATGTGGCACCAGCGTGCGAATCTCGTCCGCAATGCGTGTAGATGTCAACGTCAAATCAGTACCGACTAACCCCGTTACCATAGCAACCGATGCGGACGGTCTGCTTTTTGTATCGCATTTTTTGACATTGACATCGACACGCTTGACTGGAAAAGCGCTTTATAACACAACATACTCGTAGCAGGCCTATGTCTCTCGCCTAACAATCGCAAAAAATACGTGACGTCAGCGACAATTTGATGTTGTAAATCAGTAAGAGTTGGCTCTTGTTTGTGACACGGCATTGACCATAAGAGTTGATATTGAGGCATTAACGTCATAATTATTGGTCAAATTATACTCGTATATATTTAACTTTACTGGAACAACCCTAACGTTCGAATGATGTTCTCTGTACACAAAAGAATGTGCTCTAATTAACGTCGGTAGTCCGGTCAATTTAGGGCAAAAAATGAGAGTGAAGGTGCATAAAGTCCCAGCAAGCTGAAAATCAGTAAAATTGTTCAGAACATAATTATAAATAAAATTTAAAAGTTCCCCATCATTCCCGTGTGTGGAAATTTTTTTATTCGAGGTCAAAGGTTCAAAAAAATGTCTTTTTCGCAATTTTCAGCAAAACGGTAAGTTTTATAACAAAAGTAAAAGTTTAAGACAAAAATTGTAGATCTTAAAATCATCTATAAAATGTATCAATACTTTTTTCCTACGAGCTACCGTTTCTGAGATATCTATTTACTTATACAAATGGGAAATGTAATTTTTGTCCCCCCCCCCCCCCCCTTAGCTCTCGAGAACTGCTTATGCTGAATGCTAATGATGGTTGACCCCTCTATGGATAGCCCTCGATCTGGAGGCAAGCCAAAAATAGAAAATTTTACCTAGCCCTAAGGGGTCCAAAGTTATAGGCCAAATAGATATGGGTAATGTTCCCCTTAGCTCTCGAGAACTGCTTGTGCTACAATGATGGTTGACCCCTCTATGGATAGCCCTCGATCTGGAGGCAAGCCTAAATATAGAAAATTTGACCTAGACTTAAGGAGTCCAAAGTTAAAGGCCAATTGTAGCATAAGCAGTTCTCGAGAGCTAAAGGGGGGACAAAAATTACATTTCCCATTTGTAAATTAGATATCTCAGAAACGGTGGCTCGTAGGAAAAAAAGTATTGATACTCGTACATTTTTATAGATAATTTTAAGATCTACAATTTTTGTTCAGGGTACTTTTATGATAAAACTTACCGGTTTGCTGAAAATTGCGAAAACGTCATTTTTTGGACCTTTGACCTCAAATAAAAAAATTTCCACACACGGGAATGATGGAGAACTTTTAAATTTTATTTATTTATTTATTTTTTATTTATTTATTTATTTATGTACACACATGAAAAATAAAATAAGAAGAAGATGAACAATAAGGATAGATTGAGTACAAAGGCACCACTTATTTCATAAGAAATCTCTTCCAGTGGGCCAGGGGAAGGAAATGCTTGATAGAATAAGTCTTATGTGTGCGTAGGTGGATCTATATTACACAAATACATATATATAGATATTTACAGATTAGGTTATAATAATAATATATAGGTACAATATATACTTAGGTACATACATGAAAAAATAAATACATATATACAAATATATATTAATAATATATATACATACATACAGATATTTAAGACAGAGAGGAAAGATAGTGTTCCTTCACTTTCCTTTTAAATGTAAAGATGTTTATAATTATGTTCTGAACAATTTTACTGATTTTCAGCTTGCTGGGACTTTATGCACCTTCGAATGTCTAAATTGACCGGACTACGGAGTGCAAGTTCTGTATGTAAGTACTATTCTCTATTCTGTGCTTGTAGGTACTATTATATACTCTGCGACATAACTTTAATAAAGAACTGCACTGCAGCTACTATTGTAACCGAGTGTTATACTATAGTATAACGTCAATCTAAGTATCTGACGCATTTTTATATTATCAAGATAGATAAATAAATGAATATTATATTTTCCTTGTACAGCCAGCAGCGACAATTTGGTCACATTATTTACATAACCTACTGATGTAGGAAAACATCTTTGGCGTATCCGCTCTGGTGAACATTTCATTTTTTGGCGCCTAAGCCAAATATGTTTTCCTGCATCGATACATACATCCATGGATATAATATCTCTTTGCATACATTGCTCGGACTGTAGATTCTACCAATTCTACGTGCATGACTATGTAACATCTATGCTGGATGTTAGAATTTTGGTTTGGAATTACAGAGTGATTATGGATTCTCTATACTGCCCGCAACGGCTATAGGCTTGTCTACTATTATGTAAAATCAACAAAATTGCTGGCAAAGTGTGGTATTGCACTTTTAGCACTTTGCGTTTACACTGAGTCTCTAGCTCTTACCGTTCTCGAGTTGAAAGTCGTCACGGACATTACTGTTGCATGAGAGATCTTTCGAAAACTCTAAAACTCTTTTTGTAGCTGTGTATACAACACATGTGTGTGTAAAAGAGGTCACATATACGTTCACATACACCGCACTCACACAAATGCAAAGCTCCGCTTACGCCTCGCAACCCTAAATAGGCAATTATTAAAATGGTCCCACGTTATTAGGTCACGTACACACTCGGGTCAGTTAATGCAACGAGTTTAACAACTTTTTCTATTTACAATATTAGCTGATCTGGCAAACATTTTACTGTAATACAGTTTATCAAAAATTTGGATAGTGGGAGTAAACGGGTGGAAAATATAAATTCCTACCAAATACACATACAAAATGTATAAAAATCTGTCGAGCTGTTACAGAGGAGTGTGAGCACAAACAATGTTATTAGAGTTACGTACCCATAGGGTAAAACGGTAATCCGATTACTGAGACTTCGCTATTCACCCGCCCGTCCGTCTGCCTTGGGCTGTATCTCATGAACCGCGATAGTTAGAAAGTTGAAATTTTCATAGATGATATATTTCTGTTGCCTCTATAACAACAAATGCCAAAAAACAGAACAAAATAAATATTTAAGGGGTCTCCCATACAACAAACGTGATTTTTGCCGTTTTCGTAAGGAACCCTTTGTGCGCGATACGACTCACACATGACCAGTTTTTATTGTTAATAAAATTAGAGATTCACTTTTAAGAATATTTTAGAAGGTGAAATTCCTAGACATCCCTCGTACTGAACAACCGTCTTTAAGTCCTGCCATTTTGTCAATGGTGTAGAATATGCAGAGTAATAAATATTTTTGAACATTCTCACACAACGTCATCTAGCCCCAAACTAACCCTATATTATTACACCATACGAGAGTGTTGCTATTAAGGATCTTATTCTGGGAGCTAATGACATATGGCCAACTAAAGGAAAGAGCTCATCTTTAACAAAATACATTTTATTTTTCTTAGGTTAACTGATTAATTCTTCAAAATGTAGACCATTGTTTTCAATACACAGCTGGATTCGAGACCTCAAGGATCGTACTGCATTAAATATTACAATGTTATTGATTCCGTTTAGAATATTCTCCAAAGAACGTTTCCAGTCAGCTATAGCTACCTCCTTGTTTAAGGTTATTAACAATTATTTGGAAGCACTTAAGAGTGGGGAAATTACGATGACGATATTTGTTTCTGTACCATACCAACGCCAAAATACATTTTATTTTTCTTAGGTTAACTGATTAATTCTTCAAAATGTAGACCATTGTTTTCAATACACAGCTGGATTCGAGACCTCAAGGATCGTACTGCATTAAATATTACAATGTTATTGATTCCGTTTAGAATATTCTCCAAAGAACGTTTCCAGTCAGCTATAGCTACCTCCTTGTTTAAGGTTATTAACAATTATTTGGAAGCACTTAAGAGTGGGGAAATTACGATGACGATATTTGTTTCTGTACCATACCAACGCGCGTAGGCAACATTGATAAAATATGCTTCTATTAAATCAAATCGATCATCATTTGTTAAATCCATTTTCAAATCACAGACTTTATATTACATAATATTTCTTTTAATAAATTACTAAACAAAGTACGAATAGAATCGAACAGAATCTAAATTATTGGCGCCAATATGTATGCATTACGTTCTAATTTTTTTTTTCTTATACACTTAAGGAAAAAAAAATTAAATTAGAACGAAATTAAAAGCAAGATTATGTTCTACTTTAAAATTTTACTAGCCTGCCAGTATCATTCAGAACATAATTTAAAACACGGAATAGTTACGATCTTTTCTGGGATTTCGAACGAAACAAATTATGATACAAAATTTAGTACATGAAATATGAATTTTATTAAAATTCCAAATTTTCCTTAAATTTGCCGTATACTTCGCAGAATTTGATCCTTAACAGCGACACTATCGTATGGTGTAACAACAATAAAGGGTGTGTTTTATTTTTCAAAATCAACGGGTTCGATTCCCAGCTAGGATTATTGGTTTTCCAAAAATCTAATGATAAGGTTTTAAGTTTCATCAAAATCGGGCTCGTGACTCCATTCAGCATTTTTCGCTATTCCTTATAGTTTCGGATTTGGCCATCCAAGGCCTTTTCAAAAATTCACCTGTATATTTCTAAATACATACATAATATACATAGAAAACACCCAAACTCTGGAACAAACATTTGTGGATCACACAAATATCTGATTCGACCCGGGAATCGAACCAGAGACTCCGGAGTCGAAAGCCGATGCACTACCGACCACGCCATTGAAGCAGTAAGGTAGGTACCTATTTATGAAGTGTTAGTAACTATTAATATGGATACCGTGTATGACCTTGTTTTTGACGCTGACTCTACCCACCCAGTTGATTACAACGCGGTGAATCCCACGTGACCTATAGATATGCAGTAAATAATTATCTTTACATTAACAGTTAATTAGATATCGTTTTATATTTGTTATTTGTAGTTTTATACTTCAATAGGTACTGAGAGGAACGATTTAATAATTTGTTAAAATTGAATGGGCCGATTTTGTTCACTAATATCGCATGGCTCGGTTGAGCAGAGGCAGAAGCACTGTATGATATTAATGTACTGCGCCGCGTAGTAATGTCGTGTATAGACGAGCCAATGTCGATTTATGGACCTTTGTATGGAAAAAACCAATTAATTCAAAATTTTGCAAACTCGTCAAACAAAACTAGCTACATATATATGACCTTCAGAAACGGTACCTTAAACGTCTGGGATCATTTTAAAATAACCCTGTATAGCTAGACATTATCCATGTCCCTGAGTACTTAACCTAAACTATTTTTATCCCAGTAATGTGTTCCCACGGGAATCGGGAAAGAGAAAACTGATCTTGAGTTTTTATTGCCAGGTTCTTTAACACAGGCTCTTTACTACTAAATACTCACGGCCCCACACACATAAAATCATATCTCTATTCTCTATCACCGTCCATGATTTTATCGTATGGCGAAACTTATGACAAATTATGTAGGTTCTAAAAACCTGTGTCGAGACCCTCTCTATCCATTGGTGAAAACCGCATCAAAATCCGTTGCGTTTTAAAGATCTAAGCATATACATAGGGACGGAGGAGACTTTGTTTTATACTACGAGGGTAGATTGAAAAGAAGTCGGCCTAACACTGATCTATTTAGTTCAAATATATATTAAATCAAATCTACCCACATTATTTAGTTCAGTTCAGACCTGTTAATTGTGTGAAGTTTGAAACGTGTGCGATAGTTAGTTTTAATTTTATAAATTTATTAACAAAGCAATCTGACATCATTTCCGCAAATAGAGCTGTCCGAATATGAAGGGGCTGTCATCAAAAGCCATACATGATGATATTGTCAGTACATTAGGGGATTGCGCTCTTTCATATTCATCCGTCAAAAAATGAATAGCAGAATTCAAGCGTGGTAGAGAGAGTGTGAAAGACGAACCCAGCTCTGGAAGGCCTTCGACGTCCAATACTGATGAAAATGTTAAAAAAATACTCGACTTAATTATGGGAGACCGCAGATTGAAAATTACAGAGATAGCGCATTATAGGCATCTCTTATGAACGTACTCAAAACATAATAGTCCACGTGTTGGGTTTTCACAAGGTGTCTGCGAGGTGGGTTCCGCGACTGCTTTCAGTTGAGCAAAAAAGGATGCGATTGACTATTGCACGCGACTGTTTGGAGTTATTTAAAGCTGATGAATGTGATTTTTTGAATCGTTTTGTTACTATGGACGAAACATGGGTTCATTACTGTACACCGGAAACAAAACAACAATCAAAACAGTGGAAAAGACCTGGTTCACCACCCCCCAAAAAGGCCAAATCGATTTTGCCGGCAAGTAAGGTGATGGATTCAGTATTCTGGGACTCGAAGGGTGTGATTATGGTTGATTATCTTGAAAGGACTATAAACTCTGATTATTACTGCACCTTACTACGTCGTTTACGAGAGGAAATAAAAGAAAAACGTCCCGGAATGATCCTGTTTCATCAAGATAACGCTCGTGTTCACACGTCTGTCCAATCAATGGCAGAAATTCACAACTGTGGCTTTGAACTGTTACCGCATCCACCTTATTCACCTGATCTGGCACCGTCAGACTTTTTTCTGTTCCCTAACCTAAAAAAGCACTTGAGAGGTCAAAGATTTTTGACAAATGACGAGGTCAAAGCAGCAGTAGACGCATATTTTGACTCTAAGGAAGCTCAACGGGCTAAATGCTTGGAAGGGAAGATGGCAAAAGTGCATTGAACTTGATGGTGATTATGTTGAAAAATAAAAATATATTTCATTTATTATGTATTTATTTTCTTGGTTAGGCCGATTACTTTTCAATCCACCCTCGTATGTTATGATGATTATGATTCTTTGACCCAGGAAATACTCAGCCTTCTGGTCCTGAGAAGTATCGATCGTTTAGTTATGTAAAGGCATCCAGCGAGCGCTCGAAGCCTGTCCGTCCATCTGTCACCAGGCAGTAACAACAAATACCAAAAAAACAGAATATAATAAATATTAAGTGGGCTCCCGTACAACAAACGTCATTTTTTTTACTAAACCCTTCATGCGTGAGTCCCACTCGCACAGGTTTGATACGTAGGTATTAAGTCTATATTCCGAGAGCGTAGGCAGAGGTGCATTCCACACTCATGTGGATTTTGGTGGTTCCACGTACTAGGGGCAAACGTAATGCCGTAGTATTTTTTTTTAACTCCGGGTACTAAGTTTTTTTTATATTTGGTTCGTCAAATTGACGCCGCCCGCCTGGTGGTAAGTCGTGACGACGTCTAGCGATTGTGGGCCACTCTCACAGCACACATTACTATTGAGAGTGGCCCTCAACTTGACGACCTACTGATGTGCCTCTTCACGCTCCGCTTAAAGAACCCAGGATTATATGTGGGAGGAAACACGAGCACAGGCAGGGCGTTCCAGGCCACTATCGTTAGGCAGAGAAACGAACGTTTAAAACGTTCGGTTCTCGCGAACATGCTATCCACTGTGTGGGGGTGGCATCTCTGCCCGGCACGAGTCGTTCGGGATCGGAAGGAAGAGGGTGGGATCAGAATGAAGAGCTCTTCAGAACACTCGCCGTGGTAAATACGGTAGAATGCGGCCAAGGAAGCTATTGTTCGGCGCTGAACTAGCGGCTCAAGGCTTCCCGTTACCTCCGGACAATCTATAATACGGATAGCCCGTCGCTGCATAGCGTCGAGAGCGTCCAGCAGATACTTCGCGGAGCCGTCCCAGAGGTGAGAGCAGTATTCGACGCAGGGTCTAATCTGCGTCTTGTACAGCAGACACCTCTGGTCCGGTGTAAATAATCTCTTTACCTTATTCAGTATTCCTAGTTTCCGCGAAGCTAGCCCTATACATCTTTCGATGTAGTTTTTATTATTGAGCTCTCGACGAACGTCTATGCCAAGGATATCAAGGTTGTCCTTCATTGGTAATAATGCATTCTGAAGAGAGGGTAGGGGAAGGAAAGGGGATTTCTTCGCAGTAAATGCACACGCCTGTGTTTTGCAGGCATTGAACTCGACCAGGTTCTCGGTACCCCATTGAGAGATACTGTCGAGGTTACGGTCGAGATCAGCCACGAGTCGTCGTCTCTCCTCCTCAATCTCAGATCGCCCCGCCGTCGGACGAACCGAGTAACTCCCGTGCAGTGTGCTGTCATCTGCATAGCAATGAATGTTCCCGAGGGATAGCATATCATTGATTTGCAGAAGAAAGAGAGTTGGTGATAGTACGGACCCCTGCGGTACCCCGGCATTCACTTGCAAGAAGCGAGAAGCCTGGCCATCGCAGAGGACCCGCACTCGGCGCTCGTTTAAAAAGCTGGCAATCCAGCTGCACAGTTGAGGAGGTAGACCATATGCCGGAAGCTTGGAAAGGGGCGAAGCATGCCAGACCCTATCGAAGGCTTTGGCGATGTCCAGGCTAATAGCCAAGGACTCGCCGTGCCTTTCCATAGCCCCACCCCAGACATGCGTTACGAATGCCAGAAGATCACCCGTTGATCGCTTTGGCCTGAAGCCGTATTGTTGATCATTGATTAGCGAGTGATCCTATAGGAATTGCATGAGCTGCTTATTTATAAGGAGCTCAAGCACCTTGCAAATGAATGAGGTGACAGCTATGGGTCGATAGTTGCCTGGATCGGACCGATCCCCTTTCTTGGGGATCGGTTGTACGTTCGCCTCCTTCCAGACCTCCGGCACGAGCCCTGAAGAGTATGACAGGCGGTACAGACGCGTTAATACTGGAGACAACTCAGCTGCACATTTTCGTAGCACCACCGCCGGAATGCCGTCAGGGCCACTGGCTTTCCGCGTGTCGAGTGACCGCAACACTGCCCGTACATCACATTGCCTGATAACAATATCAGGCATTGTGTGGCCACAGTTGGCGATGGCGGGGGGCTGCAGGCCACGGTCGTCGACCCGGGAATTAGCCGCAAAGAGGTCTGCGAGCATATCCGCTTTCTCTTGGGCTTTGTGAGCCAGTGTTCCATCTGGGTAACGCAGCGGTGGCAGCGAGGGCTGACAAAAGTTAGATTGCACGGCTTTGGCCAGTTGCCAGAATCCACGGCTGCCCGTGGGATGGGAAGTGAACTCCTGACCAAGCCGCGCGACGCGCTGGGCATCCGCTCTCTTAAAGGCCCTCTTACTCGACTTTGTGGCCCGGTTGTACGCTGCTTTGAGGTGGCCCACGTTTGGGTCGCGCACAGCCCGGGCCCTGATCTAGGCGCGATATGCCGACTGTTTTTGTCGAACAGCTTTGGCACAATCTCGCCCGAACCAGGGACGGGCTCTGCGGATACTGGCGACATCAGTGAAAGGGATGTAATAATCCATCCCTAAACTGATCTTACCAGCAATAGCAGAAGCACTATCCGAAGGAGCCTTTCCTACAAAGCAGCGCTGGCTCCAGGGGACGGACGCATAATAATCGCGTAGACCGTCCCAATCCGCTGACGAGTAGTGCCATAGTCGTCGTGACGTTTGTACAGGACGTGCAGGAGGTGACACCTTCATGCCAGCGTGAACAACACAGTGGTCGGAACTACCCAGTGGGGCTCCTACCGAAACACTGTACTGGGCTGGGCGACTCGTCAGCAGTAGATCCAGCAGAGCGGGCGCGTGATCTGATCTGTCTGGTATCTGGGTGATCCCGCATACCATCTGGGTCAGACCGTGGGAGAGAGCGAACGCATGGGCGGCTCTACCCGCATGATCAGTCTTGAGGGAGCCCAGCCATTCAATGTGATGGCCATTGAAGTCCCCCAGAAATACTAGGTCAGCGTTCGGGAACCGCACCTGCGCTTCATCAGCCGTCTCGCTGAGGTACTGGAAGAGCTTTGTTGTCTCAGAATCCCCTGTGTGGGATCGGTAGACGCACACGTAGATCTGGCTCATAGAGCCATGGTCTACGTGCAGCCAAAGGACGGAATTGGAGGGGTTCTCTAGGCAGCGCAACCGGCGGCAGCAAACATCCGCCCTAACGAACACGCACACCCCGGCTTTGTCTCGAAATTGTTCCTCGATGACATAGCCGGGGTAACACAGGTAAGACGTGTCGTCAGGGCGGCGTATTTGTGTCTCCGTGAGGAACATCACAGCGGGCCGTGCCGTCTCAAGGTGGTGGTGGACGGTATCGAGGTTCGCATGGAGTCCACGGACGTTAGTGAACTCCACCTCGAAATGTGAAGTTGTGGGGTTTCCTAGGGCCGCTGTGTAACGCTGTGTAACGTTTCAAATATTACTACTTACAATAGGTATTCTGATGTCGGCAGCTACCTTCGTCTGCTGGCATATTTTTCTCCACGGAATAGGAGAAACAGTTTTTCGTGTTCCGTGGTTTTCTCCTTACCAATTTCCACGGGCTGTGTCCCGAGATAAAACGTAGCCTATAGCACTAAGGGAAAATATAGCTACATAATTAAAGTATATAGGTAAACGAGTTCATTGCAATAGCTATTGAGGGTCCCGTCTTCCCGTCCTCGATTCAAAGTGGCCGGGAAGTACCGATGTCCGTTAAAATTATTCATGAATGCAAAACGTACGCAAAGCACGATACTTACCCGCATTTTATGTCTGTAACTAAGTATAGACTGTGTGTCGTCAGGTTTAAGGTTTTGTACCTGAACTTATAACACACACTACAGTAGTAGTAATATTATTATGACTCCCTCAACTCAACGGTATAAATAGCGAGCAATCGCCATCTTTGAATACAGTTTCCCGCCAATCGATTGACAGATAGGTGCGTTTAAGTTTTAGACTTTGTTTTTTTTTTTGCAACAGTATATTTTTTTACTATCTTTTTTTAGACAAGTACCGCTAAAAATATTATAATAATTTACTTAAATTTCGTCCACAGATAAGAAATGGAAATAATGAAACGTTGTGCTATTCTAGCGGGATGGATAGTTCTATGTAAGTTTATTATTTTGATGTCCTTTATCTATCAATTATATTACAAATAAGTATGTACTCGTACCTACTTCATTTAAACCTTTGGCGTAGCTTTCTATTTGTATCTACTATTGTAATACTTAGGTACTTACAATAAAATGAAGTCTTCGTCCATAAATAAGTAACTGTTGAATAATAAAAATGTCACGAAAGTAGACTTCTTTCTTACGAGGTTACTTAACAATCTAAAATCAAAGTTACCTACTCAAGTCGCATATCTATCTAGTGCCAACAGTGAAGTTTGTCGCTTATGTTTTTAACTCTTTCCATTTCCACAGGCGCCTCGCATCCAACACAGCATAAGACTCTGCCAGTCTTGAAAGACCAGCCAGCTGAAGTTCTGTTCAGAGCTGATGGCAAGTCGACTGTACTTCTGGAATGTGCCACAGAAAACGGTGATAAAGATGTCCAGTAAGTACCTATATACCTACTTACCTATATTTTGTATAAATATCGTTTGTATAAAAGTGGCGAGTTCTTAGTTTCCAATTCAGCGACCGATAACAAGTTTATAACTTGGCTAAGCAGTTTCACAAACTACCCAATGGTTTACTGCAGCCCGATAGAGTGTGCGTCAGAATGGCTGGTTGTCTGTGGCGTTGGTCTATGAGAGTTGATTCGAAAATTGCTACATAATTGCTTCTATTTGCTTCATATAATAAATAATTGCTACATTGGATATAAACTTAGAAATTAAATTTTTTTTTTGACCAGCCATCCTGACGTTTGGTTGGTTGGTCACCCACTAGTTTAGAGTCAAGCGTGCAGAGTTTCCCGAAATTTATTGCGTCAATAATTGCTTCATAATTACTTCATTTATACAATTTAATTGTAACTTCAAACATATGCTCGTATGTTAAATATGCCTGAAGCCATTATTTAAATTATTCCAAGGACAAGTGCCCGATGAAATAATAAAAGCAAATACTTAGTTATGTAGGCGTCGGTTTTATTCGTTAAGGCTCTGGTACTCGTGTAAGTGAAGTAAGTACGTAGTAATTCTTGCGTTGAAGAAAATAGTTCGAGACGCCCAGGACTTTAATTGGCTGTGCCATGTAAGATTTTGTTGCCTTTAATCAACATTACATCGCATGGCAACGGGTTTCAAATTATTTTAAAAATCCATTTTGGACATCATAACCCATCATATGTGTGCCCGGTGACGGCAATAGGCTTGCCCCCTATTACGTGTGGACTAAAAATACTGGCAAATTGTGGGTGTGTAATGTGCCTCTGCCTACCCCTTCGGGGTACGTACCTACTTACTTTACTTACACGGGTACCAGAGCCTTAACGAATAAAACCGACGCCTACATAACTAAGTATTTGCTTTTATTATTTCATCGGGCACTTGTCCTTGGGATAATTTAAATAATGGTTACATCCTTTATTTTACATACGAGCATATGTTTGAAGTTACAACTAAATTTTATAAATGAAGTAATTATGAAGCAATTATTGACGCAATAAATTTTGGGAAACTCTGCATGCTTGACTCTAAACTAGGGGGTGACCAGCCAACCAAACGTCAGGATGGCTGGTCAAAAAAAAAAATTAATTTCTAAGTATATATCAAATGTAGCAATTATTTATTATATGAAGCAAATAGAAGCAATTATGTAGCAAGTTTCGAATCAAATCTCATAGACCAACGCCACAGACAACCAGCCATTCTGACGCACACCCGATAGATATTTCAACGCGCTTAGCTGGAGGGGTGAACGGGATTGCTATCGATTTGTGATTGCTAATAGTATTCTTTTTTTGTAAATAACTTGGCTACTATCTCTAAACAGTACGTATAGAGAAAATAGCCAAGTAGGTACCTACTTAGCTAACTAATACGCTTTGCACTTTTCACAGATATTCTTGGCAAAAGAACGGCGCTCCATTCGATTGGAAGACAAATGGTAACATTGTCGAACGCCCCGGAGAGGGAAGCATTCTGTTCTTTAACCCACAATCCCAAGACGAAGGAGTTTATCAATGTCTCGCGAAAACCTCTGCGGGAACAGCCGGTACCCGCCAAATATCCTTAAAAAGAACGTTTTTAAATACACCCAAAGTTAAAACAGCAGAGCACACGCCGGTTTCCGGCAAACCTTATAAATTGGATTGTAAAATACCTGAATCTTACCCGAAACCTACTATAGTATGGAAGACGCAGTTGGTCTCAGATCCTAGTTTAATTGAAAGCATTTTAGACAGAAGGATTATTGTATCTCCTGACGGAACTCTTTGGTTTGCGAATGTGACAGATTCAGATACGGGGAACTACAACTACGTTTGTATAGCTCAATCGCCTGCTGTGGATGAAGAAGTCATTGTGGCGTCACATTTTCTGAAAAGTGTCGTTGAAAATAAAGTGCCTAATGACGGGGAACTTGTCCCTCAGTATTTGAGCAACGACATGATGACAAAAGCTGGAGATGTGACGATGATTTACTGCATTTATGGAGGAACGTAAGTATTTTTGTTTTTTTTTTACACACAGAGAAACAGAGTCCTCATCTAGAAGGAGTTTCATCATCCACTGTGGCTTTTTTCTAATTTAATTGAGGTCGGCTTTTCCAGTCTAACTGCGATGCGACTGAACTCAGATATTTTCTGTGAAGTCACTGCAGTTTGACCTGCACGACCTATCAGCAATATTGAAGTTCTGTAGTTAGACTAGTTGTTTTAGGGCTCCAACTACCAGTAACGACTGCGATAGATAGATGTTCGTATGACAACCGGGACCGCTCCGAAGCACAGATGCAGAGGGGTCTCAATGTATTAAGAAAAAGGTTACACATCCTAAGAACGCCCTAGCTAGAACGTAACTGGTTACCACTTAGACTATTCACTAAATATATTATTTATTATGTACCTAATCCACAGTCCTCTTGGCTATCCGACATGGTACAAAGACAATGTAGAACACAAGAGCGAGCCCGGAGACAGAGTCACCATGTATAACCGCACCAGCGGAAAGAGGCTACTCATCAAGGAAACTCTTCTTGAAGACCAGGGCACTTACAAATGCATAACCGACAATGAGGTTGGCAAAAAACAGGAGCACAGTTTGAGGCTTACTGTTGTCAGTGAGTATTATTGTCTATTGTATACCTACTAATCTGTAGGTACCTAAATACTATTTAAATACTAAAATGTGTCCGCTACCCTGGAACACACATACAGACAGACGAAAGCAAAATTGTCCAGTCTCGAAATGTCGCTTCAATCAAATTGGTCAATTATAAATTGTATTTACTTTTTTCGCAGGCGCTCCGAAATTTGTTCAAAAACTTGAAAAACAATTAGATGTAATAGAAGCCCACGATATCCAAGTTCCTTGTAAAGTGGCAGGTCTTCCAGAACCCAAGGTCACCTGGACGTACAACAGTAAACCACTCGACACTCAACAGTACAAGGATGGTGTTCTAACTATTCCCAAAGTACAGAAGAGCCAAACTGGCTATTACGGATGCAAAGCAGAGAATGAACATGGCGTCATCTACGCTGAAACTTTAGTCAATGTTGTGTAAAACAAAAGACAAATAAACGTGACTTAAAACCAAGACATTACACAAAACTGTCAATAACAGACTGTTATACGTAATAATAAAATATTTATAATTAAAATTAATCCCCTTTTTAATTTTCCTTTCTGTTTAAATACATATAGACATGCAAGCATAGGTAGATAGGTTCAGAAAGACTCAGCTACTCCATTCAATGACCTGTGGCAGGTGACCAATCCTGTGACTGACCTGACTGATGAAGAGTCGGTATGGTCAAAACCTTAGACTCCGTACTGGACAAAAAAAAACGATTCAATGTCAATGCCATGTCATAATATATGACATTGACAAACCTTTGAAAGATAATTTGTCATTTGAAGACGCGTATAACCTCTAAAAAAAATTCAAAACAAAGACCGAAAATTAATTATAAAGATGCTTTTTCTTTATTTTTTAAGCATACTATCGTTAGTAGTGCAAGCTTTATTTGTAACAATGGCTATAGGTAAGCACTAATTATCTTTTAAACTGTTAACTACAAATCCTAGTCATTTTATAAGACGCTTACTAATTAGGAACTTCGATGACTTCATATTCAATTCTCTCCTCGTAATCATGTCGCAGTTCTGCTGGTCACTAAAAAAACGAGAAGATGAGCTGTTAAATCCCGAGCCTGTGACCGATCTCTTTAATTAATAAGTAGTTCTTTTAACATCAAACACTACTTTGACATTGGCAAAGTCTTTGGTGAATGATGGATTCAATCATTTAAACAAACAAGAATAAGTACTCTTTTAACGGGACATTGGCTAATTGCAAGAGTACAGTAGCCTGCCTACAAGTAGAGAGTAGTAGTAGAGTACAATTCGATTGAATACCAATACTGACCTTTTTTCCTTCCATTTAATAGCCCATCATTTTGGTTTTCAGCCGCTGGTCTATATTATTTAGCAGAAATAGTCGAGGAATATACAGTAATGGCCAAATATATCATAAGTTGGATGGTAATAGTAAGTACACAATGTATTAAAGAAATTCAAATAAATCATTTAAAACTGACTATTTCAGTAGCATATGGCTGCCAACGAAGTAAATACTGATGAAATCTACAATTAATATATGTCTGTAGCAAGCCCTTCTGAGAAAAATATGTGATTATATTCTAGTATTTTGCCTCTGGAATATTTTTGTCTAGATTTGTTTGATTTTTTATACTGTAACATATACTCCTAGCTTATCAATTAATAATTCAAGTACATAATCCGTTATAGGGGACTTATGGTCACCAGGCATGCCAAGGGTTTAATATGGTGCAATACATGGTAATAATAGTTATCTCAAAAACTCTTCTTCCATTCTCTAAGCCCAAATTTTATTTCTTTTAAAGATTACAGCATCAATCCACATCGGACTAATACTTTTTGAAGACATCTCATTATACATGAATGTCCTGGGCCTTGTCCAACAAGTTCTTCATGGGGTTCTGTTGAAAGACTTCCCGGTTGTGAGGGTGACAAGCATTACCTTCCTGACGTCTGTCGTGACACTAGTAGTTCACCATTATCTGGCCTTCAAATTCTTTAGAACAGTGTTTTATGCTTTCTCAGAAGTAAGTATTGTGTCTTATATACTTTTTGTTAATTCCACGGCCGCTTTTACGTACGCAGAAGGTATTTCCAGTGCGCACGGTGGTGTCTTCAATACTTATAAATATTTTTGGAAATTCTCACACAACGTCATCTAGCCCAAACTAAGCTATAAGCTTGTGCTATGGGATCTAGACAACAGATAAACATACTTATATATTTCTAAATATACACACACATATCACAACTATATCCTCGATGGGGTAGGCAGAGGTGCATTACACACCCACAATTTGCCAGTGTTTTTAGTACCACGTAATAGGGGGGTTATGTCCAAAATGGCCGAATGTATTTAATAAAAATACGATAATTATTCATTTGGTCCAATTCCGATAATTTGAAGACTATTTTTGTGTTTATAGGTAATCGCCTACTTCACACTGTGCTTGTGGGTCGTGCCGTTTGGGTTATTCGTATCGCTGTCGGCAAATGATTACGTATTGCCGACAACTGGGGAGAAACAACCATTATTAGGTAAGCTTTTAACTTAAGATTTAGTGATTATACAGATTATAATTTATTTTTTTAATGTGTGTGCAGTTTTTTTTACTAAAATCCATGACTTCGTTCCTAAGAACAGATCTTCGTTCGTATGTATTTGAGTTTCACACTTTGCCATACTGACCCATATGAATGTGTCACCATTTGACTAGCGCTCGCCCGCGACTTCGAGTTCTTTTAGAACTTTTAAAGAGGAATAATTCTTTAGTACATCATTTTAGCATAACATTAATCGTTTGGCCAGCGCACGCAACGGAAGTTCTTAAAAGAAATATTTTTTTCTTGTTTTCGAAACATATTTCACTGCTGCTCTGCTCCTATTCATCGTAGCGTGATGTTCTCCTCGCCTTACTTGATAAATGCACTTCTCAACAAAATAAGTTTTTTTCAAATCGAACCAGTACTTCCTGAGATTAGCGCGTTCAAACAAACTCTTCTGTTTTAAAATTAGTATAGATAGGTATGTACATACTCACTATTTAATTTATTGGTATCCGAAGAGGTAAACAGAGGCCCTACATTGGTCCCATGTAATAGGGGGCAATGCTATAATTGCCGTCAATCATTCACTGATATTGTAGGTCAGTATATAAAAGTAAAGACGTGATATACACCACAAAATGCCTTCTAATTTATTAAAAAAAAAATGTTTTTCATGTTGCAGGCGATAACAACGTTCTCACAGACTACTTGTCAAGGAAATCGAAGAGGTACAGCCTCCTCTCTTTCTTCAGTTTCGCAAAAGATTCTATATTACCACAACGTAACAAAAAAGCGTTCTGAATTGCCAACATATGTATTTATAGACCAATATCCTAATAAGAGATGTACAAGGAGAATTAAAAGTTGTATGTTTATAAAAAGTTAGTGAGAAATAGGCAAAAAAAAATATTTTTTTTGGCGCCAATTTAATAAGTGTTGCCCATGTAAAAAATTGCTCGGCAAAATTTTTTAAACCTAAGGTTACCGTCTACTATTCTCATGATTAAAACCCTGTTCACACTGGGCTGATGTACACGCATAAACAATTATAATAGCCTTACGAGATTCTCCATACTGAATGGACTCATTGGTGGTGTCGAAAATCCGTCAATGGGAGTACGCGTCTATTGTCCATGCTATAGTGTGAACAGGGCTTGAGTCACGTTTTAATGGTATAGATTTTTACATAAGCAAATTATTTATAAAAGGCAACCCTACTATCCAATAGGCTTTATAATGTTAATTTACGACCAGGAAAATTATTTACATGTGGCAATATTACTTAAGCCACATGTTTATACCAGTCAATGGAAAAAAACATAGAAACGTAACTTCAAACTAAATCTCTAAAATAAACGATCCCACAATTTTTTTCTTCTATAAACAACGGTTACTATAAAGAAGTGGTATAGAACCTTGTCACGATAACCGCTCTGTGACGTCATCGATCCTTGATAAGTTCGGATAACAAAACAGTATTGTAGGTTGATCTACGTCAATATGACGTCACCAACATGGCCGCCAATCCCATTGTCATCTTGCGCGGCTTATATTGTCAATGAACGTCTCTGATTGGCAACGTATAGCAACTATCGCATGATTAGTTCGTGAGTATAACAGGCCGACTAGCCAATTTGCCTAGCGACGGCACGATCTGCGTTGGGTCATTTTATGCGAGCGCTATAATTGCTTTTATGATGTTTCCGTTCACTGGTGAATGAATACAGCTTTTATAACTCTCCCGAATTCAAACGTCTAGTCAATATAAGACAATATTTAAAATATAATTTATTGTATTATTTAATTAGGTTATAAGGTTTTACGCTTAAGCGGCCTACAAACACGCATGCGGTAGAGGCAATCTAGTACGCAAAAGTGGGGATCACCCTAAGTGGCTTCCCTAATTGTAACGTGTGTGCGGGTAGGCTAGCAAGGATAGTTTTATAAATCGGGCCTACTGCAGTGCCGACAGGGCGAGACAGTTTTAGTCCCTAGATTGTCTCGGACATTGTGACTTGTGTAGGTTAGCTTATGGGTGCTAAGACGCCCTATTAACATGTCAAGGGACCAAGTTATCCATATACATAGCGGTAGGAAGAGTTTAAGAGTTTGTCGATACCAATGATAAGGCAGGAACACACCGGGCGCCACTGGAAATACGTTCTGCTTGTAACCAGAGACGCCCGGCAACGGACGTTAGAGAGGCCGCGGCCTTAGTCCGCGGAATTAAAAAAAAAAAAAAAAGGCAGGAACACACAACAACACAAACACATATCCCCGAAGAGGTAGGCAGAGGCAACTTGCCAGGATTTCTAGTCCCACGTAATAGGGGGCAAGCCTATTGCCGTCACCGGACACATTATAAATAAATAAATGTTTTTGGACATTCTCACACAACGTCCTCTAGCCCCAAATTAAGCTAATATAAGCTTGCGCTATGGGATCTAGACGACTGATAAACATACTTATATATTTCTAAATACATACATATTATAAGTAGAAAATACCCAAACTCCGAAACAAATATTTGTGGATCACACAAATAATTTGATTCGACCCGGAATCGAACCTGGGACCTCAGAGACGGCAGTCACATACTCATACCACTGCGCCACCGCCGAGGCAGTGTGCCGTATGGCAGGAAATCTCAAAAAATGTGTTGATTAGGTGACCTTGTACCCGTGGCCCCACCGGTCACGTCATTGACATTTTCTGCGATATCATTGGTTATCGAGAAACCTTTCCTACCACCATGCTCGCACTGCTGCAGGCCTCGACATGCTGATAAACGAGACTTACTCGATATGCCAAAATGTGGGGACAAACGTGGCCAGCGAAATATGGGTGATGGGACTAGTGAGACCTATATTTTAGTGGCACTTGTCTCGTTAGACCCCCCTCTGACAATGATGAGTCTTAGCGTTCACAGTTGTACAAATAAAAAAGTTAAAAATATGGCAAAAATTTGCCAAATCTTTTTGAGTTTTCGAAAGTTTTTTCATAAAATCTAAAAAAATGTCACATGACATGAAGTTGAACATCATTTTAGAGGTCTTTGACCATGCAGAGTTGATTGCAGCTGGTCTTGAGTCTCTAACTATTACCGTTCTCGATTTGACATCGTTTTGACCTTGACCTTGAGATCAGAGGTCAAAGGTCAAGTTCATTTAAGAGGTCTTTGACCATGCTAAGTCGATTGGCGTTTACACTGAGTCTCTAGCTCTTACCGTTCTCGAGTTGAAAGTTGTTCCCTCCCGGACGGACGGACATTACTGTTGTATAAGAGATTTTCGTTTGGAAAACTCTAAAAACCATACAAGTGTTATATAAAGTAAGGACGTAATTAAATTGCATAGAGGTATTACCAAGATCTTGAGAGTCCCATGTCCACCTCTTCTGCTAGTGGTGCACCTGCCGATCAACGTCTTTGGCAAATATTTAAGTGCCCTGCCCGTGGCAAATAGGCAATATTACGTTGGACTACATAAGTCACTGGCGAAAGGTGTCTAATATGTTTGATAGGTGGACTCGAGAATGGTTTAGATTTACAATTGGACCCGGTAGGTGGCGACGCAAAGTTCGCTGGCGTAGCGCTACCTACCTACAAACCTTTCTAGAATCCAATGTGATTACCAAGTATGTTTTTAACACAATATATAACTGGCAACATTCTGTATTAAGAGCACTTTTCCTATCATGCGTGTATCGTTAAATCAGTTCGCGACTAGCCCCGTTGCAATAGCAAAATCGACATTGACACGCATTGCAAGCGAGATCCGCCCGCGGTGGAAAAACCCTCTTAATGCGACCAAATTTTAATAACACAAAACCATGTCCTTATTCCCGAAGGGGTAGACAGAGAGGTGTATTATGCCTACATTTCGTTAATATTTTTTTGGATCCCACTTATAGCTGACCCATTCTAAAACTGTTTAAATATTTCACGTAATTGGACTTTCCAAGATTGTGTTTGTTTTTCAATGTTAAACCGAGTGGACAAGGTATTTTCCACCTGAGCAAACTTATTTTTCTGGGCACTTTGCATATTTGCAAAGCCCCGTCGGCCTGTTAGCAGGTGCCCCCACCTGTAAGAATGATTTGGGCCTACAAAAAATAAATAAATTTGAAATACTCACTGCAATTTTCACTTCTGAAATGTAATAAATTTTAACTATACCGTACAAGTTGTTATAATTTACCCTTCAGTTAAGCTAAAAGTGCTTGTATCTAATAGGAGTGGGTTCACTTCAACAGTTCCAGCCAGCCCTAAAGTATGGCAGTGTGGACTTATTCTTTTATGTGTGCTCTATCGATGATTTTGCCAATGTCAAGGCGATAGTTCCCCGGCACGGAAGAACTAGTTAGGTACTCCAAACTATTGAAACGTTGTTCGGTATTGTAAGTGAGAGTGCAGGACCTCGGTTTCTGCCGAGCGATGCGATCGAAAAAAAAACCTAAGCCTAAGCCCCAGTACAAAGGTGATTTGATTTCACTCCATGTTTGACATCTCTACCATCAGTACCATCCATATTAGTTACCAAGATATTTTAATGTAAATACTCGTATAATATAACTGGATTTGTACATTTATTTTGTACTTGCTTGTGAGTAATAATAAACATTTTCAACCTTATTTTCATAGTTTAATTTACCTCATTTTTATACCTGGTTGATGTCTGCGTCTCCGTAAGATTCAAACCACACTCAATTGGCACCGAGCGACGAGACGATCAGTTTTAATGACAAAACATTATGAACTTTATGTAAAATGCCCCGCTGGACTGCTCGAGCCGGCACGAGGCTCCGTAACATCTTGTTGTTTCTTTCCAACTATATAAATTCTTTAGTATTGAAATTAAAGTTTACAATGCCATTGACATTAAAGTTTCTTTTTATACTTCTACTGACGAAATCTAATAATACTTATAGAATAGGTACTGTGGTGTCCTCGACTCCCACACCAAACCGTATAGTATATTTTGTCGGTTATCACATCAATATTTACTACAGATTTGTACTGCTTACACTAAATACGACCGCTCGCTCTCGCTCCGAGTGCTACTACACAACTGTCGGCATGACGGACGCTACACGCTGCCAACCTTACCTATCCCCCACTAGTGATGTAACGAATATTCGCATGATTTTGAATATTCGCATTCGCCAAAAAACATGCGAATGTTAGCGAATTTTTTGACAAACTAACCTCAGCATGCCGTCCTTAGCGATCATGGATGTTGATGGTCTTAAGCATAGAGGAGTCTGCGGCGCCCTGGCCGCTAACTTCGGAACTTAGCAGGTAGGGAACGCTCCCTCTCCCTCTCGGCCGCCTCCTTCGCGAGCATAACCTGCTCGCAGAAGTTCCACCTACTCCCACTGGAGCATGATCTCTAGTGAGAGAATATCTACGCCCAGACCCACGATGAGGTCCCGGCGCTGACTCGTCCCCGCTGAGCACTCCACCAACGTGGGGAGTGCCGTGTCTTCGCCGGAGGCCTCGCAGTGTTGACACTGGGGTGTGACCTCACGATGAATGGAGTGCAGATCCTTACCGAAGCATCCGTGCCCTGCAATGATCTGCGACGCGCAATACGTGAGGTCACCGTGCCGCCTCTGCAGCCACTCCTCCTTGATCGGTCTCTCCACCTCGATGGTGGTGGTTCCCCACCTTGGTTGCTCAAGTCACACCTTCCATCGGCATCAGTCGTGAAAGCGCCTGCTGCTCCCGTCACTTTGGGACTTGTGTAGGGCCACCTCCAGTCCCAACCGTCGTATTCGACCCACGACTTGAACAACACCCGTCGTGACCTTGAGGGTTGACTCCTGGTGCGTAATACGGTGGCTCATCTGTGACGCAAACTAGCAGTTGTGGTTATCACCACCTCCGCTCTCGCCGAAACAGCACCTACATATTCCCAGGATATGTATCTCCTGTGGTATCATGAGAAATGTAAAGTTCCATTACTCAGGGTACACTGGCCCCTCGACTACCGTCAAAGTCAAGGAGCACACTAGGAGGTTCCCGACAGTAAGACCCCTCATTAAATTAACTTGAACGGTTAATTTTTGCTTAAACGCGGCTTATTGTAAAGTAAAACGCGTATATTTTGCTTGCGTTTTATTTCAAGGTCAACATTCGCGTTCGCGAATGTTTCAGATAAATATTCGTATTGCACTCTCAATGTCGAAAATCATTTTGCTTGACAATACTGTCTGACAAGATGCCACAGGTTCATATACGTAATTACCTCAAGGTCGAGTTGGCATTGTGTTGTCACAGAATGTTTGAGCTATTTAGATTAGTGCCAGGAAGATCCCTCATTACCACTATGATGTACCCTCATATGCAGCTTATAACTGGTGGTTTGGACAAACGCCTTGCCGCATTCTTTACACTCATATCTCCTATCATTAGTGTGTATTCTTTTATGTATTTCCAAAGTCTTCTTTCTCTGAAAACTCTTCTTACAAAACTCACATTGGAAGGGTCTAGAATCATCGTGTCGAACCATATGCCTCTTCAAAAGATCATTACTGAACACTTTAAAACCACAAATTTCACACGTAATATTTTTTTGTTTCAAATGTGTGCGCAATTTATGCTGTACCAGTCTACTTTTCATTGTGAACATACGATCACATTCATCGCAACCGAATTGCAGTTTCTTCACGTCATGAACTAACGCTAAATGTTGTCGTTTTAGGTATTTAGACGTGAAAACTTCTGAACACTTCGAACATTTGAGCGTTTCAATTTTATGTGCCTTTTCACAATGCACTTGTAACGCGTAAAGATTCCTAAATACTTTACTACATTTAACACATCGGTTGCCTTTAACATTATGAACATTTTTGATGTGGTTTTCGACATTCCCTTTCGCTATAAACCCTTGGCCACATATTTCGCAAAGGAATGTTTTATATTTGTTATGAAAGTGATGGGTATGTTTTAATAAAGTTCCAAAAAATCTGAACCCCTGTCCACATTCTCGACAAGACATTCCGTCATCTGACAAGCTGAATGTGAAGATACTACTTGCAATTTCCTTGTTGAATTTCAGTTCGTGTATTTCATAAATGTGATTGAGAAATAAGTCAAAGTTTTCGAAGCGTTTCGGACATCTTTTGCACATCATTTCTGAAATGTCCAACTTTATACGACTACTGCCGAGTAAAGACCTTAGAACCCTTCTTAGTTTAGCGTCTTTGTGTTCTTCTAAAGTGTGTTCTTTAAGCTGTGTACTCTCGACAAAAGTGCAGCAACAAAAGAAACACATGTATTTATTGGCTGCCCATCGGAACGGCATTATATTGGAGTTCTCCAAGACGATGGTGATTATCTTCGTCAGATCGTCTTTTCGCTGCTTTTCGGCATACTTTTCGTCATCCCAAAAATTTTGATAATCTGAAACAAGTAGGTGTTGGAAATTTATATTCCTGCCAAAGTTTTACAACAAGCAGGTAAATAACTGTACTACTATATTTTATTTTTATTTATTACCATAATAAAATACAGGATAAGTTAGATAAGAGTAAGTAAGGTTACAAATAGCATTTACCTAATAAAGGTTTGCACTAAATGCTACAGTTGTCTACAAAATTATGTCAATATCAAGCCTAAAACACAGCCTAAAACATAACAATGAAGCACAATACATTTTTCTAATATTAGGTGGGTACATGTAAAAAACAGCTTCATCTTCTTTTTTTTAAAAACGTTGCTCCATCGATATTCGTCGATGATTCCGCCAATGTCAAGGTAGCTCCAGGTGCAGGACAAGAAACGTTCAGTATGTGAGTGTCTGGAAACCCGTTTTTTTGCGGAGCGCCAGAGGTAACCTAAAAAGCCACCAGCCACGCGCTCAGCAAAAATCGAACTCCTCAAACAACAGCTTATTACCTATGTGTAAACTGGTTGGAAACATTTCTCAGTATACCCTCATTATATCTCCATATTATTAAGAAAGCGAGACTTAAGTTTACATTTGAGGGAAATATTCACGATTTAAAACGGAGATTTGTGCTGGTTACTGCGGCTACACGGTTTAAAACCAACAGTGTTCAATAGAACGTTCGTACGATCATGATCATGACGTAATTTGGTTTAAAACAATTTTAAACTGTGTATAGTACTCCCTTTAACATTTGACGGCTTAATATTACATTGTTTATAAGTCGGGGGGCTAGATATGCCGATGTCCGTTCACCATACGTATTGTTAGCACGTAATAATTCAAAGCCGGTTTCAAGCATATTCGAATAATAGGTACTCCAAAGTATAGATTGTCGACACAAAACCGTGATATTAAATTGTAAAGAGATACATTTTAGAGGCGTTTTGGGGAGCCGCTCTGAACTATTACTTCCTTGTTGCACTAGTCGCAATTGTAATGCAAGGGAAAAGAGGGTGCGTGAAAATGGGAATGCATTATGCTGCAGCAGTAAGTGACAAGGCGCAGGGGCTAGCTTTGTCTAGAACCGTGTGGACCGGCAAATTGGCTTCCACGTAGGACGCCGACCTGCCGGGTGGAAGGGCTCCCAAACCCCCCTAATTCGTGGTCACAAAGACCTCGCGACACCTGGTGCGAAGCCCCGCATCAGGATTATGTGCGACCTGGTGCGGGATCTCCCGGCGTGGTTGGTCCCATTTGGACCCCATTACTATGTAGCGGACGGCCAGCGGCACCACCGTTGCTAAGAGTCTGGTCAGTCGATCCACACCAGACTCGACTTCGTCCACACTGGTCCTATGACTGCTGCATCACACATCGCCCCGGGCCCGGCTATGCAGCCGCTAAACCCCTAACGCAACCTAATGACTTTAGCACAGTTGCGCCTATTATCGTTGAAAATCACTTATGTAACAGTACTTAAAAGACTAAAACTATATACCTACTGACGAAACTTTGGAATCAAAACGACGAAGCTTAGTAGGTTATCTATGTTTGGAATCAATATCGGTCCTGCCGTAATGCAAAAAGTGGACGTAATCATTCAGTAATATATTTTTCAAGATATTTTTTTATTTTAAAGTTAAAATTTTAAATAATTTTTTACTTTAAAGATGTGGTTTTGTGGTGTTTATATTATACATCTTATCCACTAAGCCTTTTTTCCAACCCAGTTGGAGCGGCCTTTCAAACTAAGTGCGAAGCGGCTGCCATCTGACCTCGACAACCCATTGGCGATATTGAAGTTGTTAGACCAGATTTTTTGGGCTGCAACTACCCGGTAAGAATCTTATTTCTGCTAATAAATTTTGTAGGGCCACGGGTAAAATGTGCTGTTTGAAACGCGGTGTTGGTTGTATATGAGTGCCAGGAAGATGCCTCATTACCGCTATGATGTACCTTCATATGAAGCTTATAACTGGCCGTTTGGACATATGCCTTGCCGCACTCTTTACACTCATATCTCTTATCATTAGTATGTATCCTTGTATGCATTTCCAAAGTCTTCTCCCTCTGAAAACTTTTCATACAAATCTTACATTGGAACGGTCTAGAATCATCGTGTCGAACCATATGCTTCTTCAAAAGAGTTTTACTGAATACTTTGAAACCACAAATATCACACTTAATATTTTTTTGTTTCAAATGCGTTCGTAATTTATGTTGTACCAGTGTATTTTTCTTTATGAACATACGATCACATTCATCGCAACGAAATTGAAGTTCCGTTACATCATGAACTAACGCTAAATGTTGTTGCTTCAAGTATGTAGATTTGAAAACTTCTGGACACTTTGTACATTTGAGGGTTTCAATTTTATGTTCTTTTTCACGATGCACTTGTAACGCGTAACGATTCTTTAATACTTTACTACATTGAACACACCGCTTGCTTTTATCTTTATGGATATTTTGGACGTGGTTTGCCACACCCTCTTTCGATGCGAACCCTTGGCCACATATTTCGCAAAGGAATCCTTTATACTTGTTATGATTGTGGTAGGTGTGTTTCAATAGAGATCCAAAGAATCTGAACTCCGCTTTACATTCTAGACAAGACATTCCGTCATCTGACAAGATGCATGTGAAGATACTACTTGCAATTTCTTTCCTGAATTTCAGGTTGTGTATTTCATGAATGTGGTTGAGGAATAAATAGAAGTTTTTGAAGTATTTTGGACATTTCATGCAGATGATTTCGGAAATATCCAACTTTACACGACTGCTGTCTTGAGAATCTAGAGCTTTTCTTAGATTAGCGTCTTGGTGTTCTTCCCGAGTGTGTTCTTTGAGGTTTGTGCTCTCGGTAAAAGTGCAGTCACAATAGAAACACTTGTATTTATTAGCTGCAAATCGGAACGGCATTATATTAGAGAGCTCCAACACGATGGTGATCAGATTCTTCAGATCGTGTCTCCGCTGCACAACGGCATACTTTTCTTCATCAAAAAAATCTGAAACAAGTAAGTAGATGTTGTAAGTGTACAATATTCTGTCAAACTTTTACATCATAATACCAAATAGATTTAAAATACTTTACTGATACCCAGCCAACGAAAAGCAATATGACAATATTCACATACCTACGACGAGACGGTTCACAATAAATACGTTCACTGATTTTGGATTTATATACCTATCTATGCCTACTCTAGGTAACGCGGAAAACGTTGTTTTGCCATAGGGAACCCTTATCACGCGGGGTTTAAAATAGTAGATTTTTAACCAAGCGATGAAAGCCTCCCATTTCTGACAAGATATTTTGGCGCTTGAATATAGTGAAAGCGCCAATAGTTCGAGGCAGAAATGGGTGTTTTCACTTGAGTTAACACTACTTATCATTTCGAATACTAAGACATAAATTAAAAGTCAAATAAAAAATTATAACAATAGAGATTAATCACTATCACGTACCAAGTATGTGTAATTCCCGCCTTTAAAAAAAAATATATTCGCCCTCTTCTAGGGCAGGCATCTTTTGATCATACCGCCTTGTCATTAGTTATATTTTTCCATACAAAATAGTCTTCTTAGATTTGACGCATTGCGGCGGGCAGTTTAGACCACGGTTTAGTCACATTTAGTCGGAATGACACTTTAACATAATTATATAACTGCGCTGAGGTGTGAAATTGAGAATTTGAACTTTCTAGCTCTATCCAGATCAAAGCAAAGACACACACACATATTACGCCCATATCCCCGAAGGGGTAGGCAGATGTGCATTACACACCCACAATTTGCCTGTATTTTAGACAAGCCTATTGCCGTCCCCGGGCACAAATATAATGGGTTATGTCCAACATGGCCGAATGAATTTAAAATAAAGTAACCCGTTACCTGGCGATGAAATGTTGATCAAAGGCAACAAAAGTTTACGTGCCAGCCGCAATGGAACAGCCAGTTAAAGTCCTAGGTGTCTAGGACTAAGAAGCTCTCGAAGCTATAAGGATACAACATATGACGAAACGCGAAAATATCGAGAAAATCTACACCTTGTGATGTTATACCTTTAAGGCCGCTCTTCAAGTTTGGAAAAAAAAATCCTGTTTTGTCATTTCGGAGGATTTCAATTACATACGACCGATTTTGCTAACTTTGGACGTATAAGAATTAAAGCACTAAAATTTTGATAAAAACAAGGAGTGTTTACAAAAAAAAATTATTGTCACCAGTTTAGGAAAAACTTAGCAAGTGTCATACCATTTTGGAATCCTTTAAACGCGCCAACTTTTGAAGTTACTTGCCAAACTTGTATAGTACTTTTTTTCATCAGCACAGTCAGTTAAAGCTGGGAGAAACATTGGTTAAAAATATTTTGTTCGACAAAAAGGTATTTTTTTTCCAAATAGGAAGAGCGGCCTTAAAATTTTAGGCCAGGGTATACAGAAGCAATATAACATAAAAAAAGGTACAAAAACCAAAAATTGAAGCCACAGGAGTGAAAAAATCATCACAAGGTGTAGATTTTCTCGACTTTATGTAAATTGCTATATTTTTTTAACTGGGATTTTTTTCTGATGACTATAACTTGACCATCACTCGGTTTCGGCTTGACGTCGACTTATGGGACACCTGTATAAATAAAAATATTTTTATATTTTTGTAAATACATATAATGAACTTAAAAATAAATAATTTAAATAAAAATAAATATATTTTATTTTCAAACTCATGATCCCATAATACAAATTACTAAGATTAGAACAAAAAAATAATATAAACAATCAATTAATATCCCTGTATGTAAACTGATTAATTATGACAGACAGACATACACATATCACGCCTATATCCCGAAGGGGTAGGCAGAGGTGCATTACACACCCACAATTTGCCAGTATTTTGGACACGTAATAGGGGGCAAGCCTATTGCTTGCCGTCACCGGGCACACATGTAATGGGTAATGTCCAAAATGGCCAAATGAATTTATTAAAAGTAGCAGCTATATTGTAATTTTGAAAAAAAAATTAAAATGTTGCCTTTAAAGGCATCAAAATCTTACGTCTTAGCAGCTATGGCACAGCCAATTAAAGTCCTGGGCGTCTAGAACTGAAAGTCCTGGGCGTCTCGGACTGAAACTGATTAATTATATAAGCTTCAATGCCGAACTCGACATTAAAACTTATATCATCAGACCAGTTTTCAACAATCAACAATCAGTTCACTTTTCATGGAAGACTAAAAAGCCCGACTGCACTTAACCAGATATTACTATAAGCAGGCAGACTGAGTTTGCATCAAGGTTTGAACTTTCCGAGTCCCACCTGCTTATAGATAAATATCTGGATACGTGCAATCGGGTTTTTTGTTTTTTATTAAGTAGGTATTTAAATTATTTATTTTTATTTACAGCTTTTTAGTTTTAAATGTCTATGACACCAAGAGATAAATACCTTTCATTTGAGACCTCATTCATCGAATCCATCCAACCGTTTGGCCTGTAGAGTGGAACAAAGAAAGATACATACGCGCGAAAAACATAACCCTCGCTGACGCAGTCGGGTAAAAAGTAAACAATAATTTAATTATGAGAGAAAAATATATTTCATACGTACATTAATAGTTATAACCAAAAAAGTATAAAAAGCATTTTTAAAACTTTTTCCTTAATTTTATTTTTAACTTTATCACTTTATTAGAGCTAGAAGCTGTGAAGACAAATTAAAAGAGTCTGAACTCGATGGGGTTGCGTCGTTTTATTAAAAATTTCCTATGGGCACTTTTTGAGACCCTGGATTTCATGTAGGTACCTACAGACAGAGTACTCGGTAAGAAAAATCAAATGAGCCCAAGCTCGATCAGTTCATTTGTTGTCCGTGGTCCTATGTCCTACTAGTAGGACCACCCGGCCATTCTTTTTTCCCATAGTTCTATGAGTAGGACTGTAACAAAAACAACATTATTTTGTATGGGACTACGGACAACAAATGGATCAGTTGTGTCGCTTTTTAACAAAGTTCCTATGACCACCTTCTGGCTCCAGGATCAGACCCAGAATTCCATCCAAAGACAAAATACTTGTCAAGACAAATCATACGAGTCCAAACTCGACGGGATTGTGTCGTTTTATTACAACGTTCCTGTTACACCGTCCAACTCCAGCATGAGAAGAATTTTTGGTCATCATAATATTGCATAGTAACTATTTGGGTGCAAAGGGGCCCTTCTTACATCTATCGGGCCCCAGCGACCTCACCTGCTAGTGGCGCACCTGCTGATTAACGGACGAGGTTCGTATATTACGGTACCCATGTGGTGGCTTCAGCCCCTACGTGGATACCAGGTGGTACAACAGTGTTGGTCCGGGGGGGGTACCACCGTGCAGCTGTGCTAAAGCCCCCCAAGTAACCCAGCCCAGGCTGGGTTGCGTTAGGGGTTCAGCAGCTGCACTGCCGGGCCCAGGGCGATGTATGGTGCGGCAGGCAGGGGTCCAGTGGGGGCGAAGCAGAGTCTAGTGTGGGTGGTGTGGGTCGATTCGCCGGCCAGGGAGACCCTTAGCAACGGCGTTGCCGCGGCCGCCCGCAACATAGTCATGGGGCCCGCCTGGGACCAACCACCCCAGGAGGCTGCCCCACATGTTGCGCATAATCCTGATGTGGGGTCGCCGCTCCGGGTGGTAACCGGTGTGGGGTAGCGGCGGCCTTGCATCAGGGGGGTTTGGGAGCCCTTCCGTCCGACGGGTCGGCTCCGACCTAGCCACACGGTTCTAGACGAAGCTAGTCTCTGCACTTTGTCACTTACTGCCGCACCAAATGACGCCCTGTCTTCACGCTTCCCTATATCTCATCATGACAGTGCAACAAAGTTATAAACGGTACACAGCGGCCTCTAGAAACCCCACAAAGTCGATTCCTTTTGAGGTGGAGTTCGCGAATATCCGCGGAGTCCATGTGAACCTCGATACCGTCCACCATCACCTAGAAACGGCACGGCCTGCTGTGATGTTCCTTTTGGAGACACAGATTCGCCGCCCTGGCGACACGTCTTACCTCAGTTACCCGGGTTATGTCATTGAGGAACAATTCCGCGACAAAGCCGGAGTGTGCGTGTTCGTTAGGGCGGATGTCTGCTGCCGCCGGTTGCGCTGTCTAGAGAACCCCTCCTACTCCGTCCTTTGGCTGCACGTGGATCATGGCTCTATGAGCCAGATCTACGTGTGCGTCTACCGCTCCCACACAGGGGACACTGGGACAACAAGGCTTTTCGAATACCTCAGCGAAATGGCTGACGATGCGCAGGTGCGGTTCC
Source organism: Nudaria mundana (assembly GCA_963556515.1). NCBI lineage: Eukaryota > Metazoa > Arthropoda > Insecta > Lepidoptera > Erebidae > Nudaria > Nudaria mundana. Next base: position 7,148,391 of record OY748309.1, read on the forward strand.
CGAACGCTGACCTGGTTTTCCTGGGTGACTTTAACGGTCATCACGTTGAGTGGCTGGGGTCCCTTAGGACCGATCATGCGGGACGATCCGCCCATGCATTCGCTCTCTCCCACGGGCTGACCCAGATGGTACAGGGGATCACCCGGATACCTGACAGGTCAGACCACACGCCCGCCTTGCTGGATCTACTGCTGACGAGTCGCCCAGCCGAGTACAGTGTGTCGGTACGCGCCCCACTGGGCACTTCCGACCACTGTGTGGTGCACGCCAGCTTCCAAGTGCCACCGCCTGTTCGTGCTGAGCAAATGACTCGACGACTATGGCACTACTCGTCGGCAGACTGGGACGGTCTACGCGATTACTTTGCGTCCGTCCCGTGGAGCCAACGCTGCTTTGTAGGGAAGGCGCCTTCGGATAGCGCTGCTGCCGTTGCTGGCGAGATCAGTCTAGGGATAGAATATTATATCCCTTTTACTGATGTCGCCAGCATCCGCAAAGCTCGCCCCTAGTTCGGGCGTGAATGTGCCGTGTGCCGAGGCTTTTCAGAAAAAGCAGTCGGCGTATCGCGCCTGGGTCAGGGCTCGGGCGGCACGTGACCCGAATGTGAACCGCCTCAAAGCAGCGTACAATAGGGCCACTAGGTTCAGCAAGAGGGCCTTCAAGAGAGCGGATGCCCAGCGCGTCGCGCGGCTTGGTCAGGAGCTCACATCCCACCCCACGGGCAGCCGTGGATACTGGCAACTGGCCAAAGCCGTACAGTCAAATTTTTGCCAACCCTCGCTGCCACCACTGCGTTTTCCTGATGGATCACTGGCTCACAAAGCCCAAGAGAAGGCGGACATGCTCGCAGACCTCTTTGCGGCTAATTCCCTCGACCGTGGCCTGCAGCCCCCCGCCATCGCCAACTGTGGCCACACTATGCCTGATATTGTTATCAGGCAATGTGATGTACGGGCAGTGCTGCGGTCGCTCGACACGCGGAAAGCCAGTGGCCCTGGCGGCATTCCGGCGGTGGTGTTGTGAAAATGTGCTGCTGAGTGGTCTCAGTATTAACGCGTCTGTACCTCCTGTCATACTCTACAGGGCTCGTGCCGGAGGTCTGAAAAGAGGCGAACGTACAACCGATCCCCAAGAAAGGGGATCGCTTCGATCCAGGCAACTATCGACCCATAGATGTCACCTCAGTCATTTGCAAGGTGCTTGAGCTCCTTATCAATAAGCAGCTCATGCGATGCCTGGAGGATCACTCGCTAATCAATGATCGGCAATATGGCTTCAGGCCAAAACGATCAACGGGTGACCTCCTGGCATTCGTCACGCATCTATGGGGTGAGGCTATGGAAAAGTACGGCGAGTCCTTGGCTATTAGCCTGGACATCGCCAAAGCTTTCGATAGGGTCTGGCATGCTTCGCTCCTTTCCAAGCTTCCGGCATATGGCCTACCTCCTCAACTGTGCAGCTGGATTGCCAGCTTTTTAAACGAGCGCCGAGTGCGGTCCTCTGCGATGGCCAGGCTTCTCGCTTCTTGCAAGTGAATGCCGGGGTACCGCAGGGGTCCGTACTATCACCAACTCTCTTTCTTCTGCATATCAATGATATGCTATCCCTCGAGAACATTCATTGCTATGCAGATGACAGCACACTGCACGGGAGTTACTCGGTTCGTCCGACGGCGGTGCGATCTGAGATTGAGGAGGAGAGACGACGACTCGTGGCTGATCTCGACCGTAACCTCGACAGTATCTCCCAATGGGGTGCCGAGAACTTGGTCGAGTTCAATGCCCGCAAAACACAGGCGTGTGCATTTACAGCGAAAACATCCCCTTTCCTTCCCCTACCCACTCTTCAGAATGCAACATTACCAATGAAGGATAATCTAGACATCCTTGGCATAGACGTACGTCGAGAGCTCAATAACACTAAATACATTGAGAGATGTATTGGGCTAGCTTCGCGGAAACTAGGAATACTGAACAAGGTAAAGCGATTCTTTACACCGCACCAGAGGTGTCTGCTGTACAAAACGCAGATTAGACCCTGCGTCGAATACTGCTCTCACCTCTGGAACGGCTCCGCGAAGTATTTGCTGGACGCACTCGACGCTATGCAGCGACGCGCTGTTCGCATTATAGATTGTCCGGAGGTAACGGGAAGCCTTGAGCCGCTAGCCCAGCGCCGAACAATTGCTTCCTTGGCCGCGTTCTACCGCATTTACCACGGTGAGTGTTCTGAAGAGCTCTTCAATCTGATCCCACCCTCTCCCTTCCGATCCCGAACAACGCGTGCCGGGCAGAGATGTCACTCTCGTACAGTGGAAACCGTCTTCGCGAGAACTGAGCGTTTTAAACGTTCGTTTCTCTGCCGAACGATGGTGGCTTGGAACGCCCTGACCGCGCACGTGTTTCCTCCAACATATAACCCTGGGTTCTTTAAGCGAAGCGTGAAGAGGCACATTACTGGGTCGTCAAGTTGAGGGTCACTCTCTATAGTATTCCTGTGTACTGTGAGAGTTGCCCACAATCACCAGACGTCGCCACAGCTTAACATCAGGCGGGTGGCGTCAATTTGTCGACCTAAATATAAAAAAAAAGAAAAAAAAACTCTAGTTACATATGCCTGCAAAATTTCAGCTCAATCTGTTACCGAGAAGTGTGTTTAATTTAACTTGCAAGATTTCATTACAGACTGATATCGGGACAGGTGCACCTAAATAAAAGCTTGTAAAAAGATAGACTTCACGTATTGACGCAAGACTGTCGCCTTAGCCACCAGACTACGTACGTTTAGTTACTCTTCCTGGTGACGGTAGCTTCTCGTTTTAAATTAGTATGTTCTCCATCTTTATTCTTCTTGTGAGTTAACCTATGATATGCCAGGCCGCTGTTATGAATGTATGCTTTACCACATTCTGTACAAATATAAGTACGTTCCTTTGTATGTACCCTTAAATGTCGTCTATAAGCATTAGGTCTAGGAAATTTCTTCTTACAAACATCGCATTCATAAGGTTTTAAATCGCTATGTTTGACTTTATGCCTTTTTAATGAATCTGGGTCAAAAAATTTATCCCCACACACGTCACAAACTTTGCTTCTCTCTTTTAAATGATCTTTCTTCACATGTCGTATGAGTAACTTATGGAATACAAACTTTTTTGGACAATGCTCGCATTTCAAATCTGTAAGATAATAATCGTGTACTTTGGCCATGTGATTTTGTTTTTGGTAGTTGCTTTTAAGAACTAAGTCACAAATGTGACATGAGTTATCTCCATGCGACCGCTTCATGTGGTTACCTCGAGCAGCGTCGGAGATGTATTTCCGACCGCAGATCTTGCAATAGAAGTCACGCTTTCCTTTATCATGAGCATGACTGTCCATATGAATGTTTAGTCCTCGTTCCCCACGAAGTCCCAATCCACATATGGGACAAACGTAATGCTTTTTCACATGTTCTTTGAGTAAATGAGAGTGTAAATCGTGAAAAAAATTATATTTATTTCTGCAATAAGTGCACTTGTATTCGTTATCGACCATTTTTATGCAAATAAGGTCTTCAAAGTTATTAGTAATAAGTTTTTCGTGTTTTTTCAAGTGGATAGTTAAATCTTGTAAATTGTCAACAGTTTCTGAACAGATTTTACATGTGAGATTCGTTATATCCAACTTTAGTACAGTGTATCGTGAATTTACATATTTTTTTGCTAATTGATTTATGTTATTTACTGTTTGGTGATTGTCTGCGAAATGAGCTTTCAATTCTGACCCCTGATTCATGTTTAAATCACAGTAAAAACATTTAAGTTTCTGTCCTGTTGTTCTGAACGGTAAAGCTGTAGAATTTTCTAGAATATCAATAAGCAGTTGGCGAGTCTGTCTCATATTTTCCAACGTTGTGTTATGTATAATTTCTTTTTTCCGAACGTCTGAAAAGAATGTATAGTCATAATTAATAACTTAATCCCTAAGACTTTTAATAGATAAGATACGAAGAGTATCTAGTACTGAAAAATTGCTCAAGTCGTCGTTGCCAATTGGCAACAACTCATTTAGTCAATTGGGCGTATTTTCATATTAACTCATTTATTTGATTGTTTAATTTTTATAATATTTTTATATAGGTATTTTTTACGTTATTTAATGTCTATTATATTTATTTATTTCGTAAGTTTCCACTTTTTTGACAACCATAACGTCACCTCGCGCGCCCTCTAGTACGACGCATTTATTTGATACTGGCAGTCTATTGGTTGAGGTCTATGCTTGGTCCCAAAATATAGATTTCATAACATCCTACTAGGATGCACAGTCTAGAACAGTACCTAATGAAAATGATCTGCCAAAATGTATTTTTTTGCAGTAGACCTTGCGTTAATTTTTACATCACATTCTAAAAATAGAAAATATGAAACTCGTACAAGAGAATTTATGTCTTTAAAAGCTCTATTTACAATAAGTATTGAATTAGAGATCATCATTATCATCATTTCAGCCGGTTGACGTCCACTGCTGGGCATAGGCCTCTCCCAACGAACGCCACAACATTGGATCCTGCGCTTTCCGCATCCAGTGGCTTCCCGCGACCTATACAATGTCGTCGGTCCACCTTGTGGCAGGCCTACCCACACTGCGTCTCCCAGTACGCGGTCAATACTCGAGGACTTTTTGGCCTCATCGGCCATCGGTTCTACGAGCGATGTGTCCTGCCACTTGAGCTTGGCGACTCTTTGAACTATGTCGGTGACCCTGGTCCTCCTTCGGATCTCGTCGTTACGAATTCGATCGCGAAGTGACACTCCGAGAATAGCCCTTTCCATTACTCTTTGGGTGACAGCGAGCTTCTGCACGAGGCGTATCGTCAATGGCCATTGCTCAGTTCCGTAGGTCACCGCTGGCAACACACATTGGTCGAAGACCTTACTATTAAGACACTGTGGTATGTTGGACGAAAAGATGTAACGTAGCTTCCCGAACGCTGTCCGTCCAGCCGAGTGGGATTCGACGATTGACAGCTCATCACCGCAGCGTTTGCCCAGCTTTTTTTTTATGAATTAATTTGAGTGCGTTTGACCACAATCTTACCTGATATTAAGTAACGATGCGGTCTAAGATGAAGCACGCAAACTCAAATAATGCCTATTTACTCTTGCCTTGAAAATCCCAAGATTATATGTATCGGGGAACAATGACGTTGGAAGGGAATTCCATTCCTCAGCGGTTCGCATGATGAAAGAAGAAGCAAATCGAGAGGTACGAAGAGGTGGAATATCGACCACATACGGATGGAATCTCAGACCACGCCTTGATGTCCGATGATGGAATGGTGCTGTTGGAATTAATTCATGCAATTCCTGCGCACACTTTCCGAAATGTAACCTGTAGAAGACACACAGACTCGCAACCAGACGGCGATGGTCGAGGCTTTGAAGTCGGTTGCTTGTGAGCGCCTCATCGCTTATAAGTTTTCTGGCACGTCTATCAATAGCTTCCACGGCCTCAAGCTGGTAGCGGGCGGATAGCAGCTTCGCGTTGAAGTCGCCCATGACAACGGTGTAGTGAGTTTTGGAGGCATGTATGTCTCTACTTACGTCCTCATACACTACCTCAACCTCATCATCGGGGTGCGTCGAAGTCGGGGCGTACACTTGTATGACCTTCAGCGAATACCAATCTGATTATCTGAGTATAACGTATACGCCCCTGGTCGACACACTCTCGATCTTGATAACGTTGTTCACAAGGGACCTGTGGACAATAAACCCGACACAGCCCTGGGACATCAGGTCGCCCTCCCGGAAATAGAGCAGATTACCGGACTTTAGGATGATCGTGTCATCACCCTCTCTTCGGACTTCCGACAACCCCACGATGTTCCAGTGTAATCCGCTCAATACTTACTCCAGTTGTACAAGCTTTTTGTCGGTCCGCAGTGTATTCGCGTTGTATGTTGCCAGGTGCAGTCGTCGTTGATGTTTGGAATAGTCGGAGTCCTTAATCCGTTTTGCCAGGTTCGTTTGACGGAGGGTCGATCTCACCCGTCACTGTCGACGTCGGTGTCAAGATCACAGGGATTTCGGGGCCTGTTTTTTGTTTTTCTTATCATATTGTGTGTTAGTCGAATACGTGTTGGCGGTCACCAGAGCCTCGTTTGTCAATCAGCTGGCTTGGGTCACTGAGTTGGTGTTAGGACTCCTTGTACCCCATTAGAGATATTGATAATAAATCTGTCATTTAACAAATCCAGCTTCTTTTCTTCGTTTAAAACCACCTTCGTTTATGACTACCGATGTTTAGTTAGTTTTGGACGCTTGGTAATGGTACCTTCTCGTTTTGAATTAGCTTGTCTTCAATCTTTATTTTTCTTGAGTTAACTTATGATATGAAAAGCGGCTGTAGTAATTGAATACTTTACCTCATTCTATCCAAATATAAATAAGTTAATTTGTATGTATCTTTAAATGACGTCTATAAGATTTAATTCTCGCAAATTTCTTCTTACAAACATCGCATTCATAAGGTTTTTCATCGCTATGTTTGACTTTATGCTTTTTTAATAATTGTGCGTCAAAAAATCTATCCCCACATACATCACAAACTTTGCTTCTCTCTTTTAAATGATCTTTCTTCACATGTCGTATGAGTAAGCTATGGAATACAAACTTTTTTGAACAATGCTCGCATTTCAAATCTGTACGATAATAATCGTGTACTTTGGCCATATGATTTTGTTTTTGGTAGTCGCTTTTAAGAACTAAGTCACAAATGTGACATGAGTTATCTCCATGCGACCGCTTCATGTGGTAACTTCGAGCGTCGTCGGAGAAGTATTTCCGACCGCAGATATTGCAATAGAAGTCACGCTTTCCTTTGTCATGGATGGCCATATGAATGTTTAGTCCTTTTTTCCCACGAAGTCCCAACCCACATATGGAACAAACGTAATGTTTTTTCACATGTTCTTTAAGTAAATGTGAGTGTAAATCGTGAAAAAAAATATATTTATTACTGCAATAAGTGCACTTGTATTCGTTATCAGCCATTTTTATGCAAATAAAGTCTTCAAAGTTATTACTACTAATAAGTTTTTCGTGATTTTTCAAGTGGATAGTTAATTCTTGTAAATTGTCAACAGTTTCTGAACAGATTTTACATGTAAGATTCGTTATATCCAACTTTAGTACAGTGTATCGTGAATTTACATTTTTTTTTGCTAATTGATTTATGTTATTTACTGTTTGGTGTTTGTCTGCGAAATGAGCTTTCAATTCCGACCCCTGATTCATGTTTAAGTTACAGTAAAAACATTTTAGTTTCTTTCCTGTCGTTCTGAACGGTAGAGCTGTAGAATTTTCTAGAATATCAATAAGCAGTTGGCGAGTCTGTATCATATTCTCCAACGTTGTATTATGTATAATTTCTTTTTTCCGATCGTCTGAAAATAATGTTTAGTCATAATTAATTACTTCGTCTCTAAGAATTTTAATAGATAGATACGAAGAGTATCTAGTACTGAAAAATTGCTCACGTCGTTGTTGCCAATTGGCAACAACTCATTTAGTCAATTGGGCATATTTTCATTTTAACTCATTTATTTTATCGTTTAATTTTTTTACGTTATTTAATGTCTATTATACATTTATTGTCTACTATATTTCGTAATTGTCCACTTTTTTACTGCGATAACGTTACCTCGCGCTCACTCGAGTACGACACAATTTTTATTTGATTCTGGCAGTCTATAGGTTGAGGTCTATTCTTAGTCCCAAAATATACATTTCATGATATCCTACTAGGATATACAGTCTAAAACAGGACCTAATGAAAATCTACTGCCAAAAAGTAATTTTTTACTGCTGATTATTTCATTTGATGTTTTGATTTCATTATTACATCGCATTCTAAAACCACTAAATATGATGAATCATTTAACGAAACCAGCTTCTCTTCTTCGTTTAACAATTCGTTTTCGCATTAAATGGCATGATTGAAAACTTTCGTCCATTCGTCAATTCTAGTACCTACTTTATATACTCCATGTGAAAAACAAATCTTAATGAATAAAACCGCAAATGCAGTGGATATAATCGTACTAAGGTATTGAAACCTTGGAATGGAATATTAAGATATAAATTATAAACAGATCACAAAAACTTATGTCATCGGCAAAACTCGAACACACGGCCTTTCCCTTACAGGGTTAATGCTCTGACCACTGATTGACACCTTGGAGTGGAGTGGAATTTTCAATGGCTCGTATCGCTTAAAGATGCAGTCAGACTCGTGAAACTTGGTACGAAGAAAATATATTTTTTTTAGTTCAGAAAGTAATCGGAATGTGTGAAAAGACATTCAAAATAAGTTTCAATAAATGATTTATTCTACACCAAAAAGAATTAAAACAAGGTATTTTTCTTTTAAATATTAATATATGTAAATATGTTATACGATCGCAGTACCGTAAATGAAACTGACATCGTCCTACGACGTCAAAAGATAGATGGATTTCATGTTTCAACGCAAGACGTCTTAGCCATCAGACTACGCACGTTTAGCTAGACTTGGACGCTTGGCAACGGTGGCTTCTCGTTTTGAATTAGTATGTCCTCCATCTTTATTTCTCTTGTGAGTTAACTTATGATATGCGAAGCCGCTGTAGTGAATGAATGCTTTACCACATTCAGTACAAATATGATTCCGTTCATTTCTATGTATCCTTAAATGTTGTATTAAAGTTTTACGTCGAGCAAATTTCTTCTTACAAACATCGCATTCAAAAGGTTTTTTATCGCTATGTTTGATTTTATGCCCATTTAATGAAGCTGCATCAAAAAATCTGTCCCCACATACATCACAAACTTTGCTCCTCTCCTTAAAATGATAATTTTTCATATGTCGTACAAGATCCCTGCGTAATACAAACTTTTTTGGACAAATCTCGCATTTGCATTCTGTAAGATAATAATCGTGTACTTTGGCCATGTGATTTTGTTTTTGGTAGTCGCTTCTAAGGACTAAGTCACAAATGTGACATGAGTTGTCTCCATGCGTTCGCTTCATGTGTAAATTTCGATACCTTGCGGAGAAGTATTTCCGACCACAGATGCTACAATCGAAATCAGGGTGTCTTTTGTTATGAATTTTCATATGACTTTCTAGTTTTCGATTTCCACGAATTCCCAATCCACATATGGGACAAATAGATTGCATTGGCACATGTTCTTTGAGTAAATGAGAGTGTAATTCATAAAAAAAATGATATTTATTAGTACAGTAAGTGCATTTGTTTTCGTTATCAGCAATTCTTACGCAAATGACGTTTTCAAAGTTAATACTAGTAAGTTTTTCGTGTTTCTTTAAGTGGCTATTTAAATCTTGTAAATTTTCAACTGTTTCTGAACAGATTTTACATGTAAGATTCGTTATATCCAACTTTAGTACAGTGTATCGTGAAGTTACATATTTTTTTGCTAATTGTTTTATGTTATTTACTGTTTGGTGTTTGTCTGCGAAATGAGCTTTTAATTCTGACCCTTGATTCATTTTTATATTACAGTAAAAACATTTTAGTTTTTGTCCTGACATTTTGAACGGTAAAGCTGTAGAATTTTCTAGAATATCAATAAGCAGTTGGCGAGTCTGTCTCGTATTCTCCAACGCTGTGTTCTGTATGTTTTCTTTTTTCTGAACGTCTGAAAAGAACGTATAGTCACGATTAATTACTCGGTCCCAAGATATAGCTATAATTATATTATTAAGCTGCGCTTACACGGGCATTTTTTGAGCATAATGATGATAAATCGAATGAACACGTCTGGAACAAAGTGGAGCAATTTTATTGTTGCTACAAATTGAGGCAACGGTAACCTTGCCGTAATTTAAATTGAGTTTAATTGCTTCAGATCGATCCGTCTGTGTTGATGAGAATATTTTTTCACTAATTGCCCGTGTACCAGCTTTAGTGCGACCAAGATTTCAATAACATCGTTACATCTCATCTGCCGTGTTCTCTAAAATTTTTAACGCTATCAATTTGAAGATACCCAATAATGGGATTCTTGGTCGTACATTACAATGACCTTGAACTTGATCTTGGGACCAAGTAACTAATGATGACCTTACTTACATATCAAGTCACTAAATATCGAGGGTTTATTGTCGTCTGAATTTACTAATGTACAAAACTCAATATTTATAGTAACTTGCGAATGAAATGGCAGGTTTTATAACATTCGATTGATTGGTATACCTATAGGTACTTAATTGTGATGAGGGAGTGCAGGTGTAGTAACTGATTCTTAAAAGATAAAGTAAGCGATCCAACTCCAGACAGCGACCGAATTTTTTTCTTTGGTTTTTGAAGTACTATTTGAAATATTTAAAACTCAGTGTGTGTGAGTGACGAAAAGTAGAAATTAAATATTTGGAAATTATCTTTGCGAGTTCTGAGGGAACAAACTTTTTAACTCTAAGTATACATAGTACAAAGTGTAAGTTAAGCAGGTACCAGTAAACAGCTGCCACGATGCCTAATGCTCCAACCCTTTACGTAAGCGTCTCAAAGTTAAAATGCGCGGGTCCACATGTAACTTCTCATGTCTATACAATGCAGTTTTTCTTGGAAACCTTTTATCGCACGTGGCACATTGGTATGGCTTAGCATCACTGTGTTTTATCTGATGTGACTCTAATAATTTCTTCTCAAAAAACATATCGCCACAGAGGACACACGTGAAGTTTTTCTCCTTTAAGTGAACACGTTTAATATGCGTAACCAACATATGATTATATTTGAAGCTTTTAGAACATCTATCACATTTAAACTCCTTTGTTTTCCAAATATTATGCTCTTTTGCTAAATGTGTCGCTTTCTGAGTAACGCTTCGGAAGATTTCATTACAGATATGACATTTTATATTATCCGGATCATGACAACGCTTCATATGAGCGCTTCTCAGATGTTGCGCGGCAAAGTTCTTGTCACAATCCGGACATACAAAATTCCCTTGTCTATGAACGTATGCTGTATGATTATTTAGCCCTTGTTTTGTTGTATAATTCAGTCCGCACGTTTCACATATAAACCGCCTGGTAACATGTTCGCGATGCAAATGTATGTACAAAGTTTTGAAATAATCAAATTCTTTGTCACAATATAAGCATTTGAATTCATCGTCCGATAGTTTAAAACATAAAACGTTTTCTAGATTATCTGTGACAATTTTATCGTGATTGCGTAAATGGAATATGAGTTCTTTGAGATTGTTGAAAGTTTCAGAACACAATTTGCAAATAAGATCCGTAACATCCAGTTTTATAATAAGATTTTTTTTAACGACATTTTTATTTATTGTTTGTCTTAATTTTCTTTTGGATTCTTTTGTGTGTTTATCGAGAGTGTGTGCTTTTAACTCTGAAGCGTAATAAAAGTTAATTTCACAGTAAAAACATCTATATGTGTTACCGTTTTTACGAAACGGCATCGCTGTGGATGTCTCTATTATAACTGCTAAGAGATGTCTGATCTCTGTTCTAACTTCTTCTTCTCTATCAGATTCTTTCTTCCTCTTTCTCTTATGAGTTGAAGCGCAAGGGATTTTATCTTTATGATCAATCGTCGTTTTTTTGACAATTTCTTCAGAAATAGTCAAGTCTTTTGCATCATCTTTGTCAGTATTTATTTTCTTCATTTTTTCGTCTGAAATCGAGAAATATTTTCAATGTATTTGCCTGACATCTTTTTTTAAAATACCCATACCCATTAGTGTTTCAAAAAAACCTATATTTTAGGTAAATATTAAACTATGTTATAATTATAAAATACTTAATATCAGTGGAAAAAAAAACTATTTCTAATGCATTATATAGGAGACAAAGACATATTGAAATAAAAAACTAAGACCTCAAGAACCTTATTTATTGAGAAACAGTTTGTTCACAAGGACTAAGTAGTGTAACATAGTAACTTATTGCAAGTTAAACTAATAGTCAGTAAAATTAAGTTTTTTAATTGCTTTAACCTAAAATAAATTGTTATAATAAAGTACGTACGTAGTTTGGACGTAGTTCTGTAGACTGCAGCCATGTGGCACTTTTCGGAAAAAGAGATTTAAACACTAAATTCGAGATGATGGTTTTTTTGTCAAAACAGGCAATTAATGGCATTAATAGCAGATCGTATAGGAAAAGATATAAAAAAATAATTCCCAATAATTCTCAATTATAAAATATTATAGTAACCGAAGTGCAACAAAATTCTTAAAAATAATGCTTATTATTTCTGTTTGTAGTTTTCCTCACATCTGCTGCTTTCTGTAGAACTACGTCCACTTATTAAATAAAGCGTTTTACAAGAGCTTCGAATCTAATATCCTATTTTCTTGAAGCGGCTTAATGGGCCGTCATTTGAGGGTCACTTTCAATAGTATTGTGTGCTATGAGAGTAGTCCTCAATCTTCCCATAAGGCGGACGGGCGGTGGCGTCACCTTAACGAACAATATTGTATTTTAAAACGCCGTTTTTACATTTTTTTATTAATTGAATCTCTAAGTTGCTGAGTCGACAGTACACACAATCTCTACAACAGGCTGTGTCACTAAGATACGCAGAGTTATATTATACGCCTAATGTTCAACAGTCACATTATTAACCGGAGAGATAAATTTAAATCCACAGCAAAAACTTATCGCCCTTCAATTTATAAGCATCAGTTAAACATTTTTTACAGAATATTTTTTTTTTCGCCTGCAAATAAACCAATTGTTTAACAATACTAGTACTAGAAACAATTCAAAAATATAATATATCACTAGTGTATTATATTTTTTCATTAAATGCGTCAAAAAAAAAATATTTTACTTACAAAAAATATGATTTGTATACCAAAATATACTGATTGTGCAGCAAGCAAAAACTAATAAAGTGTTTAGGGCAATCCGACTTGGATAGGTTCGGTTGGCTTAGAATGTTTAAATAAATAGCTACCTAATGCGCCACGAATATTTTTTGGTACAAAATAAAGATTTTTAACCGGATACTATTTCTGCAAAAGAATTTTTAGGTGAATTTGGCACAAGCCATAATGATGCACGTTATCACTGGTTGACTAAATTACCACTAAAAATGTGATAGTTTTGCGTAATTACTGCTACTTTTATTACAATTCTCTGCCAGTGAAGATTTCGAATAATAAATTAAAAATATACCTAATATAGGATGGAAAATATAAGCAAACATGATCTGAAATAATTCATAACGCTTGTAATGTTGATTTATAATGGGCTTAGTTTGCAGAGATTGTAGATATGTATTAACATCGGGCCTGGTTATTGGTGTTTTGTTTGGATTGCAATGTGGTTTATGATTTTCGGGGATATATATGTGTGTAATATGTTACAATGTACGTAGGTCACACTATAAGTTTTGCGTAACTTAAAAAAACAACATGTTAAAACCAACATATTATGTTTATTGGTTTTCAAAATACCCTCCCTTTACATTTTAAACAATTTTTCATGCGATCGAACCATTTTTTAAAACAGGAGGACCACAGATCTGAAGGCATGTTTTCTACGTGCTGATTAACGCTATCACTGCCTCTTCGGAGTTGGTAAAAGTGAAACCTCTCATCAAATCTTTGATTTTGGGGAAAATACAGAAATCACAGGGTGCTAGGTCGGGGCTATGCGCAGGATGGGTGACGAGTTGTACTTTTTCGGAAGATAAAAACGACTTTGTTTTGTTGACCGTGTGTGAAGAAGCGTTGTCATGATGTAGGAGAACGCGGCTTTTGGGTCGTCTTTCGCGAACTTTTTCTAACACCCTGGGTAAACAAATGGTAGAATACCACTCGGCATTAACACTCTTTTGATCTTCAAGTGGAATTGTACAGATGGGACCCGTGGCTGAGACAAAAAACGTGATCATTTTTTTACCAACGTTTCTCGCCTGCCTCACTTTTGTTGGCTTGTTCTCATTTTCAAACACCCATTCACAAGATTGCTGTTTTTTTTTCGGGTTCAAACCAATAAATCCACGTTTCGTATCCTGTGACAATGTCATAAACAGCATTAGAATGTCCGTGATCGTACTTCAGTAGCATCTGTGAGCACAATTCCACGCGAGCCCGCTTCTGCTCCGCTGTCAGTTCATGAGGGATCCAACGACAACAAAGTTTCCGAACTTTCAATTCTTCGTGTAAAATTTTCTGGATTTGACTCATACCAATCCCCAATAGTCCTCGAATTGTCTCATAGGTAATCCGCGGGTTTTCTTCAATTAACCGCTTAACAGTAGCCACATTATTTTTGTTGACGGCAGTTGAAGGCCGCCCTTCACGAAATTCGTCATGTAAAGAAACTTGACCTCTCTCAAATTCAGCAAACCATCGCCTCACGGTGCTCAAACAAGGTGCAAAAGCATTTTGAAGACGAGCGGCACAGTCTTGCGGAGAGAGAGAACTTTTTAAATCATAAAAAATCATCGCTCTAAAATCTTTTCGACTTAATTCCATTTTCGTTGCATACGTAGAACTTTGATGTATGATAAAAAACGATTGACAAATGATTTCCCACCAATTTTTTTTTTTTATCACTAAGAAGGTTGCAACGTTTAAAAAAATATAACATTCGAAATTCAAATAGTTCCGATTAGCTAGAAGTGCAAAACTTTTAGTGTGCCCCATGTATGTCATGCCAGCAATTCCTTGGTTTTTTTCGCGTATTTATATTTTTGCTTTTTTATTTATGGTTATTATTATGTATATATATTACTTTATTTAGTTCTCCAATTTATGGAGATATATTTTTAACTTTGTATTTCTGTAGATATAACAGGTGTTGGTAAGCCGCATATTCATGTAAACGAAATAAGTTGCCGCAACTGGTATGTCCATATCTGCTGCCCGAGTTCTTTTGTGAACATGCAAATATTTGGATGTTTGGCATAGGTATTTGAGTTGTTTGCCTGCACAGCCCATGTATGGATGGATATTTGGGCAAGCACAACGATTTTCCCACGAAGACGAACACATATACGCTAAGCCAAGTGAAGTGCCACCATGACACATACTTGTTTTGGCTGTCACTTAACTTGGATGAAAGGCCTTGCAGTGGGTCACCATAGATTTCTTGTCTTTATAAGCTCTATCGCAAACTGGACACTTAAATTTCCTCTCATCACTGTGTACCGCTTTATGCATATTCAACCCGGTCCATTGGACAAACATTTTGCCGCAATCCACACACAAATATCGTTTGTCATTATTGTGTATACGTTTGTGCATTCTCAGAGAATTACTCCTAGTGAATTTCTTGAAACAAACACCGCATTCAAATGGTTTTGTGGTTCGATGGCATGCTTTGTGCAATGTCAATTGGTGTATGCCAAAAAATGTCTTACCGCACTGGTGACACGTTTGATTTTTTTCTTTATAATGAACATTCCTAACATGTTCTGCCAAAGAGTATTTATTTTTAATAGTTACTAAACAAAAATCGCATTCAAGGGTTTGACAGTGTACATCCTTGACGTGAGAATCACGTTCCTGCTTTGTAGGGAATCTAACATTGCATAGTATACAAGGTCTGCAATATGTCTTGTCGTGTGCAACCAATTCTTTCTTATTTGTATAAATTTCACCGCAAGTTTCACAATTGAAGTGTGGTTGAGACTTCAAATGTTCCATTAGTTCCGAAACTTTATCAAACTCTAATGTACACTTCGGACATTTAATACATCTATCGTGAAGTTTAAAACATACGACATTTTCGAATAAATTTTTCGGAAGATTTGCCTCGTGGAATTGATTTAAATGTGTCTTCAAATCATCCATGGTTGCAATTTTAATATTGCAGACTCTGCAAGCCAAATTCTGAATGTCCAACATTAAATTCGACTTCAAGTCGAATACTGACCATATTCTTAAATTTTCGTCTAAGTTCACGAATGCGTGCACCCGAGCGGTATGCTCTTGTAGTTGAGAAGGTTGGAAAAAAGAAGTTTCACAGTAAAAGCATTTGTATTCGTTCTCATTCACTGTAAATGGCACGGCAGTTGATTTTTGGAGTGTTGTAATTAAACAAGATTTTAATATGGCATCGTCTGTGTTCCACCGCACGACTACTTTTCTTGTAGTCTCGCCTGAAAGCGAAAAAAAAAAAACTTCTTGATTTTAGAGTTAAGTAAAATGAATGTTGTCTCTTAGGCGTGGTCATGCTAGAAATGATGATCGTTATTAAAGATGGATAAAATTTAAGTCAAATGAATGTTGTCTCTTAGGCGTGGTCATACTAGAAATGATGATCGTTATTAAAGATGGATAAAATTTATCAATTACAAAAGTCTATTTTACAGAAGTGCTTAGCCTATTATCCTTAATTATTTAGCTAAAATTACTTATTTACTACAGAAAACATTTATTTACTAGCATGTATCTACTAGTGGTAAGCGTAAATTACCAAGGTATTTTAATGTTCGCGCCTGAACTAGGTAATCCTGTATCTCAGACATATCGATCATTAGGTATACCTATAAGCTTAGATCAAAAATACCTAGATTACCGATCACCGATCTGCTTTAAAAACGGCACCACTTCAACTCGGTCCACTATCGAAAATTGCACACTTGAGCGCTTCAGTCGCTTTGCGACCACGCTGGTAGTAAGACGTTTCACGATGATATTAAAAATTGCAAAAAACTACTCTTTTAGAGTGAAAACAGAGGATGGAGTGTCATACTTTCGACAAGTAAAAATCAGTTCACATTGTTAAATGCTTTTCATGTGCAATAATGTACTGCTTAAGAATATTATGGTTATTTTTAACTGTGCACAACTACGCGCCGCAATGTTAGAACAAGTCTCATACAGAAAGATGAAGTCATCATTTATTTATTGTAAATTTTTGATTACTGTTTGATATATTTTTTGAATATATCTTATTTTGTTTTAAGTTTTCCCCATAATGCAATAAGACAAGAAAAATGGAGGCGTATTATTATAGCACGTGAAAGAGAATATGAAATGATTAAACCTTATAATTCTACTGTTGTTTGTTCAAAGCATTTTAAAAAGGACGTTATTTATGTCACTAAAAAAGGATTAAATAAATAAAAAATAACAGCCGTGACAAATATTTTACAAGTAAAGGAGATATTATATTGATAATACTTAAATACGTTGTATTCTTAATACCAAATGAGTGACCAAATTAAATAGACTTTATAATACCACCTAGTATTTTCAAATATATCATAAGTCATAATAGGTGCGTATATGTACCCATAAACATATTTGATTGATTGTTTGTTTTAGGTTACAGGTTCTGTGTGAAAATATAATTGTTGATTTTATGTCGTACTAGCGTTTTTGTAATCTTTTATCTATATAGTTTATTTTATACGTTTATTTATACGTGAATAAAACAATGTGAATTTAAGTTTATCTTTCTCATCGTATTTCATTAAAATTTTTAGATGGTATTTGTAATAATTACCTATATAGTATTCGAGTGCCAAGATTCCGCGTTGTATTTGTACTGAATCCAATATCTATAGTATTTTTGATCTAAGCCTATAAGTACTATATAAATCTAAACAAACCTTATAAAGTAAACATATTAATATGTAATTTTATTACCGCAAATTATTGAAGTCTACAACAAATGCGATGATTGAAAATGCTACGAAAGCTATTTGTTAGTACGGGTCAACTATATTATTATTATATTTTACATTTAGAGACGAAGGCGAACGGCATACTACAGCGCCGCCCAAATTTAACACATCACTCTACTCGCCGTCATAGTCAATTTATTGCATTTGCCGGACTTCTGCAGTGATGCCGTGAGGCGAAACCGGTTAGATAAATAAAATAAAACAAGTGGAACGTACAATGTTTTTGTCCAAATATATTATAGGTACATCTTGAGTTATTAAAACTGCAATTTGGACAGATAACTACCTATTTAAGACTACTAAAATTATAGAATGCTGATAAAAGCTGATTATCACACTGAGAACCTCCACAACCGTGAAGTGTGCAGTCTCAGGGATTACTTCCTACAGAATTCGGTGTGATATTCATTGCGATGTTGTGAAGGTTGACAAGGGTCTTACACCTCTTTCCTTGGCTAACGAGAACTGGCGTAAACGGTGGTTGAAAAAAGGTGTTAAGTACTGAAGACCGTAGGGAGTATGGAAGAACAAGGAGCTACACGGGCGGTTCTACCGAGTCTTAACAGGACTCTATGTAGACCTGCTCGCATCGGTGAACTGGCTGCGTTTTGGGGACGTCTTTGGGGAAACTGAAGGTTTTGCCTGTGCAATTGCAGATGAGGTTATCAAGACGAACAACTATCGGAAATACATCATGAAGGACGGTGTGGTCGACTTTTGTCGAGCATGCCACCGTCCTGGTGAATCACTTCGTCATATTATTTCCGGTTGTTCGTATCTTGCTAACACCGAGTACTTGCATAGGCACAATCAAGTAGCCAGGATCATCGACCAGCAACTTGCTCTTCAGTATGGCCTTATTGAGTTTGAAGTACCGTACTATAAGTACACACCAGTGCCAGTTCTTGAGAATGGTCGTGCATTTTTTTTTTTTTTTTTTTTTATATTTGGTTCGCCAAATTGACGCCGCCCGCCTGGTGGTAAGTCGTGACGACGTCTAGCGATTGTGGGCCACTCTCACAGCACACATTACTATTGAGAGTGGCCCTCAACTTGACGACCTACTGATGTGCCTCTTCACGCTCCGCTTAAAGAACCCAGGATTATATGTGGGAGGAAACACGTGCACAGGCAGGGCGTTCCAGGCCACTATCGTTCGGCAGAGAAACGAACGTTTAAAACGTTCGGTTCTCGCGAACATGCTATCCACTGTGTGGGGGTGGCATCTCTGCCCGGCACGAGTCGTTCGGGATCGGAAGGAAGAGGGTGGGATCAGATTGAAGAGCTCTTCAGAACACTCGCCGTGGTAAATACGGTAGAATGCGGCCAAGGAAGCTATTGTTCGGCGCTGAGCTAGCGGCTCAAGGCTTCCCGTTACCTCCGGACAACCAATAATACGGATAGCCCGTCGCTGCATAGCGTCGAGAGCGTCCAGCAGATACTTCGCGGAGCCGTCCCAGAGGTGAGAGCAGTATTCGACGCAGGGTCTAATCTGCGTCTTGTACAGCAGACACCTCTGGTCCGGTGTAAAGAATCTCTTTACCTTATTCAGTATTCCTAGTTTCCGCGAAGCTAGCCCTATACATCTTTCGATGTAGTTTTTATTATTGAGCTCTCGACGAACGTCTATGCCAAGGATATCAAGGTTGTCCTTCATTGGTAATAATGCATTCTGAAGAGAGGGTAGGGGAAGGAAAGGGGATTTCTTCGCAGTAAATGCACACGCCTGTGTTTTGCGGGCATTGAACTCGACCAGGTTCTCGGTACCCCATTGAGAGATACTGTCGAGGTTACGGTCGAGATCAGCCACGAGTCGTCGTCTCTCCTCCTCAATCTCAGATCGCCCCGCCGTCGGACGAACCGAGTAACTCCCGTGCAGTGTGCTGTCATCTGCATAGCAATGAATGTTCCCGAGGGATAGCATATCATTGATATGCAGAAGAAAGAGAGTTGGTGATAGTACGGACCCCTGCGGTACCCCGGCATTCACTTGCAAGAAGCGAGAAGCCTGGCCATCGCAGAGGACCCGCACTCGGCGCTCGTTTAAAAAGCTGGCAATCCAGCTGCACAGTTGAGGAGGTAGACCATATGCCGGAAGCTTGGAAAGGAGCGAAGCATGCCAGACCCTATCGAAGGCTTTGGCGATGTCCAGGCTAATAGCCAAGGACTCGCCGTGCCTTTCCATAGCCCCACCCCAGACATGCGTTACGAATGCCAGAAGATCACCCGTTGATCGCTTTGGCCTGAAGCCGTATTGTCGATCATTGATTAGCGAGTGATCCTCTAGGAATTGCATGAGCTGCTTATTTATAAGGAGCTCAAGCACCTTGCAAATGACTGAGGTGACAGCTATGGGTCGATAGTTGCCTGGATCGGACCGATCCCCTTTCTTGGGGATCGGTTGTACGTTCGCCTCCTTCCAGACCTCCGGCACGAGCCCTGAAGAGTATGACAGGCGGTACAGACGCGTTAATACTGGAGACAACTCAGCTGCACATTTTCGTAGCACCACCGCCGGAATGCCGTCAGGGCCACTGGCTTTCCGCGTGTCGAGTGACCGCAGCACTGCCCGTACATCACATTGCCTGATAACAATATCAGGCATTGTGTGGCCACAGTTGGCGATGGCGGGGGGCTGCAGGCCACGGTCGTCGACCCGGGAATTAGCCGCAAAGAGGTCTGCGAGCATATCCGCTTTCTCTTGGGCTTTGTGAGCCAGTGTTCCATCTGGGTAACGCAGCGGTGGCAGCGAGGGCTGACAAAAGTTAGATTGCACGGCTTTGGCCAGTTGCCAGAATCCACGGCTGCCCGTGGGATGGGAAGTGAGCTCCTGACCAAGCCGCGCGACGCGCTGGGCATCCGCTCTCTTAAAGGCCCTCTTACTTGACTTTGTGGCCCGGTTGTACGCTGCTTTGAGGTGGCCCACGTTTGGGTCGCGCACAGCCCGGGCCCTGATCCAGGCGCGATATGCCGACTGTTTTTGTCGAACAGCTTTGGCACAATCTCGCCCGAACCAGGGACGGGCTCTGCGGATACTGGCGACATCAGTGAAAGGGATGTAATAATCCATCCCTAAACTGATCTCGCCAGCAATAGCAGAAGCACTATCCGAAGGAGCCTTTCCTACAAAGCAGCGCTGGCTCCAGGGGACGGACGCAAAATAATCGCGTAGACCGTCCCAATCCGCATTGCTCTACTGGGACCGATCAATCATCACGGACAGGACTATTGTTGCCAATAGGCCCGATATCGTGTTGGTTGATCGGGCCCAGCGTCGGGCAGTGCTCGTTGATATCGCCGTCCCGCATGACGAAAATCTCGTGAAGGCAGAGAAGGACAAACTTATTAAGTACGTCGATCTACGTCACTGTCCTTCGAGATAACCGCCATGTGGGACGTAGATTCGACGATCATTGTCCCGATTGTCGTTTCGGCAAAGGGATTAATAGCGAAGAGTCTCGATCAACATCTCAAGAGACTCTCGTTAGACTGTTGGATCAAGAGTCAGATTCAGAAGGCTGTTATCCTTGACACGTGTCGTATTGTTAGGAGGTTTCTCAGTTTGTAGCCTCCACCACCGGTAGTTTGGGTCCTACTCCTCTACTGGTGGGTCACTGTTTTTTTATATTTTTAAATGTGTTTGTGTTTTTTATAATGTATTTAAAAATGTATAAAATAAGAATATATAAATGAATAAACGGTATAGATTAATAAATGCAATATGCAGTACATAATAAGATTATATTCGACGCTTTTGTAAGGTTTATCCAGTCAGTAGGTACATTTAAACGGTTTATATTTAGAATGGACAACTAACCTATTGGCGCCCTTTTTGCGGAAAAATAATTCTAATGTGTCACATAATGATTATCGTAATGCATCATTGGCGCTTGAGGACTCTTGTGCATTCTGGTAAAATGAGCATTCATTATTTTTTTCGTCGTATACGCCTTATCGCACGCATCACATTTGAAGCTCTTTACTCCGCTGTGTTTATACATATGATTTTTTAATCTGTTACTACTAAACGCTTTCCACCCGCACACACTGCAAATATGATTCCGTACTTTCAAATGACTGTCTCTCAAGTGAGTCATCATCATGCTCCGGAAAACGAAAGTCTTCGGACAATAAAGACATTTTATTTCCGGACGATTTTTATGCTCAGTTACCATATGTCTCGACCGTTTATAATGACTTTGAAATGTCAAAGAACAGATCAAACATTTATATTTCTTGTCCAAGTCGTGTTGATGTTTCTGATGAGTTTTCAATTTAGCCCTCGTTTCGAACTTCTCGCCACACTCGGGACATAATAAACCACTGTTTTCATGAATTGTTTTAACATGAAGTCGCAATAAATTAGCATCCTTGAAGTGCTGTCCGCAAACCTCGCATAAAATTGCAGAAGCACCCTTATGGTCTTTATTCGTATGATGTATTAAAGGACCGAATGAATAGAACCTAGCGCCGCAAGCAAGACAACTGATAGATACATTGTCTAATTTGAACGCCAGCATACAAATACCCACGTCTTTATTGTAAACAACGTCATGTTTCGCTACTAAATGATCGACTAACTCATATAAGTCCGTGATTTTTTCTGGACACAGATTGCAAGATAAATTTGATATATCAACGTAAACAACTGGCTCCCAGTAATTGCTCATTGCTTGAGTTTTTATTTCGTCTCCAGTGTGTATAGCTTGATGATTCTTCAAGTCGGCCACTTCTTGGAAAATGTCGTAGCAATAAAAGCATCTGTATGAACTTTTCAACCAACGAAACGGCATAATAGTAGATTTAATAAGGACTTGTAGAACATTATTTCTCATTATGCTACGTTTCTCTTTCGCTGTCATAGTGGGTTCGCTAGTGGACTGTACGCGAACGATATTGTCATCTTCAGTTGTTACATGTGTACTGCGTTCCTTTTGTTTCTGGCCACCTCTAGGTTCTCCTGGAAGGAAAACAGGTGTTTTAGAGACCATTTCTGGTATTTGTATACTCTAGAGGCAGCCAGAATGCTTCATGCATTAACAAAAAAAAAATTTAGGATTTTAGGGTTCAGTAGTTTAAATCTCGGAACCTCCTCTCTCGTAAGTCCTCGGCTTTCCTCCCAAATGGCTAGTACTAGAAAGATGAAACTATGCATGGATATGTGTAGTTACTATTCAAGATGGTACTCCTTGTAATTAAATTTAAAGGAAAACTATAACGGATAAGATGAGTCTGCTAGTTAAGGCGTTATAGAGGCAGTTACGGGTGACTAGGGAAACCTATTCCGCTCGTGGCACGATACGCACTTATCCAGTTATAAGCCAAAAGTGCTGTGTTATGAATGGGTTCATGTCAGTAGTGTAGCGACCGGGTTTTAAACGAAAGTCACATCACAACAAAACGTGTAATTTCACTGGCCTACCGCCGACGGCGGGCGTGGCAATGATATCACAGAAAATTATAGTGAGGCGATCGAAATGTTCTACTATATAATTGATTGAACATGTCGGTCTGTGATGTTCTTAGGGCGGTAAGTTCCAGAAACTATATTCTGCTCTATCATATCATTTACTTAACTGTTTCATGAAAATAAAACACCAATTATTGACCCTTTCGGAAACAAGATGAAACTGAATGTGAGTATGACTTGTTGGAAACATTTACACAAAATTATAACTTAGATCTAAATGAAATAAATAGGTACCTTACTAAAATTACAAACAAGTATTTTACTTTTAGAAAGTTGTTTACGCGCTGCATCCGATCAAAGTTCGGAAACTGGACTCAAATATTCTTGGTGCCGGCTCGGATTAAGAAATAGGAACAGAATTTATTGGCAAGGTATTTTTTACTTCGTAATGCATCTGTTATGTCGATGAAAGTTATTCAAGAGTCCCTTAAAATTATTGAGCATCATCCCTATGGAACTCAGTTTGGTGTTTGGTCAAAGCTTCGGTATCTATGAATCCTCGTCGACACAACCTGCAAACTCTTCCCGACGCACCAGTATGCACTTTTATGTGAGTTCTCAGGTTGCTCGACCTACGAAACTTTCTTTCGCAAATACTACAACCGTAATCCTTCTCTTCATAATGTTTTCTCTTGTGCAAAGTAATTTGCCATTTAATTCCAGCTTTGTAATCGCACAAATCGCACTCATATTTTAATTGAGAATGTTGAGATTGTATGTGGGTTATCATAGCTCCTTTAGTACTGCATATTTTTGAACAATGTTTACATTTAATCCTATATTTTTCTACATTGTGCATTTTACCTAGATGCACTTGCATACGATAAGAGTTTTCAAATTTCTCACAACATAAATTACATTCAAAATGTTTTGCACGACCATGAATTTGTTCCTTGTGTTTCTCCAATCGATGATACGCATTGAACATTTTAGAACACATAGAACATCTAAAACCGATGTGGCTGCTAGCTATATGTCGTTTAAGACGTATTTGACTCATGAAACTTAAGCCACAAATTTGACAAATTTCCGAATGACTGACATGGTCTTTATGCATATGACCAATCATGGATGTAAAGTTATCGTATTGGTTTTCACATAAGACACATTGCATTAAATGTTTACTCAAAATAAAAGGCAATACGCACACACCAACATTAGTATCATATGCTTCATTATGAACAAACAATATATGAGCAATCAGTTCCTCCAGATCCTTGAGTTGAACATCTGGACAACTTTTGCAGCCAAGTCCTGATATATCAATTTTAATCGGAATATCTTTGGATATTATCCTTTTGGGGATAAATTTATCTAATTTCACGGAATGTTTGAGAGTGTGTTCCTTCAGAACATCACAGTCTCTCATAGGTTTTAAGCAATAGAAGCATTTGTATCCTTTTGTATGCCATGAGAACGGGACTACTTTACCATATCCTAGAACTAAAAGGACATTTTTTCGAATCTTTGAAAGGCGTTCGATGTATGTATCTTCTTGGTAGCTTGCCTTATGTCCTGAAAAAGAAGAGTTGATTAAGGCCCATCTCATTCAATTTCATGCGAGTATAGGCATGGTCTCGCTATGTGAGGGCAAGATTAGATTAGGATATAATACTTTATACGTACTTCGATAGATGGCGCTCTAACGTATGTCTAGAATACATCATAACGATCGCAAATGTATTTCGCGCATTCTGACAACGTATCCCTAAAAAAATACCCTAATTTTAAGGTTTAGATGTGTTTTAGTATCGAAAATTAAGATTTGGTATAGTGCAGACTACAGAAATGTTGAATCAACAAGTTATAGCGTTTTTCTATATTCTTAAATGTTATTCATATGAGTTCATATACGCATTACATCGTTGTTTTTACAAGTTTACTTAGGTGTCCAAATTAATAGACGACTCTATGTCATTGTAGTCGTCTAATAATTGATAAAATACCAGAACAGACCTATCATCGATTCTCTATTTATTCTGTGCTATCGTTTAGAAGTTTTTATTCCAATAAAATAACATAATAATGTGTAGGTAGGTATACAAATTTTATTTTTGGTAACCCGTTCAATCATTCCACCACTTCGGGTAGAACCTTTCCTTAGCGAGTGTGATAAGCCTCTACACGACATAGACTAGTGGTTATGTGAACCGTAGACTTCGGAAGCGGCTTTATTTATTCTTTTTCTTCTTCAATTTTCTATATTACTCTTTCATTTGTCATCCAATCCAAAAAATATCATTCAAATGTTATTCATTGTAAGCAAGGAGTGTGTGTGTAAAGTTTCATACAAATCGGTTGATAAATACGGCCTCAAACATGATCTGACAGAACCCGTAGATGGGTACAGAGGAAAGAAATTCTCCCCAGTCTGCAAGTTGAAACGGAGCCTTCGGTCGCTTCGCTCTCTCAGTCAATTAGAAACATTGTGACTTCGTATGTACCTACTGAGGAATAGGTAAGTATGCTGCATTCTACAGTCCCTCTGGATTCCGAGCAGAGATAGGATCATCTCACCAGCGAACACCACCTTACAACTAGCCCAGCCAATGGGCAACCAACCCACGGACAAAAATAAACAATTTAGCAAATACTAGTTTTTAATAGAAATAAATACTTTATAGGATAAATTTTAAAACAGCAAATATGTATATTTACTGTTTGAGATTACATATATTTACAACATATTACAGGGTGTTTCTAAGATAGTGGCAGAACACTAACGGCCAGTTTCTGAATTGAGAATTTGAAGTTAAGTCAAAGAATCAAAGAATCAATATCGTTTATTCAGTTTAGGCAAATAAAGAGCACATATGAATGTCAAAATTTTACAATTTATTGTCAAGCAATATTATAAAAGTACTAAATTAAGTACATAAATAACCATTTGAAAATGAGTATCCGTTGAGCACGTCAAATGTCATAATTTGTTCTTGAATTTTGACATTTGACGTGCTCAACGGATACTTAACTTCAAATTCTCAATTCAGAAACCGGCCGAGTAGAGATTGATTTGTTTATGTAAGTACCGTATATACCTCCATAATATGCATTTAATGAAAAGCTGTTAATTTGAAATTACATACAGATACTTCAATTTTATTTTATGAAGGATCGGTAAATACTTTCATAAAAAGTTTCAGCTTTTACGCTGGAGGATCTTCAATGATATATTCCACGTGCTCATAGGTATCCTCTGCTCCAGCGACAGATAACTGTTCTGTTAACCAATGGTGTATAACTGCGGATGTGTCAGAAGGGTCCACTACAATATATAAGTCTTCACTGTTCATCATAGCTGAAGGATCTTGAACAACTAAAGTAGATGCAGAAATAGTGTCCTCAGAAGAATTAGCTTCCTCAACCTGTTCACTTAATTTATTAGGTTCTTTTAAGATATTAGGCGCATCTTCAATCGTACAGTGTTCTTCTTTATCTACACTTGTTTGTTTAGTTATATTCGATTCAATTGTACTGTATTTTGTCATTGATTTTCTTACAGTAAGCAAATTACGTTCACCCAATAATTTAGTATCTATTTTTTTACTGTATTTTCTATTTAAATATTGACTTTTTTCCCTTCCATTTAACTTACAATCGAACTCACAATCTTTACTGATCAATTGGTCCTTCTTAGTAACATTGCTATCACAACCTTCTCTGACTAATCTAGTTGGAGAAGGTTGTTCGTCTAATCATTGGATATATTGCGCTGCACCTTCACTTTCGAAATTCTCTTTTATAATGTTCATATTCACTATTTCACTCTCATCTATTTCTTCGACCATTTCTATTTCATCGAACTGGTTATGTCGGTTTCTAATATGCATTCTAAGATTGCTTTGGTGTGAGAAAGCTTTATTACAAAACTCGCAAACATAATCTTTATCTCTTGTATGTAATATTATGTGAGAATTCAAATTACTACGCTTAGAGAACTTTTTACCGCAAACGTTACAAATAAATTTTTTGTCACCGTTATGTTTCACCATGTGTAATTTCACGTCGTAAGGTCCGAAAAACTTATCACCACACACTTCGCATTCCACATTCTTTTCTCTCAAGTGTACTCGCCTCATGTGTCTGGACATTATAGATTCTTGTGGATAAACTTTTGGACAATAAGGGCATTTTATTTTAAGTTCCTCAACGCTGTGAACGTTTGCTAAATGCAGTTTTTTAAGATACGGACTTTTGAACGTCTCTGGGCAGTACGGACAAGTTGAGAGATTGACTAAATGTACATTCTTTTCGTGTAATATTTTCTTTGATAACGTTGCGAGACTAAGGCCACAGTATTCGCAAGTGTATCCCCCTTCTCTATGATAGTATCTGTAATGCATTTTAAGATGATTTTCTCCTTGAAAACTTGTGCCACACACATCGCAAATATAATGGTGTGATAGGTGATGTTTATTAGCGTGTCTGAGTAAATACTCGAAGAATACGAATTTCATATTGCACGTGGGACAAGTAGGTTGATCTTTATCTAATTTGAAGGGTAGTAAACAATTGGGAACACTGACGTCATATTCAGCATCGTGTGCGATTATCAAATGATGGATTAGTTCTTCCAAATTCGTTACAGCTTGAGGACAAAGCTTACAAGATATTCCTGTGACATCAATTTTTACAGCGGCATCTTTGTTTCTATTATTTTTTGTTCTATCAAAGACAACAAGCTCTAGATTCGCGAATTGGTGAACATTTGCTGTGTGTACCCTTAACAATTCTGGGTCTTTGGTTGTCTCGTTACAATAAAAGCATTTGTACTTGCCCTTATGCCACATAAAGGGTGTCACATTGCTATATTGTAACACATATTCGACATTGCGTCGTTTTATCAACAATTTTCTGGCAACTTCCAATTTCTTACTTTTGTCCTCCACTGTATCGAATTTCGAACCTGTAAAGAAATTTTTCAGCTTTACTTTTCTGTTTCTTTCAGTTTCATTTTGGTTGGAAACTTTCTTATCATCTCAGTTAGTATCTTTTGATTGAAATATGTTTCTATTTTTGCTGACCATAGGATCTTTAAGGATCAATTTAGTCACAGACGAATTATAGGCATCCACATACCTTTAACGAACCCTTTTGGGTAATCAATGTATATTCTAGCTAGATAATCAAATAAAGGATTTGGATTTCCTTTCGTTTTGGGTTACTATAGTGCACAAAAAGACTAATATCCAGTTTAGATTAATATATTCACTATCAATACATTGATATACAAAAAAACTATCAATATCGAAACGATACAATATGTAGGTAGTTACACAATGGGTATATCGAGCCAAATCGTGTGGCATTTATACGCCCTAAACATGTTATGCTATCGACATGTTTATAGCATTATAGAAGATTCAGAAGCCGTTTTTGCTTGTTATACCAATTATGTAACACGCAGTTCTATTACAGATAGGTTATGTTACACTTTGTATAGCTAGGTCCTTTAATATTTGGATATCTATATATATAAATGGGGAATTACCCCCCTAGCTCTCGAGAACTGCTTATGCTAGAATGATGGTTGACCCCTCTATAGATAGCCCTCGATCTGGAGGCAAGCCAAAAAACAGAAAATTTGACCTAGCCCGTAGGGGTCAAAAGTTATAGGCCAAAATCTTGACATCCGCCAAGACACCATACTAGTACTATAATATGTGTACTTTGATACATCATGCAGTAATACAACTATTACACGTAAACAACACAATATTGTTTTAAACATTAAGGAATTTTCTGCGATATAATTGGTTGAATCAGTCAATCGACTAAAGGACGATTCACACATATCAGTGAAGCTTCAGTTCCGAGAAAGTTCCATATCCGCACAAAATATTATTCCATACATTTACTACGAATGCGTATGTCAGTATATGTCAGTGATGATTCAGTCATCATCACTGACACTAACATTTGAGGATGCGTTCATAGAAAATGTATGAAAGAATATTTTGCACTGATACTGAACTGAGCCCCGGTACTGTGTCGACACTGAAGTAGCACTAAGGCTTTACTGACATTGTGTGAATCGACCTTAAGTCAACAAATGCCGCGATCGTAGTTGTCAAATGCTGAGGTTAAAATTTAAATAATTGCATAAATATTGTTGAAATCTAACTCGATCGAAACTTATAAAATTAGAGATCAATATGTAGGTATTCTTATAATTAATTTGTTTAATATATTTGCAAAGAAGATTCAGTTTTTTTAATTTTAAGTTTTAATTAAAAATAAAATTTAAAATAAAATACTCATTTCATGACGTCAATAAAGATCTGAAGTTAATCCTTCCAGGAGGAACGTTCTATCAACAGTAGGGTCTTGGTCAGTTGGTAGAACGTTTCTCCTTGTAAGGGAACAGTCGCAGGTTCGAGTCCAGCCCAAGACTATAGCTTTTGTGATTCATATTGTAAAATTATTTGAGAAAAGTTAGCATACTTAATTGCCTATAAAATATATTCGGAAGTTTATAACACATGCGTCCTAAGGGCCCAGATCGTTCCAAGACTTAAACGCACCAGTTCTAATAACACGTGACGTTATTGAATAAACTTCGTAAGTGTGTACCTATCACTAAAGATATTGTCTAAAAATGAGAACCTACTAAAAACATTTAAATAAGTAATGCAGGTTGCATATAATAACTCACACTTCTCCTCGCGAAGTTTCAGCTTAAGAAAGTTATTGCAAATGGAGTCACACATATACCAAAACGCATGGCGGCTGTAATGGCTCGATATAATAACTCATAGTATTAAGGGCCCAGATCGTGAAAATCACCGAAAAGAGTGTTACGATTTTTCATATTTAACCTATTTACATATGATTAATAACAACGATAATTTGTATATATTAAAATGAAAGACCAAAAATGATGTTAGTGCTAATTTTAACTCTTAAAACCCTGTAGTTGTTATATAATAAACGTCAACAAACGCACAAAATTGAGAAAAAATTCGAAAACCTGCCTTCGTATTTTTCAGATTTAACCCAATAAATCAACACAAATTGATAAAAAGAAACACTTTTTGAACACTGAAAAAGCCAATAAATATAACCATGTACTTTTTTTTGTACCTTTACAAACACAGACTTCCCCTTTTAAAGCCCTAAAATCTAGATATGTTTTACGTAAATTCTCCATAGAAAAATGTATGCAAATTCAAACGCGTCCCGATAGAACGATCGTCGCAACTAATCGCCAGTGCGCCATAGAATTTCAAAGTGACTCCACGCGTGTCGGATGCTACAGCAAAATTACGTGTTGTGAATTTGTGTTTTTTGTGAAAAACTGTAAGTACAATATTTTTATAACTAATTTACTTTCAGTAAATAGAAAGTACCGATATAATGAAAGTCTGAAAGAAAACCATGATGGAACTAGATATAAATCGTAAGAAATACAAAATTATTTACTTTGTTGCGTAGGTCATTTTATGAACCTTGTAAAGTAGGTATCAATTCAGGCTTGAAACAATCAAAGCCCTGCCCACCTTATTTTCTCGAGATATGAACTGGCGGGGTATATAGTTCTCTGCACGACATACATAGATTTTTCAACATGATAAAGGCAATAGGTATCATAAACGTAATTGGTAATCGAGGGTCTCTTTTCGCAGGATAATTTGCTGAGTGCCATGCCAGCGAAAAGAAAATTTAGTACGCATTATAAAAACGTGAAAGCCAAAAGATCTCGGAATAAAATGTAAGTTCCTCCCTACTTATTTATTTACCTGCCTACTTGACTACGTCTTGTCCTAAATACCTAGAAAAAATTTACTAGATTTGTGTTAGTGTCAAGTAAAAATCCTAGTTTTATTACTTTTATTTGTGTGTATGCTTATCATGTCTTAGTAGTAATAATAATATAATCTATTTGCATTTTGAACAGGGTAGGTACATTACAAAGCAAATAGGTACAATGATTTAGATCGCCTGATTCAGACATATACCTACAACAGCATGTAAATATTGATTTGACATGTAATTAGATAGGTACACAATTAGGTATGTCAGTCTAAGAAGAAAAATTACAATGTCCAGTAGGTAATAATTACGTAATTTCAATATCTATATAAGTAATAAAGTCAATTTCTATAGGAACAATTTTCATAATAATAAATTTTATTACATAATATAGTATTAGTTTTCATATATTTATGTATTTCAAAGCAATGAGTTTGCTTACACTATTATTAGTTACAGTATTATTAGTTTTCATGTTCATCATGTCTAAATATGTGGAAGTGGAAGTAGGTATGTTTCCTATCAGAAATTGCACGGGCGCGCGCGCGCCTTGCCTGGCGTAGGGATGTACAAAAATTACAAAATAAATAAAAAGTGGATATTGATGAATAATATTTCCAGTACTGAAAATGAATACGTAATTCTTGTAGACTTGTTACATAAATAAACAAACTAGCTAGTGATGGGCGAAGACAAAATCTCAGTACCTACAGTTTTTTTTTGCAATATTTATTATTTTCATTGTGAGACAAACACATACTTCTCAATTACTTTCTCAAAAGAAAATTCACGTTCAAATCTCGTATTTTACCAAAATCAAGAATTTTTTTTGTAAAATATTATCTTTTACGCGACTGGTGTACGTATGTATGTATGTATACTAAGTAATATATCTTTGTGGCACGATAAGTTCAAAATTATTGAACCGATTTTAATGTTTTTAGTATCATTAGAATTGTCTTCTAAGCCCGAGTGACATAGAATAAGTGACGCCATAAAAAACCAATACGTATAGCGTAAAGGAAATTTATAATTTCTGTTCATCACGAACATAATATTGTATGAATTCTTTTGCACTTTTATATTTGTCTTCGTCAGTTATGAATATAAATAAATAAACAATAAAAATGTTAAAACCCGACAGATTAAAAAATGAAAATGTGTAATAAAAATAAATAACAACACCATTGTAATATAGCGTATTTAGCAGTCGGGGCCTATTTTTATTATTTTTGTAGTAGTATTTTTGTAGACCTGACACTCGTCGAATAGAACCTGTTGGGTTACTTCCAGCAATTGTTGGATGCGGATTAATGGACGCGGTAGAAATTTTAAGTAAAAGACTGTCATATCATTCTAGAAGTTTAATTCATAATTGCACAAGTAATATAGTTGAAAGTTTTAACGGAGTAATTGCCAAATTAGTTGGGGGTAAGCGTGTAAATTATTCTTCCCGTGGTTCTTATGCGGGCCGATGCGCAGCTGCTGTTGTGTCTTTTAATACGGGATCGATTCATAGTAAAACTCATGAAGTCATATTTAAATCTAGTCCTAATCCTTTGATCGCGAAAGTGGAAAATAGTAATCGTAGAAACCGTTTAATTGCTAAACCTAAATTAAGATTGAAAAATAGCCACAGCGCTGTATCGAAAGACGCTCACTATGGACCAAACTGCGAAAAACCTGATCTGAGTCCAGAATTATATGAGAAAGCCAAGTCATCTTTTTTAGTTGATTTAAAGTTGTCTTGTGCTGAAAGAGAGGAGCTTGAAAGGTCGACCCATTTGCAAAGAAGTAGTGCTGAGTGGATGAGTACAAGGAGAAAATTACTAACCTCATCATCGTTCGGGGAAGTTTGTAAAAAACGAGAGAGCACAAGTTGTGCTGCTCTTGTTTGTAAAATCGTTTATGGTAGTAATATCTCCAGTTTGCCTGCTGTACGGTACGGTATCGAAAACGAAGAAACTGCAATTAGACAGTTAGAAATTCAAGAGAATATTAGTATACAAGGTTGCGGTTTGTTCGTCGACGATCAATATGAATTTCTTGGTACTACACCAGATGGCATTTATGCAAACGGTTTAATTGAAATTAAGTGCCCACATTCTTTAGCTGGCATGACTCTTGATGAAGCAATGGCCAAACATACCTTTTGGGTTAAGGACAAGGCTTCCAAGGGTTATGTCATAAATAAAAATCATTACTGGTATTTCCAAATTCAGGGACAGCTACATATAACTAAAAGAAACGTTTGCATGCTTGGCATCTGGTTTGGTGCTACTGTACCTATGAAAGTTTATATTATGGAAAAGGACGACAAATTTTGGAAGGAGAAAATGGAGATGAAATTAGTTATATTTTATTACGATTGCCTCCTTCCAGAATTAGTTGATCCTCGGCAGTCACGAAGCATGCCTATTCGTGACCCGCCCAATGTCATAGAGGCTATGAAAGAGAGGAAAGAAAGAGCTTTACGTGTTTTGAAAGAGAAGAACGTCTAATGATTTTGAAAGAGACTGAGGTAACTTAACTACCCAGCCGGTCGATTCACGTAAACACGCCAGTTCAAAAGTCGTTTTAACTTAGAAACTTAGAAATCGCCTTTTGGTTTTCTGTTTTTAACGCACTTACTTATCTAGTCTTGGATTGTCATAAATCTTCCAATAGCTCAATTTCTATACAATTCCTATACGATTTTGAAGAGTTACCTGGTGTAAACCCAAGGTCCGATCCTAATGAAATTAAAATGTGACCACACGGGATCACCAGCTTTCAAATAAAAATAAAAAATCATCAAAATCGGTTCAAAAAATACAGCGAATTGAGAATCTTCTTCTTTTTTTAAGTC
Organism: Nudaria mundana; assembly: GCA_963556515.1. Classification (NCBI taxonomy): domain Eukaryota; kingdom Metazoa; phylum Arthropoda; class Insecta; order Lepidoptera; family Erebidae; genus Nudaria; species Nudaria mundana. Next base: position 7,182,131 of record OY748309.1, read on the forward strand.
GGTTAAAAAGTGTGCGAAGTGACATTTTTAAGTCACTACGCACACCGTAGGGTTTTATTACGTGAATCGGGCAGCTGGTAACATTTTCATTCTGATAGGTTTTGCAATAGCAATTGATTTTATCATCAAATTAGTAGAAATCAGAATTTGATCAGTAATCATTAAAATGAAAAAAACATTAGAAACTCTTAAACTCATATTTTGTTATTGTTTACTTTCGTTTAATTAAGTATATGAATAATTTATAAATTTCATGTTTGTTTATAACTAATTTTTGTACAACCCTAGCACGCTTTTTAGGTGGCGACTCATATTTTGTTTACTTTTAATTATATGAACCATTTTTATACTTGTGTTTCATTTATTGACAATTTTTTGTACAACCCTAGAAGATTTTTTAGATTGCGAGGTGATCGTAAGTTGAGTTCACGCAATAGGCACATTTCCTTGCGTAGATATAAACACTAGCGAGGAAAGGCGTGATGTTATTTCGACCGTACTTCCTACTGAATTTGCAATTATTTTATTGAATGAAAATTTTACGAAATAAGAATAAACTTTGGTAGTAAAATTACAAATAAATACATAGGTACTCGTAGTTGGAATTTTAGGTAAGTAGAATACAAAAAGGTCAGTCCGGACCTGCTCTTGATTGTTTATTATAAATAGAAAATCATAAAAATTGTGTCTCAAACTACTCTTATTTATTTATCTAGTAATTAGGATCATTTTATAACGAAAACTACTCTTGGAATATTTTACAAATAGGCAGTCGTTTATTTCCAATAATTCAACATTTTTGTTATGCTGTAAATATTCAACTTCAATAACAATAACTCAACGTGGAACGTTTGTCGCAAAACATTTTCAAAATCGCGCTCTCTGGGTCATTCACCCGCCCGTCGGATGATTCGGGCAACAATAGCGCTGCTGTCGCTCAAAATCGACTTTATCCGTGCGCGGCCTGGGCCCTTAAGCAAAAGATTGCAAGATTGTCATTTTCTCTATCACGCCATAACCACGCAACGCATTTGGCGGATATTTTGTACACAAGTGGCTGATAAGATAACCTTTTAGTTACAAATGGAGAAATTACGATGTGGGCGAATGGGACTAAAACGGGACCTAGTAAACTCAAATTTGCTAAACTTGTCCGTATTTTTTTTGCATATCCATATTATGTGAAGCTAAATTACTTCTCTTTAAGAATGCTTTTCCACAAACAGTGCAATGAAATTTCCTATCACCCTCATGCTTTACCATATGCATGCATGCATGCATCCTCAAAAGGTAGTTATCGAAGAATTTCTCGTTACATTTAGAACATGGCACATTCTTCTCTTTCAAATGAGTCCGTCTCACGTGGTCTTTCATAAAATAATTTCTTGTGAACATTTTGTCACAATAATCGCATTTATGACCAATATTATTTAATCAAATGTTTCTGCTTATGGTACTGTAAGTTGAAAGTATCTGGATGCTCAGTATTGACGTGACGTAACAAGATCCCAAAGTAGCGAAACACCTTATCTGGACATATAGGACAAGGTCTTTAATAATCCTAAAAAAAGTTCCAGACACCCACTGATCGACTTATCATAGTTAGCAGTGAAGTTTACTGCCTACCAATGCTAGATTTAGAGACACTTATTAGTATAGATGAACATAAGATCTGAAGTGGTTGTTGGGAGCGCTACAGATCTATTAAATGAGTTATTAGTGTCTCTAAATCTAGCATTGGTAGGCAACAAACTTTACAAGCCAAAGCAGAAATATAGATCTTTAAAGTGTCAAAGTTTCCGAAATCAAAACCCACAGGAGACAAACACATTGCACTACAAAAAGCCAACAGTATGTATTTGAATGTAATTATTTGTTAAGTGATACCGGCTTGTGCGTTAGCATACCTAACATGTGATGCAATGTGGGCTTTAAGATTACGCTTCCAAAGGAACTTTTTGGAACAAATATCACAGTGGAAATTTCTTTCCCCGACATGTTTTACCATGTGCATCTTCAATCTTTGCTGATCGAAAAAGCTTTCGGAGCACATCTTGCATTTAACATTCTTCTCGTTTAAATGCGACCGTCTAATATGGTTCACCATAAAGGAATATTTGACGAAACCCTTGTCGCAATAGGAACATTTATGCCCTTCATTGTGTACGACAAGCATATGACGTTGCAACAAATATTGAGTGGAAAATTTATCCGTACATTTAGTACATTTAAACACTTTTATTGCATGATCCCTTCCCAAATGAATGTTTAATCTGCTATAGGACGTAAAGGTTAAAGAGCAATTACTACATGGGTACCGGTTAGTTGAGTTTGTAGTATCCCTGTGATATCTCAAGACATGAGCGCGAAGATTAGGATCAGTCCTAAATGGTTGGCCGCAGAAAACACAAATGTATTTATTTCCAGTGTGACTTTTACTAATATGTTTGAGAAGCAAACTGAAATATCTATGAACCTCGTCGCAGAGAGGGCAAGGATAATTGCCGCTAATCAATTTAAAAGACTGTAGGTAATTTGCAGCAAACTTGTTACATGTTACGTCGTGTTTTGTTATTAAATGGTCTATTAGAGTATCCAAATCCACTATTGATTCGTAACACAATTTGCAAGACAACGATGCTGTATCAATTTTAATTTTACTTCCGTTAAACCTATTACGAAGTTCCATACACTTTTCACCAACATTGCATTGAGGATGTTTACATACTGTATGCTCTTTTAATATAGCACAAGTAGCAAAATCTATAGGACAGTAAAAACATCTAAATTTGCCCAAAAAGAATTTAAAAGGCATCGCAGTTGACATATTAATTATGGCTGCGATACTGTTTCTGAGATCTTTCATCGATATTTTCTCATCTTTGTCGTCAGCAATGGCAGTTTCAACATGTTCACATTCTTTTCTGGCAGTACAGTTTGACGCGTGTTTTAAAACAGCTTGTTGAGTAGGTAACACTTTTTGACAATAACCGCAATCAAGTTCATCATTTGTGTGTTCTGTTTTCATATGTTTGAGTCGCTTAATATCCGACGGAAATCTTTTGTAACATATGTTACAATTAGACGGATGAGAATTTGATTTATGACATCTAAGAGATACACTAGTCGCGAAGCCTTTATCGCACGTGGTACACTTATATTCGTTCTTGTGATATTGTCTCATATGAGCGCTTAGATCTCTTTTTTTATTAAACAACTGTGTGCATTTCGTACACGAGAAACAATCGTTCGGATGACAAGTGTTCATGTGAGATACTAGTTTACTAAAGAAGTTAAAACTTTCGTCACAGAGTAGGCAATGTAAATTTTCTAGTCTGTAACAGGTCAGCATTAACTGAGTGTCTTTATTATAAGGCAGATCGTGTTCGGATATCAAATGGTTAATAATATCATCAAGATTCATAAATGATTGGAAGCATAATTTACACATTATTGAAGATACGTCTATTTTTGTTTCGGAATCTGCAGCTTTCACGAGTTTCATCGCTCGATCTTTATCAGAACATGGACCATGACTATCTGTGTGCTTTCTGAGACGTTTATAACTATCGACGTCATCTCCACAATAGAAGCAGAGGTATTTGCCACGCCATTTAAATGGTATCAAAGTGGTATTGTTGAAAAGTATAACCAGGTTCTTCCTCCTTAAAAAGTTAACACCTGTCTTTGGAGGCTCTGTTTCAGAATCTGAAAAGAAACGTTCTCTATTGTATTTCAGAAGCAACAAATAGAGTAGTATGGAGGTTATAGCTCTGTACCAATTTCATTCTTAATTTGAATGGGGACGTATTCAATTTGCCTAGTTGACCAGTTGCTACTCCACTGAATGTCATTTTGTTGGAGCAGCAATAATGGAAGAGTGAAATCACCCAGAGGTATCATGCTTTGTCTAATTGTCAATATTTTGTATTGTAAATATTGAGTGAGAAGCCGTAGTCATACAAACTAGGTGTAACTTGGTGGTAATAAAAAGTTGTAATTAAATCTGTCAAACCGACATAGCCTAAAGAGTTGCCAAGCTTAATCGTCAGTGGGCAGGACACATCGCTCGTAGGACCGACGGCCGATGGGGCCAAAAAGTGCTCGAATGGCAACCGCGTACTGGGAGACGCAGCGTGGGTAGGCCTGCCACAAGGTGGACTGACGACATTGTCAAGGTCGCGGGAAGCGCCGGACCGAATATTGTGGCGTTTGCTGGGGGAGGTCTGTGCCCAGCACTAGGCGTCACCCGGCTTAAATGATAAATAATGATGATGAATTAAATCTGTACACTGTTGAAGTGCCTATTATGTCTAGGCATATGTGTCCTCAAACTTTTTCTCCAAAAGAACCTTTCTCCACATATATCACATGTTTCGATATTTTTTCTAACAATATGTTTATTACAAAGATACAAGTACAAAAAAAAATTGTTAGTTAAAAGTTTTCAATCGACGCCACCCCACTGCGAGGTAAAGTTACAAGTACAATATGCGTAGTTACCCCTTTAAAAACTATTACAAATGTCAGAAAAAATAACGAAAGCAATTGATAGATGGAAGTAAGAATGTCGTGATCTTTATCATTATTTATTATGATAGTGGTGGAAGTCCTCGACACGGGATCTCCTAGTGAGGACTGCTCAGTAACAATTGTATTCAGTTACGCATCAATCACGCCGAGCTTGCTACTTATTTGTTGTTGTTACTGTTACTTAGTGCGCATACTATAAGTAGTTTAAGCTAAAGCATCTCCTTATAACCAACTTCAATAAAAGGACGAGGTTCTCAATGCGAGTGTATTTCTTTTTGTTTGTTAACTTATATATCTTCCGAACCGATTTTGAATTTTGTTTTAATGGAAAACTTCTGCTTCCAAGTGGTCCCATTTCAATTTGGTCCCATTCCAGTAATTTGAAGACGGTTTTTGTGTCAATCTTTGACTTGTTTTTATTTTTGCTGAACATAGGATCTTTAAGGATCAATTTAGTCACAGACGAATTATAGGCATCCACATAGAACCACATAGAACCCTTTTGGGTAATCAATTTGGGTAATTAATTCTAGCTAAACAATCAAATAAAGGATTTGGATATCCTTTCGTTTTGGGTTATTATAGCGCACAAAAATACTAATATTCAGTTTAGATTAATATATTCACTATCAATACATTGATTTACAAAAAACCCATAGTTACACAATGGGTATATCGAGCCAAATCTTGTGGCATTTATGTTATACGCCCTAAACATCTTATGCTATCGACATAGAAACATTGTTCTTGGGTTCCGTACCCAAAGGGTAAAACTGGAACCCTATTACTAAGACTACGCTGTCCGTTCATCCATCTGTCACCAGGCTGTCTCGTGAACTAAGACAGTTAGAAAGTTGAAATTATCACATTACGTTGCCGCTATACCAACAAATAAAAACTGAATATAATAAATATTTAAGGGGGCTCTATGTGCGCGAGTCTGACTTGCACTTGGGCGATATTTTTATTTAATACATGTTTATAGCATTATAAAAGATTCACCAGCAGTTTTTGTTTGTTATACCAATTATGTAACACGCAGTTTTATTACAGATAGGTTATGTTACACTTTGTATCTAGCTATATCCTTTAATATTAGGATATACTATAATATGCGTAATTGCTACATCATACAGTACTACAACTATTACACTTAGTTAAACAACACAACATTGTTTTAAAAATTAAGGAATTTTCTGCGATATAATTGGTTAAATATGTCAATCGACTAAACGACGATTCACACATATCAGTGAAGCTTCAGTTCCGAGACAGTTCCATATCAGTACAAAATATTATTTCATACATTTACTATGAATGCGTCCCGACATGTGTCAGTGATGATTCAGTCATCATCACTGAAACTAACATGTGAAGATGCGTTCATAGAAAATGTATGAAAGACTATTTTGCACTGATACTGAACTGTGCCGGTACTGTGTCGACACTGAAGCAGCACCGAGGCTTCACTGATATTATGTGTGAATCGACCTTAAGTCAACAAATGCCGCGATCGTAGTTATCAAATGCAGAGGTTAAAATTTAAGTAATTGCAGAAGTATTGTTAAATTCTAACTCGATCGAAACGTATAAAATTAGAGATCAATATGTAGGTATTCTTATAATTAATTTGTTTAACATAATTACAAAGAAGGTTTTCAGTTCATAATTATAATTAAAAATAAAATTTTAAATAAAATACTCATTTCATGACGTCAATAAAGATCTGAAGTTAATCCTTCCAGGAGGAACGTTCTATCAACAGTAGGGTCTTGGTCAGTTGGTAGAACGTTTCTCCTTGTAAGGGAACAGTCGCAGGTTCGAGTCCAGCCCAAGACTATAGCTTTTGTGATTCATATTGTAAAATTATTTGAGAAAAGTTAGCATACAATTGCCTATAAAATATATTCGGAAGTTTATGACACATGCGTCCTAAGGGCACAGATCGTTCCAAGACTTAAACGCACCAGTTCTAATAACATGTGTCGTGACGTTATTGAATAGACTTCGTAAGTGTGTACCATCAATAAAGATATTGTTTATTGATGAGAAACTAATAAAAACATTTAAATAAGTAATGCAGGCTGCACATAATAGCTCACTTCCCCTCGCGAAGTTTCAGCTTAAGAAAGTTATTGCAAATGGAGTCACACATATACCAAAACGTATGGCGGCTGTAATGGCTCGATATAATAACACATAGTATTAAAGAAAAGATTGCAAGATTGCAAGATTGTAATTTTCTCCATCACGCCATAACCACGCAACGCATTTGGCGGAGATTTTGTACACAAGTGGCTGATAACCTTTTAGTTACAAATGGAGAAACTACGATGTGGGCGAACGGGACTAAAACGGGACCTAGTAAACTCAAATTTGCTGAACATGTCCATACTTTTTATGCATATCCATATGTGAAGCTAAATTACTCCTCCTCAAGAATGCTTTTCCACAAACAGTGCAATGAAATTTCCTATCACCCTCATGCTTTACCATATGCATCCTCAAAAGGTAGTTATCGAAGAATTTCTCATTACATATGGAACATGGCACATTCTTCTCTTTCAAATGAGTCCGTCTCACGTGGTCTTTCATAAAAGAATTTCTTGTGAACATTTTGTCACAATAATCGCATTTATGACCAATATTATGGACTTTAATCAAATGTTTCTGCTTATGGTACTGTGAGTTAAAAGTCTCAGGACATTTTTGACATTTGTAATCTTTCGCGTTATGACACTTAGCTCTATGTCTTGCTAAACACCATTGGTTTTTGTATTGAATACCGCAGATATCACATTCACATGAGCCTGTATGAGCGTACGTTATGTGGACATTTAGGTTGGCCGCATTCCGAAAACTTCGACCACAGAAGTCGCAGATTCTGTTATTATTACTATGCTCAGCATTGACGTGACGTAACAAGATCCCAAAGTAGCGAAACACCTTATCTGGACATATAGGACAAGGAATATTGTCTTTAATAATCCTAAAAGGTTCCAGACACCCACTGATAGACTTATCATAGTTAGCCTTATGTTTATCTACTAAATGAGTAATTAGTGTCTCTAAATCTAGCATTGGTAGGCAGCAAACTTTACAAGCCAAAGCAGAAATATCGATCTTTACACTAATACGTTCACCTCTGCATTTTTTCATGCATTTCTGTTTCGAGTCGCATTGTGGATGTTCACTATTTGTATGCAGTCGTAAGTCATCGAAATTATAAAACTTTTTCGAACAATAGAAGCAAGAAAACTTGGAAAAGAATTTAAAAGGAACTGCAGTAGACATATTTAAAACACACTGTATATTTTGACGGATTTGTATGATGTTCTGTTTCTTACGAGGCTCTAGGTTGTCTTCTTTAAATGACTCTGTTTCAACTTGAGAAATTAGTTTCACTTTGCATTTACTAGTATGTTGCTTTAGTCCTATAATTGAATGAAATTCTTTTGAACAATATCGGCAATTTGTGTTACTGTCGTCGTGAGGATGTTCCGCTTTTAAATGCTTTTGTAGCAAAGATAGAGACGCAAACTTAGCACTACAACTTTTGCATTGCATGAAATGTGTATTGTTCTGATGTCTCTTTAGAGTTTTATAGGTATCGAAACTTTGCAAACATAGATCACAATGATAACCCCCAACGCGGTGATAAGTCCTTATGTGAATAGCCAAATCCCTTTTTTTATTAAAACGAACTTCACAGTCATTACAAATAAAACAGTTTTGTGGATGCAAGCTGTTGACATGTGTTACTAAATAACCAAAATACGAAAACTTCTCTTCGCAATGAAGACATTTAAAATCGACTAATCGATATTCTTGGAAAGGTGTCGCGATACTTTTGTTATAGTCCAACTGGTGTTTCAGAATTAAATGATCGATAATTTCTTCAAAACAGTTAAACGTTTCGTTACATATTTCACAATTTATCTCTGAAACATCGATTTTAATTTCTATATTGTTGCCTTTGATCAGCTTTAGCGCGTAATCTTGAGTGTTACATGGGCCGTGAGATTTCGTATGCTTTTTAAATTCTGTATATTCCGTGTAGTTCTTGCCACAATAGAAGCAGAGATATTTGCCTCGCCATTTGAAAGGTATAACAGATGTGTGGTCAAAAACAATTTTGAGATTTTTCCGTCGCCTTTCAGAGGTACACGTTCCGTACGCTCCTGACATTTCATCTGAAAAGAAATGTGCCTTGCTGTATCAATGTATTTTATTTCTGTTATCTTCAAATTATTGCTTTTGGTAAGTCCAAACGATTTGCAATATCTGTTCCTGTTATGATTATAGCCGAATTCAAAAGTGTTACGTTTAAATTCACTACCAAGGTCATTGGCAGAAATTGTGTGCGCAAACACACTGCACTACAAAAAGCCAACAGTATGTATTTGAATGTAATTATTTGTTAAGTGATACTGGCTTGTGCGTTAGCATACCTAACATGTGATGCAATGTGGGCTTTAAGATTACGCTTCCAAAGGAACTTTTTGGAACAAATATCACAGTGGAAATTTCTTTCCCCGACATGTTTTACCATGTGCATCTTCAATCTTTGCTGATCGAAAAAGCTTTCGGAGCACATCTTGCATTTCACATTCTTCTCTTTTAAATGCGAACGTCTAATATGGTTCACCAAGAAGGAATATTTGACGAAACCCTTATCGCAATACGAAATTTATGCCCTTCATTGTGTACAAGCATATGACGTTGCAACAAATATTGAGTCAAAAATTTATACGTACATTTAGTACATTTAAACACCTTTATTGCATTCCCAAATGAATGTTTAATCTGTTATAGGACGTAAAGGTCAAAGAGCAATTAGTACATGGGACCGGTTAGTTGAGTTTGTGGTATCCCTGTGATATCTCGAGGTTGGCCGCAGAAAACACAAATGTATTTATTTCCATTAAGACTTTTACAACTATTGGATAGAAACAGGCGTTACTTGGCGAAAATCCATGACAAAACAATGGTAAGTAAAAAATTTTTTTAAGAAAAAACTTTTTAGCATTAATTAATAGAGAACAGCTGTTCTCTCTGAGACAGTCTTGATAATGCCTCGTTTAGAGGCGAAACAATTGTCGACGTTTTGTTGTCCTTTTGATTCTGCGAAAAATTAATGCTATTAATTAATGCTAAAAAGTTTTTTCTTAAAAAAATTTTTTACTTACCATTGTTTTACAACTATGTTTGAGAAGCAAACTGAAATATCTATGAACCTGGTCGCACAGATGGCAAGGATAACTTCCACTAATCAATTTAAAAGACTGTAGGTAATTTGCAGCAAACTTGTTACATGTTACGTCGTGTTTTGTTATTAAATGGTCTATTAGAGTATCCAAATCCACTATTGATTCGTAACACAATTTGCAAGACGACGATGCTGTATCAATTTTAATTTTACTTCCATTAAACCTATTACGAAGTTCCATACACTTTTCACTAACATCCCATTGAGGATGTTGACATACTGTATGCTCTTTTAATATAGCACAAGTAGCAAAATCTATAGGACAGTAAAAATATCTAAATTTGCCCAAGAAGAATTTAAAAGGCATCGCAGTTGACATATTAATTATGGATGCGATACTGTTTCTGAGATCTTTCATTGATATTTTCTCATCTTCGTCGTCAGCAGAGACAGTTTCAACATGTTCACATGAAACATGTTCTTTTCTGGCAGTACAGTTTGACGCGTGTTTTAAAACAGCTTGTTTAGTAGGTATCATCTTTTGAACCCTAACCGCTATCAGGTTCATCTTTTATGTGTTCTGTTTTCATATGTTTGAGTAGCTTAATATCCGAAGGAAATCTTTTGTAACATATTTTACAACTAGACGGATGAGAATCTGATTTATGACATCTAAGATCAACATTAGTCGCGAAGCCTTTATCGCACGTGGTACACTTATATTCGTTCTTGTGATATTGTCTCATATGAGCGCTTAGATCTCTTTTTTTATTAAACAGCTGTGTGCATTTCGTACACGAGAAACAATCGTTAGGGTGACAAGTGTTCATGTGAGAGACCAGTTTAAGAAAGAAGTCAAAACTTTCGCCACAGAGTAGGCAATGTAATGTGTCTAGTCTATAACTGGTCAGCATTAACTGCGTGTCTTTATTATAAGGCAGATCGTGTTCCGATATTAAATGATTAATAATATCATCAATATCCATAAATGATTGGAAGCATAATTTACACATTATTGAAGATACGTCTATTTTTATTTCGTAATCTGCAGCTGTCACGAGTTTCATCGCTCGATGTTTATCAGAACATGGGCCATGACTATCTGTGTGCTTTCTGAGACGTTTATAACTATCGACGTCATCTCCACAATAGAAGCAGAGGTATTTGCCGCGCCATTTAAATGGTATCAAAGTGGTATTGTTGAAAAGTATAACCAGGTTCTTCCTCCTTAAAAAGTTAACACCTGTCTTTGAAGGCTCTCTTTCAGAATCTGAAAAGAAACGTTCTCTATTGTATTTCAGAAGCAACAAATAGAGTAGTATGGAGGTTATACCTCTGTACCAATTTCATTCTTAATTTGAATGGGGACGTATTCAATTTGCCTAGTTGACCAGTTGCTACTCCACTGAATGTCATTTTGTTGGAGCAGCAATAATGGAAGAGTGAAATCACCCAGAGGTATCATGCTTTGTCTAATTGTCAATATTTTGTATTAAGAAATGTCGAGTGAGAAGCAGTAGTCATACGAACTAGGTGTAACTTGGTGGTAATAAAAAGTTGTAATTAAATCTGTCAAACCGACATAGCCTAGAAAATCGCAAAGCTTAAGTGGCAGTGGGCAGGACACATCGCTCTTAGGACCGATGGCAGATGGGGCCAAAAAGTGCTCGAGTGGCGACCGCGTACTGGGAGACGCGGCGTGGGTAGGCCTGCCACAAGGTGTACTGACGGGATTGTCAAGATCGCGGGAAACGCACGCGTTCGTTGGGGGAGGTCTATGTCCAGCACTGGGCGTCATTCAGCTTAAATGATGAATGATAATGATGAATTAAATCTGTACACTGTTGAGGTGTCTATTATGTCTAGCCATATGTGTCCTCAAACTCTTTCTCCAAAAGAACCTTTCTCCACATATATCGCAATGAAAATTCTTCTCGCCGCTGTGTTTCACCATATGCCTCCTCAACAGAATATTGTTAAAGAACTTCATATTACAAATGGAACATTCGACATTTTTCTCCTTAAGATGTGTCCTTCTAACGTGATCTCTCATGAAGGAGTTGCGTGTGAATAGTTTACCACAATATGAGCATTTGTGTCCGCAATCGTGAGCTTCTATCAAATGTTTTTGCCTCAAATACTGAGTAGCAAAGCTTTCAGAGCATTTAGGGCATTTTGCTGCCTTAACGCCATGCGCTCTGGCCATATGCATGTACAATCTAGACGGAATATTGCACTCAGCACCGCATATATTACATTTGAATCTGCCATCACGATGATGTCTCCATATATGTACACGAAGATTTTGATCACGTCGAAACGTTTGACCACAATACACACATATTATATTATTGTTTGTATGTTTATTATTCATATGCTTAAGAAGAGTTCCGAAAAATCTAAACACTTCAGCTGGACAATTTGGGCATACCATGTGGTCTTTGTTGAGTCTGTATGGCTGCAAGCATGTTGTTATAGTCTTATCGTAACTAGCATCGTGCTTATCGATCAAATGATCGAGTAGGGTGTCCAAGTCATTCATCGACTCAAAGCATAATTTACAAGCTAGTGAAGAGACATCGATTTTGACACAAGAAACAGATTCTCTACACTTCCTTATGCATTTCTGCTTCACATCACACACAGGGTGTTCCAAAACTGTGTGTTCCCTCATCGAATCAGAATCCGGAAAGTCTTTTGAGCAATAAAAGCAGTTAAATTTATTTTTATAAAAGTTAAACGGTATTGCGGTGGACATATTGATAACGATAACTATGTTTTCACGGATTTGTTTGACGCTTGGCCTTTTCACTTGGTCGTCGTAATTTTGATCCAAATCCATGGCAACATATTCTTCTTTCTTTATTGAGATTTCGAAAATATCCTCTCCTTTACATTTCCTATTGTGCATCCTAAGACCTTGTTTTGTATGAAACTCTTTGAAACAGTTGTCACATTGTAAAGAGCCATCATCTGGATGCTCTAATTCTAAATGTTTTTGTTTTAAAGCAGCCGAGGGTAGTTTTAAATGACAAATATTACATCTAGTCATATGTCTATTATTTCTATGTTTTCGTAATATATTAAGGGAGTTAAATACTTGTGGGCACATCTCGCACTGATATCCCCCTTCTCTATGATAATTTTTCATATGAGAAAAAAGATCGCGCCTTTTATTGAACTTTTGATTACATTTATCGCAGACTAGACAGTTTTTCGGATGAATTGTGTTAACGTGAGACACTAAATAGCCGAAATAGGTAAACGTTTCTGTGCAAGATACACAATTGAGGTCTATAAGCCTATACTGTTCAACAGCCATTTCTATCGACTTGTCGTATTCAAGTTTGTGTTTCACATACAAATGATTAACGAGTTCATCCAAGGAAGGGAACGATTCAACGCAAACTTCGCAAGCTATATCAGAGATATCGATTTTTATTTCCATATTCTGACCGCCCTTTAACACTTTCAGCGAATGATCCTTAATAGAGCAATTGCCGTGAGATTTAGTATGTTTTCTTAATTCTGAATATACAGCAATATCTTTACTACAATAAAAGCATAAATATTTGCCACGCCATTTAAAAGGTATTACTGATGTATTGTTGAATAAAATTTCTAGGTTCCGTCGCCTGCGCATAGATGACGATTCGCAGCCTTTGTATTTCCTCGGTTTAAGATCTGAAAAGAGATTGAACTACTGTAAATGTACCCATATCATAATCAAACTAAATTTTCTAAAAGCATTCTACTTAATTTATATGATAAATAGTATTTTTAAGGGTACATTTAAAGTTGTCAACAAACTCAGGAAATGGTATAGGTACTGTTCTTATTCGGAACCAATGATAAGTGTTATGAAAGAATGAACTGATTGTATGAAATTAGTATTTTGAGAATGAGTTAAGTCGGTTTAAATTCCAATTAATTTATAGATTTTTAGCCTTAAGATTTACAACAAAAAAGGTATAATTAATCTTATATTTATTTAAAATAGCAACACTTATGCTACCTACTGAACTTAAGTGGTTTTGGTTGCAATTTGTAAAGTATTTAATACTTTGAAATGCTCGAGGTCTATACCTTCCTAATGTAAAATGTGACTCTCCATTTAAAACTGGTCTTTAACCCTCATGTATTTACTGCAGCAGAATGGTGAACCTTTATATGAAGTCTCAAACTATTATTCTGCACAAATCCTTGACTGCACACAGAACAAATGTATCTCTTATCGCTGTTATGTATTCGCATATGATCTCGTAACGTCTGCTTCCTTGCATACGACTTTTTACAAATCTCGCACTGATGGACCCTCTCTCCGAAATGTTTCACCATATGTTTCTGAACGTGAGTCCGAGAAAAGAACTTCTGATCGCACATAGTACAAGCAAAATTCTTCTCTCTCATATGCACCTCTTTCAAATGTACCTTCATTTTACTCATAATTTGAAAGGTTTTTTCACAAACTGGACAACTGTATTGCGGTACGTTGATATCGTGAACTAATTTATGGTGAATTTTTCTCTGATTATAATTTAGAAAGGTTTCAGGGCAATAGGAACATTTGGGAAGTTTATCTTTGTTATGAACTGTTGATTCGTGATTGTTTCTTTGTGTTAATGAGTCGAAAGACTTCGAGCATACGTTGCATCGGAATCCAGCTCCATGAGTCAAAGAATGGCATCTAAGACGGTCTTGGCTCAGAAACGATTTGCCACATGTTTCGCAAATGTAGTTACCATAATGCTCATTCATATGTTGATTTAACTTGATGAAATATTGAAATTCTTCCTTACAAACAGCGCAATAAAATGAGTTGTCGTTCAAAGTGTACGGTATCACGCCATATCCGAAATCTTCAGCTATTTTTTTATTATGTGAACTTTTTAAATGGTCTATGAGGTTGTTCAAATTGTCAAATTTATGTATACAACTGCGACATTCTAATATAGACACGTCTATCTTTACTTTTTCGTCTCTCCTTAAATATGATACTGCTGCGTTTATGTTAGAGTTTCGATGTTCACTTCTAGTATGTTCTTTAAGTAACTCTGTATCTTTAAATGCGAGGTGACAATAGAAACAAAGATATTTTTGCCTTTGCCACTTGAATGGTAGTGCTGAAGAATTTTCTAGAATTATAATGGCATTTTTCTTCATAAGTCTGTTGCGTTTTGTTGTTGTCATCGAGGACTTACTCGCGGCCTCGGCAACTAGTTTCTGACCTAAAAATTGAAATAGCCTGTGAAATGTCTGGTCGCCTTCTTACACCATTTCGCGCTATATCTCGAGACGAGACTAATTATAAAACGGATTTCTTTTATATGTTTTATTATTAGCTGAAAAGATCAGTCAACATCGATCCAACACACACAAGTGTCGCAGAATCTTTCTCTTATGTATCATTTACGTTGGTTTAACTCAGATGCCATATGCAAACTGGATATTGATATACTTTCATATACCTAAATTATGCTTATGGAAATATAAGTGACCATATACGTGCAGTGCCTATAGGTAAATTGGCTATTGATATATTAATTTAATATACTTAAATTATGCATATACAAATATAAATGAAACGCCTATAAAAAGTGTAATTCAATAAGAATAAGTTATAAATGGCGTTTGGCCAAAAAGTAAGTATTTAGAGTAAGTATAGATCGTGGCTAATTGCTAAATTTAATACGCTCTTTACATTAAAATATCCTTGTACTGTAACTGGCGAACCGGCTCGAAGGACCACAAAATATCGAAGGAATACTTTAACGTTCTATGAGTACATAATGGTTTTACTACGAGGTATATGACGGAAGGAACGGCCGATTATAGGTGTTTTAACACCATCCTAATCTCCCCCTCCCCCTCCCATCCAGATAAGATGAAAGTACATATAATAACCACCAAACTACGCTTCAGTCGGTTTCTTATAGTATTTTAGGTGATCGACAAGGCTTTCTATTGTATATGGTGGCAATAATGGTAGTGACAAACTGAGCCTATGTATGCGACGTATGCAATGTGACGTGGGAGACAGAAACACACTGGT
The DNA here is from genome assembly GCA_963556515.1 of Nudaria mundana. NCBI lineage: Eukaryota > Metazoa > Arthropoda > Insecta > Lepidoptera > Erebidae > Nudaria > Nudaria mundana. The sequence continues at coordinate 7,197,925 of OY748309.1, forward strand.
CTTGCGTATACGACGTATGACATACACGTGTGTGATAGACTCGTACGCGTGGTAACATAAGATCCAAACGCTTGCTTAAAATTTCAGTTTAAAAATGTTTCGAAGCTACTGCGCTTGGTCAGCAGCGCAGCACAGGCGAAATCCGTAGAGTTGATGCACAAAAAGTAATTATGTACTCATATAGATAAATAATTAAGTTTCAACAATAGACTGCTAAATAACGTAGGTATTTATTATAAGGAATTGCGAACATACAATGTAAATTTCCAATAAAAAAATAATCGTAGTAATAAAGTTGTTTGTGGTTATAATTATTGTAGTACCTACATGTTTCGATATTTCTTCTAACAATATGTTTATTACAAAGACACTAAAAGTACAAAAAATATTAAAATTGTTAATTAAAAGTTTTCAATTGACGCCACCCCACTGCGCGGTAATGTTACAAGTACAATATACGTACAATATACCCTTTTAAAAAACTATTACAAATGTCAGAAAAAATAACGAAAGCAATGATAGATGGAAGTATGTCGTGATCTTCTATCATTATTTATTATGGTAGTGGTGGAAGTCCTCGACACGGGATCTCCTAGTGAGGACTGCTCAGTAACAATTGTATCATGTTACGCACCAATCACGCCGAGCTTGCTACTTATCTGTTGTTGTTACTGTTGCTTATTGCGCATGCTATGTTAAGTTATACAGCTTGGTGTTTTTGTAATATGTGATAACGGCGATAAATAAATAAATAAAGTTTACCAAAAATAAGTAAAAGCACGCTAACGTTCAAGCTGCGCAGTAGCTATTTATCGATCTATATGGTGGTAACAGCGAGTAAGAGCGAGAGTACCGATGCGCAACCACACCTCTCCACTCCAGCCCAGCGTTCTATTTACGTGAGTTGTACATTACATTCAATATGTAGGTACTGAGATATTTTGTGAATTGCCTCAAGAAAAAAATACTAAATTATCGAGCAGACCGACAAAATCCAAAACACACAGCTCAGCTCAGTTACTAACTGAGCTGAGCTGTTGAGCCGACATCCAAAAAAGTATTCTGTACCTTAAATAAGGTTTTACACCGGATATTCAAATACTGGAATGGGACCTCGGAAAGTAACTTTCAATTTAAAAAGAAAATTCCAAAATCTGTTCACTCAGTCGAAAGATATGAGAGACATTAAAAATGTTTGTTACCATGTAAAAAAATCACAGTCGAATTAAGAACCTCCTTTTCCTGACGTCGGTTTAAAAGACATCTGTCTTCCTCCAAAGATAGGGCTTTGTGTGTAATGAATTTATAGACGTTAGTTGCTTTGATCCTTAGGTTATGTTCTTTAATATAACTCTCGAGTACTCATCAATGCTATGTAACAACTTCCAATTAAACCTAACCACTCAGTTCTTACTCCGTTTTACCCATACGTTGTTTTTTCACCCATACGTCTTTCCTATTCAGGTACTATGGATGTCCACTTGCTCAAGCTTGGCATACTTCTTTTGCGTCTTAAATTTTATAAGTATTTACCCGACTACCAAGAGTTATTTCCTGCATAGTCTCCGGTTACCGGTACTCTTTGAACCTGGCTAGAATGGCTACCAACCTTTCCATGTACACCCACATAATCAGGTTCGTCAATAGGTAATTTTATTAACTATATTGATATCACCCAAGCTTACTTAAAGCCAGCCGCAGATTAGCAGGTACATCAACAAGCAGGTCTTAATATCAACGCCCTAGAACTGTTATTTTATTTTCCATAAAATTGAAAAAATCACGTCAACTTCCATCAAAAATTAAAAAAAAATCTACTACATACCTTTAGGAACAGTTTTCGTAGTCTTCGGTTTGTCATCTGTTTTGAGGACTTTGGACTTCTTATCGGGTTTGACAGGGTTCTTGGGTCTACCACGTTTGCCTTTGGCGGGTAGTGCAGCAACAGTGACGTCTGATACTGAAGGTTGTGGTTCTATTTCTAATTCCTCTGTATCTGGGAAATATATGCTTAAATTAATGATACATTTTTGGATCGTTTAAAACCTATATCACTGAAAGATTGTGAACTTTAAATATGGAACAAAAATTATTATTGGTCATAAACATTCTTTATCATATTTTCCAAGTGTTGTGCAAGGTCATAGAGGACGCTAGATGTACCTAAGTAATAGTGTTTTTGTCTCCGATTATTGTTAGCAACAAAAATATTTGCTAAGTGGTGATGTAACAATAATGCGTGGAACCATGAGGCTGTTATGACTGCCATTGACTGGCAAGACCTTCAATCAATAATAATGCCTAACATTGACACAAAAACCGACTTGTGAATTACCCAAATGGGACCAAATGAAACTGGACCACTTGGGAAGCAGTAGCTGTCAATAAAAGGAGGTAGGTCGTCCAGTTGAGGGCCACTCTCAATAGTAATGCTTGCTGTGAGTGCCCACAATCGCTAGACGTCGTCACGACTTACCACCAGGCGGGCGGCGTCAATTTGGCGAACCAAATATAAAAAAAAAAAAAAAATTTAATGTTCCATTTTAAGATGTACTTCCTAGTACAAAAGTACAGCAAACAAAAGTGAATAATTACCGTCAGCAAACTCGATGGCATCGTCCAAATACTCCACTTCATCCTCAGCAGTCGTAACTACCACTGGATCTTCAGATTTGACTTGTGCCTGATAAATAAGCACTGCAATAGAAATTTGTAATTTGGTTAGATAAGTACGAAATTGTCTGCAATAATGCCTGTTAATAATGCCGCTGTAATGCTTACTCTTTGCCTGAAATTCTCCACGACCCAACATATTAATGAAACGGTTTTCCGAGTCCAGTACTTGTTTCTTGAAGTTGCAAGCATCCCGTAATCGTGTGATGCACACTTCACAGATAAGTCGGCTTGGTCCATTAGGCCCTTCATTGTGTTTGGTGATCTGATGCAAATGAATAAAAAAAATAATAACTTAATTAAATGGTAACTGGTCTACTAGTTATTTTATTGTTGTGGTTTTGAAATTGGCTAATAGATGACATTTCACTTCAGATCACGCATTTTGTAATTACTTTATAAATAAATACAACTTAAAAAACAAGTATCAAATGATATGCAAATGAGGGGTCAAATCGCCCTCAAGAAACATAGATAATAGATAGGTATGTATAGTACTTCAAATTAGGCCTCAAAAGTGTATTGATTTGTTATTCGAAACAAATGATTAGGCTGATTTGCTATAAATATTAAAGGGAAGTACTCACGCTGATATCAAAGCACTCTAACAGTATATCCGCATACACCTCAGTTTCACCCATCCAATTATACTCGGTGCCCAAGTCTTTATAGCATCCTTCCGAAAGACAACAGCGGCACAGCCCCGGACTCTCTTTCACAACTATATCTTCAAATTCCATCTTAACAACACTAAACTCTCATATTTACACAAAAAAATAAACACAATCTGGGAGCAGCAGAATTTTTAGCCTCTTAATTTATATTTTTTTAAAGATGAGATAATCTACTCCGATTCCCACAGGCCACATCCAGTGCAACCGCCATCTTGTTAGTACAATTTGATTGATTTATTTTCTTTCTACGCACAGTGAAATGTGAAATATCCACAAGTAACATTCTAAGGTAAATCTTTTGAAAAAGAGAACGAATAGCTTACAATTTCAAAGTCTATAGATAGGTACATACAAGATGATATTATATAATACTAATTTTATTTACTTGTACCTCTAATTTTTTTATACAGAAGTAAAAAGATAAAGTTCCATATCGCGCAAATGCAAACACTGGAACGGAACGGACGGCGTAGAGTACGAAAGTTAGGTAGGTACCTACCTACCATGTACGGGCTGATGACTATGACCGTACATGACCGAACATTTAGTGCGGTCAGCAATTCAGCAAACATTTCATGACTAATTATAAGACAATTACAAATGAGTTCACGGTGAGCAAGAATACCGTGCGCTCACTAGCATTACAGTATTTTATAGCTTACTAGATTATCAATAAATCGACTAATTTATCTAGCAACTTGCAGTGTTATTTATTCTCCAAACAAACGTGTACGTAGATCGTACACATTATGGTCCTTCGAAGCTATAAACATATCGCGCGGTTGGTTAAGCAAGGATCTGTCGCGTGTGTGGTATATCAGTGACTATCAAGGAGTCGCAGAACCGAGACTGAGCCAGCAAGAGAGCTAGTAACTTTAAAGCATTTTCGCGGACAGTGAACAACATTGACTTGGAAACGGTTTCCGAAAAGTACGAGAAGGGGGGAACGAAGAGTACGAGAAGACATTCACGTCTCACGAAAAAACGTTCAGTGCCATAAAAAAGGCCATTAACACCAAATTCTGGTCTAGCTCGCACAGGGAAAAAACCACCCCAAAAATATACCGACTTTCCATGGGAACTACTATAACTGGGTATCCTTCCGCGATTTGTTTACCGAGGCGATTCATAAGAATCGCTTGCTGTCAAATGCACAAAAGATGCAATTTTTGAAAAGCAAAGTAACCGGTGAGGCAGGTAAACTATTGCAGCATTTAACTATTAATTCTGATAACTATCAGGCATGCTGGGATATTTTAAACCATAGATATGAGAACAAAAGGCTGATATTTTCTTCTCATGCTAACACCCTGTTAAATTTAGCGGCAATCCAGCAAGCCTATGCATCCCAAATCAAACGCTTGCATGACACTACCAACGAGTGTCTAAATTCAATCAAAAATCTCGGTGTGGACGTAAGCATCCCAAGGATAGAAAGAAAGAAAGAAAGAAAAGACGTTTATTTCACAAACACAGAGGCGACGTAAACAAGATTCACATTACAACAAAGTAAAATAAAAAAGGATGCATTATTAGTCCATATTCTATCACAAAAGTTGGACTCGGATACTCTCAGTGACTACATGGAGTCCTTAAAGCAACCGAGAGAGTTATCTACGATAAAAGAATACCTAGAGTTCCTTGAACACGAGTTCACAACCATGGAGTCCTCGGGAGTACGTAGGAAACAAATCAATCCAAGCAAATCAAACACCTCTGAAGCATCAGGGAGGTTTAATCAGCAAAAATCGCATCAATTCAAAATTCAAAATCAAATAAAAGTTGTCCAATTTGCGGTAAACACCACGGCATTTATCATTGTCAGCAATTTTTAAGTATGCCAGCGGATACGAAACAAAAAATAATTTTGCAGCATATTATGTAAAAATTGTTTATTCGAACATAAAAATAAATCTTGCCTCTCTAACACAAGATGTCGAGAATGCAATGGTATGCATAATACACTTTTGCACGAATCGTTCGCAGGTGATACAGTTTCATCATCGACAAGCACGAAGCTAAATCAGCAAAGCAGTACGTATGTGTCACAGTACGACGATCAGCACTCGACGTCTGAAATTTTAATTACGACTGCTATGGTTAAGGTGCAAGCAGGGGACAGCACATACCACGAGATGCGAGCTTTAATCGATCAGTGTTCTCAAATCACTTTGATAACGGAAAAGGCCGCACAACACACCGCCGCCTTAGCAGGCGTTCCCCTCGCTCACATGATTATGACCTATAGGTCATAAGTTAGAAATAAAACAAATTGGCGTCTTGACAACTTACTAGACTAGATCTAGTTGCGCGGCTATTGTCATCCCCAAAAATGCCAACCTGCTGTTTTTTGTTGCAAAAAAAGGTCAGGCACATCTAGTTTACAAAAAGATGGTATTACCTTCCATAGGTAAGTATTTTTAATCAAATAATAATACAAATTTCTTTGTTTATAATAATCAAAGTCTCATTATTTCGGATTTTTCTATCAACACGAAGTCGGTCGTTTCATACAATTCGCAAATCAGTCAAACATGTCAAACGACTGACATGGGTGTTGCCATGGCAACAAATACACAGTTATAGTGTCTGTATCGGAGTGATGTACCAAGTTAGGTATTGATAAAATACCTTGAAAATGCAGAGGTGCAATATAAATTACTGGTTTGAATATTATTTAAATTACGTAGGTCTGTATATTATGATCTTGATTTTAATAAAGGTTTTGATAAGTTTAATAGGTATAATATTGAGTCTTGTTGTATAATTTTTTTATTATACTTAAGAATTACATTACCTAATAAATACTTCGACGATATTTTTGTTCATTTATTTATTACAGGTTTCCGAAAGATCCGAGAGTAAGGGAATTATGGATATTGTTTTGTAACAACAGACGTACCTGGATGCCTCCTAGAGCTGGTGTCATTTGCTCTGAACACTTCAAGATCTTTGATTTTCGAGTGTTGGCGAACAAGAGAAGGCTATTGCTTGAGGGCACTATACCAACTCTAATACCACATTGTACTTGTGTTGTAAGTTTTAACTGACTTCAAAAAATAATGAGGTTCTCAATTCAACTGCATTTTAGTACGACCGGTAACATAATTGTTATAAAGTATATTAGTATGTTTAGTTCTTAAAATACGCGTATATTACTCCGCTTATAAAAATCACAATGTAAAATCTATTTTTTCAGAGCCATCAATTATCCTCCGCTCTATCAGATGACCAACAATCACCTTGCGATGTCATTAGTACTTCTGATCCGTCTATGAAACCGTGTGCATCATCTACATCGTAGACTAGCTGTTGCCCGCGGTAACATCCGAGTGGAATAGTTTTTTAGATCCAGATTTCCATGGAAACACGTTAACGGGATACCTATTCCCTACATATATCATCTTATCTTAAGATATGCACGCCTACTAGCTGTTGGAGAATGGGAGTCAGGGTTATGGATCCAGGCGCTCCCATCGCCCAACATCTGTACAATGTTGGACGACACAACCTTCCGCATTGCCACTTGCCTTCGGCTGGGTACACCTTGTGTATCCCCGCATCATTGCACCTGTGGAGTAGCCGTCGTTAATCTGGGACACCATGGTCTTTCTTGTAGCAGAAGCGCAGGTCGTATACCTCGGCACGCTATTCTAAACGACATAATTCGTAGGACTCTTTCCACCGCAGGTCTTCCGTCTTCCGGTCTTCCCTCATTTTATTCTCCATCGAGTTGATGCTACTATATAACTAGTGTTAACGAAAGTGACGAAAGTTCATTCAAATGTTTATTTTTATGGGGTAGGTATTTATTATACATACAGAGTATAATATTTATATGGGCAGCATGGAAAGTCTGAAACTATAAGACATACAAAGATCTGTTCTTAGTAACCATGTAATCGATTGTAGTAAAAATAGAAAACTGAATTATGACATTAAGCATTATGATTTAAAAATAAACTGTATACATAGTCCACTGTACCTACCCTAAGTTACAAATAGCAAATAAAGTCACAATTTTATAAACAACATCCACCATGGTATCATTTTTGAAACCTGATTTTAATAGTCGATTTTGTCAAATTTATCGATAAAATGTATCGACCCTGTTACATCAATAGTGGGCGGTAACTTTTGGTAGTGTCATTATAGTGTTATGATATAAAATGTATATGTATGTGTTTGTGAAAATGTTAATGTGTTATTCTTATTGTCATGTGTGAGTTTCGTAGTGGCATCCGATTGGGTTTGAGCGTCTGAGAATGTGTGCGTGTCGATGAACACCCCGCACGAATCATGATACGACTTTTATGTATCGGGAAAATGCATAATGCCTTGTCCCGTCGTATACGGCGACAGCGTATACGACGACCGCGTTGGTCTATGCCGCACAACGATTAAAACTTTCAAGAAAAAGGTGTAGAAGCTTTATAGCGTCAGTGAAAACGAAAACAGCAGCAAGGGCATTGTTACATTAACATGTGCATCCCTATACAATCCGAATTTCATATTTACAGTCGACGCATATATCATGAACAAGCTCGTAAAGGATCTACCCAGCGCCACATTCAAGAAGCAACACTGGCCCCACTTGGAGGATATACAACTAGCAGATAGCGACTTCAATATCAGTCGGTCAGTGGATATGATATTGGTCTCCGACATCTATCCAGATCTCATATTAGATGGCCTACGGAAAGGTGACATGCCACCTATGCCCGTAGCCCAACAAACCGAACTTGGGTGGGTGATCTGCGGAAATACAGAAGCTTCAATGTCACCCGTACGTCAATGCTACGTTGTTCACCATTTTAACGACATCAAGCGGTTCTGGGAGATCGAAGACGTCGCGGAAGGAAAGTTCAACATCAACCGAAGATCAAAAATGTCTTGAATATTTTCAAAAAACTACCATACGGAGAGATGATGGCCGATATGAAGTCCGGTTACCCTTCATACCTGAGTACCAACAACTCTTAGGGCTTTCAAACCCATCAGCTGTAGCACAGTTTCGTCAATTAGAAAAGAGACTTTCAAAAAATAGCCAGTTAGCACGAGACTATAAACAATTCATTAATGAGTATATACAATTACGTCATATGAAACCGTCAATGGGGAACTCGACATCGGGCTATTATGTACCGCATCACACAGTCACTCGCGCTGACTCAACTACTACTAAGTTACGCGTAGTATTCACTGCCTCGGCCCGGTCGTCTACCGGCTATAGCCTGAATGGCGTATTGTATAAGGGTCCAAATTTACAAAATGACCTACAACAAATCATTTTAATTGGCGACAATTCAAATATGCGTACACAGCGGATATTGAGAAGATGTACCGCCAAATATTAGTGCATGAAGATGATCAACCGTATCAGTAAATTGTGTGGCGGGATACACCCAGCCAGGCTATCCGGTCATACTTACTTTCTACGGTAAGTTATGGTACAAAACCGGCACCCTTCTTAGCAATTATGTGTTTAAAACAACTCGCGGCAGACGAAAAAGAAAACTTTCCTGACGCAGCAAGAGCTTTAGAACAATATTTTTATGTAGACGATTATTGTGGAGGTGAACATTCGTTAGAGGGAGCTATACAGTTGCGAAATAAGTTACTGTCACTCCTAAAAACAGGCGGATTCAATCTCAGAAAATGGACCTCCAGCGAACCCCAACTTTTAGCAGGGCTATGCAAGGATCAGTGCAATCAAAGTACGTTTGAGTTTAAACAGCCGGAGTCAACCAAAACATTGGGATTCAGCTGGAATCCACTGGAGGACAAATTCATCTTCAAATCCACCTTATCACCATCTACACGCCACTGGAAATACCTGCTTGTAACCAGAGACGCGCGGCAACGGACGTTAGAGCGGCCGCGGCCGTTGGCCGTGGAATTGAAAAAAAAAATCACCATCTCCACAAAAAGTTCACACCAAAAGATCACTTTTGTCGGATATTTTGTAACTGTTTGAATGCATGAAGATGCTTTTTCAATCCGTTTGGCTGCTCCCTAACCTACAGTGGGATGATGAGCTACCAATAGAAATAAAAACAAATGGATAACCATGCGACAAGATCTACATCTAATCGAATTATATGAGATCAATCGATGGCTGGGAATAGAAAAGAACGATACGTTAGAGTTCCATGGCTTTTGTGACGCCTCCCAGAAAGCATACACGGGAGTCATATATTGCCGAATCAGCAGAAATGGAACATCAGTAACATCGTTGGTCGCGGCCAAAGCCAGGTTGGCTCCCATTAACAAGGCGGTGTCAATACCGCGACTTGAACTAATGGGCGCAGAATTATTATCAAAAGTAATGAGTAAAGTATCCCAAAGTTTTTCACAATATCCTACCAAGATATACGGTTGGACAGACTCTACAGCCGTCCTAGGATGGATAAAAGGTGATCTAAGAAGCCATTCATATCAAATCGAGTGACAATTATTTACAAAACAATCCCACCATCAAGTTGGAGTTATGTCAAGACGACTGAAAATCCTGCAGATTGTGCAAGTCGTGGCTTGTCGGCTACACAACTCAAAGAATACAACTTGTGGTGGGATGGACCGTCGTGGTTGAAGTATTGCACAAAGCAAGATCAAACAGTGCATATGACGAACCTTGAGGTCAAAGCATCAATCAAGCAAACAAACGCTGTCACAAAAAATCAACCCATGTCACGCGTGATAATGAACATCATAGATCATTTAATCAATACGTATAGGTCTATCACAAAAATCATCCGAATATTGGCATGGATAATAAGAATACCTACTTACAAGAAGCAATTTCATCAACCCTACCTAATGTTGACCGAGTTACGTCGCGCTAAAATGCTGATTATTCAAAGTACTGTGCTCAGTACTAATGTAATGTTTCTCGGACGAAATCGAGTCACTACGCAACAATTATAAACTGTCATCAAAAAGCATTATTTTAAATTTAAATCCAATTTTAGACAGTCAAGGTTTATTACGCGTTGGAGGAAGGTTACAAAAAGCCAAAATCAACGACTAGATGAAACACCCAATCATCATACCTCACGACAGTCGCCTCACCACCCTTCTTATGCAACAAGCACACGAACATTCCATGGGGGGGCACGGCTGACACAATCAAGACTTCGACAAAAATATTGGGTGATTGGTGGCAACAGAGCTACTAAAAAGTACATACGCAGATGCGTCATCTCTAGAAAACATAAACCGGTTCTACAATGGCAGCTCATGGGCAATCTACCAGCAGCGAGAATAAACCCCGAAAAGGCGTTTTATCATACGGGTGTAGACTACACAGGATACGTCGAAGTCAAGGCCATCAAGGGCCGCGGGCTAAAAACGACAAAAGGGTACATAGCCTTGTTCGTTTGTATGGTGACGAAAGCCATTCACTTAGAGCTGGTGTCGGATCTCAAGCAATGCATTCCTAGCGGCACTCAGCAGAATGGCATCCAGGCGAGGATCCCCCTGTCACATGTACAGTGACAATGGGACCAATTTTGTGGGTGCGAACAAGCTTCTACAGGAGCAAATGCAACAGATGTTCAATCAGAATTTTATTAGTGAGATTTCAGAAATGGGGATTGAATGGCATTTCAACCCTGCTCCAGCCCTTTCCTTTGTGGGGTTGTGGGAAATATACGTACGAATGTGCAAGGATAGAGGTTACGACGATGCGTGGGAGATCAAAAGTTAACCTTCGAAGAATACGCCACTCTTTTATCAAAAATTGAGGCTTGTCTCAATTCAAGGCCGTGTGCTATATCAGAAGATCCAGACGACCTGGACTTTCTAACGCCTTCTCACTTTCTAACAACATCAATCAACAACAATCGAAACAGCAGCAGATGCCAGATCACGGTGGCATCTTATATCAAAATTATTTGAAGATCTCTGGAAAAGGTGGAAGACGGAGTACCTGTCCCAATTATCAAGTCGATACAAGTGGAGAACGCCCCAAGAAAATATACAGCTTGGGGACTTAGTTACCATTCATGACGACTACCTTCCAGCTGGTAAATGGTTAATGGGAAGGGTGATAGAACTTCACCCCGGTCACGACAACCTGGTTAGAGTCGTATCCTTAAAAACTAAGAACGGCATACTGAAAAGGCCCATTGTCAAATTATCAGTTCTCCCCGTGCAGCCTAAAAGTAGTAATAGCAACACGGAATGCACCGAGAACAAACAAATAAAGAACGACACCCCCAAGATGAAAAAAAGCAAGCCAGGGGCGTTCACGTCGTTAGCAATCTCGATGATCCTTTTTTTGTGCCTCATAATGCCTTCGCAAGGCAAATACAGCATTTCAACATTCCCTAACAACATGTCATTGTAGTTCGACTCCGTTTCTGATATGCGCATCATTCGCGACAAGTGGACACTTGTTGTATACTACGACATGTCCCCATATTGGGAAGGGAACACAGCAGTGTCGAAAGCCCTAAATCATTCCGAAAAAATATGTTCGTTACTCAGTAATCCAGTACAATGCACCACTACAATTATAACACGAATACCGGGAACTTCAACACTACAACCAGTTGTTGCTAGATCAGCATTTCGACGCGCACTCTAGACAGCGTCGCGGGCTTATAAACGGCATCGGGTACAGCTAATAGCCTTTTCGGAGTATTGGACAAGCGTTTCGCCGATCAATATAAACAAGATATCGAGTTGACGCGAAGGAACGAACATCATTTGTCCAATCAATGTCCAAATAACCCGGAGTTAAAACTAAAATATAACACAATTCGAAATAAAATTCACAAAATTTTAGAAGAAAGAAGGAATAATTATTATATTACTTTAATTAACGATAATTTTAAAAATACCAAAAAGGTTTATCAGATATTGAATCGGATGCTTGGAAGGCTGTCATTGTCAGTTGATTCAGCTGTTTTAAAAGCATTTAATTCCCAAAGTTTATCTGTCAGAAACATAACAGAAAATTTCGCGACAAACTTTGATAACGCCGTAAAAAAACATCATACCAAACTCTCAAGCCGGGTCCGCTGCGCCGTGTTTTCGTGTTTGCAAACAGGATAACATGGTTTGCTAACCGAATAGGGGCGTGGCCTAACAGTTTTGTTAGCAAAAACACAATAACATGTTTGCCGCGACGATTGGATAACATCCCCCGCGTTCGCCTGCGGGGAGGGGAAGTGATGCATTTTGTGTTCGCGCTCACCAGAGGAAGACGCCATTATTGCTCGAAATGTGTCGATTGTGTGTGAGCTTCCACGTCTTCTTCGTCGGATTTCATTTTTGAAACAAATCAAAAACAATAACAACAATAGGCGCAGTGGACTAGCGGTTTTACTAACATGTTTTGGTAACTTGTTTTGCTAACATGTTTTGTTAGAAAATTAGCGCTGCGGACCCAGCTTAAGACTAAAAGAATAACATGTTATTCTTTTAGTGACCAAACTGTAGCGTAAAACTACTAGAACAGGATAAGTATGACGTGCAAACTGATAAGAGTATGTTATTTAGAAAAGCTACAACTGACCGCATTTATAAAATAATAAATTCATTAGAATCTTCAGGTATTGATAATATAAGAATATCGCATATAAAATTGGCAGGTATAGAAGTCTCACGAGCACTCACTAATCTTATCAATACCAGTGTGTCAAGTGGTACGTATCCGGACGAACTAAAAATAGGGTGTCTTAGGCCCATTCACAAAAAAGGTCCCAAAATCAATTACACCAATTACCGGCCGATAACTCTGTTGTCATCTGTCGACAAAATCATTGAAAAATACATTGGTCAAGAAATACACAAATATTATAAAGCGCATGAGGTCATTAGCCCGAATCAGTTTGGATTTCAATCTGGTAAAAGTACTACAGAAATCCTCTCTAAATTCACCGATGAAGTGAATACATACCTTAATGATAGGAAACATGTACTCATCTTGTTTATTGACTTTTCGCGCGCTTTCGATACATTGGACCATAAGGAGCTGATTAAAAGATTGGAACGCACTGGCGTGCGGGGACCTTTGCTGCGATGGTGCGAAAATTACTTAATTAACCGTAAATTCACTGTTCGAATAAATGACACGTATAGTAATCTTAAGGACGTCACCGAAGGAACTGCACAGGGATCGGTCCTTGGTCCGCTCCATTTTCTCTGCTATGCCAACAACATGGGCAAATGTATCCAGTCTTGCACATGCTACCAGTTCGCGGATGACACCTGTCTGGTCACTGCCGACAAAGACCCCCAAATAGCTGCTGAACGTCTACAGGCAGATTTTAATATACTCTTGAATTGGTGTCATGACTCCGGATTAGTGCTAAATGCAGACAAAACACAACTAATGCATATTAAATCCCCTCACCTTAAATATTCTCCATGTGACGGGGTAGTTGCACATAAACACAGCTGTCTGCATGGGTCGCCGGTACGTCATTGTGACTGTCCTCTTGTAAAATGTACCGATAAACAGCGTTACTTGGGTGTGATTATTGATAACAAATTTAACTGGGGCCCGCATATTGAGTATGTCTGTAATAAACTTAGGCAATTCCTCGCCAATATGGTCATACTAAAAAATCGCATCCCATATAGAATCAAAATGATGCTGTATAACTCCCTAGCAGAGTCTTATGTTCAATATGGATTAAGCAGCTACGGTCGCACATATAACACCTACCTACAAAGTATTTTTAATATTCAGCGGCGAATCCTTCGTAACATTGTTTCCGCAAATATTAAACAGCAGTTTGATGATGAAGATAATGGCCTCTTTACCTATTGTAAAATCCTACCAGTCCAAACCCAAGTGAAGTATATGTTACTAAAAGAAAACTATCACGATCAAAAATATCGAATTAAAATAGTGCATCTGTATATACTCGGGCTGTTGCTCGAAACAAGTTATATACGAGTGGCGCAAATAATACCTACGGCGAGCGAACGACTGCTTACCTGGTTCCTAGACTTATCAATGTATTATCGCCAGAATTGCAATGTTTAGACAGTCTTGTACCACATTGTGTTAAACGTAGGTTAAAAAACCACTTTATAACATCGCTAATACGATGAAAGCATGTATTTTTCTACTCGTAGGTACACTCATAAAACAATGTAGAATAACGAGTATTAGTTATAAACCGCGTAGGTTTCTATAATACTCATGTACAATTTGAAATTATGTAAATTTAAAATTATAAATAAATAAAAAAAAAAAATTATCCAACCTATTAAAAAATCAAACGTCCATCATTGAAGCCGAGTACAACTTGATTAAAAGAACCGAAACAATGATTTCCGTACAACATAAGGCTATCAACAAACATTTAAACGCATTAGACGCAGCTACCAACAAACATTTAAACGCATTAGACGCAGCTACCAACTCCGCCTCGCAAAAAATTATGAGCCTAAGTGAGCTAAAAGACTTTCCACTGTCGGCAATGACCACGACCAACCTTATTCAAAACTTAAAAGGGATTCAAGATACCCTGTTGGATACGGTCACCGACATTCATCATGGAAAGTTCAATACTCACTTACTATCACCCGACCAGCTGCGCAGTGAGCTACAGATCATTTCCGGTCAGTTAACGAAGGACACCTCCCTGCCCATAGAAAATATCCAAGCCGATCTCAGATTCATCTACAGTCTTTTAACAATTAAAGCTAGGATACTGCGAGACTATTTTATATTTGAAATAACGCTCCCCCTAACAAGCCGGGAGGCATACAGCATGTACAAGCCTATCCCGGTTCCTTATCAAACGGCAAATGGCACAATCACTGTCCGTCCAATCAATGACTACATCGCCGTTAACTTGGGAAAAGATGCCTTCGTAACATTATCCGCGAATCAATTACAAGCGTGTCTATACAACGAACACGCATATTTGTGTCACATAAACACTCCTGTCCGTTGACGAAAATTTCTGCCAGACACATGCTAGCAAATGCACGGTCAGCAAATCTGCGTGCAAACAAGTGTGGATCGAATTAAATGACCCATCCAAGTATTTATACTATATTTGTGACTTATACACGGTGCGCATAATATGTCAAGATCGGGTTACATTCGAACAGCAAGCAGGTGCAGGCATTATTAGCCTTGACTCAAATTGCATAATAAAAGGCAAGGACTTTGCATTATTTTCGCAGTCAAGGTCCGCCAACACAATCACCCTGAAACCAGATGTCGTTGCTCCTAACAACTTCGACTTCAATCAGATGGTAAACATACCACTGAGCCAATATGTGGACGGCGAGGAATCTCAAGATCAGCAAATCAACAGAACCCTGACTGATTTGAGCAAACAGATAGAAGAGCTTAAATCAGCGACAAATGACGAATCTTGTGACCAACTCTCTACCCATGACATCCATCAGTACGCTATTACGTATATATTGCTGGGAGCCGGGGTGGTAGCTGCCGCACTGTTCCTGTGGAAAAGACGCCGAAGCGCCGCCATCGCGAGCATCAACTGTTCACCTCCTTCAGTACCTACAAAGTGTAGTTTTCACAAGCAACCCACACACGACTGACAGTCAGCCCAGTGATATTCCCAGTAACTCCGTAATCCGTGAGAGCAATAAACCAAAAAAGTGCTTGTTTTTTAAAGAACTAGCATATTCAATGCATTTTTTTGCCCCGGGAGAATGTACGGGCTGATGACCGTACATGACCGAACATTTAGTGCGGTCAGCAATTCAGCAAATATTTCATGACTAATTATAAGACAATTACAAATCAGTTCACGGTGAGCAAGAATACCGTGCGCTCACTACCATTAGAGTATTTTATACTGTATTTTATAGCTTACTAGATTATCAATAAATCGACTAATTTACCTAGCAACTTGCAGTGTAATTTATTCTCCAAACAAACGTGTACGTAGATCGTACATACCTACCATACTTAAAAACACTCTATTAGATCTGTGCTTAAAAATGCTATAATCACAAATGCAAAAATAGTCATTGATGAACTAAATACACGTAAAATAAGAGAACATCATGAATATTTAATTTATCTAATATTAATTATTTGTTGTAATAAAATTACACACAACTTATACCACTTTTTTTTTTTTTTTTTTTAATTCCGCGGCCCAAGGCCGCGGCCGCTCTAACGTCCGTTGCCGGGCGTCCCTGGTTACTAGCAGAGGGTATGTCCAGTGGCGCCCGAACTTATACCACTATATTTAAAAAAAAAACAATATAGGGATGTACCTAGGTAGTTAAAATAAAAATGTCATAATTGTCAATCTCCAAAAAAAATATTTATTTTGTCAATGAATTAGAAATTTGCCGAATTTTCATCAGCATTTCTATTCTATTCCGAAGTAAATTAATAAAGTTATTATTGATTCAGCTTACTAATATGAACGAGCTAAGCATTTGTCGCTGTTGCGCGGAACAGGCTGAACAGGGGCTCCATAGAGATTTATACACAAGATACAATTGGCTAGACAAGTCAGAAATATATTCAAATATGTTGAAAGAATGCTATAATATTATTGTAAGTATGTGTCGGACATTGTCTATCTATAGCAATCAAAATGAGTTTAAGAAATGAACATCTTTGGCGTGCCACCCTTGGCCAACCCAAGATTGAAATTTGGACCTGAATAAAATAAACAAACAATAAGATATGTGCCTATAGCAAGACCAGAAGGCTACATAGTTGCTTTATGGTTACAGTATATTTCTTAATACAATTCCAGATATCAACATCTGATGCTGGATTTGGTGGGATATGTGACGCTTGTATTGCAACCCTACGCAGTGCCCTGAACTTTAAGCATCAAGTTCTTCTCACTGAAAAAGAATTCTTAAAAAAATTACATGGCTTAGAAGAACAAAAAGGTAAATATATATCAATGTATACTAATACTATAAATTAGCTGTTTGTTTGGTTAAACTGATGGTTCTGAGGAAAAATATACTCTAGGTTTAATTGGTATC
The DNA here is from genome assembly GCA_963556515.1 of Nudaria mundana. Lineage (NCBI taxonomy): Eukaryota > Metazoa > Arthropoda > Insecta > Lepidoptera > Erebidae > Nudaria > Nudaria mundana. Next base: position 7,215,234 of record OY748309.1, read on the forward strand.
AATTGTTTTTGGTGAACAGTCTAAAATAGTGTAGTCTAATATACAGGGTGTAACATTGATATGGGTCAGTCAGGGAAAGTCTGAAACTGTAAGATTTATGAAGATCTGTTCTTAGGCAAAATGTCATTGATTTTAGTAAAAATAAAAACGCAGGGTTCCATACTCGAGGGTAAAATGGGTACCCCATTACTGAGACATTGCTGTCCATCTGTCTTGCACTGTATCTCGTGAACAGTGGTAGTTAGAAAGTTGAAATTTTCACAAATTGTATTTCTGTTGCCTGTATAACAACAAATACTAAAAAACAGAATGCAATAAATATTTAAGGGGATTATTTTTCTTTTTGGTATGGAATCCTTTGTGCCAGCTATTTCCACAATGCTTTTTGATTTTAAATATTTGTCATTTCAGAAGTGAAGTTAGAAGAATTGAAGTTATTTGAAGTGAAGCAAGAACCAAATGTAGACAGCGGTGATGAGTCGGATGATTATTACTTGGCCGATACAGGTGAGCATTGTCAAGTGTAATATTTAATTTTGTGTGTAATTTTAATTTATTTTTAAATCTACTTGGAAAATTATAAACGCGGAAAGAGGTCAACAAAAATTAAATGATAATCATTTTAAACTTAATATAAATGGTAAAATAACTACATCAGACTTCGAGGTCGCTAACGAATTTGAAATTTTTTTCTCCCGAATTCCTGTAGATTTGACAAAAACCCTAGGCTCTTCAACCCCCATTGCAGAATCTTTGTTAAAAGCAAACGTTCCTTGTTGTAACGTTATATTTAAATTCAGTAAAGTTAACATAAACACTATCTTAAAAACTTTTAAATCTTTAAATATCAAGAAAACAGCTGACCTCTGGGGCATCTCTGTGTATTTAGTAAATTCTTTTATTGAAATGGTTGCTCCTGAACTAGTAATAATATTTAATAATTGTGTTGATAGTGGTGTGTTCCCTGATTTAATGAAATCTAGTAAATTAATTCCCCTGTTTAAATCGGGTAGTACTTCAGATCCGTCCAATTTCTGTACTACCTACATTTAGTAAAATTTTAGAAAAAATTATGCTTAATCAAATGCAAAATCACTTTAACGTTAATAAACTATTACATACAAAACAATTCGGTTTCACTCGTGGTCGGTCCACCACTGATGCCGGAATTAAATTATTAGAGTGTATATACAGGGCCTGGGATGAGTCATATGATGCTTATGGTGTATTCTGTGACTTATCTAAGGCAATCGATTGCGTTGAGCACCAGACTTTAATTAAGAAACTTGATCATTACGGAATCCGGGGGACGGCCTTGAATTTCGTAAATTCTTACTTAAATGATAGGGTCCAGAAAGTAGTGATCAATGGTAAACAGTCACCTGGTTCTCCTGTAGCAATGGGGGTACCGCAGGGTTCAATTTTGGGCCCTTTTCTTTTTCTAGTATATATTAATGATCTCCCTCACCTCATAAGAGACGACCACGAGGTAGTTTTGTTTGCTGATGACACTTCTTTAATATTTAAAGTTAAACGTGGACAGCGCGAACTTGACGATGTAAACATTGCCCTCTCTAGGATAGTCCACTGGTTTTGTGCTAATAATTTATTATTAAATGAAAATAAAACTAAATGTGTAAGATTCACCTTACCTAATGTAAGACTTGTTAAAACCAGTGTTAAGGTTAGGGATGATATAATAGAATTGGTCGATGACACTGTCTTTCTGGGCATAACGTTAGACTCCAAATTGCAATGGGGGCCTCATATCGGGAAAATTTCGGCCAGGCTTAGTTCAGCAGCCTATGCTGTCAAAAAGATCCGACAACTTACAGACATTAAAACGGCGCGTCTTGTCTACTTCAGCTACTTCCACAGTATCATGACATATGGCATACTACTGTGGGGTAACGCTGCCGATATTGAATGCATCTTTGTGTTGCAGAAGAGGGCTATCCGGACTATCTATGGAATGGGGTCTCGGGAGTCATTAAGAGATAAGTTTAAGCATATTAACATCCTTACAGTGTATTCACAGTATATTTATGAAATTTTATTGTATACCCACAAGAACAAAAGTAAATTTGTGAAAAATAGTGATAATCATAATCTAAACTTAAGAAATAAGGATAAACTGGCTGTTCCTAAATTTAGGCTTCATAAAGTGAGTAATTCTTTTGCGGGGAACTTTATTCGAATGTACAATACATTGCCAACCGAAATAGCAAATTTATCTGTCAATAAATTTAAAAAACTAATAAAAAGTAAATTGTGCCATAAAGCTTATTATAGTATTAATGATTTTTTAGATGACAAGGCGGCCTGGTTGTAACAACGTAACGAATTGCTCCTTTCTAAATAACTCTGTATTAGATTTAAGATGAAATATTTTGAAAAAAGCCGAGCTGAGTTTCTTGAGGGCTCTTCTCAGTCTCGTTGCATTTTGGAACCCTCGGTAGAGTCACACCAACTTCTGACGAATCTAAATAATTTTCTGAAAATTTCAAAGATAATAAACGTTATTTTATTTTTTATTTTTATTATATTTTTCAAATGGATGATTAAAGGTGTGACTAAGCGCCTTATCTATCTATCTATCTATATATCTCTAGGGCTCATGTCATCCTAACATACATGTGGTACTATTAACAGACACAGAAAAAAGTGCCAGGAAGTTGCAATAGGTTCGCTTATTATTATGTAAGACTGTACATTTTTTCCAATCCAGGAATTGGCTCTAATACTTGGGATTCAATACTTTGCCATGTACCACAGATAGCGCAACCGAGTGGTCAGACCGCAATTAATTTTAAATGCCGCTATTCTTATTGTTAAATTAATTTCAAATAAATTTTCAATTACAGCTCGTGAAATAGCTAAAGAAAAAATTAAAACGGAAGATAAAAACGGCCCCGATTATGTATTAAAGATGGAATTAGACACTAGAAGTGGTAAGAAACCCGTTAGTAACAAAAAAACTGTTAGAAAGAAGAGCAATAGGAATAGTGCGGCATGGAAAACGGATAAAATCAAGAGTTTGGTTACTCGTCTCGCTACTTCTATTAGTAAGTATTAGACTATAACTTCTAAGATGTAATGACGTTCTAGTTAAGTGAGTAATAATGTCACCTTAGGATTGTAATCTTACTCGCAAGATTGATAGAATGATTGCAATTACCAGTGATCGGGCAAACGCATCTTTCACATGCGACGTACATCACGCATTATGACATCTGAACAGGATCTGGTCTATACAATTTGTATGGTAACGAACACAATGGCCATTCACCAAACTGTCTTACGCGTCACCGCGACAAATTCGCGTGTTCCCATGCTAGCGCACGCGTCCGACGCTGTCACACACGTTTAAAGTGTCATAGCGCGTAGATAACGATACAATCACAATCTTCGTTTAAAAATATGCTAAAAGATCATTATCTCTCAATGTGCTAACACTGTCCATATTATAATATTTATACTCGTAGCTAGGTAATATACAGGGTGTGCCGAAACTCGACGTCAACCCGGGACCGGGTGAAAAGGCAAGTCATACTGGTTGCCAGAAAAATATTAAAAAAAATCTAAGTTGCATGATTTTAAAATTACAGGCATTTTAAGAAAAAGTGCAAAATTACACACCCTATGGCAGTCTTTTTACTCCTGTTGCCACAAATCTTAACTTTTTCCAACAATTTTTTTTGCTTTGTAACCCTGAATAATGCGTCTCTAAACTGTAATACAAATTTGGAAATCTGCTGCTCTATCTTTCATAACAATAGGACTTATTTCTTAGAAAACAACTAAAATAACAACATTACCTAGTTTTTATTAGTTTTTATTGAAAAAAAAGTGCTCCACGCGAGCTTGGCAAGTTATGTCAAAAGTTAGCGCATTTAGTAAGGATTCCAAAATGGTATAATACTTGGTAAGTTGTTGCAGCTATCGTGGGCAAAAAAATTTTTTTAGTAAATTTGAAGGGCCGATTCCAATACTGCATAAATTTAACTCACTGGCACCTGTGTTTGTCTATCATAAAAACTATGAATAAACAGCTTATTCACTAAATTTAAAGTACTCTTAGTGTGTGCATTGGAATAGGCACGATGTTTTTGTAAAATTTTAATTAAAACTAAAACTAAATTTTTAATACTAAGGTTTATTTATTAAATTTACACTTAAATATTTTTATTACAGCAAATGTTCGAAATGCCTTCCTTCGGCGGCAATACAAGCCCGATATCTCTTTAAAAGAGATCGAGCTATTTTTCGGGCGAATCGTCCATTATTTACAAAATCGGCTGCTTCGGCTATTCTTTGCCGTAGTTCAAATTCGTTTTCAATTGCCTTTGAATAGACTTTTTCTTTGACTGCTCCCCAGTAAAAAAAGTCCAATGGATTTAAATCCGGTGAACGGGCCGGCCACGAGATTGGACCAGACCGTCCGATCCATCTTCCGGGAAACTCTTCATCGAGATATTCTCGAACTGAGCGAGCATAGTGCGCTGGGCACCCATCTTGCTGGAACAACATTTCTCTGTAAATGTTTAATGGCACGTCTTCTAAAGACTGCCACAGGGTGTGTAATTTTGCACTTTTTCTTAAAATGCCTGTAATTTTAAAATCATGCAACTTAGATTTTTTTTTATATTTTTCTGGCAACCAGCATGACTTGCGTTTTCACCCGGTCCCGGGTTGACGTCGAGTTTCGGGACAACCTGTATATTATGGGTATTTATTATTATTAGTATTTATTTATTTTATTACTCACTGAACTCTTTCACGATCTACTCTCTTCGTATATTTTATCAATTTATTATATTATTAATACATTGTACACAACCCCTATCATCTCTCTCCATTTCTTTCCATCCTAAGGTTGCCTGGAAGAGATTGCTCTTTAGCAATAAGGCCGCCTATTGTACATTATTATTAAGGCATGTGTAACATATCTGTCTCTTTTTGTGTGCAATAAAGAGTATTTATTATTATTATTATAACGCAGACGTCGTAAGACCTTCGCTGTTCCCCACATCGCGTGGCATACGTCGTATGTGAAGGACCAGTGTGTCTTAAGCTTTATCGTTTTTAGAGGTAGAGCCTTACAGACAGAACAACAAAATTTAACAGATTGTCCGTTTCAGATTTCACAGAACTGCCAAAGTCTAAAACCGAAAGGAAACGTTCAGACATTACAACGATAAGGAAATTAAAGGTTGATTCATCAAACAAACAGACCAATCTTAACTTAGTATGGACAAAGGCTTTTAACGAGAAACGAAAACATGTAGAAAATCTAGAGACAATATTAAAATACTCGAATGCTGTACCTTTTAAAGGCAAATCATTACTGGGTTTCATGTGCAGCTATTGTAAAGAGTCATACCCAGATCCTGAAGACTTAAGGCGTCATACATTCACATACCATAAAAAAGAGCGACAAGTCATTAAAAGTAACTTTCATATGTCTGAATATCAAATTAAATTAGATGTTACTAATTTAACTTGCAGTTTATGTGATAAACACATAAATAATTTGACAATATTCAAAGATCATATAGTCAAAACACACGGCAAAGTATTTCACAATGATATAAAAGACCATTTATTACAATTTAAACTGAAACAAGGTGATATAAATGATTGTTGTTTATGTAGCTCAACGTATGAAACGTTTAAAACTTTAAAACAACATATGAACACACATTATTGTAACTATACATGTAATAAATGTGATACATCGTTTGCAACTAAGCGCTCTCTGAATTCTCATCTTACAACGCACCAAGAAGGTTCATTTAAATGTGATCATTGTGAAAAAATATTTCCAAGCAGAGCAAAGAAACATTATCACGAAAAGTGCAAGCACTTTGGTGCACGGAACATATCAAATTGTCCACATTGCAACGAACCGTTCCGTAGTTATTACCAACGGAACCAACACTTAATAAAAGTACATAACGCAGAAGCACGATACAAGTGTAACGTTTGTGATAAAGGTTTTGTACTGAAAAGTTTACTAATGTCTCACATTAAGAAATCTCACTTATTGGAACGGAATTGTCAGTGTACAGAGTGTGGTTTCCGTTTCTTTAGTACAAAATCTTTGAAAGCGCACATGGTTAAGCATACTGGTGAAAAGAATTATACATGTGAGGTCTGCCATAAAGCTTATGCAAGGAAATATACGTTGAGAGAGCATATGAGAATACATAATAATGATAGACGTTTTAAATGTGACGTTTGCAACATGACGTTTGTACAAAAGTGCAGTTTGAAGAGCCACTTGCTATCCAATCACGGAATAAGTATGGCCGCTTCGGATATCAGTTCTAACACTGTGAAAGAACTAGATGAGCAATAAGAAGAATGATGTTTGAATGAATTATATTATATTAAATAATATTATTAAAACTAGCTGTCCTGGCGTACTTCGTATCACATCTAATTCGAAAAACCTTTTAAACCTTCCCTGAACTGTTACTAATATTTCACGACCGAAATTTAGACATCGGTCCAGCTGTTCTCGAGTTTTAGCAAGACCAACAGAATTACGAGTATAATAGCTGTCCTGACGAATTTCTAACCGCCTCAATAATTACCTTTTGAACCTTACCTAAACTTCTACAATTTATTTAAGACCTTAATTAGGAAAATCGGTCAAGCGGTTTTAAGAGTTTCAGCGCGACAAACGATAAGAATCGGTCTAGCCCTTCTCGAGTTTAGCGAGAAGGAAAATAAGCACTTCGATCTCTCGATCTAGTTGGCTAACTTTTTCTCAACTAATTTTATAATATTAATAGCAAAAACGAATTCATTGATTGGCATCAGAGCCCTCTCTAGTTGTATTTAAACGTAACTAGCGGACGCCTGCGGCTTCGCCCGCTTGACAGATTTTACACAAAAATCTTCCTCGACAACCACTCTTATCAATTGGTGAAAACCGTATCAAAATCCGTTGCGTAGTTTTATAGATCTAAGTAACTTTATAGTATAGGTACTACCTATGTTATGCTTGCAATATTAGCCACAACCTACCATAATAGTTAGTTCTACTGCCGGTAGATGGCGCTCTAAAGTGACACCGTAAGTCGCACACTGATAAGTACACAATAATAAACGCAATATTAGAGAGGTCTTGGGCTAGTGGTGTATTAGTCAGTTGGTAGAACGTTTCTTCTGGAAAGGGATCAGTCGCTGGTTCAAGTCCAGTCAAGGTTTTAGTTTTGCGATAATATCACTACATATTATAAATCAAAGTCCTCCGCCGCGTCTCTCTGTGCGCGATAAACTCGATAACTAGTGGTTCTGTGAACAGTAGACCTCGCGTTATTTTCGCATTTTCCCCCCAATCGAAAAATCCCTTCCACAAAAGTTGCGCCTTGCAACAAAGAACACTTGTGCCAAATTTCATGAAAATCGGCTGAAAAATGCGGCCTGTAGACCGGAACTGACACACATACCAACAACGCCAAATCGGCCAGTCCTCGAGTTAAAACTGAGACGCTTCGCTCGCTCGGTCAACTACTGCATCGATATTCATGCTGTGTTCATTAATGGATTGAGTGGTTCTCTAGGAAGGTTTCAAGCTCTAATATTGTTTGATCGGCAGTCCGCTAGTTGTAAACTGAAATTATTTGATGAAAACTTACAAATTGAGGTAGGCAGACCAAAAAATGTCAACTTTCTAAGATCTTACCATACTTTTTTAGCTTCTTGTGTTTTCATGCTTCCATACTTTTGATAAGGTCTCTCCAATGATCGAAGTACGTTCCAGGTTATGTAGGAGGGGTAATCTTGGAAACCATGGTCAACCAATGAGGGTTCGTAATATATGAAAGTCGGCTTAACCACAAAAATCCTATTGGTAGATTCAGGAATCGGTCAATGAGATATTTCGCAAACCTATTGTATATGTGCGGACGTCCGCCTAGTGTGAACAGAGCTTTAGGATTCCTCTAACCTTATAGTATGTTACTAATACCCATGTAAATTCAATAAAAAAAACACAGTTAATTTTTTTTATTACTTTTAATACTTTGCGACTGTTTTTAAACATTACTACTTGACCTGGTTAATTTCCTTTGTTGCCCGTGGTACTACTGGTAAAAATAAATACCAAACAGTCTAGTGATATTATGGGAAGAAATTTTTTCAACTCGAATAAAATTTGGTAATTTAGTACTACCACAGCAGCGCCACCTACCTGGTTTAATTATGTTTTCAAAACATCCAGGAAATTACACCCAAATTGGTTCAGCCATGTAGGAGTTAAGTTACTTACATAATTATTTAAATTAAGATGGAATTTTATTGCTTCGGTTTCAGTAGGTACCTATTAATAAAAAAAAAAATTGTATCCATTAAGTTCTAATAGAGCTCTCAAGATGGCGCTGTTCTTAATTGGTATTTATGTCAATTTCAGATAGGAAGTTTTTTTTTTGGGGTTTCAGCAGGCTGAGTATAGCGGTAGGAAGAGTTTGTCGAAAATCAATGAAGAATTTCAAAAACTGTGTTGATTAGGTCACGTTATTGACATTTTCTACGATATCATTGGTTATCGACACACTCATCCTACCGCCATGCTCGCCCTACTGATGAGAAGCGTCCAGTGACATTTGCTCCATGTTCGGGGAGCGCGCTACTAGCGCACCACGTTAGGCGTGATGCGCTAGTAGTAGCTAAGCTTGAAGTATTCTTATAAGACGTCACGCGCTTTCAAAAAATGTTCCCCGTACATGGACATACGTTATGCCTCAGCTCCACTACACTATATAATGCACGACACATCATAATGCAGTGGTTAATCACTAATAAAATCACAGTGACTGTACTGAATTATTTAAAAGTAGCAATCATTTCCATGCGTACAACTGTGTTCAACGCGAGTGTGTGGCCGCAGTATTACGACAAATACGAAACGTCACAGGATCCTTCTTATCTGAAATAGAGTATAATCACTTAATCATATTACATAATTCACGATACATTTGTCTAACTGAAACTAGATAAAAATATTAATACCAAAAAATTATATACATGTACAGTTGCGGATGTAAATTCAGGTGAGCTTGCAAGTGCATCAAGTGGTCTTGTACGGTGCCCACATTGTCCCCAAGCCCGTTTTTTTAAAGGTGAACGCGGATTGAAAGTACATTTTGGAAAAATTCATAAAGTACAAAATGTATCTTCAAACGCGTCTATGATATCCCATTTTTTTCTAAATCAACAAGAACATTCTGATAATATCAGCTGTTGGCTGCAGTACGTGCGCGTCGAGGTATTACTACCGTCGATATAGGTATATCAGGCCCCGTTACAAACATTTACATAAGCGATCATTTAACACCGGTGAATAAACTGCTTTTAAGGCGCGCACGAGAAGTGAAGGAAAAACACGGTTATAAGTACCTATGGATTCGTGATTGCAAAATCTTTATGAGAAAAGCGGACACTACTAAGATTAGTCGTATTTCGAGTGATGAAGACTTGTCTAACATAATATGACTGTATTTTAATGTTCTTACTGTGTCTTATTCTTACTGTGTACTAATTTATAACTTTTTGCATAACTGTGTAACAGGTACCTACATCTTCATTGTATGTTTTATTATAGGCGAGCGTGAGCGTCATATTGGGTTGTTGCTTGATGAATTGTTCGGTATAGTTATTGATTTTCATAGCTGTTATTCAATTAATAGGATTTTATTATTATTTAATGGCATCTTATGGTTGAAAACGCGCCATTGCTGTTTTTATAGTTTGAAGGTATTTTTGGATAGTATATTTTTGAATCCTCGTAACGATAAAATAAAATTAATTATTAAATTATATTTTACATATTAACATTCTCTCGTTTAATGACTATTTATTATCAGAATGTGAGTGGACTAAGGACTAAATCTCACTCTTTTTTAAATAAAGTTTTGCTTGGTAACTATGCCATACTTTGTATAACTGAATCATGGCTAAATAATTACTTTTATAGCTCAGAGTATTTTGACGAAAGGTATGTAGTTTTTCGTAGTGATAGGGATGCCACTGTGGTGGGTGCGGAGAAGGGTGGCGGCGTTATTATTGCTATACGTTCGGAAATGAACCCCGTTCTGCGTCGGGAATGGAGTGCAACAGAGTACTCAGATCATTTATGGGTAAGTATTCCCGTCTTTAAATCTACAAATAACACTTCTGGGCCCATGTTCATACATATCTGCTGCGCATACATACGTCACGGTAACCGTCACGAGATGGAATTAAATTCAATTTTCGACTTGGTGAGTAACCTAATGGTACAGTGCCCGAATGATATATTTTTAATTGTTGGCGATTTTAATGTGACGTACGCGGATTGGTATTGGGATACTGACTCGAGTTCTATGATGATGCGTTCCAGTGGTGATCGGTTGGTGCAATTGACGGCTGATTTCATGAGCTTCACAAACCTAAAGCAGTTTAACTCGTCCTTCAACGTTAATCACAGGTTATTAGATTTAATTTTCTGCAACAAAGAGTGTACTGCAGTGACGTGTAATGATCCTATAACCAAAGAGGATGTGAATCACAAATCTTTAGTCCTTGAGTTGCTACTGGAGACCTATGTACCGTTACCCCAGAGACATATTAGTAGAAAACTTTTTCACAGTGCTGATTTTGATGCGATTCGTGCTGAGATGGCATCCATTGACTGGCACTCTAAGCTACTGACCGTCGCCGGTAGTTCTTGCATGGATTCTATAGTGCATGTTTTTTATGACATTTTGAACGGTATAATTGATAAACATGTTCCGACCCGCAAGATAATTGACACCACTCGCTATCCGCCTTGGTATACTGTTCCACTCATTAAATTAGGCAAAGAAAAAAGAAAGTATCATACCAGATGGAAACGATACGGGAATCCCATAGACTACCAAACATTTTCGGCGCTCCGTAAAAGGGAGTCTAGTCTTCAAAATGTCGAGTATCGTAATTATATTAAAATCAGCGAAGATAACATTAAAAAATGCCCCAAACTATTCTGGCGATACGTTAAGTCAAGGTTGCCATCTGGTCACATCCCTCAAACAGTAACATTTGGTGGGCGTGTTTCCGACAGCGGCGAGGACACCTGTAATTTATTTAATGAATATTTTAATTCCGTGTTTGTTCACAGCGCACCGCGACCGACTGTTTGCGATCTCAACTGTCCGCCCTTAAACTCTCCAGTCGATCTTAATTCTTTGAGCATCTCCTTGGAAGCTATTCGAAAAGAGCTTAAAGGGATCGACATACATGAGGGAGCAGGGCCCGATGGTATACGTCCTATATTTATTCGTGGCTGCGCCAATCAATTAACGTTGCCATTGCATATTATATACAACGGGTCTTTGAAGTCGGGTGTATTTCCATCAGTGTGGAAACGGGCTTTCATTACCCCTATTCCTAAAAATGATAAAAGGAGTGACGTGTCCCAATATCGACCTATATCTAAGACTAACTTATTCGGTAAAATTCTGGAAAAGATAGTGACTTGCTCGCTGGCGGATACACTGAAAAATCATATATCTCCTAACCAACATGGTTTCTGTAGGGGACGTTCTGTTGAGTCTAACATGCTTACTTTTACCAACTTTGTAGTGGATGCTATGGACAACAAATTACAGGTAGACGTCGTGTATACTGATTTTTCTAAGGCTTTTGATAAAATTAATCATGATCTACTCATAGAGAAGCTATGGACCATCGGTATACATGGCGATCTGCTCCGTTGGATTAATTCTTATATCAAGAACCGTTCTCAAGCTGTTTCTATAAAGGGATATGTCTCACGTTTCCTGGAAATCCAATCGGGAATTCCCCAGGGATCGCATGCTGGGCCTTTGTTTTTTATTTTGTACATAAATGATATAGGTAAATTCATACATAATTCAAACTTTTTGTTGTATGCTGATGATGCAAAATTCTTCACGACAGTTGCAACCAACCATGACCAACAACAGCTGCAATCAGATTTAGAACGATTATCGGAGTATTGCTCATTAAATCAACTGTACTTAAATCTAGAAAAATGCTCAGTTATAACGTATACCCGTAAACACAACCCTGAAGTCTACGATTATAAGATTAATGGTACTTTACTGAGTCGAGTCACATCGGTACGCGACCTGGGTATAGTTATGGATTCCAACTTATCGTATAACTTACATATAGACAGCATTGTTAATAGAGCATTCCGTCAACTTGGATTCATACTAAGGATCTCTAAACCTTTTAAACATCCCCAGACACTAAAAGTGCTATATTTTAGTTTTGTTCGTTCGATCCTGGATTTCGGTTGCATCATTTGGAGTCCATATTATGATTGTCATCTTAAACGGATTGAGAGAGTCCAAAAGAAGTTTGTCAAATCATTAGACTACCGTGGTAATCATGAACGTATATCTTATGAAAATTCACTTAGCCGTCACTCCCTGACCACCCTCGCCGACCGACGCATAATGTTTGACCAAGTATTCCTATTTAAAATTTTAAATAACTACATTGACGCCCCTCACATTCTAGAAAAGATAAACCTAAGAGTGCCTAGGTCCGGTTCTCGTTCATTGAACTTGTTTTCGGTACCTTTTTATAGAGCGATTTATACAAGTAACAACTTCTTGAGACGCAGTGTTGACACATACAATGAGGATTTTGGGTGCTTGGATTTATTTAATAATAGTTTGGCTGCCTTCAAATTAAAACTACGTAATCTGCTCCTTCAAACAGACGGATAATTGTTTATTGTTAGCATTCTTTCTTCCAGTTTACATTCTTTGCACGACTTCTGTACTACCTACTACTAGATTTTATATAAGTACTTACCCTATATTTAAATTGATTGTAACTTTACCGTATGTATAACTTTTATGGACCTCTAAGTTTGTAAGTATCTATTGTTTTTGTCTGTGTATTTGTATATAACTGTTTGTGTCCTAAATAAACCAAAAAAAAAAAAAAAAAAAAAATATCGAAATTCCCTTTTGGCAAAGGTTAAGTACCATGAAAAATTCTATTCCGGTTTTAAAAAGTATCCCCCGAGGTGCGAGACCCTCTGTGGCTCAATGTTTAGCCTCCTGCATTGGTCAAGTAGTCCGGGAAAATACCTTTAGCGCTTGGGAACAAATGTTAACCTTCCCTTATAGAATCCTACACGTAAAGAAAAGGCAGTTGACATCTTTGACGGTCCAAATCAAAGAAAATTGTACCAACAATTTTAACATTTTAAATTCAAATTCAATCCACATTTCGGCCCCTGATTATTCTCAGGCCAAGAAATTAAAACTTGTAGAGAATAAAGTAAGGGAAGGCGACATTAGTGGGGCGGCAAGGCTACTTTTTAGTAGCGACGTGCTGGCTCCTTATTCTGTAGAAACTTTGACGGGCTTGCAGAGTAAGCACCCACCATCCGCAGCTGACCTCTCTTTCCCTGATCCTCCGAACAACGATACAGAAAATCTTGAGACTACTGCCAAGGATGTGCGCACAGCTGTTGACTCCTTTCGTTTTTGGATCAGCTGGTGGACTTGACGGTCTGACACCACAGTATTATAGATTGTCCGGAGGTAACGGGAAGCCTTGAGCCGCTAGTTCAGCGCCGAACAATAGCTTCCTTGGCCGCATTCTACCGTATTTACCACGGCGAGTGTTCTGAAGAGCTCTTCAATCTGATCCCACCCTCTTCCTTCCGATCCCGAACGACTCGTGCCGGGCAGAGATGCCACCCCCACACAGTGGATAGCATGTTCGCGAGAACCGAACGTTTTAAACGTTCGTTTCTCTGCCGAACGATAGTGGCCTGGAACGCCCTGCCTGTGCACGTGTTTCCTCCCACATATAATCCTGGGTTCTTTAAGCGGAGCGTGAAGAGGCACATCAGTAGGTCGTCAAGTTGAGGGCCACTCTCAATAGTAATGTGTGCTGTGAGAGTGGCCCACAATCGCTAGACGTCGTCACGACTTACCACCAGGCGGGCGGCGTCAATTTGGCGAACCAAATATAAAAAAAAAAAAAAAAAAAAAAAAAAAAAAAAAACAGCACCTTAAGGATCTGTTGTGTCCGAGCGCTGGGGAAGCTGGTGATGCACTTCTGAGGGAGCTAACAGCTCTAGTCAACCTCATGCTCTCAGGCAATGTGGACAGTGGCATCACAGATATTTTGTATGAGGCCAATTTATGTGCCCTTAACAAGAAGGATGGTGGCATTCGTCCCATTGCCGTAGGTAGCACTTTGCGGCGTTTGGCAGCCAAAATTTGTTGTCGTTTTTATAGTACGGAGCTTACTACCAAATTTCAGCCCTTTCAATTAGGTTTTGGTTCAAAAGGAGGTTGTGAGGCCGCAATCCATGCGCTTGCAACATACCTTGACAGTAGCGAAGATGGAGAGGTCATCTTGAAAGTTGACCTGAAAAACGCCTTCAACTCTGTAAACAGGGACACCTTGCTGACACAGGCCAAATTAGAAACCCCCAAAATATTTAATTTTCTTTGGCAATGCTATAGTCAGCCAACAAAATTAATTTATAAAGACCACCTTTTGAATTCAGCCGTTGGATGTCAGCAAGGTGATCCGTTGGGACCAGTCATCTTCAGTTTGGCCATTAACCCAATAATTCAAAAAATAAAATCCAAGTTTAACATTTGGTATCTAGACGACGGGACTTTAGGGGGAAAAGTAGAGACAGTTTTACAAGATTTAGCCCTAATAAAGAACGAGTTTCAGTCCATTGGCTTAGAACTGAACCCAAATAAATGTGAGATTTTTATATCTGAAAACACAGATAAATTAACAACAATATCCAAATTCAACTATCTGGCCCCCAACATAAAAGTTTTGGACAAAACTTCTTTACGCCTCCTAGGGTCCCCGATTTTAGAAGATGGCTTTTCCACTTTTATCGAGGAAAAAATTCAAAATTTTGATCAGGTTATTGATAGTCTATGTAATATCAGTATTCATTCAGCTTTCACTATTCTTCGTTTTTGTCTTTTCGTACCCAAATTTACACATGCCCTCCGTTCAGGACAATTTTGGAAAAATGTAGAAATTTTGGGCAGACTAGACAACTTAATACAAAATTCTTTGTGTAAAATTTTAAATGTAAATATTAATGACCGGGCCTGGGTCCAAGCGTCTCTTCCAGTTCGCTTGGGCGGGCTAGGTATTCGTAGAGTCACAGATGTCAGTCTGCCAGCATTTCTGTCGTCGGTCCATAGCACCGAAGAATTAGTCAGGAAAATTTTGTCAAATACACTGATTGATTCCGAGATGCGATGCAAGACCGATGCCATAAATGCTTGGAGGATGTCTTGCCCCGACACTGACCTGCCCTCACGCCTAGGCTCACAGCGACTGTGGGATTCACCGCTCTGTAAATTGAGAATTAATACACTAATTGACACTTCTGTCAATATTTCAGAGCGTGCACGCCTACTAGCTGTTGGAGAATGGGAGTCAGGGTTATGGATCCAGGCGCTCCCATCGCCCCAACATCGGTACAATGTTGGACGACACAACCTTCCGCATTGCCACTTGCCTTCGGCTGGGTACACCTTGTGTATCCCCGCATCATTGCACCTGTGGAGTGGCCGTCGATAATCTGGGACACCATGGCCTTTCTTGTAGCAGAAGCGCAGGTCGTATACCTCGGCACGCTATTCTAAACGACATAATTCGTAGGGCTCTTTCCACCGCAGGTCTTCCGGCCGTACGTGAACCAAATGGTTTAGCACGAAGCGATGGAAAGAGACCGGACGGTATGTCGTTGCTACCGTGGAAGATGGGAAGGCCTTTGGTGTGGGACGCTACATGCGTTGACACCTTAGCACCTTCACACCTTCCAAGCACATCCGGATGTGCCGGCGCTGCTGCTGCATCGGCTGAAGGCTTTAAACGGCGTAAATATGCTAACCTAGCAGGTGATTACACATTTGAGCCGTTTGGGGTTGAGACACTGGGGTCATGGGGTCCGAGTGCTCGCCGCCTTTATAGAGACATTGCTAAACGCCTAATCGATGCTTCTCAGGACCAGAAGGCTGGTTATTTTCTGGCCCAAAGAATAAGTATCGCCATCCAACGTGGCAACACAGCCAGCATTCTGCGAACCTTCCCAGTCGGCAATGACGCGGAGGATTTTTTAAACGATATTTTGTAATGTAAATATTTTTAGTCTATAATTATGTATATTTTGTATATTGTACAGTTCTAAAATATATATATAAGAAGTCTTTAAATATGTCGACGCATGCGGGCCCTATGACATGCGTTACAGAAATCTCCCGCACACCGCATGCGTGTGGCATGTGACTCACAAGCCTTCCAGTGAACGGAAAAACAGTATTTCCAACGCAGATTGTGGCGTTAGCGATGCGGTCGGCAAATCTTGCCACGAACGTATGTAGTTCAAAGCTTGCAGCCGGCCTGTCATGTCACTGGCCAATCATGCGACAGTTGCTATGTGTTGCTAGCCAACCAGAGACGTACATTGACAATAGAACCAATCATTATTTCGTAATAGTAATCGTTGTTCATAGAAAACAAAATACTATATTTTTATACTAGATTTTGCTTGACATTGTACTGCTATGTGTCATCCGTTCACAAGTTTTATTCACATGTTTTAAATTACCAAGTGACTTATGATATTATGGGCTCACAGCTCCAACTCTATTATTTTCGTATTCAGCTAACGTGACCCCATGATTCGACAACATATGGGACTTTAAGCTACATTTCTGAACGAATGCCATCATACACATACCACATTTAAACCTCCTGTCATTGTTATGTATTCTCATATGTTCACGTAACGTCTTTTTCCTCGCATAAGCTTTGTTACAAACCACACACTTATATATTCTTTCCCCCGAGTGTTTAATCATGTGTTCATCCAAAGTACGTTTTACAAAAAATCCATGACCACACTCGGGACATATATGATTTTTCTCCATTAAATGCACTTGTTTTATATGATATGTTAATTTAGATTTTAATATAAAACTTCGTTCACATATATTGCACTTGTAGTTTGCTGCTGCGGAGTTGTGAGCTGTAGCCATATGTCTATTTCTTTGATAGTAACTAGTAAATGTTTCTTCACAATGCGGACAGTTGGTTGTGTATCTTGCATTAGTTCTATGAACGTATTTCTCATGGCAAAGTTTACTCATTCTTGTATTGAAAATTTTCTTACAAAAATCACAATTAAATTGTCCTAATTCATGAATACGGTGGTGGTTTCTTAATTTATGTTTGTTTAAAAACCCTAAGTCGCAGACATCACATACATAATTACGGTAATGGCCGTTCATATGTTGTAATAACATTTTAAATGTTTCAAAAGTAGAATTACATAATGCACAATTCATATTTTCTGATTCTGTTATTTTAAACTCCAATATATAATCTTTAACGTCCGCATAGAATTTAATGCCATGTTCTTTTGTCAAATGTGTTTTTAATATGGCAATTCTTTCACATTTTTCGTGGCAAATGTTGCATTTAAGGTCTGTAATGTCAATTTTAACTGCTACATTGTTTTTGTCTGCTCGTTTTGTTTGTATGAGAGGATCCTGTTTATGGTTCTTTTTTATATGCTCAGTCAGGGTAGGTAAATTGCTGCAGGTTTTTTTGCAGTAGGCGCATAAGATACCTGGAAAATTTTTAAATATTTGTAGGTACATTTTGTGTAGTAATAAATCAACTCAAACATGGACACGGAGTTCGTTTTTTGCTGAGCGCGTGCCTGGTGGCTTTTTAGGTTACCTCTGGCGCTCGGCAAAAATCGGGTTTCCAGACCCTCACATACCGAACAACGTTTCTTGTCCTGCACCTGGAGCTAGTTCGGAATAACTAGTTCTTCTGTGCGGGACTATCAACTAATCAAGCATTACCTTGACATTGGCGAAATGAGGCGAAATCCACGTTAAAAAAAGAAGAAGAAACATTGACACAAAAACCGACTTCAAATTACCGGAATGGGACCAAATTGTTTTCGGCATGGGACTACACGGCAAGCAGAAGCTTTAATATGTATATTAAAAACATACGGTCGATTTAAGAATCTTTTCCTTTCTTGAAGTCAGTTAAAAATATAAACAAAAATGGAGGTTCCCTTTGAATTTTTCGTTTGGGTGTTTTCTATATATATTATGTATGTATTTAGAAATACATAAGTATGTTTATCAGTTGTCTAGATCCCAGACAAGTTGATGTTGTGTGAGAATGTCCACAAATATATATTAAAAAGAAATGTGAGAAAGTCCCTTTATCATCATCATCTCTTTCGACCCCATGGTTGCCTTAAGGCGTTTAGCTATAATATTAAGTAGATATAACAGTTACCTGAGATATTTTTGTTCAAAAATGGCGTACAATTGGAATGTTTTACTAAGTTTTCTATATTGGTCTTGTGTTTAATCATATCTGTGACGTGACTCGATGGCAACGATCGCGTGAGAGGGTTCAGCAGTTTGTCCATATTATGTTTGAGTGTTCGTAACGACATGTTCATTGCTTTCGCTGATGATAAATCTGCAGAATATTTTCAGGACATTTTTTTAGTAACAATAATTCACTATAATCAATTTTAGATAGTCGTCGGATGACGTTTTCCCTGTGTTCGGGGAGCGCGCTGTCGCACTATTTGCGTACTATGGCTAGGTTTTTTTTTTTTTTTGGTGAGTCAATTGGGTTTTAGTTTCAGGAGTGGCGCTTATGGTATACGCCCTCTCCTGGAACCGTTTGCAAGTCGGTTGTTTAGTTAGTGAAGTGTTTAGATGTTATGTGCCGTTAGAGTTAATGTGGTGGAGGAGTGAGTTAAGTGTATCTGGGGCAGTTATAAATAAGGTATTTGAGGGTTTGCGAGATTATGTTGGTGGGAAGTTCGTGGGGTCATGATGAGTAGGAAGGAGTTCCTTGGTCAGGTTAAAGGTTTGCGAGATTGTGCTGGTGCAAGGACAGAGGTCGTTGTTTAGGTTTAGTTGATTAGGTTAGGTTAGGTGGGACATCCGCTTTTGTGTGTGGAAAAGTTACAGGGGGTCAGTACTTTCCACACACTCCCTTAGTCGCCTCGTACGACATCCACGGGAGGATATGGGTTGGGGCTATTCTATTCTGCCGGCCACCACACGGCGGACTATGGCTAGGTTAGGCTTGTAGTGTGACATCATTGAAGCGTATAAAACTTCTGAAATGTCCCACGCTTTGCAAAAATGTTCCCCGAACACGGCTTTGGTATTTGACGATCCTTCAGCCACATTATGCTCGTCGCGTCATATGCAATGATTGAGTGACTGTACATAATCATTTAATCATATGATAATTATTTTAGATGATATGAGTATTTTAGATTTAGATGATGAACTCTTTGCAGCCAATGTGTAAGAATTAACTTTTTACCAATGTGTACAATGTAACTCACCAGTTTTGTTCATTCTTCTTTTCTTGATGGACTTTGTCCTAGTGACATTTTTAAAACCAAGCACTTCTGCTATTGTCTTGTCGTCCTCATGACGTTCATCCATGTTATGTTCATAATCTGATAACATGTCCGATGCTTCATCCTTAATTTCTGTGGACAAGACAAAAGTAATATTATAATCAACAGTGACTTTAAAGGATGTTGAATTATATATTTATGGATTTTATACAGTGTATGGTTATTGGTAGTGTCGTCCGAGACACCCAGGACTTTAATAAACTTCAACATTTAATCACAAGGCAACGGGTTTCAATTTTTTTTTCAAAATTACATTATTGCTGCTAATTTTTATTAAATTAATTCGGATATTTTGGATATAACCCATTATATGTGTGCCCGGGCAATAGGCTGGCCCCCTATTACGTGGGACTAAAAATACTGGCAAAACTGGGTGTGTGTGTGTGTGGCCATTGGCCGTTACTGAGCAGTTATTATGCCCTCTTACGTACTAAGAGAGCATAATAACACCCAGTAACGGTCAACGAAATTACTAGGAAAGTGTAGGTATACAGCTGTGTCTACCCTTTGGGGATAGAGGTGTGATGATATGTAAGTACATACCTAGAAAATATATTCCATTGTCATTGTCCAGATCCATAATTTCATCTTTTACCTTCACCTTTGAGGGTGTTTCTTCTGAAATACAACGTAGAATTTTATCGTAAAGAGTGTTTTTTTAGGGGTATAAGGCCCCACTTTTACGTGGTTTAATTTTTTAACGCGCGTTTTTTTACCTCGTGCGAATTTCCAAATTCAAAATTAAATAAAACACCATCATAAATGTAGTTGCTATAGTATAAAATATTATTTAACCATTAAGGTACGGGCCAACTCGTCCTTCACATGCGACGTATAACACGCATTATGACATCTGAACCTGATCTGGGCTATACAATTTGTATGGTAACAAACACACTGGTCATTCACCACGCTGTCTCACGCGTCACCGCGCCAGATTCGCGTGTTCCCATGCTACCCCACGCGTATGACGCTGTCACACATGTTTAATGTGTCATAGCGCATATAAATGTCAGACGTCGTGAGATGTAGGACCAGTGCATCACTGATTCCCACGACGCATGGCATACGTCGTATGTGAAGGCCCAGTGTCTTTCAATGGATCCGAAAGCACAAACTTTCTAAGGATAATGTAGTGTAGACCTTTGTGCGACTCTTCATTGATATAAAGAAGGCATGATTACCAGCAGGTTATTATAAGTAAAATTTACCTTTAACGTCCAGGAGTTTAACCTGCATTTCTGCCTGACAGCGTTGCACTTGCTCCTTGAACTCACTGGCATCTCTAAGACGCATGATACAGATTTCACAAATGCCCTCATCTTTGAAGTCATCCAGTACCTGAAACATTATAATTTTCGTACAGTAGATCATCAGTAATCTAATCAAGTATGTATTTTATTTTATTTTAGCTGTCCAGTGAACTTCGTGCTCCCCATCCTTTAACCTTCATGAATATTTCAAGACCAGAATTAGCCAAATAGCTCCAATCGATCTCGAATTCTAGTGTGACAAACGAACGGCGATTCATTTTTATTAACAACGACTATTTGTTTCCAATAAACTTAGCATTTTAAATAAAAGGAAGGCCATGAAATGTTACCTACATATAAGTTAAAGAATTTTCAAAATTGGTTGCTATTCAATACAATCCAATATTTCCTCTGCCAATTGCCTGATAAATGACACAGTTTAAACTACCTACAGCTTACCTACTTAACTATCCTTCATGTTTTGAATTGTATAGGTACTTAGAGAAAGTGACATTATGTATAGGTAGGTAGCTACTTTAATTGGCAATATTTGCATGTATAATAATTTGGATGTTTATGTACAAAAAAATGTTTATATACAAAAGTAAAGTAGAACAGGATAAAACATATTATTTACATGAATTTCGAAGCAATCCCGCAACATATCAGTAAATACTTCAGATTTTCCTAGCCTGGAATATGTCGCTTTTATTCCTTTGTCCGGGGGACGTACAAGGCAACAGAGGCAGACTGTACCTTTGAACATAATTGAAATTAAATTCAGTTACAGTTATTTAACTGAACGTTAATATTTCCACTAGAAATTGGACCAATAACACAAACAAATATTGTCTTCTAACTTATTTCCACAGATCTAATAGCTTATTTCTAAAGGTCTGTCTGAGTTCGCAGTTCGAGTTTCGAGTTTCCGACTATTTTACTGACAGTTGTTTAATTATTGACAGCTGACAGTGATAGATCTCAGGCGTCCAAAGGGCAGGCAGCGGCAGCAGCCCGCACCTGAAACGGGCCACCGACCACGGCATAAGTTCTTATCTTCAATTCAATTCTTTGTTATGGCCTCTGCTTACACTTGCAGCAACTTGCCAATGACAGTCCAGTCGTAGCTCGCTTCGTGTGCAGTTGTGTGTCGCGCTTTCGATTGTTCTATTTAATACCTACTTATCGTGTTCACGCAGTTCTCGAAACCGGTCGGTTGACTCTATCGCTCGAGTGCATTGTTTACTATTTACTACTTATAACTAATTCACTGCAAAATGGTGTTGTGCGCTCAATGTGGTGAGGACTCCATGGACACTATCCATTGCAGTGCATGCAAAAAAAACTATGATTACGCGTGTTCGGGAGTCACGGAAGGTGGCTACCGGAAACTGGGGGCGGATAGGCAGGCTGTGTGGAGGTGCCCTAGTTGCAAGTCGGCACCTTTTGTTCAGGATCCGGGCTCCCCAAAACCTCTCACCCTGAATGAGGTTATGGAGGAGATCTCTGCTATTAAATTCACGTTGAGCCCCTTGTTGGAGGTCCTGGCCAGTATCAACGATTTAAAAAGTGATATCACTGCGCTGAAAACCTCGGTGGGGGATTTCTCTTCTAAGTTTAATGAGTTGGAGGAGAGGATCCATGTTGTGGAGACTACAAGGGCCGAGGTGGTAACGGTTAAAGCTCGGTTGGCGGAGTTGGAGGGGACCTTAGATGAGAGGGATCAATGGATGAGACTTAATAACGTGGAGATAAAGGGTGTACCCATGAAAGACTGTGAAAATCTAGTGGATATTGTCGGCAAATTGGAGTGAAGATTCACCACCCGGTTGTGAGGTCCAGCATTAATTTTGTGGTAAGGGTACCCTCCACCGGTGACAGAGTGAAACCTATAATAGTGTCCTTTTTAAATAGGTACATGAAGGAAGATTTCGTGGCGGCTGCGCGTGCGTATAAATCTTTGTGCCCTGCAGATATCGACCTGGCAGGAACGAGCCGAATTTATATAAAAGACCACCTCACCGTCAGGAACAAATTGTTACTTACAAGGGCGAAAAAGTTGGCGAGCGAAAATGAATTTCAATTTGTATGGGTGAAAAATTGCAAGATTTTTGCCTGGAAAAATCAAACGTCGAAACCGTTCATAAATAAATAAAATAAATAAATAAAAAAAATAAAAAATGAACAAGACTTAAACAAGTTTCAGTTCAAAATGTTTTACCTTAGACTTCGAATATGTTTATCTAGAAATCCTTGATTTTTAATTTTTTTTGTCACGAGCATTTTTGGATTTCACTTTGATTTGTATTTTGGGCCCCATATGCCCCATAATTCATTTCA
This sequence comes from Nudaria mundana, assembly GCA_963556515.1. NCBI lineage: Eukaryota > Metazoa > Arthropoda > Insecta > Lepidoptera > Erebidae > Nudaria > Nudaria mundana. Next base: position 7,238,337 of record OY748309.1, read on the forward strand.
TAGAGTAAAGTAATATAATATAGGAAATTAATTTCTTTTGTCTACAAATACAAAGGTTCAAAGCAAAACTCCAAAGCCAACTTGAAAAAAAAAACAGATTTGGTCAGAAAATGGCGGATGGTAGTTGAATTGAAGGAAGCGTCCCTATTAATTATTCTAAGTTTTCCTTATTTCCTATGTGTAAATGTGATAACTGTAATCGGACATGATGGAAGCCTCAATATTAAATTCTATTTGCCGGTGTTGTGCTTCGGAAGGTGTGTATAAAGACGTTAAAAGTTCATATTCATGGATGGGCGAAGAAGAGGTCTACTCGGACATGTTGCGAGAATGTTTCGATGTTATTGTAAGTATAATAAATTAGTACCTTTTCAAACATTTTGGAAATATTATCTTGTATTATTGTACTGTATTATATTATCGTGTTCTTTAATGTATCTACTTGTGTGCCGCAAGCAATCCAGTTCTCTAAGTTGTATGATGGCCACTATAAAACTCGTATGAGGTATATTTTTTGGCTTTGTTGGTTTATATTTAGTCCATAAAGTCTTTAAATTATACAGCTGCCTTAAATTAAATAGCTAGTTACCGCGGCTCCGCCGACGTTTTATTTTTCTTTTTTTATCTCCCCGGCCGCCCGTATCTTCCATTGCCGGGCGCTGCGGGTACGTAGTACTTGGGACAATTCTCCATAGCGCCTCGCCGGCGGGTACATTACCGGGATAAAAAGTTTGTCAGTGACACTACCTAAAGCTTGCTACTGAACCCAACAGTCATGGGTTTAAATCCCACCCTGGATAAGACAAAACTCGGCATGATGAGCATGATTAATATTTCCAATTGGACACCGGCAGCCGGGCGAATGATCCGCTACTTTTGTGGGCCATTTCGTCCATTTCCCCAGATGATGTGATGAGCATGATGGGCAATGGTTTTGTCTGTGTCCAAGTAAAGTTTATCTATAATATACATGTCCAGATTACATAACACAAGCTTTTTTAGCTTAGTTAGGGCTAGATGGTGATGTGTAAAAAATGTGCATGTCCTAAGTTTAGATTTTTTGTTTGTACCAGCTAAGCACTTCGGAGAGTGGTGATGATGGTGGAATCTGTGAGGTGTGCATCACTCAGCTGCGTAATGCTGCAAACTTTAAGAAGCAAGTCCTACACACAGAGGAGCAGTTTAAGAAACACATGCTGAACAAACTATTTAAACGTAAGTAGTTTCTAAAAAAAAATTTAAAGGTGTAGGTTTAGTAAGGATATTCCATTGATGTTTGTTACTGTAGGAGAGAGCTAGAATTTTTAATCTACTTCCAAAAATGGTAGGATATCCTCAATTCAACTGTAGTTTTTTATATGTTTGTATCTCTCGACTGGGTGAACTGATTAAAAAATCTTTTTATTATTGAAGCTTTCCGAGTAGTCCTATTTCCGTTTGGTTCCGACAATTATTTGGTCCTATTTCAGTAGTTTAAACCTTTGCACCTTCACACCTTCTAAGCACATCCGGATGTGCCGACGCTGCTGCTGCATTGGCTGAAGGCCTTAAATGGCGTAAATATGCTAACCTAGCAGGTGATTACATATTTGAGCCGTTTGGGGTTGAGACACTGGGGTCATGGGGTCTATATGGGGTTATAGAGACATTGCTAAACGCCTAATCGATGCTTCTCAGGACCAGAAGGCTGGCTATTTTCTGGCCCAAAGAATAAGTATCGCCATCAAAAGTGGCAACACAGCCAGCATTCTGGGAACCTTCCCAGTCGGCAATGACGCGGAGGATTTTTTAAACGATATTTTGTAATGTAAATATTTTTAGTCTATAATTATGTTTATTTTGTATATTGTAATACATAAGGAAATTCAATAAAAATTACTAAAAAGAAAAAAAAAAAGTAATTTGAAGTTGGATCTTGTGACAATATGCCTTCTAAATAGTAGGTGTGAATCATACAGTATGTACAACCTTACAGTGCAGTAATAAAACTATTTTATCCACAGCGACTTTAGTGAAAGTTGAATTGCAACCGGACGACTTCCATGACTCCGATGACAACTTGTCAGCCGATGATGGTTTGTCTGGTAAGAGTGCTTACAATACTAATATTTTTGTAAAATTTGTAGATTTTTAAATTGTTGTGTGATAAATTTGTTGATCAATGGATTACTGTTGAAAGGGAATTGATTTTTTAATATCTATTTATATTGTATTTATAAGGCAAAATATAGCGTAAAATCTCTACTGTCTCTATCTATGCCCATAGTAAATTTTATCAAGATTCAACTGCTTTTACGGTTCTGATATGAATTTTATTTAGAGTAAAATTCACAATTTAGATAGGTTAAAGTTCTAATGTAACTATTACATGCACATTCCAGTCAACAAGTTTTACCACCTAATCGGAAAAAAGACATCACCTTTATGTGAACATTGTGGTGTATGTGACGATATGTATCACTTGTTGCTGGAGTGTTCCCATAACGATAGTGTATGAAAACTAATGATCGCTCCATGCCCGTATGGACCAGAGCTGAATTGCATTCTAGCTAATCCCACAACCAGGAAGGCCCAAAAACTGCTAAGGTTATAAGGTGGTGTAAACGTAGGAGTGATACTATGAGGCTGCCATGACTGGCTAGACTAGTCAAAGCCTCCTTAAAAAATTAGATTAAAAAAAAAAAAATGCAATGAAGTATGCCAACATTTTGTCAAATATTTTTACTATATAAATCTCGAAAAATATCATCTTGGGCTGGACTTTAACCAGCAGCGGTTCTCTTTCAAGGAGGCATGTTGTACCGACTGACTAAGTCATAAGACATCACTAGTCCAAGACCTCTAATATTGCGATCACTATCCCGACTTACTAGCGGCGTCGCCAGAGCGCCATCTACCAGGAGTTCTGGAACTAACCACTATAACTAACTACTATATTGGAAAATTACTCCGAGACGCCCAGGACTTTAATTGACTGTGCCACAGCGGCTGGCAGGCTTTGTTGCCTTTCATCAACATTTCATAGCAAGACAACCGGTTTAAATTTTTTTCAAAATTACTGTATAGCTGCTACTTTCTATTAAATTTTGGACATAACCCGTTATAAATGTACCCGGTGACGGCAATAGGCTTGCCCCCTATTACGTGGGACTAAAAATACTGACAAATTATGGGTGTGTAATGCACCTCTGTCTACCCTTTTGGGGATATAGGTGTATATATTGTAAAATTATTTGAGATAACAATATTCGTTCCAGAATTCGAAGTACCAATAAAGACAGAAACTGATGAGCCCAAACCTAAGCCCAAAAAGCGCCCGGCCACATCGAAAGCCTCAACATCACGAGCAAAGAAAGCCAAACCCGAACGCGGCGAGTCGTCCACGAAACGTAAGTACTTAATAATAATCACTATTGTGTTGTTAGCTTTATGTGGACATACCTTTAATAAAATATGAGTTTAGTGCGTTTAAAAAAAAAAAGTGTGTGTGTCAGCTCCGACGCACGACTGGAGTTTACTCCTTAAGTACGAGTATCTAACCATAACAAATTAGAAAGTAGCGCACTAGAGGTGCGCACCAAAAACGTGACACGATTTTCGTTACTTGTTAGTAGGTTTTACCCCTCGGATTTTTCTCATACCGGGCGCCTTATATATGAAAATCGATTCTTAAGGAGTAAACTCCAATTACTAAACAGTTGATTATAGAGTTTTAAAACAAAATGCTCACTTACAATATAAGCCGCGCAAGATGACAATGGGATTGGCGGCCATGTTGGTGACGTCATAGTGATGTAGATTAACTTACAATACTGTTTTGTTATCCGTACTTTCAGCGAATAATGACGTCACGGAGCGGTTATTGTGACAAGGTTCTATCCCACTCACATCGTGCGCGGCTTGTACCAAGCAATAGTTATATAACTTGTCTCACACTTAGAACAATCAACGGTTAGGAGAACGATGGAATAATTTAAAAGAAGATGAAGAAATAGAATAAAATTGGGAATCTAATTTGGTCTAGGAATATACCTGCAGAATATGATTCACAACGTAATATTACGCCTTCATCCTCGAAGGGTTAGACAGAAGCGTTCAGTACACCCAAATTTTATCAATTGTAGTTGTACCACCCAGCGATGCAGAATGAGTTTGCATATGGTACAAACATTAATATAAAATCGAATGCAGCGTCAATTCCTCAGCTCAAAGTTAAAACAAAATTGGCCAAGTGCGAGTCGGACTCGCACACGTACCAAAACGGCAAAAAAAAAATACGATTGTTGTACCTTAAATATTTATTATATTCTGTTTTTTAGTATTTGTTGTTATAGTGGCAACAGAAATACATTATCTGTGAAAATTTCAACGTACTAACTATCACGGTTTTTAAAGTACAGCGTGGAGACAGACGGACGGACAGCGAAGTCTACCAGTAATAGTGTTCTAGTTTTACTCTTTGGGTAAAAAAAACTCTAAAAAAATGATTTAAAAAAATCTGGTTAACTTTTGCATAGAATGATGAATAGTAACTATGAATTGCCACACAAATTTTATTTTTATGTGTTTACATGCACATTATGAACTCCTTCGCTTATAAGTTTAACATAAATGTAATTAAGACAGAAGATTATTGCTGTGAATTCTAAAAAAAAAATTTAACTAAAGGTACATCCACATACTGCCTAACATATCACTTTTGTAGATACTAGGAAAGTTGCTGGTTAATCTATAATTTGCTAAAAAAAAATTTTTCTTAAATTTCCTCACCTTTAAAACATCTTTGGATTTACTTCCATATCATCATTCACCGAGCCTTTTCCCAACTCAGTTGGGGTCGGCTTTCCAGTCTAACTGCGATTCGGCTGAACTTCGATATTTTCCGTGAAGCGACTGCCATCTGACCTTCACAACACATGGGCGATATCGAAGTTCTGTAGTTAGACCGGTTGGATTTTTGATTTAGGGCTCCAACTACCCTAACGACTGCCATAGATGTTAGTATGACAACCGGGACCGACGGCTTAACGTGCTCTCCGAGGCACGGAGGGGTCTCAATGTCTTAAGAAATGGTCACCCATCCTAAGACCGGCCTGAGTCGATGTTGCTTAACCTTTGCAATGTGTTAACATTGTCGGTTACCACTAGACCACGAGCCATACTTCCATAATTATTGGTCAAATTTGCCCAGTCATTATCCAGTTTCGTTTAATATTCGTCTCTTTTGGAACTTTGTATTCAGGGTTATTTTAAAAGTAAGAATTTCCGTGTGTAAAATCCTGACTTACTACTAAACTCCTATATGTATCACACTTTTTACGAAACGTTATCGTAATACAAAAAAAGCCATTTCATGTTTTGGATTGAACTTCTTAAGAGCCATTTCACGTTTTCGCACGAATTCCTAATATTTTGAGCTCCTAAATTACCATAGTTTGTAATAACTAGAAGTTATTGAATATGCGCAAAAAATGGGCCAAGCTTTCGTGTTGACGTTTAATGTAACACATTTACTAAAAATAACTTATTTGATCTATAGTAATCAATTTCCCACAAGCATTTTATTGGAAACGGGCGCAGAGTTGATTTCAGAGTCGTATTTCAATCAAAAATGCTTATAAATTGAGTTTAAAAAATACATAAAGCATTGGATATATATTTTAATTGTCATTTAATGTAACAGATGATTGAATTGTATATATAACAATTATTTAGTCAAAAAATAAACCATTCGGCCAATTTTTGAGTATAACATCGCAATTTGATCGTAATTTTTGGTTTAAATAGACAGTAATTACAAAAATAAAATTATTCCAAAATAAACTACGTTCATTAGAGAACCGATTTCTGCAGTAATATAGGAAATTCTTGCATAACTTTGTCAAAATACTGATATAACTTCAATCGAAATTACAATAAATTACGATACACAAGTGGGCCCCGTACTAAGACGGCGCATTTTGTGAAATGGCTCTTAACTCTATGTTACAAACGTTCATTCAAGCAGTCGCGGACCCCCCACCATAGCTATACAAATAACCCTGTATAGTAGAGATATTGTTTTTTTTATCAGCCTTTTCGACGCTTGAACAAAATTTTGCAATTTCACACTGATAATCATAAAACAAAGTATCTTCCGTTACCTATGTATGCTTAGATCTTTAAAACTATGCAACGGATTTTTATGCGGTTTTCAATTATCAAAGAATCAATCAAGAAATTTCGTTTATTCAGTTTAGGCACATATGAATGTCAAAATTTTACAATTTCATGTCAAGCAATATTATAAAAATACTAAATTAAGTACATAAATAACCATTTGAAAATTCGCTGGTTCGGTAAGTTGGTTCTACTAAGCAGATACCAGCAAGAAACTCAGTTAGATTATCCATTGGTGTGGCTAATATTAAATAATTTCTGGCTTGTAACATGATTCACCTAATCTCTATATATAAAAATGAATCCCTATTTCCCTTGGTCACGACATTACGCGTGAACGGCTGGACAGATTTCGCTAATTCTTTTTTTGTTGTGTTCGTAATTACCAGGAGAAGGATCTTATGGAAGAAAAAAAAAAGTTGTGCGGAACATTAGAAAAATTGATGCGGTACGAAGTTCGCCGGGACAGCTTGTTAGGCAATAAATACACGTTACAAATTCAACAATTTTTTTTTCGTAAAACACGTTTTTTCGTGTAAAATAAAATAACTAAAATAAAATCAGCAACTATTCTAGTTAAATATAGTTTTGATATTTAGCCTGTATGTTACACAATATTGCAAAATTATTTAGCGACTTATCCAAGCGAACGCCTGAGAGGGTTTACCTAGGCCCTCACTTTATATGGAACTGTTATATACTTCTTATTCACCGTGAGAACTCCTTTACTGCGATTCAGGATTTCATTCAACGTAGTTCGTCTTTTATATCACTATGGCGCTAGACAATATGATAGGTTTATTGGTCAATTCAGAAATTACCGTTGTATACAACAGACTACAACTCGGCATTTAGTTCTCACATAAAATTGCCTGCTTCATAAAGCGAGTAGACAGTGGTATGTTATACACCCTAATGTCGTCAGTTACTATTACCGCCTATCGGGAACTTTTATGTTTGTCAGAGCCTCATTTGTTGATCGGTGAAGTTGACTTGGGACCCTAAGACCTTTGTGGGACCTATTTACCCCCCCCCCCCCCCTAATTAAGTTCATTATGTGCCCATAAAATTAGGTTTGAGATCTTTAAATTCACACAGTCACTTTTATCTCACCGTGGGATTAGCCAAAGACGTTCAATAGTCCATGTAGTCCATGTATTTTGGGTATATTTGGTAGCCGTTCGACCGTCAGTTAGCAGGAGGATGTTTATAGTAAAAATCCGAACGTCCAGCTATGTGTCAAATTTCAGCCAAATCCGTTCAGTGTTTTAGGGTGATGGAACTCCGTAAAATATCCGAGATCGTTCCGTCATTGTAGATTTTGAAATTTGTCTTGGATAATGCATAGGTCATTTAGGCTGGAAATGATTTTGAATTCAAGGAGAACCAGAGCGAAACATAATGTATTCAAGGTAAGTGAAATAAACCCCTCGGGCTATTTCAAATGCTTGGATATGATATGTTCCTATTATTTCATAGGATTTTAAACGCTAATAATTTTGCAATAGTGTCCATATTTTAATATAGTTTACTTGAGATATTCCTTATATAGGTACAAATTGAAATATTCGCTTTTTATTACTGTGTTTTGTACAGTGAATTGTTTTCTATTATCAAAATTTTTATTATTATTTATTGATCCCGTGCTAGCATGAACTTACATACTTAACTTTTCTACTTCTTATATTTTTGTTACTAAATAAACTAAGCAATATTATGCTTAAAAAAATTGACATATTTATCAAATAAGCACATTACTTGTGACATCTTTTAATTTGAAACTTTTAATTTTAAGTTTTAATTTGAAAGTAGCGATTTACTCGTGTATAGTCAGAAAGCACTTCTATTTGAATATTGCTGTTGGGTTTAGAGTTGGTCAACTCACAATTAATTAATTAAAAATATTCTGCGCAGATCATTCTTTTTTTTTGAGTCTAAACTTATTATGATTCGGCATTTCAACATTTCTTTGGCACATTTAAAACCTATTTTAATTTGAAAATCAATCCTACGTGACATAACCGTGCACCATCTTTGTACGGCGATATACGTATTTTTGGACTGAGTCATTCGACCAACGGGGAATGTTCATATGCATCCAACGTATGTGGTGACAATACAAGCCTCGCAAGATGACAATGGGATTGGCGGCCATGTTGATGACGTCACGGAGCGGTTATTGTGACAAGGTACTATCCCACTCACATCGTGTGGCGCTTATAAAAGTTAATTATTGTCAAAGAAAAAGAAACCTTCATCCTGATGTGAGTGCGTTTAGTTCTGCATTGTTTTTAATCAAGTGTCGAGCTGGTGTTATGGCGGCATTAATATATTTTTGTGTGAATATTGTATATTGTACTCAACAAGGATGATATCATAATATGGATAAGTATTAAATAATTGCATTAATATTAATTATTTTCTTAGTTTCAACTATTTCATTGAATTGTTGGATTTTCGTACCCAAGTATGAATTGATGACTCACAAGGTATTCCAAAATATACAACTTCGAGGCCCATGTTTCTTTTCCGCATAAAATGATCCACGTGATCAACATCCCAATCCCTGTTTTTGTTCCCACTTAATAGGGAGCGAGCCTAATGCCGTTTGCGGGCACAGTTATTTATTTCTTTTTGATTATATGGGATGCTAATTCAAATTATCATACCAAGCTTCTCCCAGTACAAATAAAATAAAAATAAAATAAATATTTTTGGACATTCTCACACAACGTCATCTAGCCCAAACTAAGCTACAAGCTTGTACTATGGGATTTGGACAACTGATAAACATTTCTTGTTTGGCGGTCGACACATATCGAAACGGGTTCTGGTCGACCAGCTGATGGGGGTGTCTTCGGGTTGATATAACCCTTATGTAACACCCTGTATATCAAAATACATACATAGAAAAAACCCAAACATTTGTATATCACACAAATATTTGATTCGACCCAGGAATCGAGCCCCAGACTCCGGAGTCGAAAGCCGATGCACTAACGACCACTCCACCGAAGCAGCCAGAGAATAGGTCGGATGGTCGGCCGAATGATCACTTTTTCACTCCGACCGGGGATGTTAACGGTATATGAGGGTTTCAGGGGTAAAGTTGACAGTGCATTGGACTCTCCTCTCGCCATTTTTCCTGCCCTTTACTCTCCATAGGTAACGTGCCAGTAATTCTATCGATCGCGTCTATGCCATTTGCTAGTATTATAAAAATATGAATAGGTTACCACGCTATTCAAACAAAAATAATAATATATCGAATCATATCCTACTAGTCGATTACCACAGCTCCGCCCTCGTGCTGTAGTTCTCTTGTTACCAATTCCTATGGAAACACATTATTGTGAGTCTATTCAATGCAAACGAAAAAACTTTTCCAAGGAGCTATGGGCATCTAGCTGATTTTTATATGAGCCGGACTACGTCGTCCATTTTGTCTTTCTAAACCTTTTTTACGATTGTTTTATATTGCCTTATATTTCTTCCTGATCTTAAGTTATACCTGCATTTTACGTCTCAAGTCTGGATTTTCGTTACACACTGGCCTCAGTGCCTCACAATCGTCTGTGGCTGTGTTCGTGTTAGAAAAAAAAACCCCGAAATAATGTGAAAAAAGAACTATAAGGGTTCTGAGACGTGAAGTACGGAATTAAAAAGACAAAGTTATGGGGAAGGAGAATGTGACTATGATGCTTATTTTTGAAGAAACTTTGCTTTTGGCAAAAAAGATGCAGCTGATACATCACAAGATTGAAATCTACATAATTAACGGATGAAGGAAAATAACACATTATAGAGAATAAAAGTGATTCCGTTTATAATTTTGGTTTTCTTTGAATTTTAATATCCCATTTAATATTAAAAATGATGATAAATAACAATATAAATTAAGTATGTGCTCGAATAAGTTCTGTAAAAAAGTAACGGACAGTTTCGTTCGGTACCAAAAACAAACGAATAATGTCTCAAGAATATAAATAATAGTATGAAGAAGTCAATCGAAGATAATGAGATGTGCTCGTTTGTTGTAGGAATGGAGAAAGCGCCCAAAGGCAGGAAAAGGAAAAAGAACTCGGATGAAAGCGCGACACCAGAACGCGTTGAGCACAGGGTCAATCTTACCGCCATACTACAGTACTCCAACGCGAGCCCTTTCAGGGATAAGACGATCAGAGGCTTCTCCTGCCTCTACTGTGCTAAATACTTCCCCAATATTGAAGAACTTCGAGCACATACAGCACAACAATCAGAAAAGGATAAAATTAATACCATGATAGATTACAAACTTAGCTATAATCCAATCAAAGTAGATATTACTAACCTGCATTGTACAGTTTGCAATTTAAATATGCGAGACCTTACAGATCTGAAGGATCATTTAGTTTCTGTTCACAATAAAACCATTTATAAGCATATAAAAGACATTATATTACCGTTTCGTTTGGAGAACGGTGACAATTTCACGTGTGTCATATGTTCCGTAGTGCATATATCTTTCAAAAATCTTTATCATCATATGAGTAGCCATTACAGGAATTATTGTTGTAAAAAATGCGGAGTCGGATACATTACTATAGCAGCTTTGAGAAAACACGGAAAGACACACGCTCAGGGCATATTCCCTTGTGATTACTGTGATAAATCTTACACGTCTCTTACAAAGAAGCGTAATCATGAGAAAGGTGTCCATACAGGTGGTTGGCTTCGTAACAAATGTCCGCATTGTCCGGAAATATTCGTCAGTTACTACGACAGGAGCGAACATCTCGTAAAAATACACAACCAAGCACCTGTCGTATATCCTTGTAATGCTTGCAACAAGACTTATAAGAAGAAATTCGAATTAAATCGACATATCAAACATCATCATTTGCAGCAAAGAAGTTTTCTATGCGACAAATGTAATGCTAAGTTCTTTTCTAAACGAGGGTTGGCCGATCATCTAGCGAGGCATACCGGTGGGGAAGTATGTTCTTGTGATGTATGTGGAAAGACCTTTTCTCGTGTACGAACTCTAAAGGAGCACATGAAACTCCACGATGACGATACGAGGTTTCAGTGTGAAATTTGTAAGAAGACGTTTATGCAGAAATGTAGCTTAAAGAGCCATGTGCGACTTCATCAAGACGATTTGGATATATTTAAAGAATTTGACGATGTTAAGCATTTAATAGATAATAGAGAGCTAACTTTGAAGGAGATTGCCGAAGAGAATAAGAGAAAGATAGAGACAGACAAGTTAAAAGAACATAATTTTCTGTAGCCTTTTTGGGACTTGGTAAAGATAGGTACTTAATACAAAATAATGTGATACAAGTTTGTCAAATTGGAATGCCTGTATAATTTAAATGAAAGGACAATGCCTAATTTTGTATAAAAGTTGGACCAAGTAATGCCTAGAATGCTCACATAGTGCATTTTGGTCCTCAGACTATCCCTAATCTATCATTTAAAGCGTGTAGAAGTCTATCCCAGGAGTCCAAAGAAAAACAGTCTCTTGTTTTAAATATTTGTATTGGATTTTTACACAAAATGCGCTTAAAAATTAAAGTTGAATATCGCGCAAACAGATCCATAAATAACAAAAATATCTTAGCAACCTCTCAATCTTTTTAAAATACCAATCTAATGATATCCCACAATATGGAGTAACGCGAAAAAAAAATTATCCCAACTTTACGTGTCCAATACAAATATTTTCTTTGGACTCCTGGGATAGATTTTTATACGCTTTGAATTACAGAGTCTGGATGTTCTGAGGAACAAAATGCACAATGTGAGCATTCTAGGCAGCACTTGGTCCAAACCTTGGCAATATCCTTTGTTCCTAATAATTGATAGTAAGTACTAAACAACGACAATTTCTTTCAAAGGTTTGAAGCATAATGTCTTAAAGCTCTTTTCTATTGGGGTAGGTCTAATATTTGGTGCGATACGAGACAGTTTAATTTGACCATTTAATTCATGCTTTGAAAGTTCGTGGGGACCTTTCGCATGTGAAGACCTACACAGATAAGAAGAAAGCTGTCGGTTTATGAAACGACTGAAGGATTACGCAAGTTAAAAAAAGGTACTCTGAAATATTTTAAATTCCCACACTGATCTTTTTGCTTGTACAGTTAAGATTCTCGTAGCATAACAGCTTGAAACATACACACAGTGCCTGAAACAAAATTTATAATCAGAAACTGGAACAAAGCAACAATAGTATTAGGAAAATCGATCCTTGTCAAAAGCTTTAAGCCATCTGTTATGATGACAACTCGTATTCCCAAAGACCAGACTATGAATGCAACCTCCTGTTATTTCGAAAAGAAGGTTGTTCTCGCAGGAAACTAAAGGTGCCATTCCGATTTGGGCAGCAGGCAGCGCATGGAAGCAGGGAATGCAGCATCGACTGTCATTGTGACAGAATGTGATTTTGACAGAAATCCATACAAATACGTTTTTTTTTCTCTTCGCCCAATTATGGGCAGTCTAAAGTTTGTCGATCATACCACCTAGTCATTAGTTCCATACAAACACATAGAGGATCGGTCGTACAGCTGCTGCCGCCATGCGTGCTACCCGCTTGCATGCTGCGCAGATCGGAATGGCACCTGTACTGTACAATAATATGGCTTTCTACGTACAGCTATTATTATATTAGAAAATAATTCGGTTGTGAATCTGCAATAATAGAAGTGATTTTCATAATATGATAATTTTGTAGGCTTAATGCTAATCACGGAAAATAAATAAATAAGTACATGCCACGTTAGTGATTTATATTGGAATTAGCTAAATGAAGATTTTAGATTTTAGAATACATACACCAATTATTTGGACAGTCAAAATGGAATATTGTTTCACAAACAAGGAGGAAGTTCTCAAATCGACTTTAATTTTATATTTATTTTATTTTTTATGTTTGTATGTTGGTTTACACTGTACACTAGTAATTATTAGCACCTGGAAGAAGATATTCCGGGGACAGGTTTCTGTGGGCAACGAGATCGGGAAAGCTTGAGTGATCATGAAAATAAAAATAAAATTAAAAACTTCTTTATTCAATCATGTTACAAGGTAACATTTTCGAAAGTCTGTCAGTTATGAAGGTTACAATTAATTAAAGTCAAAATTGCTTCTAAATTTACATTTACTGCCAGATTCTCAATGTATGGAATAAGTAGAACCACCACAAAAACTCACGGCCATTTTTTTTCGTTCCAATTTTAGTATTATATATAATTATGTAGTGCTGAAGCAAGTATAATATGTACTGCCGAAGCAAGTACAATATATCTACTGCCGAAGCAAGTATGATGTCATACAATCAAAGAAATGTTTATTTTATTTTACCCTGATCTATTATTTTTCATGTGTAAGCTCAAAATGCCATCGCGGGCACTTTTCAAAATTAAGTCTGCAATATTTTGACGATAGTATATTTTTTTTGAAAAATGCAGGAGTATAGTCAGCCTGTGAGCCGGTTATGTTTGATGCCTGTCAGAGATTTTGGCACAATACCTTCTGAAGTGCTAATAGTGTCCAAATCAGACAGCCACTGCAATAATAAGTAAGTTACGTACCAAGTATTTATACTTTATAAAATACATAGTCGTTATATTTTACTCTGGTATGCATATATTTATTTATATAATATTTTCTATGTACAAGATGTAGATGATTTTTTTTTAATAAACGAGTATTACATACTATTTGCTTTATTTTTGAATATACTAAATTATCCGACAAAAGTTCCGCCATGTTATTTATCAATATGGTTGAGTGCCACCACAAATACATAAATGCCGCCGGCATTGCCGCCGCAGCATGGCTGCTCGGCATTCACTACTTGCTTTCTTGTAGTAGCACACTACTATATGATCTGTGGTAACACCGCAGTGTGTGCGCGGATTTCTGCAGTTTAGTTTAGTTGGCCCAACGTAACGTTAACGGGGACTAGGGATATGAAATATTAAACCAATAACCATTCTGTAATCCGAACCCATATTCCAACAGCTATGACCGATGATTATAGACAGACGTACTCTACAGGCTGACGATAAATACGAGACTTTTATTAAATATTGTTAGAAGTATGTAGTAATAACTACTTACTTATTATTTAGGTTATATTTTTCGTATCTAGAGAGAGAGTTCTGGATTCTCAAGATTCTACATAATTTATTTAAAATATTTACTGATAAAAATAAAGACTAGAAGACAGTTATTTGAGACTGAACCGGCTGTGAAAACATATTTTTCTTTTATAGGCGCCACCAGAGCAAGAAAAAAACTCACCAAACGCGCCGTTAAAGAAGAAGATGAAACACTACATAAATTAATGTATCGCGAAAAACGTTTGCCTGAAATGAAGAAGCAGTGGCACAATCTGACCACTATTCTCAACTGTTCAAATGTCACTCCTTTCAAGGACAGGAACGATGCAGGCTACGTCTGTGCATATTGCTTCAACACGTTCTCTACCTCTGAAATTCTCAAAACCCATACACATACAGAGCATGCTAAAGAAAAACCTTCATATAAAGCAGGCATTGGATTGGCTACTTTTGTTGCATTTCTCGATATAGTTGACTTACAATGCACTCTGTGCGATTCTCCGATGGATTCTCTAAAGTCTTTAACGGACCACCTTGTGTCGGTACATCAAAGAAAGTACTATAGCGGTGTCACTGATTACTTCCAACCGTTTAAATTAACCAACGAACAACAGATGAACTGCTGTCTTTGCAATGAAGTCTTTCATAACATGAAGCTGTTGATGCAGCATATGAATATACATTACAGAAATTTTATCTGTACAATTTGTGGCGCGGGATTTGTGAACTCGTATCGTTTAACTAGACACGAAACCACTCACGGAAAAAAGAAATCCAGTTATCCTTGTAGACATTGCGGTCAAGTTTTCGCTGCAGAATCTAAAAAAAAAGCTCACGTCAACACAGAACATAAAGGCATCGCTGGAGATAGCGTATGTCAGATTTGCAAAGCGAGATTTAAAAATTATTACCAAAAAACAAGACATATGATGCAAGTACACAACGCGGAAGGTATCAAATGTGATTTGTGTGAAAAGAAGTTCCATTTGAAATCAAATCTAACGTTACACATGCGAAGTGTACACTTAAAAGAGCGTCCCTACGAATGTTCTGTATGTAGTATGGGGTTTTTCATAAAAAGGCACATGCTAGGTCACTACATGGCAACACACACAAACGAAAGGAAATTCAAGTGTGAAGTTTGCGGCAAGGCGTATGCGACCCAGAACAGTAAAAGAAAACATATGAGGAAAAACCATGGTATATCTAAAAATGTGATATTGCCGAATATGGCAAAACAACAATGAAGCAGTAATGGCTCGAAAGTCGGAGCTAAACTATCCCCCGACTACCTCGGTGTGTCTTCTTCAACATAGCAGAGCTACAGGATAGTCACCATTCTTAGAGCTCTTCTATGGGTGTATGTGCCTGAGAATAAAAGTCTGGGGTATATATGCTTTATATGCCAGAGTTTAATCAAATTACCATTAAAGAAATGAAATAAACGTTAATTCAATTAGGTTACAAGGTAACACTGTTGAAAAGTCCGTCAGTTATAAAGTCAAAATTGCTTCGCTAGTTACATTTACTGCCAGATTCGCAAAACAATAGGTATAGCCCTAAGAGAAAGAACCTGGCAATAAAACACACGGGCACTTTTTTCTAATAGTGTGAAATTACAATACATTAAGTAACGAGCTAACTTTAATACGTAGTTGGCAAAGCAAAAAATAAAAAATAACACAAAGTCGCGTATAAATTAAGTGAGGAGCAGGTAACTCATTTCCATTTCTCTTTATCATCAAAACAATCAATAATGGACTAAAATGCCCTTTTCAATTTTATGCAAAGGAAGGTTCATAATAGGTTGATAAGTTAATACTAATGGTCAGAAAATATACTTGCGAGGCAATTTGCTTGATGAAGCCCACATCAAACAAAAAATCTAGAAGGCTATAGAAGAAAATGGCTTCAAGATATGTAAGACAGTGAAGTAAAACACCTTTGATAATGCTGAAAAGAGAAACCGGTCGGTGAAAATAAATCTAATAAAGTTGTGGAATAGTGTACAAGTGTGTTTGTTCATCATGTATTGATATAGAAGAGAAACTACAAAACCCTTCAGTAGGTTACTAGACTCTACAAATACTTAACTTTGCATGGATACACTTTAATCGAAATGGTAACTAATTGACGCATATTCGCATTTACTAATTTGATTTTAAATTATTCCTTGTGAATTATAATTATGAGACATCGGATTATATGCACTGTTAAAATGCCATGTTATCAAAAATTCACGTTTATTTTGTAATATTATAATGTATTTAAGACATACATACACAGAAAAGTATTTAGTTTCTCAATTGAAAAAGAGAAATATTTTTTATTGTAAGATCCTCAAATGCCAGGGCTTGAAATTATTGTAATGGCGTCCGATCTGGCAAAAAATTCCAACTAACTTCTTTTAAGACTTCGACGTATTAAAACGGCATAATACAACACGCCAAACATAATTACAAAATCAACGAAAATATGCAATAACGCTGTAAATACAGCTTGTGAGATATCTAGTTATTAGGAACTAAATAATAATTACGTATATGTACTGAATACTGTAATTTAAACTTAATTTATTATAATCGTATTTATGCTTGTGTGACGTTTTTATTTTATCAAAATCTTTAACACCTTTTATAATATTGTGCTGTAAATAATGCCACAGTACAGAATTGAATTAAATTGACCATCATGCGACCAATTATTATATTAAAATTTCCTGACTATGCCGCATATGCAACCCTTTTAACTACAATTGACGAAAATTTAAAGAAAAACATTCGAACCGTTTATGAGTAAAGAGAGAAAAAAAATTAAAGACCTGTTTTCGGTGACTTTTCATTCGTTAATGACCCCTGCTTTGATTTGTCCCACAGTCAGCCAGCAGTCCCTCTAATTACACTACCACTAATTTCAGCTGAGAGGGGGCCTAATTTGTGCATTGGGATGACACTTGATGGCTTCACCGGCGCTGGCGTATGGGTGCCCAATTCCCACTATTTTATATAATATCTATAGTTTTGTGTTTGCCTCTTTTTTGTTCTATGCGGAATTGTGTACAGTCGCGTGGTGCACAGATGGCACGTACGCAGGATCGTAACTACTGGAATCAGACTCTTCTTTTCCCCGTAACTAAATATATTTCACAATAATCATTTTACAATTCTTTGCCTTAGGTCTCAGCTACCTCGGCACTCGGCCCATTGATATCTCTTTTCTCAATTTGTTTATTTTAATTTATCTTCTATAATATTCAAATTCTCAGATTTGTAACCTGCCAATACAAGTTTACAATATACTTAATGAGGTCGTATGCGAAGCGTGCAAGCACCTTCACATGCCGGCTCCCCATGGATTTTTTTTTTATCATTATACAAAGCAATACCTTATTTTATTCCTATCTGTGACGTTACCTAAACAGCATGATAAAATATATTTCCCCACTTTTAGGTCTGTCCCTATTCAAAGGACCTCGTACCACTGACAACTTGCACTCTACGAGAAAAAAAAAATCGAGCAAGAATCCATGACAGTCGCACGATGATAACTGCCAAAAAAACATGCTTTAAAAAAAAGCCAAATTATCAGACCAACCTAGCTAAATTATGCAAAATTAAATTAAATCAATAATTAATAATGAACCCTCTTAAGATAACAAACGGACTGAGAGCAAATTGTCCGGATGTGCCATCGAAAGAAAATCTATAATCAATGTTTGATTTTAATTTTGATCTCAACATCGTTTAATAGAGAATTCGGTGATCACCTGACCACATCTATTGACTATATTAAAATAGTCATAATGGAACTCCCCTCTCTATCAATCAGACGTTGAAACCCCGATCGCTTAATAAAATTACAACACAAATCAATTTAATGTAACGTCGTTAAACAGTAACAAAACCTAACCCTAACCCGAAAAAGTTTTTCATTCTTGCTCTCGGTCCATATGAAAAAAAAAAAAAATATTAGAATCATATCTAATTGGTGTGCCAAAATCCTCCTTTACTATCTTTCACCAATACCTTACAAAACATCATATCATTAATAAAACATAACATAACATAGCATCACGTCTTTTTCCCCGAAGGGGTAGGCAGAGGTGTGCAAACACACCCACATCTCGCCAGCTATGTTAGGTCCCATGTAATAGGGGGCGAGCCTATTGCCATTTACCGGGCACAAGTTCCAGACTCTGGGATAATTATCCGGGTAAAATTCTAAAGAGAATTATACATTATCCACCAGACCCGGGAATAGAACCCGAGACCTCGAGCGTGGCAGTCCGTACATAGTACCATTGTGCCACCGAGGTAGTCATATCATTAATTACAAACCTAAATTAATCCCTATTGGCATAACAATAAAATCGCTGGACAATATTTCTTATCAACGAAGTAACTGCATCGCACTACAACCTAATGACTGATTTAGAAATTCATCTTTTAATAATTTTACAAAATCTTCTAAATTTGCGCATTCTGTGATAACCGATTTATAAAAAATATTTAGAAAGATTTAGAAAAAGCTATTTGTCGCAGCGTATTTGAAATACGCTGCGACAAATAGCTTTTTCTCTTCATCATTCATTATTTTGTTCAATACACAAATAACTTTGAATTGGTCGATACAGTCTTCAACCGACTCATACAGCCCGGAGAATGCACTCATTGTGTCTTTTACAATAATTCAGTATACCACTTAACTTTTGAACTTCCGCGTAGAACAAGCGGACTCCAATCTCTAATATTTTCGTAGATCACGGCGCCTCCACCAAGTTGCGTTGTGTACAAGATCACGGCGCCTCCACCAAGTCGCGTGTTGCACAGATGGCAGATACGCAGGATCGTAACTACTGGAATCAAACTCTTCTTTCCCCCGTAACTAAATATATTTCACAATAATCATTTTACAATTCTTTGCCTTAGGTCTCAGCCACCTCGGCTCTCGGCCCATTGACATCTCCTTTCTCAATTTGTTTATTTTAGTTTATCTTCTATAATATGCAAATTCTCAGATTTGTAACCTGCCAATACAAGTTTACAATATACTTAATGAGGTCATATGCGAAGCGTGCAAGCACCTTCACAGTACCTACTGTATTGTGTCATTCTGTGTCCAAATTAAACGTTTTTCTTTCTTTCTTACTTTCTAATTTGAGCGAAACCGGTCGAATGGTTTAGACTTAGACTGTGGCTTGCCGTACCTACATACATTTCCCAAAAATCACTGTTTTCCACTCGAGTTCAGGAATTATGGGCGAAATCTCAAAATCGATTTTTTACACGTTCACAATACTTCCACTTAGAAACTAGGTGAAAATAAAAAAGCCGTCATAAAATTTGGTCATATCGAGTTGAAATGGCATTTAAATTTAACTAAATGTGATGAAATAAATACTGAGTAAATATTTATGCATTACATACGTCTTTACATCTATCAAATCTGATATTTACATTACATCTATCAAAACTGATATTTACAAAGCTTTGCGTGTGCCTATTTATGTCTCTAGAACTACCTACTGATTCGAATGAAACAGTTATGTATATGCTAGGTATGTTGGGTAGTTAATTGTTCGAGGGGTGAAGTAGGAATAACTCGTCGTTTAATAAACCTATAAATGTGAAACACTAGTTATGTAAAATTTGCCGATTACATGCAAAACGACCTATACGCATAATGACCAACGACAAATTATCATATTGACATGTACGCAGAACGACCAATAAGCTTAACATCGAATACGCAAAATCAGCTTAATCCGCGTGCATTAGTGAAGATCCTGAAGATAGATGAAGTATTCTGTAAACAACCCATGAATAGATTATGTGACGTTTTGCGAATTTACCGTGGAGAATTTTAATTCAATACTTTTCTTTGTAGGTGTCAACAGCGATACAGACATTAAAATAGACCAGAGAGTAAGTAAAATTATTAGTATGATCAAAAAGCCGAGAACAACTAGGGAAAAAGTTAAAGGCGATTGGACCGTTACCATATCAAAGAAAACTCGAAAGATGAAGTCGGATGAGTTGTTGGGGATGCAGACGAATTTCATTCCCAAAGAGCGAACTAAACATTTGCACAATTTAAGAACTGTCCTCTTATATTCGAATGCAACACCAATCAAAGGTTACAATGGCATTGGCTACACATGCTGTTTTTGCACTGAGGTATATCCGATCGGCAACGATTTAAAGAAACATATTCTTAACAATCACGACAACGCAACCAAATTACAATATATGAAAAAATGCTCCTTGACTGATTACGTTGTGAAGCTAGATATTACAGATTTGAGATGTGAAATATGTCGTAGTCATATTGATGACTTGGATAAGCTTATGGAACATGTACAGACTGAGCATGACAAGACAATCTTCACAGATATAAATACTCGCCTTCTGCCGTTCAGATTTGAAGGCATAGGAGGGTTTAATTGTGTAGTATGCTCTAATAATTTCGTTTTTTTCAAGTCTGTACAAGAACACATGAATGTACACTACAGAAATTACACGTGCAACATTTGCGATGCTGGTTTTGTTAACAGGAAAAGTCTTTCAAATCACATGGCGAGGCATAAACAAGGCGATTTCCCGTGCAGCTTTTGCCAAAAAAAATTCGACACTCATCTCAAAAAAGCGGCACACGAGAAATATGTTCACATAGAACGGGATAATAGAAGAAGCGTATGTGCTTTTTGCAAAAAGAAATTCGTAACTTACCAGACGAAAACACGACATATGGTAGAAGTACACGGAGTAGAACCCCTGGTGTTAGAATGCTTGGCTTGTGACAAAACGTTCACATCGCGAAATCAACTTACAGTGCACACGAGACGATATCACTTACTCGAAAGACCGTACGAGTGCCACCAATGTCAAATGAAATTTTATACACAAACCAGACTTAATTATCACATGCTCAAACATACAGGAGTAAAAAACTATACATGTGATGTATGTTCGAAGAGTTATGGCAGGAAGTTTACATTGAAGGTGCATATGCGGATTCACACACAAGATAGGAAGTACATTTGCGAACATTGCAAGCAATCATTTATACAAAAATGTACTTTGAAGAATCACATATGTGGAAAACATGGAGAGTTAGTTTCCTAGAGTATTTAAAGCAGCCGCTGTCGTCTGAACTCTGAAGTTTCAGTTGCAGAGTTGCCAGGTTATAAATTATAATAGAACTGTTTTTAGGGTACTATCAGCAAAAGCAGAAAAAAGTACCCTTATACGCCCGTCGTTCTCCGTCTGTCCGTCCGTACGTGTCACTTTTCAATCTGACACTGACATGCTGATAGTACCCTTGGAGCATTTCGCGATTGCGCGCTTAGCGCAACCGCACTCCAGCCTTGTTTTTTTCATATATGGCTTTTTACTCTTTAAGTGTAGTAGCTACCTATAAATATCATGAAGACTTTCTGCGTGAAATATAGGTACTTAATGACGATAGTTATTTTGTAAATACTTTTTAAAGTTAATAAATACTAAAAACTAGGGTAGGTCTAAAAGTTGAATGGAATGGAGGCTACAGTTAATTTTTTCTTTCTTAATATAATACATTTATCTGGCAAAAAATTAATAAAACCTTCGAAAAAAAAGTAAATCATTGACACTAGAAAGTTCATTTTCTCAAAGTTCTTTTTTTTCATATTTGTTAAACCATAGTTTTACGAGACAACGTCGCTTCCAAAATAGTCTGTGGAGTTTTTCCTTGATAATTTTATACATCTCGTTTATTTATATTATTGAGCGGAGTTTACGAAGCTCTTTCTTAGACGACTTGTGTATTTCGTTCGTGATCGAACTCCTCCTAAACGACTGGACCGATCTTTTGGAAATTTGGCACGGTCATAGTGACCATCACCGTGAGTGCATATATTCATAAAGATCGGTCCAGTCGTTTAGGAGTTCGACCCGGATCGACAAACTCAGCTCAATTATTGCAACAGCAGAATGCATTGCATACCTAGTTTTTTACATTTATTTTTACACTATCTCAATTTCGAGCTATTCTGTATTCTCAATTTCAACACATGTATTGCCGTGCCGGTAAAAAAATAAGTAAGCCTTTCTCCCCGCATAGCCTCCATCCACGAACTTTGACCCACCCCTGTGAATTGATGTATACTTTTTTTTCCTTTATTGTTCAATTAAACGTTTTTAAGTTTCCCTTATAGTTTCGTCATGTCCGTCCGTCCCTCCGTCTTCGCTTTTCCTCCCAAACGGCCAGTGCTAGAAACATGAAACTTTGCATGTATATTTACTACGCCGACAATGTGCTAAAGTAAAATTCTGAAAAATATTTTTTTTGGGGTACCCTCCCCTTACACGTAAAGTGGGGATTTTTTTTCTCGCCTCTACTCCATCGTGTGGGGTCTCATTAGATAGGTCTTTTAAAAACATGGAGGGGTTGCTAAGATATTTTTTTGATTTAAGTTCCTGTTTGCGAGATATCTAGCT
Organism: Nudaria mundana; assembly: GCA_963556515.1. NCBI lineage: Eukaryota > Metazoa > Arthropoda > Insecta > Lepidoptera > Erebidae > Nudaria > Nudaria mundana. The sequence continues at coordinate 7,261,087 of OY748309.1, forward strand.
TTGAAGAGCATATTTTTGCCAAAACAGGGCGTAAAATCTAAACGGCTGTCGTGAAGAACCTGAAAATTTCATGATGGGTAGTCCAAATAATAAACTTTAAAGGAAAACTATAACGGATAGTATAAGTCTGTTAGTTCAGGACTTGTAGAGGCTTTTTTGGGTAACTACCAAATTTGAACTTATCCACCTAAAAATGATAGCAAGTCCATCTCACCCCTTTGATACAAGTGCTTCTTTACACTATCCTTCACAATCCTTGTGCTCCAACTTACCTGCGTGAGCGCTTTGAGTATCTGGTCCCTAGGGACAAAGCGTGCCGTCTTTCCTCATCCCTTCTCCTTCGTACTCCTTCACATTTCACTTCCTGTTATGATAAATCCTTCACAATCCAGGCTGTCAGGTTATGGAACTCGCTTCCACACGACATTCGTGCGAGTCCGTCACTGGACGTTTTTAGGAAAAGAGTTAAGGAACTTTTTCTCTCTCAACCATGATTTTTATTTATTTTATTATTTATTTTACTTTGATTGTATGTATTATTATATCTCTTCAAATAATAGTATAAGTAGCATATATTTATGATTTGTAATATTATATTATAATATAAATGTGTGTGTTTGTATGTATATATGGACACAACCTATTAAGTATTATGTTTTAAACGTAAGTTATAATGTTTTGTTTCTTTTGTACCTATTTACTCTGTAGTTATTTATTATTATATGTTTTTTATATATATTATATGTAAGTATTTAAAAACACGATAAACACTTCTCCCTTAAATAAAACCTGGTCTCCTCTACAACTCTAAGGTCTGCTGGCAGATAAGTCACATTGACTTAAGCATGCCTTTGTGCATATTGTTTTTATTAAACGTTATAGCGTGTATTTGATCTATGTACAAGAAGATTAATAAAAAAAAGTGCTTTTGCATTCTAATTTCATATTCAAGTTGTCTAGATCCCACAGCACAAGGTCATAAAGCTAAGTTTGAAACGATGTTGTGTGAGAATGTCCAAAAACGAACGTACCACAACCAATGAACCAAGATATTCTGGATACCCGGTTTCAGTAAACAGTGTTTCCTAATAATCTGGGGGCACGGCAGTGAAAGAAAGAAAAGAAAGAAAAAATATTTATTTGCACACAGAGGTATAACTAAAATAAATAGATAAACGGCCCAGGGTACACAATCCCGCACAAAACAAAACCTAACAAAATATGTACTTACTTAAAAAAAAACAGGAAAATTAACTTTATAAAAAAAACTGAGGTGAGGCGCATTATATTAAAACAATAACTAAAAATGGAAAATAAAAAAATCAATAAAAAGAAAACAAACAAAATAAATCTGAAGTCGGGACGGCCACCCGATGCCAAGCGCCTGAGCAGACGTTCAGTGCCCTCTCAGTGCACAAACTAGGCCCTTTCTCAGCGCCCCCGCCAATAAAGTTTACAACAAGAAGTGCTATCTGTGAACAGAAATCTCTGTGTGTAGTGCTTTCTATGAACCGTAATATCTACGGACCGAATTTTCTATCAACAAAGATCTCTTTCGGTCGTGCTTTCTATGAACCGTAATATCTACGGACCGTATTTTCTATCAGCAAAGATATCTTTCGGTACTGCTTTCTATGAACCGTAATATCTACGGACCGTATTTTCTATCAACAAAGATCTCTATCGACAGCACTTTCTATGGACCGACATATCTACGGACCGTATTTTCTATCAACAAAGATCTCTTTCGGTCGTGCTTTCTATGAACCGTAATATCTACGGACCGTATTTTCTATCAGCAAAGATCTCTTTCGGTACTGCTTTCTATGAACCGTAATATCTACGGACCGTATTTTCTATCAACAAAGATCTCTATCGACAGCACTTTCTATGGACCGACATATCTACGGACCGTATTTTCTATCAACAAAGATCTCTTTCGGTAGTGCTTTTTATGAACCGTAATATCTACGGACCGTATTTTCTATCAAAAAAGTTTTCGGCGAAACTCTTCTGTATATGGTAGAGTCGATGAAGCGTGTTTCTGTATTACGTTCCACTATATCTATATCACTGTAAAGGGAGCTTTACAGTGATTTTTTTCTCTTTCTCTCCCTCTTTCGCATTATATTAAATAGGTAAGCTTTTTCAAAGTTTAAAAGTAAGTGAAATATAGTTAAAGCAGGCTACGGGCGCAATTTAATAATTTATCGAATCACTTGAATATTCAGAACTATCATTACGTGTAGACATAGGTAGCGCAGCACATTGTTTACATATCCTTCGTTGAGAGCTTGCAAGCGACCTAATAACCTATAAGCAAAATATGTTATACGTGGCTTGAAAATAATATGGGACCTATGAGCAATCTCTTGCAGGCATGCTTAGGATGGAAAAGACATGATAAAGGGCTGGCTTTGTACAATACAATACTTGTTTTATGTAATTAATTTAATATATACCATATTAAAATAAGCATTGATTAAAATAAATGTAATATAACTCGAACAATAAAAGTAAAATCATCAGTATAAAATAACAATTCAATTTTGGTTGTAGGTGGTCGACGTAACGCCATCAAAATGAATAATGAATCACTAGCAAACCCGAGGATAATTGAATTGGACAAACAACGCAGTAACATTAGAATTATCCTGCAATGTTCGAATGCAACTCCCATCCGTAGTACGGGTGGTATTGGGTATGCTTGCAGCTTTTGTGGCGACGAGTACCCAGATCCTGCAGATTTAAAAAGGCATACGATCGAAGTTCATGACGATAAGACTAAATTAAAATTCATGGCTAGGGCAAAGATGTTTTCATATCTTGTTAAACTAGATATTACTAATTTGTGTTGTAAACTATGTAATGCGCAAGTAGATAGTTTAGACTCTTTAACTGGTCATCTCCTAAATATACACGGGAAACCAATACATACTGACATCAAAACTTATATAATGCCATTTAAATTTGATACTGATGTAATAACGTGCATATTTTGCTCAGAAATTTTTAACAAATTAAAAACCCTACAACAGCATATGAACGCTCATTTTAGAAACTTTATATGTGAATATTGTGACGCAGGATTCATTAATCAAAATATTTTGACTACACACGCGAAATCACATAAATATGGCACTTTCAAATGTGATCGCTGCTCAAAAGTGTTTGACACACTAACAAAAAAGAAAAGCCATGAAAAGTCCGTACATGTACATGCGAGTTTACGTAACAAATGTAGATACTGCACTTTGAAGTTTTCAAATGCCAGGGGAAGGGACCATCATTTGGTTAAAATTCACGGAGTTCATTTAAAAACTGTTCAATGTCACGCGTGTGATAAAACATTTGACAACAAAAGTGCGTTGACTGTACATACCAAACGCGATCACTTAATGGAACGCAGATTTAAGTGTACTCAGTGTGATATGGAGTTTTTTGGATCCACTGCGCTGAAGCTACACATGGTGAAGCATACAGGCGCCAGAGAGTTTAAATGTGACGTCTGCTTAAAGTCTTATGGAAGGAAGAAAACACTGTCTGAGCATATGAGAATACATAATGATGAGAGACGATTTAAGTGTGAACATTGTGGACAAGCATTCGTTCAGAAATGCAGCTGGAAGGGTCACATGAGGAATAGACACGGGGTGCTTGTTTGATTTGTCGGTTTTTTTGTACCGATGATAACTTATTGGTGTTTTTATTTGTTAAGCCGTTTGATCAATTTAGCAAAATTTTACTTTAACACGGGAATTAATTCAAAAGCTTCATCTTTAATTGCTTGACGTTTCGATCACATTACACCGACCGTAGTCACAGGCTGACTGTCACAAGCGGACATAGATTATGAAACGCGAAAGTTTAAAAGTTAAGATTCAGCAAAATGTTTGTAGAATTCTGTTCTTCTTATGTCATAAACTGTATCATACTTGTCTTGTGTACTGTACTTTACCTTATAACATTAAAAAAATAAAAGGGCGGCTGTTGAAAATAAATTGTCAAATTCGAGCTGGGTTTTCTTTTTAATTTTAATTGGTTTTTCAATTTTGTATTGGCTTCATGGTCATGGCTCGGACTGCAGAGATTCTATTTCGTGGTATTTAACATCTGTGATGGTCATGGCTATTGGAATTTTTGTTAAAATTACTGAGTGGTTATGGTTTTTCTATAGGGCTCGGTAACGGCAATAGGCTTGCCTCTATTACGTAAGACCAACAAAATTACTGTAATATTATGCCTTTACCTACCGCTTTGGGGATATAGACGTGAATCGGTGTGATGATATGTAACATGTATGTTTTCATTGGACATAGTTACCAAAAGTTTATCCACTACTTTTTCTATACGTGTTTGTGTTAGGTTAGGAGCGGGTTCAGGGGCGGGGCCCCAAGTGATCTTTGTATACGTCCACGCCGTCCGCCCTGGACCCCAACCTGACCACCATAACGGAGTGGCAGGTTGGGTGACCGAACTTCAAAGATCCAGACTTGTGTGGCCAAAACGAAGTTATATTATTTGTAATGTCGGAGAAACCCGATACGGAGTTTGCTACCCCCGGCTCCGGCACTGCCCTCGCCAGGTCAGTGTCGGACCGAAACGACGACGCATCACACTCACGGACGCCGAACTTGCCCAGCGCTACGGAGGCTCGCGTCACGCTGCCAAGTCGCAGCGTGACGTCGACGCCTTCATGGTTTGATATGTCCATGGCTGCCGGGACTGACAGTGAGTCAGAGCCCGGCACCGTGGAAACGGAGACGGAGCCAGAGCCGGCGCGCTCTGTTTACCTGAAGAGGGGCCGTCAGAAGAGCGCGCTGGTGAAGAAAACGCAGCCGGTGCCGAAGGACGGTCCGTCGACATTGGTGGTTTCCAGCGAATGCGAGGAGCCACCGGTCAAGGCGGTCCGAGTCCGGAAGTCCGGAAACGACACCAAGGGGCGGGCACCAAACCCCAGCATAACGGTGCCGTTCCTGCCCAGCGGTAGGGACAAAGAGGTGCCGGCCGCGCGAGGGCTGATGGGGGCTCTTGCCCGGATCGTTGACACCATGAAAGGCGGCAAAAACCTTCCGGGCAAGAAGAAGGTGGTGTCGGACGCCATTGCCGACGCTCACCTGTCCCTCGATGAGCTCCTCGCGCGGAGCATTTCCGAGGAGGAGACGAAGCTCAGAGACCAGGTAGCGACCCTGGCTGCTGAGCTCGCCTCCTCCCGGAAGCAGACGGAGGCCCTGCGACAGGAGGTCGCCAACCTTACCATTTTAGTCAAGGGGCCTCCGGAAACCCAGAAGACCGGACCCTCACTGCCTCCACCGACGGCTAGACCGGCAGCCATGGCGACGCCCAGGAGTGCGCTCGGAGCGCCTCCTGCATCGCCGCCGCAGACTGCGCCGACACCGATGCAGATTCTGGCGGCGATTGAGAGGCGCCTGGCGGTCCTTGAAGACCGGTCATACCGCCCCCCGCTGGCACGACCCGCGTTGTCGTACGCGGCTGCCGCCAGCGGGGCTCTCGCTCCTGGGTCCAATTCAAATAGGTCTGCTGCCCGCCCAGCCCCGCCCAGGTCCGATCCACCAGCAACTCGGACACCGGCTAAGCCGGCCACGACGGCAAAGCCGAGGAGAAAAGGGAGGCCTGGCGCCACCCCTGCTGCTCTCGCGTCCCATTCTGCTCCCGCTGCACATCCTTCCAGAGAGGAGGGATGGGAAGTAGCGGGAGCGAAAAAGAAAAAGAGGCGGAAGAAGGCCGCCAAAAAAGTGGCTGAAGCCGTCGCGACGAAGGCGCCGAAGAGACCCCGCCCTCCTCGCTCCACCGCCGTCGTCCTGACAGTGACGACGATGGGTGCAGAGAAGGGAGTGGGGTACGCCGATGTTTTGAAGAAGGTCAAGGCATCGGTGGACCTTAAGGCCCTCGAGATACCGGGGGGGCTCCGGTGCAAGACTACTCGCACCGGGGCTCGCCTACTCGAGCTCTCCGGCGCCTCCAGCGGCCCCAAAGCTGACGCCCTAGCGGCTAAGCTGAGGGACACGCTGGACCCAGAAGCCGTCCGCGTCTCCAGACCCACCAAATGCGCTGCATTGCGCATCTCGGGCCTGGATGACGCGGCCACGACGGAGGAGGTTATTTCCGCCGTCGTGGAGGCGGGCGGCTGTCCCCATGACCAGGTGAAGGCTGGAGAGATCTCCTTCAGCCCCACCGGTCATGGAACGACAGTCGTCCAGTGCCCCATCGCGGCGGCACTTAAAATTGCGGACGGACGGAGCCTCCTTATAGGGGGCTTCCTCAGGGCGCAGGTGCACCTCCTGCGTGCCCGGGAAACCAGGTGTTTCCGGTGCATGATGGTGGGGCACGTAGGAGTGCAGTGCGCAGTGGAAGACACCGTGGGTGATCGATGCTTCCGCTGCAGCCGGCCCGGTCACAAGTCCAACGCCTGTGACGCACCGCCTCGCTGCTACAGATGCGAGGCGGAGGGCAAAACGGCGGACCATCGGGTCGGCAGCCGTTCCTGCGCCGCTATGAGGCCAAAGCCTCGTCCGTCCGCTGGGAGCAGCGGGGGTGCCGCTACTGCGCGGCCAGATTCGCGGAGGGATGCTGATATGGACGTCCATTAATGGACACCCATATCCGCATCCTACAGGCGAACTTGAACCACTGCCGCGCTGCTCAGGATCTTCTGTACCAGAGCATCGCGCAGTGGTCCATAGACCTGGTCGTGGTCGCCGAGCCGTACTATGCCCACCCGGGAAGCCTGGTGGCGCAAGACGGCTTGGCCTGCATCTTTGGGGGGTCCGCCGCAAACACCTCGCGGCTTGCAATTATTGCAAACGGCCGAGGCTGCGTTGCGGCGGAATATGAAGGGGTGGCAGTCGTGGCCGCATACATCTCGCCGAACAACATTAACGACGCTCAGTATGAGCTATGGCTCACTGAGCTCGACGTCGTCTTCACTGCGTGTCGTCCTCGCCCTGTCCTTCTCCTGGGAGACTTTAACGCCTGGTCTACGGCGTGGGGCTCTCGGGTAACCAATGGCAGGGGGAGATTACTTGAGGACTGGGCCACTACACGTGGACTAGAGCTCCTCAACCGGGGGAATGTTGCCACCTTTTGGCGGTCGGGGGTCAGCTCGGTTGTGGACTTAACGTTCGCGACCCCTGCCCTCGCCCGCCGTATTATGGGCTGGTGCGTGGAGGAGGGTGTGGAGACGCACTCGGACCACCGATACATCCGGTTCGAGGTCGTCCCCCCACCTAACCTTCCACAGCCGGTACCGAATCCCCCGGAACCGCGTTGGGCGCTCAAGAGTTTAGACCGGGAGGCTCTCCTGGAGGCATCCATCGTGCAGGCCTGGATTCCAGCGCCGGACAGACCTGTTGACGTGGATGCCGAGGCAGAGTGGTTCAGGAGAGCCATGTCGCAAATCTGCGATGCGGCGATGCCTAGGGTTACACCCGGCCCGGCCAGGAAGCAGGTGTACTGGTGGTCGGAGCACATCCCTCCGAGCATGGCTCCGTCTCAGACGCCCAATGCGGATAGCAGCGAAAACGACGTACCCGAAGTCAGAGAGGGTGAGTTAGGAGCGGTGGTGCTTCGGCTCAGTCGCCGGAAAACTACCGCCCCTGGACCCGACGGCATTCCGGGCCGTGTATGGGTCCTGGCCCTCGAGGAACTCGGGCCTCGACTGAGGGGGCTCTTCAGCGCATGCCTCGAAAGGGGCCAGTTTCCCAAGGTGTGGAGGACGGGGAAACTGGTCCTGATCCGGAAAGCGGGGCGGCCGGTGGACTCACCGTCCGGTTACCGGCCGATCGTGCTGCTCGACGAGGTGTGTAAGCTCTTTGAGCGAATTATCGCGGAACGCCTCGTCGAGCATCTCACGCGTGTGGGCCCAGACCTGGCGGATAACCAGTATGGTTTCCGTCGGGGACGGTCCACCGTGAGCGCGATCATGCGCGTGAAGACCCTAGCGGAGGAAGCAGTCTCGCGGGGCGAGGTGGTGTTGGCGGTGTCTCTTGACATCGCCAACGCCTTTAACACCCTACCCTGGAGTTGCGTTAGGGAGGCACTGGTATATCACAAAGTGCCTCTCTACCTCCGTCGTATTGTCGGGGCATATTTATCCGAGAGGGCTATAACTTACCCTAGCTGGCTCGGGCCAGCTCGGCGAGATGTATCGTGTGGTGTTCCACAGGGGTCGGTCCTAGGACCTCTCCTGTGGAACATCGGATACGACTGGGTGTTGCGGGGTGCGTTGCCTGAGGGCGTCAGCGTAACTTGTTACGCCGACGATACCCTCGTCACGGCGCGGGGAGCAACGCACCAGGAGGCAACACTCAAGGTCACGACTGGGGTTGCTGTAGTCGTGGGTCGGATACGGCGGCTGGGACTGGACGTGGCACTGAATAAGTCCGAGGCTCTGTGTTTTCACGGACCTCGGCGCGGGCCACCTCCAGGATCCAGCATAAATGTAGGGAGCGTTAGCATCGGCATCGAGCCCTCCATGAAGTATCTGGGACTCGTACTCGATGGCCGGTGGAACTTCGGACCACATTTCCGAAGTTTGGTCCCCAAAGTGACGGGGGCAGCAGCCGCGCTTTCGCGACTGATGCCTAACTTAAAGGGACCCAACGCTTCCTGCAGGAGACTGTACCTGGGGATCGTGCGGAGTATGGCCGTATACGGGGCTCCCGTATGGGCGGCGAGACTGACGGCCAACAACGCTGCTATATTGCACAGATCGTTGAGGACCTTGGCCGTCAGGACAATAAGAGGGTACCGCACGATCTCTCTAGAGGCTGCATGTCTCCTAGCCGCGACCCCTCCATGGGACCTGGAAGCGAGAGCCCTTGCGTCATTGTTTCAATGGCACAAGGAGGCGCTGGAGCGGGACCACAGGCCTGCGTCTCGAGAAATCGAGGCCCAGCGGTCCCATCTCCGCCAGGATCTCATGGAGACATGGAAGGTGCGACTTGAGCAACCTAAGTGGGGAACCACCACCATCGCGGCGGTGAGACCGATCATGGAGGACTGGCTGCAGAGGCAGCACGGTGGCCTCACGTACCGTGCGACACAGATCATCACCGGGCACGGAAACTTTGGTGGGTATCTGTTTCGCATGCATCGTGAGGTCACACCCGCGTGTCAACACTGCGAGGCTTCCGGCGAAGACACGGCATTCCACACGTTGGTGGAATGCTCAGCGTGGGCAAGTCAGCGCCGGGACCTCGTTGTGGGCCTGGGCGTGGATACTCTCTCACTGGAGACCATGCTACGAGCCATGGTCTCTAGCGAGAGCCAGTGGAACGCGGCCGTTTCCTTCTGCGAGCAGGTTATGCTCGTGAAGGAGACGGCTGGAAGGGCGAGGGAGCGTATCCTCCCCGCTGAGTTCCGAAGTCTGCGGCGAGGGCGCCGCATACGTGACTACGCCCAGGACCATCGACCTCCATGATCGGGGCCTGAGGACGATGGATTAGCAACCCACCGTCCCTACAGAAGCAGGCTAGAAGGGCTGCGTGATGTGGGGCTTCACCCCATGCACGCCTTCACTCACCGACGCGGGATAAAACCCGACCCTAGAGATGCGGGGTAACACCCGACCACCACGCAGTGGCCACTCAAGTGACCAAGGTCCGCCGGGTGCCACTGGGAATTCTTTCAGTATCTACCGGAGGCACTCGGCAATGGACGTAGGTGCGGCCGCAGCCACAAGCCGCGGATTAAAAAAAAAAAAAAAAAAAAAAAAAAAAAAAAAAAAAAAGGAGCGGGTTCACGTTTGTAGTTAAATGAAACTCCATTGAAACGTGATGAATAGCAACCAGACTACGGACACTTCAGCTCTAAACTCATTAGGTTCAGATCTAGTCTTTGAAAACTTTATTACAATGCATATGTTTGGGAAAAATTCAGTAATCCCAAGTATCTAGGAATGGTAGACAGAATAATTATATGTATATTTTATGTATACTTATTGTTACATTTTTGGTTGGTACTTAGGGGGCATTAAAAATATCTGACTCAATTTGTCATGGCCTGTACGCATTGCTCCAATTGCTCAAATAAATAACTGAGACTCTGGCAATATATCTATAATATGAGTGAACACGAGACAACACGAGACAAGTGTCAAATGGTAATTAATGTAGTTATGTAATGTATACAGGGTATACAGGGACATATAAAATCTAAATTTAGTGTAGTAAGTCTGATAAATGTGTTACTGTTTACATTGGATATGAAATAGATAAACGCAGCATATAGTAAACACATCCGTTTGGTGAGAGCTCGTAAGCGACTTTAGTTCGCGCTAACGTGAAAACACGTCTCAAGTCAGGCTTTTCCACAAGCTTCCTTTGATCTGTGTTAATGTGTTCACACACTAACCCGGCCACAAGTTTACACGAGCAATTTTTCTGTTATTTGTGATTTTTTTTTGCCATAAGCTTACTTTGTTTTGTGGTCAAAGCCAACACTAGCCCGGATCGGCACAAACTCACCAGCACACAAACCAATCCGAAGAGCCCGATTACACGCTTGTTTGTGGACGCTGGTCGAAGTTTGCCAAGAGTGGAAATAGGGAATCAAAAGTTTATCTCCAGGTAATAATCTATACGGACATGTGTTAGGTGTGGTTTCACTTCCGTAGTTTGTGTTGTCTGTAGTGAGTGAAGAAGATCGGTATCTTGAAACCTGTACAATAGGCACCAGACTACGGACACTTCTACTCCAAGCCCATAGGACCAATCGCTTGTATGCGCTGCTCCAATTCACAGAAAACTGAGGCTCTGGCAATATATCTGTATTATGGAAAGTGAACCCACAGTATACCGCTGCCTACCCCTTCGAAGACAGGTGTAATAGGGTACATGCATACAACTAAAATTAAAAATTAAATCTATTTATTAAATAAAGGAATCCCAAAATATGTAGGTACCTATATTGTATTCAATCTTATGATCCCAGTTGTGTTTATTTTTAACAAGAGGGCACCCCCGCTTGACAAATTAATTACACTAAAACCTTCCTCGAGAAAAACTCTATTCATTTGTGAAAACCGCATCAAAATTCGTTGCGTAGTTTTAAAGCTGTAAGCTACATAGGGAACGGAACCGTAACCGTTTTGACATTTAATAAAAAGAAGGTTATTTGACTTGACAGTCATCTACCCTATTATATAGGTATCGTAACATACCCATCAGTACACCTACACAGGCCTATACCTCACTCAATGGCCTGTTTCCAAGTGTTATGAGAGTCTATAAAGGTATCCCCCCTAAATCGACGTGTTGCTTTCCCGTACGGGACCCCCCGTATGATTTTAAATCTCTCCGCAAGACTGTGCCGCTCGTCTTTAAAATGCTTTTGGGAGAGAAGCACCTTGTTTGAGCACCGTAAGGCGATGGTTTGCTGAATTTGAGAGAGGTCGAGTTTCTTTACATGACGAATTTCGTGAAGGGCGGCCTTCAACTGCCGTCAACGAAAATAATGTGGCTACTGTTAAGCGGTTAATTGAAGAAAATCCGCGGATTACCTATGAGACAATTCGAGTACTATTGGGGATTGGTATGAGTCAAATCCAGAAAATTTTACACGAAGAATTGAAAGTTCGGAAACTTTGTTGTCGTTGGGTCCCTCATGAACTGACAGCGGAGCAGAAGCGGGCTGGCGTGGAATGGTGCTCACAGATGCTACTGAAGTACGACCACGGACATTCTAATGCTGTTTATGACATTGTCACAGGAGACGAAAAGAGGATTTATTGTTTTGAACCCGAAAAATAACAGCAATCTTGTGAATGGGTGTTTGAAAATGAGAACAAGCCAACAAAAGTGAGGCAGGCGAGAAACGTTGGTAAAAAAATTATCGCGTTTTTTTTCTCAGCTACGGGTCCCATCTGTACAATTCCACTTGAAGATCAAAAGAGTGTTAATGCCGAGTGGTATTCTACCATTTGTTTACGCAGGGTGTTAGAAAAAGTTCGCCAAAGACGACCCAAAAGCCGCGTTCTCCTACATCATGACAACGCTTCTTCACACACGGCCAACAAAACAAAGTCATTTTTAGCTTCCGAAAAAGTACAACTCGGCACCCATCCTGCGCGTAGCCCCGACCTAGTACCCTGTGATTTCTGTATTTTCCCCAAAATCAAAGATTTGATGAGAGGTTTCACTTTTACCAACTCCGAAGAGGCAGTGATAGCTTTCAATCAACACGTAGAAAACATGCCTTCAGATCTTTGGTCCTCCTGTAAAAAAATGGTTCGATCGCATGAAAAATGTTTAAAATGTAAAGTATTTTGAAAAGCAATAAACAAAATATTTTGGTCATGTTGTTTTTTTAAGTTACGCAAAACTTATAGTGTGACCTACGTATTGTGTAGAATGTTGTATAGCAAACACAGAATGCGAGCATTTCTTCGTAGACGGATTGGGAGCCACCTGAGTTCTTTACGGAATTATGAGATACCTGCGTTATTTAAAGATAAAACGAATACACAGATTTTGCAAACACTCAAGTTTATATAGGAGCTCCTCGGTGACATCCAAGTAAATGCATAGTCGAGAATAGGCTGAATCAACGTCCGTGTAATGGAGATTTTTATATCCCTTTAAGAATCTTACATGTCGCAATCGCATAATAAATAGAACGAAAATACCGTAGTAAAGGAAGGATTTTTTTTTTAAATTCCGCGACACTAATCCGCGGTCACCCCATCGTCCATTGACGGACGCCCCGGGTACGCACTTTGACTTTTACGCACGTGAGTGGGCTGAGACCCCACATAACGCAACTCTTCTGCTTCTGTAAGGACAGTGGGTTACCAGCCCGGCGTCCTCATGCCCCGATCCTGCGCGTAGACGGACGGTTCAATTGTAATAAAATATCGAATCACTTTAATATTCATAATTATCATTACATATTCGAATGGTGTCAAATTCGATTACGTTACATCGATTGCCTACAATTTCATTTTGTTCATTTAAATGCTCAATTCATCGCTATTTAAGTATTGCTAAATTCAAATAAAAAAATATTGCGTCTAAATCAAAACCTTTTTCTTTTGGAAGTCGTTTTAAAATAAATTCATGAAAAATGCTCTATATAGAACGTAAATAAACAAAAAAATTTGGTAAACGCCTTGAAAATAGAGAAATAATATGCGGTTTACGAGCAATCTCTTCCAGGCAACCTTAAGCTAGAAGGAATATTACAAGACATGAGAAGCTGTGATACATAAGACGAGTGTAAAATAAGCATTGATTAAAATATATCAAATACAACGCGAGCAATAGTAGTAAAACCCTCAACATTAAATAACAATTTACTTTTGGTTGTAGGTGGTCGACGTAACGCCATCGAAACGGATAATGAAACACTAATAAAACCGAGGATATATGAATTGGATAAACACCGCAGTAACGTAAGAATTATCCTGCAATGTTCGAATGCAACTCCCATCCGTTGTATGGGTGGTATTGGGTATGCTTGCAGCTTTTGTGGCGACGAGTACCCAGACCCTGCAGACTTAAAAAGACATACTATCGACGTTCATGACGATAAGACTAAATTAAAATTCATGGCTGGGAAAATGATGTTCTCATATCTGGTTAAACTAGATATTACAAATTTGTATTGTAAAATATGTAATGCGCAAGTAGATAGCTTAGATACTTTAACCGATCATCTCCTCAATGTACACAGTAAATCATTACATACTGACATCAAAACTCATATAATGCCATTTAAATTTGACACTGATGTACTAACATGCATATTTTGCTCAAACATTTTTAACAAATTCAAAAATCTACAACAACATATGAACACTCATTTTAGAAATTTTATATGTGAATATTGTGACGCAGGATTTATTAATCGACATATCTTGTCTTCACACACAGACTCACATAAATTTGGCACTTTCAAATGTGATCTCTGCTCAAAAGTGTTTGACACACTCAGAAAAAAGAAGAGCCATGAAAAGTCCGTACATATACATGCGAATTTACTTAGCAAATGTGGGTACTGCAATTTGAAGTTTACAAATTACAAAAGGAGGGACCATCATTTGGTTAAATTTCACGGTGTTAACTTAAAAGCTATTAAATGTCACGCGTGTGATAAAACATTTGATCACAAAAGTGCATTGACTGTACATACGAAACGCGATCACTTAATGGAACGCAGATTTAAGTGTACTGAGTGTGATATGGACTTTTTTGGATCCAATGAGCTGAAACTACACATGGTGAAGCATACAGGCGCCAGAGAGTTCAAATGTGACGTCTGTTTGAAGTCTTATGGAAGGAAGAAAACACTAACTGAGCATATGAGAATACACAATGATGATAGACGATTTAAGTGTGAGCATTGTGGACAATCATTCGTTCAGAAATGCAGCTGGAAGGGTCACATGAGGAATAGACACGGGGAGCTTGTTTGAATTTTCTTGGGTTATCTCGATAATGTCTTTTTCTTATTTTATTTATCTTCCTAACCCGTTGGATCAATTTAACTAAATGTTTTTAGAACCCTATTTTTACTGAGAATCCATAAACTGTGTCATATAATAGTAAAAAAGGCAGTTGACAATTAATGTCAACCTTTAGCGAGATTTCATACTACGTGTATAATCTATACGTGCTTATGTTGGGCCACCTTTTTTGCTATTATTACGGTATTGAAATATAAAACGCCATTGATAGAAACGTGATCAATAGCTACCGGATTACAGACACTTACTAAACACAGTGAATTCACAGACCCATTTCTTGATAATTTTATTAAAATCTGTATGCTTTAGAAACTTTTTGTATAAAAAAGCATCTGGGAATAGTATGGAGACAGCATAATATTGTTTTATTTATTGTAGATATATTTTATTTATATTTTTATGTTTATTTTTATTTATTAGTATTATATGACATTTGAACAGTTACGTCGTGTTTTAATATTTCTTTTCACATGGATATCCACCTAGTTAGCACAGGGATAATTCTATTCCATTTTAAATACTACGTTTACCAAATTGCAGTTGTTATCAAGTGGTTTGGAGTTTATTCAGAGGAGGCTACCACGTCACGTCATTCTGAAGGGTAGAAAGAGTCATTTATTCATTCTCAAAGCCATTAGTACAAGCACTTGAATAATAAATCCTTTTCTTTGTAGGTAGCCAACCAAAAAGTGTTGTGTTAAAAGACAATAACACATTAAAAAGTGAGGACGAAGATAAAGCTAATGACCCAGTAAAATATGAGATCCAAGATGATAATATCGATGATGAAAATGATAAAATAGAAACTAAGATCGAAGATGAAGACGATGAAATAAAAAGTGAGATCGAAGATGAAGACTATGACGAATTGATTAAAAGTGAGGACGAAGATATTATGCCTCATACTCTAAATAAATTTGCACCGAGGACTAAACTGGAGAAACATGGAAACAGTATTAAAGAAAAACTTTTAAATTCTAACGCTACACGACCTAAAAGTGTCGTATCTAAAGACAATGGCACTACAGAAAGTGAGGACGAAGATAAAGTGCCACATACTCTAAATAAAACTGCTCCAAGGACAGACTTGGTGAAACATAGAAACAATATAAAAGAAATACTTTTAAATTCCAATGCTACACCTATACGACGTTACGGAGGAATCGGTTACACGTGTTGCTTCTGTGATAGTCGGTATGCCAAAGCTGTAGAATTAAAAAGACACACTTTAGACGAACACAAGGATCTATCTGAAGCAAATTTTATGAAAACTATGAATATGTCTGAATACGTGGTGAAACTTGATATTACTAAACTTTCTTGTAAATTGTGTGATGCGCAAGTAGATACATTAGAGAATTTTGTGGAACATTTAATAACTTTACACAAAATAAATATGTTTGTTGACATTAAAAATCACATTCTACCTTTCAAATTTGAGGACGACAAATTGCGATGTACGATTTGTTTGCAATACTTCGACAATTTCAGAATATTAGTCAGTCATATGCATATCCACTACAGAAATTTTATTTGCCACATTTGCGATTCCGGTTTCGTGAACCGTAACGCGTTAACACAGCACTCTGAGACACATAGAGTTGGGAAATTTCCTTGCGACTATTGTACAAAAATATTATCCACTCATGTGAAAAAGAAATTTCATGAAAGGTCTCACACGCATTCTGAAGCCTTCAAATGTGGATATTGTTCAGAAATGTTCAAAGACTGTAGGAAAAGAAATGATCATTTAACTACAGTTCATGGTATTGGGCGTGCAGCATTAAAATGTCAGGCATGTGACAAAACATATAGTACCAAGAGATTGTTGAAGACTCACATCAAAAGAGATCACCTAATGGAACGACGCCACAAGTGTACTGAGTGTGACATGGAATTTTTTTCCTCGTCACATCTAAAAAATCATATGGTGACCCACACAGGTTCAAGGGCGTTTCGTTGCGATATTTGTCTGAAATCTTTCGGGAGAAAGAAGACTCTTAATTCTCATATGCTTGGGCACAAGCCTGGACAATTCAAATGTGAAAAATGTAATAAGACCTTTGTGCAAAAATGTAGCTGGAGGTTACATATGCGTACTAAGCATGGAGAAATTGTATAATCAAAAATTTGGCAAAACAAAAATGTAGCTGTATATTGTACCCTATATGCGTACTAAGCATGGAGAAAGTGTATAATCAAAAATCTGGCAAACATAAAAAAAATCAGGCTTTCTTTCCTATTACGTTAAATTTCTGGCAAAGAGTGGATGTATAATTTGCTCTTATCGATCTCTTCGAGGAAACAGGCGTGATTCTATATGTAAAAATCTTGAATTGTAGATGTTAACTAATGACTTCCTTGGTTGTTTTCGCAATATTATTACTTACCAATCAATTAAATCATTTAGCCTTGCCTTTTTCTGCGTTTTATTATAATTATACTATAGTGAATAATGATTATGCGAAAGACCTGTTCACCATCACATTTTTCTTGTAAAACTAAGGATACAAGTTCAAATACACACATTACCAGCTAGTCTCAAACTACGCAAACCTTGTGCTATATGATGAAAAGTAAAAAATTGATTGAAATACTTAAATTTTAAAACACCCCAACTCAGAAACAAATATTTGCAAATGGTACAAAACCTTGCATTTCCATGTTTTATTATACTACGGTTATGCGAAAGAGTTGATCACCATTACATTTTTCTTGCAAAACAAAGGATGGAGACAAAATTCACATATTACGAACTCTCAACCTAGCAGACATTGTGCTACCATCATCCACCGAGCTTTTTCCCAACGCAGTTAGGATCGGCTTTCCTGTCTAACTGCGATGCGACTGAACTCAGATATTTTCCGTGAAGCGACTGCCACCTGACCTCCACAACGTGTGCGTTCGCGCAGCGGAATGTTGTTGAATTTAAAGATTTTTGAATTTGAAGATTTTTGGGTGCAAAGGGGCTCTACCAACATCTATAGGGCCCCAGCGACCTCACCTGCTAGTGGCGCACCTGCTGATAAACGGACGAGGCTCGTTAATTTACGGTACCTATGGAGTGGCTTCGGCCCCTACGTGGGTACCAGGTGGTACAACAGTGTTGGTCCGGGGGGGTACCACCGTGCAGCTGTGCTAAAGCCCCCCAAGTAACCCAGCCCAGGCTGGGTTGCGTTAGGGGTTCAGCAGCTGCACCGCCGGGCCCGGGGCGATGTATGGTGCAGCAGGCATGGGACCAGTGGGGGCGAAACGGAGTCTAGTGTGGGTGGTGTGGGTCGATTCGCCGGCCAGGGAGACCCTTAGCAACGGCGTTGCCGCGGCCGCCCGCAACACAGTCATGGGGCCCGCCTGGGGCCAACCACCCCAGGAGGCTGCCCCACATGTTGCGCATAATCCTGATGTGGGATCGCCGCTCCGGGTGGTAACCGGTGTGGGGTAGCGGCGGCCTTGCATCAGGGGGGTTTGGGAGCCCTTCCGTCCGGCGGGTCGGCTCCGACCTAACCACACGGTTCTAGACAAAGCTAGCCCCTGCGCTTTGTCACTTACTGCTGCACCAAATGTCGCCCTGTCTTCACGCTTCTTCTTCAAAATCTACAATGGCAGTGCAACAAAAAAGAAATAAACGTTACACAGCGGCCCTAGGAAACCCCACAACTTCACATTTCGAGGTGGAGTTCACTAACGTCCGTGGACTCCATGCGAACCTCGATACCGTCCACCACCACCTTGAGACGGCACGGCCCGCTGTGATGTTCCTCACGGAGACACAAATACGCCGCCCTGACGACACGTCTTACCTGTGTTACCCCGGCTATGTCATCGAGGAACAATTTCGAGACAAAGCCGGGGTGTGCGTGTTCGTTAGGGCGGATGTTTGCTGCCGCCGGTTGCGCTGCCTAGAGAACCCCTCCAATTCCGTCCTTTGGCTGCACGTAGACCATGGCTCTATGAGCCAGATCTACGTGTGCGTCTACCGATCCCACACAGGGGATTCTGAGACAACAAAGCTCTTCCAGTACCTCAGCGAGACGGCTGATGAAGCGCAGGTGCGGTTCCCGAACGCTGACCTAGTGTTTCTGGGGGACTTCAATGGCCATCACATTGAATGGCTGGGGTCCCTCAAGACTGATCATGCGGGTAGAGCCGCCCATGCGTTCGCTCTCTCCCACGGTCTGACCCAGATGGTATGCGGGATCACCCGGATACCAGACAGGTCAGATCACGCGCCCGCTCTGCTGGATCTACTGCTGACGAGTCGCCCAGCCCAGTACAGTGTTTCGGTAGGAGCCCCACTGGGTAGTTCCGACCACTGTGTTGTTCACGCTGGCATGAAGGTGTCACCTCCTGCACGTCCTGTGCAAACGTCACGACGACTATGGCACTACTCGTCAGCGGATTGGGACGGTCTACGCGATTATTTTGCGTCCGTCCCCTGGAGCCAGCGCTGCTTTGTAGGAAAGGCTCCTTCGGATAGTGCTTCTGCTATTGCTGGCGAGATCAGTTTAGGGATGGATTATTACATCCCTTTCACTGATGTCGCCAGTATCCGCAGAGCCCGTCCCTGGTTCGGGCGAGATTGTGCCAAAGCTGTTCGACAAAAACAGTCGGCATATCGCGCCTGGATCAGGGCCCGGGCTGTGCGCGACCCAAACGTGGGCCACCTCAAAGCAGCGTACAACCGGGCCACAAAGTCGAGTAAGAGGGCCTTTAAGAGAGCGGATGCCCAGCGCGTCGCGCGGCTTGGTCAGGAGCTCACTTCCCATCCCACGGGCAGCCGTGGATTCTGGCAACTGGCCAAAGCCGTGCAATCTAACTTTTGTCAGCCCTCGCTGCCACCGCTGCGTTACCCAGATGGAACACTGGCTCACAAAGCCCAAGAGAAAGCGGATATGCTCGCAGACCTCTTTGCGGCTAATTCCCGGGTCGACGACCGTGGCCTGCAGCCCCCCGCCATCGCCAACTGTGGCCACACAATGCCTGATATTGTTATCAGGCAATGTGATGTACGGGCAGTGCTGCGGTCACTCGACACGCGGAAAGCCAGTGGCCCTGACGGCATTCCAGCGGTGGTGCTACGAAAATGTGCAGCTGAGTTGTCTCCAGTATTAACGCGTCTGTACCGCCTGTCATACTCTTCAGGGCTCGTGCCGGAGGTCTGGAAGGAGGCGAACGTACAACCGATCCCCAAGAAAGGGGATCGGTCCGATCCAGGCAACTATCGACCCATAGCTGTCACCTCAGTCATTTGCAAGGTGCTTGAGCTCCTTATAAATAAGCAGCTCATGCAATTCCTAGAGGATCACTCGCTAATCAATGATCGACAATACGGCTTCAGGCCAAAGCGATCAACGGGTGATCTTCTGGCATTCGTAACGCATGTCTGGGGTGGGGCTATGGAAAGGCACGGCGAGTCCTTGGCTATTAGCCTGGACATCGCCAAAGCCTTCGATAGGGTCTGGCATGCTTCGCTCCTTTCCAAGCTTCCGGCATATGGTCTACCTCCTCAACTGTGCAGCTGGATTGCCAGCTTTTTAAACGAGCGCCGAGTGCGGGTCCTCTGCGATGGCCAGGCTTCTCGCTTCTTGCAAGTGAATGCCGGGGTACCGCAGGGGTCCGTACTATCACCAACTCTCTTTCTTCTGCATATCAATGATATGCTATCCCTCGGGAACATTCATTGCTATGCAGATGACAGCACACTGCACGGGAGTTACTCGGTTCGTCCGACGGCGGGGCGATCTGAGATTGAGGAGGAGAGACGACGACTCGTGGCTGATCTCGACCGTAACCTCGACAGTATCTCTCAATGGGGTACCGAGAACCTGGTCGAGTTCAATGCCCGCAAAACACAGGCGTGTGCATTTACTGCGAAGAAATCCCCTTTCCTTCCCCTACCCTCTCTTCAGAATGCATTATTACCAATGAAGGACAACCTTGATATCCTTGGCATAGACGTTCGTCGAGAGCTCAATAATAAAAACTACATCGAAAGATGTATAGGGCTAGCTTCGCGGAAACTAGGAATACTGAATAAGGTAAAGAGATTCTTTACATCGGACCAGAGGTGTCTGCTGTACAAGACGCAGATTAGACCCTGCGTCGAATACTGCTCTCACCTCTGGGACGGCTCCGCGAAGTATCTGCTGGACGCTCTCGACGCTATGCAGCGACGGGCTATCCGTATTATTGGTTGTCCGGAGGTAACGGGAAGCCTTGAGCCGCTAGCTCAGCGCCGAACAATAGCTTCCTTGGCCGCATTCTACCGTATTTACCACGGCGAGTGTTCTGAAGAGCTCTTCAATCTGATCCCACCCTCTTCCTTCCGATCCCGAACGACTCGTGCCGGGCAGAGATGCCACCCCCACACAGTGGATAGCATGTTCGCGAGAACCGAACGTTTTAAACGTTCGTTTCTCTGCCGAACGATAGTGGCCTGGAACGCCCTGCCTGTGCACGTGTTTCCTCCCACATATAATCCTGGGTTCTTTAAGCGGAGCGTGAAGAGGCACATCAGTAGGTCGTCAAGTTGAGGGCCACTCTCAATAGTAATGTGTGCTGTGAGAGTGGCCCACAATCGCTAGACGTCGTCACGACTTACCACCAGGCGGGCGGCGTCAATTTGGCGAACCAAATATAAAAAAAAAAAAAAAAAAAAAAAAAATTAATTATGCAGATATTTAGTGTGTGACGTCGTGTAATTGTGTATGGTAAAAAAAAATTTGTTCATGCAGCCATTGTGGAGAAATTCGCCAAAAACTAATTCCGCTGGGCGAACGTTGTCCTGGCGGAACTTTCTTTAAGCCATGGACTTGAAGAAAAAAAATGTGTCCAAAAATTAGTGTGTAATTGTGTATGTATGAATAAAATTAGTGCATGCATAAACTTCGGAGAAATTTAAGTTTCCGCTACGCGAACGTTTGGCCATTTGCTAGTTTTCATATAAAGCGCTTATATAAAGAGCTGTAGATTTTTACATACGTTGTTTTGAATTTGTTTAAAAAACAGATTTAGAAAAAATCGTAGGGTTTAAAAGATAAAAATATATACGCTTATTAGTTCGTAAAGTATGCACTTTGGAGTCTAGTTTTTCACGTTTATACAAACCTTGTAAGTGTCTGCAACATCTTGCCAAGTATCTATATGATGTTCCGTTAGTAATTAAGAAGTTATAGGACAATTTACCATGAATAAACCACTGTTTACAAAGCAGTCAAATATCACGACGTTTTAAAGGAATTGCATAGTAAAATGTATTCCAATAATTATTTTATTAATTCAACTACTCACGTGCAAAATTTCATTTCATTAAATTCAGTAATTAAAGAGAAACAAACTACTGACAAAGCACCGAAAATCTACATAACCCGACCAAGTTCGGATGGCTACAAAAAAGCGGCCGTGCCATATATCTAAGTAACGTTCTTAACCTTCCAGTATAGTATTTATTAATAGCAAGCAGAAATTTTTATAAATAACTAGTGGACTCCCGCAACATCGTCTGCGCAAGATTAGTTCTTCTAGTAGCCTATGATGTTTGGACTTCTGAGATTATACTAATGTAGCACCGGTCTTAGCTGTTGGAATTTGGGTACGGATTACAGCATAGTTATTATCTATATTCCTTGTATAGTGCATGGTAACGGCAAAGGGCTTGCCTCCTACATAGCGGGAACAATAAAACTACTGGCAAAATGTGGGTTTGCAATACACCTCTGACTACCCCGCCAGGAATAAAGGCGTAATTGTAAATATGTAACTTGTATTTCCTTGTCTTAGGTCTAGGTTGTAATTCGAAATTCATCAAAATTATTTCTGCTGTTTTGAGTTAAACTACGAAGGCTTTTATCTACTTTAACTAACAGAAGCGATAAATTATTTGTTTGGAATTATAAATAATCTATACTTATAATAAATCTGTAGAAGTAAAAATTCTGTTCATTGAAAATATCAAAAAAAAATAAACGGCAGGGGGTGATACTAGGGTATACTATATGATACTAGACCGACACCGAACCCAAAAATGTGATTAAAAATTTTTTTTGTCTGTCTATTTGTTCAGGCATCACGCAAAAACTACCGGTTCGATTACGATGAAACTTGGTAAAATTATTCTTTAATATCCTGGGCACCACACTGGGTACTTTTTATCCCGGAAAAGTATATACAATAAAAAACAAACTTAATTTTGCGGTTCGATCCCTAGACCCGATTACTGTACCAACCGCAAATAATAAGTTTGTCGTAGGCTTTTTTTATATTGGGTTCGCCAAATTGACGCCGCCCGCCTGGTGGTAGGTCGTGACGACGTCTAGCGATTGTTGGCCACTCTCACAGCACACAATACTATAGAGAGTGGCCCTCAACTTGACGACCTTCTGACGTGCCTCTTCACGCTCCGCTTAAAGAACCCAGGGTTATATGTGGGAGGAAACACGTGCACAGGCAGGGCATCATAGGCCACTATCGTTCGGCAGAGAAACGAACGTTTAAAACATGCTATCCACTGTGTGGGAGTGGCATCTCTGCCCGGCACGCGTTGTTCGGGATCGGAAGGAAGAGGGTGGGATCAGATTGAAGAGCTCTTCAGAACAAATTACGTCACCCGCAGTGGAGTTCACTAACAGGCACTGCACACGGCTAAGATACTCTAATATTTTAACTTAAGATACAATATCGCTCGCCATACTATTCAATGGACTATCACACACGACGAAGATAATAAATAATATTTCTATAAAGTTAATACTATCAGGCGTTACTTTTCGGAAGTCCATAGTTAAATAAAATAAATCTAACTACTTTGCAATATTCCGCCACATGCAAATTACCCAACTCTCGTATTTATTCATGCACAAGTCCGCCCTCCAATCACACTTAGGCCGAAAGAATAGAGAAATAATTTTGAAAATAGAATAAATATGAGAGTTGTGTTATCGTGCAAAAAATAATAAAAAACCTCGACACGTGTTTCGCCCCCAACCAGGGGCATCATCAGGAGATGTCGATGGCTCGGCGCACGGCGACCGAATGAGCCACAACTCGTAAACCGCACCTATTTATATCCTAGGTTTTTTATTTCTACCCACAACCATAATACCAAATTATTTTATGTCTACCCACCACCGTTGTTTGAATGACGTATACCTACCCGCAGCAGAGGGGAAGAGGCGAAATTAAGTTGATCATTTAAAATATTAGGGTTCAAGCGTCTATGTTTGTAGATTTCTAATTGTTCCAAAACCGAAAGCCTCAGTCCTTTGTTGCAGGTGTGCAGAACGTCATAAGTGTGAGGATTAGGTAGGGAGTGACCGGAGTCCAACAAATGTTTTGCGAAATGAGACCGTTCTGGGCGATTGTTTCTAAAAGCTGATATATGTTCTTTATACCGTGTCGCGAAGCTACGGCCGGTTTGGCCAATATAAACACCCTCACAATCCCCACACTTAAGCCTATACACACCTGACTTCCTGTCATCCCCAATTTTCTCCTTAACATTGCAAATGTTTCTCCGGATAGTGTTGTCCGCTCTAAACGCGACATGAATATTATTTTTACGCAAAATTTTGGCAACTTTATCAGATATCGGACCTAAATAAGTTAGACTAGCTCTATACCGATGGACGTCACGATCCGGGGGAACAGCATATAGTAAACTACGCGTAATTGAGGCTCGCCGCCTTCCAACTAAGTTGTCCACAAGCTTGGTACTGTAACCAAAGACCTTATAATACAACGGACATAGGATCTAGAACAAATCGCAAGAAAATAATGTCCCGAGTCGACCTATACATTATACATAGGCATACATAGATATAAACAAATTTCATATTAAAATTTAAACCTTGATTCAACGGAATAGTGTTCACTTTTGTTTGCACTAATTTATCGCATTACGTAGCTTCTATCTGTCCGCCTGACTAATTCACCTTATGCAGCTTATACTTGAACTACGTGAACATAGAAACAATGGAGTAGGTTTATTTTGTTAAAGTCTTTTAAGGATTCCATGATAAATATGTACCTACGTAGGCGTAATAATTAATGTAAGACTACAATAAATTCCATAATCTTATAAATTGTAATTACTTGTTTATGTTAGACGAAATAAGCTGAAAAACTAATTAACGACTGACAAAGATTTTTTTTTTCGAGTCAGTTTCATAATAAGTAACTGTAGTGTATGAATAACAAAAAGGGAATTAATGAATTTAACTAATTATAATATTATAAATGCCAAACTTCTTGCGGGTGTCAAAGTTCTTCCGCTTTCATTACTATTTTCATAACGCTATGTCGCTACGTCTACTACAAGATAGCCGTGTTTCAAGTGACTGAATTAGTTGCTAAAACTGCGCATCATTAATTTATTTTTATCTTATGGTTAATTTTTGGGATACGAAATTATTGGCTACTAGCTGATCACCGTGACTCCGCCCGCGAGATATAGTTATCTCGGCCCCGATTCCCGTGGGAATACATTACCGAGAATCCAAATAAAAAGAAAATAACAGTACATACACGAAATAAAATGACATGTGTAATTATATTTATGACAAAACAATGATACCCTGTGAAAATTAAAAACATTTTTGGGCTTATCTCCTCCATTCAATCAAGGGATTCTTGTACAAGTTTCATAAAGATCGGACCTCTTTTTGTTATGTCCATAAAATGAGCCGAACAAACAAGATTGTTATTTTTTGGATCAAAATATTCTTCTCGCCGTGCTAGGGCAATAATATTTTTCCATTGTGCACAGTGTACTGGATCCCGAGGAAAACTGAAATAGATGTTGGTTCATATAACGAAAAAAAAATCATAAAGAGCCAAGGCGTCTCCACTATAATCTTTGTTCCAAATAGTTTTATCGCTATCGGTAATCCGAATAAATCTGAATGGTCATTTTGTTAGTACATTATTCAGTGAAAATGAAATGGTCTCTTTCTTTTTACTGAGCTTGGGATGAGTTCGAAAGAGACAGATAGGTACTTCGGTATTGGACTGGATTGCAATATTTACTTTTGTCTTTTAATTTATTATCGACGAAATACTGTATTTTAAGTGAAATAATAAATTGCAAATAATAAAACTAAAGCTTATTTACTGAAAATATGATACACCGTCTTCAATTTGCTTTTTTTTCGTAGTTTTTACACGTTTTTACAATACAGTACGGCATTGTGCAACGTGTTGTCGTTCAGTTGTCAAAATCAAGACTGGCGCGCGATTGTTTCTCTTTTAGCGTTTTGTTTCTCTTTTAGTTCGGACACTTTTGAGCGATGATCCGAAATCCATTGTATTTAAAATCATTGACTGTAACCATTAGATTTAGCAATTTGATAAATAATATTTAATTCGCGGTTAAAATTTATTTGAGAAAGTGGAACCGAAAATAGCCTGTGAACATAGCTGTGGAAGGCGGCAAGCTTGTGCTGCCAAGGATGACAGGAAGTAGCAGGAATTACTGTGTCAGTATGAGTGGGTTTGCGAAAGATCCGGAATTCATGCAAGGTTGCTTTCACTGGATGTCGATAATTTGTTTACTAATGTCCCTTACGAGGAATGTTTAACAATACTTAAAGATCTTTTTGAAAAACAGCGTCTACATCCAGGGGAGGCGGCTGAGCTAATCGATTTAACTTCTTTATGCATGAACCAAAACTATTTTCAATTCAACAACAAGTACTATCTATTTAAGCATGGACTGGCGATGGGTTCACCTTTGAGCCCATTTCTGGCCGATGTTTTTATGGATAGGTTTGAAAATAGTTACATTGTAGGTAACGAAAACATCCATTATTATTATAGGTACGTTGACGATATATTATTGTGTTGGCGGGGCACCGATGTGGAACTTACGGATTTCTTATCTCATTTGAATAGTGTTCACCCTAAAATCAAATTCAAACTCGAGTTAGAGAAGGATAGGTCCATAAATTTCTTAGATTTGACTATTACTAGAAATGAGGGTGGGCATGAATTCCGGATCTTTCGCAAACCCACTCATACTGACACAGTAATTCCTGCTACTTCCTGTCATCCTTGGCAGCACAAGCTTGCCGCCTTCCACAGCTATGTTCACAGGCTATTTTCGGTTCCACTTTCTCAAATAAATTTTAACCGCGAATTAAATATTATTTATCAAATTGCTAAATCTAATGGTTACAGTACCAAGCTTGTGGACAACTTAGTTGGAAGGCGGCGAGCCTCAATTACGCGTAGTTTACTATATGCTGTTCCCCCGGATCGTGACGTCCATCGGTATAGAGCTAGTCTAACTTATTTAGGTCCGATATCTGATAAAGTTGCCAAAATTTTGCGTAAAAATAATATTCATGTCGCGTTTAGAACGGACAACACTATCCGGAGAAACATTTGCAATGTTAAGGAGAAAATTGGGGATGACAGGAAGTCAGGTGTGTATAGGCTTAAGTGTGGGGATTGTGAGGGTGTTTATATTGGCCAAACCGGCCGTAGCTTCGCGACACGGTATAAAGAACATATATCAGCTTTTAGAAACAATCGCCCAGAACGGTCTCATTTCGCAAAACATTTGTTGGACTCCGGTCACTCCCTACCTAATCCTCACACTTATGACGTTCTGCACACCTGCAACAAAGGACTGAGGCTTTCGGTTTTGGAACAATTAGAAATCTACAAACATAGACGCTTGAACCCTAATATTTTAAATGATCAACTTAATTTCGCCTCTTCCCCTCTGCTGCGGGTAGGTATACGTCATTCAAACAACGGTGGTGGGTAGACATAAAATAATTTGGTATTATGGTTGTGGGTAGAAATAAAAAACCTAGGATATAAATAGGTGCGGTTTACGAGTTGTGGCTCATTCGGTCGCCGTGCGCCGAGCCATCGACATCTCCTGATGATGCCCCTGGTTGGGGGCGAAACACGTGTCGAGGTTTTTTATTATTTTTTGCACGATAACACAACTCTCATATTTATTCTATTTTCAAAATTATTTCTCTATTCTTTCGGCCTAAGTGTGATTGGAGGGCGGACTTGTGCATGAATAAATACGAGAGTTGGGTAATTTGCATGTGGCGGAATATTGCAAAGTAGTTAGATTTATTTTATTTAAATAATATTTCATATTTTCGTATCTTAAGATGATTTTTTATGGTATAATCTTTACATAGTATAAAACAAAGTCGCTTTTCCTGTCTGTCTGTCCCTATGTATGCTTAGATCTTTAAAACTACGCAACGGATTTTGATGCGGTTTTTTTAATAGAGTGATTCAACAGAAAGGTTTTAATGTATAATACATGTATAATATACTAGAGTAATACCGATTATTTTAGAGGTTTCTAATGTAATGTCGTAAATAAACACATTTTTTTGCGCTTTCATTGCAAACGCTGACGAAACCCTACGAGACAGATCAAAATAATGTACTACAGTATTGTACACCATAGAAAGGTCTACAAAAAAGTCCGTGATAGCATATGTCTTAAGGATAACTCACAGTAACCATTTTTATCTTTTATAAATAACAAAAAAATAATGTGTCATTTGCCAAGCTATTTTAAACATTGCAGTATTATTCCTTATCTAATTGAATACTTTACATACGTTGTGCATTTAATTTAGACCAAAATTGCCATTCAAACCATATAATTTTGACGAATGACTTAAGAGATATCTCGTGGTGAAAGAAAAATAACAGCGCGGCGACGCGGGCGGTGGTGGCCAATGACGGCAGTGAACACAAAGCGATTTAAAAAAATATATACCTACTTATAATAAATCTGTAGAAGTGAAAATTCTGTACATTGAAAATATCAAAAAAATAAATGGCAGGGGGTGTTACTAGCCCGAAACTGAACCCAAAAATGTGATTAAAAAAAAATTTGTCTGTCTGTCTCTGTTTCTTCAGGCATCACGCAAAAACTACCGGTTCGATTACGATGAAACTTGGTATAATTATTCTTTAGTATCCTGGGCACCACACTGGGTACTTTTTATACCGGAAAAGTATATACAATAAAAAACAAACTTAATTTTGCGGTTCGATCACTAGCCCCGATTACTATACCAACCGCAAATAATAAGTGTGTCTTAGGGTTTTTTTTATATTGGGTTCGCCAAATTGACGCCGCCCGCCTGGTGGTAAGTCGTGACGACGCCACTAGCGATTGTGGGCCACTCTCATAGCGCACAATACTATAGAGAGTGGCCCTCAACTTGACGACCTACTGACGTGCCTCTTCACGCTCCGCTTAAAGAACCCAGGGTTATATGTGGGAGGAAACACGTGCACAGGCAGGGCATTCCAGGCCACTATCGTTCGGCAGAGAAACGAACGTTTAAAACATGCTATCCACTGTGTGGGAGTGGCATCTCTGCCCGGCACGCGTTGTTCGGGATCGGAAGGATAGGGGGTGGGATCAGATTGAAGAGCTCTTCATAACAGGTTACGTCACCCGCAGTGGAGGTCACTAAGGGGCGCTGCACACGGCTAAGGTACTATAATATTTTAACAATATCGCTCGCCATACAATTCAATGGACTATCACACACGACGAAGATAATAAATAATATTTTATATTTTCGTATCTTAAGATGAATTTTTATGGTATAATAGAGAATATAATAGAAGATATAATAGAGAAACTCTTGTAGGGGGCCTTTATGAACGCAATAAAACCCAAAACAATGGTTTTTAGAACTTTTGTCTTTTTGTCTGAATGTTTGAACACGATAATCTCAGAAACGGCTTAACCGATTTGAATTTTTGATTTGAATTTGCCGTTTGGTTTTCAATCGTTTCATAAATAAAGCTGCGGGCAACAGCTAGTTGAGAATATAATAGAAGATATAATAGAGAAACTGTTGTAGGGGGTTTTATGAAGGCAATAAAACCCAAAACAATGAGTTTTAGAACTTTCTGTTTGTCTGAATGTTTGAACACGCTAATCTCAGAAACGGTTTAACCGATTTGAATTTTTGATATCAATTTGCGGTTTTCAGTAATGCGTTGTGGTTTATTCATTTTTATTCATTCATTCATTTAAGGTTTGGTTTTCAATCGGTTCATAAATAAAAAAGTTATGTAGATCTAAAGTAACACGCAGGCGGAGCTGCGGGTAACAGCTAGTAATAAATAAATATGTTTGGACAATTCACACAACGCCATCTAGTCTCAAACTAAGCAAAGCTTGTGATATGAGTACTAGATAAACTGATATAAATACTTTATACTCATACATTTTTTTTGTAAATACATACTTATTATACATAGGAAATACCCAGACAAGCGTATGTGTCATTACACAATGTTTGTCCCGACCGGGAATCGAACCCGAGACTCCGGCGTCGATTTTTGTTAAAAAATACCTATTATTACTTACGGAACCACGTTTAATATTTCTACCCCCGTTTTTGTTTTTGGTAGGTCTGAATCACGGTAACGTTGTGTTCAATGGAAAGTTCTTGTATGTGACACATCCTACATCGCGCTAGCGAGATTTGCATGCTCGTACCTTAAAAACAGCTATGTTCTTGCTTCATATTTTGCTGTTCTCTTTGAGACAGTCTTGAGAATGCCTCGTGAAGAGATGAAACATATGTCGACGTTTGTAATGTCTTTTTTTGAGCAAAAATATGCTATTATTTAAATTTAAACATCATATTTAGGTACCATTGTTTTATAATATACTCTTTCATTTGTCATCCAATCCAAAAAATATCATTTAAATGTTATTCATTGTAAGCAAGGAGTGTGTGTGTAAAGTTTCATGCAAATCGGTATATAAATACGGCCTACAGACGAAAGAAATTCTCCCCAGTCTGCAAGTTGAAACGGAGCCTTCGCAAGCTTCGCTCCCTCAGTCAATTATCGCAACCACTACATTGTATTAATATCGCGTCTTATAAAAATAAATATTTATTAATTGGCTTCAGATCCCTTTAGCTGTGTATAAACGTTATTGAAACATTACGCACGCACAACCTACCATAGTGGTTAGTTCCTCGACTACTGGTAGATGGCACCCTGGTAACGCAATTTTAGGCTGTTGCTTTCAATTTACACCCACTTCCAGAACCGGATTTGGAAGTAGCTAAGAACCTTTCTCATATTATCCTAACAATATATCTTCATCATAAGGACCGCACAAGCCTTTTGGATTTACTAGTCGCGCGACCAAATAGTGCGGACGCACATATATACCCACATCCGAACGCACCACACATTTTAGCATTTGGTTAGAAATGCACTGATAAATAACCATTTAATTTAGAAAAAAATAAAATTCAACAACAAAGTTTCATTAATTAATTAGGTCTTCTCTTACATTCATTAATCTTGGTGCTTGCATGCTCTGCGCGTAAACAAGCTAACAAGCTAAAAAGCAACAGGTATTTCGATTACGCAGTTGAAATTGAACGCTTGAATTGAATGAAATTATTTATATAAATCAAGCTATCAGTTTTATTTTTTTTACTTTTAGGTAACCCAGCAGCCAACACAAAGAAGAAACAACTATTTCCGCCGGATATTTTACAGAAGCATAAGTCAAATGTAAAAACTTTGTTGCTTTGGTCTAACGCTACGCCTATTAGACGCTTCGGAGATTTGGGCTACATGTGTTGCTACTGCACAGAGGAGTTTTTTAAGCCAGCAGATTTAAAAAACCACAGTCTTGAAACGCACAAAGATGTTGAGAAAGATTGCTTCGTGATACTACGGTCAAATGCGTTGGCGGTTAAGTTTGATATAACATCTCTCCAATGTACAATTTGTACGCAATATTTAGACACACTAGAACAACTGATGGATCATTTGAGGATAGATCACGCAAAAACTGTTTATCTTGATATAAAGAATCACATAACGCCTTTAAAGTTTAATTCAGAAACGCTGCAATGCTGTATGTGTTCAAATACATTCCCCAAGTTTAAGTTGCTACTGGAACATATGAACACACACTATAGAAATTACATTTGTGATAAGTGTGATAGTGGTTTTACCGTTTATAATAACTTGCGAAATCATGTGCGAAGACACATCAAGGGGTCATTCAAATGCAGCTATTGTCCACGTGTTTTTGACACTCACTCTAAGCAAACGAGCCACGAAAGAAATATTCATTCGCGAAATTTATACAGATGCGGGTATTGCAACGAAACTTTTAATGAATACAGATTTAAGGAGGCACATTTAGTGGCGTTACATGGAATGAAAGTAACTTCGGTAAAATGTCGAGCGTGCGAAAGAGAATTTAGTAACAGACCTGCGTTAAGGGTTCACGTCAGGAAAGATCATTTATTGGAAATACGACATAAGTGCTCAGCTTGTGATAAGGAGTTCTTTTCAAGTACAGATTTAAAGGATCATATTAAGAGCATACATAATGGAGGGTACCAGTGTTCGTTTTGTTCGAAGATTTGTAAAGGGACAAAGAGTCTGAAAGATCATTTAAAAATACACAACAGTATTCAATGAATGAATGAAGATAGTAAAAATGCACTTGACATCGTAAAGATAAAACGCCCCTGCACACAAAAAACTAAATACACATTATGTCACACATGTCTCGAAAATAATGTAAAGTGTGTAAAGTGCAACAGGAGACCATATCGTTTAAGTGCAAGCACTTTCAGGCAACTCTATGATGCAAAAGATATTGCAAGCACTTAAAATTTAGAGAAATATTTGATTCGTTTATTATTGCACTAGCGCATACACCGGAATTCCTCATATTTCACCATCATCGTTTCAGCCAATTGACGCCCATTGCGAGGTATAGGCTTCTCCAAACGGAATTCTTACACTCCCTCCAATAATTGACACGGATTACTTTGTAGAGTACCTATCATTAAATAACTTTAACCGTTTACGCAGCGCGCACAACGAAACCTGTCTAATTAATGAAAGGTCTTAGCATGATTTTGGATCGTATTAGGTATACTTGTACAACTCAAACAAAACTGTATTACCTGAGATTAGCTTTTCAACATAAGTATTAGTAATAATAACGTCAATAAAGATTAAAATTACATAAATTTATTTTCATTCCGTACAAAAAGTGGTTAATCAAAGGAGAGCGCAACATACAGTGGAGGAGAGTGTCGTCACTTTTCAAGATCTTCCTTAATCAACTCAAGGGTCGTCAGTCACAGACTAGGATTTCTATGTTTTCTATAACTCTATTACTAAATATAACAAACTGTGCGATTGTCATTAAAGGAGAAAGAGTGGATCCCTTTAAACTCTTTCGAGTTTAAAGGGATGAAAGATATCACGATGATATTGAATGAAAAGTTATGGCAGAAAATCAATTGAATGGGGCTCTGCATAACTTTATTAACAGTCAGAAGGTTTCTCATAGGGCTAGGCTAGCTGTACATAGCGCAGTGAAAGACCTACACTTACGGCTGTAAATGTTGGATTTGTCTGAAGAAGCATGAAAGTCAAATAAATGCAGTGGAAATGAGAAGTTTGAGAATTATGGCTGAGGTTTACATTGGTGGATAATGTGAGGAACAGCGTGATACGAGAACTATGCGGTATGTCAGAAGATGTACGGCACATTGAAAGGATGAATGAAAGAAGATTGACGAAACCGATTTATAAGGCGTGCGTGGATGGACAGGCAGGTATGGGTCGACCTAGGCAAACGTTCGACCAAGTCAGAGATGGCCACTAAAGGCCAGGTTAAGAGTACCGGAGCGGTAACAAATACATAACCTGTGAAAACTGCAACTGTCTCACGGTTCATGAGATACAGCCAACAACTTAAACTAAAAATTATTGAGGATAAAATTCCTTAAAAATAACCAAAATATTTAGTAAACAAATATACTACTTAGCATATTATTTCTAACTATAAAAATGAATAATAATAAATCTACAATAGAACAATACTTAAATAGGCAGAATGATAAGTAAATCAAATTAATTTTATATTTGTAGGTTGTCCAGTAGTAAAGGATACAAATGGCAGACAAGAGGAATCAATCTCAGTAAAAGAATTGAAAACCACATCTAAAAAGATGCCTTCGAAAACAACAGCTTTGTTTAAAGACAGGACAAATATAATAGAAATACTGCGTTGCTCCAACGCTACGCCTATACGGCGAGTTCGAGATATGGGATATGCATGTTGCTACTGCAGTGATCACTTCCTAGAGCCGGCTAATCTAAAGGAACACACCCTTGATACTCATAAAGATGTCAGCAAAGCTTCCTTTATGAAAAAATTTGGTAAGGATAGATTTATTGTCAAACTAGATATCACCTCACTACACTGCAAGATTTGTAAGGAACCTTTCAATTACTTGGATAAATTTATGACACATCTAAAAGTTGACCATCAAAAAATTATATACACAGATATTAATAACCATATCATACCTTTTGAGTTTTCATCAGAAAAACTCCAATGTTGTATTTGCACGACTGCATTTGATAAATTTAGAATGTTATTGGAACATATGAACAAGCACTACAGGAATTACATTTGCAGTGTCTGCGATGTAGGTTTCATAACAAATACAGGATTGCGAGCACATTTGAATAGACATGGCTCGGGAAATTTTAAATGCCCTCACTGCAGCTTAATTTTCGATAAACTTAGTAAGAGACAAACACATGAAAGAAAGATTCACAAACCAAAGCTTCACAAATGTATATATTGCAACGAAATTTTCAGTGAGTATAGATTAAAAGAAGCACATTTGATTGCAATACATGGATATAAAGTGTCAACGCCTAAGTGTCAAGCTTGTGATAAAGTTTTTACAACAAGAAAATTATTGAACGTTCATGTCAGGAGAACACATTTGATGGAAAGGCAGCACAGGTGTCCTCAGTGTGAAAAAACCTTTTTCCACTCTTATGAATTAAAAATTCATATGGTGACTCATAGTGGGTTGAGGATCTACGAATGTAAGGTTTGCCCAAACATTTTTAGTAATTCAAAAAGTTTAAGAAAGCATATGATCCTTCACGATGATGAGACAAGATAAAACGAATATGACAATTGTGATAAAAAGTTTGCCAGAAAGCAAGCTTTGAAGCGACATGTCTCTACAAAACACATACAAAGTATTTGGACTGGATGTAGGTATCTACGCTAATCATTATAAAATTGTTAAAAGATAATTGTCGATTATTTAAAGTCAAATAAATCACATTGCGACTAAATAAGGGATTATGATTTCGAAACCTGTATTTTTAACTTACTATCTGTCTCTTAACGTAACACGGACAGATTTCAATGAGGCGTAGCGATAGCATGAGACAAGCTATATATATACCACACGGACCTGAAATGGGTCCTGGGGTTACTATTTTCTAGCCGAGGGCCATTACAATGGTGGTATCAACTCCAATCTGCCATGTGACGTCATTTGAATACATACAGGGATGAAGCTGTGCTGGAGCTAATTTGTTTCAAACTTTAGTCTTAACATTGTGGCTGTTTCCACGAGAGTATGTTATACATATACTTATAGCAAGTGCGCGTACTATGTAATGTAGCCATATAGTCCATTAGCGTTAAGCCAGTCATACATTGAGAGGTCGATCGGAACTGCCGCAGTTTGGTCAGAAAGGATTGAAGCGCAAACACGATTCAATCGTGTGCGTTCGCGCGCAGCGGAATGTTGTTGAATTTAAAGATTTTAATTATGCAGATATTTAGTGTATGACGTCGTGTAAATGTGTATGGTAAAAAAATTTTGTGCATGCAGCCATTGTGGAGAAATTCGCCAAAAACTGGTTCCGCTGGGCGAACGTTGTCCTGGCGGAACTTTTTTTAATCCATGGACTTAAAAGAAAAAGAATGTGTCCAAAAATTTGTGTGTATTTGTGTGTAATTGTGTATGTATGAATAAAATTTGTGCATGCATAAACTTCGGAGAAATTTAAGTTTCCGCTACGCGAACGTTTGGCCATTTGCTAGTTTTCATATAAAGCGCTTACATAGAGAGCTGTAGATTTTTACATACGTTGTTTTGAATTTGTTTATATTTGTTTAAAAAACAGATTTAGAAAAAATCGTAGGGTTTAAAAGATAAAAATATAAACGTAAAATACGCTGATTAGGTCTAAGTTAATAAAGTATGCACTTTGGGGTCTAGTTTTCACGTTTATACAAACCTTGTAAGTGTCTGCAACATCTTACCAAGTATCAATGAAGTTCCGTTAGTAATTAATGAGTTATAGGACAATTTACCATGAATAGACCACTGTTTACAAAGCAGTCAAATATCACGACGTTTTAAAGGAGTGTATTAATTAAACTACTCACGTGCAAAATTTCATCTCATTAAATTCAGTAATTAAAGAGAAACAATTAAAATACTGACAAAGCACCGAACACCTACATAACCCGACCAAGTTCGGATGGCTACAAAAAAGCGGCCGTGCAATATATTTAGGTAACATTCTAAAATTTACAGTATAATACCCGGTATTGAATTGGTACAGGTGAAAATACAATTGTTGTTTCGATATAATTTATAGGTCATTGTTCATTGTGTCATGTTGAGGTTATTTTCTGTATTTGCTATTCATTTAAGAATATTTTCTTGAAAATACCTTTTTTATACCAATGTTTTAGTTTATAACACTTTTTAAATGTTGATTTATTTTTAGGTATATTAGGCAGACTCTCAAATCTAAACAACTGAATAGTCTAGTTATGTGATCTGTGATTTTAATTTTTATTGAAGTTCGAAATATTATACTTACCCTCATATTCATAATCGTTTAGCAACCTATTTTAGTTAAAACACATTTTAAGTCTGTTGCTTTCTCTAACCAATGACATGAAAATTACAATGACAGAGTATGTTTAGCAAGCGTTTGTTAACGTTAGGTTTTTATGAACAAGGGACCAGTCATGACAAGCGCTTCAGCTGCGCTCCCGATACACTCAAAATACACGCGCCTGTGCGCGCACTTGAGTTGCATGCAAAGTTCTGCTACTACTGGCGCGCGAATTATGTTAACGCCAACTAAGTTTTTAAATAAAACTTTATTTGAAGGTTGCAGAGCTACAGCTAAAACAGTAATGACTTAATTCTAAGTTTTGTGGTACTTATATACTAGTTAAATGCTAACAAGCATTGAGTGAGAGAGGGTGAGAAATAACAAAAACGTCTCCCTCGATAATAATAAATTAGAAGAACAAATAGCTTCACATTTGACACATTGACATTTAAAATTGTATGGTTTTAAGTTATTGGGTTTCATTCTCATATTGCAAGTAAACCCCGTTGAGAGGGTCGATACATTTATCGCATTGTTTTAAGTTAAGATATGAGTTCTTAAGTGTAAGAGTTATTTATTGTTCGGGTCTAACGAACAAGAGTTTTGTATTGCTTATATTGAGTTATTGTAAGGACTGACATGTCTATGTTATGTTAGGTAACTTATAGAAAGTTTGTGCTTAACATAAATTATACAGAGTTATTAGAAACACATGTCAATAGATACAGTTTAAGTTAAGTACAAATGAATAATATAATAATTTATGTGAGAATGGTATGTCAATAGGCTCAATACATAACTCCTCGCGACGCGATGCGATAGTGAAACACGGAGTGTATAGAAACATATTAATGGTTGTAGACCTCTCGTCCTCACTTGTTGTCAACTCTGGTCTCGTATTTAAATATTTCATCAGCGTGATGTTCTTAATGGCTCTGTCGAATACTGGGCAGGTCATCTGCCGCACAAAATAACTTCTTCAGCTTCTGCACATGGGTTTGCTGCGGATATGCATTTCAATCTATTCACCATTAGGTAAGGAAATATACTTGGGAATAATGGTTTTGGAGATTGGAAAATAGGGATAGGTATAACCTTGTTGTAATTATACGTTACGTCAACATAATAAAAATAATACACAAAATAACCTACGGCTTATAAACGTTACCTATCGCTATTTGGTTATAATTACGTTACCTACTACATAGCAAGTACGAAAGTTTCTGAAATTCGTTACATAGCATTCAACATGGTGTAGGTACATTACTGAGACATCCACTTATTTAATTGTTTATTGAATAACTAACTAACTTTTAT
This sequence comes from Nudaria mundana, assembly GCA_963556515.1. NCBI lineage: Eukaryota > Metazoa > Arthropoda > Insecta > Lepidoptera > Erebidae > Nudaria > Nudaria mundana. The sequence continues at coordinate 7,298,633 of OY748309.1, forward strand.
AAGTAACTAAAAAAAAATTCTAAAATAAAATATAAACATTTTATCATCTTGTCACATTCTAGTAACAGATACTCCCTTCTTCAGACACGCTATTCTCGGATTCTGACCAAGGTTTTGAAGGTCCAGGGTGATTATTAATACTACTGTCACTACCAGTATTAGGCATAACCTGTGAAGGACGATGTACGGATGTGTGATGTACGGGCAGTGCTGCGGTCACTCGACACGCGGAAAGCCAGTGGCCCTGACGGCATTCCGGCGGTGGTGCTACGAAAATGTGCAGCTGAGTTGTCTCCAGTATTAACGCGTCTGTACCGCCTGTCATACTCTTCAGGGCTCGTGCCGGAGGTCTGGAAGGAGGCGAACGTACAACCGATCCCCAAGAAAGGGGATCGGTCCGATCCAGGCAACTATCGACCCATAGCTGTCACCTCAGTCATTTGCAAGGTGCTTGAGCTCCTTATAAATAAGCAGCTCATGCAATTCCTAGAGGATCACTCGCTAATCAATGATCGACAATACGGCTTCAGGCCAAAGCGATCAACGGGTGATCATCTGGCATTCGTAACGCATGTCTGGGGTGGGGCTATGGAAAGGCACGGCGAGTCCTTGGCTATTAGCCTGGACATCGCCAAAGCCTTCGATAGGGTCTGGCATGCTTCGCTCCTTTCCAAGCTTCCGGCATATGGTCTACCTCCTCAACTGTGCAGCTGGATTGCCAGCTTTTTAAACGAGCGCCGAGTGCGGGTCCTCTGCGATGGCCAGGCTTCTCGCTTCTTGCAAGTGAATGCCGGGGTACCGCAGGGGTCCGTACTATCACCAACTCTCTTTCTTCTGCATATCAATGATATGCTATCCCTCGGGAACATTCATTGCTATGCAGATGACAGCACACTGCACGGGAGTTACTCGGTTCGTCCGACGGCGGGGCGATCTGAGATTGAGGAGGAGAGACGACGACTCGTGGCTGATCTCGACCGTAACCTCGACAGTATCTCTCAATGGGGTACCGAGAACCTGGTCGAGTTCAATGCCCGCAAAACACAGGCGTGTGCATTTACTGCGAAGAAATCCCCTTTCCTTCCCCTACCCTCTCTTCAGAATGCATTATTACCAATGAAGGACAACCTTGATATCCTTGGCATAGACGTTCGTCGAGAGCTCAATAATAAAAACTACATCGAAAGATGTATAGGGCTAGCTTCGCGGAAACTAGGAATACTGAATAAGGTAAAGAGGTTCTTTACACCGGACCAGAGGTGTCTGCTGTACAAGACGCAGATTAGACCCTGCGTCGAATACTGCTCTCACCTCTGGGACGGCTCCGCGAAGTATCTGCTGGACGCTCTCGACGCTATGCAGCGACGGGCTATCCGTATTATAGGTTGTCCGGAGGTAACGGGAAGCCTTGAGCCGCTAGCTCAGCGCCGAACAATAGCTTCCTTGGCCGCATTCTACCGTATTTACCACGGCGAGTGTTCTGAAGAGCTCTTCAATCTGATCCCACCCTCTTCCTTCCGATCCCGAACGACTCGTGCCGGGCCAGAGATGCCACCCCCACACAGTGGATAGCATGTTCGCGAGAACCGAACGTTTTAAACGTTCGTTTCTCTGCCGAACGATAGTTGCCTGGAACGCCCTGCCTGTGCACGTGTTTCCTCCTACATATAATCCTGGGTTCTTTAAGCGGAGCGTGAAGAGGCACATCAGTAGGTCGTCAAGTTGAGGGCCACTCTCAATAGTAATGTGTGCTGTGAGAGTGGCCCACAATCGATAGACGTCGTCACGACTTACCACCAGGCGGGCGGCGTCAATTTGGCGAACCAAATATAAAAAAAAAAAAAAAAAAAAAAAAAAAAATAACAAAAACGTCTCCCTCGATAATAATAAATTAGAAGAACAAATAGCTTCACATTTGACACATTGACATTTAAAATTGTATGGTTTTAAGTTATTGGGTTTCATTCTCATATTGCAAGTAAACCCCGTTGAGAGGGTCGATACATTTGTCTCATTGTTTTAAGTTAAGATATGAGTTCTTAAGTGTAAGAGTTATTTATTGTTCGGGTCTAACGAACAAGAGTTTTGTATTGCTTATATTGAGTTATTGTAAGGACTGACATGTCTATGTTATGTTAGGTAACTTATAGAAAGTTTGTGCTTAACATAAATTATACAGAATTATTAGAAACACATGTCAATAGATACAGTTTAAGTTAAGTACAAATGAATAATATAATAATTTATGTGAGAATGGTATGTCAATAGGCTCCATACATAACTCGCGCGTATTTTGAGCGCCCCGGGCACGCTTGTCATTACTAGTCCCTAAGAGGGTTAGAAATTTTTAGGTTATTTTCTGTATTTTCATTCATTCATTCATATGCTCACGGCTGTTGTCCCAGAAGGGGTAGACGTGACATTTCTGTGACACCCACATTTCGTCAATTTTTGAGTTTCTACGTAACAGGTGGCGAGAAATAAATAATAAGTACATAATTATTAAATGTAATTAAAGATATTTTTGTACACGGATGTTTAATTAGAAAAGTACTTGTTAATTGAAGATTTATTTTTATCGTAGATTATTTAAAAAAATATATTTTTCAATCAAGAAATGCAATTGTTTTAATTTTTCCTAACGCTTGTATACGCAACTGTACCATATTAATAAATACTATACTGGACGGTTAAGAACGTTACTTAGATATATGGCACGGCCGCTTTTTTGTAGCCATCCGAACTTGGTCGGGTTATGTAGGCTTTCGGTGCTTTGTCAGTATTTTAATTGATTCTCTTTTATTACTGAATTTAATGAGATGAAATTTTGCACGTGAGTAGTTGAATTAATACACAAATTATTGGAATACATTTTACTATGCAATTCCTTTAAAACGTCGTGATATTTGACTGCTTTGTAAACAGTGGTCTATTCATGGTAAATTGTCCTATAACTCATTAATTACTAACGGAACATCATTGATACTTGGTAAGATGTTGCAGACACTTACAAGGTTTGTATAAACGTGAAAAACTAGACCCCAAAGTGCATACTTTACGAACTAAGACCTAATAAGCGTATTTTACGTTTATATTTTTATTTATTTATTTTTTTATTTATTTATTTATGTACACACATGAAAAATAAAATAAGAAGAAGATGAACAATAAGGATAGATTGAGTACAAAGGCACCACTTATTTCATAAGAAATCTCTTCCTGTGGGCCAGGGGAAGGAAATGCTTGGTAGAATAAGTCTTATGTGTACGTAGGTGGATCTATATTACACAAATACATATATATAGATATTTACTTTATTTGATAGATATTTACTTGATTAGGTTATAATAATAATATATAGGTACAATATATATACATGAAAATACATATATACAAATAAATACATATATACAAATATATATTAATAATATATATACATACATACAGATATTTAAGACAGAGAGGAGAGATAGTGTTCCTTCACTTTCCTTTTAAATGTAAAAATAGTGTTGCAGCGTTGTATGTTCGGCGGGAGCGAGTTCCACAGCCTGACCGCATGAACAGTAAATGAGTAGGAATAGAAATCGGATTTGTGAGAGGGACAGGTAAGGCGATATTGGAGATGTGACCTACACGGGGCATCGGGTGCGTTCATGTATGAGAAACGCTCCCGTAGGTAGGACGGATAGGAAGGATTGTGTAGAACGTTAAACAGCAAACACAATATCCGAGCATCTCTACGAAGACGGATCGGGAGCCACTTGAGTTTCTTGCGATATTGTGAGACGTGATCGTATTTACGTAAATTGTATATGAATCGGATACATAGATTTTGCAAGCGCTCAAGTTTATTTAGGAGCTCCTCGGTGGCATTTAAGTAGCAGGCATCCGCATAGTCCAGGATGGGTTGAATTAACGTCTGCGCAAGAGAAATTTTGATATCCAAGGGCAAGAAGCTTTGGAGACACTTGAGAGTGTGGAAGGTGAAATGGACCTTTTTACTCACTTCGCCTACATGAGCGTTCCACGTCAAATTGCAATCGATTAAGACCCCGAGGTTTTTGGCGACTTCAGTATACGGAATGGTAGAGTTATCCAATACAACTGGTGGAAACAAAGCCATATCTAACCCACTACGCATCTGCCTACTTCCAATAATCATGGCCTGCGATTTGTTGGGATTAATGTGAAGGCCATACGAACAAGCCCACTGATTAATAGCCGCGAGGTCTCTATTTAAGGCTGCAATGGCAGTTCTAAATTCGTTTAAAGCAAAATGTCGATACAGCTGCAAGTCGTCTGCATAGAGATGGAAGTTACAGGAGATAACTCGAACAGCAGAGTTGATGAAAATGGAAAAAAGTAAAGGAGAGAGTACGCCGCCTTGAGGGACGCCGGCACTAAGGTTACACCACTCCGAGTAATGCTCATTGTGGCGGACGGACTGCGAGCGTCCCCGAAGATACGAATCGAACCAGGCCACAGACTCCGTAGAGAAGTTGAGGGATTTAAGGATTCCAAGTAGGACATCGAAATCCACGGAGTTGAAAGCACTACTGAAGTCTAGTAGAACTAGCACAGTAAGTGACCTATTCTCCATGGCCGAACGAATATCGTCAGTGACTTTCAGGAGTGCAGTCACCGTACTGTGGCCCGATCGAAAACCAGATTGAAATGGACTGAGGAGATTATTCTGCCATAGGTAAAAATAAAATAAGAAAAATAAAATATGTTAGGACAATCCACACAACGCCATCTAGTCTCAAACTAAGCAGAGCTTGTGATATGAGTACTAGATAAACTGATATAAATACTTATATACATTTTTTTTTGTAAATACATACATATTATACATAGGAAACATCCAGACTTCGGTACAAACGTATGTGTCATCACACAAAGTTTGTCCCGACCGGGAATCGAACCCGAGACTCCGGTGTCGAAAGCGGATACACTACCGACCACGCCACCGAAGCAGTCAAATAGGTGACAAGACAGTTGCCGATGTACAATGTGCTCTAGCACTTTGGATAGGAAAGGGAGAATTGAGATGGGCCGGAATTGGGATAATGAGGAAGGATTTGGGGTTTTAGGGAGTGGTATAATAAGTGCCTGTTTCCAGGCCTTTGGAAAGACACCCGAGTGAAGGGAAAAGTTAAAGATATGGGTGAGGATAGGGATAATGGCAGGGAGAATCGGGGTAAACATTTTAGAGCATAACTGGTCGTTACCTATGGCAGAGGAAGTAATAGCTAGAAGAGACTTTTGGACGTCATCTTCAGAAACTGTTTTCATACTGAACGGGGGACATGGCGGTAGCGGTATCTGTGAGAGATCGAGCTGGGTGCGCGCCTTAGTATGTGGATCAAGTGTAACAGGTGGTTTCGAAAAGTGTTTGTTAAGGGCACGGGATCGATGTCGTTACAATCAGTAGACGGAGATCTACCGATACCGTTTGCCTTTAGAAATTTCCAGATCACGGAGGAATCGCGAGTATCTAATGATTTATGGAAATGGCAACGTTTTGCATCTGGACACAAACGATTGCAGCGATTACGTAGGTCCTTGAACCTCTTAAAATTAGTATCAGTGGGATTACGTTTTAGCCTGCGTTTGGCTCTATCCCTAGCAGCCATGGCTTCCCTGATGTCGGCACCAATCCAAGGAGCGGGGGTATGTTTGTGCCGTATACGACGTTTAGGCGCGTGTCGATCGTAAAGAGCCGTAAGTGTGTCGTTAAACCTTCGAACCTTTTCATCTATATCATCACTACCGAAGACAGGTGTCCAGTCAATGTCCACAGCTTCACACCTCAAGGCCTCCAAGTCCATTCTTCCGTAATGTCGAAGTACAGAGAATTGTATCTGCCGCTTGGGAGGGCGTATAGAGAGAGATAAATAGATAAGGTCATGGTAAGAAAAGCTGGCAGTCAGCTGACCATGTGTAGCAACAAGTTCGGGACAAGAAAGGATAATCAGATCGAGAAGAGAAGGGTTACGATTAGGCACGTGATGTGTAGCAGAGAGAGGCAAGATGTTGAGATTTAATGAAGACAATAGAGACCGAAGAGAATGTGTTCGGGAATCATCCTTGATCAGACAAGTGTTAAAATCACCCATCAAGACTACGCGGCTGTAATTGGGGCAAAGATCATAAAGAACGGCCTCAAGTCTGTCAAAGTAGTTGACTCGCAAATCAGGGCTGTAGAAAACTCCAAGTAGAAACTTATTGTGGCGAACAGTTACCTCTAGAAAAAGGTACTGCTCGGGTGCGCGATCAATAGGTGCAGATGGAGAGGCACAAATCGTCTTGTATACGATATCATTGCGAAGGTAAATCGCTATACCTCCACAACCCTTACCGAGCCTATCATTGCGAATCAAAACAAATCCAGGGATACTGACAAGACTAGAAGGCAGAGACGGCTTAAGAAAAGTTTCAGAAACCAAAAGCGCGTCAAGTTGGTTACTGCTAATGGACGCCAGAAGATCAGAGTGATGGTAGGAAATACTCTGGGCATTTATGTGTGCTATATTAAAGTTCTTAGGAAACTTGGTAAAAATAGAGGATAACTGATCATGCAAAGTCAAAGCCGCCGAACAAGACCCAACGCTGTCCGCACTGAGGAAGCTGTCGTTAGTCGTGGAACAGGAAAGAAAGCTATCTTCATCACTACTATCATCCATAAAATAAAATAAAGGTTAAAAAATAAAAATAAAATAGAATAATAAAATAAATACGAGTAAATAATAAATGATAATAATAAATACAAAATTAACAATAATTCAACAGAAAACTATTCACCAAGCACACCCACTCGCAACTGAGAAGAAATTTTACAGCTTAGAATACTTTAGAATGAATAAAGAAACAAAACAAAATTGCAAGATATTATACATACATACAGTTACGCTAACCGAAGAACAGGTCGAAATTATTTAAAAATAAAAGCATTCAATTAAAATTAAATACACCAAAGAAAAAAATAAAATAAAAAACAAGCAATATGCCCAACAATTACATTGCAAGCCAAAGGTTCGCACACTAGTGTCAATCTACTCTACGCCTCGGATTGCACCCGATGAGCTTCAATCCGAACGCAACTAAAGTCGAACAAGACAATCCGTGCCATAGATGTCAAATGTGACACTATTTGTTACTTGTCTGTCACTCTCACTTATCAGTTGTCAAAAACGTTTTACATTGACACTAAAAATGTTTTTTACGTTATTATAGTAAATATGTACCGACACCGAAATAAAGCAAAAACAATAAAGTGAATCAAAGCCGGGTATTGTTGAGAATTACGACTTGTTGATAATAATTGTGTAAAGTGCGAGATAATACGACCAAATCAGAGTGTACACAACACGATGACACTCAGGGCCGACGACGACTTCTTGTATTCCTGCCGATCTCTACATCTCGGGACGCCACAGGAGCAATTACCGAAGCTGCCGTATGCTCAGTTGCAGTAGTGACCTCGGTGGCAGCAGCGTCAGGCGCAGAACAGATCGGATAACGCGTGATCAAAGCGTTGAGTTCCACAGCAGATTCAACCTTGTGGCGGGCCTTGTCGGGGGATATTATGTTGATGTTTCCACCTGAGGTCCACACGCACTTCAAGTCGAAATGTTTACGGGCAGCAATGAAGAGCCGATGTCTTATCATAGTGAGGAACTCGGATATAGTGATTCCCGTACCTTTCAACGAGGTCTTGTTGTCCCACACAAGATGTCGGTGCTCCATATCGCGAAAACGAACCACTATTGGACGCGACTTCTCCTGACTGGATCCGAGACGGTGGCAGGATTACAATATGTTGGTATTGACGTCGGGTAACTTCATTTGGGTGGTTAATATTTGAGTTACTCATGAGATTGAGTTACATCGGTTTTTCATGGGGTTTTTCAAACACTCCGTGAAGCAAAAGGCCCTTACGGCGCATCGCTGTTTCGTGGCGATCCAGGCCCAACGATAGAAGCTGCACCTGTGTCTTTAGATGCCCCATGGAATCGCAACACAAAAGATTTAAACTCACGGAATTCCCTGGAGAGAGTGGCTATGTCCGGGTTGGCTGGAGCAGAGCACTGCATGGCTTCTGTCAACTTGTCCTCGTGGTCACGGAGACGGCTAGTGAAGAGGCTCTGAAGATCCTGCAGGCTTCTTTCGATTCTACTGTCCATAGTTGTGTACGTGTATAAATCTTGAAGACACCGTAGAAAAGGGGAGACTTTATAGTGTAGCGAGAGAAGGTGAGCTTAGTGACCAATTAGTTCATAATTATCACACAAATTATAGATTTAAGTATTTTTAAATATAAAAATACCAGGAGCTCAAAATGTTGGATGTTAATTTTACGCCTACCCACACGATCTTTATCTTTTAAACCCTACGATTTTTTCTAAATATGTTTTTTTTAAATATAAACAAATTCAAAACAACGTATGTAAAAATCTACAACTTTAGATAAGCGCTTTATATGAAAACTAGCAAATGGCCAAACGTTCGCGTAGCGGAAACTTAAATTTCTCCGAAGTTTATGCATGCACTAATTTTATTCATAGATACACAATTACACACAAATACATACTAATTTTTGGACACATTTTTTTTCTTCTAAGTCCCATGGATTAAAAAAATTCCGCCAGGACAACGTTCGCCCAGCGGAATCAGTTTTTGGCGAATTTCTCCACAATGGCTGCATGCACAAATTTTTTTTTACCATACACAATTACACGACATCGTACACTAAATATCTGCATAATTAAAATCTTTAAATTCAACAACATTCCGCTGCGCGAACGCACACATTAAATCGCATCAGACATTCCTGTTTTAGTCTCTCTGGCCGACTGTTGCGATCTTACTTTCAGGCCAAATTACACAGACACGATGCGAATTTGCATCTGGTCAGGTAGATCTATCTGAAGGTAAATTGTCTCGTGCAATGATGGACTTTAGGTTTGTAGGGCAAAGCAACTAAAATAACAAACTACCTACACCTCACTGCCTGCCTCAGTGGCATCGGATTTTAGGGTTCCAACTTTCGGAACCCTTATAGTTTCGTCATGTCTGTTCGTCCGTCTGTCCTCGGCTTTCCTCCTAAACGGTGAGTGCTAGAAACATGATTTTTTTCATGGATATGTGTATTTACTACTTTGACAAAGTGCTAAAAGAAAATTATGAAAAAATCTTTTTTTGGGTACCTCTCCTACCTACACGTAACCAGATTTTATTAAATGAATTGATAGCCCTTTAAAAACATAAAGAGGTTGCTAGGAACATTTTTTAGAATTCGTTTGCGAGATATTCAACTTTACGGATTATTTTTTGGTAAAACAGGTGGGTATGGCTAGTCGTATGGTGTTAATAACAAACAAATTGGGAACTTACCAATGTGAATGTATGATGGGAGAATTTCCTCGTTCTTGAGCTGAAGACAAGAAGACTTACTGAGATATATTATTCGCGATTGTAATTACTGAACTAAATTAGCGGCCTGTGTTTTTTTTGGTGGGGAAAACGGGCAAAGTTAAAACTGAATAAGACAATGTCATTCGGTCAATGTCGCGCACAGAATATAAATTTTACATAAATATTTACTAGCTGATTCTGTGACTGTGGCGCGAACACTTACACGCACCGCACACTAGACGACATGTCGCCGCGTCTACTCGCAGCGTCTTGCTGCGGCGTTGTCGTTTCCAATTGGCGTCTTGTCGTCGCGACTAGACGCGGAGCTGTCGCTAGCGTCGGCAACTAGACGTTACGACAGACGTCATACAGGAAGCGATCATTAGTAGTGGAGTATTCGAGAGAGACGGTTGTTGTTCATCTTGTGAGTTAATATGGTGCCTCTAGTTGCACTTGCCTTAGTGCTTATAATGCAAAGGAAAATAAACACGTGCACCTTCCTCAGCGCTCACAGCGTGACTGATGACTGCGGACTGACGCAGAGCTGTCGCGCGACTGTCATCGTGTGTGCGCGTGCACGGCGCGTCTAGACGCGGCGACAAGTAGCGAGCGCGCGCGACTCCCCTAGCTTGTCTCCGCGACTCTGTCGCCAAGTGTGCGAAGCTTTGAACAAAATATATGAAATTGACGGCCGCAGCCTGTCGCCGCGTCTAGACGCCGAGCTGTCGCTGTCGCTGTCGCGTGTCGCCTGCGCCTGGGGTTATATTTTTATAAATGTGACTGTAGTCTGTTAAGCTTTCGCGCCTGATCCCCGCCAGATAGCATTGAAGTTTTGCGATTGTAAAATTCATTGGGAATAATAAGTCTACAATAGTTTGGTTACTTAAACAACTAACATTAGTATTCGAAACATTAAAGAATAATAGACAGACTGACATTCATCATGCCTATATCCCCGAAGTGGTAGGCTGAGGTGCATTATACACCCACACTCTGCGAGTCCTCTTGTTGGTCCCACGAAATAGCCGGCAAGCTGGTTGCCGTTAGCAAAACCACCCTATAATAAAACCAAAGATCCAACAGCCAGGACAGCTGTTACATACAACTGAATAGAATCTCTGCAGTCTGAGCGACAAGAAAAATAAATCTAATTAATTTTATATTTATAGGTTGTCCAGTAGTAAAGGATACAAACAGCAGACAAGAGGAATCTATCGCAGAAAAAGAAGTGAAAAATATATCTAAAGAGATGACGACTTTGTTTAAGGACAGGACAAATATAATAGAAATACTGCGTTGCTCCAACGCTACGCCTATACAGCGAGTTGGAGATATGGGATATGCATGTTGCTACTGCAGTGATCACTACCTAGAGCCGGATAATTTAAAAAAACACACCCTAGATAGGCATAAAGATGTCAGTGAAGCCTCCTTTATGAAAGGTATACGTAAGGATATATTTATAGTAAGACTAGATATCACCTCACTACACTGCAAGATTTGCAAGGAACCTTATAAGTACTTGGATAAATTTATGGAGCATCTGAAAGTTGACCATCAAAAAATCATATACACAGATATTAATAACCATATCATACCTTTCAAGTTCACATCAGAAAAATTACAATGTTGTATTTGTGAGACTGCGTTTGATAAATTTAGAATGTTAATAGAACATATGAACAAACACTACAGGAATTACATTTGCAGTATCTGCGATTCAGGATTCATAACTAAAGCCAGATTGCGAGCACATAAGAATACGCACAAGTCGGGAAGTTTTAAATGCGCTCACTGCAGTCTAATTTTCGATAAACGTTGTAAGAAAATTACCCATGAAAGAACGATGCACAATCCGAAGTATTACAGATGTGTATATTGTAACGAAAGTTTTCGTGAATATAGATTAAAAGAAGCGCATTTGGTTGCTATGCATGGAGTTAAAGTACCAACGCCCAAATGTCAAGCTTGTGATAATGTTTTTAGGAGTAGAAAATTATTGAGCATTCATGTCAGGAGAGATCATTTGATGGAAAGGCAACACAAGTGTCCCCAATGCGAAAAGAGCTTTTTCGAGGCTGATCATTTACGAAAACATATGGTGACTCATAGTGGGCTGAGACCCTACAAATGTAATATTTGCTTAAAAGCTTTGAGATTTAAACAAGACTTAAGAGAGCATATGCACCTTCACGATGAGTCAAGACAATACAGATGTGACAGTTGTGATAAGAAGTTTGCTCAAAAGCAAGCTTGGAAGAAACATGTTTTTATAAAACATGGACAAAGGGTTTAACAGTTTTTTATCTACTCTATTATTTATTTATATTATGTATGTATGTGTATGCATGTGTGTATACCCATATATAGTTTATGTGCTCATAATTATGTATATATTTAGATTGTAAATTTATTTACCTACGGCCACTACTACCTTTTCTTTCTACAGGGATCTTTCCATACAAAAGTTGCCTGGTAGAAATTGCTTTAAGCAATAAGTCCGGCCATTGTACTCCTCTTAGACTTAATAAGCTCCATGTACATATTAATGAATTCCTACTGTATTGGCGTACATACAATAAAGTATAAATAAATAAATAAAACTTTTTGCGACTAAATACCTACTCGTATGTGATTCTGATTCAGAAACCCAGATTTTTTTTCTATTTTCTTTGTCTTGTACGTAAAAACGTCTGGACTAATTTAGCATGGAGATACCTCGAGACCTCTTGAGACTTGAGATATCATTAACGCGGACATTAAATGGGTTACCGTTTTCTGGACGGATGCTATCCCAGTGGTGGTATCAACGCTGTCTGACATATGGTTAATTATTATTATTGTGTCCGTTGTAACAAGAGTTAGTTATAAGCTACAGTATATCCCAAGAATTGCCACATGTAGGGAAATTACCTCAAATATTGTAGGTATACAATTTTACTTACAGAAGATCTGTGTCAGCAGTCGAAAGGGTTCGCTCTCGGAATAATATTTGGATTCCTTTTTTAACATCTAAATTACTGTACTGATAATAATAAAAAAAATTGTCATTTCTGTAATTCTTCTCACTCGATCAAGTTTAACATTAGTAGCAGTACGATAATAAGTACATACCCCAATTTCTCCTTCGTACTTTACACGGGCTTAGGACCGTCTGTAAGGCCGATACCTCACCGAGACGCCATGGCGACGTCGCCAGTCGGTCGCCAACTAGTTCTCATTGAGATATATGACGGCTAAGAATTATTAATGTTAATTACGTAAGTACTTAACACAAATTAATAGCTTAGGTAGTTTAAAATGTAAATGTTTAGTATAAAATGCTGATATCCGTGCATTAGGCCGATACCTCACCGAGACGCCATGGCGACGTGGCCAGCGACGTCGCCAACTAGTTCTCATTGAGATATATGACACTTGGCGACCGACTGGCGACGTTGCCAGTCGGTCGCCAAGTGAGTTAGCCGTCATATATCTCAATGAGAACTAGTTGGCGACCGACTGGCGACGTCGCCATGGCGTCTCGGTGAGGTATCGGCCTAATACCTACTTTATTATTAACGATAGTGACTTAATGACTTTTGAACTATGTTATAATAATAACAAAAATACACTGAACTACAACTGACTGCGAGGAGGTATTTCAGGCGTATTTAAAAAATTGGAGCTATTTACAAATAAAATCAAACTTACATACCTATTTACAGTTTATTTACACTAATTTACAGTTCTCTGTACCGAAGTAACTGCTCGATATGGAGTCCATTCCTTTCGATACACAAACGTGCACGTTTCAATTGATTGTCTTTCAACTTGTTCAATGTGTCTCTATCACTTTTCACAATATCAAAATCGTTTACTATCGCACTGCGTAGTTCTTCGCGGGTTTGATACTCTCTGGCATTTAAGTGCTCCGGCTGGGAGTACAATTGCGTAGCCTCTTGTAGGTTGTGGTTAGCAATGGCATACAATTGTACCATTGCTAGATACTCCACGTTCGAATATTCGTACTGACGACGCATTTTACTCACTGACACACACGGTTACGCAACAGACGCCGGCGCTGTCACGAGGTTTACTGTGGAGTGGACAGGCGAGCGAGCCGCAGTGTCGCGGCGGCGCCGCTAGGAGGATTCGGAGGGTACGCTGAGGTGGGGGCCGGGGGCGGCGCATGCTTGCTCTGTGCCAGCGCATTGTTGAATGAAAACGAACTGTACCGTAACTATCGTTGTAAAACTTAAGTATTTAAGAGAGTGAGTCCCCTACAACGGGTCTCATTTAATGTCTAGAAACCAAATTTTTTTTTTTAGATTTCTAAAAAAATGCGTTTGTTTTTTCAAAGTAATGCTGCCAGTTGGTTCAAAAATTATTCCGAAAGCGAACCTTTGCGTACTGCTGACGGTGATAAAATCAGCGTGTATATATGTAACTGTACATATAAATATATATCTGGTATAAGGTGTATGTATAAGAGAAAGATGTGCAATATGTCTGTATTAATACTTTAAGGCACACTGAAAGTTTTGCGTATCACACAGCGAAAACAATATATAAACCAAATATTATTTTTGGAAATTCTCACACCGTCATCTAGCCCAAATTAGGTTAATATGAACTTGTACCATGGGATCTAGACGACCGATAAACATACTTATATGTTTCTAAATACATACATAATGTACATAGAAAACACTCAAACTACGAAACTATTTTATATTTTAAATATTTCATAACGAGGCATTTTTGGATCACACAAATATTTTATTCAACCCGAAATAGAGTAATGCGACTGCGCCACCGAGGCAGTAATTATTATTTTTTGTATTTTAACCACTTTTTCATTCATTCAAACCATCTCATAAGTGGTTCGTCTGTTTTCTTCGATAAGCCGCTTAACAGTAAAAACATTTTCATCGAAAGTCGCAATTGAAGGTCGTCTTTCGTGTCTTTGGTCATTTAGTGACACACGTCCTATTAACTACGAAATCAAAATAAGCGATAAATACTGTAACGCCATCTCGTAGCGAGTAATAAGACTACCAAACTCGGCGCCATCTAGTAGCAAATCGCAGTACTACTACGTAACGTCTTTCGGGAATGTTCTGTCAAGGTACTTCTATGTAACGTGTTATCTAGAAGCATCTCGAAGGTGTGGAATGTCCGCGATATTTCTTCCGTGAAAATTCCAGAGTAATCTAGAGTAATGACCGCACTATAAAGGCGGAGCACTTCGGTGGCGGATCATCAGTATTTCCAGAGCGATAATACGAGTTATACCTGCGAGTTCAAGTGCGATTAAAAGTGTTTAGTGAAGCTTTATAGTGAAGTGTAAATTAGTGGTGTAATAAATAAAGTGTTTTGTGGTAGTTTGATCGGCATTTTCCATTCTGTAGAACCCCGGCTCGTAACAATTGGTGTCAGAATTGGGGATTTGGACAATGCCGGTGTTACCGAAAGAAGACACAGAGGGCGTCCGTACCAGGGGTCAGCGCCAGCAGGAGTTGGACAGCAGGCGCTTCGGAGGTAATACGCCGGAGAGGTTGGGTGGTCAGGAGCAGCCAACGGTGGAAGCAGGCCCGCCCACGGTATCTCCAGCGCCAGCACCTCCAGACTTTGCTGCGCTGATGGCGATGCTACAGGAGCAAGCCCGTCGCCAGGAGGAGCAGGCCCGCCACCAGGAGGAGCAAGCCCGTCGCCAGGAGGAGCAAGCCCGTCGCCAGGAGGAGCAGGCCCGCCACCAGGAGGAGCAAGCCCGCCGGTTGGAAGAACAGCTGCTGCGGGACAAGGAGGAGCAGGCACGCCGCCAGGAGGAGCAGGCACGCCGCCAGGAGGAGCAGGCACGCCGCCAGGAGGAGCAGGCACGCCGCCAGGAGGAGCAGGCCCGCCGGTTGGAAGAACAGCTACTGCGTGACAAGGAGGAGCAGGCACGCCGCCAGGAGGAGCAGGCACGCCGCCAGGAGGAGCAGGCCCGCCGGTTGGAAGAACAGCTGCTGCGTGACAAGGAGGAGCAGGCACGCCGCCAGGAGGAACAGACGCTCCTCATGAAAGATCTTCGAGCGACTTTTGGCAAGGAGATGAATGTGATGAAGGATCAAGTTCATCATGTTGAGAACCGCATCACGGAAGCCGAAACTCGGATTGAAGATGTAAAAAACCAGATTACAGATGTGAGGAAAGAGCTGGGAAATCTGAAAGCTGGAGATGGGATTGCGACTTCCTTACCTGCCGTACCTTCAGCGCGTGGATTTAAAGTACCGCCATTCGATGGGACATCTTCATGGTCAGCCTATAAAAAGCAGTTTGAAGCCGTTAAGAAGGCAAACGGGTGGAGCAAAGCCCAGGCCATGACTGCGCTTACATTGGGTTTGCGAGACAAGGCGTTAACCATCCTAGAAGCTCTCGGAGACGATGTTTCCTACGAGCAGCTACTAGAAGCCTTGGAAACCAGATACGGTGACGCTCACCTGGAACACGTGTATCGTGCGCAGCTGAAGGATCGTGTCCAGCGCTCTGGTGAAAACTTGCAACAGTGGGCCCTGGAAGTTGAGAAGCTGGTACGGAAGGCATACCAGTCGGTACCTGCGCTCATCGATGGGAATCTGGTGCAAGTATTCATCGACGGCATCCACGACCTGGAAGTCAGGGCCGCTGTCAGACTCGGGCACCATGAGACTCTCAAAAACGCCTTGGCTCATGCTTTGGAGGTCGAAGCCGTACGGAAGGATCATCGATCTCACCGTGTCAGGGAAGTTGTAGCATCACCGGCTCGCGACCGTTTCACGAGGTATAGCCCTAGGTGCTACACATGTGGTGAGAGGGGCCACCTTCGATCCAGTTGCCCAAAGCGGACTGCTGAAAGAGAAGAAAGTCGTTCCCAAGAGGATAGGGTGGCTAATGTCACCGCCCAGCAACAGGAGGGAAACGAATAAATGCCAGGACTGCGGGGCGGGTGCTGGCTGATTTTAGAAGAGCCCAAGGGTTTCGATCTCACAAACCCAGGATGGGAACAGCCTGATCATCAAGGGCGAGGTAAATGGAACACCATGCAAGCTGACAATAGATACTGGAGCATCTCGCACGGTTGTCAGTTCCCGACTTGCAAATCGGTTCCTTGGTGACTCTGCAAACCGTGACCGCATCAACTTGGTAACGGCCACGGGTCAGCGCATACCCGTCCGAGGAGAGAAAGAGATGCAGTTAAAGTTGGGCAATGGAATTTACCTGCATAATGTCATCGTGGCTGACATAATGGACGACTGCATACTGGGCTTCGACTTTATGAGGAAGAACTCTTGTGAGATCGACGTCAAGCAAGGAGCGATGAAATGTGGTCAAGAGGAACTTTTCATGGAAGGAGCGTTATCAGGAAAAGTGTACAGCTTGAAGAAGGTCGTGCTTCCTGCCAGATCAGAAACGACTGTACCAGTTAGTCTCCCTCAGAATTCTGGGCGAACACATCGATGTGTACTCATAGAAGGGATATACAATGAACTTCCATGGAAAATGGCCCGAACTCTGGTAAGAGCCAATGAAGCCTCAGTGGTACGTGTGCTGAACCTTAGTGATAAGGAACACGTGATAGAAAAGAGCACATTGATTGGCACTTGCGAAGAAGTAGATTGGATGCGCCGATGCCAAGAGTTGAGTACTGGGAACATCGTCAACAAGGACGCTAGAAACAACGTGTTGACACTTTTAGAAGACTGTCGTAACATCTTAACGAAGAATGAAATGGACAAGGCTAAGAAGATGTTACTCAAGTACGCCGATATTTTCTCTTCGAGTGATGCTGACATTGGGAAGACTGGATTGGTTCAGCATAGAATCAATACAGGAAATGAGGCACCCATCCGTCAGCGACCAAGGAGACTGCCAGTAGCACGAGAAAAGGAAGTTGAGACCATGATTGAAGGAATGGTAAAAGATGGTGTGATAGAACCATCGTCAAGTCCATGGTGCTCACCTGTAGTGCTGGTGAGGAAGAAAGATGGCAGTATGCGGTTTTGTGTCGACTATCGTCGTCTGAACGACGTTACGAAAAAGGACAGCTACCCTTTACCAAGGATCGATGACACGTTGGACATGCTGACAGGGGTGAAGTGGTTTAGCACGCTAGACCTGAAAAGTGGCTACTGGCAAGTTGAAATCGATCCGAAGGATAAAGAGAAGACTGCATTTTCCACAGGAAAGGGTTTGTGGCAGTTTAAAGTTATGCCATTTGGTTTATGCAACGCCCCGGCTACTTTTGAAAGATTAATGGAAATTGTACTCGCCGGATTGACTGGAGACGCCTGTCTTGTCTATCTAGATGACATTATCATCGTGGGCCGTACGTTAGAAGAGCATCTTCAAAACCTGGAACGCGTGCTTGTAAAGATCCGAAGCGCGAACCTGAAGCTCAGCCCGAAGAAGTGCTCATTCCTCAAACGGCAAGTAAGCTTCCTAGGCTACGTAGTGTCTGAAGATGGTATCCGCACGGATTTAGAGAAAATCATCGCCGTCAAGGATTGGCCGGTTCCAAAGGATAAGACGCAGGTCAGAGCATTTTTGGGTTTGTGCTCATACTACCGGCGATTCGTCCAGAACTTTGCGGATATTGCCAAGCCCTTACACAAGCTCACGGAGGAGAAGCGACAATTCTGTTGGGACGGAAGCTGCGGCATCGCATTCCAGGAGCTAAAGAATCGTCTGTGCAATACACCTATTTTGGGTTATCCTGATGCGGAAAATGAATTTATAGTTGACACAGACGCAAGTGATATCGGACTCGGAGGTGTGTTATCTCAAAGGAAAGGAGATCGAGAGGTCGTTATAGCCTACTTCAGCAAATCCTTATCGAAACCTGAAAGGAATTATTGCGTCACGAGGAGAGAATTACTCGCCGTGGTGAAGACATTGCAGCATTTCAGCAAATATTTACTAGGGCGAAAATTCCTTATACGTACCGACCATGCTGCATTGAAGTGGCTATTACAATTTAAGAATCCAGAAGGACAAGTCGCCAGATGGATTGAGCTATTACAGGAATATGACTTTGTAATCGAACATCGCAGTGGGAGATCCCATGGCAACGCAGACGCATTGTCAAGAAGACCTTGCCCTGAAGACTGTAAGCACTGTGCCAAACAGGAGATAAAGGAAGCCATACCTGTGAAGATGCTTAAAACGGATCTGAGCGACGAATGGAAAGAAAGCCTACAACATGCTCAACAGGACGACGCAGACATCAAGCCAATATTTGAGTGGATTAAAGCAAGTGCTCCTAAACCCATGTGGAGTGACGTCGCTTCAATGAGTTCAATCACAAAAAGTTATTGGGCGCAATGGGACAGTTTAGTTATTCAGGATGGAGTCTTGTGCCGCAAATGGGAAAATGCTCGAGGAGACAGCTGTCATTTGCAAATGGTCGTCCCTAAAGTTAAGGTCCCAGATGTGCTACAGCTCTACCATAATGGATGTTCAGGGGGCCATATGGGAGTAAAAAGGACTCTGTTGAAGATACGTGAGCGGTTTTACTGGATCCACTGTCGCGACGACGTTGAGGACTGGTGTCGCAAATGTACGAGTTGTGCTGCTGTGAAAGGACCTCATACACGGAGCAGAGGTGCACTGAAACTGTATAACGTTGGGGCACCATGGGAAAGGATAGCCCTAGATGTTGCGGGACCGTTTCCTGAAAGTGAAAGCGGAAACAAGTACTTCATGGTTGTGATGGATTATTTCACGAAGTGGCCAGAAGTCTTCGCTATACCTAATCAAGAAGCTACTACGGTCGCAGATAAATTAGTTCACGAAGTCTTCTGTCGTTTCGGGGTGCCTCTAGAAATCCATAGCGATCAAGGAAGAAATTTTGAATCTCAGGTGTTCCAGGAAATGTGTCGGGTCATGGGTACTCACAAAACCAGAACGACCTCTTACCACCCGCAGTCAGATGGAATGGTGGAGCGATTTAATCAGACATTGGAGAGATATCTGGCAAAAGTTGTGGAAAGCAGGCAAAAAGATTGGGACAAGCACATCCAACCGTTTCTTTTGTCTTACCGAAGTGCGGTTCACGAAAGCACGTCAGTGACACCAGCTTATGCGAACTTTGGAAGAGAATTACGGTTGCCTGCCGACTTACTAACCGGTATACCACCTGACGCTCCACGCAATATCACTGATTATGCGAATGACTTGCGCAGCAGGATGAATGACATTTATGAGCATGTCAGACAATCAGGTCAACAAATGTCTGAAAAGATGAAGACCCGTTACGACCGAAAGACAAACAATAAGAGCTTCGATGAAGGTTCGTTAGTGTGGTTACATAACCCAGTCCGCAGTAAAGGGAAGTCTCCTAAGCTGCAAGCTAAATGGGATGGACCATACCGAGTTGTGACCAAGATTAACGATGTCACTTACCGAATACGGAAGAGTCCAAGAAGTGCGCCAAAGATAGTTCATGTGGATCGATTGGCGCGATATTATGGGCCTGACAATGCTCGGGACGAGCATGTCTTAGGAGGGGGCAGTGTAACGCCATCTCGTAGCGAGTAATAAGACTACCAAACTCGGCGCCATCTAGTAGCAAATCGCAGTACTACTACGTAACGTCTTTCGGGAATGTTCTGTCAAGGTACTTCTATGTAACGTGTTATCTAGAAGCATCTCGAAGGTGTGGAATGTCCGCGATATTTCTTCCGTGAAAATTCCAGAGTAATCTAGAGTAATGACCGCACTATAAAGGCGGAGCACTTCGGTGGCGGATCATCAGTATTTCCAGAGCGATAATACGAGTTATACCTGCGAGTTCAAGTGCGATTAAAAGTGTTTAGTGAAGCTTTATAGTGAAGTGTAAATTAGTGGTGTAATAAATAAAGTGTTTTGTGGTAGTTTGATCGGCATTTTCCATTCTGTAGAACCCCGGCTCGTAACAATACAAATGACAACTAATTAAATTACTACTACTAATTAATTTAAATTTACAGAAAAAAAATTATGCGGTCGGTGGACCCCCGAAGTTCTTTACGCAACTGCAACGCAACCCAACCTGGGTTTGGGGTTACTTTTCGTTTTACCAACGACGCCGACGCTAAATTTCAAAAAATAAATTTAAAAAAAAGCGGACCGTATTTTGGTTTCTGCGGACCTTCGGTTGGGAACCACTGATAAGCGTAACGTGACGATTTCTACTAAATCGCACTACACATAAACCGTGTTAGATAACATTGTTCCAAAAATATTCGAAGTTCAATCAATCACAGAAGGGTCAATGCGAGGGGTGCAAAACTTTCAGCTTGCCCCTTGCATACCGCGGAATCACTTTTTGAGTGTCAGTTATAATGAACGTAACATATCTACAGGTATCATTAAAATATCATTCTCTAAAATAGTTAATATGGAAGATAATATGAAGAAAAGTAAATCAAATTAATTTTATATTTATAGGTTATGCAGTATTGAAGGATACAAACAGCAGACAAGAGGAATCTATCGCAAATGTAGAAGTGAAACAAAAATCTAAAAAGATGCCGAAACAAACAACAACTTTGTATAAGGACAGAATTAATATAATAGAAATACTGCGTTGCTCCAACGCTACGCCTATACGGCGAGTTGGAGATATGGGATATGCATGTTGCTACTGCAGTGATCACTTCCTAGAGCCGGCAGATCTAAAGAAACACACCCTAGACACGCACAAAGATGTCAGCAAACCGTTCTTCATCAATTTTAGTAAGGATAGATTTATAGTGAAACTAGATATCACTTCACTACACTGCAAGATATGCAAGGAACCTTTCAAGTACTTGCATACATTTATGGAGCATCTTAAAGTTGACCATCAAAAAAGTATATACACAGACATTAATAACCATATTATACCTTTCGAGTTTACATCAGAAAAATTACAATGTTGTATTTGTGAGACTGTGTTTGATAAATTTAGAATGTTAATGGAACATATGAACAAACATTACAGGAATTACATTTGCAGTATCTGCGATGTAGGATTCATAACAAGTACCGGATTGCGAACACATATGAATATACACAACTCGGGTCATTTCAAATGCCGTCACTGCAGCTTAATTTTCGATAAACTTAGTAAGAGACAAACACATGAAAGAACTATTCACAAACCGAAGTATCACAAATGTGTATATTGCAACGAAAGATTCCGTGACTATATAATCAAAGAAGCGCATGTGATTGCAGTACATGGAGTAAAAGTGCCAACGCCCCAGTGTCAAGCTTGTGATAAAGTTTTTACGACTAGACAATTATTGAACACTCATGTAAAGCGAGATCATTTGATGGAAAGGCAACACAAGTGTCCTCAGTGCGGAAGGAGATTTTTCGACTCTTCTGCATTAAGAAACCATATGGTGACTCACAGTGGACTAAGACCCTACAAATGTAATGTTTGTTCTAAAGCTTTTCGCGCTAAAAAAGTTTTAAGAGAGCATATGAACCTTCACGACGAGACAAGACAATATAGATGTGACAATTGTGATAAAATGTTTGTTCAAAAGCAAGCTTGGAAGCGACATATCTCTATAAAACATGGACAAAGTTTTTGACCATCCTACTAATATTATAAAGGTGAAGTTTGTATGGATGGATGTTTGGATCTTTGTGCCTCTTATCCTCGAAAATTACAGAACGGATAACTTAATGATTACCTCGTAACAATTACAATCTAGCCTTGAGGCTAATAAGTAATTTAAATATAACTTAATTTGCTAAAAACTTACAATGTAAAGTATGTGTCCATTGGCACTTTTCTTATAGTCTCTATTACATGGAGCACACTAAAAGTTTTGCACTTCTAGCTAATCGGAACTATTTGAATTTCGAAAGTTATATTTTTTTAAACGTTGCAACCTTCTTCTTCAAAAAAACAATTGGCGGGAAATCATTTGTCAATTGTTTTTTTATCACACATCAAAGTTTTGGAATAAATGGAATTAAGTCAAAAAGATTTTAGAGCGATGATTTTTTATGATTTTAAAAGTTCTCTCTCTCCGCAAGACTGTGCCGCTCATCTTCAAAATGCTTTTGGGAGAGAAGCACATTGTTTGAGCACCGTGAGTCGATGGTTTGCTGAATTTGAGAGAGGTCGAGTTTCTTTACATGACGAATTTCGTGAAGGGCGGCCTTCAACTGCCGTCAACGAAAATAATGTGGCTACTGTTAAGCGGTTAATTGAAGAAAACCCGCGGATTACCTATTTATATTATTTTACAATTCGAGGACTATTGGGGATTGGTATGAGTCAAATCCAGAAAATTTTAGACGAAGAATTGAAAGTACGGAAACTCTGTTGTCGTTGGATCCCTCATGAACTGACAGCGGAGCAGAAGCGGGCTCGCGTGGAATGGTGCTCAGAGATGCTACTGAAGTACGACCACGGACATTCTAATGCTGTTTATGACATTGTCACAGGAGACGAAACGTGGATTTATTGTTTTGGACCCGAAAAAAAACAGCAATCTTGTGAATGGGTGTTTGAAAAACAAGCCAACAAAAGTGAGGAAGGCGAGAAACGTTGGTAAAAAAATGATCGCGTTTTTTTCTCAGCTACGGGTCCCATCTGTACAATTCCACTTGAAGATCAAAAGAGTGTTAATGCCGAGAGGTATTCTACCATTTGTTTAACCAGGGTGTTAGAAAAAGTTCGCGAAAGACGACCCAAAAGCCGCGTTCTCCTACATCATGACAACGCTTCTTCACACACGGCCAACAAAACAAAGTCATTTTTACCTTCCGAAAAAGTACAACTTGTCACCCATCCTGCGCATAGCCTCGACCTAGCACCCTGTGATTCCCTGCAGGAGACTGTACCTGGGGATCGTGCGGAGTATGGCCCTATACGGGGCTCCCGTATGGGCGGATAGGTTGGCGGTCAAGGGGAACGTGACTCTGTTAAACAGACCACTTCGAACCTTGGCCGTCAGAACCATACGGGGGTACCGCACGATCTCCGGAGAGGCTGCATGTCTCCTAGCCGGGACCCCTCCATGGGACCTGGAAGCGAGAGCCCTTGCGTCATTGTTCCAATGGCGCAAGGAGGCGCTGGAGCGGGACCACAGGCCTGCGTCTCGAGAAATCGAGGACCAGCGGTCCCAACTCCGCCAGGATCTCATGGAGTCATGGAGGGTGCGACTTGAGCAACCCAAGTGGGGTACCACCATCATCGCGGCGGTGAGACCGATCATGGACGATTGGCTGCAGAGGCAGCATGGTGACCTCACGTATCGTGCGACGCAGATCGTTGCCGGGCATGGATGCTTCGGTAGCTATCTGTTTCGCATGCATCGTGAGGTCACACCCCGGTGTCAACACTGCGAGGTTTCCGAGGACGACACCGCACTCCACACGTTGGTGGAGTGCTCAGCGTGGGCGAGCCAGCGCCGGGACCTCGTAGTGGGTCTGGGCGTGGATACCCTCTCGCTGGAGACCATGCTACAAGCCATGGTCTCCAGCCGGAGTAGGTGGAACGCGGCCGTGTCCTTCTGCGAGCAAGTCATGCTCGCGAAGGAGGCGGCCGGGAGGCAGAGGGAGCGTACCCTCCCCGCCGAGTTCCGTAGTCGGCGGCCAGGGCGCCCCAGACTCCGCGACTACGCCCAAGACTATCGACCTCCATGATCGGGGCCTGAGGACGGCGGGATCGCCATCCGCCGTCCTTACAGAAGCAGGCTAGAAGGGTTGCGTGCTGCAGGGCCTTTGCCCAATAGCACGCAACCAGATTCACTCACTGACGCGGGATAAAACCCTTCCCCCAACGACGCGGGATTCTCGTCCCGACCCAACACCCGAAGAGACCACAGAGGTGGTCAAAGTCCGCCGGGCGCCACTGGACATACCCTCTTCTAGTAACCAGAGACGCCCGGCAACGGACGTTAGAGCGGCCGCGGCCTCAGGCCGCGGAATTAAAAAAAAAAAAAAAAAAGCACCCTGTGATTTCTGTATTTTCCCCAAAATCAAAGATTTGATGACAGGTTTCACTTTTACCAACTCCGAAGAGGCAGTCATAGCGTCCAATCAGCACGTAGAAAATATGCCTTCAGATCCGTGGTCCTCCTGTTTAAAAAAATAGTTCAATCGCATGAAAAAATGTTTAAAATGTAAAGGAAAGTATTTTGAAAAGCAATAAACATAATATTTTGGTTTTAACATGTTGTTTTTTTAAGTTATGCAAAACTTATAGTGTGACCTACGTATAATGGAAAAACACTTTGTTCTTGTGTTCTTCAAGGGTAGCACTCACTGCACTCCAGTAATTTCATTAAACTAGCTCAAAAAGCTTAGTCCGTTTCAGTCCTTACTATGTCCGTGGTGTCAAGGAGCTGGATTGCCTCGACATTCACATATTTCAGAAGTCTTTTTCATGAGATTCGGTGTATTTATTTATAACCTTAGCGACAAGGTTCACTCCTAAATCGTGGTGGACAGAACGGATTTTAATGAAACTCGACAATAATGTATTTCATTATTACTTCACATAATAAATATCTCATAAGGTCGGCAAAAAACCGACTGTTTAAAAGTCATTGGAAATTAGTATAAGTATAACTATATAGTATAAGACCAAGCAAAACTCCTTTGAGTAGGATTCATTCAACGATATTTTGTAGTGTAAATATTTTTAGTAAGTACATAATTGTAATTTTTATGGGAAATAAATACCTCGTTGCAATTAAATAAGTGATTCTGATTTCGAAACCTAGACCTTTTTTTATATCTGATTAGTTTGTTTAACGTAAAAACGACTGGACAGATTTTGATAAAATTTAGAGTGGAGATAGCTTGGGACACGTAATTTAATATCTTCTCCGCAGTCCTGAAATGGATCCTCCCGAGTTACTGTTTTCTGGCCGGTGGCTCTTTGTCTGCCATGAGGCTAACTACAGTTTTAGTTGTAACTTTATAATATACTAGCGGACGCCCACGGCTTCGCCCGCTTGACAAGTTATCTACGAAAACCTTCCTTGTGAAGCACTATCTATCCATTGGTGAAAACCGCATCAAAATCTGTTACGAAGATCTAAGTATGTATGCGAAAACAGACGTCTTTGTGTTATACTATGCTATGAATAAGATTGTGCACGTTTTAACGATAGTAAGTTACATAATTAAGTAAGTGCGCGTAGCATGTACTGCAACTCTAACTCTTGCAGACCTTTGTATCATTTACCTATAGATCCAATTAGCCTAACTTTGGTTAGGTTGGCGTACGGTTCTGAACATCATCATTAACAACCAAAATCAAGAATAACTTTGTTTTGCCTCAGATAAAGCTCAACAGTTCTAGAATCGCTCTCTCTAAATAAGTGCAACATATGTATACTATACAGAATGTGCGCTCCAAATCAATACCGTACCTGTTATGGTTAAACTCTGATAGTGTAACACGTTCATATGAGTCAAGCAATACAGAAAATAGTTAGCCTATAGATAAAATAGTGGTATTTCGAGGGTATTTCCGACGCTTTAAAACTTAGACGAGTATCAAGCTAAAGGCACATTTCAGTGACGTGAACAACTCGGTCATAAACCAGATTTACCACAAATATGATAAGAAGACAACAAAAATAGTACAGCAAATCTTATATAAAAATCGTGTAAGTAAATATAAATAAATAAATAAACTGTTTTATTTATAGGTCGTCCTGTTTTATCAGTCGACAGGAAGATTGGAAAAAAGGATAGAGATGAATCTGAACAAATTGAAGTAATCAAAAAGAGCGGGCAAACATTAATGTCATTGAAAAGTAACGAGCTTCATAAACATCGTGCAAATATCAAAGAAGTTATGCTCTCGTCAAACGCCACACCAATAAGACGTTTCGGCTATATAGGCTACATGTGTTGCTACTGTAACGAACAATACCCTGAGCCAGCTGAACTTAAGAAACATACATTAGAAAGCCATCCAGATATTAGTAAGGCTTATTTCTGTACCAAATTGTGCACTGAACGATTTGTAATCAAGTTAGACATCACAGGACTGTATTGTAAAATCTGTTATCGAAATATCGATACGATTGAACAACTTTTGGATCATCTAAGAGATGATCACAAGAAAACAATATATACGGATATAAAGAACCAAATTATTCCTTATAAATTTATTTCTGAGACGCTGCAGTGTTGTATTTGTCATAACACTTACGCAAAGTTCAAGTTGCTTACTGAACATATGAATACACATTACAGAAATTACATCTGCGAAATTTGTGGTGTAGGTTTTGTGAATGGAGTTAATCTTACAAATCATATGTTAACACACGATAGCGGTGTATTCAAATGTGAACATTGCCCATTAGTGTTTAATTCGAAGAATAAAAAGAATCTGCACGACAGAAAACATGGGCTTAAATCTGTTTTGTTTAAATGTGGTTTCTGTGATTCAACATTCGACGAGTATAGAAGGAAAGAGACCCATTTGACTTTAGTGCACGGGCAAGGACATAAGTGCCATACGTGTGAGAAAATTTTCGTGAACACCAAGTCATTAAATAATCATGTCAGACGGCAACATTTACTGGAAAGGTCTCATAAATGTCATGAATGCGACATGACGTTCTATAACAGTACAGAACTTCATCAACATATGGTCAAACATACTGGCTCGCGGTCGTTTAAGTGTACAATTTGTTCGAAATCATTTGGTAGAGCGAGTTCTTTGAGAGACCATTTAAAAATACATTATAATGATAGAAGGTATAAGTGTGAACATTGCGAGCAAGCTTTTGTACAAAAATGTAGTTGGCGGGGACATATGCGGTCGAAACACGGAGAAATTGTATAAATTAATGCAACACAAACAAAAATAATCAAGTATTAATACCGAACTTTGTGTAAAAAAACTTCCGCGTAATTGCTGGCTGGGAAGGTTCCCTGAATTTAGGATTAGGAACTCCGTTGTGGTGGGCTTTCCAGTCTAACTGCGAAGCCGCTGAACTTTCGTATTTTTCGTGAACGACTGCCATCATGACCTCCTCAGCACAATGGCGATATCGAAGTTCCGTAGTTATGACCAGTGTGATTTTTTTTATTGAAGGTAAAATGTTTCAAGTTAAATAAAATGTTTAATATTAATAATTTATGTGTTTTATTCTTAACTAATAGATACCTATGTTAAGAGTCATCAAAAGTCCTCTATGGTGATTCGTCCACTGAGATCCCCTGCTTGGATTCCGTGCGAGATTTACATATTAGAATTTTTTGACAATATAGTGATAGGTGGTACTTATACGAGATTAGCAACAAAAAAATACCTTTCAGGGATGGAACCATTTTTTTTACAGACCCACATTTTACCTGTAATGTAGTTAGTCCTACGTAACAACCTGTCAAGCCTATTGCCGTTACCAGGTACTATGCAAAATAGAAAGGCACTAATGGTACTCTGTAATCCGAACCTAAGTTCCAAGAGCCAAGAGTAATGTTAGGTACCTACATAGTACAAGGGGTGGTGTGAGTGTCATGTTGACAAAATGCAAGAGAGATCTAATTCTAAGCACTCATGTGATAAAGTGGGGAAAACATCGCAGGGGACGGAGGCTTGCGACTCAGTTGTAGGTTTTGCTTTGCGACATGTCAGCACTTTCACCAAACGACATGTTCCCCCACCAAACGGCATATTTGGTAAAGTTATAAATATACTATGTAAACTTTTTTTTTTTTTTTTTTTTTTTTAATTCCGCGGCCCAAGGCCGCGGCCGCTCTAACGTCCGTTGCCGGGCGTCTCTGGTTACTAGCAGAGGGTATGTCCAGTGGCGCCCGGCCTACTATGTAAACTTATCTTTATTTGACGACGATCCTTAATCCTTTTGACTATTTATCCTAGTGAACACAATCAAACCATCATAAAAATTATATAACAAAAAGCCACACATTTTTGTAACACTGAATGACATTTTCCTATATATATTTTTCTACATTGACAATTGTCTATTTGTCATAATCCAGCATTAAGCTTTCATGTACCTAACAGTAGCTTTAAATGCAATCTCTACCATCGCAGTAAAACTGAAGCTAAAACAAATTAACAGCGTATTATCATAGCATATGCAATAACGTAGTAATAACCATCTGTTCATCAGTAAAATTTCTCGTTATAGGTTCTTCAGCGGAAATTTTAAACAAGCCAGTTGGACTGCTAACCAGTAACAAAAAGGACAACGCTTCCTTACCTTATCGCAGATATGTGGATTTAGGCAAACATCGTAGTAATATCACAGAAGTCATGCTTTGGTCAAATGCTACACCTATAAGACGTAACACAGACTTCGGCTACGCATGTTGTCACTGCGATACATACTATCAAGATCCGGCAGATTTGAAACAGCACTGTATTACAACTCATAAAGATATTTCCAAACCTAATTTCCTGCAAAAATTGAGCATGGATCGTTATTTTGTTAAATTGGACATTACTTCACTTCAATGCAAGGTCTGTGATCAGCATATCGACAATATAGAAGAATTACTACTACATTTGAAATACGATCACAATAAAAATGTTCATTTGGATATTAAAAACCATATTATACCTTTTAAATTTAATTCAGAAATACTCGAATGCTGTGTATGCAAAGTCACGTTCAGTAAATTCAAAGTATTGCAGGAACACATGCATATCCATTATAGAAATTACATTTGCGATATATGTGACTTGGGTTTCTTTAATAAACTTACCTTATCAATACACCAAGTTGTTCATGAGAGTGGAAGTTACGAATGTGAACACTGCTCACAGATTTTTACCTCAAAAATCAAACGGAGACTCCACGTGAGGGCAAAACATAGAGATAATATACCGGTAGCTGGCAAATGTGGTTACTGCAACGAAATCTTCAATGATTACAGGAAAAAGGAAGCCCATTTAGTAGCTGTTCATGGGTTAAAAGTACCCACACCAAAATGCCAATCTTGTGGTAAAGTGTTTGTAGACAGAAGTAAACTTTACACTCATACGCAGAGAGTTCATTTGATGCAAAAGCCACGAAAATGTTTAGAATGCGACATGAGTTTCTTTTCAGCGAGGGAATTGGAGGAACACATGGTTAAACACACTGGGGTTAAGTCTTATTCTTGCAACCTTTGCTCGAAGGCTTTTGGTAGGGAGAAGGGATTAAAAGAACATATGAAGATACACAATGATATTAGGAGGTTTAAATGTGAACACTGTGGGCAATCGTTTATCCAGAAGTGCAGTTGGAGAACTCACATGAAGTCTAAACATGATGAAATCGTGTAAAAGTTGAAATAAAATGTTTTCCTATAGAAAAAAAATACTGAAAGTAAACTATAGTGGGTAAAATTTCGAATATCTGAATCGATAGGTCGAACAGTAGATTAGCAGACGATACTGTTGCATAAAAGTGTATTAAAACATTCTTTATAGCAGATTCAAACACTACTTTATCTAATCTCATATTCTGAGAAACACAAAATTGAAAATAGTTAACGACAATAGGCGGCAAAACTCAACATGGCGGTATGGTCGAAAGACTTAAGCCTGAACTGTACTATAAGGATTTAAAAAGTTTGTTTTTACTGCCTTGCAGAATATCTCAGAAAATCTGTATCGAAAAGTTACTTTTTATTTTTTAATAATTCTAGGTGCATAATTAGGTGCCTATGCCAAATCTAGAAATCGTAATTCGAACATTTCGACATGTTAAATAGTGAATGCAGACACTAATTAATTTACTTCTCCCTTTTACTTGTGTTAAGTTTTCCTAAAATCCTTTTATCTTTCCATTAACTTATAGCACAGATTACTAAATAGTTACTAGTAACAGATACTTCACTCAGTAGAAAATTTCCAATACCTACTGCTATAATAGCCTACTCCGTCGCGTCAGCCACTACTGCATGCTAAAATGTGCCTAAATGCTCAAACGTACAGTTGTGATTGCTTCGCACCGCGCGATCCCACAGTAATCGCAGGGCTGCCTCTTCGATAAAATTAAATTAACATAACTTTTTATTTTACCTACACACTGACGTCTATAATTATGTTTTATCTTATAGCACAGATTACTAATACACCGTGTTTTATTTTTATATATTTTTTTATAAATTTCTTACCCTTTCTAAATTCTCGGTTATTAAATTTTAGTGTGACGTCATCAACATGGCCGCCAATCCCATTGTCATCTTGTGCGGCTTAAATATCTGATATGTTTGTGTGTATACTGTATAATAATGTACCTAGGTAAATTGTTATTATTAGACTTGTCTGTTGTAGGAAATGTTAATGTTATGTAATGGAAATGGTAATGTAAATACCTAAATTATTTTTCTTTTGCATAAAATACCATTAAAACATTCAATTTAAATGAACTTTTGCTTTATTTCTAACCTTATTTTATAGACCAAATATTTTAATTTTATTTATTTTATTTAGTTATCGTTTATTTCAGGCTACATGAGAACAGTTACAAGATGTTATATTAACTTATTCTACGGCCCATAGATATATACCTTAAACTTAAAAATACATATAAATATTACAAAACAAATACCTTATTATAAGAATATAATATAAATATATCTTAACGTCGATGTCATTACGTGCTCATTAGGAGCACGTAATGACATCGACGTGTCGCGGGTCGGGGGTGCGCGTATCGGCAGGTGTCCCCTGAAGCGCCGGAACTTCACCCCATTCGGCCAAAACTCGGGAGTCATGACAGTGTCGATGCGGTCTGTAAGAACCCTCACCACAAGAGTTGAAGCACACGTTGTGACGAGAGTCCAGCTTCTCCACTCTCAAACCCAACCCGGTTTCGGTTCGAGGCACACGCCACCGCCACTGGACACTCGGGCGAGTCAAATTCCGCTGACTCAAAACTGCACACTGACGCATTTGCATGCGCTCCTCTACGTGCAATGACATTATTAGAGGCCACGTTCGGCGACCTACTAACCGAATTACTGCTACGAAGTAACAATAATTCCACTTGTAAGCCACCGATAGTTTTATCCGAGGCCTCTAATTTTGTCAACACATCGACAATGCTGGACTTCAGGTACACGATGTCCTTGAGCAGTCTTGTGACGTCGACGTGGTCGAATCCCACCGGAGGGAGCTTATAGAGCTCCTTGGCGACGAAATCTGGCACGTAGTCAGGGTCAGTTTGCTTCAGCAGGGTAATGATATCCTGCACACTTCGTTCCCCTCCATCCCTCCTGCGGTACGGCATCTGGGCAGTTTTTCCAGTTGACTGGAACAGTAATGCCTTCCCACTGCAGATATCCTCCTCCTTGAAATTGGATTTACATATCTACATGATGCTGATCTCATCCATGGTGTCTATTGCATTCTGGATGAGCGCTAGTAGCTCGTTCACGACGATCACCTTGTTAGTAGTCATCTCAGCGGGCGTATGACTGCGGCGCAAGCGCCGCGTGTCGCGTATTAATTAATAATTAATTAATTACGAAAGTGCATTAGCGAGGCGCGACCGTTTCCGACCGCGCATCTACTGCTACTTAAGCTACTTACTTTAATAATAGCTTTAGGTCTTTGGTGCGTAATCATTATTTTGATGTCGTATTTTTTTCGTAGTTATTTTCGTAAGTAGCTTCTTACGAAAAATGTGCTTATCAATAAGTTTCAATGTTCTAGGGCCCACGTACTATAAATTTTAAATTCATCTTCCCATTTAATTGCATGATCGAATACCTTTTCCATTCTTCCTGGTCAATCATACCTACCAATTTTTTTTCCAATAGGTATAATTTCTTTAATTGTTGTCACAGTAAACGCAACTTTTTTAATAGCTACGTATTCTTTAATTTGAGACGAAATGTTCTCCAAATCTGGATGGTATGGTGGCAATCTTATAATGGTATGACCATGTTTTTCATTCAGCAATCTCCGAGTACCTACCTGCCGAAAAAACATATTACATCATAATATTATATTACATCATAATATTATTTACATAGGGGGGTTGAATTTACTGCAATTGTTTTTAAATAAAATAAAATAAAATAACGTTTATAATCGTTGAAATTTATAGAAAATTATTAAAATTATTTAGATTCGTCAAAAGTTGGTGTGACTCTACCGAGGGTTCTAAAATGCAACGAGACTGAGAAGAGCCCTCAAGAAACTCAGTTCGGCTTTTTTCAAAATATTTCGTCTTAAATCTAATACAGAGTTATTTAGAAGGAGCAATTCGTGTTACAACCAGGCAGCCTTGTCATCTAAGAAATCATTAATACTATAATAAGCTTTATGGCACAATTTACTTTTTATTAGTTTTTTAAATTTATTGACAGATAAATTTGCTATTTCGGTTGGCAACATTCGAATAAAGTTCCCCGCAAAAGAATTACTCACTTTATGAATCCTTTTTTTTTTGAATCCGCTGCCCGAGGGCGCGGCTGCACCTACGTCCATTGCCGAGCGCCTCCGGTAGAGACTGAGAGAATTCCCGGTGGCGCCCGGCGGACTCTGGCCATCCGCGTGGCCACTGCGTGGTGGTCGGGTGTTACCCTGCATCTTTGGTCCTGGACGTAGTCACGTCTGCGGCGCCCTCGCCGCACACTTCGGAACTCAGCCCTACCGGCCGCCTCCTTCACGAGCATTACCTGCTCGCAGAAGGAAACGGCCGCACTTTATGAAGCCTAAATTTAGAAACAGCCAGTTTATCCTTATTTCTTAAGTTTAGATTATGATTATCACTATTGTCCACCCCTATCTATACCTTACTGCAAGGAATGTATCGAATTGCACGTAACCCTGTATAATTACACCTGTTTCCCCAAAGTAATAGTCATATTGATAGTTTAGATATCGATACCCTGTGTATATGCGAGGTCTACTGTTCTACTCATACAGACCGTACGCCAACTTCTCACCAATTTTTGCTGGCTACCCTATTGCCGGGCACTATTATGTTTGCCAGAACCTTGTACATTCATCGGTGGGTGCATCTGGCACCACTTGTAGACGAGGTTGGCTTGAGCCTCTAAAATAATAAAAAAATATTATTTCTGTAATAATAATAATAACTTTATTCAAACCAAAATAATACATACCAGTTCACATTAAAATGTTTACTACTGTAGTAACATTATTTCAAACTTCTTTCAACTTCAAACAAAAATGACAGGAAGACTTGTTTTATTCTTATTTTGAGTCATAATATCTGATATAATAATAAATAATTTCTCTGTTGTTTGTAGGTCCTGGAACTAGAATAATCCGCATAGAAAGATCCACAAATCAAATTGAACCAAAATTAACATCAAAAATATCCTCGGACGACGATAATGTATCGCAAGGATCCATTTCAGATTTAACTAAGAATATAATTAACTTGACAAATATAATACTTAATTCTAACGCAAACCCAATACGCAAGAAATGTAGTTTAGGATACGGTTGCGTGTTATGTCTCAAAAAGTTTCCAGAACCTACAACACTGAAGAAGCATTTCCTTGATGAACACAACGATGAAAAGTTAATAAAACACAAGATTGGCAAATTATTTCAGCATGTCATCAAACTTGATATAACTTATTTAAATTGCGCTCTTTGCGACACGGATATTGAAAAACTCGACGAGTTTGTGTTACATTTAAAAAATGATCACAACAAAAACATGTTCTTGGATGCGAGAGATCTAATCGTACCGTTTAAATTCGATACACCACAACTTAAATGCGTTATTTGTACCACAGAGTTTACTAATTTCAAGCTTTTACAAGAACATATGAGTTCGCATTATAGAAATTACATGTGCGATACTTGTGGGGCTGGCTTTGTTACGGATAAACTTAGAGCATGTCATGTAAAACGACACGATATTGGAGAATTCAAATGCAGTAAATGTGACAAAACGTTTGATAGCTACGTCAAAAGAAGAGACCATGAGAAAAGAACTCATTTTGGTGGTGCAGCTAACAAATGTAAATATTGTCCGGCAAGATTTAACGATTATCGCAAAAAAATGACACATATGGTCAAAGAGCATGGCGAAACACCTCTAGTATTTAAATGTTCGGCGTGTGATAGAACATTTAATTACCAGAAATCACTATCGCTTCACACAAAGAAAGATCATCTTTTAGAGCGGAAACATAAGTGTAGTGAATGTGACATGGCATTTTTTGGGTCAAGCAGCCTTAAAACACATATGGATAAACATACTGGATCAAAACAGTTCAAATGTGAAGTTTGTTTGAAAGCTTATGGACGTAGAACCACATTAAAAGAACATATGAGAATTCACAATAATGATAGGAGATTCGCCTGTACTCATTGTGGTCAAACTTTTGTGCAAAAATGCAGTTGGCGAGGCCACATGCGTTCGAAACACAAGGAGCAGATTTAGTGAGTAAAATATAACATCACTTTTTTTACCTTTTCATATACGCCCGAGTAATATAGTTAATGTTAGGGTTACGTATTCAACTTGTCCCAAAATTCAACGATAACCCGGGACTGGTCGATGACCAGATGAGAAGTTATATTTATTTTTAGAAAATTATGTCATCATATCACCACATTTTTTGATGTATGAGATACCCAAGTAACATGGCTATCAACCACAGTTTCAAATAAGACAAAAACATTTGTAATTTTAATACAAAAATGAAATACAAGTCAAAATTTGACACAGCAACCGACTTCAAATTACTTTAATGTGACGTAATAATTGTTGGAATGGGACCAAATTGATATGGGATCACTTGGGAAGTAGTACATTTCATTTAAAAAAAAATCAATATCCATTCACCAGTCCAAAGATATGAGGAAACAAACATAAAAAAAAACATACAGTCGAATTGATAACCTCCTCCTTTTTTGGAGGTCGATTTAAAAAGGATTGACATGTCAAATCTATATATTTAATACGACAATTTGTCTGTCCGTCCGTCGCGTTTTTCAATTATAATTAATAATACATACATTTGCATGAAATATTAAAATATTCGTAGAAGTTTAGGGAAGGTTTTTTTTTTTTTGTTTGAGGCGATACAAAGTTCGCTGGGATAACTAGTACATTTTATTTCTACGCGATAAAATATTAACAGGTTGCGAAATTGTTAAAAAGAAGATTACGAACGGGATTAGAGAACGGACGTTGAGCACTTGCTAAACTAAATTTTAATTTTATTCTTTTTAATAATGTTATAATCGTCTTCCTTTTATTGCAAAATCCCCTGGCCCACCTGGATGGCTCGTAATAGAATGCGAACCCAGGTTGGCAATCTAAAGATAATATGTCTAAGTGGGGTTACATTGACACTAAAGAGAACCAGTGTGAATGTGGCTTATCACCACAAACCATCAGCCATATGATGTTATGTCCGGGGTGCCCAGGGTCGTGCACTTTAGATGACCTGTACGAGGCTAGGCCAAATGCGATTCGCGTCGCAGAGCACTGGGCCAAGACAATATAATCATCATAGTGTTGCCCCTCGACACGAGAAGAAGAAGAAGATTGGAGAAGCTAGGTTACTAAGAAATAAATAAGGAAGGATTATTTATTTCTTAGTAACCAGGCTTCTCCAAAGCTTCTATAAAGCCTTTTGAACTGTTAAGAGGTACCGAGTTCGCCGGGTCCGCTAGTTTAATTATAAGGTTGACCATAATGACACGATTCCACAAATTTTTTAATCTGCACATTTTTGGCATGATCGCATACTTTTATCATTCTTCATTGTCATCATATAGATTTTTGCAATAGGTATACTTTCTTTGTTGTAACATTTTTAATAGCTCATCATTCACCGAGCGTCTAACTGCGATTCGTCTTATCTTCGATATTTTCCGTGAAGCAACTGCCATCTAACGTCCACAACCCATGGGCGATATCGAAGTTCTGTAGTTAGACCGGTCGGATTTTTGATTTAGGGCTCCAACTACCCTAACGACTGCCATAGATGTTCGTATGACAACCGGGACCGACGGCATAACGTGCTCTCCGAGGCACGGAGCGGTCTCAGTGTCTTAAGAAATGGTCACTTGCTTAACCTCTGCAATGTGCTAACATTGTCGGTTACCACGAGCTCCTCATTTTTAATAGCTACGTGTCCTTTAGTAGGAGGCGAAATGTTTTCGATTGGCACACTAAATTCAAGAAATTATAACTCAAAATCCATTCTGTAGTTTTCGTGTTAAGTAGTAAGAACGATTCAAACATCCATAGAAACTTTCCCCTTTGTAATATTAGTTCGATGATTACTGCTCACCTCACTCACACTTCACTCATATGTATATATATTATAGTACCCATTAAATATACTATAATCTGAGATAAGTTTCATTTGCGCTGGATCATCGGTAATTTTCTATGTAATTGGAGTATTGTCCTTTATTTTAAGCTTTTATGTCTTTAGTGCGTAATCCTTTTTTCTTGCTGTCATATTTTATTTTAGTATTTAAATTACTATAAATTACTTTCGATTAATTCAAAGGATCTTCTTCATAAATTGCGTCGAGAGGCTATGTTGTTGTCTCAGTTTAAATCAGAAAACGGTTAATGAAATTCATCTACAATTTGGATACTCTAATACATAATTTCTCTGTTGTTTGTTGTAGGTCCTGGAACTAGAATAATCCGCATAGAAAGATCCACAAACCCGATTGAACTCCAGCTTACATCAAGAAAATCCTCGGACGACGATAATGTTTCGCACGAATCCAGTTCAGATTTGAATGAGAATAGAATCAATTTAATTAATATACTACTTAATTCTAACGCAAGCCCAATACGCAAGAAATGTAGTTTAGGATACGGCTGCGTGTTATGTCTCAAAAAGTTTCCAGAACCAACAAAACTGAAGAAGCATTTCCTTGATGAGCACAATGATGATAAATTAATAAAAGATATGTCTGGCAGATTATTTCAGCATGTCATGAAACTGGATATAACTTATTTAAATTGCGCTCTTTGCGACACTGATATTGAAAAACTTGACGAGTTTATGTTACATTTAAAAAATGATCACAACAAAAAGATGTTTTTGGATGCGAGAGATCTAATCGTACCGTTTAAATTTGATACGCCACAACTCAAATGTGTTGTTTGTAGCACCGAGTTTACTACTTTCAAGCTTTTACAGGAACATATGAATTCGCATTATAGAAATTACTTGTGCAATATTTGTGGGGCTGGTTTTGTTACGGATAGACTTAGAGCATGTCATGTAAAACGACACGGCAGCGGAGAATTTAAATGCAGTGAATGTGACAAAACGTTCGGTAGCAAGGCCAAAAGAAGAGAACATGAGAGAAGAACTCATATTGGTCAAGGTGCAGTTAACAAATGTAAATATTGTCCGGAGAGATTTGCTGATTATTGGAAAAAAATGTCACATATGGTCGAAAAGCATGGAGAAACACCTTTAGTGTTTAAATGTTCGGCGTGTGATAGAACATTTAGAAATCAGCGTGTACTCTCGCTTCACACAAAGAAAGATCACCTTATGGAGCGAAAACACAAGTGTAGAGAATGTGACAAGGCATTTTTTGGGTCAAGCAGCCTTAAAATACACATGGCTAAACATACTGGATTACGACAGTTCAAATGCGAAGTTTGTTTGAAATCTTATGGACGTAGAAACACATTAAGGGAACATATGAAGATTCACAACAATGATAGAAGATTCGCCTGTACACATTGTAGTCAAACTTTTGTGCAAAAATGCAGTTGGCGAGGCCATATGCGTTCGAAACATGGGGAGCAGGCCTAGTGCTTAACATATAACACTGTTTCATGAACCGAGCGCGTCAAAAGCATCCTTTCATCCAAATGGGGTCTTAAACTTCGAATAATCGAATGAATAGTTTGATGGATATAACGAACTAAGATGACATTTAATTTCATAAGATGATCACAAAGAACTGAATTTACGACCATAGGTACTTAAATTTTTTCAACCGACTTCCAAAAAAGAAGGAGGTTCTTAATTCGACTCTTTTTTATGCTTGTTACCTCATATCCTTGTACTGGTTGAACCCTATTTTGATTTTTTTTTATTGATAGCTATTACTTCTCAAGTGATCCCATTTCGGTTATTTGAAAACGGTTTTTGTGTAAATTTTGACGTGTTTTTAACCTAAAATCCTTTGCTGATAATGTGCGTCGGGCCTTAGTGTTATAATAAATATATTTGGACGTTCTCACACAACGTCATGTAGCCCAAATTAAGCTAATATAAGCTTATGCTATGGGATCTAGACGAGTGATAAACATAGTTATATATTTCTAAATACATAGAATACACCCGAACTCCAAAACAAATATTTTACATATTGTTACATATTATGTCCGTAAGAACCTCCGGGCGCCACTGAAAATATCTTCTGCGTGACCAGAGACGTGAGAGCGGCAGAGGCCTAGGGCCGCGGAATTAAAAAAAACCGTAAGAACCTGTTTTCAGTTACAATGTATTGTAACTAGTAAGATCGCAGTGTAACTAAATGCGTAGTAGATTATGTACTATAATATTAGTGAGACTATGTCGATCACTATTAGATACATAAAGAAGATAAGAAAATATTCGAAAAGGTCGAAGGCATATTGTGCCTACGTTAATTTCCCTCCAGGAACTTGTTTTTGGTCTAACGTAATTGTAGCTAGCTTATTGCCGGGCACTTATGTTTGCCAGAGCCTCATCTGTTGAACAGCAGGTGCACCACTTGCAGCCGTTTGTTGCTTTGGGATGGTACTGAAAACCATATAGAGGCGGGTATACTCGCCTCAGTACATGCTGAGTGCCATCCTATTTGTGCATCTTTCAATTTGCGATATAATGTAGCTTAGTACTTAGTTCTTCTTTGTGGATAGGGTGTACGTGGCTGGTGGCTGGCTAGGAAAGAATGTGGACTATTGACTGTCACTATTGCAAATTACAATCTACGAGACTCGTAGAATCTAGAATGCGGCACGTGCTTACCATGTTTACCACGTATTTCCTGTCCTGCCAGGTATGTCATACGTCACACGTCACCAGCACAGTTGTCACTCGTCAAGTCAAACTTTGCGTCTGTGGCGATTGTTACCACAGTAAATAAATATGGAACTTGAACTAAGTTTAAATGTTAAATGTTGTAATGCACAAATAAAACACTTTTCTTTCTTTTCTTCTTTCTATGAGGTTGACTTGTGCCGCTTCTTTAAAATTATTTTATATCTGTCGGTATTCTATTTAATATTTATTTAGATTGATATTTTTTTAAGAAATGTAGGTAGTTCGCAATGTTGATGGTAATTTGATAACTTAAAATTGTTCTGTTGTTCAGGTAAACTTAATAAAACATTCAATATTAAAATATACTTTTACTTCTTTGCTAACCATGTTTTAATGGGCGTTTTCACATTGCACGATATAGAGCAAATTTTTGTTCCCCTGCACCCCAACCGAGACTTATTCTATTAGCCTGCAAAAAGAAATCCCAGGAAGTAATAAAACTACATCTCTTCCCTTAAAAAAAGTCCCAATTCCCATCCCACTTCCCAAAAACTTTGATATTACCGGTGGATGACAGTTGGACGAAACTAACTAAATATTTACATTAACTATTCTAATTACACTTAGCTACTAAGATTGCATCTAAATTCTAACATGCGTCAAAGATTTCCTCCGCCTCGTCGACTGGCAATGTTCCGAGAAGGGAGCATTGCCACGTTGTATAGCAATGCTTATTCTTTGTGCCAAATAGCAAAGCTGGGCATAAACTCGTTAATCCTTTAATTGTTAATTAACGAAGTTAACATTTCGAGTAACGTATTAACATTTAAGTTAACTTGAAAATATGTTGACGGACTCGTTATCTTCCGTTAAATTTCCCCAAGTCCGTTAATCGTTAATCCAGCTCCCGTGGTCGTGTATCAAACGTCGCAATATTCGCGTGTCCCGAAGACTACGTAATTATGAGTTCAAACCGCGAAAGCCTAAAAATAATAAGTTTGGCACACTTATTAAGTGTTTCGTCCAGAACGCAACTAGTCTATCTACCAAATGAATGAAAAAAATTGTTTGTCAACATACCTATATTATGAACACTTTAATAATTATACCCGTACTTTTAGGATTCCGTACCTATCATAGGATAAAACGGGAACCCTATTACTAACTCCCCGTTGTCCGTCGGTCCGTCTATCACCAATTCACCAGGGCTGTATCTTAAGAACCGTGATAGCTAGAAATTTCACAGATGATGTATTTCTATTGCCGCTATTACAATAAATACTAAAAGCCGGTCAAGTGTGTGTCGGAGCCATGCATATAATAGGGTTCCGTAATCACCCATAATAGCCATGTGATTGGATCAATCATGGATCATGATTTTTCGAGTCAGCCGTTTAGCTTCTAGAGGGGGCCGACACGCACCCTGTTTTACCAAAAAACTGAGCTGTAAAGTTGAATATCTCGAAAACGGATACTTAAATTAAAAATTTTACTTGGCAACGTCCCAATGTTTTTAACATACATACATACATAAAATCACGCCTCTTTCCCAGTGGGGTAGACAAAAACCACGGATTTCCACTTGCTACGATCCTGGCATACTTCTTTCGCTTCCTCAACTTTCAATAATGAGCTCATGCATGCTCACCGGTTATGGCTGCTTTTAACCTGGCCCTTATTCAAGACCTCTGCGATTTGGTCGCCATAAGTCCGCCTAGGTCGACTCTTGGTCGTGCTGCGGGGCGTTTGCCCCACAGTAGCAATGAGATTCACTCACCGACGCGGGATAAAACCCAACCCAACGATGCGGGATTTTCATTCCGACCAAACTCCCGAAGAGACCACGCAGCTGGCCAAAGTCCGCCAGGCACCACTGGAAATACCTTCTGGGGTCACCGGAAACGCCCGCAGCAATGGACATGGGAACGGCCGCGTACTCGCGGAATAAAAAAAAAATGTCCGTCCGTCCGTCTGTCCTCGGCTTTCCTCCCAAACGGTTAGTGCTAGTAAGATGAAATTTTGCACGAATATGTGTATTTACTATTGTATTTTCTGACCCTCCTTAATCTAAACGGGTAGCTCGAAGAATCTGAAAAAACTCATGATAAGTAATCCTTTATATGATGAACTTTAAAGGAAAACTATAACAGACCAGATAAATTTGTTAGTTTAGGAGTTAGATCTTATAATAGGAATAGGTAACTACGGAACCCTATATTATGCGTGGCCCGACACGCACTTAGCCGGTTTATTTTTGTTTTTAACCTGTTAACTTCCAGAACCATTCCTTTTATACAAATATGCAATTTTTATTACGTGTTAACGGATTAACGATTAACGTTAACTAGCGTTAAAATTTCTAAAATGTAACGCATTAACTTTTAACGAAGTTAACATTTTTAGTAACGGATTAACGATTAACGAAGTTAACTATTTGATTAACGGTGCCCAGCTATGCCAAATAGTAACCATCGATCATGAGTTTAGATATTTTTTTGAATAGGTCGCGAGCACTCTTACCTACGGCGCTGTCTTCACGAGCGAGAGAATCCCGACGAGTCTGTACTTCTATCGCCGCGATAACCTCGCCCTGTGGAGACGCGTTCATAGAGAGTGTATAGAAATACGTGGCACGACGACATTATCGCCGCGATTCTCTCGCTCGTGGAGACAGCACCTTAAGGTCCCCGCGTCTCTAACCCAAACGGCTCAAATATGCATCAATACATCAAATGCAAAATCCATCTGCAATTTGGAGAATCTTTATTAAAATAAATGATATTTATCTAATATGGTATACCTAAATAGTTAATACAGAACCAACGTCGTTGCACATTGATATGATCGCAATTTTTGAGGTCTGTCAGTTGGCAGAATGTTCCTCTTAGAAAGGGAACAGTCACTAGTTCAACTGTCTATCTCCAGTAGATAGCTCAGGACTATAAGTTTGCGATTCATATCGTTTAATTATTTAATAATACAGAATTTCTCTGTTGTTTGTAGGTCCCGGAACTAGAGTAATCCGCATAGAAAGATCAACAAATCCGACTGTTGAAATCAAGCTTCTATCAAAAAAATCCTCCGACGACGATAATGTATCGAAAGAATACAGTTCAGATGTAACCAAGAATAGAATGAATTTGTCAAATATACTACTTTATTCTAACGCAAGCCCGATACGGAAGAAATGTGGTTTAGGATACGGCTGCGTGTTATGTCCTAAAAAGTTTCCAGAACCAACAAAGTTAAAGAAGCATTTCCTTGATAAACACAATAATGATAAGTTAATAAAACGCATGTCTGGCAAATTATTTGATCATGTCATCAAACTAGATATAACGTACCTGAATTGCGCTGTTTGCGACACGGATATTGAAAAACTCGACGAGTTTATGTTACATTTAAAAAATGAACACAACAAAAACATGGTCTTGGATGCAAAAGATCTAATCGTACCGTTTAAATTCGATACGCCACAACTCAAATGCGTTGTTTGTACCACAGAATTTAGTACATTCAAGCTTTTACAGGAACATATGAATTCTCATTATAGAAATTACATGTGCGATATTTGTGGCGCTGGTTTTGTTACGAATAGACTTAGAACATGTCATGAAAAGCGACACGGCAGTGGAGAATTCAAATGCAGTAAATGTGACAAAACGTTCAATAGCCAGGTCAAAAGAAGGGACCATGAGAGAAGAACTCATCTTGGTTTCGGTGCGGTTAACATATGTAAATATTGCCCGGCAAGATTTGCTGATTATTGCAAAAAAATGGCACATATGGTCAAAGAGCATGGAGAAAAACCTCTAGTATTTAAATGTTCGGCGTGTGATAGAACATTTAGTAACCAGCGATCATTATCACTTCACACAAGGAAAGATCATCTTTTGGAGCGGAAACATAAGTGTAGCGAATGTGATATGGCTTTTTTTAAAAAAGGTGGTCTTAACAAACATATGACTAAACATACTGGAATTAAACAGTTTAAATGCGAAGTTTGTTTGAAATCTTATGGCCGTAAAAACACACTAAGGGAGCATATGAGAATTCACAATAATGATAGAAGATTCGCATGTACACATTGTGGTCAAACTTTTGTGCAAAAATGCAGTTGGCGAGGCCATATGCGTTCGAAACATGGGGAGCATATCTAGTGCGTAAAATATTAATATGATTTGAATTTTCATCTTTATTTAAATTGACGTTTTAAAGATATTTTGAACTCGTGTAACTGCTGTATTTATAGTTACGAGAAAACTTCATCAAAGCTGAGTAAACTACAGAAACAATTGATAGAATTTCTTTGTTTGTAGGTGTACCACGGCACATCAGAGTAATAGATGAAGATGTACTCAACACAAATGAAGACTTCTCAGAAAAATATACACCCAAAAATAATCCAAGGAAATCTAAGAAGACATCGGATACACTGAAAGTTATTCTTAAGTATTCTAACGCAAATTTGATTAGGAATAAAGACAGTAACGGGTATAGTTGTAACTTCTGTCCTAAGAAATTTCCAGAACCGAAGAAATTAAAAGTTCATTCGCTCGAAGAACACTCAAATATAGATGTGCTTCGGATGCCTAAAGCCTTTCAATATATAATCAAAGTAGATATAACTGACTTAAAGTGTAAAATATGTAAAAGAAAGTGTATTAAATTGGATGAACTACTCGCTCACCTGAAAGACCAGCATGATAAGAAAATAACTAC
Organism: Nudaria mundana; assembly: GCA_963556515.1. NCBI lineage: Eukaryota > Metazoa > Arthropoda > Insecta > Lepidoptera > Erebidae > Nudaria > Nudaria mundana. The sequence continues at coordinate 7,342,712 of OY748309.1, forward strand.
AGAAACATCTGATATAATTCCCTTTAAATTTGACTCCGAAGATTTGCACTGCGCAATATGCGATGCTAAATATTCCACATTTAAAATATTACAGGAACACATGCATATGCATTTCAGAAATCACATTTGTGAAATTTGCAACGCCGGTTTTATAACTAACCGATTATTGGTCAGACATAGGAGTAGACATGCGCAGGGGGAATCAAAATGCGGTCATTGCGATAAAGCATTTTCCTGTGATCAGAAAAGGCGAGATCACGAACAGAGGATGCATCTAGGTTTAAGGAAAAGAAACAAATGCAATCTTTGCAACGATAAATTTGATGACTACTGGACAAAAATGCACCACATGGTCGAGAAGCATGGGGCACCACCAATAGCTTTAAAATGTTCTGCCTGTGACCGTACATTTACTAACAGAAGATCATTAGCTAGACACGTGAAAAAAGACCATTTATTGGAAAGGCAACATGTATGTAGCATATGTAATATGCAGTTCTTTTTGAAGCATTATTTGGAAGCGCATATGAGAGTACATACAGGAGCCAAACAGTTTCAATGCCATGCGTGTACGAAACACTACGCGTCAAAGAAGACACTGCGCCAGCATTTGCGGTCACATGCCGACGATAGGAAATACGCTTGCAATAAATGTGAATTAGCTTTCGTACATCGAAATACGTTGAAGAATCATATCAGAGCGAAACATGGAGAATAAATCATTGTAGTGTGTACAACGATTATAAGAACTATAATCGTTGTAATATTGAAGTTAATAAAATAGCAAACTTGACTGTTTGTTTTTATTTAAGTGGATTTTAAAATCCTTTTTAAGATTTCATCTTTAAATAACAAAGACGATAAGTTGGAAACTGAATCAAATGTAATGTCAAATATACATGATCACCGGGTATACATGATCACAGGGTTATTTTAAAAGTATCATAGACCTTTAAGGTAGGTACCGTTTCTGAAGGTCATTTATAGCAAGATTTGTTTAACGAGTTTGCAAAATTTTGTTTTATTTTTTTCCATACAAAAATTAATAAAGCGACATTGGTCCGTCTATACACGATATTACTACACGGCGCAGTACATACTTGCAGCAATTATAATATAATATTTACAAGGAACAGGAAAATAAAATTAAGAAAAACTTAAACAAACTACAAACTATACTTTCTAAAACTAAAGTAAATATGTAAAGCAGGGAGTTTTAGGCAGAGTGCCCATAACACAGGCAGCATTCCCGCGCTGAATTGCAAATGAGAGTCTTTGCGCGAGGATCACCAGTCTTTTCCCTCAGACTTTTGCTGAGTTCCATGAAGAGCTGAGGCGCACCGTGGCCCCATGGACCTTTCGCAGTACATTAATATCGTAGTGCTTCGATTCTGCCTCTGCTCAACCGAGTCATGCGATGCGATGCCAGCCAGCAGATAAGTAGATAAGAGTGTGAACTCGGGTGCTATGAAGCCCTATCAACATCCCAAGTCAGCCTCGCGTGCACGCGGTGCACCTTCTGAAAGACAGACGAGAGTCTGGCACGAATATTGAGTAGAGCCTGGAAACAGCAATGGGCTAGCCGCCTATTACGTACGTCTGGCGAAATGTGGACGTAATGTAATATGAACGCCTCTGTCTAACCCTTCGGGGATAAAGATGTGCTTTGTGTGTGTGTGTAAACACGCGTAATTAATGTGTGTTATTGTATCGGCTCAAAGTTGTATAGCTATGGTGGGGGGTCCGCGACTGCTTGGATGAACGTTTGTAACATAGAGCTAAGAAGTTCAATCCAAAACATGAAATGGCTTTTTTTGTATTACGGTAACGTTTCGTAAAAAGTGTGATACATTTAGGTGTTTACCAGTATGTTAGAGTTTCGCCCACGGAAAGTCTTACTTACCTTTAAAATAACCCTGTATACCCGAGAGGGTAGTCAGTGTTGTATTACACACCCACATTTTACCATTTGTTCTGTCGATTCCACCGAGAAAGGTATAAAAAGGGGCAAGCTTATTGTCATAACCGGTCACTATCATCATCCACGGAGCATGTTTCCCAACTCAGTTGGGGTCGGCTTTCCAGTCTAATTGCGTAGCGGCTGAACTGCGATATTTACCATGAAACTACTATCTACCTGCCCAACTGACCTCCATAACCCATTGGCGGTATCGAAGTTTTGTAGTTTGACCAACAACAAACCCACCTCCTCCTCATGGCTTGCTCCAACCTCATTATGTTATACAAGCCGAATCACGAGAGATGCAGACCGCTACCTGCCAGTGGCTCTTTCAGGGAATGCACTTTTTTCTCTACAAGTTATTTCTCTCTTTGTCCTTGTTGTCTTTAATTAGACCAGTCAGATTTTTAGGGCTCTTCCCGAACACAACTGCCTAGATATTCCTCTGTAACTCGTTCAGTTGAGGTACTGAACGGGTTCTAGTGACTTAGGAAATGGTCACCCATCGTACGACAAACCTGGCTAGTTTTGCTTAACCTTTGCAATGTTCTAATCTGTTACCACTTCAATGGGGTGACATTGAAAACCATATGAACTGTGAGGCAATGTTCTCGTCTCAGTACAATACGCCGAGTGTCATCCATATTGTGCGACAAGTTACTGTACGTGGGTACGTGTGAGTGCTATTGAATGGGAAATTTAGGCAAATTTAGGCAATAAATATAAACAATTAAATAATACTATATCTTTTTCATTTCTTTTTTCATTAATTTTTTGTAAGTTTTGTATTTTTTAGAACATGCCATGGGTGTCACAGTTAATTTAAAACAAACCTGAAGTAAATCGGTCCAGTAGTTTTCTCGCTACACGTTTGTATGTATCATATTATATTGTTAATATCATGTTGTAAAAACGCGGCACATGCTTGCCACGTATTTCCTGCCACACATACGTCACTCATAAGTGTCAAACCAAACCACACTCTGTTGTGACAGTTATTGTGACACGGCCGTGTCACTTACGTCAATTTTACGTCTGTGGCCGTCGTGACCACAGATTAGTTATATTTTTCTTTGAGTAACGTTGAGTGTAAAGTTGTGATGTAACAATAAAAAGATATTCTTTCTTTCTTCAAAAACTCCTAAATAATAAAAAGATCCTAAATTCCAACAGCCAGGAACGATGTTACATAACTACAATATCTGCAGTTACTGGCATACCAAGTAGGTATTATAAAATTATCTGCATAAAATATCGTACCTCAAATATCATAAGTGTGTAATAAATAATACATTTATGATTTACAGATCAGCTTCAAGAAGATGAAAGCGAACTAACACCAGTTTTAATCGATGAAGAAGACGGCGAAGCCAAAGGATTTACTCTAAATAAAAAAAATAACTTCTCATCATTTATTTCCATACGACCAACAACCAGATCCGCGCTACCCTGGGTCAGGGATCAGCAAAAGCGATACGCAAATGACAAACGCTTAACAGAACTAGACTGGCAATTCGATAATATAAGAACGATTTTGAATAACTCCAACGCTAGTCCGTTACGATGTAGAGTGGGCAAAAGATTCGCGTGCGCTTTCTGTTTGAACCAGTCACAGAATCCGTCTGAACTGAGAACACATACAAAGGAACGTCATGAAAACGAGAAAGCAAAGTTCTTTAGCGGCAGATCTTTGTCTAGACATATTGTGTATCTTGATATAACAAACCTGAAATGTACCATCTGTGATACAAATATTGGAAAATTGGACGAGATTATGGATCATTTGAAGAGTGTACATAATGAGGTGATACATAAAAGTATAAAGAATCAAATAGTTCCATTTAAATATGAGAGGGAAACGATTGTATGTGGCATTTGCACTCTGGATATTGGCGATTATGGGGATCTCCAAGATCATATGAGTAAACATTACAGAAATTATGTTTGTCAATTGTGTGACAAAGGTTTTGTAATTCGCTCGAAAATGTTGGAACATAAAAAAGCAATACATTTAGTTTAATAAGTAATAACTTACTGTGTTATTTATGAATTGAATACTTATACTTCGACCGCTTAACTCGAGTTCGCCTGCGAGGTAACAGGGACGCGGGGCCCGGGAGCTGACGAAAAAGGGGAGTGCGTGGCAGACAGAATTATGACTTATCTCACTTCGCTAGCTGCAAAGTTAGCAGTCACACGTTTCCATAGCTACGGCTGTAATATACACACGAGATTAAAATGAGCTGATAGATCTTCGGATACAAAATTGGAAGCCAAGACGAGAAAATGGCATTTAATATTTGCGAATATTTTAAGACAAAGAAAATAGACCCGAGTACTTTGCAATAAAATTAAAACAAATTATTATTAAAATTATCCTATCTTTTTTAAATTATATTTTACCCATAAACAATTGTATTCTTAATACTTTACAGAGTAAAATTTTTAAACGCTGTGAAATTTTTATTATCACTTATGTACGATTGTAATTGTAGCTACGTCATAATACGTCAATATCTTGAGACCTATCAGTTTCTACCGTTACCAGTGTACATCATGCTGTACCCCCCGTGTCCCTGTCACCCCGCAGGCGATATCAGAGTAAGCAGTCGAGTAGGTACCTACTACGAGTTGTAACCGTTTGCTTAATTATTTTGTTTCTTTCTGTGGTAAGTTTTTGCACATACACACACACAAATCACGCCTATATCCCCGAAAGGGTAGGCGCAGGCGCATAACACACCCACAATTTGCCAGTATTTTTAGTCCGACCGGGCACACATATCATGGGTTATGTCCAAAATGGCCAAATGATTTTAATGAAAGTAGTAGCTACGAGTATATTGTAATTTTGAAACCCGTTGCCTTGTGACGAAATGTTGATAAGAGGCATCAAAATCTTAGTGCCGGCCGCTGTGGCACAGCCTATTAAAGTCCTCTTGGGCGTCTCTGACTAGTTTTTGCACACCTTTGTAATTTTTAGTCTAGAATTCTTGACTTTGCTCTGGACTCAAAATCACACTGATGTACTCTTACTTATTTAAAATGTGAAGATCAAGTGATTTCGCTCCTGAAATCTGCAAACCTACTGTGACCTATGTGTATCTGGAACAGTTTAAATAAATAATAATTAATAATAAATTGTTTATTTGCAATCCACAAACTAAATACTCGAATAAAACAATAATTTGAATAGGGTCATCGAAATAATAACGGTTTCTCTGCCCATAGGGATCCACTATGCGTTTTTCCACCAGCGTACGAATCTCGGCTGCAATGCGTGTCGATGTCAATCTCAAATTACATACAATAATGAGGCACGCCGGTTACTATGGTAACGGGGCTAGTTGTGAACCGATTTGACGTTGACATCGACACGCATTGCGGGCGAGATGAAATACATCATCACGCCTGTAACTCTGTAGGTTGAGGTACATTACACACCCATACTTTGCCAGCGCGCGCTGGTGAAAAAACGCATGACAGGAAACGTGTCCTTACTTTTTGATCACATAGCTTTAAGAAGAAAACTATTTCTATTTAATGACGGCGCAGGGACTCTATGAACTCTTTTAAATCTGCAGTTTACTCGCGTGTCATAATGTCAGCTTATGTGCCTAATGGCAGGCCTATTTCATTCACCTAACATACGCAAAAAATACGCTACGTCAGCTACAACTTGGAAGTTGTAAGTCAGTAAGGGTTATCTCTTGTTTGTGACACGGCATTGACCATAGAGTTGATATTGAGGCTTTAAAGTCATAATTATTGTACAAATTATGCTGGTACTTTCCTGACAACACTACCGTTCGAATTATGTTCTATGTAAACAAAAGACTGTGTTTTAATTAACGTCGGAGTGCAAGGTCTGTATGTAAGTACTATTCCCTATACTGTGCTAATGGTTTCTACCAATGCTAAATCCACTATCGGGAATCGCACACCAGTTATTTTATATGTAGGTATGTATTAAAACATGAAATGGTAAAAATTCTTGACTTCAGGAAAGATATCGACAATTTTTATTTATTCTTTTAATATTAAGACAGTAATCTCTATATATAAAAAAATCCCTTGGTCACGCCATCACGCGTGAACGGCTGGACCGATTTCGCTTATTCTTTTTTTGTTGTGGTCGTAATTATCAGGAGAAGGATCTTATAGAAGAAAAAAAAGTTATGCGGATCATTAGAAAAATGAATGCGGTACGAAGTTCGCCGGGACAGCTTGTTAGATATAAATCACAAAAAAATGATGTCATCGGCAGGTTTCGAACCCACGGCCTTTCCCTAGAGTGGAATGCTTTGTCCACTGAGTTAAGATGTCCAATAGCAACAATATCCAAAATTTTTTGCTTCATATCTTAGTTTCTAGATCACGCTATTTAGTTTAGCGTTAGTTTTTGTGAATTAAACAAATCTAACTACTTTGCAATATTCTGCCACATGCAAATTACCCAACTCTCGTATTTATTCATGCACAAGACCGCCCTCCAAACCCACATAAAATTAGGCCGAAAGAATACAAATAATTTTGAAAATAGAATAAATATGAGAGTTGTGTTATCGTGCAAAATAGTAGATTGTTAACCTAGGGAAGAAAGCATCCCATTTCTGACGAGATATTTAGGCGCTCGAACGTAGTGAGAGCGCCAATAGTTCGAGGCAGAAATGGGTGTTTTCACCCGAGTTAAACACTCTACTTTTCATTTCGAATACGAGGAAAGCAAATTAAAGTCAAATAAAACAAATATAACAATAGAGATTGATCACGTATCAAGAACTGTGTACTTCCCGCCTTTTTTTTAATTTTTGTTTTTCATTCGCACTTTTTTCAGGGCAGGCAAGTCTTTTGGTCATACCGCCTTGTCATTAGTTATATTTTTCCATACAAAATGGTCTTCAGTTTTTTTAATTACTTTAGTTATTTTCTTACACTTATAGAGTATTTTTTATGATTTGACGCGTTACGGCGGTCGACTTAGTCAGGTTTGGTCGGAGTCTCTACTAAAAGTCAATACTAAAATACTCAGTATTTTAAGGTATAACTGTCCAAATAATTATTGTTTGTGCTATTTACGTTTTATTTTATTGTAACCCAACTCTGTTTTTGTTTATGATCATTCAAAAACCAGAATGTTGTATTGACTATCGGACTTTGGCTGTATACGTTTTATGCCATCGCCTCAAGATATGCTGATGATTTTTTTTTACTTTTCCGCCCAGGCCAGGGCCAGGGCCAGGGCCGAAATGTAACTTTCAACCCGCATATTAGGTAAGTAATGACCCACTTTCAGAGCATGAGAGATGAAAAATAATAAAAAACCTCAACACGTGTTTCGCCCCCAACCAGGGGCATCATCAGGAGACGTCGATGGCTGGAGAAAATTATTTCTCTATTCTTTCGGCCTAATTTTATGTGGGTTTGGAGGGCGGTCTTGTGCACGAATAAATACGAGTTGGGTAATTTGCATGTGGCGGAATATTGCAAAGTAGTTAGATTTGTTTAATTTAACTATGGACTTCCGAAAAGTAACGCCTGATAGTATCTTGTATATATAGTAACTATAAAACATATAGATAGTAACTATAGTTTTTGTGATGTATTTATAACTAGCTGTCCCGGCGAACTTCGTACCGCATATATTTTCTAATGTGCCGCACTCCTTTGTTTTTACTTCTAAAAGATCCTTCTCCTGATAATAACGAACACAACAAAAAAAGAATTAACGAAATCGGTTCAGCCGTTCTCGAGCCATTAATCTCTTAACTTTGTTTTACATACAAGATTTCTATCTTAATGTTTTAAGAATAGATTAAGCATCCTCATTGCTTTGAAATACAAAAAAGTAAATCCACTTTATTTTTCTGCAACTACCTACATTTCTTATGTTATAAGCAATACATTTTATTCTTATTATAGATGTCACTGCAGCAGTGAAGACGGCAGCTCCATTAATGAGAAAATTAAAAATTGTTGGCGAACCACTGGTGAGAAGAACAAAGATTATAAAGATACCAAAACTTAAAGAAACCTCAAAGTGGGTACTACAAACTGAGGTACGTAAACAGAAGAATAATATAAGAACCATTCTAGGTTGTTCTAATGCAACACCTATTGGACGGTACGGTGGAATTGGATACGGCTGCTGTTTCTGCTCACAACAATTCGAATCACCGGATAAATTAAAGAGTCACACGATAGCGGCGCACGATGATAGACATACTAGTTTTATGGAGGATATTCCCTTATGTCGTTTTATAGTTAAATTAGATATTACTAATTTAAAATGCATGCTTTGTCAAATAAATATGGAAAGGTTAGAAGATTTAGTAGAACATTTAAGATCGACACACAGCAAAATGTTTCACAGAGACATCAAAGACCTTATTCTGCCGTTCAAATTTGATACTGGCTATGTTTTTAACTGCGTAATTTGTAAAAATGATTACAACAATTACAAAATACTTTTGGAACATATGAACACACATTTCAATAATTATAAATGTGTAGTGTGTGGAGCCGGTTTTGTAAATCAAAAAACTATGATTACACACGCCGCGAGACATAAGACCGGCGAATTTGTATGTTCGTATTGTTCAAAAATATTCAACACTGCCATTAAGAAGAGGGATCACGAGAGAGCTGTTCATGTTACTTGTTCTATGAGGAGTAAATGCGGATATTGCGGCGAGAAATTTTCTGATTATACAAAGAAAAACAATCATGAAGTTAAGGTACATGGCGCGAAGCCTGTGGTGCTCCAATGTCAAGCTTGTGATAAAACATTTGATAACCAGAGATCGTTGTCTATTCACACTAAATCTTATCATTTAATGGCAAAGCGAGTACCGTATAAATAAACATAAGTCGTAACAATAAATGAAACTGCAAAGTGTAATTTTTTTTTTATTTTTTATTATTTGGTTCGCCAAATTGACGCCGCCCGGCTGGTGGTAAGTCGTGACGACGTCTAGCGATTGTGGGCCACTCTCACAGCACACATTACTATTGAGAGTGGCCCTCAACTTGACGACCTACTGATGTGCCTCTTCACGCTCCGCTTAAAGAACCCAGGATTATATGTGGGAGGAAACACGTGCACAGGCAGGGCGTTCCAGGCCACTATCGTTCGGCAGAGAAACGAACGTTTAAAACGTTCGGTTCTCGCGAACATGCTATCCACTGTGTGGGGGTGGCATCTCTGCCCGGCACGAGTCGTTCGGGATCGGAAGGAAGAGGGTGGGATCAGATTGAAGAGCTCTTCAGAACACTCGCCGTGGTAAATACGGTAGAATGCGGCCAAGGAAGCTATTGTTCGGCGCTGAACTAGCGGCTCAAGGCTTCCCGTTACCTCCGGACAATCTATAATACGGATAGCCCGTCGCTGCATAGCGTCGAGAGCGTCCAGCAGATACTTCGCGGAGCCGTCCCAGAGGTGAGAGCAGTATTCGACGCAGGGTCTAATCTGCGTCTTGTACAGCAGACACCTTTTTGCCTTTTTACTTTTTATTCCGCGGTCCTAGGCTGCGGCCGGACCTACGTCCATTGCCGAGCGCCTCCGGTAAGCACTGAAAGAATTCCCAGTGGCGCCTGCGGACCTTGACCCCCTGTGTGGCCGCTGCGTGGTGGTGGGATGTTACCCCGCATCTTTGGGGTCGGGTTTTATCCCGCGTCGGTGAGTGAAGGCATGCATGGGTTGAAGCCCCACAGCACACAACCTTCTGGCCTGCTTCTGTAAGGACGGTGGGTTGCTAATCCATTGTCCTCTGGCCCCGATCATGGAGGTAGATGGTCGAGGAATTCAGCGGCGAGGGTACGCTCGCTCACCCTACCGGCCGCCTCCTTCACGAGCATAACCTGCTGCTGCAGAAGGAAACGGCCGCATTCCACTGGCTCCCGCTAGAGACCATGGCTCGAAACATGGTCTCTAGGGAGAAGGTATCGCCGCCCAGGCCCACAATGAGATCCCGGAGCTGACTCACCCATTGCTGACCATTCCACCAACGAGTGGAATGCCGTGTCTTCGCCGGAAGCCTCGCAGTGTTGACACGCGGGTGTGACCTCACGATGCATGCGAAACAGATAATCACCAAAGTTTCCGTGCGCGGTGATGATCTGTGTCGCACGATACGTGAGGTCACCGTCCTGCCTCTGCAGCCACTCTTCCATGATCTCACCGCCGCGATGGTGGTGGTTCCCCACTTTGGTTGCTCAAGTCGCACCTTCATGTCTGCATGAGATCCTGGCGGAATTGGGACCGCTGGTCCTCGATTTCTCGAGACGCAGGCCTGTGATCCCACTCTAGCCAGCGATCCTTGTGCCATTAATAATATAATAATAATATATTTTTGGAGTTTACTCCTTAAGAATCGATTTTCATATATAAGGCGCCCGGTATGAGAAAAATCCGAGGGGTAAAACCTACTAACAAGTAACGAAAATCGTGTCACGTTTTTGGTGCGCACCTCTAGTGCGCAACTTTCTAATTTGTTATGGTTAGATACTCGTACTTAAGGAATAAACTCCAGTCGTGCGTCGGAGCTGACACACACACTTTTTTATATATTTCTCTCAAAAAGGTACTTACACATAATTACAGGAAATGTGATATAAATTAAACATAGCAAACGTTCAAGTTCCTGATTGAGAGCTGGAGTCTGTACTAGGCTCAAGGCCTGTATGACAAATCTCCAGGCCTCCTTACATATTTTATGTTATGCAAATAATTTAGTTAAAAATGTGGGTACATGCACATTTCTACTTTTATAGCAAATATAAAAATAATCTTATGGCTACATAATGGTAATGAATGTGTGATATAGATGTGAGTGAAATAGATGTTTGTTTGAATATTTACGTGTGAACACAATGTTGATTGTCAGTGAGTCAGTCCGCTCGGAGATTGAGCGTGGTGTAAGTTATAAAAAGTTTGCGATTTTAGTTACACTAGTGTTATTAACTTATTTACAATAAGAATTACAATATACAAAATAAACATAATTATAGACTAAAAATATTTACATTACAAAATATCGTTTAAAAAATCCTCCGCGTCATTGCCGAATGGGAAGGTTCCCAGAATGCTGGCTGTGTTGCCACGTTGCCACATTAACTTATTAATTACATTGTATTGTAAAAATTCGGAACGAGGTTTAAGCAAGTGGATGTTATGCATGCAGACTGTACTATTATGTAATGCTTTAGTCAATAAATTAGAAAAAAATAACATACTTGTATATTTTTAAACGCATACATATTGTACATAGAAAACACCCAAACTCCGAAACAAATATTTGTGGATCACACAAAATTAGATTCGACCCGGGAATCGAAGCTGATGCACTACCGACCATGACACCGAAGCAGCGAAATGTGTGTGTAATACTCATCGGCACACCGAAATACTTGATTTTGTAAGTATAAGCTGCGCAATATGACAATAGGATTAGCGGCCATGTTGGTGCCGTCATAGTGACGTCATACTGTCTACTATTTTAAATACATAACCTACTTGAAAGTATCATAAATAAATACATACATACATCCTTGCACAAATACCTATTGGAGAATATAGACTTAGATTTTAGATCCAGCCTCCAATATTGTTTTGTTATCCGTACTTTTCAGCTATTAGTGACGTCACGGAGCGGTGATTGTGACAAGATTCTATCCCAATCACATCGTGCGGGACTTATAAGTTCCTATGTCTACTGTGTGCTGTTACTCGTTCTTTGCCCGGTAGTAGGTACCTATTACGGCAGAGAAATCACGTCAACAAATGCTGGACCCCAGGCATGGTGGCCCTAAAACTTGATAACAAAGTATATTTACCTACCTACGTTATGTTATAAAAGCTTATTTCAAAGAATATGTTAAATAATTTAGCTTTATACTTGGTATATATATAATATCATGTATGGTAGTAAATGTTGGGTGTGGCAGGAAAAGTATCAGAGTAGAATAAATTCTGTCGAAATGAGAACTTTGAGAAGTATAGCTGGTGTGACTCTGATGGACAAACTGAGAAACAGTGCGATAACAGAACGTTGTGGTATGTCAGAAGATGTAGTAACCGAGGTGGAAAAAGGGATGCTTAGATGGTTCGGACATGTAGAGAGGATGGATGACAGGAGATGGACAAAATAGATATAATATATGAAGCGAGTGAGAATTGACAAGCTAGTAAGGGTCGACCAAGGCGAACATACTGCGACCAAATCGCAGATGTCTTAAATAAAGGCCAGGTTAAAAGTACCAGTAACAGGTGAACATGTTTGAAGACATTAATGACAGTCGAGGAACTGAAACAAGTATGCCGGGATCGTAGCAGGTGGAAATCCGTGGTCTCTGCCTACCCCACTGGGAGAGAGGCGTGATATTATGTATGTATGTATGTGTATATTATGATATAGATGAAAGATTTGATTGTTTGTTTGTTTGTATTGAATACAGGGTCGGTAACTACTAAACTGATTTTGAAACTTTTTAATTCGGTAATTTGTTCTTGCGTGAATTAAGAACGAGAAAACTAAATGCCGTGGGCCGAGCTGCGGTAATCGGCTAGTCAAATATAAAATCCTTTGCCGGCCATTGGACGTTTTCACATTGCACGATAACGACACGATACGACGATATCGTCACGATATCGTGCAATGTGAAAATTCCCATTACAAGAAATCTACCAACCTATTATTAAAACATTATCAAGAACTCGCACTCACCTCGACGACTCTGCTATAGGTACCTACAATACTTAATTGTTGCAAGGTATGGTATTAATTAAATAATAAATACTTAAATATTCTGCACATTCGCACATAACGTCATCTAGCCGAAACTAAAACTCCTAACAGACGCTCCGATTTGGTCGGGCCCGACCACCCGACCACGACTAAATTGGAACATTGTGTAGGGCGGTCGACCCGACATAATTATTATTAATACTGGTCGGACGTGGTCGGCTCGCCGACGCATCCGAAAAGCCGACCATCCAACCAAATTGGTACGTGTGGAGCGTTCCTTCCGACCAAATGCAGCTCAGTCGAATTCGCGACACAGCCGACGGAGGACGTTAAATGAACGACGCGGAGAGAGCGCGAAATAATAGTGAACATTTTGGAATTACATAAAGACTTTCCTTGTCTGTGGGATTTAACCCACAAGAACTATCTTTATATATGTATATATATAACTCTACTGTACGTGTGTATGTCCTGAACTCCTCCTAAACGGCTGGACCGATGTTGATGAATTTTTGTGTGTGTGTTCAAGGGGATTCGAGAATGGTTTAGATTCACAATTTGGTTCTTTTTTTTTGCAGGACAACGTCTGTCGGGTCCGCTAGTTGTAATATATAATTATATATTACAATAGTTATATCTCTATATATAAAAATGAATCCCTATTTCCCTTGGTCACGACATCACGCGTGAACAGCTGGACCGATTTGGCTAATTTGAGTCTTAAAATATTCGTGGAGGTTCAGGGAAGGGTCATAAGCAAAATTTCAGGCGGCACGAAGGTCGCCGGGACCACTAGTCTTACAATGTATATATATGTATAATTCTTTCTTTTTTTTTTATTTTGGGGCACCAATGTAGCTGCCTCTGCCACAACTACGAGTATAGCGGCTATCGCTTGCTTTGAAAGAGCAGGTGGCATGCTTTGAAAATATAGATGTACTAGCTGATCGCCCCAGCTCCGCCCGCGTGATTTAGTTTACTCGTTCCCGGTTCCCGTGGGAACACATTATCGGGATAAAAAGTAGCCTATGTTACTCAGGGTGAATGAAGCTTTCCAATGGTGAAAGAATTTTTAAAATCGGCATAGACGTTTTTGAGTTTATTAATTACATACACACAAAAATACAAATCTTTCCTCTTTATAATAGTAGTATAATATAAGATATACTCGTCGATATAGATAACCAAAGGTGGCATGACGTCTGTACACTACTACAGAGCAAGGCAACTGACGGTTGGATGGCCGACCGTCGGAACGTCTGTAGTAATGTTGGATTGGTTGCTCCGTCGGCCGCCTCCGATCGGAGCGTCTGTTAGCGGTTTAAGCTATAAGCTTATGCTATGGGATCTAGACAAGTATCGATTGATTATCACCACCACGCCACCGCCCGTAGCAGTCTTCGATTGAAGATGTGCTGAAAGGAGTTTAAACTTCTCTACCGTCATGGCGAGTATAAAAAACTAGGAAATGCATTTTATTCTTAATACATACATATTATAGGTAGGTACATACAAAAAAATCACGTCTGTTTCCTCGAAGAGGTAGGCAGTAGCATGTTATACACCCATTAATCGCCAGTAACTTTATGGTGCCACGGTGGCTAGTCTATCTATATAGTCTGCCGCTTATCGGAAACGTAAGCTCGCCAGGGACTCGTCAGTTGATCGGCAAGTGCACCGCTTGCATGTGAGGTTGACTTGGGACTTTAGAAGTTGACATGGGACTTGGTGGGTCGAGTGGGTCCACATTACACCTCTTTCTTATTATTTGTCCCAAATCATTAAATTAAACGCCTAATACTATGCTGAAAATTATAGCTCATAGGTACAGTTGTACCTAATATACAGCTGCTTTCGTAGCTACAGCTTGCCTAGTATATGTTGGGGTTCCAATGAGGGCGCCACATAAATATGTCCAAAACAAGAAAGACAACAATAAATGAACAAAGTGACGGGGCAGCAGACGCGCTTTCGCGACTGAAGTCGAACCTAAAGGGACCTAACAACACTTCCTGCAGAAGACTGTACCTGGGGATCGTGCGGAGTGTGGACCCAAACGAGGCTCACGTACTCGTATGGGTGACGAGAATTACGGCCAACAATGTACATCTGTTCTAAGCAGACCTTGGCCGTCAAGATAATAAGTGGATACTGAGGGAACGATCTCCCTAGTGGTTACATGTCTCTTAGCCGGGACCCCTCCATAGAACCTGGAAGCGAGAGTCCTTGCATCATTGTTTCAATAGCTCAAGGAGGCGCTGGGGTGGGAGACTCAGTGGTCTGTATGTATGTAGTTTCTAGACATTAAATGTGACCTCGTGGTAACTCACTCCCTTAAGTATAATAATACATTCTTATTAAACAATCTCTGGTTGTTTTCTACTCATATGATACGTCAAGCTTGACTGTTGAACAAAAGCATCTCCACAAACCGAACACACATGTCGTCGATCATCTAAATGTATTGCTATATGAGTCGTCAAATTCTTTTTCCATTTAAAAGTTTTATCGCAGTGTTAACATTTATGGACTCGTAACGGCCGTATGTTTGATAGAATGTCGAATCAAAGAATATTTCGACGCAAATTTCATATCACAGACTTGACAGCTGAACATTTTCTCGCCCATGTGATAAATTTTTTGGTGTTGCAACACTCGAGACGGGTATGCAAACTTTTTGTCGCACTCGTTGCATTTCGGTGCTGGTATACCGTGCATTTTTTCGAGATGGAACGCTCTCTGAGGGCCCGGAACACGTATATCGCAGAGATGGCAAGATCTGAGTTTCGGTCGAATGCGTAAATGAACATAACTGTAGTGTTGGCTGAAGTTTTTAACTGCTTTGAATTTTTTAGAACAAGATAAACAGGTATAGTTTTTGGATCCATCTTCAGCTAAGGCGCATTTGTAGTGCGTGGTGTGTTTGCTAATATAACCTGAAACAATGCAAATAAATAAAACTTGACAAGGTTTAATCAGTAAATAAATATAATGACTGATAGATAGGTATAATGTAGGTAGGTATAGTCTGGTCAAGCTAACTTTGCAAAGGAATTAAATAACAACCCACAGAAAGACTAGTGTAAATGTGCAGAATGTTTGATCAACACTAGCTAAAATCAGCTGATACGGTCATCGACATCAAGTAGGTAGTACAAATAATGCGCGCCGGTGAAAAACCTCTCTCTTGGTAGGAACATTTTGTCTCTGTTACGCATCAAAGGATCGCAGTTTGAAGTTTCCTAGTATTTTCTTTAAAATTATTTAGTCAGGTCACAGGTCAGTTCAGTTACATTCAGTGCTTTGTGCAGTGCAGTAGGTAAATAGTTGTTTTAGTGTGTTAATTTGTGAGTTGTGTCAAGTCGTGGGTGATTGTGACTGTGTTGTGTAGGCTCTGAGTAACGGAGAGTATTACGAGATGATGCTTTGTGTAGGATGCAAAGGTGCAAAGGGGCTCTACCAACATCTATAGGGCCCCAGCGACCTCACCTGCTAGTGGCGCACCTGCTGATAAACGGACGAGGCTCGTTAATTTACGGTACCTATGGAGTGGCTTCGGCCCCTACGTGGGTACCAGGTGGTACAACAGTGTTGGTCCGGGGGGGTACCACCGTGCAGCTGTGCTAAAGCCCCCCAAGTAACCCAGCCCAGGCTGGGTTGCGTTAGGGGTTCAGCAGCTGCACCGCCGGGCCCGGGGCGATGTATGGTGCAGCAGGCATGGGACCAGTGGGGGCGAAACGGAGTCTAGTGTGGGTGGTGTGGGTCGATTCGCCGGCCAGGGAGACCCTTAGCAACGGCGTTGCCGCGGCCGCCCGCAACACAGTCATGGGGCCCGCCTGGGGCCAACCACCCCAGGAGGCTGCCCCACATGTTGCGCATAATCCTGATGTGGGATCGCCGCTCCGGGTGGTAACCGGTGTGGGGTAACGGCGGCCTTGCATCAGGGGGGTTTGGGAGCCCTTCCGTCCGGCGGGTCGGCTCCGACCTAACCACACGGTTCTAGACAAAGCTAGCCCCTACGCTTTGTCACTTACTGCTGCACCAAATGTCGCCCTGTCTTCACGCTTCTTCTTCAAAATCTACAATGGCAGTGCAACAAAAAAGAAATAAACGTTACACAGCGGCCCTAGGAAACCCCACAACTTCACATTTCGAGGTGGAGTTCACTAACGTCCGTGGACTCCATGCGAACCTCGATACCGTCCACCACCACCTTGAGACGGCACGGCCCGCTGTGATGTTCCTCACGGAGACACAAATACGCCGCCCTGACGACACGTCTTACCTGTGTTACCCCGGCTATGTCATCGAGGAACAATTTCGAGACAAAGCCGGGGTGTGCGTGTTCGTTAGGGCGGATGTTTGCTGCCGCCGGTTGCGCTGCCTAGAGAACCCCTCCAATTCCGTCCTTTGGCTGCACGTAGACCATGGCTCTATGAGCCAGATCTACGTGTGCGTCTACCGATCCCACACAGGGGATTCTGAGACAACAAAGCTCTTCCAGTACCTCAGCGAGACGGCTGATGAAGCGCAGGTGCGGTTCCCGAACGCTGACCTAGTGTTTCTGGGGGACTTCAATGGCCATCACATTGAATGGCTGGGGTCCCTCAAGACTGATCATGCGGGTAGAGCCGCCCATGCGTTCGCTCTCTCCCACGGTCTGACCCAGATGGTATGCGGGATCACCCGGATACCAGACAGGTCAGATCACGCGCCCGCTCTGCTGGATCTACTGCTGACGAGTCGCCCAGCCCAGTACAGTGTTTCCGTAGGAGCCCCACTGGGTAGTTCCGACCACTGTGTTGTTCACGCTGGCATGAAGGTGTCACCTCCTGCACGTCCTGTGCAAACGTCACGACGACTATGGCACTACTCGTCAGCGGATTGGGACGGTCTACGCGATTATTTTGCGTCCGTCCCCTGGAGCCAGCGCTGCTTTGTAGGAAAGGCTCCTTCGGATAGTGCTTCTGCTATTGCTGGCGAGATCAGTTTAGGGATGGATTATTACATCCCTTTCACTGATGTCGCCAGTATCCGCAGAGCCCGTCCCTGGTTCGGGCGAGATTGTGCCAAAGCTGTTCGACAAAAACAGTCGGCATATCGCGCCTGGATCAGGGCCCGGGCTGTGCGCGACCCAAACGTGGGCCACCTCAAAGCAGCGTACAACCGGGCCACAAAGTCGAGTAAGAGGGCCTTTAAGAGAGCGGATGCCCAGCGCGTCGCGCGGCTTGGTCAGGAGCTCACTTCCCATCCCACGGGCAGCCGTGGATTCTGGCAACTGGCCAAAGCCGTGCAATCTAACTTTTGTCAGCCCTCGCTGCCACCGCTGCGTTACCCAGATGGAACACTGGCTCACAAAGCCCAAGAGAAAGCGGATATGCTCGCAGACCTCTTTGCGGCTAATTCCCGGGTCGACGACCGTGGCCTGCAGCCCCCCGCCATCGCCAACTGTGGCCACACAATGCCTGATATTGTTATCAGGCAATGTGATGTACGGGCAGTGCTGCAGTCACTCGACACGCGGAAAGCCAGTGGCCCTGACGGCATTCCGGCGGTGGTGCTACGAAAATGTGCAGCTGAGTTGTCTCCAGTATTAACGCGTCTGTACCGCCTGTCATACTCTTCAGGGCTCGTGCCGAGGAGGCGAACGTACAACCGATCCCCAAGAAAGGGGATCGGTCCGATCCAGGCAACTATCGACCCATAGCTGTCACCTCAGTCATTTGCAAGGTGCTTGAGCTCCTTATAAATAAGCAGCTCATGCAATTCCTAGAGGATCACTCGCTAATCAATGATCGACAATACGGCTTCAGGCCAAAGCGATCAACGGGTGATCTTCTGGCATTCGTAACGCATGTCTGGGGTGGGGCTATGGAAAGGCACGGCGAGTCCTTGGCTATTAGCCTGGACATCGCCAAAGCCTTCGATAGGGTCTGGCATGCTTCGCTCCTTTCCAAGCTTCCGGCATATGGTCTACCTCCTCAACTGTGCAGCTGGATTGCCAGCTTTTTAAACGAGCGCCGAGTGCGGGTCCTCTGCGATGGCCAGGCTTCTCGCTTCTTGCAAGTGAATGCCGGGGTACCGCAGGGGTCCGTACTATCACCAACTCTCTTTCTTCTGCATATCAATGATATGCTATCCCTCGGGAACATTCATTGCTATGCAGATGACAGCACACTGCACGGGAGTTACTCGGTTCGTACGACGGCGGGGCGATCTGAGATTGAGGAGGAGAGACGACGACTCGTGGCTGATCTCGACCGTAACCTCGACAGTATCTCTCAATGGGGTACCGAGAACCTGGTCGAGTTCAATGCCCGCAAAACACAGGCGTGTGCATTTACTGCGAAGAAATCCCCTTTCCTTCCCCTACCCTCTCTTCAGAATGCATTATTACCAATGAAGGACAACCTTGATATCCTTGGCATAGACGTTCGTCGAGAGCTCAATAATAAAAACTACATCGAAAGATGTATAGGGCTAGCTTCGCGGAAACTAGGAATACTGAATAAGGTAAAGAGATTCTTTACACCGGACCAGAGGTGTCTGCTGTACAAGACGCAGATTAGACCCTGCGTCGAATACTGCTCTCACCTCTGGGACGGCTCCGCGAAGTATCTGCTGGACGCTCTCGACGCTATGCAGCGACGGGCTATCCGTATTATTGGTTGTCCGGAGGTAACGGGAAGCCTTGAGCCGCTAGCTCAGCGCCGAACAATAGCTTCCTTGGCCGCATTCTACCGTATTTACCATGGCGAGTGTTCTGAAGAGCTCTTCAATCTGATCCCACCCTCTTCCTTCCGATCCCGAACGACTCGTGCCGGGCAGAGATGCCACCCCCACACAGTGGATAGCATGTTCGCGAGAACCGAACGTTTTAAACGTTCGTTTCTCTGCCGAACGATAGTGGCCTGGAACGCTCTGCCTGTGCACGTGTTTCCTCCCACATATAATCCTGGGTTCTTTAAGCGGAGCGTGAAGAGGCACATCAGTAGGTCGTCAAGTTGAGGGCCACTCTCAATAGTAATGTGTGCTGTGAGAGTGGCCCACAATCGCTAGACGTCGTCACGACTTACCACCAGGCGGGCGGCGTCAATTTGGCGAACCAAATATAAAAAAAAAAAAAAAAAAAAAAAAGGAGCATCAGAAGGCAATTAGAGCGCTGCCAGGGAGTTGTACCGTGAGCGTTTCATACCGAGTATCCGAGCATGTCGGAGTACGGACGAGGATCTAGTAACATAACTATGTGTTAGTCAAAATTTTTTTTACATAAACAAACATAATCCTTTAAGGACGCCGACAAAGGACGCCCGCGCCGCCGCCAAATGCATTGTACGTACCACGCGCTCATTGTCTAGTATCTAGTAGGTACGTCAAGCACTAGTGTTGGGACACGTTTGTTTTGAATAACGCATATTTAACTTTTTAAATTTTTGATGAACTTTTTTTTCTTGTTTCGCGGTCGCCACATATCGAAATGCGTTCTGGACGACAAGCTGATGGGGTGTCTTCAGGTTGATATAACCCTTATGTAACACCCTGTATATACAAACTATATTTAATTGTAGTTCCAAAAGTCTACATATATTATACAATAAATAAACTATTGTACTTACAACTATTTATATTATTTGCACAAAAAATGCAATAAAATACCTAATCAGTTTTAGGTTACGTTATAGAATGAGATACAGAAATTACCGCTAACCCATTAAAAAGTCAAAAGTACTTTTGACGAGTGGTGGGACTGATATTGATACCCAAATGATTGCCGCCAACGCTTTTATTTCCCAGCTCCGCGTCACGACTGTTTACACAGGGTATATTTTTATAAATCCTACTAATATTATAAACGCGAAAGTTTGTGAGTATGTATGTATGTATGGATGGATGGATGTTTGTTACTCTTTCACGTAAAAACTACTGAATGGATTTTAATGAAACTTTACAATAATATAGATTATACATCAGAATAACACATAGGCTACAATTTATAAAGATATTGTGAGAATTGTCCAAAATATGACGCGGCGCGACGGGAACGGGAAAAATTCTAAATTACCAAGCGGACGAAGTCACGGGCGACCACTAGTATTTAAATATTTTTGGAAATTCTCATACAACGTTCGTCTAGCCCAAACTAAGATATAAGCTTGTGCTATGGTATCTAGACAACTGATAAACATGCTTATTTATTTCCAAATACATATGTATATTATATACCTACATAAAAAACACCCAAACTCTGAAACAAACATTTGTGGATCACACAAATATTTAATTCGACCCGGGAATCGAACCCGAGACTGGTGTCGGAAGCCGATGCACTACCGACTACGCTACCGAAGCAGTTGACCACTAATGAAATAATATATAAAGAAACATAATTATGAAATTAATTGACTACTGATGCTCTGCCTGGTGTTCCGACGCTGTCGATCGAACGAAGTTTACGCTGACGTCGGACGCCGCGGAAAGCATTTTATAGGAGATAGAGAGAGGCCTTATATATTCTTATCTAACCTTGACATTTTTAAAAGCTTTCATTTAACTTGCAATGTAACTAAGTATGTATGTAATATGATTGTGGAATCTTGGTGGATCGCAACTCAATTTTGAAGCAGATTTCCTTGATCGATTGAGCTGTAATTTTGTATACACATTCGGTTTGGATGAAACATGGTTAACTTTGTGGTGTCATTCTAAATCCAACATGGCGGCACATACAAGATGGCAGACTAATTATATTTAATGCACTCCTACAATATGGGTATCAATTAAAAGGGCTTGCTAAGAGCTAACTGAAAAAGTAAGAATAAATTATAAGCGAATATTTTTTTTAAAAACAGTATTTTATTAAAATGCGCCAAGGAGACAAAAATAAACTTTAACTATCAACTTATAACGAATTACGTTAGCTGCAATCGGAAGATTGAAAAAAAAAACAAATTGATTTTCACTTATTTTAATTTAAAGAAAACTTTTACAATTAATTATAACTAATTTAATATAAATGAAACCTATTCGAAGTAAGAATATGGAATGATAATTTAATTAATACAATAATTTATGAAAGTATCTATTTGCGTCACAATTCGTAAACGCAGCGATGTCGTTTCCGTTGGATGGATCAATATCAATATGTATCCGGTGTTTCGTCAGCGATTCCCTTCAGGTAGCAGCGCGTAACAAACGTCATTATACAATGTAGTTAAATTTTATAAAAGCTTGTCGCGAGACTTATGTAGGTAGGTAGGTACTTGTTTTTGCAGAACCGAACAGCGACAAGCATTTATAAAACATAAATTGTGTAATGACGTTATAAGTTGAAAATTAAAGTTAAAGTTTATTTAGCTCATTTTAATAAAAGCTTGTATAAAAAAAAATCTTTTAAGTTATTTAACTGGCAAAGCTAACTTTGCAATGGACTAAAAATATGGTAGATAAACCAAAAACTGAATGATGTTGTGCTTTAAAACGATCATAAGATTAATATTACGGAATAGTAATTTCCAAACATCACTTTCTTATATAATCATTTTTTTGCAACAACTGACAAGGTACCTTGAAAATGACAGAAACGAGTGTTTTACTAGCCCTCCATTAAAAAATGCAAATGCAAAATTGCCTCCTTTGCAAAGTTAGCTTATAAAGCTAACTAGTAAGCTTTATAACACACTTAAAATAGCTACATGCTTACTCCTAGACCTAGACTTGTAGGATGTCAGAATATCCAGTTTAATGGTAGCAGAGAAACATGTTTTATTAACGGTTCCTTTAAAGTTTCATAATTGAATAAGTACCTAAATATATAAGTAAGTAATTTAAGTTAAATAATAAATGTTTACCAAATAAAATAAACAAGTTGGAAGTTTCTGATACACAAAGATAAATCAAAGTATCAATACGACATAATTATCTAATTGGTAACATACACTTATTTTTTAAATCTACCTTATTTAGGCCAATGCAAACCTGTGCACTATAAGGGCGCGTTCCCACTATGTCGTAACGATTAATTTATCGTTGGACGACTGTCGTCTCCAGCTGTACCCATTAATACGTTTGTTTGTCGTCACAGTTTTTTATCGTTTAGCGACTATCGTAGTAATACATTTTATCGTTTCACGGCAGTCGCTTTGTCGTTTACACATCATAGCAAGCTACAAAGCTACAGTCGCCTCTACGTTTTCTTGGAGAGAACTAGTTCTGAACTAGTTCTGACACGCACAAAGCAAAGCGAGTACAGGCGCGAGGGGCGCGCGGGTGAGAGGGGGAAGGAAAAACACGTGTAAACGACGAGACGAAATTTTCTATCGTGGCTACGATAGATTTGCTGTCACTATTTAGTCATAACGATTAATTTATCGTTCTACGACCGTTGTGCTAGCCGTTCCCACTGTCACGACAATCTGTTGTCACTGCAAAAAATGTCGTAGATGACAGTAAGTCGTGTCGTTCTATATGTGAACACCTCCATTTTTAACATATAACTTTGTCGTCACGACACTTAAAACTACGTCACGACAAAGTGGGAACGCGCCCTAACACATGCATGTGGGTCACGTGAACGACATTTTCTGCGATATCATTGGTTGAGTAAACTACTGCGTAACTAAGTACAGCAGCACCGTCACCGTCTAAACGTAAGTTGAACTGTCGTTGGCGACCTGAATCACTCGTTGGTCATTAGCCTTAATATTATAAAAGAGAAAAAAAATACCAAAATGAAGTTTATTTTATAATGTTATGTACTTTTATATAAACTAGTACATGTAGCACGTAATTACACTTAAGTATTTATCTAAACAATGTTCAACTTTTATAATATTAATAATACATTTTAAGTATAAACAATATTTGGATGTTTTCTACAGATATGATACTTCAAGCTTGACTTTTGAACAAAAGCTGCTTCACAAACCGAACACACATTTCGTCGATCATTTAAATGTATTGCCTGGGTCGTCAAATTCTTCTTCCATTTAAAGGTTTTATTGCAGTGTTCACATTTAAGGACTCCAACGGCCGTATATTTGATAGAATGTGCTGTTTGTGAATGTGTGTTTGTGAAGGCGTGCATGGGGTGAAGCCCTACATCACGCAGCCCCTCTAGCCTGCTTCTGTAAGGACGGTGGGTTGCTAATCCATCGTCCTCAGGCCCCGATCATGGAGGTCGATGGTCCTGGGCGTAGTCACGTCTGCGGCGCCCTCGCCGCACACTTCGGAACTCAGCGGGAAGGGTACGCTCCCTCACCCTACCGGCCTCCTCCTTCACGAGCATTACCTGCTCGCAGAAGGAAACGGCCGCGTTCCACTGGTTCCCGCTAGAAACCATGGCTCGTAGCATGGTCTCCAGCGAGAGCGTATCTACGCCCAGGCCCACCCTGCTTTGACCTTGCATCTTAAAATTCTTTAGCTCTCTCAGTAGATTTTAGAAGGGAGTCTCTTGTTTAGTATTTGTCTAAGAGCTTACCTACTGCTGCAGCACCGTCACCGTTCTCAAAAGGCATGTTAAACTATCGTTGGCGAGCTGAATCACTTTCGATACTTGTACTTGTGGGTCTACCACCATGTCTTTAAGCAGTATTATTATAATATTACTTTGACTTTAGTACTGGTACCAGCTTTAAGACAACGGTGGTAGACCACCTGGTTGGCCAGTAGCTACATTATAAAAGAGAAAAAAGTACCAAAATGAAATACGAAATTTTATTTATTTTATTATGTTATCTACTTATAAACTTCATGTAGCAAGTAATTACAATTATTCATCAAAAAAATGGTCAACATTTATAATAAGGGGCCGTTCAAGTATTACGTAAGCAGAATTCAGCAGCACAAACAGTAAAATTATCCAATAGATAAAATAAGTAATTCTGATAAATGTATAAAACTTAATTTGAAAAAATGCAAATGTCTTTTTATTCTTTGTTGCCGTCAAAACATTAACTTGCTTTGCTTTTCTTACGTAAAATGACCACTCAGTTCTCTAAAAGCACATGAGAGCATGTTCGATTTCTGTGTCGGATGTCTTCACATTGGCCCTGTCAGGTCAGTTCTATTATGTACGCCGACGTGTGGGCTCGCCAAATTTACAGGCTAACGTTGGTAACAGCGTTGGCGCGAACGTGTGGAGCTGCGGTTATTTGTGGGAATCATAGAAATATGATATTAAGAAGCGAAGCGAGTGGCTTGGAAGGACTGTGGTGGGAATCCTTGAAAATGCGCTTTACCAAAAAAAAATAATGTGCAATAAAATAAGCCAATCGTAAAAATGAGTCATGCTTTTTCGTGTATGCAGCAAAAGTAATCGTAATAATACTTGAACGACCTCTAATACATTTACTAAACAATCTCTGGATGTTTTTTACTGATATGGTACGTCAAACTTGACTTTTGAACAAAAGTTTCTGCACAAACCGAACACACATGTCGTCGAACATCTAAATGTATTGCTATATGATTCCTCAAATTCTTTTTCCATTTAAAGGTTTTATTGCAGTGTTCACATTTATGGACTCTAACTGAACTATGTTTGATAAAATGTTGACCCAAAAGCGCATTCGACACAAACTTCATATCACAGAGTTGACAGCTGAACTTTTTCTCGCCCATGTGATGATTTTTTTGGTGTCGCAACACTTGAAACGGGTATGCAAACTTTTTATCGCACGCGTTGCATTTCGGTGCAGGTATACCGTGCTCTTTTTCGAGATGGAACGCTCTATGATGGCCTGGAACACGTATTTCGCAAAGATGGCAAGATCGGAGTTTGGGTCGACGACGTAAATGAACATGGTTGTAGTGCTGGCTAACGTTTTGAAGTGTTTTGAAAATTTTAGAACAAGTTAAACAGGTATAGTTCTTGGATCCATCGTCAGCTACCTCCAATTTGTAGTATGAACTGCGTTTGCGAATATAACCTGAAACAATGCAAATAAATGAAACTTGACGAGGTTTAATCTCTAATAGAGGAAGAGCCCAGGCATGCCAGACGTAAACTACGTTCTAAAGGATAAAATTTGGGCCTCAGGTGAGAGTAACACTCATAATATTATGTACCTTGTGTTGCATTTGCTTTCGTATTTTCCTCTGGTCAATACTAATTTAAAAAGCTGCACTTTAGTCCATGGTTTACTAACTGTCAAAGTCTAATGTCAAAAACCTTTCCTCTTTTTGTTCCGGTCTCTATGACATCAACACCAAGTGTATATTTTTATCCATTTAAATCAATACCATATATTATAAAGTAGCTATTTATTTATGTGTTTATGACAAATACATGGAGTAAATAAACGTTGTCCGTCTATCATTCGGCCGACACCGATGCATCGAGCCTCTTGACATCTCGTCAGGTTATGTGCACCAGCGTCCTTTGTCGGCCGGATTGTCGCCATTGATTTTGTTTTACATATTTGAAGACGGACAATGTCGACATCGGCGGCCTCATCCGAGGCCCGCAACGAGCACTGTGATCGGAATCCTCCTGCTTCATATAATGATGCGCCCGCGCATGTGATGCATGGAGGCACTTACATTGAGAAACTTGATGGCCACCCCGACTACATCGTGTGGAAGTTTGCTGTGAAGATGCTGTTAACACTTGAAGGACTATGGAATTGTATTCTTGATGTCGACTTTGATCCAGGGAGGGACCAACGAGCCCTGGCGCGCATTTGTTTGCTAGTAAGGTCACACTGTTTTCAGTATGTGCGTGATGCGAAAACAAGTTCCGAAGCATGGAAGGGCCTAAGCAAGGTATTTGAAGACAAAGGCCTGTATCGGCGAGTTCTTTTACTCCGAAAGCTCCACAAATTGGATTATACAGCCCATAGATCGATGACCGATTACATAGAACAAACAATGTCATTGCAATGTCAATGGCAGCAGTTGGCGGATATTGATAAAATCATCGATGATGGTGAAGTAGCAGAATTGCTCTTGTCAGGGCTGCCTATGGAGTATGATAATTTAGAGTTCCGAAGAAACGGGCATGAAAATTCGGCGTACATTGCAAAACCTCAAATAAATAAGAAGAAAATTGTCTGCCATTACTGTTCAAAACCCGGCCACTACAAAAATAAATGCTTCAAGTTGAGAAACGACAACAAAAAGAAGAAAGAGACTCTGAAACATTTTTAGCATCGGCATTCCTTGCTGCGAGCAATGAAGAATGGTATGTGGACAGTGGAGCTTCTCGACATATGTGTTCCGACAATAAATTGTTGAACAATATGGAGATATGCAGCGGGAACGTGAAAGTAGCAGACAGTTCAAAGATAAAATGCTCTGGTGTGGGAAAAACTAAACTTAATTTGAATGAAAAAGAAAACATAGAAATTAATAATGTTCTATTTGTACCTAGTCTATCGGCCAATTTCAAATTCGGTAAGCAAAATAGTATTAATGGGCTTTGTAATTGTTTTTAATTCACTTGGTTGTTTGATATTTGAGAAAGAAACTTCTGGCAAACCACTTGTTACTATTCCTTGTACTGATGGTGTTTATAAGCTGAAGGTGAGTAGTGAAATTGCATGTTCTGTGGCGCATTCTTCGGCTATCTTGCCAATGCATATGCTGAGGTGCCATATGATATATGGCACAGGAGGCTTGGCCAACTAGGCAAGAAAGGTATTTATGAGTTATTGGGAGCATGTGGTATATGTTTTCAGGGAGAAGATACTTCTAGAGATTGTGTGCCATGTCTGGAGGGCAAGATGGCGGCGAAGCCATACCCTACCGAGACTGAGCACCGTGCTACACAACCACTGGCTCTGATACACTCGGACGTCCTCGGTCCCGTGCCCGAAAGCTGGGGAGGAGCGAAGAACCTGGTCACCTTCACAGATGACTACACCAGAAAAAGTTTTGGATGCCTGCTCAGAAGGAAAGAAGAGGTATTTACTACTTTTGTTAATTTTAAAAAGTTAGTTGAAAAACAGTTGGGGTTGCCGATGAAATGTTTACGTTCCGACAATGGGGGGGAATACTGTAGTAAACGTTTTGCAGATTTCCTTAAGAATGAAGGTATTATACATCAGACATGTTTTTGGTTGCATTACTTATGCGTTCCTGCCTGAGCATAAAAGGCGCAAACTTGATGCTTAAAGTAAGATGTATATTTTCGTACGATATAGCGAAACATCTAAAGGTTTTAGATTAGCAGATCCCCTGAACCCAAAGAATGTTGTTATTGCTCGGAATGTTGTATTTATAGAACATAAATTTTATGATAAGACCGTTGAACAGAGAATTTTGAATAATATGACTGATAATGATAATTTTATAATACATGATAATGTTAATAATAATACGGTGATACACATTCGATTCTGTACTGTGGGGCTGTTGCGGCATGTCGAGTAGCAAATATTAAGCTTTTATCAAATGATAAAGCTACTCGACTGAAATTTGTTACACCAGCCTGGCAGTATAGGATTGAACGTCGTATTGCCGAGACCAGGGCACTCATTGGGAAACTTATTTGCTTCAGGTCGGGCAATACTCGCCCTAGAGTGATGCGCTTTGTGAACCGGGCATTCTTGGGGACTAATATTAGATCCCAAGAATTTGCTTTTCGGGTCACAGAGCGCATTGACTACCTGAAGCAAAAAGTCTATGCGTGGGCAAATCGTATAAAAAGATATAAAAAAAGAGTGGACCGGTATTCCCAAAACTGCATGTTCCAAAAAGATGAGAGATGGGTCTACAGAGATTGGGAGCGATCTGATTAAAGTGTGATTGACGAGCGCCGGCCAGATGATGATGCCACCATTGCATTCTGGAGTGGCATCTGGTCGGCTCCTGTCAGCCACACAGAGGATGGTTGGATGCGGGATGTTAATCGTCTGTGTGAACCGATACAAACTATGGAACCATTAAAATTCATAGATAGTGATGTCACCAACGCAGTCCGTCTGTTACCGAACTGGAAATCAGCAGGACCAGACGGACTGCACAATTTTTGGATAAAATGGTTCCGTAGTTCACACGGACGGTTGGCAGCTCAATTCCAATCATGTTTGGAATCAGGATCGCTTCCCGATTTTCAAACTACTGGTATGACCAATCTCTTATACAAATCTGGTAGTGCCATAGAGCCTAAAAATTATAGACCAATTACATGCCTACCAACGGTCTATAAGCTTCTCACATCTATTTTGAGACAAAAAATAACGCGCCACATAACTGACAACAACATCATGTCAATCTCTCAAAATGAATGTAGAAGTGGGGCTCGTGGCACTAAAGAGCTCCTAATTATGGATTTGGTTATTAGCCAACAGGTACGCCGTAATCGCAAGGATCTGGCGACATGCTGGATAGATTACAAGAAGGCCTATGACTCTGTGCCTCATTCATGGCTTAGGAGGGTGCTGGAGTTGTATAAGATTGATGCAACTCTATGTACCTTCTTAGGGACATGCATGGGGCAATGGAAGACCGTCTTGTGCTATTCAGGATGCCGACAGACTTGTGGTAATAGTGGACCGATAAAGATCGAGCGTGGTATATTTCAGGGCGATAGTCTGAGTCCTTTATGGTTTTGTCTGGCCCTGAATCCTCTCAGCGCTTTGCTGGAGAATTCAGGTCTAGGGTACCGGTTGCGGAAAGATGGCCAGGTTTTGTCTCACCTTCTTTACATGGATGATTTAAAATTACTTGCCCCAAACAGTCACCAACAGATGGAATTACTAAAGGTAACGGAAACCTTTAGTAAATCTATCAGAATGGAATTTGGCGTAGACAAATATGCAAGCATGCATGTGAAAAAGGGTGGGATAGTGGATTCCGAAAGAATACAACTTTCGGATTCCACTCAACTTCGGTCCCTTTCGGCAACCGATACTTATAAATATCTGGGTATGTCACAAGCGTTATGCATATCAGAGACTGACATGAAACAATTATTGAGGGAACGCTTCTTTGGCCGCCTGAAAAAAGTTCTTAAGAGTCTTTTATCGGGCGGTAACAAGGTGCGAGCCTACAATAGTTGGGTCATGCCAGTTTTAGTGTACTCGTTTGGCATACTCAGATGGACTCAGACAGAACTTGAGGCCTTGGATAGAAAAGTCCGTACGCTACTCACTACATACCGAATGCATCATCCGCGTTCATCTGTAATGAGGTTGTACATACCACGGAAGTGTGGGGGCCGAGGCTTTCTTAATGCTAAGACCCTTCACAACCGTGAGGTGTGCAATCTTAGGGAATACTTCCTGCGGGTGGACGAGGATTTGCATCGTGATGTTGCTGCAGTAGACAACGGATTTACCCCGCTCGGTTTGGCTAAAGAGAACTGGCGCAAACCTATAATACTAAGTACCATTGACCGCATGGATGTATGGAAGGGTAAAGAGTTACATGGACGTTTCTATCAGGCCCTACATGGACCTGATATTGATTTAAAATCATCAGTATCCTGGTTACGATTCGGTAATCTATTTGGAGAAACCGAAGGGTTTGTCTTTGCAATTATGGACGAAGTTGTCATGACTAAAAATTACCGGAGGTATATTCTGAAGGATGGTACGGTTGACATATATCGGGCGTGCCACCGTCCTGGAGAGTCCCTTAGGCATATTATCTCTGGTTGTTCTAGTTTGGCTAACGGCGAGTATTTGCATAGGCATAACCAAGTAGCTAGGATTGTCCATCAACAACTTGCTCTGAAATACAAACTCGTGGATTCAGAAGTACCGTATTACAAGTATGTGCCCGACCCAGTTCTCGAAAATGATCATATCACATTGTACTGGGACCGATCTATTATCACTGACAGGACTATTGTTGCAAATAGGCCTGACATAGTGATAGTAGATCGGTTAGAACGCCGTGCAATAATAGTTGATATTACTATTCCGCATGACGGCAATCTCGTGAAAGCCGAAAAAGACAAACAAGTAAAGTACTTGGATTTGGCCCACGAGATTGTCGACATGTGGCATGTAAGCTCAGCTGTTATTGTACCGATAGTCGTTTCCGTGCATGGACTGATCGCCAAGAGCCTCGACCAACACCTACAGAGGCTCTCGTTAGACGGTTGGATTAAGGGCCTGATGCAGAAGGCAGTGTTGCTCGATACGGCACGCATCGTGAGGAAATTCCTCTCTCTGGAGCCCTAACCACCGGTAGCTTGGTCCTTGTACCCGATGCCGGTGGGTCACTATTTTTTATATTTTTAAATATATTTGTATTTTTTATAGATTTATTTAAAAAATTATTAAATATGTAATTAAGTTAAATAAAGGAAATAATATGAATTTAAATTATTCAAAATCTAGTCAAAATGTTGGTTTCAGTCAGGCTTCAAGCCCTAGTGTAAATGATAGTACATTAATTGATCATTCTAGGCACTCTCATGAACCGATTTCTAGCTCTAGTGATAGTAGCCAATCTAGTTCTGATCGGACAGTCGAATTAAATCCGGATTTTAACAGATCTGTTGTATGTTTTCCAGAAAGGGAGAGTGAATGCAGTACTGGAGGCGAGTTACACGCGGGAGGCGTTGTATCTCCGATCGCCGACTTGCCCATCGAGCGAGGGACGTCATCGCCCGAGGTGGTAGTTGGAGGGGAAGTAGCGCACTCCACGCCGATCGGTACCTCACGCCCAGTTCGTAGTACTCGATTTAAGCTGCCGTCCAGGTACAAAGATTTTGATATTGATTACTCACTCTTCGTACAACATGGATCTATGTTACCCGGCGATCCCCTCTCGTAGTAGGATGCGGTCTCTGGAGCTGACTCGGAACAATGGAGTGCCGCCATGCAAGGTGAGTTTGACTCGCTGATGGCGAACAAGGTATGGACACTGGCCTATCGCCCTAAAGATGAGAATATAGTAAAATGCAAGTGGGTGTTTAAGCGCAAGCACGATGCTTCTGGTAAGTTTGACCGCTACAAAGCTCGTCTGGTTGCCAGAGGATTCACGCAAATCGAAGGGGTTGATTACCGTGATACTTTTGCGCCGGTGGTTAGGTATTCCACTATGAGAATTTTGTTCTCATTAGCAGCTCAGTTGGATCTTAATATGGATCATGTAGATGTCACCACAGTCTTTCTAAATGGTGAATTAGAGGAATGTATCTATATGGAACAACCTCAAGGCTTTTGTAAAAATGATGATGGTGACAAAGTTTGTCTCTTACTAAAAGGTATCTACGGGCTCAAGCAGGCAAGTAGGATTTGGTATATTAAAGTTAATAATTTACTGACTCAAAATAACTATAAACAATCGATGTGCGAACCATGTGTGTATACTAAGAAAAATGGTAATGATATAACTATTATAGCACTGTATGTTGACTATTTTTATATATTTTATAGTAGTAAATGTAATGAAATATTGCCTTTACTTGAGACCCATTTCAATGTTAAAAATCTAGGTATACTAAAGAGCTGCTTAGGTATGAATGTAAGTAGAGATAAGAATAATTAAATTGGATCAAGCTCAATATATAAAAAGCTTGCTTGTAAGGTTCGGTATGACTGACTGTAAACCTGTGTCTACGCCTATGATGACAATCTGTAAACTTGTATTGCCTGAAAGTTCACATTTAGATGATGATGTTTATAGATTTAGAGAACTTTTAGGGTGTCTTTTCTTTTTGTCTGTAACTACGCGAGTCGATATAGCTTTCGCATGTAGTCAATTGAGCCAGTTCAGTCACACCTATGATAAGACACATTGGCGGGCAGGAACACTAAATTATTGTTTTTATTTTATAAGTCTGATAATTTAGATATTACAGCTTTCTCAGACGCCAGTTGGGCAAACGAATTAGTTGACCGCAAGTCTTATACTGGTTTTGTTGTAAAATTAGGGCTTAATGTAATTAACTGGGAAGCCAGAAAACAGAGATGTGTGGCGTTAAGTTCCACTGAAAGTGAGTACCTCTCCATTGAAGATGTTTGTAAAGATCTTTGTTTCATTAATAACTTCTTGTCTGAAGTTTTAGGCATAAAAATTGTAATCACATTGTATAATGATAACCAAAGTGCGCACAAGTAATTAGAATCTAGAGAATATTGTCATAAGCGCACTAAACATTTAGATTTACGTTACCATTTTGTGAAAGATCTTATACAAATAGATTTCCTAACTGTTAAATATTTACCCACTGGAGAGATGATAGCTGACGTCCTTACTAAGCCTCTAAGTTCAGTGAAACATAAGCAGTTTGTCACCCAATTAAACTTATTAGAATATTAGCTAGTTTTAAAATTTTATTATAATTATGATATATGAAACTTAGCTGTGATATAATAATTTAAGAACAATAATTTGTTGGGTGCTAAGTTATTATTAAGTATTATGTTATTTGAATCCAGATTATTGTTTTTGATGTCTCTTTTGTTACGATGTAGGAACATCGACACCAAACATATTGCGTTTGGTAACATCACTATATGGAATCTACTAGAATATTAGTGGACCGGTTCGAACAATGAAGAAATTCCTTCGCTCATTGTTCTGTGAATTGGTCGAGATCGGACAGATAAGGATTTAGCCACCAGCCAATGGCAGCGCGCGTGCGGACATCGATGTGTAGTTTGTCTCGTCACTAGACGACCGGAGTAGGGATACGACACCACCGCGTTACCACACCAGAGGTTAGATAAACCCGTGCAGACCGAGCGGAGACAAATTTGCATATTAGAAATCTCATCAACGCACGGCTGCCGTAACCACCGTTAACGAAGTATTGAATTTACCAAATTTAAATTAATTCAGAACAAGTTTAGATTATAACAGTGTGTGTAACTTGTGCAGTTAGTTTTCCGTTCCCGTATATCCGGGAACTACCTTGGGGCTTAGAATAATCCATATTGAGACAATTACAATTGCTGAGCAACCAGACGCTGCGCCGTCGCTCCTGTGGCCTTCGACCCGGAGCAACTCGTCAGTCAGAATAAAATTGATTGGAGGACACCAGCGGATTCTGCCGGCCGACTGCCCGTCGCCTGTGGACCCCCAGTTAAGTGCACCGGGCACTTCCGTAAAACAGTATTGTGATCCTATACTACCGACACACTCATAGCTACTTGTATTATATAAACCCTAGGTTCCCTGCTAATAAAGTAACGTTAATTGTTTTACGTCGTTTAATTTAACTTCCTAGCAGGGGCCGTATCACATTCTTAAATTCAATTAGTTGAGTTTGACATATTTATGTTATTGAATTTATGTAGAGCATGGGTGAAGCGTAGAGCAAGTAGAGTTGCAGTTGACACATGAAAATCCGAAGGGGAAGTGTTGTATTATTTTCGTATTTTCCTCTGGTACTGCTAAGTAAATACTAATTTAAAAAGCTGCACTTTAGTCCATGGTTTACTAACTGTCAAAGTCTAATGTCAAAAACCTTTCCTCTTCTTGTTCCGGTCTCTATGACATCAACACCAAGTGTATATTTTTATCCATTTAAATCAATACCATATATTATAAAGTAGCTATTTATTTGTGTTTATGACAAATACATGGAGTAAATAACTGTTGTCCGTCTATCATTCGGCCGACACCGATCCATCGAACCTCTTGACATCTCGTCACCTTGAAGACCCTTATACTCGCTAACTTGGAAGTGGTGCCGATTACCAGATATCGAGTGACATAATTGCTCGAAAATGAGCTCAAGTTTACTTACTCGTATTGTCGAAGAGCTGATTTTTATATATATTATAGGACTATAATAAAATAATATTCTTCAACTGTTAGAACATTCGGGTCGGCACTAACTTGTGTCAGATGTAAAAATTAAAATCCCCAGGTAGAGTCTCTTGCAGGGAGCGCTGGGTCCCTTTAGGTTGGGCATCAGCCGCAAAAGCGTGACCGATGCCTTCGTCACTTTGGGGATCAAACTTCGAAAATGTGGTTCAAAGTTCCATCGGCTATCGAGTACGAGCACCAAGTACTTCATCGAGGGCTCAATGCCCATGCCGATGCTGACGCTTCCTACAGTTATGCTGGATCCTGGAGGTGGACCACGCCAAGGTCCGTGAAAACAAAGAGCCTCGGACTTGTGCAGGCCACCTCCAGTCCCAGCCGCCCGCCGTATCCGATTGTTCCAAAGGCTTACCCGGGACGCCCAGCAATGAATGTTAGGCGGATATTTAAAAGGAAGCTAAAATGTGTACAAGAAAATAAGCTACTTGTAAACTCTTTTGATGGGAACATAAAGTAAATAATATACTTTTATAAAGAGATACAGAATTTATCGTTAACCCATTAGACAGACTTAAATAAAAAATAGCACTTAATACACATTTTTTTAGATACATTTATTACCGACCAGTTTCAAACCGAATACAGTGTACAAACATAGAAGATACAAGATACTGTCATCTTTACGTGAGCTATGATATAAGTACACCTTAACAGTGGCCGAGGGTCTGGCAGGCTCTTAAAAAAATGTGCACAGAAGTTAAAACTGGAGAAAAACTTAAACAAAACTAATAAATTTAACAATCCGAATCGTTAAAGATCGCATTAAAATTTTCTGTAGGTACATACATTCAGTCAACAAAGTATCAAGAATGGATGATTTGTTTATGGTTCCAAATTCAAATTATTGTTTTTTTAGTTGTTGTTAGATTGGCACAACTGTTTTCCATTTTGGCGCGGACTTTGAGTTGCATCTGTTATTTATATTAAATACAGAGCTGTTTTCAGTTATATCATATATTGTGTGTATTGCGAATTTCATAATGGACAAAAACATCGAACAGTTTGTCTTAAATTTTGCATCGCCAATGGAATTTCGTGTTCGGAGACACTGAAAATGTTACAGAAGGCTTACGGTGAATCTTCTAAAGACTTTATCAAAAACACGAACAATTGCTTCCTTGGCCGCGTTCTACCGTATTTACCACGGTGAGTGTTCTGAAGAGCTCTTCAACCTGATCCCACCCTCTCCCTTCCGATCCCGAACAACGCGTGCCGGCCAGAGATGTCACCCTCATACCGTGGAAACCGTCTTCGCGAGAACCGAGCGTTTTAAACGATCGTTTCTCTGCCGAACGATGGTGGCTTGGAACGCCCTGCCTGCGCACGTGTTTCCTCCAACATATAACCCTGGGCTCTTTAAGCGAAGCGTGAAGAGGCACATTACTGGGTCGTCAAGTTGAGGGCCACTCTCTATAGTATTCCTGTGTACTGTGAGAGTCGCCCTCAATTGCCAGACGTCGCCTCAGCTTACCATCAGGCGGGTGGCGTCAATTTGTCGACCTAAATATAAAAAAAAAAAAAAAAAAAAAAACGTGCTTATGAGTGGTATGAAGCGGTCAAAAGCGGTCGAGATGTGATGGAATATTTGCCTCGCTCTGGTAGGTCAACGTCTGCAACCGAAGTTAACATCGCAAAAGTGAAGGAAATAGTGACTAAAAATCCTCTTTCAAGTTTGAGGGAGATAGCCGCCGAACTTTCTGTATCTCACGAGTCGATCCGTACCATTTTAACTAACTAATCATTTGGGTATGAAATGAGTTGCCGCTCGGCTATATAGTCCCAAAAGACCTAAATTTTCTTCAAAAACTCAATCGCATGAGAGACGCTGAGGACATGCTAGAACGAGTCAATTCCGACCCAACATTCATGAAACGCATTGTTACTGGTGACGAGACGTGGGTTTACGAGTTTGACATGCAAACTAGTCAACAAGCTTCGGAGTGGCGCCTTCCATTTGAACCAAAACCGAAAAAACCACGCCAAAGTCGATCTAAAGTCAAAGTCATGTTGACTGTCTTTGACTATCGCGGTGTTGTGCACTCGGAATTCTTGCCGGAAGGTCAAACGGTAAATAAAGAATATTATTTGAGCATTATGCGGCGTTTAAGAGAGCAAATTCGACGAAAAAGGGCCAGATTTGTGGAAAGAAAATTCTTGGATTTTGCTCCACGATAATGCGCCTTCCCACAAGGCCATTATTGTGAAGGAATTTTTGTCCAAACACTCAACAAATACCATCGAGCAACCACCATATTCACCAGATGACTTCTTTCTTTTTCCTAAACTCAAATTAACACTTCGTGGCACCCGTTTTCAATCGGTAGAAGACATAAAGGAGCATTTGCGGCGAGAACTGAACTCTATTTCGGAAACAGCGTTCAAAAAAAGTTTTGATGATTGGATTATTCGTTGGCTGTGGTTATGGCTATGGTTATAAGTGTATCGTTTCTGAAGGAGCATACTTTTAAGGTAATACAATAAATTTGGATGAATAACAATTTTTTTGTGTATTATTGATCTTTTCCCGGTACTTTCTTGACAGAATAGTATATTGAAAATGACTCGTATTGCGTTGACTGAGCGCCGCTACCTCTCAATGGATTTTTGCCGAGTCTCTTAGGTTTCGCACACAGGCGCTGCCAAGGGTCGGCACGGCCCTGCACGGTTACAAAACACGTGTAGAAGTTATTGACTTTTTAAACAAACAGCTAACATCAAAGTCGCATATGACAATATTGAACAAGTAACGTATCTAACTAGAACAAATTGCGTGGGTCGTTGACCGATAATAGCGCACAAATTAAAATGAAAGTAGTAGCTACAGTGAATGTAAAATTGAACAAAATTTTACTCCGCTGAATATTCTGAATGCGGCTACTGATGAAGTTGCACATGTTGGAGAATATGAATTGTAGAGTGAACTTGTATTATAGGGGTTCACTTTACCTTTGATTATATATGTCTAGATACCGTGTCTAGTACAAGGCGCGTTGTCAAAAGTCTCCAGTTATTTATTCACGTGTGAGCGACAAACGTCACCCGCGATAATATTACGTACCAGGGTTACATTAGTGTGCGCATGACGAAAAAAGGCCACCTCCAAATTTTTCTCCAAATATATAAGAATCAAATTCTCTGGTATTAGGTACTTAGGTATTGTTGTATGGGAGGTAGGCAATAGTAAAAATGTGCATTTTTATACACTACTTTATCTCATTTCATACGTTTAGGATATTTTAGAATACCAGCGATACAAAACGAAAGTACGGCCTACCTATGCCAACCACTTGCTTATAAATAAAGTAAAAAAAAAATATACTGTCATTTTATTTATAATTATTTAATTATTATAAACATTATGTATAGTACAATTTTGGCATTTGGCACAAAATAAACTCGTCAAGGCTTAGCAATGGTCAATATGATGTTAAAACTTTTTAATTTCATAGCATAATTTTCGCTAAAATAAAAGACATTACAACGTCGACATATGTTTCACCTCTACACGAGGCATTCTCAAGACTGTCTCAGAGAGAACAGTCGTCAAGGCTTGTTTCTTTAAAACCTACTCGTGTTCTAAAACCCCTCAACAGTTTTATAAACTTGCCACTTATTATGTAGAAAGTAATTAAACTTGTATATTGAAAGAAAATGTTCAAAATTTATAAAAAATACAATAATTAAACAATCTCTGGATGTTTTATACTGATATGATGCGTCAAGCTGGACAGTTGAACAAAAGTTTTTGCACAAACCGAACACACATGTCGTTGATCTTCGAAGTGTATTGCTCTATGGTTCGTTAAATTATTTTTCCATTTAAAGCTTTTATCGCAGTGTTCACATTTATGGGCTCTAACGCCCGTATGTTTGATAAAATGTCGAGTCAAAGAATCATTCGACGCAAACTTCATATCACAGACTTTGCAGCTGAACATTTTCTCGCCCATATGGTGATGTTTTTGGTGTCGCAACACTTGAAACGGGTATGCAAACTTTTTATCGCACGCGTTGCATTTTGGTGCAGGTATACCGTGCTCTTTTTCGAGATGGGACGCTCTATGATGGGCTGGAACACGTATTTCGCAGAGATGGCAAGATCGGAGTTTAGGTCGACGACGTAAATGAATATGTCTGTAGTGTTGGCTAACGCTTTGAAGTGATTTGTAAATTTTAGAACAAAATAAACAGGCATAGTTTTTGGATCCATCCACAGCTCCATCCAAGTGGTAGTACGAGACGTGTTTTTGTCTAATATAACCTGAAACAATGCAAATAAATGAAACTTGGCGAGGTTTCATCACTAAAGAAACATGTGACAGATAACATTCAGATGTAGATATGTAGGTACCTCCGGCCGCCACTGGGGATTCTCTCAGTGCTTACCGGAGGCGCTCTGCAATGGACGTAGGAGCGGCTAATAATCATAGATCCAAAATGTCTATCTCATAAAAAAGCATCAGCCAAATTATGATAACCTTGATATAATTTGGCTTGACAGAGGTCACAGTCCGCCGGCGCCCTGGGATATCTTTCCGAGGGCATACCGGAACGCCGAACAATAGACGTTAAGGTTATATATATTTATTTAAAAAAAAAGGTTAACTTAAGTACAAATAAATAAGCTTCTTATAAACTCTTTTGATAGGCACAAAAGAGGCATTAAAAGACTTAGGGTTAGGTTTTAAATTAGATTTAGACATTATCGTTAATATACTCGTATTAAGACGTCCACGGGCGCCCTGGGTTAATCTTTTCGAGGGCTAACCAATGGTTAGCTCTATTTATAGGCAGAAAAACTATCTTTATAGGCACAAAAAAGGCAGTAAGATACTTAGCGTACAGTTTTAAAATGGTTTTGAAATTAATTAATAAGTCTTATATCAAAAAGAGCAAAAATTATATAAAAATTCAACATCTTACCCATTGTTTTATTTTGTTTTTGTTAACTTATGTAATGCTATGATTCCAGAAAATTTTCAGGAGGTGACAAACTGTGAGGATAGTGAGAAATGGATAGATGCAATGGACAGAGAGATGGACAGCTTAGTTAAAAACAATAGTATATTAGTTGATAAACCTGTCAACCAAAAGGTTATAGATGTCAAATGGGTATACAAGCAGAAGTCAAACCGTGAGTATAAAGCCAGATTAGTTGTACGAGTTTTTGAACAGAAAGATTGCATCGATGATATTTACTCTCCTGTAGCGAAAATGCCTTACTTTAAAACTGTTGTTGTCATATTGTTGTCAAAATTCATTAGAAATTCATCAAATGGATGTCGAAACAGCGTTTCTCAATGGTAAAATTATGTCTAAAGTTTATGTAAACCAGCCTATGGGCTATAATGATCATACGTATAGTAGAAATGAAGTATAGAAATTTGATAGGCGCATTATTATTGAGCGGAGTTTACGAAGCTCTTTCTTAGGCGACTCGTGTATTTCGTTCGTTATCGAACTCCTCCTAAACGACTGGACCGATCTTTTTGAAATTTGGCACGGTCATAGTGACCATCACCGTGAGTGCATATATCTGAATTCATAAAGATCGGTCCAGTCGTTTAGGAGTTTGACCCGGATCGACAAACTCAGCTCAATTATTGCAACAGCAGAATGTATTGCATACCTAGTATATTAGCTCTGCAACTAGATATCTCATTTTCTGACAATTATTTAAGTCAATTTTGTATCAAAATTGTTGCAATGAGACACATTTCAGATTGCTTTAAGAGACTTAAAATACTTGTTCTTGACAAAAGACTTGAAATTGAAATATTCTAAAAATGTTAAAGCTGACATTCTAGATTGCTTTGTTGATTCTGATTGGATGTATTATTAGATTGTTCGGAAATGTTATTATGTGGAAATCTAAGAAACAGAACTGTGTCTTCTACATTTGCTGAGTATATTGCTCTATCCAAGGCAGTATAGGAAAACAATAATTTTTATGTGTTTAATTAACACATACACACACACATCACGCCTATATCACCGAAAGGGTAGGCAGAGGTGCATTACACACCCACAATTTTAGTCCTACGTAATAGGGCACACATATAATGGGCTATGTCCAAAATGGCCAAATAAATTTAAAAAAGTAGCCGCAATATTGTAATTTTTTAAAAAAAAATTGAACCGAAATGCCTTGCGATGAAATGTTGATGAAAAGCAACAAAATATTACGTGCCGGCAGCTATGGCACAGCCAATTAAAGTCCTGGGCGTCTCGAGAAACTTAATAACTTTTTTAGGACTGCCTCGGTGGCTCAGTGGTATGAGTATGCGACTGCCGCCCCTGACGTCCCAGGTTCGATTCCGGGTCGATTCAAATTATTTGTGTGATCCACAAATGTTTGTTTCGGAGTTTGGGTATTTTCTATGTATGATATGTATGTATTTAGAAATATATAAGTATGTTTATCAGTCGTCTAGATCCCATAACACAAGCTTATATTAGCTTAATTTGGGCTAGATGACGTTGTGTGAGAATGTCCAAAAATATTTATTTATTTATTATTTTATTTTTAATTTTGTTTAATTAATGGTGTATTTAAAAAAAAATGTGAACCTGTTAAAATATTTGAGGATAATTCAGGCGCAGTAGCCATAGCTAAGTATGAAAATTGTGAACCAGTTAAAATATTTGAGGATAATTCAGGCGCAGTAGCCATAGCTAAGTATGAAAATTGTGAACCAGTTAAAATATTTGAGGATAATTCAGGCGCAGTAGCCATAGTTAAGTATGAAAATTGTGAACCAGTTAAAATATTTTAGGATAATTCAGGCGCAGTAGCCATAGCTAAGTATGGAAATTGTGAACCAGTTAAAATATTTGAGGATAATTCAGGCGCAGTAGCCATAGCTAAGTATGGAAATTTTACAGAAAACTAAACAAATAGAGGTACATTATCATTTCATACAATGAAAGTGTCTTGCAGAGATTGATTGAAATTATTAAAATAGAGTCGGAAAATAATCTTTCAGATATTTTAACTAGCTAAAGCATGAGGTAATATAAAATTTCTTAATTTTTTTGTCAGTATATAGAATACCTAGTATGTTATATAACTATAAGTTCTAAAATTTTTGTTGCATAATTATGTTGCAGTATTAAAGTAAGGAGGCGTGTTAGAAATACATACTTTATATGGCATCATTACCCTCTATTCTCTCTCTCTCTGTGTGTGTGCTCAATGGTTACGGCACGCCACGTATAAATTTTGTGTTATTGAGTAATAAAGTAGATTACTAAAAACGTGAGAAATAAATGCCGCTTGATACAGTGTTTATTTTAACATTATCATTGAACCGTTAGACAGACTTAGATAATATTTTTTTATTTAAGTCTGCACATAAATAGTCAATTCTCTAAATCGACACATTTCACAAACGGTTTTCAAACCGAATGCATTTGTCAAAAATTTGGTGAAAAATATAGCAAACTATTTAAATAAGTCTAATCCGTCATTGCACACGGAACACTGCTTCCGTCACACATCTGCAACACTACTGATCGATTGATAGTATCTGCGTTATAACGACATGGCGGTTGGAAGTCAGCAACAGTGGCAAAAATATATACGAGGGTGGATTGAATAGTAATCGGCCTAACCAAGAAAATAAATACATAATAAATGAAATATATTTTTATTTTTCAACGTAATAACCATCAAATTCAATGCACTTTTGCCATCTTCCCTTCCAAGCATTTAGCCCGTTGAAAAATAATGATTCTTCCTTAGAGTCAAAATATGCGTCTACTGCTGCTTTGACCTCGTCATTTGTCAAAAATCTTTGACCTCCCAGTGCTTTTTTAGGTTAGGGAACAGAAAAAAGTCTGACGGTGCCAGATCAGGTGAATAAGGTGGTAACAGTTCAAAGCCACAGTTGTGCATTTCTGCCATTGATTGGACAGACGTGTGAACACGAGCGTTATCTTGATGAAACAGGACATTTCTTCTGATCATTCCTGGACGTTTTTCTTTTATTTCCTCTCGTAAACGACGTAGTAAGGTGCAGTAATAAACAGAGTTTATTGTCTGACCCCTTTCAAGATAATCAACCATAATCACACCCTTCGAGTCCCAGAATACTGAAGCCATCACCTTACTTGCCGACAAAATCAACTTAGCCTTTTTGGGGGGTGGTGAACCAGGTCTTTTCCACTGTTTTGATTGTTGTTTTGTTTCCGGTGTACAGTAATGAACCCATGTTTCGTCCATAGAAAAAAACGATTCAAAAATCACATTCATCAGCTTCAAATAACTCCAAACAGTCGCGTGCAATAGTCAATCACATCCTTTTTTGCTCAACTGAAAACAGTCGCGGAACCATATCATCATGGATGGCTTTTGATGACAGCCCCTTCTTATGGAGGTACTTAATGACGGCACGCTGCTCAATTTGCTCCATTTGCGGAAATGATGTCAGATTGCTTTGTTAATAAATTTATAAAATTAAAACTAATTATCGCACACGTTTCAAACTTCACACAATTAACAGGTCTTAACTGAACTAAATAATGTGGGTAGATTTGATTTTTAGAACTAAATGGATCAGTGTTAGGCCGACTACTTTTCAATCCACCCTCGTATATGGACGAATCTTTAAGGATTTAGATCGAAGTTTCCAATAGAATCTTAAACATTTGAAAATAAAACTATGGAGGTAAATATAAATATGGCGACTGTGACTCCATCGGCAAGCAACTCCGTTGCCGCCATTGCAACAGCTGCTGGATCCGTGGAACAGTGGCAGAAGGATATATATAAACGAATCTTTAAGGATTTAGATCGAAGTTTCCAATAGAATCTTAAACATTTGAAAATAAAACAAAGGAGGTAAATATAAATATGGCGACTGTGACTCCATAGGCAAGCAACTCCGTTGCCGCCATTGCA
This sequence comes from Nudaria mundana, assembly GCA_963556515.1. Taxonomy (NCBI): domain Eukaryota; kingdom Metazoa; phylum Arthropoda; class Insecta; order Lepidoptera; family Erebidae; genus Nudaria; species Nudaria mundana. Next base: position 7,386,048 of record OY748309.1, read on the forward strand.
ACCGCTGCTGGATCCGTAGTTAATATTAAATTCCAAAATTGAACTATACATAATGTTTATAATAATTAAATAATTATAAATAAATTTTTTATTTACTTTGGTTTATTTATAAGCAAGTGGTTGCCTTATTCTAAAATATCCTAAACGTATGAAATTAGAAAAAAATGTGTATAAAAATGCACATAAGAAACTCTTCAAGACTTGTTTCTTTAAAACCTACTCGTGTTCTAAGACCCGTCAACAGTTTTATAAACTACTATTATGACGTACATGAACATGTCTATAGTGTTTGTCAAAGCCTTTAAGTGATTTGTAAATTTTAGGACAAAGCAAACAGGTATAGAGTTTGGGTTCATCCACAGCTCCGTCCAATATGTAGTACCAGACTTGTTTGCTATTATAACCTGAAACAATTCAAAGATAAGATAAGATTAGATTCGTTTATTTGTAGACCATGTGTTATGAGTATCGCTACATATTGTACATAGGTACTACAGATATTTTTGAAGTTTCTTCAGTATCAACATGTTTAACCAAAAGTATGGCACACAAATATTTACTGAGTTGTATTGTTATAATTAAATAGGTGCTACATTGGCAATTACAAATTGTTCTTGTGATTTCACAGATAGTCAATTTATTTATTTAATATTTATGCACAAGAATATTTACAAAGGTGGACTTAATGCCAAAGGCATTCTCTACCAGCCAACCTTAGGATGATGCAGAGAATCGACTGAGTAGGTGCATATACGGTACACTTGACTATAGAAACTAAAAGACTTACTTACATAAATATATACCCAAATAAACTACACATTATAACATTAATTTAATAATAATATAAAATAGACACACATAACTATAAGAATACCCACATACATACATATGCATATTACGCATACATAAAATTATATACCTACTGAACAGGAAACATACACACACACCAGATAATAACGACCACTTACTTGGAAGTTACTTGAGATGACTCTGTCAGTAAGAGAGAGAAGAGAGGTTAAGATAGTGCTGACGAACTTTTCTTTTAAAAATATACCGGTTAGTGGACATTCTGACGAACTTTTCTTTTAAAAATATACCGGTTAGTGGACATTCTGATATCGAGAGGAAGGGCGTTCCAAAGAAGGACAGATTGAACATAGAACGAAGAGTGGACAAGACTAGAAATGTGACTAGGGCACAAAAGAAGCTGATTGTCAGCAGAGCGCAAGTTGCGATTGTGGTTGGAGCATAGATACTGGATGTTGGAAGACAAGTAAGAAGGGGTAGTAGGAGAATGTAAAATGGTATAAAGTATCATCAGTGCACGACAGCTACGCCGCTGACGTATGGGTAACCCCTGTAGTTCGGAACGGAAGCCAGAAACATGATCGAACTTGCGAAGATTATGGACGAATCGAATGCAATTGTTTAGAAGACGGTCCAGTTTATTGAGGAGATCTGCATTCAGGTCGAAGTAACAGACATCACCATAATCAATGACAGGAAGTACTAAAGTGTGCACAAGCGTTATCTTGGTCTTGGTCGGTAAAAGCGTTCTCAGAGGATATAGTGACCTTAATATCCCCGTAACCCTATGGCCGACATAAGCTATCTGCGCACTCCAACTGAGGGTTGAGTCGATACGCAAGCCTAAATCCTTCACGTCACAACTGATAGGGATAACAATACCATTGTAATAAATGGGCGGGAGCGTGAGAATAAGGTCCTGATTGACCCTATGCGAAGATCCGATAATGATGGCCTGGCACTTGTCCGGATTAACGGACAACCCAAACCTTTCAGACCAATCCTTAATGTTCTCCAGATCCCGATTAACCTCGCCAATGGCCGCAGGCAGACCATCCACCCTAGCCTGAGTATATAATTGAAGATCTTCAGCATACAGATGATACGCACTTCGAAGTTCGTGTGTTAAGAAATTTATAAATAATGAAAATAGTAGAGGAGACAGTATTCCGCCTTGAGGAACGCCAGCACCAATATCACACCAATTCGGGAACTTTTCATCAATGGGAATCGAGTGCTGGCGTCCTTGAAGATAAGAAGAGAACTAACCCAGCACATCAGATGAGATTTGAAGGTACTAATATCAACAATAAATTTGTATAGTAAATGTCAGATACAATAATTATATTAAAATTCAAGGACACGGACTGTTTTGTCATTAAGTCCATAATATTAAATGCAATAGCATTTATCAATTACTCAAATAAATGAAACTTGACGAGGTTTCATCACTAAAGAAACATGTGACAGATAACATTCAGATGTAGGTGCCGCCGGGCCCCACTGGGAATTCTCTCAGTGCTCACCGGAGGCGCTCGGCAATGGACGTAGAAGCGGGCGCGGCCCAGAGCCGAGGATTAAAAAAAAACGATAGATACTATCCGTGTGGAGTGCCGTGTTGCCTCTCCGAACACAATATTTAGTGACGACGAAGTGAGGGTAGTTGAACAAACCCGCACTTCACGACGACGACGATGAAGAGCTGAAGCCTCTTGGGTCGAAACGTCGGGTAATAAAGAGATTTAAGGATAATTCAGGCGCAGTAATTATGACAACCTTGACAAAGGCCGCATATGTAACCAAAGCCCACCGGCGCCCTGGGTTTATCTTTTCAAGTGCTAACCAGGTACGCCCAGCAATTGACGTTAAGGCAATTTTAAAAGAAAAGGTAAGTATGTACAATAAAACAAGCTAACTCTTTTGATAGGTACAAAAAAGGCAAACGAAAAGAAAAAAAAAAAGGTAAGTATGTACAATAAAACAAGCTAACTCTTTTGATAGGTACAAAAAAGGCGGTAAGATACTTACTGCCTTAGGTTTTAAAATATAAGATTCAGTAATTATCATTAAACCGTTTGATAGACTTAGATAAAAAATAGCACATCAATAGACAATTTTCTAAATCGACACATATTACGAACTATTTTCAAACGGAATGCACGGTACAAACCATGGACGTACTCGTATTATAAGAGAGGACATGCCATAAGCAACTGTGCACAGTGCAATCTTTAAGTGAGCACTGACGTCTTAAAATTTGTGCGCGATTTCAAAAAGTGGGCGTGGATAATCAGTGTACTATCAGCTTTCGTACATGTATATTCTGTGACAGTTCAGTAATTTTTGTGGAAATAAAAGGATACAAGAAGATAAAAATGAAGTGTTGTGTTCTATCATGTAAAAAATATTCAGATAGACGTTCTGATGCTAAGAATCGCATCACATTTCATGCGTAAGTAATTTTAATTGTATTTTTTTAGAATTGTTCTAGAGAAATCTCTAACTTTTGACCTTTTTGACATCTTCAAATATATTACTACTCGAAGATAGATGGCGGCGTTTTGTTTCACGAACACGTAATTTAAATAGCTACTTATATTTTACTATTAACATTTTATACTAATTAAACATACAGGAATTTTGGATAGAATTTTTAAAAGTTTGAACATCTTACTTACCATTACTTTGATACAGGAATTTGTTCAACGTTAACTCGTAAGTGATTTTTAATCGCTAAAATATTTCTCTGTAGTTTTTATAGAGCCGTCCGCGTCTAAGTCGCCATCTATTGACAACTGGCAACAACAAACATAAAACTTCAAAAATACAGGGCCGCAATTAGAAACTGATAATTTTACAAGATAAGTTTCCTACGACGACTGTTTCATAATGGGCTGTACAATTGAATATTATTATTCAATGTATAGCCTTTGGTGTGGGACGCTACATGCGTTGACACCTTAGCACCTTCACACCTTCCAAGCACATCCGGATGTGCCGGCGCTGCTGCTGCATCGGCAGAAGGCCTTAAACGGCGTAAATATGCTAACCTAGCAGGTGATTACATATTTGAGCCGTTTGGGGTTGAGACACTGGGGTCATGGGGTCCGAGTGCTCGCCGCCTTTATAGAGACATTGCTAAACGCCTAATCAATGCTTCTCAGGACCAGAAGGCTGGCTATTTTCTGGCCAAAGAATAAGTATCGCCATCCAACGTGGCAGCACAGCCAGCATTCTGGGAACCTTCCCGGTTGGCAATGACGCGGAGGATTTTTTAAACGATATTTTGTAATGTAGGTATTTTTAGTCTATAATTATGTTTATTTTGTATATTGTAATTCTTATTGTAAATAAATTACACATGTATAGCTAAATATAAAATTTAATTCAAGAACTGTGTCAGGCACATACTTGTAATAAGGTACCTCCACGTCGCGGAGTTATAGACTATATAACATCACGCTAAAAATTATAGGAGCGGACAGGCAACGAAATATGTACAAAAATGAGAAAATAATATATTTGAGACCATCCATTTTTAATTCCGCGACCAAAAGCCGCAGCCTCTCCGTTGCCGAGCGCTTAAGGGAAAAGTGTTATGACGGTGGGTGGCTATCCCGCCGTCCTCAGGCCCCAATCATGGAGGTATCGTTGGTCCTGGGCGTAAATAAGTCTGCGGCGCCCTGGCCGTTGACTACGGAACTCAGTGGGGAGGGTACGTTTCCTCACTCTTTCGGCCGCCTCCTTCGCGAGCAGGACCTGCTCGCAGAAGGACACGGCCGCGTTCCACCTACTCCTGCTGTATACCATGGCTTGAAGCAATCTACCCGCCCATACGGGAGCCCCGTATAGGGCCCCGTTATACTTTAGACGTAGAGTGGATATAACCCCTACGGCAAATTTCAACAGTTCAGTTTGAGATAGATATATTTGCAATTCAAAAAATATAAAACTTCTTTGTACCAAAAGTCTGAGTACGTCCCTGTTACGAGTGTGAGACAGTTAAAACTAGTATTAAACTGACATTATAATGAAGTAAGTAGTTTTGCTATTGACCGCGAGATGGAAAATAAAGAAGTGGGCGGGACTTAGGGTTTTCATACCCCTCCTCACCACTCCTTCACACCCGCGAAGAGTCACACTTTCTTTCATAGGGATATAATATCTCTATGGTACAAACATAGAAGATACGAGGGTGGATTGAAAAGTAGTCGGCCTAACACTGATCCATTTAGTTCTAAAAATCAAATCTACCCACATTATTTAGTTCAGTTAAGACCTGTTAATTGTGTGAAGTTTGAAACGTGTGCGATAATTAGTTTTAATTTTATAAATTTATTAACAAAGCAATCTGATATCATTTCCGCAAATGGAGCAAATCGAGCAGCGTGCCGACATTATGTACCTCCATAAGAAGGGGCTGTCATCAAAAGCCATCCATGATGATATGGTCAGTACATTAGGGGATTGCGCTCTTTCATATTCATCCGTCAAAAAATGGATACCAGAATTCAAGTGTGGTAGAGTGTGAAAGACGAACCCCGCTCTGGAAGGCCTTCGACGTCCACTACTGACGAAAATGTTAATGGTTAGGCCGATTACTTTTCAATCCACCCTCGTACATCCTACCGTGACTTATAATAATTATACACCTCAACAGCGGTCCGGGGTCTGGCAGCCTATTAAAGTTTGCACAGAAGTAAAAACCGGAGTAGAACCTTTAACGATTGGTGTGTACTAAATTTGCCAATCCGAATCGTAATCGTCGTCGACATTCACGATGAAACCATTTGTTTCTAGCAAACATCATTTGTCAAAATTGACGGACCAATCTCCCATTTTTGATGGTTGTCGAAACATTTTGGATTCCCAAATACGAGGGTGGATTGAAAAGTATTCGGCCTAACACTGATCTATTTAGTTCTAAAAATCAAATCTACCCACATTATTTAGTTTAGTTCAGGCCTGTTAATTGTGTGAAGTTTGAAACGTGTGCGATAATTAGTTTTAATTTTATAAATTTATTAACAAAGCAATCTGACATCATTTCCGCAAATGGAGCAAATCGAGCAGCGTGCCGTCATTAAGTACCTCCGTAAGAAGGGGCTGTCATAAAAAGCCATCCATGGTGATATGGTCAGTACATTAGGGGATTGCACTCTTTCATATTCATCATTCACCGAGCCTTTTCCCAACTCAGTTGGGGTCGGCTTTCCAGTCTAACTGCGATTCGGCTGAACTTCGATATTTTCCGTGAAGCGACTGCCATCTGACCTCCACAACCCATGGGCGATATCGAATTTCTGTAGTTAGACCGGTCGGATTTTTGATTTAGGGCTCCAACCACCCCTAACGACTGCCATAGATGTTAGTATGACAACCGGGACCGACGGCTTAACGTGCTCTCCGAAGCACGGAGGGGTCTCAATGTCTTAAGAAATGGTCACCCATCCTAAGACCGGCCTGAGTCGATGTTGCTTAACCTTTGCAATGTGTCATATTGTCGGTTACCACTAGACCACGAGCCCCTCCAGCCACTCTTTCATATTCATCCGTCAAAAAATGGATAGCAGAATTCAAGCGTGGTAGAGAGTGTGAAAGACGATCCCCGCTCTGTAAGGCCTTCGACGTCTACTACTGACGAAAATATTAAAAAAATACTCGACTTAATAATGGTTGACCGCAGATTGAAAATTAGAGAGATAGCCGAGATTATAGGCATCTCTTATGAACGTACTCAAAACATATTATGTTTGAGATGAGATCAACGTGTTGGGTTTTCACAAGGTGTCTGCGAGGTGGGTTCCGCGACTGTTTTCAGTTGAGCAAAAAAGGATTCGATTGACTTTTGCACCCGACTGTTTGGAGTTATTTGAAGCTTATGAATGTGATTTTTTGAATCGTTTTGTTACTATGGACGAAACATGGGTCCATTACTGTTCACCGGAAACAAAACATCAATCAAAACAGTGGAAAAGACACGGTTCACCACCCCCCAAAAAGGCTAAGACGATTTTGTCGGCTTACTTGCCGTCATGGCTTCAGTATTTTGGGACTCGAAGGGTGTGATTATGGTTGATTATCTTGAAAGGGGTCAGACAATAAACTCTGATTATTACTGCACCTTACTACGTCGTTTACGAGAGGAAATAAAAGAAAAACGTCCAGGAATGATCAGAAGAAAAGTCCTATTTCATCAAGATAACGCTCGTGTTCACACGTCTGTCCAATCAATGGCAGAAATTCAGAACTGTGGCTTTGAACTGTTACCGCATCCACCTTATTCACCTGATCTGGCACCGTCAGACATTTTTCTGTCCCCTAACCTAAAAAAGCACTTGAGAGGTCAAAGATTTTTGACAAATGACGAGGTCAAAGCAGCAGTAGACGCATATTTTGACTCTAAGGAAGAATCATTTATTTTCAACGGGCTAAATGGTTGGAAGGGAAGATGGCAAAAGTGCATTGAAATTGATGGTGATTACGTTGAAAAATAAAAATATATTTCATTTATTATGTATTTATTTTCTTGGTTAGGCCGATTACTTTTCAATCCACCCTCGTAGATTGATATCCACAGATAACTATAAACTATGTAGTTGAGATATACCACGACCGTAGAGGGAAGTTCATGAGATATATGTTGAGATCCACAGATAACTTTGTAGTTGAGATCCATGCGTCTATTCGACGACTGCGAAAACATGCACTACGCCATGGAAGTAGTACGAATTACGATAGAATTTTCGGTGAACCATCCTTTTTACTCTATGGTGAAGCTCTGCACAATGTGTATTATCTATGGTCATGTGTTCAAAATGGTAGCACCGTCGATGATACCATGTTTGGATGCATCTGTGGTGCAACTATCATTTATGACAAATGATGGCTGCGAAAACCAAATCGTTTCATCGTCAGTGTCCAGCTTTAAAGAGCTCTATTGGTATAATGAAAATTACTTATATTGCGTTGATCGAGCACCTTATAATCCTTGAGCGTCCCACTTGTTTGGCACTTGTTGTATAATCATAGTCTGGACAGGATTTTTTAGACAACTCACTCGCGATTTGTATTCTAATATACTAAAATTTTATAGAATACTTTACATAAATTAATCAGATGTGTGAAAGTAGTTATTCGGCGTATCTTAGACTACAAAGGATAGTTTAACTGCCACACACAGTATTATTGTGTGTGTCAGGATGGCGTGAGACATGTCTGAATAGTCACAAAATTTGCACAAAATAACGCGACATGGTTTTAAATAAACTCGCCAAAGCTCGTTTATTTAAAACCATGTCGCGTTCTATAATACCCATCATAATGCAACAGTTAAACTACTATTATCTTACCTTATGTCGAAACGTTCGAATTATTATTTAAAATTGGACATATTACGAGTACGAGTATAAAGCCAATGATATTATGACAGCGGTACTATAAAAATTAAAAAGTTATTTTATGATGTAGATTTTCTACGAGATTTTTATCCAAAATTATATCATAAAGTAACTTTTTAAATAATTAAAGTACAGTGTGTAAAATAAAAAAGGCTAAAGTCTTTCGATCATACTGCCTTGTATTGCGTTAGACTACTTCCAAAAAACTTATTGGTATATACAAGTTGTACAGGCACAACTTCGTCAATAAGCCCCTCTTAAGCTCTAATTTAATTAAAAAAAAGACGTAGCAATCGATATATTAAAACACTCGGGTAATCAATTGAAAGAACAGTTGTAAGGTCTGGCATACGCATGCGTGATGATCTGCCCTTAGCTTTATTTTTTTAATTCTAGCGCCATTTGCAATTACAGTTTCAAGAATATTATATCGAAAAAATGGACATGGAAGTAGTAGGTAGTGAATGTGAAATTGAACAAAATTGTACACCGCCGGATATTCTGAAGTGGGCTACAAGTTGTTCAAAATCTTTTACTATATTCATTTACATTGGGTTATTTATAAACAATTGGGTGCCATATCGAAAGAAAATGTTCAAAATTTATAAAAATACATTTATTCAACGATATCTGGATGTTTTCTACTGATATGATACGTCAAGCTTGACTGTTGAACAAATGATTCTGCACAAATCGAACACACATGCCGACGATCATCTAAATGTATTGCCATATGGGTCAACATATTTTTTTTCCATCTAAAGGTTTTATTGCAGTATTTACATTCATGGACTCTAAGTTCCGTATGTGTGATAGAATGTCGGGACAAATAATAATTCGACACAAACTTCATATCGCAGACTTGACAGGTAAACATTTTCTCCCCCATGTGATCATGTTTTTGGTGACGTAACACTTGGTTCGGGTACGCAAACTTTTTGCCGCACGCGTTGCATTTCGGCGCAGGTATACCGTGCACTTTTTCGAGATGGAACGCTTTCTGATGGCCTGGAACACGTATATCGCAGAGACGGCAAGATATGAGTTTAGGTCGAAGACGTAAATGAACATGTCTATAGTGTTGGTTAATGCTTCGAGCTGATGTGTAAATTTTAGTACAATATAAACATGTATAGTTTTTGGATCCATCCTTAGTTACGTCCAAATTGTAGTACGAGCTGCGAATATAACCTGAAACAATGCAAATAAATGAAACTTGACGAGCTTCCTTGAGGAAATTCAGATGTAAGTAAGTAGGTAGGTACTTAATCGTAGACCCAAAATGGCTATCTAATAAAAATACATCAGCCAAATTATGTCAACCTTGACATAATTTGGTTAAGACCGTCGGCGCCCTGGAGTTATCTTTCCGAGGGCTTACCGGAACGCCCAACAATAGACGTTAAGGTTAAATATATTTAATTAAAAAAAAAGGTTAAGTTATATAAATAAGCTTCTTTATAAATTCTTTTGATAGACACAAAAGAGGCATTAAAAGACTTAGGGTTAGGTTTTAAATTAGATTTAGATATTATCGTTAATATATTAAGCCGTTAGATCGACACATACCACGGACCAATTTCAAACTGAATGCACTGTACAACCATAGACGATACGTCTTTACGTGAGGTATATATGGTAGATTTAAAAAATAAAGGTTTGGTATAGTTTATAACCCCAATTAAACAATTGTGTAGTTCTTTGTGAATCAACTTCCCAATTGTTTTTTGTTATATACAGTGAAACCTTGTTAAGTGACACCTCAAGGGACCTGCATATTTGTCTCACTTAGGCCCACTTGCGTGTCAGCTCGGTTTAAATAATTAAATGTAGGGTTAGTTAACTCGGTATTAAGTAGTTACCTTTTTAACTCTAACCGTGTCTTGCGCCATTTGAAAATTAGCAAACCCAGAGTTCACATACTTATCTATGTCGCTCTATAAAAGCCAACTACACGTTAATGATTGAACAAAGAATGAAACGTGTATGTCTATCTCTTTTGCACTACAGTCTGCCGTATAAGACTTCTTCTTACACGAATGAACGCAACATGACATCAGAGTGCATTTTAATTTTATCAATTATGTTTGCGTCACAGTTGCCATGGTTATGTGCTTGTGTCACTTTTCATATTTTATCTGTATTGAAATACGCATTTGATAGCAACTAAACCGACCATAGGCGAATTAACCGTTTGAAATTGGTAGGTTAAAAATGTATTAATCTAACCCTAGGTTTACCCTTAACTCTTGGTGATGCAAGACAAGTTAATGATTTAACTCAGTGTTAGGGGATAACTCAGGAATAGGCACCTTAACCCAGGTTCGCGCAAGTAGGCCTTATACAGGTATTCCACTAACCCAGTGTCTCAGATATCCAGGTATACATGAATATACGTCTTATTTACAGAGGACTAATAGAGGTCTGAATACAGGTTGTTTCAGTTATGAGGTGCCAATATTAAATAAAATATACAGAGTTCGACTAATAGAGGTCAGACTAAATGTTATTTCCGTTATAGAGGTGAGAATATTTAATAAAACAGCGTATTTTGTAGGTCAGTACACTTAATACGGGAGTTTTAATCTTTATTGACAGTAAAAAAAAGAAAGTTCAAGTATAGGATATTCTAACAAACGTATTAGTTTTTCCTGATTCTTCAGAACATTGTGATTGAATTCTATATTTATTCTGAATTAGGTATTTTACAAAGTTCTTCATCTTCCCACTTTCATTAACAGATACATAATAACTAGGTATTCGCCGGAACGCGGGCGGTTACGTCGAAATAAGTAAGACGGAGAATGTAATCTCGTAAAATCGCGCTTTAGTGGTAAAAATGCTGGCAAGAAGAATTGAATTGAAATTCTCTCGAAAAAGAAATTTTTCCACAATGGCTCGCGCCAACAATCACTTTTTAAAATGATCAGTTTAAATTTTAATTTCACGCGCATTACAACAATCGATATTTTTAGCGCGGTCAAAAGCACGTTTTTTTTTCAACAATGGCTCGAACCACGCGCCAGCAATCACTTTTTAAAATGATCAGTTTTATATTTTAATTTCGCGCGCATTATAACAATCGATATTTTTAGCGCGGTCAAAAGCACGTTTTGCTTCAACAATGGCTCGCGCCACGCGCCAGCAACCAATTTTTAAAATGATCAATTTAAATTTTAAATTTTGCGCGCATTACAACAATCGATATTTTTAGCGCTGTCAAAAGCACGTTTCTTTAATGTTTAATAACTCAAAAACTATAAAAGCCAAAAACCTAAATACCAAAAACTATACAGCAAAGCACGTTAATGTGATCTATCTGCATGCCAAATTTCAAGTCGATAGGTTTAAAATTGCGACCGGTACCGTTTTACATACAATTTCGATTGGGACCATCTTAGAGAAGACTCCGCTACGCTCCGTCTTAATTATGGATATTTAAAGCAACTGTTAATAAAACATGTTCAAGTCTAAGAGTACCTTTATTAATGATGGTAGTGTGAGCTAACTTTGCAAAGAAGCATCCGCACAAAAAGACTACTACACGTAAAAAGGACGACCATAAACCAGAGATACTCTAGGGCTAAAGTGATGCAGACACGGAGAAAATGCCTATCTACAACAGGCGTCGCCTGCTGCTATGCAGGAGGCGTGATATCATGGCTCAGTCAACGACAAGCATCAGTTGCTATTTCTACTACCGAAGCAGAGCTAGTAGCCGCTAGTAATACTAGGTATGCAATACATTCTGCTGTTGCAATAATTGAGCTGAGTTTGTCGATCCGGGTCGAACTCCTAAACGACTGGACCGATCTTTATGAATTCAGATATATGCACTCACGGTGATGATCACTATGACCGTACCAAATTTCAAAAAGATCGGTCCAGTCGTTTAGGAGGAGTTCGATCCCAAACGAAATACACGAGTCGCCTAAGAAAGAGCTTCGCTTCGCTCATCTCAATTAATCTGATTCTGATCTAATATTATTCTGGTTAGACAAACTAGTTCTCTAGCAGCTAGAGAACTAGTTTGTCTAACCAGAATAATCGAAGAGTTGACTGAGCTCAAGAATACATCTGTACTGTTTGCTGACAAGCGAACACATATTTCATATTTGTCATTTTTGGTTCATTAATGGTTCCTATAAAGTTCCATCTAATATAAAAATTTAAGTGTTTGTTGACAAACTCTTCCGAAACCGCGTGAACGTGGATATTTAGTGGGTCTGAGAATCTAGAAACTATTTTTTTAAACCCACAAATGATAATATTTTTGGAAAAAAATGGTAATTTAAATGATCAAAACAGTCTATACAAACAACATCAAAACAGTCTATACAACTTCCCAATGAGTCATAGACACAAATGTTGCTACACGTTGTCTCATCACTCGAGCTACTTAGGTGCTACTTCTGTTTGAAATGTTGTTTTATTGCTGAAACTCACTTATTATTGTTAAAATTATTATTATTATGATATTGTTAGGTATGGGTACTTTGATATTATGTGGCACCTAAATATAACTAGTATTTGACTTTATTGTGAATAACAGAGATCCATAATTTGTAAGTTTACTTGGTCCACACATGGTCACGTACTGCCCTTGCCCTCTTTTTGTTGTTGTAACAGAATCATTGTAATTACTGGCGAATAAAAAGAGTGGCCGTGAGTTTTCTTGCCAGGTTCTTTCCTCACAGGCTCTACCATTGCCTTGCGAATCTGGCGGTAAATGTAAATGTAGAATCATTTTCTTTTTTTTGACGTTCATAAGTGTTACTTTGTGACCTACATGAATAAAGATATTTTGATTTTGATTTTCAGTGGGGTTGCCACTTCATTTTGCAAAGTTAGCTTGGTCACCACAAGAGCGGCCGGAGGTCTGGCAGGCTCCTTAAAGTTTGCACAAAAGTAAAAACTGGAGAAAATACTTAAACCGATAACGATGGGTATCTACTAAATTTAACAATCCGAATCGTTAAAGAGCTCATTAAAACTTTCGGTATATTGAAAATGACTCACATTGCGTTGACCGAGCACTGTATTATTCCTTGGTATCACATCTTTCAAAGGGTTTTTGCTGGGAGTGTCTTGTTTGGTATTTGTCTTAAGAGGCTAGACTGCTGCAGCACTGTCACCGTTCTCTAAAGACAAGTTGTTGTCGTTGGCGACCTGAATAATTTTCGTACATGGCTTGCCACTACTATAATATGTATTAGAAAAAACAAGTACGTTTATTTTATAAAGGTGCTTATAAACTTTATGTTGCAACAATATCTGGATGTTTTCTACTGATATGATACTTCAAGCTTGACTGTTGAACAAAAGCTTCTGCACAAATCGAACACACATGCCGACGATGATCTAAATGTGTTGCTATATGAGTCGACAAATTCTTTTTCCATGTAAAGGTTTTATCGCAGAACTCACATTTAAGGCCTCTAAATGCGGTATGTTTGATAGAATGTCGAACCAAATACTTATTCGTCTGAAACTTCATATCACAGACTTGACAGCTGAACATTTTCTCGCCCATGTGATAATCTTTTTGGTGTTGCAACACTTGAAACGGGAATGCAAACTTTTTGTTGCACGCGTTGCATTTAGGCGCAGGAATACCGTGCTCCTTTTCGAGGTGGAACGCTCTGTGAGGGCCCGGAACACGTATATCGCAGAGATGGCAAGATCTTAATTTCGGTCGAAGACGTAAATGAACATGATTGTAGTGTTGTCCGATGTTTTTTACTGATTTGAAAACTTTATAACAAGTTAAACAGGTATAATTTTTGGATCCATCCTCAGCTACGTCCAATTTGTAGTACGAGCTGTGTTTTCTAATATAACCTGAAACAATGCAAATAAATAAACACTTGACGAAGTTTAATCAGTAAAGAAATAATATAAGATAAAGTCTGACCAGAAATACAAAAAAAACCTCCTCTGGGGGCGCTACATATGTTATGATAACCGCAGCACTAAGTATCACACATGTAAATTAGCTCGTGTATCAACCTTGCTCATCCACTAGGCCTTTCCGAAGTCGGCTTTCCAGTTGATATTTAAAAAGATGAAACCAACAAGAGCACTTGGCTTTAATCAGTTAAAATCTCACATTATTTATACAGATACAGATAATAGTTAGAGCTATAGACATTACATGACTTTGACAATCACCGATAAAACTACACGACATTTTGACCCCCTTACGACTTATTAAAATGACGGATGAAATCTATGAGGTGAGCTGGTAGTATAGACTAGCCAGTTAGGGCTTGGGCAAACCAAAAGCAGTTGCAGTGCGGAAGCAGTGCGGCAGCAGTGCGTCTATGTTGTCACTGAACAAAGCGGGCCCGCGTTTGTTTAGTGTGTCATCCCTTATATAACTACATTATTTACTAACCTAGACGCATAGCGACCGCACTGCAACTGCTTTTGGTTTGCCCAAGCCTTTAATCTTCGAACGTGTGGAGGTGCCTATCTATCACCAATGGAGGGTGTGGTAGGCAACTATTCTTCGGATTCATAGATGTGTCAGGCTCTGTCAGGTCAGGAGATTGTCGACGCTCTGCAGTCTGCTAATCTAACTTTATAGGAGTAAGACCGTCACTAATACGCGACAGTAGGTATTTCGTCGGTCGTCGAACAAAAAAAGAGATCGAACATTTTTCTTCGTGAGGGCTGTTTAAATTATGGAAAATCTCGGAATTATTTCAACCTGGCTGGAAACTTGAATAAACTTTTATTTATACGTCCTAAAAGTTGTGTCAAAACTTACATAAGGTAGGGTGTCCGCGTTTTTAAAACTTTGGTCAATAGGTCACAAAAAACGTTTTTATCATATATCTCGTTTTCTATATCTTTCTCGCTATTTATATATATCACATTAATGTAGAGGATTAAATTGCCTACAATTATTCTTTTGAAGCTTTTTTTGTACGTTGAACCGTTTTCGATATAGAGGGCAGACAGCGCGCGGTCAAAAACGTATTCTGACCTCTATTAGTGGAACACTCTGTAAATAAGACGTATATTCATTTATATCTGGATATCCGAGACACTGGGTTAGTGGAATACCTCTATAAGTGAGACAAATATGCAGGTCCCTTGAGGTCTCACTTAACCAGGTTTCACTGTACAAGTTTCCAGCCAGGTTGGAAGAATTCCGAGATTTTCCTTAATTTTATTGGATTATTAGCCATTACAAACTTTGAAAGGACATCATCCATTTTGGTCAAAATGTCGAAAGTGCCGGCCAAAGCATAAGAGTTCAGAGACACTAAAACCTCCACGATGTTTCTCCTTCGTGTGAATCGACCTTTAATATTTGCCATGAACATTTCTCGATATAGTTATCATAGGTAAGTTATCATTCAATTGGCATGTTTGTTAATAAATAGGTAATATTTGATTAAAAAAAGTGTCTTATCTGGTTACCAGATGGGTTAAGGTCGACTTTCTTCGGCTCTTAGGCCATTTCTTTCAGTTCAACAGATCATCTAGTTTGCGAGCAAAATATAAAGTGTGGATATCCTATTGTATTGATATCCTTGCGTCCAGTCCAGTCGGACACACGCGGCTTCGATAAACATTAGTTCAGCCGTTTCAAAGAGAAGTCGGCAAAAAAAAACCACATTTTTTTATGTATACAGGGTTATTTGTAATTAACTAGCATCCTCGCAGGGGTAGATAGCTGACATCATAAGTAACAACGTTTGTTCTACGACTTTTGATAATTCGTTAAATTTTAATTTCATACAAAAATAAATATTAATTTAGTTTCGTGTCTGACAGTTATTAACTCTACGCCGCAGTTTACGCGCACTGTAAAACTTAGGTAAACAAACTAGTATCATCAATTCATGCAACCCATTTCGCTCGCTAGATGCTTGCTTGAAGTGATGATAATGTGGCGGAAGCCTGCCGCCAATATGCAATAAGGTTTCCAAATCTACCTACACCGAGCCGGGCAACGATGTTATCTGCCACACAGCGATTACGCGATTACGGACAGTTCCAGCCCAGGTTCAGTGATAGTGGTCGTCCACGGAGGCACTCAGTACGGAACAAGAAAGGATACTGGAGTTTTTTGAGGATAATCCCGCCCGAAGTACCAGTGACGCCGCGCTACGGTTTAATGTACCGCAGTTCTTCGCGTGGAGCGTCATTCACAACGAAGGCAAATATCCATTCCAACTTCATCGTTTCCAGGAACTCACCGAGCAAGCGTGCGCGAACGTGCGTGCATCGACCTTCAGTTTATGAATGAAACATAGACTTAATAGTGACGCGTTATAACAATAAAAACTTGAGAACTCATTATTAAGTAATGTATTCAGTTTTATTAAAAGTCGTAGAACAAACGTTGTTACTGATGATGTCAGCTACCTACCCCTGGGAGGATGCCAGTTAATTACAAATAACCCTGTATAAGTACCTACCTGAAAGCTTCTTTTTTTTTTCGTGGCCCCTAGGCCGCGGCCGCTCTCATGTCCGCTGCCGGGCGTCTCTGGTACTACCACAAGACTGGCTATTTTCTGGCCCAAAGATTAAGTATCGTCATCCAACGTGGCAACACAGCCAGCATTCTAGAAACCTTCCCAGTCGGCAATGACAATGAAGATTTTTTAAACAATTTTATGTAATGTAAATATTTTTAGTATAGAATTATGTATATTGTAATTCTTATTCTAATTTACAATAAATAAAAATTTTAATAAGAAAAAAATGAAAATACTTACCTACCGTATATCGTATCATTTACATAAACGCAGTTAAGGAAACGCTGTTTAATTCGGAATAACCAACAGACACTTTCATTTTATTTATCTGTGTAAATACGAAAACGTCCTATTTTTACGTAGTAATCCGACGGCAGCAGATACTCGTTCTTATTCACAATAAGTTATTAGAGGTTTAAAAAACCGGGCATGTGGCACGCATAATACAGGGTTCCGTAGTTTTTTTTTTTTTTTTTTTATATTTGGTTCGCCAAATTGACGCCGCCCGCCTGGTGGTAAGTCGTGACGACGTCTAGCGATTGTGGGCCACTCTCACAGCACACATTACTATTGAGAGTGGCCCTCAACTTGACGACCTACTGATGTGCCTCTTCACGCTCCGCTTGACTTGACACAATGGTGCTACGTCTTACGACGTCTGACATTTATGTTATCTACGCGCTATGACACTTTAAACGTACAAATTTTACCAGATCCATATTGCCAGATCCTGTTCAGGTGTCATAATGCGTGGTGTATGTCATATGTGAAGGATGAGTTTCCCGTCCCTTTACCCATTATAGGTTCTATAACTAACAAAGTTTATAAGTAAAAATTAACATAACTAACATAGTATGTAATGTCCTAAACTAACGAAGTTATCTGATCCGTTATAGTTTTCCTTCAAGTTCATCATATGGACTACCACCAAGAATTTTTAATATTCTTCGAGCTAGCCGTTTAGATTTTAGAGGGAGGGGACGCCCTATTCTAACAAAAAAATGCGCTTTAAAGTTGAATAAGAAAACCTAAAGCAAAAATCTTCTTAGAAACCTCCCAACGTTTTAAAAAGACTTATATAATGATACCCCACACGATGGGATTGACGCGGGAAAAAAGCCATCCCCGCTTTACTACAAAGCACTGTACTGTAGCGGGGATGGAGCCCTAGAAAAAAATATTTTTATAATTTTATTGCAGCACTTTGTCGGAATAGTAAATACATATATATCCGTGCAAAATTTCATATTTCTTGCATTAACCGTTTGGCCGGAAAGCCGAGGACGGACGGACATGACGAAACTATAAAGGTTCCGAGACACAGGAAAAAGGTACAGATTGTCATAAAAGAAAGGGACACAATCTCTTCTCTTGTACACCTGACAGAGACAGAAGATTCTCTTGAGCTCTTCTAGATCTAAACAGATTCAATACAGCATTTTAAGGTTTTTAGCCAATATAAATACGAGGGACTATGTTTGGCGTGGTAGTGTCGTCGGCAATTGCCTCGAATCGGTCTCTTACAAACTAATACAACACAGTAGTCTGTAGTTGAAGTAAATGCAGTCGCTGCTGCCCGCAGAATGCTACCTATTGAATGACTATTGGTGACTATTATTAAAGGCGAATGCTTAAAAGTGAGCCGATATTATGACGGTGTGTCAAAAGGAGTTCTACCAAATTGCGTTCAAAACGTATTGAAACAGCAAATATAATAAAATAATATAAGATATAATATAAGATAATAATAAAAGTAAGCTAATATAATGTCGAACCAAACACAACCATTCAATTTAGTTTACAAATGGTATGTAAATGATAAATATTTATATTTTTATACAATTGGCCATGAACTTGGTACAAAAGACAAGTACCTATCAAGTTCATAAAGAAAAAGAATCTAGTGTGTCCCTTAAATGAGCAAATTTATAACGAAAATCAAATTTCGTTCAAAGGAGTAACAAAGATCCAAACATCTATTCAAACTTTATAATATCTATACTAATACGAGAGTGGATTGAAAAGTAATCGGCCTAACCAAGAAAATAAATACATAATATATTTTTATTTTTCAACGTAATCACCATCAAGTTCAATGCACTTTTGCCATCTTCCCTTCCAAGTATTTAACCCGTTGAAAAAAAATTATTCTTCCTTAGAGTCAAAATATGCGTCTACTGCTGCTTTGACCTCGTCATTTGTCAAAAATCTTTGACCTCCCAAGTGCTTTTTTAGGTTAGGGAACAGAAAAAGTCTGACGGTGCCAGATCAGGTGAATAAGGTGGATGCGGTAACAGTTCAAAGCCACAGTTCTGAATTTCTGCCATTGATTGGACAGACGTGTGAACACGAGCGTTATCTTGATGAAACAGGACTTTTCTTTTGATCATTCCTGGACGTTTTACTTTAATTTCCTCTCATAAACGACGTAGTAAGGTGCAGTAATAATCAGAGTTTATAGTCTGACCCCTTTCAAGATAATCAACCATAATCACACCCTTCGAGTCCCAGAATACTGAACCCATCACATTACTTGCCGACAAAATCGACTTAGCCTTTTTGGGGGGTGGTGAACCAGGTCTTTTCCACTGTTTTGATTGTTGTTTTGTTTCCGGTGTACAGTAATGAACCCATGTTTCGTCCATAGAAACAAAACGATTCAAAAAATCACATTCATCAGCTTCAAATAACTCCAAACAGTCGCGTGCAATAGTCAATCGCATCCTTTTTTGCTCAACTGAAAGCAGTCGCGGAACCCACCTCGCAGACACTTTGTGGAAACCCAACACGTTGACTATTATGTTTTGAGTACGTTCATAAGAGATGCCTATAATCTCGGCTATCTCTCTAATTTTCAATCTGCGGTCTCCTATAATTAAGTCGAGTATTTTTTTAACATTTTCGTCAGTAGTGGACGTCGCGTCGAAGGCCTTCCAGAGCGGGGTTCGTCTTTCACACTCTCTCTACCACGCTTGAATTCTGCTATCCATTTTTTGACGGATGAATATGATAGAGCGCAATCCCCTAATGTACTGACCATATCATCATGGATGGCTTTTGATGACAGCCCCTTCTTATGGAGGTACTTAATGACGGCACGCTGCTCGATTTGCTCCATTTGCGGAAATGATGTCAGATTGCTTTGTTAATAAATTTATAAAATTAAAACTAATTATCGCACACGTTTCAAACTTCACACAATTACCAGGTCTGAACTGAACTAAATAATGTGGCTAGATTTGATTTTTAGAACTAAATGGATCAGTGTTAGGCCGACTACTTTTCAATCCACCCTCGTATTATAAAGCTGAAGAGTTAGATTGTTTGTTTGCACGCGGTAATTAATAAGTTAATATCTTAGATCAAAAATACTATAGATATTGGATTCAGTACAAATACATCGCGGAATCTTGGCACTCGAATACTATATAGGTAATTATTACAAATACCATCTATAAAATAAACAAGATTGTACATTGATGGTTGACATAGAAATAATTCGTAATAATGAATACAAAAGCATAAATGTACAGCGCCGCTTGTCGCATCCCTCGAGAGTCAGGAAGCGGAATAGGAACTGAGTACGGAAGCGGCTGAAGCGCCCAAGTGTGCAATTTTCGAGAGTGGACCGAGGTGAAGTGGTGCCGTTTTTAAAGCACTGATCGGTAATCTAGGTATTTTTGATCTAAGGTTAATATTATTCACCATTCAAATTACACTACTTAGGAAGTTATAGTAATAGTGTTAATAAGTGAAGCTCGCCATGTATGAGCAATGGTCATACATACTCCTTTCGTTTAGAAATGCACTTCCGGATGATACTTGGTCATGTGATAATTAAGACTCGCTTTCTGCACGAACGCCTGCCCACATATCTTGCAAACTTTACTTTTAACACCTGTATGTATTTTCTCATGTAATGCAAGTGTACTACACCTCACAAAAGCCTTTTCACAGAACCTGCATTTGTAGTCTTTTGTCGTTTTGTGTTTCACGCTATGTCTTTTCATAATGCTACTACAGTAAGCTTTGAAATCGCATTCATCGCAAGAAATGGTCTCGCCAAGCATATGGTAAATCTTTAAATGTTTTGTCCACTGCCTTTTTGTGTTAAAAGCTGTGAGACACGCATTACATTTGAAACGCTCATCGATATTATGAGCCTCTAATTTGTGAACTGTCATTTTCGCAGATGTCATGAAACCTTCGTTGCACAGTGAGCATTTTAACCCATAATGTGTAGTCCTCACATGTTTCTTAATAAGATACCATTTGTTGTATGATCTTACGCAACGCTTGCAATTGTAAAGGCCGTCCTGTTCTGTATAATCGTGGGGCCCGAAAGTGTCTGTTGGCAAAGAAAATAAAGTAGTTGATATAACTTCAACTGTGATTGACTGGTACGACGACAACGCGGTTATTCAAGAGTTTGAAGGCTCAAAGATGTCGTCCCAAACTTTCAAAAAATGCTACCCGTCTCGAGCTGATAGCGCCACAAGCCTCCATGACCAATACGAGGTTAATATAATAAATAAATAAGTGATCCTCTTGGTTCTTTTGGAGTTCAAAGCTTTGATTTTTAGTGTTCCGTAGCCAAAGGGTAAAACATAAATCCTATTACTAAGACTCCGCTGTCCGTCTCGTGAACCGTGATAGTCAGAAAGTTGATTTTTTAACAGATGCTGTATTTCTGTTGCAGCTATAACAAATACCAAAAAAAAGAATATAATAAATAATTATGGGGCTCCCATACAACAAATGTGTTCTTTTAATATGCTGTTCATAAAGGCCTCTACGAGGTATTCATTTTGTTCGGTGGTAAAGTATATGTCGGGAATTTGGTAGAAGTCTAATAGGAGTTGTAGGTAACTCACGGACGTTCATAAAAGTGGGTACATAATTCATATTAAAACTGAAGCGAATCAAGGTCTGATTGTTGCTATTTTAATATTCAGAGACATATTTTATGTCATTTACAATCCAATTAATTGTGGTTGTTCAATTTAAGATTAAAAATAGAAAGGGAAGGTTTAACAAGTGCCTAATTAAAAATTAAATCCCAGTTGGAAACAAAGCCAACATTTGTGGTCCTTCGAGCCGGGTATACTTTTAGAATAAAATAAAACACACACACAAAATCACTTCATTAGCCTTCAAAGGGTAGACAGAGCAGATAATTACGCTCACATTTCGCCAGTCACTGTTGGTACCAGATAATAGGAGGCAATTATCGTTTCCATGCATTTCGAGTATTTTTGCCAAGGTCTCGTCCGCATGTCAGCAGGTCCACTGCATGCAGATGAGGATGACTTGGACCCAGGAGATAAGGTCATAAGGTCCCATTAGAACCAGACTAAACCAAATTGCGAACTCTAAGCATGGTCGACAAATACTCAAAATAATACGCCAACAATAACGATTGCATTTTTTTATGCGGTGTTGGTGAGTGAAGACTATCTTTCTGGTCTGCTTTTGTAAGGACGGTGGATTACCAGCCTTCCTGCCGACCTCATGCTCCGTTTATGGAGGTCAAAATCTTATAACTAACCTGGGAAGACCTCTTGACCTACCTACATGGCTATTGGCTACAGATAGTCTCCACTTCATTTTCACCTTGCCGATAACTCGTCGAATGCTCCCGTTCTAAACTGAAGCGAATCGAAGTCTAGTCGCTAGGAGATTATTTAAGGAAATGTTTTAATACTATCTTTTACGTTTAAGAAACAAAGTCGCTTCCGTTCCCTATGTATGCTTAGGTCTTTAACTACGCAACATATTTTGATGCGGTTTTCTCCAATGGAAAGAGTGGTTCTCGAAGACGTATATAGTAGTAAAGTAGTAATCTATAATATCGTACTTTCTAC
Organism: Nudaria mundana; assembly: GCA_963556515.1. Taxonomy (NCBI): domain Eukaryota; kingdom Metazoa; phylum Arthropoda; class Insecta; order Lepidoptera; family Erebidae; genus Nudaria; species Nudaria mundana. Next base: position 7,408,614 of record OY748309.1, read on the forward strand.
CAGCAAATTACAGTAGGACGATTATAGTTGGGCGTGAATATTGCGTTATGTGAGGATATGTCAGGTTCTTACAAATGGTACTCAAAATAATACGCCAAAATAAACGATTGTAAAAATATACATTGTATTGAACATGTTTTCTAAACTTAAATTCAAATATATAGTTATATTTTATAAACAGTGATGTATGCTAACTTTTTGTTATATAATTTTACAATATGAATCACAAAAACTATTTTGGGCTGGACTCGATCCAGCGACTGATCCCTTTCCAGAAGGAAACAAACACAATGTGATCACAAGATTAGATGTCTTAGGCTAGTGGTGTGTTGGTCAGTTGGCAGAACGTTCCTCCTGGAATGGGATCAGTGCCTGGTTCGAATCCAGCCCAAGACTATAGCTTTTGTGATTCATATTATAAAATTATATATGTAGTTAATAGTTATAAGTTTGTACATCGGAATAATTATATCGAAAACAACCGTTGTGAAATAAATTATTCTATGTAACTTAATTAATTTTACATAAATACATAATATCATCAAACCTATATCCCCGAAGAGGTAGCCAGAGGGTGTTACACACCCACACTTGGCAACTTTGTAAGTACGATGGAAAGTCTATTGCCGTCACCGGGCACTGTAGAAAAATCTATAGTCTGTCATTCAAACCAAAATACCCAAAACCGGGACTTTAAAAATAACAAAATTAGCCGATGTGCAAACTATAACGAAAATACTATAATTGTTAGTTGTGATATTTACAAGAATTGGACAATACACACAGCTTGTCCAGTATATGCTGACGTGTGGCAAAATATGAAACTACTTTAAGCGTATGTAGTTTTGCTTGAGATCTCTTTTTTTTACGTATTTCAATGTAATGTGGGGCCCCTATTGGAACGCCTACTTATACTGGGCAACCCTAGGTCGTAAAGTAAATTGTGTTATAAATTCTATAATTTATTGAGATTAATAACAAACACATCAAAACTCATTCTTCACATGCGACGTACACCACGCATTATGACATCTGAACAGGATCTGGCCTACACAATTTGTATGGTAACGAACACACTGGTCATCCACCACGCTGTCTTACGCGTCACCGCGTCAGATTCGCGTGTTCCCATGCTATCCCACGTGTACGACTCTGTCACACACGTTTAAAGTGTCATAGCGCGTAGATAATGTAAACGTCAGACGTCTTAAGACGTAGGACCAGTGTGTCGCTGTTTCCCATGTCTCGCGTGGCATACATCGTATGTGAAGGACCAGTGTTTTAAGCTTTAATAGTCTAATAACACATGGCTTTGCACATACAATTATATACACAATAAAAACTCTGCGTACATTTAAGTAAAATTTAATAATATTTAACAAGCGTAATGAATAAAAAACTCTTTTTATACAATATATTGATTGGTGATATTCGTATGATTAGTAGGATTGTTGATGGTCTTTTAAAATAGACAACGTAGTCACTGCCTTTTTTGCTCATCTATACTAATATTATAAAAACCGGCCAGTGCGTGTCGGGCCATGCATAAGATAGGATTCCATAGTTACATAAAAAAATTAAATTATAATATAATTAAAATATAATAGGTACGGGTTTAATATAATAGGGAAAAAGGAAGTATAAAGGCGCACGCTTACCTCTTAAGCTTCTCTCAGCGGTCGGTCATTCTTGCAGGGATGATTCTTGATTTCTTTCTTGATTCGAATTGCTAGCCAGTTAACGGCTAGCCAGTAACCGGAATGGTACCAAATTAAAAGTGGGACCACGCGAGAATCACTTGCTTTCAATTAAAAAATTTTAAGAATTTACAAAATCGGTTGACCCAGTCCAAAGAAAACAAACATAAAAAACTCCTAAGAAACATAAAAAAATCGGTTGTCTGTAAAGTCGGTTTACTGACGATAGTTGAACGTGACAACGTCATAACTGCCGAACGCGGAGGCCGATTGTGCCTCTTTGTCGCTCGTTCCGCGCTCTCGCTTGCCTTAAATAGAACGCCTCATGACGTCATCTTTTTTCGTGCGTGCAGCCGGCTCCATCGAAATAACGTTGTCACGTCAAAAAGTTAATACAGTCGAATTAAGACCTCCTCCTTATTTGGAGTTCTTTAAAACTTTTTTAACATAAGTGAGTTAGGCAGAGATTTTGGCTAACATGGAACTTTAATATTATAATAATCTCCTATAATGTGCGACAGTAACAGATTAAGTCATGACATCCTATTCTATTTGTACCAACGTTCTTATGAACGTTGGCACAAAGGTACAAAAACTTTATGCTAGTTTTTTGATAAATTGACAATTGTCATTGCAGAAAAATATGCATAGGAAAATGTCATTGAGTGTAGGTAAATAGTGTGGGTTTTGTTATAGCACTTAAATAATCGTTAGATTTTCTTTATTAGGATAAATAGTGTTTATTAACCATAACGATAAGGATCGTCGTCAAATAAAGATAAGTTTACAATTTATTTATAACTTGTTGTTCGATCTTACCAAATATGGCTAGGAAAGTGGGGAACTTGTCGTTTGGTGAAGGTGAGCGCTGACATGTCGCAGGGTGCCCACCCTAAGCCTACAACTGAGTCGATGTATTAGTCATATTACCCACTTCATCAAACAAGTGATTAGTATTAGATCTCTCGCGAGTGCTTGCATTTAGCCAACATAAGATAAATAAATATTCCGCATATTTGCAAATATGTTCACTGCTGGTCCACTCGTTAACATTAGTGGTAGCGTGATGTTATACAGCATAAGTCTTCCTCACTTAATGGACTATTTAACATACATATATTTATTTTCAATTCCACCCAGTAGTCCTTGAGATTAGTGCATTTAACGAAACCAACTCTTCCGTTTTCAGGATACATTTTAAACCAAATGGCGAGCAACGGTATTCGGCCTGGCCTCTACATGGGACCGGCAAGTGACTGGCAAAGCATGGGCGTAATGTACTAACCCTTTGGGAGTAAAGACGTGTGTGCATTCTAGAAATTAACTTCAGGATGATACTTAGTCATATGATAGTTTAAGCTAGCTTTCTGTACAAATGCTTGTCCGCAAACAGTGCAAATTTTCCTACGATCCCCAGTATGTATGCGTTCGTGAAGTGCCAGTGTGGTTTTCCTCACAAAAGCCTTCCGGCAAAATCTACACTGATGGTCTTTCGAGGTTTTGTGTTTAAACTTATGTTTGTACATGGCCTCGAAACTGAACGATTCGTAATCACAAAACTCACAAGAATATTTCTCTCCTAACATATGGAAATTGTTAATATGTTTTCGTAGTTGAACTTTGGTATTAAACGTTCCTTTACACGCGTTGCAATTGAATCTCTCATCGATATTGTGTTCTTGGAGTTTGTGAACTGTCAAAGGAGCGGGTGTCAGGAATCCTTTATTACAATGTTGGCATATGAATCTTGGTATTTTGTAATGCTTCGTTTTCACGTGATATCTTAGTGAAAATATTTTGTCATAAGTTTTGTCGCATTTCGTACATGAATAAGTACCGCCCTGTACTGTATAATCTCCATCGGCGAGTTGAAACTTTCGACGCGATTGTTCTGCAGACAGAAAATAAACTTGTTCAAAACACTTCTTATTATAATCTTCTTTTCTTCGTTTTGGAATGTAAGTTTTCTCATTTCTCTTGCCTCAATGATATTTTAATGGTTACGTGAAACGTGCACAGTCACATACAGTCAAAATCTGATCGCGGGGTTTATGCACATGGCAATGCATAATGTGGATTGGTATAGCATTATTGCATGCATAGTATAAAAGATAACAATAAGCATAAAAATCATAACAAAGTCGCTTCCGTTCCCTATGTATGGTTAGATCTTTAAAACTACGCAATGGATTTTGATGCCGATTTCACCAATGGATTGAGTGGCTATCGAGGAAGGTTTTTATGTATATAATTTTTCAAGCGGGCGATGCTGCGGGCGTCCGCTAGTATATTCATAATTGGAACGATTGCGCTTAAGTTGTTACAAAAGCTGCGGTCTGAATTTGGGATGTTTTAGAGTACCTACATAAGGCGCGCTCTTGTAATATATCTGCGTTTTTACCCGACTGCGTCAGCGAGGATTATGTTTTACGCACGTATGTATGTATGTTTCTTTGATCCCCTCTACAGGCATAACTACACAACTACAAGCATAATGTCAATGTCTTGCCTCATAAGGACACTTTCATTTTCTTTATAGTATTCTACGAGTGTTCTAATACCCAGTAATGTTAAGTCTGATACACTACTTTATCTAAAATATCAAATTTCAGGCTATTTTAGAACACCAGGTCGCGCGGATTTCAAAAAAATAAAAAGTTTTGGAGAAAATCTAATCCATTGAAAATTTGTATCATAAAATAATTTAACTTTTTAATGTTTTATTGTACTGTATCTTAAGAATAGGCTAAATATGTCAAATTTTGAAATAATAATTCTAACATTTCGATATGAGATTAGATAAACTACTATTACTAGTGGTCGACCTATGATTGAACAGTAGACCTCGCAAACACAAAATAATTTTTTTGTATTTTCTTCGCTCTCAATAAAAAATGTTTGAAGAAGAAAAAAAATGTTTTAAGGGAAAGAAGTAGTTGTGCCAAGTTTCGTGGAGATGGGATAATAAATGGGGTCACTAGCCCGGAAAAACATTTAAAACATTATTTGAGCTTTTTAGCTCAAATAATGTTTGAAGTTTTCCAAAAAAGCACACGATTAAAAAATTGTATAAAATCAAGAAACACTTGTGCCAAGTTATGTGAACGCCTGGAACACATACCGACAGACAGACAGGCAGACGGACGAAAGCAAAATTGTCCAATCTCGAAATGTAGACGCTAAGATCGCTCGGTCAATTACCTCATATCTTCTAAACCAAGGCTGCAGAACCACAGGCTACGGGCCACGCCATGGCCCGTGAACGAATTTTGAATCCCGTTCCCGCCTTCCCACGCTACAGATGACTCAGTATTTACCCGACTGCGTCAGCAAGTGTTTTTGAGTCTCAAAAATTATAGTTTTACGATAAACAACAGAGAATGCACGTGCTTGCTGTGCCTGCATATTTCATTATAATCTTACATAGAAAGTTTGACTTGTGATTTTTATCCTAAGTAACAAACCGTAGACGCTTTGCTCGTTCAGTTTATTTTTTGGTTAATTCGGCGGCCTAAGGCCTCGGCCGCTCTCACGACCGTTGCCGGGCGTCTTTGGTACGCACGCAGAAGGTACTTCCAGCGCCTGGAGGACTTTGACCACCTGTGTGGCCTCTTCGGGGGTTTGGTCGGGATGAGAATCCCGCGTCGTTGGGGTAGGATTTTATCCCGCATCGGTGAGTGAATCTGGTTGCGTGCTGTGGGCAACGCAACCCTACTAGCCTGCTTCTGTAAGGACGGCGGGTGGCTATCCTGCCGTCCTCAGGCCCCGATCATGGAGGTCGATGATCTTGGGCGTAGATGAGTCTGATGAAAGATGCCCTTCGTTTTAAATTTTACTAAATAAGTACGCAATTTATAACATTGGATATTTTTATTGCACTAGTTTTAAAGGTATGAAGTTTTGGCGGTTCATTGACGGCTTAATTTCTCTAGTGGCCCGCCAAAAAAATCTAAAGCATCCGTTTGGCCCGACTGCTAAAAAACTTGAGCAGCCTTGTTCTAAACAACTGCACGGATTGTTTAATTAACACAATCGTTACTTTCACTTTGGTCAATACATGTCATTTTTTCCATGTCCATAAGTATTACTTATAACAAATAAATTGCTGCTCCGTTTCTATTGGTCGTAGCATGATGTTATATATAGTATATATAGTCTTCCTCAATTAATGGACTGTTCATATTCAACATAAAATATTTTTTCAATTCCACCCAGTAGTTCTTGAAATTAATGCATTTAACGAAACCAGCTCTTCAGTTTTCAGTATAGATTCTAAACCTTAAAATGGCCCAAATGGCGAGCAACGGTATTCGGCTTGACCATTTCATAGGACTGGCAAATGACCGGCAATGCATGGGCGTTACTGCTCATTTGTGAGTAAAGACATGTGTGCATTCTAGAAATTAATTTCTGGATGATACTTAGTCATATGATAGTTTAAGCTAGCTTTCTGTACAAATGCTTGCCTACAAACAGTGCAAATTTTCCTTCGATCCCCAGTGTGTATCCGTTCGTGAAGTGCCAGTGTGGTTTTCCTTAAAAAAGCCTTGCGACAAAATCTACAGTGATAATCTTTCGAGGTTTTGTGTTTAAACTTATGTTTATACAAAGCTCCGGTACTGAATGACTCGAAATCACAAAACTCACAATAATATTTCTCTCCTAACATATGGAAACTGTTAATATGTTTTCTCAGTTGGATATTGGTACTAAACGTTCCTTTACACGCGTTGCAATGGAATCTCTCATCGATATTGTGTTCTTGAAGTTTGTGATCTGTCAAAGAAGCGGGTGTCAGGAAACCTTTATTACAATATTGGCACATGAATCTTGGTATTTTGTAATGCATAGTTTTCACGTGACGTGTTAGTGAATCTCTGTTTTTGTAAATTTTGTCGCATTTCGTACACGAATAAGTACCGCCTTGTACTGTATAATCTCCAGCAGCGAGTTGGAATTTTCGACGCGATTGTTCTGCAGACAGAAAATAAACTTGTTCAAAACACTTCTTATTATAATCTTCTATTCTTCCTTTGGAGTGTAAGTTTACTCATTTTTCATGCCTCAATTATATTTTAATGGTTACGTGAAACGTTTACAGTCACAGACAGTCAAAATCTGATCCCGCTATTTATGCACATGGCAATGCACAATGTGGACTGGTATAGCATTATTGCAGTATAGAAGATAACAATAAGCACGTGAGTAAAAATCATAATAAAGTCGCTTGCGTTCCCTATGCATGCTTAGATCTCTAAAACTGCGCAACGGATTTTGATGTTTTTACCAATGAATAGAGTGGTTCTCGAGGAAGGTTTATGTGTATATAATTTGGTAAGAGAGCGAAGCCGCGTGTGTCTGCTAGTATATCTATAATTGGAAGAATTGCACTTAAGTTGTTCCAAAGCAGTGGTCTAAAGGATGTCTGAATTTGGGACGTTTTCGAGTATTTATAAAGCGCGCTCTTGTAACTAGTACGGTGTCTTGCGCGGTGCTTCGCGCCGCACCACGCCATAGGTTTTGGTCTATAACTTTTGACCCCTTAGGGCTAGGTCAAATTTTCGATTTTTTGGCTTGCCTCCAGATCGAGGGCTATCCATAGAGGGGTCAACCATCATTGAAGCATAATAGTCCAGTCATTATAGTAAGTTCACCTCGGAATTCGAGATACGCAGCTGTAAGTCTGTAAATACTTGTATATTGACACCCTAAAAGTTGTCTCAAAACCTACATATGGTCACAAAAATCGGTTTGTTGCGCTTTTTTTGTAAATATCTTATTTTCTTATGGGTTTTTTGCTCTTTGTATTTATTATCAACTAGTGGTCGCCCGCGACTTCGTCCGCGTGGTAATTTGGATTTTTTTCCCGTTATCACTTCTTTATAAATTGTAGCCTACCTGTTATTCTGATGTATAAGCTATATAAAAATATAGGAATTATATTTGAATTATAACCAATTAATAACTTCTTACATGATGAAAAAAAATCAAATAATTTATGAATCACCGGTTGACCTGAAGTGATGCTGTGACCGCGCGCTCTCCGCCCTCTATCTCGAAAACGGTTCACCGTATGAAAGAATTTTTTTAACAAAATTTGTAGAGAATTTTGTATTCTACAATATTGATAATAAATACAAATAGCAAAAAAACCATAGGAAATGAGATATTTACAAAAAAAGCGCGGAAAAACGATTTTTGCGACCTTTGACCTTGAAATTTAATAGTTGCGTACACCCTACCATTATGTAGGTTTTGAGACAACTTTTAGGGTGTCAATATACAAGTATTTACAGACTTAGAGCTGGGTATCTCGAATTCCGAGATTCTTACCTAATTTAAGCTTAAATAACTGTACTATAAGCAGTTCTCGTGAGCTAAGGGGGGACAAAAATTACATTCCCCATTTCTATATATAGATCAACTTTTTTACCCGACTGTGACAGTGAGGGTTATGTTTTACGCGCGTATGTATGTAAGTATGTATGTTTCTTTGTTCCCCTCTAGAGGCATAACTACACAACTACAAACATAATCAGTGGCGGCCTTAGGGGGGGCGAACGGGGAAATCGCCCGGGGCCTCGCGCTTGCAGGGGCATCGCACAACGAACCAAGGAAAAAAAAAAGATTTTATCCTTATTATTTATTAAGATTATAACATAACGGTAAATTAAACTAAAGCTAGTAAACTATTAAATTTTTCAAAACATACCTAATTAATCTCTTGCCACCTTGGAATTATTTTGCTTGCAATGAGTTCAAAGTCTTTACTGTACCATGTACCGTACAACAACCAGACCTACCTATTTTCGCATCTCTTAATTTTCAAGATAGAGAAAGGGCCTCGCCATGTCTCGGGGTACGGGGTACGGAGTCGGATTATGACCTTATACGCCCCCGTATGGGCGGCCAGATTGACGGCCAAACACATGGCTGTTTGAAACAAACCGTTGAAAGGTCTTCAGCGGTCTGGCAAGATATTAAGAGAGTAACGCACGATCTCCTCAGAGGCTGCATGTCTCTTAGCCAGAACCCCTCCATGAGACCCAGAAGCAAGAGCCTTTGCGTCATTGTTTTCACAAAAATGTTTTAAGTAAAGGAATACTTGTGCCAAGTTTCGTGGAGATGGGATAATAAATGGGACCACTAGCCCAGAAAAACATTGAAAACATTATTTGAGCTTTTTGCCCCATTTTCCCTCCAATCCAACAAAACGTTCACGATTAATAAATTGTATAAAATCAAGGAACGCTTGTGCCAAGTTTAGTGAAGATCGGATGAAAACTGTCGCTACTAGCTCGGAATACATACCAGACAGACAGACAGACAGACAGACGAAAGCAAAATTGTGCAATCTCGAAATGTAGACGTTACGCTCGCTCGGTCAATTACCTCATATCTTCTAAACAACTGCACGGATTGTTTAATTAATACAATCAAAAACGATTTCAAACACTTTTAACATATAATTTTTTTCAATGTTATAACGCCCATAAGCTATAACTGTTAATAAATAAATTTTCCACGTATTTACAAAAATGTTCATTGCTGCTCGGCTTCTATTGGTCGTAGCATGATTTTATATAGCATATAGTCTTTCTCGATTAATGGACTATTCATTTTCAACATAATTTTTTTTTTCATTTCTCTTCAGCTTTCAGGATAGTTTCTAACCAAATGGCGAGCAACGGTATTCGGCTTGACCATTTCATGTGACCGGCAAAGCATGGGCGTAATGTACTAAGCCTTTCTTAGTAAAGACGTGTATGCATTCTAGAAATGAACTTCAGGATGATACTTAGTCATATGATAGTTTAAGCTAGCTTTCTGTATCCGTTCGTGAAGTTCCAGTGTGGATTTCCTTACAAAAGCCTTTCGACAAAATCTACACTGATGGTCTTTCGTGGTTTTGTGTTTATACTTATGTTTGTACATAGCTTCGGTACTGAACGACTCGAAATCACAAAACTCATAATAATATTTATCTCCTAACATTTGGAAAATGTTAATATGTTTTTGCAGTTGAATTTTGCTATTAAACGTTCCTTTACACGCGTTGCAATGGAATCTCTCATCGATATTGTGTTCTTGGAGTTTGTGAACTGTCAAAGGTGCGGGTCTCATGAATCGTTTATTACAATGTTGGCATATGAATCGTGGTATTTTGTAATGTTTCGTTTTGACGTGACGTGTTAGTGGAGATATGTTGTAGTATTTTTTTCGCATTGGGTACACGAATAAGTATCGCCTTGTACTGTATAAGCTCGCGAGCGAGTTTAAACTTTCGACGCGATTGTTCTGCAGACAGAAAATAAACTTGTTCAAAACAATTCTTATTGTATGTAATCTTCTTGTCTTCGTTTGGAAGTGTAAGTTTTCTCATTTCTCTTGCCTCGATTATATTTTAATGGTTACTTGAAACGTTCAGTCACAAACACTCAAACCCTGATCCCACGGTTATTATAAATAAAAATATAGCTATATAATTAAAATATAGCTATAATTGGAACGATTGCGCTTAAGTTGTAACAAAAGCCGCGGGCTAAAGAAAGTCTCAATTTGGGAAGTTTTTGAGTATTCATAAGGCGCGCTCTTGAAACATATCTGGGTTTTTACCCGACTGCGTAACGCGCGTAAAACATTTGTTTGTATGTGTATGTATGTATTTCGACGAATGGGGAAAATGTGAATAAAAGTATATCTTTACTTTTTGGCGCGAAAAAATCCGTTTTCAAAAATTTTTTTTTTGTCAAATCGGGTATCAAAATGAAGAGTTTTAAAGATTCCAAAAAAATTTAGTACTTAGGTAAGTATATGTTTCAATGTAATTTAGTATGGGCAATCGTATAACAAAAGTATGTAAGTAAGTCTCTGAAACTAAAAAGCTATAAGGCGGTGCTTGAAGTTAATATCTGGTTAAGTGCAGTTGGATTTTTTTTATTATTTAATCATCATACCCTAGTATAAAACCAAGTCACCCGTTCCGTATGTATGTGTAGATCTTTAAAAATACACAACGGATTTTAATGCGGTCTTCACCAATGGATAGAGTGGCTCTCGAGGAAGGTTTTGTGTACATCATTTGTCAAGCGGGCGAAACCGCGGGCGAAACCGCGGGCGTCCGCTAGTTAAATATATAATATCATTGTCTTAGCCCCTATCTATCTATATATACTTAAGGACATTGTCATGTCATGTGATTTTTTTTTCACCAGCGGTGTTCGGATCTAGCCCGCAATGCGTGTTAATGTCAACGTTTAATCAGTTCGCAACTAGCCCCGCTACCATACCGTTACCGTTACCATAGCAACCGGTGGCCCGCGTGACATGAAACGCATTTCATTATTGTATGAAATTTGATTGAAAAAGGTTTGACTGAAAATGCACTAATAAAATTAAACAGTAAATTATCGTGTCTGCCAATTAATTACAACTTATTAGGTACCACCACAATGTTAAGACACAGATGCTGTGTGAAAGACAGTACATCTTTTGGGAATTTTACATATCAACTAATATTATAATGCAGAAGAGTTTGTTTGTTTGAACGCGATAATCTCAGGAAGTACTGGTTCGATCGGAAAAAAACGTTTTTTGTTGAGAAATGCATTTATCGAGGAAGACTATAGGTTATATAACATCACGCTAAGATCAATAGGAGCGGAGCAGCAGTGTGGTATGTTTCAAAAACGGGGAAAATTAATTTCTTTTAAGAACTTCCGTTGCGTGCGCTTGCCAAACGGAAATGAACTTTGTTTTAAAATACGTCCAAATTGGATGAAGTCAAGTCGCGGGCGGCCGCTGGTAAGCAAATAACAATTCTAGGTTTATTAGCCTACAGATACCACGCTGGCTAGACGGATTAGTACAGGGTTTTGTTTCGAGTTTTCCTTCTTTATGAAGTCGCAGTGTGGGACGGAGACGTACCGGAGGCCAGGTCACACTGATAACTCATAGGAGAGGCCTATGTTCGGCAGTGGACAGTGATTGGCTGAAATGATGATGAAATAACAGTCGCTAGGGAAATAGGCGACTCTAGCTTACCTATAGCGCTACTCACTCACACCGTAAAGCTTAAAACACACTGGTCTTTCACATACGCCGTATGCCACGCGACGTGGGAAACAGCGACACACTGGTCCTACGTCTTACGACGTGTGACGTTTATCTACGCTCTATGACACTTTAAACGTGTGTGACAGCGTCGTGCGCGTGGGATAGCATGGGAACACGCGAATCTGACGCGGCTCCGCGTAAGACAGCGTGGTGAATGACCAGTGTTTGTTACCATACAAATTGTATAGGCCAGATCCTGTTCAGATGTCATAAAGCGTGGTGTATGTCGCATGTGAAGGATGAGTTTGCTCGTCCCTTAATATTCTTGATCATCTGGCAGAGTAGAAAATATCACCAAAATAATCCGAATTTTTAAGAATAGATAATATTTTTTTGTAAAATTCTATTCAAAACTAAAAATAAACCACAAAAACTGGAAATGTCATCGGCAGGACTCGAAGACGAAACTAGAGACTTTCCCTTACAAGAGGAAATGCTCGGACCGACTGAGCTACGGTGACCAATACGATGACCAATTTTGTTTTTGTATTTATTTAAAAAAGGGATAAATTTAAATGCACACAAAAAAATTGGATTTGCATATCAAAATTATACTGACTGCACGGCAAAATGTACTAAAGTCCTAGGGCAATCCTACTTGGATAGATTAGGTTAGAAGACTAAAGGCAGGAAGCTCTGCTTGCGTGGTTTTTTTTATATACCTAGAAAGAGTCTTCAGTCGATCTGACTTGGATAGGTTAGGTCAGCTTAGAATTTTTAAATAAATAGCTATGCGTCACGATCTTCACGATCGGTAATTATTTGCTTTGCAATCAGTATTTTTGTTTAGGAAAGTGATTTTTTTTACTACAAAACGAAGGTTTTTTGATTAGCAGTTTAATACTACCCTTTAAAAAATAGTTTCGTAAGTATCTGGCAGTAGTAAATGCCCTCGTAAATGGTCTGGTTTATCTATTTTCAAAAAAAAAAACAATTTGCCTAAAACACATATTTTGCTATTCTTTTTTTTTCACTATAGGGGTTGTAAGATGACCGGTATCCTCCCAAGTCTGAATTTCTGTGTAAGTCTAATATGGAAGACCAATCTGACAAATTTGTCAGATTGCCTCAATTATCTGTCCAAAAATGTCTACCGGCTCTCGAACTACAAGTTCTGATCATGTTCATCTAAATCTGTTCATCAATTCTCGCGTGATTGGTTAACAAACGTACCTCAATCTAAAAGTAACACAAACTAAAACACAGTTTTGTGTATTTGTCACAAATATACGTAGATTACTCAAAAAATACTGCATCACTTTTCACCATTAGAATGCTAAAATATCTAGGAATAACTTAAGAAACTAAGGCTATGTTTATTACTAGAAAAGAAAACCGCCAAAATTGGTAGACCTTTACACATTGTGATAGAGATCATTTTTCAATGTCAAACCGAGCTGTCAAAAAACTTTTAAAAAAATGGATAAGGAACCTATATTTAAAAAAAAGACAAAGTACATTCATAAATCGAAGATAGATATAGTTTTTGAGTTCATTAAATACACACACACAAACAAATAAATCTCCGAAGGGGTATACAGAGCCGCTTATTACGCTTACGAGTATATTGCCGTTAGTGTGCACTGAGTAGCCTTGCCAGAGCCTCGTGCGTATGTCACAGCAGGTGCACCATTTGCAGGTCTATCTATGACCCTTCGTATAAGCCGCGCACGATGTGAGTGGGATAGAACCTTTTCACAATAACAACTTGTCGTCATCAATCGCTGAAAAGTACGAATAACAAACCAATATTGTAGGTTGATCTACGTCACTATGACGTCACCAACATGGCCGCCAATCCCATTGTCATCTTGCGCGGCTTATAGTACCTAATATAATAAAGAACCTACCTTTACTCTTTTCATCTTTTTCTTTTGGCTTGGATACTTGTTGTGCCTTTTCAGGTTGAGGTTTCTTCCGCTGTTGTCTGGCTTTTGGTTCAGCCTGTTGTGGTCTGACTCTTGGCTTAGCCGGCGGCGGCGGCGGTTTCTTGGCTTTCTTCCTTACTGGCACATCGGGTTCATATTTGACCTCTGAAAAAGGAAAAATAAATACTTAGGACTACAGAGTGTCTCGGCGAATTTCGTATACCTCAAATAATTTATTTTTTTCTTTTATAATTAGTATTTATGTACACACAGTATATACATTATTGTGAATGGAAACATTATATACATGTTTACAGAGGCACCATTTATCTCTAAAGAGATCTCTTCCAATGGGCCTGATAGAGGAGACGTGAGTTCAATCAGGTACTGGTGTGTCTGCAGGTTAATACTGTTCATCATTCACCGAGGCTTTTCCCAACTAAAGTTGGGGTCGGCTTTCCAGTCTAACTGCGATTCGGCTGAACATCGATATTTTCCGTGAAGCGACTGCCATCTGACCTCCACAACCCATGGGCGACATCGAAGTTCTGTAGTTAGACCGGTCGGATTTTTGATTTAGGGCTCCAACTACCCCTAACGACTGCCATAGATGTTTGTATGACAACCGGGACCGACGGCTTAACGTGCTCTCCGAGGCACGGAGGGGTCTCAGTGTCTTAAGAAATGGTCACTCATCCTAAGACCGGCCTGACTCGATGTTGCTTAACCTTTGCAATGTGTTAACATTGTCGGTTACCACTAGACCACGAGCCCCTCTTAGGTTAATACTGTTATTCAGGTTAATAAACTTACTTTAACTACATAAATACATACATATTAACTTATTATAAATATAGATACATAAACATACAGATTGTTAAGGAAGGGAAGCGAGATAATGTTCCTTCACTCTCTTCTTGAAAACATATACAGTTATTATACAGTATTATATATTCCTTTTAAACTTTCCCTGAACTTCTACTAATATTTTGGTACCAAGATTGGTAATACCGGTACGGCCGATCTCGAGATTTAGCGAGACTCGTTTCATTTAACTTTTCACTGTAACCCCTTTCGTTAAGTTAAAAGTATTTGGGTCAATAGTGGGTTTACGTAAATAGTGCGTTTCCGAGGATTGAAGTCACGTCCTTGAAATACAAGACCTAGTTTTGATCCGGGTATACAAGATTCAGGGTTGTGTAGGAAGCATCTTCATCAAACGAATGGCGATTCATTTTTATTTATAAAAGAAGATAGTTTATTCATTAACTACAGACACGCCTATGATAACTTGCTTATCGAAAAGTGTTAATGGCTATTTATAATTAAATTATCTTTTAGCACCTTCATTTCTTTGATAACCTTTGGGTGCAAAGGGGTCCTTCTTACATCTATCGGGCCCCAGCGACCTCACCTGCTAGTGGCGCACCTGCTGATTAACGGACGAGGTTCGTATATTACGGTACCCATGTGGTGGCTTTGGCCCCTACGTGGATACCAGGTGGTACAACAGTGTTGGTCCGGGGGGGTACCACCGTGCAGCTGTGCTAAAGCCCCCCAAGTAACCCAGCCCAGGCTGGGTTGCGTTAGGGGTTCAGCAGCTGCACTGCCGGGCCCGGGGCGGTGTATGGTGCGGCAGGCAGGGGTCCAGTGGGGGCGAAGCTGAGTCTAGTGTGGGTGGTGTGGGTCGATTCGCCGACCAGGGAGACCCTTAGCAACGGCGTTGCCGCGGCCGCCCGCAACATAGTCATGGGGCCCGCCTGGGACCAACCACCCCAGTAGGCTGCCCCACATGTTGCGCATAATCCTGTTGTGGGGTCGCCGCTCCGGGTGGTAACCGGTGTGGGGTAGCGGCGGCCTTGCATCAGGGGGGTTTGGGAGCCCTTCCGTCCGGCGGGTCGGCTCCGACCTAACCACACGGTTCTAGACGAAGCTAGCCTCTGCACTTTGTCACTTACTGCCGCACCAAATATCGCCCTGTCTTCACGCTTCCCCATATTTCAAAATGACAGTGCAACAAGAGAATAGACGGTACACAGCGGCCCCTAGAAACCCCACAAAGTTGACTTCGTTTGAGGTGGAGTTCGCGAATATCCGCGGACTCCATGCAAACCTCGATACCGTCCACCATCACCTGGAGTCGGCACGGCCTTCTGTGATGTTCCTAACGGAGACACAGATACGCCGCCCTGACGACACGTCGTACCTCTGTTACCCAGGCTATATCATTGAAGAACAATTCCGCGATAAAGCCGGGGTGTGCGTGTTCGTTAGGGCGGATGTTTGCTGCCGCCGGTTGCGCTGTCTGGAGAACCCCTCCTACTCCGTCCTTTGGCTGCACGTGGATCATGGCTCCATGAGCCAGATCTACGTGTGCGTCTACCGCTCCCACACAGGGGACACTGGGACAACAAGGCTTTTCGAATACCTCAGCGAGATGGCTGACGATGCGCAGGTGCGGTTCCCGAACGCTGACCTGGTTTTCCTGGGGGACTTTAACGGTCATCACGTTGAGTGGCTGGGGTCCCTTAGGACCGATCATGCGGGACGAACCGCCCATGCATTCGCTCTCTCCCACGGGCTGACCCAGATGGTACGGGGGATCACCCGGATACCTGACAGGTCAGACCACACGCCCGCCTTGCTGGATCTACTGCTGACGAGTCGCCCAGCCGAGTACAGTGTGTCGGTACGCGCCCCACTGGGCACATCCGACCACTGTGTGGTGCACGCCAGCTTCCAAGTGCCACCGCCTGCTCGTGCTGAACAAATGACTCGACGACTATGGCACTACTCGTCGGCAGACTGGGACGGTCTCCGCGATTACTTTGCGTCCATCCCGTGGAGCCAGCGCTGCTTTGTAGGGAAGGCGCCTTCGGATAGCGCTGCTGCCATTGCTGGCGAAATCAGTCTAGGGATAGAATATTATATCCCTTTCACTGATGTCGCCAGCATCCGCAAAGCTCGCCCCTGGTTCGGGCGTGAATGTGCCGAGGCTGTCCAGAAAAAACAGTCGGCATATCGCGCCTGGGTCAGGGCTCGGGCGGCACGTGACCCGAACGTGAACCGCCTCAAAGCAGCGTACAATCGGGCCACTAGGTTCAGCAAGAGGGCCTTCAAGAGAGCGGATGCCCAGCGCGTCGCGCGGCTTGGTCAGGAGCTCACATCCCACGGGCAGCCGTGGATACTGGCAACTGGCCAAAGCCGTACAGTCAAATTTTTGTCAACCCTCGCTGCCACCACTGCGTTTTCCTGATGGATCACTGGCTCACAAAGCCCAAGAGAAGGCGGACATGCTCGCAGACCTCTTTGCGGCTAATTCCCGGGTCGATGACCGTGGCCTGCAGCCCCCCGCCATCGCCAACTGTGGCCACACTATGCCTGATATTGTTATCAGGCAATGTGATGTACGGGCAGTGCTGCGGTCACTCGACACGCGGAAAGCCAGTGGCCCTGACGGCATTCCGGCGGTGGTGCTACGAAAATGTGCTGCTGAGTTGTCTCCAGTATTAACGCGTCTGTACCGCCTGTCATACTCTACAGGCCTCGTGCCGGAGGCCTGGAAGGAGGCGAACGTACAACCGATCCCCAAGAAAGGGGATCGATCCGATCCAGGCAACTATCGACCCATAGCTGTCACCTCAGTCATTTGCAAGGTGCTCGAGCTTCTTATTAATAAGCAGCTCATGCGATACCTGGAGGATCACTCGCTAATCAATGATCGGCAATATGGCTTCAGGCCAAAACGATCAACGGGTGACCTCCTGGCATTCGTCACGCATGTATGGGGTGGGGCTATGGAAAAGTTTGGCGAGTCCTTGGCTATTAGCCTGGACATCGCCAAAGCTTTCGATAGGGTCTGGCATGCTTCGCTCCTTTCCAAGCTTCCGGCATATGGTCTACCTCCTCAACTGTGCAGCTGGATTGCCAGTTTTTTAAACGAGCGCCGAGTGCGGGTCCTCTGCGATGGCCAGGCTTCTCGCTTTTTGCAAGTGAATGCCGGGGTACCGCAGGGGTCCGTACTGTCACCAACTCTCTTTCTTCTGCATATCAATGATATGCTTTCCCTCGGGAACATTCATTGCTATGCAGATGACAGTACAATGCACGGGAGTTACTCGGTTCGTCCGACGGCGGGGCGATCTGTGATAGAGGAGGAGAGACGACATCTCGTGGGTGATCTCGACCGAAGCCTCGACAGTATCTCCCAATGGGGTGCCGAGAACTTGGTCGAGTTCAATGCCCACAAAACACAGGCGTGTGCATTTACAGCGAAAAAATCCCCTTTCCTTCCCCTACCCACTCTTCAGAATGCAATATTACCAATGAAGGACAATCTAGACATCCTTGGCATAGACGTTCGTCGAGAGCTCAATAACACAAAATACATTGAGAGATGTATTGGGCTAGCTTCGCGGAAACTAGGAATACTGAACAAGGTAAAGCGATTCTTTACACCGCACCAGAGGTGTCTGCTGTACAAAACGCAGATTAGACCCTGCGTTGAATACTGCTCTCACCTCTGGGACGGCTCCGCGAAGTATTTGCTGGACGCACTCGACGCTATGCAGCGACGCGCTGTTCGCATTATAGACTGTCCGGAGGTAACGGGAAGCCTTGAGCCGCTAGCCCAGCGCCGAACAATTGCTTCCTTGGCCGCGTTCTACCGTATTTACCACGGTGAGTGTTCTGAAGAGCTCTTCAACCTGATCCCACCCTCTCCCTTCCGATCCCGAACAACGCGTGCCGGGCAGAGATGTCACCCTCATACCGTGGAAACCGTCTTCGCGAGAACCGAGCGTTTTAAACGATCGTTTCTCTGCCGAACGATGGTGGCTTGGAACGCCCTGCCTGCGCACGTGTTTCCTCCTACATATAACCCTGGGCTCTTTAAGCGAAGCGTGAAGAGGCACATTACAGGGTCGTCAAGTTGAGGGCCACTCTCTATAGTATTCCTGTGTACTGTGAGAGTCGCCCTCAATTGCCAGACGTCGCCTCAGCTTACCAACAGGCGAGTGGCGTCAATTTGTCGACCTAAATATAAAAAAAAAAAAAAAAAAAAAAAAAAAAAAAAAAAAAAAAAAACCGAATTAATTTCATCTCAACTCATAGGTTTAACTCACAGAATATGTCTAGGTGATGCCTACTTATTTCTGTTCATGGCATGGCTACTCAATTTTTAGGGTTCCGTACCCAAAGGGTAAAACGGGAACCCTATTACTGAGAATTCGCTGTCCGTCCGTATGTCTTGAGCTGTATCTCACGAACCGTGATAGTTAGAAAGTTGAAAATTTTACTCTACAATTTTTTTTTTTGCCTCTATATAACAAATACTAACAAACAGACCGTAATTAATATTTTCGCATACAACAAACGTGATTTTTTTGCTGTTTTGATACGGAACTCTTTGTGTGCGAGTCCGACTTCCACTTGACCGGTTTTAAGGGTTACGTGCAAAACGGATAAAACGGGAACCCTATTTATAAGACTACTGTCCGTCCGTCCTTTCGTCTGTCTTGGGCGTATCTCATGAACCGTGATAGTTAGAATAACAAATATTTACTAAAAACGGATTATAATAAATATTTAAGGGAGCTCCCTTAAATATTACGGAATTTGGTCTCATCTCAGCTTATGCGGACGTGGGCAGACCTACTATTGCTAGCGCTGGCTGTACTTGACCATTGTAGGTTTGATTTTTACGAAAAAAAAACAATATACTAAATCTATAACTTTTTATGTCCTCTACTGTACATTTCCAGTCGATTCATGACATTAACTGTTTCGTTTCAGCAACTTTGGGATACATGCTAACAGACATTAAAACTCTATCGGCTATACCGGCCAGGGTACATACAAAAGTGCCCATCATCCTTTCTGGCAAAGTGTAGGAGTCTAACCTCCGCCTGCCCTTCGAGGATATATATATGCGTAATTATATGTATATGTATCAAATACTCAAAAAATATATACCTTCTTCGTCATCCAAGTACTCTGCTTCATCGTTTCTTAGGTCATCGGAGTCACTTTCCAAACATATTACCTCATCTGCAAACAAAGATTGATCAATTAATTTATATGTCTAAAAGACCATTCCCTATTCTAAGGCATCCCTATTCTTATCGCTGTCGTCTATATTGGATATGGATGATTCGTTGGAATTGTCCAAAGCAGACGTATTTATGACAGAACTATCTATTCTATTAATGTTGACAACCACGGTACTAAGTGTTTACCTGTACCATGTGACACACAACGACAGCTCTCGTCGACCAACTTACATCATTACTGGGTACGAGTGATAAGGACAGATAAAATTTTGGGTGCAAAGGGGCTCTACCAACATCTTTAAGGCCCCAGCGACCTCACCTGCTAGTGGCGCACCTGCTGATCAACGGACAAGGCTCGTTAATTTACGGTACCAATGGAGTGGCTTCGACCCCTACGTGGGTACCAGGTGGTACAACAGTGTTGGTCCGGGGGGGTACCACCGTGCAGCTGTGCTAAAGCCCCCCAAGTAACCCAGCCCAGGCTGGGTTGCGTTAGGGGTTCAGCAGCTGCACCCCCGGGCCCAGGGCGATGTATGGTGCGGCGAAGCGGAGTCTAGTGTGGGTGGTGTGGGTCGATTCGCCGGCCAGGGAGACCCTTAGCAACGGCGTTGCCGCGGCCGCCCGCAACAGTCATGGGGCCCGCCTGGGACCAACCACCCCAGGAGGCTGCCCCACATGTTGCGCATAATCCTCATGTGGGATCGCCGCTCCGGGTGGTAACCGGTGTGGGGTAGCGGCGGCCTTGCATCAGGGGGGTTTGGGAGCCCTTCCGTCCGGCGGGTCGGTTCCGACCTAACCACATGGTTCTAGACGAAGCTAGCCCCCGCACTTTGTCACTTACTGCTGCACCAAATGTCGCCCTGTCTTCACGCTCCTTCTTCATATCCATAATGACAGTGCAACATAAAAAACGTAAACGTTTCACAGCGGCCCCAGGAAACCCCACAACTTCACTTTTCGAGGTGGAGTTCACTAACATCCGTGGACTCCATGCGAACCTCGATGCCGTCTACCATCACCTTGAGACGGCACGGCCCGCTGTGATGTTCCTCACGGAGACACAAATACGTCGCCCTGACGATACGTCTTACCTGTGTTACCCCGGTTATGTCATCGAGGAACAATTTCGAGATAAAGCCGGGGTGTGCGTGTTCGTTAGGGCGGATGTTTGCTGCCGCCGGTTGCGCTGCCTTGAGAACCCCTCCAACTCCGTCCTTTGGTTGCACGTGGACCATGGCTCTATGAGCCAGATCTAGGTGTGCGTCTACCGTTCCCACACAGGGGATTATGAGACAGCAAAGCGCTTCCAGTACCTCAGCGAGACGGCTGCTGATGCGCAGGTGCGGTTCCCGAACGCGGACCTAGTGTTTCTGGGGGACTTCAATGGCCATCACATTGAAGGGCTGGGGTCCCTCAGGACTAACCATGCGGGTAGGGGCGCCCACGCGTTCGCTTTCTCCCACGGTCTGACCCAGATGGTATGCGGGATCACCCGGATACCAGACAGGTCAGATCACGCGCCCGCTCTGCTGGATCTACTGCTGACGAGTCGCCAAGCCCAGTACAGTGTTTCGGTAGGAGCCCCATTGGGTAGTTCCGACCAGTGTGGTTCACGCTGGCATAAAGGTGTCACCTCCTGCACGTGCTGTACAAATATCACGACGTTTATGGCACTACTCGTCAGCGGATTGGGACGGTCTACGCGATTACTATGCGTCCGTCCCCTGGAGCCAGCGCTGCTTTGTAGGAAAGGCTCCTTCGGATAGCGCTTCTGCGATTGCGGCGAGATCAATTTAGGGATGGAATATTACATCCCTTTCACTGATGTTGCCAGTATCCGCAGAGCCCGTCCCTGGTTCGGGCGAGATTGTGCCGCTGTTCGACAAAAACAGTCCGCATATCGCGCCTGGACCAGGGCCCGGGCTGTGCGCGACCCAAACGTGGGCCACCTCAAAGCGGCGTACAACCGGGCCACAAAATCCAGCATGAGGGCCTTTAATAGCGGATGCCCAGCGCGTCGCGCGGCTTGGTCAGGAGCTCACTTCCCATCCCACGGGCAGCCGTGGATACTAGCAACTGGCCAAAGCCGTGCAATCTAACTTTTGTCAGCCCTCGCTGCCACCGCTGCGTTACCCAGATGGAACACTGGCTCACAAAGCCCAAGAGAAAGCCGATATGCTCGCAGACCTCTTTGCGTCCGTGTGCGACGGGCTATCCGTATTATAGATTGTCCGGAGGTAACGGGAAGCATTGAGCCGCTAGCTCAGCGCCGAACAGTAGCTTCCTTGGCCGCATTCTACCGTATTTACCACGGCGAGTGTTCTGAAGAGCTCTTTAATCTGATCCCACCCTCTTCCTTCCGATCGCGAACAACGCGTGCCGGGCAGAGATACCACTCCCACACAGTGGATAGCATGTTCGCGAGAACTGAACGTTTTAAACGTTCGTTTCTCTGCCGAACGATAGTGGCCTGGAACGCCCTGCCTGTGCACGTGTTTCCTCCCACATATAACCCTGGGTTCTTTAAGCGGAGTGTGAAGAGGCACATCAGTTGAGGGCCACTCTCTAATAGTATTGTGTGCTATGAGAGTGGCCCACAATCGCTAGACGTCGTCACGACTTACCACCAGGTGGGGGGCGTTAATTTGGCAAACCCAATATAAAAAAAAAAATTTACTTAGTAACGGTCCTTTTGTTTACGTTTTTCTTTCGTCTTGTTTACTTTAAACAGCTATACAAATTGAGATTTTACTATTTGAATCGAAAAGAACTATTGTCTTGGGCTGGAGTTTAACCAGCGACTGAACCTTTTCCAGGAGGAACGTTCTATCAACTGACCAAGACTCCACACCTTCAATCAGGCTTCGCTCGCTTGACAAATTATATACTAAATCCTTCCTCGATAATTAAAATTAATTCCAATAGATTGTGAAATGGAGATTGATTGTACTCCACCAGACTTATCAGACTGATCAGAAGCCAAATTGGCAATGGAAAACCTGCTTCCAACGTAGTCAAAACAAAAATATGTGAATGTATAATATACAAGTCAAAATTAAATTAATTTAAAAAACCCCGACTCACAAAAAAAGTGATGTATAAGTTATGACCTTTCGTTTGATACCCAACACGGGTATATTTGAACACATTAAATTTTTCATCACCACTTTCACCCCTTATATCTTTGAAAGGGCTTAACCGATTTTTATAAAACATAGCTAAGAACACTCTCCCCTAACCCATCTTTCAAACAAAAAAAACAGAATCAAAATCGGTTCGTCCGTTTGGGAGCTACGATGCCACAAACAGACATACAAACACACACACACACACACACACACGTCAAACTTATAACACCCCGTTCGGGTTTCCGTCGGGGGTTAAAAAGTATGTTATATTTCCCTGTATTCTTTTGAGAAAAGCACTAAATGTATATCTGCCTTGGTAGAAATGACAATTGCCTATTTCCCGGCCTTTGCAATAATGTACTATTATGCGGTTGATGTCATGGGCAAATAAAACTTACCTTCATCGCTTGAGTTCTCTAACTCTTTTTTTAATGTAAGTTCCAATTCAACTGCAACAAAGGTTTTACTTTTAATTAAAGACAGACACATATCACACCCTTATCCCCGAAAAATTAGGCAGAGGTGTATTACACATATAGAGGGCCAGCCTATTGCCGTCACCGGGCACACATATAATGGGTTATATCTAAAATGGGCAAATGAATTTATTAAAAAGTAGTAGCTAAATCGTAATTTTGAAAAAAAATTTGAAAACCATTGCCTTACGATTAAATGTTAATTAAAGACAACAAAATCTTATGTGCCAGCCACTATGGCACAGCCAATTAAAGTCCTGAGCGTCTCCTTTTAATTAAAGCAATAGACAATTTAATAGGTAAGAAGTAATAGACATATTTATGCTTTCTATTGTCGGCACTTGAAATTACTCACTTGTATTTTTTTTTTTTATCGCATAATCAAAAGTGAATATATTTACGTTGATAATGCCGTAGGGTGTGAAAACGGTCAAGTAGGTATTATCTACACAACTATTATAAAGAGGAAAGATTTGTATTTTTGTGTGTATGTTTGTAATGAATAAACTCAAAAACTACTGTGCCGATTTCAAAAATTCTTTAGCCATTGGAAATTTACATTCACACTGAGTAACATAGGCTACTTTTTGTCACGGTAATGTGTTCCCACGGGAACCGGGAACGAGTACACTAAATCACGCGGGCGGAGCTGCGGCGATCAGCTAGTAATAAATAAACAGTGCAAGTGCGAGTCGAACTCGCGCACAAAGGGTTATCTATGGTTTCATACCAAAACGGCAAAAAGTGTTTCTTGTATGGGAGCCCCCCTAAAGATTCTGTTTTTTAGTATAGAGGCAACCGAAATACATCATCTCTCTTCTCTCATGGTTCCCGAAATATAGCCTGGTGGTTTTAATTAAAAGCTGGTGCTTACAATTTTAATTTGTTCCCATTTCAACAATTTGAAGTCAAAAGTCATATCCTTACTGCGTCAGTTTATTGCGTCATATTACTGTTGCACATACAACATGATAAATAGGAGACCCACTGATGAGCCGTCCATTTCAAAGACTTATAAATGAGATTTTCCAATAGATCTGACGGGGTTCGGAGCGCACCTTGACTGATTATTAAAATAAGTGTTGATCAATGAACAACATCCAGTATTTACACACCTTTAATAGCATTGTTTTTGTGTAGTTTTAGGAACTTCTCCTCACAGTCTAAAACTTGCTTCTTAAACTTAGCGGCGTCCAGCAAGGCTAAGATACAAGGGTCACAGATGGTGTGAGTGATCGTACTCAGTTCACCAGATACTGGAAATAGCTGAAACATAATACAATAATTACATAAACAAATATTTTTTAAACATTCTCACACAACGTCATCTAACCCGAATTAATGTAAGATATTGTCAAATTATTTTACAATCACAAAATCTGTAAAAATATATAATAACTAAGCGTAATGTACTTCAACATAATCATAACATAGTATAAAACGAAGATGCCTGTTCGTGTGTAGGCTTAGATCGTTAAAACTACGCAATGGATTTAAAAGTAATTTTCACCAATGGATAGAGTGGTTCTCGAGGAAGGTTTTTGTGTATAAAATTTGTCAAGCATGCGTCGGCTAGTCTATTCTACTATTATAAAGAGGAAAGATTTGTATTTTTTGTGTGTTTGAGGAAAGATTTGTAGTTTTGTGTGTATGTTTGTAATGAATAAACTCAAAAACTACTGTGCCGATTTCAAAAATTCTTTCACAATTGGAAAGCTACATTCACCCTGAGTAATATAGGCTACTTTTTATCCCGGTAATGTGTTCCCACGGGAACCGGGAACGAGTAAACTAGATCACGCGTTCGGAGCTGCGGCGATCAGCTAGTTGCTTATAAAATATTATACTCATAAGCTAATATAAGATAGTGCTATGGGATCTACACAACTAGTGATCTGTCTAACAAGGGTTACACATACTTTTCAATTGCTAAATACATACATATTATACATAGAAAACACCAAAACTATGAAACAAACATTTGTGGATCACACAAATATTTGCTCCACTGCACCCCTGAGGCTTTTTACTGTAGTATAAAACTATGCAAGGCAATATAATGACATTTTCAGCATTAGATTCAAGAGGAAGATTTCTATGTTTATAATAATATGTACATGACAATGCTTCTGTGTGAGCTGGGGTTTGTTACTAGACACTGGACTACAAAGATTAACATTCTAATTGCTATTGATAGTGTAAACTTCACGAAAGTTTTTCATTCCATTCTTTAGACTTTCAACACAGTTTTTGAGGATGGTCAAGAAAATTGGGACAAATGGGAGATTGGTAGCATGTGCAGATTCGGCAAGAGCATTGAAGTGATTGAAGGCAGAATCCGACCCATTGCAGTGACTGTCACACTAGAATGGCACAGAATTGGTGTTGGAAAATAGCAAAATAGGGATTATTTATTAAATTTCTATTGTATACTTGTTGTCCCGGCCAACTTCCATTCGAAATTAGCCATATCGCCAGTTAGTCCAGCCATTCCAAAGTTTTAGCAAGACAAACCAACGGCGATTCATTTTATTTTATATATAGGTAAGGTAACGGCAATAGTCTCACCTCACAATGAGGGACCAACAAAGTTATTGTGAGCTTCTGCGTTTGTAATTCAGCTTCGCCTACCCCATACAATATTTGTATGGGGTAGGTTACAGACAAGATATACATCACGCCTATATCCCTGCAAGGGTAGGCAGAGGTGCATTATACACCCAAACTTTGTCAGTAGTTTGATAGTCCAACGTTATAGGAGGCAAGCGTATTGCCGTTACTGGACAACATAAAATATACAAAAGAACTCTGTAAATCATTCCATAAATTCTCACAGCCATGACAGATGTTACATACCACTAAATAGAATCTGCAGTTTGAGCAAATATAGTAATTTAGATGTGATTATCATGTTAGTTTTTTAGACAATGTATAGAATACCCGAATCATACACATTCCAGTAAAATTGGGTCTCATACTCATACTCAAGTAAACCCATCAAAATATAATGGATTTTTGTGAAGATAGTGTACAAGTAGCAGCTGAATTCGAGTCTTACAAGATCAAGGAAAAGTCCAGAGATATGTTCTCATGATAATCAAAAACCGAATTTTCCTAATGTATGATGACTTTATATTGTTTTATTATTTACATAAGTACCTCTCTACAAAGTACACTTTAGATACTCACGTCAATAGAGAAACATTCTCTAATTATATTAGCGTAAACCTCCTCATAGCCAGAATCGAAATAGGAATCGGCCAAGCTTTTGAAATCACCTTCCGAGTGACAGCACCGACATAAACTTTTCTCAAGCGTCCAATTGCTAGTCGACATTTTATTAACTTCACTTATTTATCACAAAGTATGCATAAAGCGAAAATGTTAAGAATCAAAGCGGTTTTCACTAAATTTTATACCACAATCAAGTAATCAAGTAGGTAGGTAATCAACTTTTCAACCCCTATCTATCGCGAATTCGCGACGTTAGATTATTTTTTTAACCTTAATTTTTTTTTGTGTTTTTAAGGCTTGGTTTCAAGCACAGATCTAATAGAGATACTGTTTCAAGACCCTTCAACTGTGTTGCCACACTGGATTCTTGTAAGTCTCTAGATTGCCCTCAGAAAGTCGCTAAGTCAATTTACTGATACAAAAAGTCGCTACATATCGCTTAAAAAAAAATTTGCAATAGTCGGGCGCTTGGGCACACCACATGCGTCGGACTCATCTTTTGATTTACTACAAAGTCTGAAACCACCTATATTATTAAAAGAAAAAAAGTCAGAGGCAAAAGAATTATATTTATTTACAAAAAAAAAGTGAGTGTGTACTTATGTACGGACGTAAGAAAGCTAGAAATAATACCTACTTTGTTATAATGTTAAATCGTGCTGTGTCGGTTTTGTGTGTCAGTGTGCGCACGCATTGTAAAAATCAAGAAGTATAACTTCAAAAAAAACTAAAACTCCAAATCTACGTCAAATAACGACACTTCTGCTTCTTCATCTTCACTTTCTTCATTGCTAGGGACAGTATTAGTAGACGAAGTAGAAGCAGAAGGCTGATTTATTTCCCATCTTTTCGTATTTGTGCTATTAGTCCATTGACATGTTGAGCTTTGCATTTTTTAGAGGACGCAATTTTTTTTTTGGGACATGTGTGGGGGTCAATTGAAGCTTAACCTCAAGTTTGTGTGGTCGCCACCCTTGTCCCCCGGCCGCCATCTTGGAAATACACTTTTTTTCGCGATATCTCGGAAACTATGCGTCTTACAAAAAAATTGCGAAGTCATAATTTGTGGCAAATAGTTTTGCCTACAAATATGTCATAGAACTTTTTGCCCTAAATTAAAAATTAAAGAAGTTATAAGCAAAAAGGTGAGAATATTTTTAACCACTCACACCTAGCATTACATTCATGCTGTATTATTTATACTTTCGACTGTCGGCACTTGGTGGACATAATAATACATTCTGAATAAATTCCACAATTTTCATTATTATTTAAAATCCTGACCGGTTTTGCCCAATATATGGCATCACAAAGGTATTCACTTTCAGTGTTCACGTGTTGTCCCGATCAAAACTAGAATTGCCAGATTGCTATGCCTAAAGTTGTCAGATGGTCAAAAGTTTAAATAAAGTATAGACTGTGTAAAAGTCTCTAAAAGTAGTAAAATATTTTTGGTCGCTAAATAATAAATTTATCTCGCTATATCACCGAAAAACTCGCTAGATATAGCGACAAAGTCACCAAAGTGGCAACACTGCCCTTCAAGCCAATTTTGAACCTTCAACCAAATGACAGATTGAAGTGTTGCGCTGCAACTCGAGTTGTCTTTGTTGGCGCTAAATTCGAGTTAACTCGAGTTGAGTTGAGTTACCTAGAGAAGAATTCGCCCTTTTACTAGTGTTCGGGCTGGGATCGACAGACAGTCAGTCCAGAGTTCAGATTTATAATATAACTTCAATCGATATTATGTTCTCATGTCGATGTTTTTAAGAGCTATGTTGCACAACCCTATTTGCAATCAATCAATAATAACAACACAACACAGTCAACCCACCGACCAAATCCGACGCGTGACGCCAACCGACAAAAAATTATCCCTTTCGAATGGGAAAGTAAAATATTAAATAATATTTGTTAGGTTATTGGTTTACTACAGTTACTACATACTAGCACAGTAACACAGTACAGTACTACAGTTACGAGAGACAAATAATTCTAATTCTTTTACTCTTTGAGGACCTTTAAAGAAGGTAAGAAGTGCATGAGCGGGGTCGTGGTATGGCGGGCCTGCAAGGCCCGCGGTGTCGTTGTTGTTTTCTTTGTTCTTCTAACGGGTGATAGATTTGTGTCGCGTTCATTTAATTATTGAGCGAAGCGAGCCGTAGGCGAGCGGAGCTCTCAACGGGTGACTCAAATTACGATTTATGTTAAATTGTTTCTCGGCGAATACTCGGCCGATTTCGGATTTTCTTGCACTCATCAAAAGCTTACAGAATTACCCAGGTTCTTACGAACCCAGAATTTTGAATTTCGATCAAATAAAAATAATTTAATTGATGGTAAAAATTCCCATAGCGTAATGACAAAAAATACTTTGACAGAGTTATATCGTTTTGAATCAAAACTTGCTTCGCTCAAATATATGCTGCAGCGTAACGGTACGTTTCGCGACTGCGGCGACCTAGTTTAGATGTTATGTAATATCACTATATGGATCACCTGTCGATTTATTTGTAGTTTTTGTTTATCGGTCAGCAGTAGGTAGATTGCGTTCAATTTATCTATAGTTCTATACTAATATTGTACCGCTGAACGCGCTAATCTACCTATATAGTTCTATTTGAAAAAATCTTTGTGTTGAGTTGTGAATTTATCGATATAGGCTATATAACATCACGCTACGATCTAAAGGAGCTTATAAAACATATTTCACAGATGCTTTGCTCCGAAACAAACATTTTCACAGGGTCACACAAATATTGATTTGGCCCGGAATTGAACCTGGGACCTCAGGGACGGCAGTCGCATACACATGCCACTGCGCCACAGAGACAGTCGACAAGCATAATAATTTGAATTTATTCTCAGATCCTCTGGAAGATGTCTGACTCTGACGGCCAGGGCTCGCAACTGTCAGACGGAGCGAGAAGTGACTTTAATCCCGTCACAGTGAAGGTCATGAACGCTGACGTCACAGCCGGTGAGTATTTTGTTGTCAACATTCGGCGTTAAGGGGCCCCACCAAGACTTCCTAACTTGCACATGGTACACCTTATGAACGCTTGACAAGGCCCTGGCTGCAGCTCCTGTCTCTGACCATTCCTATTGGTTTCCCCAATCCACTGGTTCTTGTGATACAGGAGTCGAGGGAGTGGGTATGTACTTGCACAAGTACCTATTCACGTTAATTTATTTCTGCGCTGTTGGCACCTGGCAAAGATTTTGGACTCTGATTTTATTAAAAGCCCTGCGGCGATGGGGACTGGCCTGGTGAGCTAGCTCTAGATTCTAGGCTCTCTCTACCTGGCTCTGTGCACGTAGGTGTGTGGGCGGTGATGGTTGTTTCAGAACTTAAATACGCCCATCCTTTTAAGTTCTGAAACGACCATTCTTTGAAGACACTCGTTCTAAAGAGACTGTTCCGTCTCGAGACAAAGCAGCCCTATTTAAGGATAGCATTGCTTTTATTAAAAACGTAGCCTAAATAAAGCCCATCCCACTCTCTCCCAGATGGTAAACCAATTGGTTGGTCAATTAAAGTGGTGGGCATGTTATATATAGCGCCCACCACGGTGGATCCGCGACTGGGATCGCGTTCCGAACACGGAGGCCCTGCGTCGCATAGGCATGGCAGATATAGAGAGCATGCTGATAAAGGGGCAGCTTCGCTGGTGCCGACACTTGCGAATGGGGAACCATAGAACTAAGTTCAGAGAAAGGGCAGTCTGGGCAACCTGCGCTACTGGATGTGTTTGAGCGCCACTTTTCGCCATAGACTTGCCGTCTATAACGTAGGACAAAGAAAACTATTGACAAAAGACGTACCCAGTTTCGAAAGATATGAGGTAACAAACATTTAAAAAACACAGTCGAATTCTAAATCTCCTCCTTCTTTTTCTCGGTTATAAATATTGATGTTTAACACAACTCTGCCTACTTCTCGGGGATTTAGGCGTGATTGTATTATGTACTAGCTGTCCCGGCGAACTTCGTGTCATCTGAGAATAAACTTACCGTTTATTCTTACCTGAACTTCCACGAATATTACAAGTCCAAAATTAGCCAAATCTAATCAGCCGTTCTCGAGTTCTGGCAAGACAAGCGAACGGCAATTCATTTTTATTTACATAGAAAATATTTTTTTGGAATAGATACAATGATTCGAAGATTTATTAGGAATTTATTTTTTCAGTTATGCTTGAAAGCGAGACGGAATTACAGTACGTCATCTTAGGACCGAGTTCCTGTACGACTCACACTGTTGGGGAAGGATACGCTTACCAAAATTTAAATGGCGCAAATACAATTTTCGCTACGGACGATAGTAATGTTAATATAGAATTAACTGCAAATGAAATGAGCTTCGAAGGTTCGGAGGGCACTAAACAATTATTGTCATGCGATACTTCTCGTATCAATGATAAATGTGGTAATTGTATCAAATGTTTTAGTGAAAAAAGTAAATTGAAGCAGAATATCGGTATTCACACTGGTGAGAAACCTTATAAATGTGGTGATTGTATGAAATGTTATAGTCGAAAGACTTATTTAAATACCCACATCCGCAAGCACACCGGTGAGAAACCTTATAAATGTGGTGATTGTATGAAATGTTTTAGTGAAAAGAGAGCATTGAACAGGCACATGCGCACGCACACAGGTGATGAACCTTACAAATGTAGTTATTGTATGAAATGTTTAAATGATAATAGTAAATTAAAGCAGCATATCCGTATTCACACTGGTGAAAAACCTTATAAATGTAGTGATTGTATCAAAAGTTTTAGTAATAAGAATAAATTGAACGAGCATACCCGTATTCACACTGGTGAAAAACGTTTTCAATGTAGTTATTGTATGAAATGTTTTTGTGATAAGAGAGCATTGAAGAGGCACATCCGCACGCATATAGGTGACGGACCTTACAAATGTGGTTATTGTATGAAATGTTTAAATGATAATAATAAACTGATGCAGCATATCCGTATTCACACTGGTGAAAAACCTTATAAATGTAATGATTGTATCAAAAGTTTTAGTGCTCAAAGTAAATTGATGGAGCATGTCCGTATTCACACTGGTGAGAAACCTTTTAAATGTAGTGATTGTATGCAATGTTTTAATCGTAAGAGTAATTTAACGGTCCATATCCGCACACACACCGGTGAGAAACCTTTTAAATGTAGTAATTGTATGAAATGTTTTAGTGTAAAAAAGGGATTGACCAAGCATATTCGCACGCACATCTGTGAGAAGCCTTATTAATGTAGTGATTGTATGCAAAGATTTAATCATATGCGTATTTTAATTGGCCATATCCGTACGCACAACGGTGAGTATCTAAACTTATAAATGTAGAATTTGTATAAACTGTTTTATGAAAAGTGTAACTTAATCCAGCATATCCGTATTCACACTGGTGAAAAACCTTAACAATGTATGGATTGTTTGCAATATTTTAATCCTAAGAGTAGGTATTTAATGGCCCATACCCGCAAGCACACCGTAGAGAAACCTTATAAATGTTATAATTGTATGAAATGTTTTAAGCGGCCTACAAACACGCCTGCGGCTGGGGCAATGTAGTGTTCAAAACTGGGGATCATAACACGCTACAATTAAGAGGGCAATATAAGGATATTGCCCTCTTAATTGTAGCGTGTGCAGTGGCAATTTCATAAATCACGCCTGCGGCAGTGCAGGCAGCGTTGCTCTCTACTTCGTCTCTGACATTGTGTCGTGTGTAGGCTAGCAGAGGCAATTTCGTAGTTTGCCCAAGCGGCAGGGCCGACGGAGCGCGAATTCGTTTGTCAGTGTTGCCAACTGCTCGTATTTTCGAAACCGCTTATAGGAGAAACCAAAAACTTAGAGGGAGTGTTTATAATATGGCGTATACTTACGATAAGAACGAATTTTCCAAAATTCTACTCCCAAAGGGGTGAAAAAGGGGGTGCAGAGCTCGTACGGGACAACGTGACTCTTCAGAGACACTACTGCACCGATTTTAAAATTTCTTTCGGTAATATAAAGCTACATTTTTAGCAAGTAACATATGCTATATGTTATATAAACATCACGACAGAGTTAATAGGAGCGAACCAGGCATGTAGACTATACTCGTAGCTTGTCCGTACTCACACTGGTGAGAAGTCTTATCAGTGTAGTAGGTAATTGTATGTGAAATGTTCTAGTGTGAAATGGCCAGAGATGCTGCAGATTGAATTAAGTAAAAGTTTAAAATTACCCTTTGTTTTTAATTAGTTCCTTGTAATGAGTACCTACTGTCGAATTCCCATTACTTTTACTATACATATAAAAGTATGTAATAAATACGTATCTACATATGAGACCCCCAACTCAAACCATGAATAAAGGAGGATGTCTTTGTTGAACCTTCGTAATACACGCGCTTGCTTCTTCATTGTTGTGGGCACATACCTACGTCATATGCTTTTTTTTTGACATGGTTGGATGACGACATGAGTGTCCCGGTACTCCTACCAGGACAATTTAGTAGGAGCACGCGGCCGTGCCGGTACTGCCGTGTAACAAATAATTTGATTCGACCCGGAATCGTACCTGGGACCTTTGGGACGGCAGTCGCATACTCATACCACTGCGCCACCGAAACAGTCATACCTGATTATTTATTCTAGCGATATGTAAAGGTATGGTGTATACCTAAGGTATAAAAGTTAAGGGTACCTATATAATGGGTATATGGGTTTACCTAACCGCATCAAAATCCGTTGCGTAGTTTTAAAGATCTAAGCATACATACGATAAAATATGTAATTATTATGAAATAATACAAATAATATGTCAATAGATTTAATTACCTACCTTAAAATAAAAACAATATTGAATGGAATCAGGCGTTACCTGGCGAAAGTCCATGATAAAACAATGGGGTAAGATGTTGATTTTTTTTATATTATTGAGAATGCCTCGCTGTTCTGTACTATAGGCTGTTCTCTTTGAGACAGTCTTGAGAATGCCTCGTGAGTAGGTGAAACATATGTCGACGTTTATAATGTCTTCTATTTAGCGAAATTAGTGCAATTATATAAAAAATTCAACATCTTACCCATTGTTTTAAAAACAGTTATCTTTCCTTTCCGTCACTATACACAACTCTTGTTTAAATCTACTTAAATATACACAATTTTCATTTACATCAATATAATAACTTTTAATTCACATATGTAAAAGACACGTCAAACATTGACACAAAAACCGACTTCAATTTACCGGATGGGAACATAGTAATTGTCGGCCTGGGACCACTCGTCAAGACAGTTCACAACTTCAAGAGATATGAGGTAACAAAGAATAACATACAGTCAACTTGAGAAACTTCTCAAATCAAATCAAATGTATATATTTAATAAGACCTTTTGTCTGTCTATCTGTCTGTCCGTCCGTCGGGTTTTTAATTTACATACATTTAAATATATTTTTTTTTTTTGAGATACAAAGTTCGTCGGGATAACTATAGTTCGTTCGCGATAAGAATGCAGTAAGTCATCAGTGCATAGGGTGTATTCTCAGTGGAAATAACAGGACACAACCGTTGCGTTCGAAGCAAATGTCTTCAACTGGACACTATATATGAACTTGACCTTGTAATTTGAAAAGATTGGATTGGTTAGGGGGCGCGGCTAGGTCGAAGGACAAGGATGACTCACTGCATTCTTATCGCGAACAAACTATAGTACTCTTTATTGTACATAAAAAAACAAAAGAGAAACAAATATTTACACATATTTTTTAAATAGAATGTACAATAGGCGGCTTCAATTTCTTCCTGACAACCTTAGGATGGAAAAAAAAATTAAAATTGATAGGAGTTGTGCACAATAAATATTATACATAAAAATAAAAGGTTTTACAAAGAGAGTAGATCGTTGTGAAGTTCAAGAGATAGATAAGAATATAAAATATTAGTGAGGAGAATGCCTGATTTTAAATATAAAGGGTACTTTAATATGTAGATAGAATAGATATAGGTAGATAGCGTTAGCGAGTTTCTAGTTAACGGAAGTGAGATAGCAATCATTTACCATATTTAAACCTTCTCCTTTTTTTAGTCGATTAAACATCAAAAACACTTCCACTTTCACACACAGAACAGCTCACTGGTATCAAAATAACACGTCAAAAAATTACACAAAAATTGACTTTGAAGTCAATTTTTGGCATTCAATTTAAAAAAATATCAAAATCGGTTCACCCTGTCCAATGATGAGATAACGAAAATAAAAAAGAGACAGTAGAATTGAGGACCTCCTCCTTTTTTGGAAGTCAGTTGAAAATTGGATTACTTAATCTTGATCAGTATAGATATTGGATTCAGTACAAATACAACGCGGAATCTTGGCACTCGATTACTAATTATTACAGGTAATTATTACAAATACCATCTATAAAATAAACAAGATTGTACTCTTACATTGATGGTTGACATAGAAATAATTCGTAATAATTAATAGAAAAGCATCAATGTACAGCGCCTTTGTCGCATCCCTCGAGAGTCAGCAAGCGGAAAAGGAACTTAGTACGGCGCGCGGTTGAAGCGCGCAGGTGTGCAATGTACAGCGCCGTTGTCGCATACCTCGAGAATCAGCAAGCGGAAAAGGAACTTAGTACGGCGCGCGGTTGAAGCGCGCAGGTGTGCAATGTACAGCGCCGTTGTCGCATCCCTCGAGAGTCAGCAAGCGGAAAAGGAACTTAGTACGGCGCGCGGTTGAAGCGCGCAGGTGTGCAATGTACAGCGCCGTTGTCGCATCCCTCGAGAGTCAGCAAGCGGAAAAGGAACTTAGTACGGCGCGCGGTTGAAGCGCGCAGGTGTGCAATGTACAGCGCCGTTGTCGCATCCCTCGAGTCAGCAAGCGGAAAAGGAACTTAGTACGGCGCGCGGTTGAAGCGCGCAGGTGTGCAATGTACAGCGCCGTTGTCGCATCCCTCGAGAGTCAGCAAGCGGAAAAGGAACTTAGTACGGCGCGCGGTTGAAGCGCGCAGGTGTGCAATGTACAGCGCCGTTGTCGCATCCCTCGAGAGTCAGCAAGCGGAAAAGGAACTTAGTACGGCGCGCGGTTGAAGCGCGCAGGTGTGCAATGGACCGAGGTGAAGTGGTGATGTTTTTAAAGCACTGATCGGTAATCTAGGTATTTTTGATCTGAGTTCTTAATATTAAATTTCGTTTATTTTATTTTGCCACGAATTGAACGTCTTCTTTTCTGTTCCCGCCACTTTTTTCTTAATATCTCCTTTTCCGTTTCATTCATGTCCTTAACTTTTTTGTAAACATAGTTTAATTTCCTTCTTGCTATTTTTTTTTTCCTTTCCACTTCCAATTTTTCGGGATTCAGTTTTAGTCTTTCTCGGTATCGCCTCGATCTTTCAGCTGCGGTAAGACACTTTTTAGGTTTGGAGCTGAGCGATACACCTTCTGGAAGATAAAGTATCATATTAGAGGATTTATCAAAAAAATATACAGAATTTTGAGATAATAAATAAAATAATTAATATAAAATTAGCAAAATCTATAAATACAGCTCGAAGGCGGAGAATTAATCTTGTAGTGTTCACCTTCATTTGTTTAGTCGAAACCAATTACAAAAACTTTTTTTAAAACCTAAAGCAATATTCCTAACTTACAAAAGATATAATTACCTTAAAATAATAGCAGTTATCTTTCCTTTCCGTCCCTATACACAACTCTTGTTTAAATCTACTTTAATACACTATATTTATTACCACCGGGCGCCACTGGAAATACCTTCTGCGTACCAGAGACGCCCGGCAACGTACTTGGGAGCGACGAAAATAAAGGAAAATACTATGTTTATTTGGATCAATATAATAAATTTTAATTCACATAAATATATAAAAGACACGTCAGACATTAACACATAAACCCACTTCTATTTACCCGAATTATCCCACCACCATATAATAACTTAATAATTGTAAGTAAGTAAATAAATACTATTTATTGTACACAATAGAGAAACAAATAGTTTATACAAGCCTTAAAAAAATAAATATAATGTAAAACATGCGGCCTTATTGCTAAAGAGCAAACTCTTCCAGGCAACCTTGGGATGGAATGAAAGTTACAAGAAATGATAAGGGGCTGTGTACAATGTAATATAATTAAATTAAACAAAATTAATAGGATTTAAGAAGAGAGCAAAATGTAAAAAATGTAATTGTCGGACTGGATCCACTTGACAAGACGGTTCACTACGTCAAAAGATTGAAGGGAACAAGCAAAAAAAAACAGTCGAATTAAGTTTTCCTTTTTTGGAATTTGGTTGAAAATATTTTTTTTTGTAACAGATACATAATATCGTTTAAAAAATCCTCCGTGTCGTTGCCGACTGGGAAGGTTCCCAGAATGCTGGCTGTGTTGCCACGTTGGATGGCAATACTTATTCTTTGGACCAGAAAATAGCCAGCATCGATTAAGCGTTTAGCAATGTCAAACGGCTCAAATATGTAATCACCTGCTAGGTTAGCATATTTACGCCGTTTGAGGCCTTCAGCCGATGTAGCAGCAGCGCCGGATGTGCCTTCCAAGCACATCCGGATGTGCTTGGAAGGTGTGAAGGTGCTAAGGTTAATTTAATTTCTTAATATATAAGTTTGTTTATTTTGTTTTGTTACGGTTTGGCTGTCTTTTTTTTTGTTCCCGCCACTTTTTTCTAATTATCGCCTTTTCCATTTGATTCAAATCCTTCACTTTTCTGTTCGCATAGTTTAATTTGCTTCTTGCTATATTTTTTTTCCTTTCCACTTCCAATTTTTCGGGATTCAGTTTTAGTCTTTCTCGGTATCGCCTCGATCTTTCAGCTGGGGTAAGAGGTTTTTTTGGTTTGGAGCTAAGCGATACACTTTCTGGAAGATAAAGTATCATATTTGAGCATTTATCAAAAAAAAATATAAATTTTGAGATAATAAATAAAATAATTAATATAAAATTAGCAAAATCTATAAATACAGCTCGAAGGCGGAGAATTAATCTTGTAGTGTTCACCTTCATTTGTTTAGTCGAAACCATTAACAAAAAGTTTTTAAACTTAAAGCAATATTCCTAACTTACAAAAGATATAATTACCTTAAAATAATAGCAGTTATCTTTCCTTTCCGTCCCTATACACAACTCTTGTTTAAATCTACTTTAATACACTATATTTTTTATACCACCGGGAGCCACTGGAAATACCTTCTGCGTACCAGACGCCCGGCAACGTACTTGGGAGCGACGAAATTAAAGGAATAAAAACTATGTTTATTTGGATCAATATAATAAATTTTAATTCACATAAATATATAAAAGACACGTCAGACATTAACACATAAACCCACTTCTATTTACCCGAATTATCCCACCACCAATAACTTAATAATTGTAAGTAAGTAAATAAATACTATTTATTGTACACAATAGAGAAACAAATAGTTTATACAAGCCTTAAAAAAATATAATGTAAAACATGTGGCCTTATTGCTAAAGAGCAATCTCTTCCAGGCAACCTTGGTATGGAATGAAAG
Source organism: Nudaria mundana (assembly GCA_963556515.1). NCBI lineage: Eukaryota > Metazoa > Arthropoda > Insecta > Lepidoptera > Erebidae > Nudaria > Nudaria mundana. Next base: position 7,446,742 of record OY748309.1, read on the forward strand.
TTACAAGAAATGACAGGGGCTGTGTACAATGTAATATAATTATATTTAAAAAACATAATAACATATACATATCATCACGCCTTTTTCCCCGAAGGGGTCGGCAGAGGTGTGCAAACACACCCATATCTCGCCAGCTATGTTAGGTCCCATGTAATAGGGGGCGAGCCTATTGCCATTTACCGGGCACAAGTTCCAGACTCTGGGATAATTATCTGGGTAAAATTCTAAAGAGAATTATACATTATCCACCAGACCCGGGAATAGAACCCGAGACCTCGAGCGTGACAGTCCGTACATAGTACCATTGTGCCACTGAGGTAGTCAAGGTATTTAAAAAACAATAAATTAATAGGATTTAAGAAGAGAGCAAAATGTAATTGTCGGACTGGAACCACTCGACAAGACGGTTCACCATATCAAAAGATTTGAGGTTACAAGCAAAAAAAACAGTTGAATTAAGTTCTCCTTTTTTGGAATTCGGTTGAAAATATATTTTTTTTGTAACAGATACATAACATCGTTTAAAAAATACTCCTTGTCGTTGCCGACTGGGAAGGTTCCCAGAATGCTGGCTGTGTTGCCACGTTGGATGGCAATACTTATTCTTTGGACCAGAAAATAGCCAGCATCGATTAAGCGTTTAGCAATGTTAAATGGCTCAAATATGTAATCACCTGCTAGGTTAGCATATTTACGCCGTTTGAGGCCTTCAGCCGATTTAGCAGCAGCGCCGGATGTGCCTTCCAAGCACATCCGGATGTGCTTGGAAGGTGTGAAGGTGTTAAGGTTAATTTAATTTCTTAATATATAAGTTTATTTATTTTGTTTTGTTACGGTTTGGATGTCTTTTTTTTTGTTCCCGCCACTTTTTTCTAATTATCGCCTTTTCCATTTCATTCATATCCTTCACTTTTCTGTACGCATAGTTTAATTTGCTTCTTGCTATATTTTTTTTCCTTTCCAATTCCAATTTTTCGGGATTCAGTTTTAGTCTTTCTCGGTATCGCCTCGATTTTTCAGCTGGGGTAAGAGGCTTTTTTGGTTTGAAGCTAAGCGATACACTTTCTGGAAGATATTGATCATATTTGAGCATTTATCAAAAAAATATACAAAATTTTGAGATAATAAATAAAATAATTAATATAAAATTAGCAAAATCTATAAATACAGCTCCAAGGCCGAGAATTAATCTTGTAGTGTTCACCTTCATTTGTTTAGTCGCAACCAATTACAAAAACTTTTTTCAAAACCTATAACAATATTCCTAACTTATCTTCCAGAATATCAGTTTATGTGAACAGTAGATAGAATACCCCTGTGAAATCTAAAACAGGAATAAAGAAAAGAAACATGGACACATGTATGGAACAGTAATATAAACAGAATACTAGTAACAAAATATGATTTATTAAGCTTAGTCTACACTGTCATTGCAAATAATAGATTAACTGTATCACTGTTAGCTCAGATTAGCGTTCATGCACACGACTACGCCTTCGCCTACGCGCCGCCTCCACCTCACTGGGTACTGGGTACTGCATATTCTAGTTGTGAACGGACCAAGGAATTATACAAGTATAGGTAAGACGGTTGGGTGAAGTTATTACTGAAGCGGACAATAAACCGTAATATCTTAAATAAAAGCCTTATAATTGTGTTGATAAGTGTATCTAAGTGCAATTTCCTGTCCAAAATGACACCCAATTCTTTGATCAATTCTAGTTTGTCTGTAATATTTTTTTGAAAGTAATCGACTTGCATTTATCAACACTAAGTTTGAGTATTCTTAACGCAGTAGTCTGAGAACCGGTCAAGATCTTGTTGTAATTTGTCATGGTCACATTCTTGTTCAATTCTATGATCAATTTTAAGTAAATAATTACCTAAAATCACAAATAATTGAATATAATACTGAACTGACAACCAATGAGAATTATGTGAAGCAATACCGGTCAGGTATATAAATAAATATTGTGTAACAGTATATGTAAGTGATGTTATACAACGATTATTGTCCCATGAAGTGTCATCAATTAGCAGTATAAATAATAACTTTCTGCTTGTAGAACAACACACACACTGTCCCTCGTGTTCTTCTTTATTAAATAATAAAAAACATTCGTTTTTTAAATAACCTATTTAAATCATAAGCAACTAGGTACATCATTTAATATATAATTAGTTGCTTGCATGTCCTAGTCGTAATCTTATATATAATGTCGCTGCTCTAACCTACTGAGCTAACGAGTCCCTTCCTAGTTGTAGAATAAAGTATTATTTTATTCTTAAAAGTAGGACACGCACATAGCAATACAAATATTTGTGTAAAAAGGAAAGGAAGATTAATTTACTTGAGATGGCAAAAAGCTGTAAGTGTAGAAAAATTAACTTACCACAGTTGTTCATCTTTCGTTGGTAAACGAAATATAGACACACCATTATCTGATATTATTACAACTTACGGAAGCAGACATAAATATGATGGACTCCAATGGAAAACACGATTTGTTTTCGTTTTAAGTGCAAATTTTAAGTACAAGTAGGCATCGTAGTGATTAAATACTCTTAGTAGATAATACAAACAAACAAATGCTTTCCATCCGTAAAGCAGGTCACAGATGAGATTGGGCGAGGGCCGGCATTCCCTGATCGTACGAACTGCCGGCAGTCCTCCTAGCCCAAATCGCCCGACCGTCTGGTCGACGAAAATCTTTTATAGCAGTGTTTGTAGACCACACACAATCGTGTTTCGACAAACGACCGACCCTGGAATTCGAGGTTTTATGTATTAGGTATTTAATGTCTTACGGCACTCCACTAATACATAGTTCTTTATACGTTTTTAAAGAAAAGCGTGAAATGAAAAAAAAACAACAATTAAAATACCAACAAAACTGTTTCGTGTTTTCTTAATTTTTTTATTTTTTTTTCCTTTTTGGCAAGCGGTGTCAGACTTGGTATCCGACGACTCTGCCACTAACAAAGGTGTAATGGTGAAGCGTGTGTTTATTTGGGTTTCAGTAAGCCCATTGAATTAGATTCGGTGAAGCACGTTTTGACCTGTTGCGGTTAGTAGGAACACTGAAACAATATACATAAATAAATATAGGTACAGCACAAATACAAAACACACACAAGGTGTGTATTCATAATTATAAATGGATAATACATTTAGGTACAAACGATTACATAAAAGTATGGTATAACACATAATAGTAAATATATACATATATAGACTGGAGATCTCATCATGAGTACGGATGGTGCTATCAGCCAGTTTCAGAGTTTAATACTATTGAGACGGATGAAGGACATTAAGAGAGCGAGGAGTTGTCATTTTCAAGAGAGTCATTTTCAAGAAGGGACGAATATTCTGCCCAATCAGGGTTGGATAGGTTGAACTTGAGGAGAGGAGGGGGTCTTTTCTCTATAAAGGATTTGGATGTAAGGGAGATAAGGATAGGAAAGTGATCACTGCCATGTTTCAGGCCTGTACATTGCCAATGAGCAGATGATGACAGATAGATAGATAAGAGAGATAGATCGACAGAGCAGAAAGCTAGATCCACACAGCTTTTGCGTTGGCCTGGGAGTGTCCTTTTGGTACGCGTACCATCATTCAGGACACACAGATTGAGGTCATCTAGAATTTCAACTATATATACGTATCACAGTGTTCAGAGCCGAATCTAAAGTGATGACCGTTAAAGTCTCCCATAACGAGCATAGATCCACTAAAATTGCTTAAAATCAGTTTCAAAATTGGAAGGAGGTTAGGGTGGGGGTGGGCAATATAGACAGATATCACTGAGATATCCTCTATCTTGGCGGCAATAAAGTTTATTTCTTGAGATAAGACAGTTGGGGACAGGGAGATGAGTGGAATGTTACGGTTAATAAGGAGGGCAGACCCCCCATAGCCATCCGGTCTATCACATCTAAGGGTATTGAATTGCGATAGACGGAAGCTAAGATCTGAGGTTAGCCAGGTTTCGGCTATGGAGCATACTTGGGGTTTGTATTTATTTATTAAATGTGAGAGCTCATGTTTTTTATGTAGAATGCTCCTCATATTCCACTGTAGGAAAGTTAGAGGGGGGCCATTTTGTAGGTTGGTTAGGAGGGAAATTAGGGTTTGGGCAACGTTGGTCGGTATGTTATTGCTAGATGATATAAAAGAAGATATGATTTGGATTAATAAGTCTATGATGGGGCGAGAGTGGACAGGAATATTTTGAGAGGAAGGATTGAGCGCGCAGCCATTAGGCTGAAAAGATTGAGGGGGGGAGACTAGACGTTGATGAGTACTTTTGTCATATGAGTTTGGAAGAGGGGCATGGGACTTAGGTTTTAAGGTTATTGTACAGGACTTGGTTGTGGAGAGGGAGATTTAACTATATCTGCATAGGAAGAGTTGTATTGGGGAATTTCTCTACTAGCTTCTATGTAGGATACATTTTTTGGGCCATCACAGTTTTTATTGCTTTTTGCCGTTCGAATTCTGAGCATTTGGTATAGCTTGCATAGTGGTTTTTTTTGCAATTTGCACACTTAACCTCGCTCTCTGGAATGAAGCACGCCTTACCTTCATGATCGAGACTGCATTTAAAACATTTTGGCTTACTGCTTCTGCATTGGGCCTCGACATGACCAAACATACAACATTTTCGGCACATTATGGTTGGGTATATATATATATATATATCTACCGGGAGAGATGTATAGCAGCAATATATCTTGCTAGATAGGGACTGACCATCAAATGTGATAACGCAAGTTTCAGTATCTTTCCATTCGGGAGTCCCCTCCGTGAAGATCTTCTTCTTCATACGCCTTATTTTTAAAATTTCCCCACAACCTGCAGGGGTAGATATGTGAGTTTTTGCATCTTCTTCCGACATGTCAATAGGGATGCCTTTGACGACACCCATGCGAGTTATGTGGAACGACGGAATGAACGCTTCTAAGTTGTTTAGTGACAGGACCGGATTAAGTAGGAATGAGTTGGCATCTTGCGGAGAGGTAAACTCCACAGACACTCGGTTTCTACCTACCTTCTTAACACTTATATTTCTTCAAGAAGAGACCAAAAGTGACAGGATGTAGAGTAGTGCCTGCATTGGGTTGGGTTTCTATACGAGCTACATGTACTATGAATGGCTTTTGGTCCCTCTCTATACAGAGAGGGACCATACACATACAGAGACAGAGACCATACATATACACATACATACCTAACATACATACAGAGGGAGTATACACTTATTGCGGGAAAAGGAGCTTTTAAGCTGTTTGAGCGGGGTGGGATTAGTTGATCCGTCATCACCATGGCGCTTTCGCGAAGAATCGGCTACACTACAAGCTACTTCCGCGAGTTGGGATAGGGGATTGGTAGGGGTGGACATTGAGACATCTGGAAAACCTGTTTCCTGTTCCTGTTTAAGGAGAAGAGAAAATAGGAGTAGGGATATCGGGAGGATCAGGGGGCTTTTCCCTATCCATCTTCGAAACGGTTTAACATTAAAATATGGGACAAACACAATACCTTAAGCCACCGAAACGATCACAAAACAACACAAAACGTTAGTTATTTTACAAAATAGGTCAAAATCAATCACTTATACCACAAAAAACACTCAAAAACCGATCACTAACAAGACACACGTGAGCAGTCTGTCGCAACTACATACAAAAAAAAACTATTATGAAACGGGGATAAATTTTAATGGCTCAATATTTGTCAAAACGGATTTTCATGGCCAGATTTCCTATGGATGAGAACAATTACACCGGAAGATAACAAAATATATAACTACGTAGCATGAAAGAATGATGGAAAGACAAATTATCGTTCAAAACATTTGATAAATGTGTTTTTGTGTTCGAACGTGATGTAAAACCTTATCTTCATAACTAGGTAATCGCTGGAATGCGGGCAGTTACATCCAAATAATTAAGACGGAGAACCCTACCTAACCTCTAAAAAATATAATTCAATTTTCAACAATGACGCGAGCCAACGAATCCGCGAATTGTTCAAGTGTAATGATAAAGATGCAAAGGTGACCTGATTCCTGTCGGCCTATAAGCTAAGTATATCAAATGAGTTCTGTTTAGTGTCTTAGCTGCATGTTATAGTTGGTAGAAGCTTGATGATAAAGTTGCGGGGTAGGTTGACTTGTAATTTAAAGCTATTGCTCTGATAATTTACTTGTCAGCACATTGCAATAACCTTTCTAGCTCATTCTCATTATATTGTATGGATGGATGGAAAGTAACCTCCATCCAACCGTGAAAGTAAGTTTGACCCGTTAAAGTGATACTGAATTGAGTAACCTGTTGAGACTAATAGAATTGTAAAGAGACTAAAGAAAGAGAGTGTGAGTTTCATGTAACTTACTTAATTGGGGATGGATTGAGACGTCCTATGTTCATCTAGGCGCCAAGTAAAGAGATGAGGGTCGTCCTTAAAGAGTGTTGGGGACGTCCTTAAAGTAATGTGAGCGGCTTCCTGTGACGGTAATGTGACCCCCATCAGGACCGCCAGATCAGAGTGAGGAGACGTCCTCAAAGTAGAGTACGGACGGCTTCCTCTGATGTGATGTATTGAATCCACAGCAGGGCCGTCCGACCATTAAGTAGAGTGAAAGAGTTGTACAGTAAAGTGTAGACGGCCTCCGATGATCCACCAGGACCGTCTGACCATTGTGTATAGTATAAAGTGAGTATAGTAACTTACTTGCCCTTAGATAAATCATTCCCTGGTTCATTCAATTGTATGCTAAAGAGAAAAGCCTAACCCTTCCTTTTACCTAAAGAAAATATGAAACCAGGTTTACCATAGTTTAGAATGTAGGATACTTAGACAAGTGACAATGGTTGCTTGAGCTCTAATTTATACTTACAGAAAGGAGAACAAGAGGGACTGTTGGGTGCTATGGACTAAGGATGTATTGGAGGCTCAGATAACCGGATCATCATTACACAATAGAAGCGAAGCAGATTGTAGATTATATAAAACCTTTTAGCCTACTAAAGTGAGTTTTAAATAAAAAGGGTCATAATGTTACACAGTCACCAATACTACGAGCTGCAGAATATTGATTGAAGAAGAAATTACAAATATTTTTAATATACATGTAATGTTTTTAAATAAATATTTAATTTCATGAACTTATCATTTTAAAACCCAATCTGAGCCTATACTCCGTTTTTTAATTAAATGTACTGCCTCCGGGAAATTGAACGCTTATTCATTTTTAACATGTAACTTGTATGACGCAGTACTTTAGTTGAAAAATGGAGTATAGCGTCTGCGAAAATATAAAATTATTAAAAAAAAAGTACCTACGGACCACTGCGTTGATAAATAAAATAATATTAAGTGGCACATCTCTATTTTTCCCTTATGTTGGCGACTCTGTATGTGTAACATTTGTTAGGTTGGCTACATAACGTTATCCCTGATTTGACATTTTGTAAGATTATTTTGCACTATGGGAGTCCCGTCTCTTCTTACGTAGTATTGTATTCTCTTTGCGCGTGAGTAGGTACAAAAACAGCGTCGTCTTGACAGTCTCTTAATTTTTTTAAATATTTATTTTTCTTTTTGGCAAGTGGTGTCAGACTTGATATCCGACGACTCTGCCAATAACAAACGTGTGAATGTGCGAATGATGAATGAAGATGAAGCGTATGTTTATTTGGTTTTTTTTTTCTTGCGCATCTTTGCCGATGGCAAAGCCTACTCTAACACACATTTCTTGTCTAGGCTAACTAAATAGGAGTAGGTGGAACGCGGCCGTGTCCTTCTGCGAGCAAGTCGTGCTCGTGAAGGAGGCGGCCGAGAGAGAGAGGGAGCGTACCCTCCCCGCAGAGTTCCGTAGTCAGCGGCGAGGGCGCCGCAGACACTACTACGCTCAAGACCATCGACCTCCATGATCGGGGCCTGAGGACGGCGGGATCGCCACCCGTCGTCCTTACAGAAGCAGGCTAGAAGGGTTGCGTGCTGCGAGGCCTTTGCCCCATAGCACGCAACCAGATTCACTCACTGACGCGGGATAAAACCCTACCCCAACGACGCGGGATTATCATCCCGACCAAACCCCCGCAGAGACCACAGAGGTGGTCAAAGTCCTCCGGGTGCCACTGGAAATACGTTCTGCTTGTAACCAGAGACGCCCGGCAACGGACGTTAGAGCGGCGGAACTAAAAAAAAAAGGCTAACTAAATAGGAGCGATAACCCTAACAGGGCTCCTTCACTATTAACTATTCTTAATCTATCATCTTTCATTCTAGTTCCCTATTAACATGCAATTTTTGCTTTCATTCCGCTCGCACTTTCACGCTATTCCTTTCATTCTCATACTGGCTGGATTTTCAGGGTATATGCGCTTTATTTCAAATGTTACATTTTTACTTAAACTATATTCTTATAAATAACGTGTTTTTGTCAATTTTTGTTTTTCCTTATTACTTCTTATTCTAACATTTTAACAATTTTTCTTATATTTTTCATTCTTAACACTAATTTCAACAATATTCTTAATACTTCTTTAAACTTTCGCGTTTTGTACACATTATAAACTTAAGACTAACGGGTATTTTACGCGATTATTGAGATATATACATACCTCTTTATTACCCGACGTTTCGGCCCCGTTACAAGAGCCGTGGTCACGGGTGGACTGCCTTCAGCTCATCGTCGTCTTCGTGAAGTGCGGGTTTGTTCAACTACCCTCACTTCGTGGTCACTAACTATTGTGTTCGGAGAGAGATCAGCAAGCGGGCGTTCGGTGAGGTGGCGAGTACATTTGCTGATCACCGGATTCCACGACGTAGATAGTCGATATCCATCTTCCCGGTCAAAGTTGGGATACTTTTTTATTTCGACGGCTTCCCGCACTATCCTGGAGTAATAGTGTCCGTCAATGGATAGGACTTGTGGCTTGTGGAGTTCAATCCAGTGGTTGGGACCCGATTCCAACAAATGCTCGGCAATCGCAGACTTGTTTATTTGGCGGTTTTTTACAGCTGTGATGTGTTCTTTGACCCTCTCAGCGATAGTACGTTTGGTCTGTCCGATGTATGAACTACCACAGCTGCAGTCTAACTTATAAACACCCGGTGTCTGTAGAGGAATGGTATCTTTAGGGGTTCGCAGGTGGTTTACGACTTTGGAGTGTGGCCTATATACAGTCTTAATGGAGTATCTTTGTTGTACTGTTCCAATTTTGTCCGTCACTCCTTTCACGTACGGCATAGATGCTGGTGCTCTGCTTACTCCCAAGGGTTGTACCTTGTTCCTTTCACGGTGTTGTGTATGTCCCTGATACCCGTTCTGCTTCAACACTTCCTGAACATGAGCGAGGTCTTTCTGTAAGTGTTCAGGGTCGCAAAGATCATAGGCTCGACTTACCAGCGACACCGCAACGGATCTCAAGTGTCGCGGATGATGATGTGAACCGGCATTCAGGTACTTGTCCGTGTGTGTGGGTTTGCGGTACACAGTGTGTCCGAGAGAACCACTCTCTCTCACTGTTAGTTTGACATCGAGAAAAGCCAATGATCTGTCCAACTCCATTTCATGAGTAAACCGAATGTTCCGATGTATGGAGTTCAAGGGGCTTAAAAATTATTCTACTTCTATTGGGCCCCCTCTCATAATACAGAAGACATCATCCACATATCGCTTCCACAGTTTCACCTGTGCTAACTGCATGTCTATGGAATCTTCAATGTGTTCCATCCAAATGTTTGCCATCACCGGTGCTACAGGGCCACCCATGGCCACTCCGTCGATTTGGAGGTAATACTGTCCACCATAAAGAAAATAATTACCCTCTAGGCAATGTCTAAGTAGAACAATGTATTTGTTGGACAGACCATTGTCCTTCAGTTTCTTCTCGATGACCTCAAGGCAATCTTGAACGGGAACGTTGGTGAAGAATGACTCCACGTCGAAACTCACCATCACATCATCCGGTTCCACTTTCACGCTCTTGATTATGTCTACAAAATGCCGAGAGTCTTTAACGAAGGATGTGGTGTTACCTACTAATGGTTGCAGTACCTTGACTGTGTGTTTCGCCAAATAATACGTTGGTGAGTTGATTTGACTCGCAATAGGGCGCAAAGGTACATTCTCCTTATGGACTTTAGGCAAACCATATAGCTTTGGTGGTTGGACCGCCATAGGTCTATGTAGACGCTCAAACTCAACAACTCAACAACTTGTCAAACAGTTCCTCGTGGTCCTTAATAACCGCACGTATACGTTTGGTGACTCTGGCCGTCGGGTTATAAGTCACTGGTTTGTAAACTGCATGCATCAACCGGTGATCAGCAAATGTACTCGCCACCTAACCGAACGCCCGCTTGCTGATACTATCAGTGTGGTATGCCGTAGTGGCTCTCCGAACACAATAGTTAGTGACCACGAAGTGAGGGTAGTTGAACAAACCCGCACTTCACGAAGACGACGCTGAGCTGAAGGCAGTCCACCCGTGACCACGGCTCTTTTAACAGGGCCGAAACGTCGGGTAATAAAGAGGTATGTATATATCTCAATAATCGCGTAAAAGACCCGTTAGTCTTAAGTTGTAATATTCTTAATAATCTTAACTTTTATTTTTCCGTTTGAACAGAATAACCTATTAATCTAATAATTAACTTTTTATCTAATATTGTATATTGTTTCTTATTATTTATACATTATAATATTTGCTTTTTTAAGTATTTGTTGTCCAATATTTTACATAATATTGTTACATACTACTATTTTCCTCCGTTTCTCTTATATACTATTTTTATTATTTTTACACTGTATTTCAAAAATTCTTCCCTATATTCTTTTAACATTTTAGGTAGGTTAGACATGTTCAGATTGACATTATTTTTTGAGTTCAAAATTTAAGCGATCACTCATATGGACTGGGCACTCTAGAAGTAGATGTGTAATGGTCTCGTGAGCGTCCGGGTCGTAGGCGCACGATGGGCTCGCCTTACACCTGAAACGACTCGACCGTTGTCGCGGCTGTGTCTGGAGTGCGAGCGGCTAGGGGCTTTTTGATCTGCATCCATTCTTGTAAGCTCGAAATAGAACAGAAGAAATCTTTCATTAGCTATACTTAGCACAGAAAATGTAAAATATTTCGAAAACTAGACGTCCTAGCTAAAAAATGACCAAAATTTTGACCCCCTTTATAAATTCCCCGTCCTATTTTAATTTTCTACACATTGCAGGAATTTTTTTTGGGGGTACCCAGTTATTTATATTTTATTATTTTTTTTTTTATAAAAGTTTGATTATCCAAGAGTCCCTGGAGAATATAAATACTATACATCCCGACCACATGTATTTCACATCCACGTTATTGCCAGTAAATTCGTTGGCATAAGGGTTAATTTCAACATTTGCCATTTATTTTATCATATCGGTGAACTTTTTCATATATGTATTTATTGAACTTTTTTCAGGTTTTATGTAATCTTTAGGATACTAAATATTCCCAAATTTAATATCATCAACGTAACATTTAAGACTAAGGAGAAAATTCAGTTTGAATTCAGGTTTCCACCGATATGACAAACCGACACCGATTATTTGTTCACCGATATGATAAGTTTATCCACCGAAATGATATACATATCCAGCGATATGATAATCTTTCCACCTTTGAACATCAAAAAGGAAATAGTTAGATGGTACCTATATATATTTACAAGGGTGACTTAGAACTGTAGATCTGAACTGAGGGTCTTTTGTAAGTAGATTGTGATCTACTTACAAAAGACCCTCAGTTCCTCCAACGAGAACTGAGTTCTTAGAAATATATTTTTGAATATACCTATTTTGTTATATTTACTTTCTTCTTTCCTTCTTTTATTATATTTACTATAGGTACCTACTTAGAATAAAAAAAAGAATGTTTATTTTATTATCATTCTTTGCATTAAAATAAAGTACTTATTTAAGATATCAAAAATCTCTTATAGGTGCTGAAATGACCATGGTGCTGAAATGATCGGCACCATGGTCATTTCAGCACCTCGGTCATAACGCCCCGAAAGGGGTTAAAATTGCACAATACACAGTTATTACTGTGGACGATTCAGCTAATTGTTTTGCCGTGTGTAGGTACACTTAAAACATTGTACCCTTCTAGGTTTGACAATAATAAGAATACTTAACAAAATGACACGGGATCTACCGATTTGATAAAACGACTCACCGAGATGACAAAATGATCAACCGAAATGATAAAGCAATCCACCGATGTGACAAAACTGTGCGTTGATCATGAATCAAAACACCGATATTAGAAATATTGGATGGAACCAGGCGTTACTTGGCGAAAATCCATGACAAAGCAATGGTAAGTAAAATATAAAAAAAAAATGTTTTAAACTTTTTAAATTTGTAATAGCATTGTTTTCCGCAGAATTAAAAAAGACAACAAAACGTCGACAATTGTTTCGCCTCTAAACGAGGCATTATCAAGACTGTCTCAGAGAGAACAGCAAAAATTGTGGTTAGAACATAATTATTTGCTTATAAGTAAACGTGTGCAAATTTCATTATCGCGATGTAGGATTTTTCACAATAACTAACGTGGGTAGAAACCTCAGATCATGCTAACTAAGTACCAAAAATAGGTATTCAACAATACAAGACTTTATCTTCTTAATTTTTAATAAATTGTGTAGAAATGCCAAATGACACATACAAACCAACAACCAACTAATGTGTCCGTCTGTTTACAACCAGATTAAGTAAGGGAGACGTGTGAAAATCTATTTGTTCATTGAGTAAGGTGTCCGCATCTCTTCTAACTATTTCTAGCCTTTCCCAAACACTCAGCTTGAACACTTTCTCACATAAGCGTAAAACTTTAAAGGTGTTACTATTGTTCAAGGGGTGACCAGTGTCAAGGAGGTGCTTCGCGAAGAGGGACTTCTCGGGACAACCGTTGCGGAACGCCGCCATATGCTCCTTGTATCTGATCTCAAAGGACCTGCCCGTCTGCCCCACATACTTCATATCACATCCATCACAACTCAACAAATAAACACCCGATCTGCGTGAAACCGACACCGAGTCCTTGCCATTACACAGCTCCCTCAAGGTGTTCTGTGTTCTAAAAGCCACGAATATCCTATTTTCCCTCATGATCTTAGCTATACTATAACGTAAACAGATTAAGTAAGGGAGATGTGTGAAAATCTATTTGTTCGTTGAGTAAGGTGTCCGCATCTCTTCTAACTATTTCTAGCCTTTCCCAAACACTTAACTTGAACCCTTTCTCACATAAACGTAAAACTTTAAAAGTGTTACTATTGTTCAAGGAATGACCAGTGTCAAGAAGATGCTTCGCGAAGAGGGATTTCTCAGGACAACCATTGCGGGACGCCGCTCTATGTTCCTTATATCTAATATCGAAGGACCTGCCAGTCTGTCCCACATACTTCAAACCACATTCATCACAACTCAACAAATAAACACCCGATCTGCGTGAAACCGACACCGAGTCCTTGCCATTACACAGTTCCCTCAAGGTGTTCTGTGTTCTAAAAGCCACAAATATCCTATTTTCCCTCATGATCTTAGCTATACTCAACGAGACGGGACCCACGAACGGCAAACAGGCAGTGTACTTCCTAGGTGGACCTTGAGTTGGATGCAATAAATGAAAACTAACGTTTCTGCGTTTTTTATTTAGTAATGAGTGGACCATACCTACGTTATAGCCATTACTGTGTGCTATATAACAAATGATAGACAATTCCTCATTAAATGCCTGTGGGCTCAACGGCACCGTCAGTAACCTGCTCAGTAAACTGTGGAAAGCTGCCATTTTATGTTGCCATGGGTGATTAGATGAGTAAGGGATAACAGTGTCTGTACATCTTGGTTTCATATATATGCAAAACTCATGAAAACCATTCCTCCTAGTAATTGAAAGGTCTAAGAAATTGAGAGTGGAATCTGACTCCTCCTCTAATGAAAAATCAATTCTAGGGTGTACTGAATTGAACTTGGAGACGAGGATGCTGAACTGACGCTTTGTTCCCGTCCAGCAGATGATAATGTCATCCACGTATCTAAAGTAGTACAAGACATGGACGTTCCCAACTATGTGGTTAGTCTCGAACGCATCCATAAATATTTCAGCTATTAATGGGCTCAGTGGCGACCCCATCGATAAACCATTTTTTTGCAGAAAAAATTGTTGTTAAACTGAAAATAATTCTGTGTCTCATACACAATCTTGTTAGGTTATAAATTTCTTCTATTTTATTAAAATTGATCCTTTTGATTGTTAATTTGTGTTTTAAAATATCTAAGACTTCATTGTAAGGTACGTTCGTGAATAAACTTTTCACTTTTATAGCAAGCTTCAGTTCAGCCTGGAACTTAGCTGTAGGATTGAAGGTTATGTGTTGAAAATCATCAGATAAAATGATGTCATTGACCCTTGCTATGTAGTCCACCCTAGGGATCAAAACCACGGTGTTGCCCTTATCAGCTTTGCTCAAAACCACATCCCCATCACTAAGTTTGTCGCGAATCGACTTTTGTACAGCCAATTCGGAGTTAAAAGTACCAGACAAACTAACAGAATCGATTTTTTGTGCTACCAATGCCTTTAACATTATGTCACCCTTATTTCTAATGATTGCCACCTCCGCATCCACTGTCAAAGGTTCTAAAGATTTTTTATTGTTAATTGATTTAGGTATGGAGTATTTTAAGCCTTTATTTAAAATGGGACACCTCGCTGTTGTTGAGATGAATATTAGAAAGGTTCTTGATTCTGGGGTAAAATGTATGATTACAAAACACCTGCTCCCTTCGGTCAAGAAGTTCACCTCTACCCACCCTTAGAAATATTTTTTTTTATGTATAAATTTAAACCGATATTAGATATAAGACACCGATTGATTTTTTCTTATCATTTCGGTGTAAATTATCACATCGGTGGTAATAAAGACCACCATTTACAGCGAAATGAGAACAGCGACGCAGACGTGAGAAATAACACACTTTTTAGAAAATTTTAAAAAATGCATAATATCTAGGATAATAAAATAAAATAAATCTAACTACTTTGCAAAATTCCGCCACATGCAAATTACCCAACTCTCATATTTATTCATGCACAAGTCCGCCCTCCAAACCCACTTAGGCCGAAAGAATAGAGAAATAATTTTGAAAATAGAATAAATATGAGAGTTGTGATATCGTGCAAAAAATAATAAAAAACCTCGACACGTGTTTCGCCCCCAACCAGGGGCATCATCAGGAGATGTTGATGGCTCGGCGCACGGCGACCGAAAGTTAATACTATCAGGCGTTACTTTTCGGAAGTCCATAGTTAAATAAAATAAATCTAACTACTTTGCAATATTCCGCCACATGCAAATTACCCAACTCTCGTATTTATTCATCTAGGATAAATTCAATAACAGTCAATTTGGCTAATTCACTTACTATCTCTGTTAGAACCAAATAACAATAATAAAACTACTCATTACACTTAAAAAATGCAATCACCGATATTATTAAATAATTGTCCGGGAGCAACTGAAATGGCGTACTTACGTTATTGGCGGGAAAATGCAGCGATTTGACAAAAGTCTATCCTAACTGCCCACTAGCACACATTAACGAGGGGAATAATATTGTGGTAGGGAGGGACGCTGTCGTACTCGTCGATGTAAAGTTAGGTTTAAATTACTTTTGTCCAGCGATATGAGAACATTTTGCAGGACAAGTACGTTTGTGCCTCTCAGTAATAATAATCGTTAGTTATGTAATAAATTATGCTAAATATTAATAATTTAACTAATATTCTTTGAAATAGAATAGGTTATATACTTAACTTACTTATGTTTATTATGGTATAAGCTTTTTTGTTTGTAAAAAAGTTGAGGGACAGCACCGATATGAAAAAATATAGGTTTATGTATTTATTTCTACCTTTATATATAGTCCTAGGCAAATTATATTTTTGCCACAACCCAATAACTACCTATTTAATACTAAAAAAAAATAATTCAGAACAATATTCCTTTTTTCAATTACTAATTTCACCGAAGACAAAAATCAAAGTCATTTGGGAAATTCACCCATAAGCATTTGATTGCTGTTACCAGCCACCAGAGAACATTCCTAATCAGTATAAAATTCAAACCAAAGTTCCAGTCGGGACAGATGTTATATGCCACAAAATCCGTCCGAGCTGGTAGAAGATAAATAAAATAAAATAACGTTTATTATCTTTGAAATTTTTAGAAAATTATTTAGATTCGTCAAAAGTTGGTGTGACTCTACCGAGGGTTCCAAAATGCAACGAGACTGAGAAGAGCCCTCAAGAAACTCAGTTCGGCTTTTTTCAAAATATTTCATCTTAAATCTAATACAGAGTTATTTAGAAAGGAGCAATTCGTGTTACAACCAGGCAGCCTTGTCATCTAAGAAATCATTAATACTATAATAAGCTTTATGGCACAATTTACGTTTTATTAGTTTTTTAAATTTACTAACAGATAAATTTGCTATTTCGGTTGTCAATGTATTGTACATTCGAATAAAGTTCCCCGCAAAAGAATTACTCACTTTATGAAGCCTAAATTTAGGAACAGCCAGTTTATCCTTATTTCTTAAGTTTAGATTATGATTATCACTATTTTTCACAAATTTACTTTTGTTCTTGTGGGTATACAATAAAATTTCATAAATATACTGTGAATACACTGTAAGGATGTTTATATGCTTAAACTTATCTCTTAATGACTCCCGAGACCCCATTCCATAGATAGTCCGGACAGCCCTCTTCTGCAACACAAAGAGGCATTCAAAATCGGCAGCGTTACCCCACAGTAGTATGCCATATGTCATGATACTGTGGAAGTAGCTGAAGTAGACAAGGCGCGCCGTTTTAATGTCTGTAAGTTGTCGGATCTTTTTAACAGCATAGGCTGCTGAACTAAGCCTGGCCGAAATTTTCCCGATATGAGGCCCCCATTGCAATTTGGAGTCTAACGTTATGCCCAGAAAGACAGTGTCATCGACCAATTCTATTATATCATCCCTAACCTTAACACTGGTTTTAACAAGTCTTACATTAGGTAAGGTGAATCTTACACATTTAGTTTTATTTTCATTTAATAATAAATTATTAGCACAAAACCAGTGGACTATCCTAGAGAGGGCAATGTTTACATCGTCAAGTTCGCGCTGTCCACGTTTAACTTTAAATATTAAAGAAGTGTCATCAGCAAACAAAACTACCTCGTAGTCGTCTCTTATGAGGTGAGGGAGATCATTAATATATACTAGAAAAAGAAAAGGGCTCAAAATTGAACCCTGCGGTACCCCCATTGCTACAGGAGAACCAGGTGACTGTTTACCATTGATCACTACTTTCTGGACCCTATCACTTAAGTAAGAATTGACGAAATTCAAGGCCGTCCCCCGGATTCCGTAATGATCAAGTTTCTTAATTAAAGTCTGGTGTTGAACGCAATCGAAGGCCTTAGATAAGTCACAGTATACACCATAAGCATCATATGACTCATCCCAGGCCCTGTATATACACTCTAATAATCTCTCTTGGAGGGCGGACTTGTGCATGAATAAATACGAGAGTTGGGTAATTTGCATGTGGCGGAATATTGCAAAGTAGTTAGATTTATTTTATTTAACTATGGACTTCCGAAAAGTAACGCCTGATAGTATTAACTTTATAGTTTATTAACGTTAAAGTGATTTTGCATTTGATTAAGCATAATTTTTTCAAACATTTTACTAAATGTAGGTAGTACAGAAATGGGACGGAAATTGGACGGATCTGAAGTACTACCCGATTTAAACAGGGGAATTAATTTACGAGATTTCATTAAATCAGGGAACACACCACTATCAACACAATTATTAAATATTATTACTAGTTCAGGAGCAACCATTTCAATAAAATAATTTACTAAATACACAGAGATGCCCCAGAGGTCAGCTGTTTTCTTGATATTTAAAGATTTAAAAGTTTTTAAGATGGTGTTTATGTTAACTTTACTGAATTTAAATATAACGTTACAACAAGGAACGTTTGCTTTTAACAAAGATTCTGCAATGGGGGTTGAAGAGCCTAGGGTTTTTGTCAAATCTACAGGAATTCGGGAGAAAAAATAATCAAATTCGTTAGCGACCTCGAAGTCTGATGTTGTTATTTTACCATTTATATTAAGTTTAAAATTATTATCATTTAATTTTTGTTGACCTCTTTCCGCGTTTATAATTTTCCAAGTAGATTTAACTTTGTCTGCACTATTGAGAATTTTATCACTTATATATTTTGATTTAGCTGCTAAACAATCTGCTTTAAACTTTTTTGAATAAGTTTTAACATAATCTAGAAATTCAACTGATCTATTAAGCTGTCTTTCTGAGTATAGTTCATAAAGTTTTTGTCTACTTTTGTGTATACCCTCAGTGGCCCATTCACTGAAAGTAGGACTATCACTAATCATGACCTCCTTAGACTTGAATATGGAGTTGAACTCGTTGTAAAAAGAATCAAAAAATAATTTATACATTACATTTGGATCTAAGCCAGTGTCTAAGAATGGAATTTTATTGCAAAGTCCAACCCTCATACGTTCCAAGCGGCCACCAGTTATTGGTCTACATAATATTTTACGTTTTATAACTTTTTCTTTAGTGATTTTAAAAGATGCTATTTGCCCACAATGGTCTGAATCTAGCTTTTTTATAATACTTTTACTTTCTGGCAACATATCGCTGTATATATTATCCAGGCAAGTGGCTATTGTAGCACAATATCTAGTAGGCTCCAAAAATAAGTTTGTAAGATTGTGTGATTTAAATAAATTTAAAATATTATAACTCATAGGCGTTTTAACAAGTAAATCGACATTAAAATCACCACAAACTATTAGGTACTTATTAGTTTTTCCAAGTTTACATAGAACTTTGTCAATAAGTTCCTCAAATTCGCAAAAGGGCGAGGTTCCAGGTTCATACACGCATACTACTATGAATTGCTCCATTTCCACGCAAGACAGTTCGACTTTACACTCTAGAGAAAGAGACAATATCTTTCCGTTCTTTAAATTTAAGTTTTTTATTTAATAAAATCAAAGATCCCCCCCGTACTGTGGTCACCTGGAAGACACATGGTAAAACTATGAGTGCACCTCGATAAAGCATGGGACTCGAACCCACCGCCCATAAATCACAGCTATCCTATTTCCTAATAATAATAATATAGGTAGGTAGTATCAATTTTCTATGCGTTGATTATTTAAATCACTGATGAACACAAATTAGCTTACTTAATGGGGGCGTGTACTTATAGTTTTATTCCACTTCTGAAATGTCAGGTATTTCAGAAAGACACAACACCAAGTAGGGTTTTAACAATTGTTTATTCTCCCTGATAACTTCACATCCGGCAGTATGTGCGGTCTTATAATTACACACTCCAAACTTAGCCGAACAAAACTTATTAAGTGGAATCAAAACTTATTCAGTGCATCAAAACTTATTATTTGTAAACTTATTTAAGCTAAACTTATTATGATATATGAATATATTATAGCTAGACCAAACTTAAAAGGTGCTCTGCAAATAATTGAGCCACAGTAATGCGCTTGTCTCGACACAACCGTTCGCTACGACGTCTCGACAAGAAGTGCCCTCACTTTTTGAATTAAAATCCAATAGCTAGCCCAGTGCTGCCATTGTTGATTTAAAATTTCTGCTACAAAATAAGAAACCTTACAATTATTGCACATAAATAGAACGAATGTCACTGGGTGGAGTGTTGTACCTAGGTTAGAATCTGACTCTGTACGTGACACGTGGATGATAAATGGGCCTTTATCATCTGCCATATATTGATTACGCGAGATCTGCGTTCTGATGTGCTTTGAAGGCAGATTAGGCATATCGTTTACAGTACGCTTACGGGTTGCCGAGGGCCGATTGTCTGTAACACCGCATGCTACATCCGCGAATTGCGTCAGGGGGTTAGTTGGGGTTGTCGGATCTTGAAAGAAGGGAGGGGAGGAAAATATAGGGGTTGATGGAGCAGGAATATAGGGATCGGGAGGGTCAGGTGGTTTATTCCTATCCATGTTTGATCTGTAAGATTACAATTATGACCACTACTTACCTTTTCGTGTTAGTAGGGACAGCAAAATAATATATACAAACAATAACAAGTATCAAATCACCACAACTGTTAACAAAAACTCTAAAAAACTAAATTTTTTTCCGGACAAACGTGCTCACCAACCCACGACGCGATGCCAAAAAAACAAACTCCAGAGACAGTCTTGATCATGGACGTATGGTCTTGATAATGCCTCGTGAGTAGGTGAAACATATGTCGACGTTTAAAATGTCTTCTATTTAGCGAAATCATTGCAATAATTTTAAAAATTCAACATCATATTTCCATTGTTTTATCATGGACTTTCGCCAGGTAACGCCTGACTTCATTCTTTTAAAATGAATTATTAATTTTATTCGGATTGTTCATTAATTTGAATTATGTATTAAGGGCTAATGCGAGAAATTTCAAGCCATAAAAAAACTAATGACAAGGCGGTATGGTCAAAAGTCTATAGCCTGCCTTAGAAGGGCGAAAAACTGACAGTGTCAAGACTGGTCAAGACAGACTGTCAAGTGTCAAGGCAATTAGAAATTTGCATAGGTATATACATAGATTATTTGTTATAATTATAATTTCGACCCACAGTTAAAATCTCCTACGTTATTAGCTTTACTCACTGGTCATTGGCAAGTTGCTGCAAGTGCAAGCAGAGGCCATAACAAAGAATTGAATTGAATTGAATTAGATTATTTGTTTGATTATTGATAATTTGTTAAAATGATGTCTAACAAGACGGGTGTATTGATTGTTGCCTTAATATCTTTGTGAACTTTTGTGTACTTCGGCTTAAATAGCTTTACATTTCGGTGATAAAACCATGGCCAAGATAAAGTGCTCATATTTTAGATGTAAAAATACTTCTAAATCCGTGTCTATGTTCCGATTTCCGTATTTGGACACCCGCCGCTGTAATAAATGGTTAGAGAATTGTGGTAAGTAAATCATAATCTATTTTATAATGTATAGATAAACTATATACGTAAGTACATAATGATTTTATTAAAATCATCGTGCACGGAGCCTTTTCCCAACTCGGTTGGGTTCGGTTTTCCAGTCTAACTGCGATGCGGCTAAACTTCGTTATTTTCCGTGGACCGACTGCCATCTGACCTCTACGGCTCCCCAACACAGCTTGGGACTTTAGTTATCATAAAACATAATATAACCTCAAAACTAAGTAAGAGGTTTTATTATGTTTTAAGATGAACTCAAGTCTCAAGCTGTATTGTTATTGAGCGAAGCGAGCGTAGCTCCTTATCAGGTGACTCCAATACAACTCGATGTGAAATTGTTTCTCGACAACTACCTAACCGATTTTCATGATTTTTCACTCAAAAATCAAGCATTCTCAGGAGCAGGTTTTGTTCGAGACCGAATTCTGATTTAGGACCCTCAAAAAAAGTTAT
This sequence comes from Nudaria mundana, assembly GCA_963556515.1. Taxonomy (NCBI): domain Eukaryota; kingdom Metazoa; phylum Arthropoda; class Insecta; order Lepidoptera; family Erebidae; genus Nudaria; species Nudaria mundana. The sequence continues at coordinate 7,468,350 of OY748309.1, forward strand.
TGACCAAAAATATGTCAACAACCGAATTTCATGATTTTTTCACTCAAAAATCAAGCTTTCTCAGGTGCTGGTTTTGTTCGAGACCGATTTTTTTATTTAGGACTCACTACTTTTTTTTTTTTTTCAACTTTGCGAGACCGCGGCCCCTAACAATGTCCATTGCTGCGGGCGTCTCTGGTGACACTAAGATATTTCCAGTGGCGCCTGGCGGACATTGGCCACGCGTGTGGCCTCTTCGGGGGTTTGGTCGGAATGAAAATCCCGCGTCGTAGGAGTTGGGTTTTATCCCGCGTCGGTGAGTAAATCTGCTTCTGTAAGGACGGCGGGTAGCTAACCCGCCGTCCTCGGGCCCCGATCATGGAGGTCGATGGTCCTGGGCGTAGATGAGCCTGCGGCGCCCTGGCCGCTGACTGCGGAACTCAGCGGGGAGGGTACACTCCCTCTCCCTCTCGGCCGCGTTTTTCGCGAGCATGGCTTGCTCGCGGAAGGAAACGGCCGCATTCCAACTACTCGCGCTGGAGACCATGGCTTTTTTCCAGCGCGAGGATATCCACGCCCAGACCCACTACGAGGTCCCGGCGCTAACTCGCCCACGTTGTGCACTTCACCAACGTGTGGAGTGTCGTAGTCGGAAACCTCGCAGTGTTGACACCGGGGTGTGACCTCACGATGGATGCGAAACAGATAGCTACCGAAGCATCCATGCCCGGTAACGATCTGCGTCGCACGATACGTGAGGTCACCATGCAGCCACTCGTCCATGATCGGTCTCACCGCTCGCGATGACGGTGGTTCCCCACTTTTGTTGCTCGAGTCGCACCCTCCAAGTTTCCATGAGATTCTGGCGGAGTTGGGGCCGCTGGTCCTCGATTTCTCGATTCGCAGGCCTGTGGTCCCTCTCCAACGCCTCCTTGTGCCATTGAAACAATGACGCAAGGGCTCTCGCTTCCAGGTCTCATGGAGGGGACCCGGCTAAGATATATGAAGCCTCTCCGGAGATCGTGCCTGTTTAACAGAGTGGTCTGTTTAACAGAGTCGCGTTCACCCTGACCGCCAATCTATCCGCCCATACGGGAGCCCCGTAGAAGGCCATACTCCACACGATCCCCAGATACAGTGTCCTGCAGGAGTTTTTGCGGTTTCTAAGTCAAAATTCGGTCCCGAACAAAACCTGCTCCTTATAGATTGATAAATGCCTTAATAGAAATAGTCGCTTCGCTCAATTGCATGCTGCAGCGCAGTACCACGGCAGCGACCGCAGCTCCTAGTTTGCTTATTGTATACTTCCGTGAGACCTCCACAACCCATAGGTGATATATTTCATATGTGATTATTCTGTAGTAAGAGCAGTCGGATATTGTATAATTGCTGTATGTATGATGTAATGTACAACAACAACATGTAATTTTACACAAATTTTTCACCTCATCGAACCATAATATCTACGATTATTGAATGCAATAAACCGGTATTGTGTACTGAACTCTTTCTATACCAATCCTATCAAGTAAATTAATTTGACCCAAGTACTACCATGTTAAATAATAATATACATAATTATGTACTAAAAATATTTACGCTACAAACACTACACTCTACACTCCACGTCATTGCCAACTGGGTAGATTCCCAGAATGCTGGCTGTGTTATTCATGATACTTCTTCATATTCTTTTCAGGTAATAAGACCATTGATCACCTACCACCAGAAAAACTGAGGTCGCGGTACTTGTGTATTGATCATTTTGATAAAAAGTATCTTTCTAAAAAGAATGGTCAAAGAAAACGCATCACTAAACTTGCTATACCCATGCCATACCAAAGTCAAGAACCTCAGAGACACACAGGTCCTTCTTCAGATATGCATTTTTAACTGACTTCTAAAAACTTTGTTACCTCATGACTGGTTGAACCGATTTTTTATTTTTATTTGGTCCCGTTCTGACACTTATTTGGGCCCGTTGCGGTTATTGCAATTGGTTTTTTATAGTAACAACTGAGTAATTTATTTTTCTTAAAATATGTAAGGCTATGTTGATATTTTTCTCAAAAAACAAAGGTCTTATTTCAGAATGATATAAAATGCTTTATTTTTTGGAAATTGTGAGTACACACTTTGTGTTTAACAGATATACAATGTGCCGAAAATGGCAATATCACAGAATAGAATAAACGGAATGTACATAGATTCAGTTAAGATTGGTTGCGGTTGCGCCACTACACTTCACTGGCCGATTGTCGCGTACGCGGAGAGACTGGAAACGTTTACACACACGCGCACAGTCAGTGGACAATCTTAGACTTAGTGTGACGCACGTTGTTTTTATGCAATTTTGCATGGTTGTTAGGAAGCTGAATTCTGTTTGTTCTACTCTGTCTCTATTACGTAAGACCAACGAAGAAAATAGCGGCATACACTACTACTATCACTGGACTATCTTGTATATAAAAGTGACTCCCTTTTTTTCTGGTCATGCGTGAACGACTGGACCGATTTCGCTAAGCCTTTTTTTGTTTTCGTTATTATCAGCAGGTTCTTATGAAAAAAAAATGCGTTACGAAGTTCGCCGGGACGGCTAGTTTCTTATGAAAACACATAATTCTTTGACCAATCAAATTTCAATAGCATAATAAAAGAGGCTCATTATACAATAAAAGTTCATTTTTAAAAATCCAAGTTCTGATAAAACGTGTTCATTGCATTCCATACCTAGTAAAAAGGTGCTCATCATATGAAACCACGCTAGAATGGGCTGATTGCAACGTTTGTAACAAAGAACGCGCTCATAGTCCGCCATCTTAATTTTTGTGTCATATAATTGTCAGCTGTCAGTCCTTTCCTTGTCAAAAAATTACGTTGTGTAGGAACGTAGTGCATTAAATTTTTGGTTGTTTATTTTAAAATGAGCAATAATAATAGTGATTGTGATGAAAATTACGTTTATAAGACCACTAAAAAGAGAAAGTCACACGGTCGTAGGTCTGAAGTGTTAAAAAAGTTAAAATTATCGAGTCATGAACCCGGTCCAGCCTGTGGTTGCAGATTGGGATGTTTCGATAAGATTCCTAAGCAATCAAGAACCCAAATACTTCAGAATTTCAATTTACTAGCATCCCATGATGCCCAGAATAGCTATTTGAGTGGATTAATCTCAGTTCTCCCAGTTAATAGACCGTCTAAGAAAGAAGGAGTATTACATTACGACGCTGTGTACAAGTACAGAGTACTTGCTATGATTGATTCGGATATACAAGAAATTACTATTTGCAAAAAAGCTTTCATGTCGATACACGGAATAACAAGAAAAAAAGTAGAATATTTAGTAGCAAGTTTGAAGAAAACTGGATGTGCTGCAGTTGATAAGAGAGGAAAACATAACAGTCATGTAAAACTCAACGATTGTGTCAAAAGTTTGATTAGAGAGCATATAAATTCATTTAAAGGTAATGTCTCATCATTTTTATAAAATTATAATAGTTACAATGTTTTGTACAATTATTTCTATAAATAAAATAATATTTTTATCTTTTGTTTTAGGCCGATCCAGTCATTTGCCTGAAGACTTGAATGTTAAAAAAATGCATGCAATGTTCCTTCAAGATAATCAAGTTGTATCTGTATCCTACGAAACTTATAGAAATATTTTTTGGAATGATTTTAACATTGCTTTCGGTGATCCTCGTACAGATACATGCAGCATTTGTGATGAATTTATTGCAAAAACAAAAGCATTGGAGGCTAAGAAGGAGTCATCCACAGATACAATTGCCAAATCCACATTGGATCAGGAAATTTTGAATCTTTCAAATCAAAATAAACTACATAAGCTACAAGCAAGCACCTTTTACCACAGAAAACGGATGGCAAGATTACAAAGCAGAGAAGCAGGCAGCTCAATGGAGGCAATATGGTTTGATTATGGTAAAAATCTCTTTGCTCCTAACATACAAACAAATGATACTTATTATAAACGACAGCTATCTGTCTTTGCTTTCAATGTGCATGTATTAAATTCATCACAAAGCATCTTTTATTTGTATCCTGAAACAGAAGATAAAAAAGGGAGTGATGATGTATGCTCGCTTGGCCATCACTATGTATCTACATAAAGCCTACCACAACTCACCTTCAAATATTTTGTGAGTACATCATGAGAAAAAGCTACAAAAGAGTACTACGACATTATACCTACATGATTTGATTTACACTGACCACATTATGACATGTCGTTGGATGTGGTTGAACGCAACTACAACTCAATGCACCGACTTCTATAATATATATATTTCACTAAGCGAGTGAAGGGATTTAGGTATTTGCGGAGCGCGTGGCTGGTTGCCTTTTAGGTTACCTCTGGCGCTGGGCAAAAATCCAGGTCCGAACGCTGAATTGCAATACCGAACAACGTTTCCTTGTCCCGCACCGCGAACTAGTTCAGAGTAACTAGTTCTTATGTGCGGGAAAAATCAAGCATTACCTTGACATTGGCGAAAACACCGATGGAGCCACGTTTTTAAAAAAGAAGAAGAAGCGAGTGAAGTGAAGTCTACATTTTGAGACTGGAAAATTTTGCTTTCGTCTGTGTGTGTTCCGGGCTAGTGGCCACATGTTTTATCCAATCTCCACAAAACTTCGTGAGAATTTTTTGATCGAGGGGAAAAGCCCTAAAAATTTTTTTTTTCTGTTCGGCCATAAATAGGCGCCCCCTAGTAGTAGTTACTACAACGCAACTGCCAAAAGATGCATCAACACTCTTCACACGCAGATATCCACTTTGGCGTTGCGATGTCGTGTCCTTGTCGTACGTTGACATAGAGCCTAATACCGCCTCTGTCTACCCCTTTGGAGATACGTGATCATCTTTGTTTTTAAACAATAGCCTTCGTTCAAATATTGTTCTAGACCAATCAACAAGCGAGCAAAACTACTCGTCTCGGAGTTATGGTCAAAGAAAGTTTCTGAGGAAAAAAATAGGACTACATAATCTGTATGTACCCTCTCTATGTTCTTTAATTATTATTGTCTAATTAAACTAATATTTATAACTAGCAGTCGTCCGCTTGGCAAATTATATTTAAAATAAAAACCTTCCTCATAATCCGTTGCGTATTTTTAAAGATCGAAGCATGCCTTTATCAAAGCTTTGTAGTTAGACCAGTCGGATTTTCAGCGACCACCAATATTACAAGATTTTTTTTTACAGTTTATGTATCGAGACTGACAGCTCTGAGAGTGATCACTCAGAATCTCCTGATAAGCCCAATGTGAGTTATTTAATACTTCTAAATATTTATTCATCTACTTTCATGTCCAAAAATTCGAATTATGGTTTCAGAAGTTGACATGTCATAAACATAGACTTTATATTACGTCAACTACTATAAAAAAATTTAAAGTTATTTTATGATACAGATTTTGTATGAGATTTTCTGCAAATCTGTATCGTAAAGTAACTTTTTTAACAGAACACTCGTAGGATACTATAAAGAAACTTGTCAAGGCTCGTTTCTTTAAAACCTACTCGTGTTCTAATACCCCTATTTATGTTAAACTTTCATAAACTACTATTAACATACATCTTTAAATGCAGTTATTTGGTTGCTGTTGATTGTGATTGAACATGTGTGTCATTTCATTTTCAGGACCCAGAAGTATTACACAGTACAACTAACACTGAAAGTATTGAGAATGGGATACCCGAGGTAAGAGTATTACCTATTAAATTCTGAAATCTTTACTAATATTATAACGCTATAGAGTTTGTTTGCTTGAATGCCCTGATAACAACTACTCATCATCATCCTCCACAACCCATGGGCGATATCTAAGTTCTGTAGTTAGACCGCGAGGATTTTTGATTTAGGGCTCCAACTACCCCTAACGAATGCCATAGATGTTTGTATGATAACCGGGACCAACGGCTTAACGTGCTCTCCGAGGCACGGAGGGGTCTCAATGTCTTAAGAAATGGTCACCCAACTGGCCTGACTAGATCTTGCTTAACCTGTTCAATGTCGGTTACCACTAGACCACGAGCTTCTCAAGACAGGACCGAATTGCAAAAACATTTTTAATTGTAGTTATCGAGGAAGACATTGTTTCATTGCTTCATTACTTCTATTAATCGTAGCGTGACGTAGGTGAAAGAACTTTTAAAACTAATGGTCTAATGATATTGTTGCCTTCAATGCAAAAAAAAATCAAATCTTAACTTTGTATTGATCAAAGCAAGCGAGCAAGGTGTTTATATTTTGAGACTGGCAATTTGGCATTCGTCTGTCTGTCTGTATGTGTGTTTCGGAATCAAAAGGTTCCAGGCTTGGCATAACATTATTTACTGGTGCTTTTAACCTGGCTTTTATTCAAGATATCTGTGATTTGGTCGCCATATGTCGATCCTCAGCTTTTCCTTTCACACTCGCTTCATATATCTGTTTTGTCAGTCTCCTATCATCCATCCTCTCTACATGACCGAACCATCTAAGCATCCCTTTTTCAATCTTGGTCACTCTTCTGTCACACCACAATTTTCCCGTATCACGCTGTTCCTTACTTTATCTACTAACGTTACCCCAGCCATACTTCTCAAACTTCTCATTTCCACTGCATTTATTTTACTCTCATGCTTCTTCTGCCAAATCCAACATTCACTACCATACATTAGTGTAGGGACAAGCACTCCTCGATGTACAGCCATCCTTGCCTTGTGAGCAATGATTTTAAATACAATGGATTTCGGATCATCGCTCAAAAGTGTCCGAACTAAAAGAGAAACAAAACGCTAAAAGAGAAACAATCGCGCGCCAGTCTTGATTTTGACAACTGAACGACAACACGTTGCACAATGCCGTACTGTATTGTAAAAACGTGTAAAAACTACGAAAAAAAAGCAAATTGAAGACGGTGTATCATATTTTCAGTAAATAAGCTTTTGTTTTATTATTTGCAATTTATTATTTCACTTAAAATACAGTATTTCGTCGATAATAAATTAAAAGATAAAAGTAAATATTGCAATCCAGTCCAATACCGAAGTACCTATCTGTCTCTTTCGAACTCATCCCAAGCTCAGTAAAAAGAAAGAGACCATTTCATTTTCACTGAATAATGTACTAACAAAATGACCATTCAGATTTATTCGGATTACCGATAGCGATAAAACTATTTGGAACAAAGATTATAGTGGAGACGCCTTGGCTCTTTATGATTTTTTTTTCGTTATATGAACCAACATCTATTTCAGTTTTCCTCGGGATCCAGTACACTGTGCACAATGGAAAAATATTATTGCCCTAGCACGGCGAGAAGAATATTTTGATTCAAAAAATAACAATCTTGTTTGTTCGGCTCATTTTATGGACATAACAAAAAGAGGTCCGATCTTTATGAAACTTGTACAAGAATCCCTTGATTGAATGGAGGAGATAAGCCCAAAAATGTTTTTAATTTTCACAGGGTATCATTGTTTTGTCATAAATATAATTACACATGTCATTTTATTTCGTGTATGTACTGTTATTTTCTTTTTATTTGGATTCTCGGTAATGTATTCCCACGGGAATCGGGGCCGAGATAACTATATCTCGCGGGCGGAGTCACGGTGATCAGCTAGTAGCCAATAATTTCGTATCCCAAAAATTAACCATAAGATAAAAATAAATTAATGATGCGCAGTTTTAGCAACTAATTCAGTCACTTGAAACACGGCTATCTTGTAGTAGACGTAGCGACATAGCGTTATGAAAATAGTAATGAAAGCGGAAGAACTTTGACACCCGCAAGAAGTTTGGCATTTATAATATTATAATTAGTTAAATTCATTAATTCCCTTTTTGTTATTCATACACTACAGTTACTTATTATGAATCTGACTCGAAAAAAAAAATCTTTGTCAGTCGTTAATTAGTTTTTCAGCTTATTTCGTCTAACAATAAACAAGTAATTACAATTTATAAGATTATGGAATTTATTGTAGTCTTACATTAATTATTACGCCTACGTAGGGACATATCATGGAATCCTTAAAAGACTAACAAAATAAACCTACTCCATTGTTTCTATGTTCACGTAGTTCAAGTATAAGCTGCATAAGGTGAATTAGTCAGGCGGACAGATAGAAGCTACGTAATGCGATAAATTAGTGCAAACAAAAGTGAACACTATTCCGTTGAATCAAGGTTTAAATTTTAATATGAAATTTGTTTATATCTATGTATGCCTATGTATAATGTATAGGTCGACTCGGGACATTATTTTCTTGCGATTTGTTCTAGATCCTATGTCCGTTGTATTATAAGGTCTTTGCTTGTGAGACACGTTCTGGCTGTTAAAACAATTTTTACATGAAGGAAAAGCCCAAATAATATTTTTAATGTTTGCAAATTTACTTTTCGACCATATGAGTGACCACTAGTATAATAATTGTTACTTTACAGGCCAAAGCTATCATTGCCAGCGTATACTACTTTATGAAGAAAGAGTATAAAGTGCTTGAAAGGCATTTGTCCAAGTATTACCTCATTGACTTGAGTTTCTTCAGTGACATACTCAAACGAACTGCGGAAGCGACCGGCGTCAGTGTACATACAGTCGATGCTGTATTGATCGAAAGGCCTAGGAGACGTCCGAGGCGAACTAAATGTCCCGAAAATAATACTAATATTGCAGATTCAAGGTATGCAGACTTGCTTTACACCTTCACATTGCCAGTAATTTTGTTGTTCCCTCGTAAATTCCAAGAGTAAGGACAAATGTTACATACATCTAAATAGAATCTCTACATCTGGCGATTGTATTAATATTTAGAAACAGTTTAAAGCATGGGTTCGTTATCTAGTGGTAACCGACAATGTTAACACATTGCAATGGTTAAGCAACATTAGTCAGGCCGGTTTTAGGATGGGTGACCACTTCTTAAGACACTGAGACCCTCCATGCCTCGGAAAACACGTTAAGTCGTCGGTCCCGGTTGTCGTACAAACATCTATGGCAGTCGTTAGGGGTAGTTGGAGCACTAAATCACAAATCCTCGCGGTCTAACTACAGAACTTCGATACGCCCATGGGTTGTGGAGGTCAGATGGCAGTCGCTTCACGGAAAATATTCAAGTTCAGCCGAATCGCAGATAGACTAGAAAAGCCGACCTTAACCGAGTTGGGAAAAGGCTTGGTGGATGAAGAGTTTAAAGCAACCCACACATGACCAGATCGCGTGCAGACTTCGATCGTTCATACAGCCTGATGTTCAATTTACAACCTTACCGAGTAATGTTCTTTGCTAACTTCAACCTTATTGACTAAACAATCTGAGAATGCAGGCGGACTGATTGTTTTTGGGTTAAAGCTCTTTAAGTTAACTCTTAGCTTTTAAATACAAACTGTTTGTTTGTTCACAGTTTACCTAAAACTGAACCAGTGTCTGGGAGCGAAGATGAAAGTAATACACAGGATGTGTGAGTTTACAAGTTGTTAACTACCAAAGGAAAGGCCAAGCCTATTACCACAGATATACTATAGTGTTATGCGGCCAAACGATGTCCGCTCGTGTTACCGCAAAAAATTCCGCCCCGCCATTCGTTACGTATAACTCGTGTGTGATAAGTTGAGATCTGAGCGCTGTGATCTCAACGGTGTGTAGATATTTGTACAGATTCAAAAAAATACTAATAAGCCTCCGATTGAGACTATGCACTATTTTTAGTTGTAGCTGTTATTATTGTCGGTAACAGCGCAGCGTTTTATTATATTAATAACTAAAAGTGGTTCGAGTGCAAGTCTTATCTTATCACGTACGAGTAGTACTTCACTCGCGGGTGGGACGAGTGACGAGGCGAGTGAGTGGTCACAAGATGTTCCTCGCTGTTTCCCTCGTTATTCGTATATAAAGAAGTAATTATCTATCTTATGTTCTTGTCTCAAGGCTAACGGAGCCGGAAATATGGAAAATGGAAGTTGGGGAAACGGAAGAAGGTGGTCCAAGAGATGGGGAGGGGAGAAGAAATCAAGTAGAAGACCCTTTGTTTCAGAGGTGAGTTGAATTGACTATTGCTTGAGCGGGCAAAGAGTCTACATTTCAGAATTGGACAAAACCTTACACTTAAATTATTTTCTTTGGTGCCAATAGATGTAGTTCCCCAGGCTATGAAGAAACCCCTGATGCTGTACTGGACCCAATTAAATGTGAACCTCCAGAGGATAACCAACAACAGTGAGTCTTCATTAGTGTTGCATTCCCATTGTAAAGGTGGCAATTCCGATCTTGACTGCAGATTGCGAATGCACAAACAACGCGGCTGCGACTGCAAGACTGGTTTTCTATGTATTTATATAAATTTCTGTCTAAATGCCCCAACAGGTTGCATACGCAGTCAGCAGTCTGGATTGGAACCTTTAGGTAACTGACGCCGGTTTCCCCAATTTCCTCCGAAACTTAAGGGGAAAATTTACAAGACTGTCGTCAGACCTGCCGTTCTGTATGGACTTTCATGTGTTGCCGTAAAAGCGACGGATGAAAGAAAACTGCATGTAGCGGAGATGCGAAGATGGATGTGTGGTGTAACATGGATAGATAGAGTAAGGAACGAGTATATTAGAGGAAGTTTGAAAGTTGCACCAGTAAATGAAAAAGTGAGAAGCGAACGGCTATCATGGTATGGACATGTTATAAGAGAGAAAAGTAATGTGGTAAGAAAGGTGCAAAGTATGAATGTAGATGGCCTGAGAACTCGAAGTAGGCCCAAGAAAAGATGGATGGAATGCGTGAAAGAGGATATGAGCAGGAAAGGAGTGACTGAGGAGATGACGTGTGACAGGGATGTATGGAAGATGAAAACATGTTGCGCCGACCCCAAATAGTTGGGATAAGACGATGATGATGATGAGGAAACTGACGCCCGTCCATCCACCAGGTTCAAATCCATCCTAAGACTATCCTTTTCTATGTTCTCAATAGATGCAGCTCCCCAGGATATGAAGTAACCCCTGATGCTGTACTGGATCCTATCAAAAGTGAACCATCAGAATATGACCAACACCTGTAAGTATTTCCCGAGACTCTGGGCGATGTGTTCGCGTGGCAATTGGGAATAAGAGAACTATTCAAACTACTATTCCATTTAATTTTATTTTTATACTAGCTGATCGCCGCAGCTCCGCCCGCGTGATTTTGTTTACTCGTTCCCGGTTCCGTCCCGTGGGAACACATTACCGGGATAAAAAGTAGCCTGTTACTCAGGGTGATTGTAGCTTTCCAATAGTGAAAGAATTTTTAAAATAGGTACAGTAGTTTTTGAGTTTATTCATTACAAACACACACACAAATATACAAATCTACCCTCAAACATACACACAAATATACAAAATAATCTGTAGGAAAGATTATTTTGTATATTTGTGTGTATGTTCAGTAATGTAGCTACCCACATATGTGTTACAAAGGACAGTGTCGAAAATGGGCCGGAGCGCCGGAAGCCTGGACACCTGGACATGCTGGCAAATTAAGCTATTTATCTATATTTATGTTACATTTTTACATATTTAATATGTCATGACTTCTGATGTGTGGAAATCTCTTTATTTTAATAAGTAATTTTTGATTTATAAATATTGTCCAAAGTAAGATTCGTTTTCCGTGAAGCCAAATTGTTGCCAGCAATTAAAATAAATTACATTTAAGAAAAATATTAATCGATTTAACTTTTTCTAAATCGATTCATGTAAACTCATTTTATTTTTGACTAGATTTCATATTTTAATGGTTTATTATTCAACACTGAGGCATAACAATTATTATTGTTATTTTTTTCTTAGGATTGACATTTTATATCGATATAATTTTAATCAGCTCTGTGATGTTTGTATATGGCAACTATATTAAAAGTTGAAACAAATCCAATTTAAACGTCAAATGACTCAAACGTCTACATATGTCCAGTCTGTCGCAACTACATACAAAATAAAAAACTATTATGAAACGGGGATAAATTTTAATGGCTCAGTATTTGTCTCACTCAATTTCTCAATCTGTCCCGCTCGTTCCTTGATGAAATGTCATGTGTCACTGTCTGTCGCTGTGGATGTCTAATCGTTATTTTCAATTTCAATAATAATGTTTTTCTTTGAATGTTATTAGTGAAATAATTGGGAGAATAGCTGAATTTTATTAAAATTTTTGTAAGACCGTTCTCTAGAAAAGACTGTTTTATACATTGTTTTTATACATTGAATATGAAGTATGTATAGAAAGTGTGAAATATGTAGTTTAAAATCTGGAAGAAAGGACGGCACAAAACGGATTTTCATGGCCAGATTTCCTATGGATGAGAACAATAACACCGGGAGATAACAAAATATATAACTATATAGCATGAAAGAATGATGGAAAGACAAATTATCGCTCAAAACATTTGATAAATGTGTTTTTGTGTTCGAACGTGATGTAAAACCTTATCTTCATAACTAGGTAATCGCTGGAATGCGGGCGGTTACATCCAAATAATTAAGACGGAGAACCCTACCTAACCTCTAATAAATATAATTCAATTTTCAACAATGACGCGAGCCAACGAAGCCGCGAATTGTTCAAGTGTAATTATAAAGATGCAAAGGTGATCTGATTCCTGTCGGCCTATAAGCTAAGTATATCAAATGAGTTCTGTTTAGTGTCTTAGCTGCATGTTATAGTTGGTAGAAGCTTGATGATAAAGTTGCGGGGTAGGTTGACTTGTAATTTAAAGCTATTGCTCTGATAATTAACTTGTCAGCACATTGCAATAACCTTTCTAGCTCATTCTCATGATATTGTACGGATGGATGGAAAGTAACCTCCATCCAACCGTGAAAGTAAGTTTGACCCGTTAGTGATACTGAATTGAGTAACCTGTTGAGACTAATAGAATTGTAAAGAGACTAAAGAAAGAGAGTGTGAGTGACACACCAGACAGATGCCGGGACGTTGATATCCTTTGTATTGGTTTCATGTAACTTACTTAATTGGGGATGGATTGAGACGTCCTATGTTCATCTAGGCGCCAAGTAAAGAGATGAGGGACGTCCTTAAAGAGTGTTGGGGACGTCCCTAAAGTAAAGTGAGCGGCTTCCTGTGACGGGGTGTATGTGACCCCCATCAGGACCGTCAGATGAGAGTGAGGAGACGTCCTCAAAGTAGAGTACGGACGGCTTCCTCTGATGTGATGTATTGAATCCACAGCAGGGGGCCGTCCGACCATTGAGTAGAGTGAAAGAGTTGTACAGTAAAGTGTAGACGGCCTCCGATGATCCACCAGGACCGTCTGACCATTGTGTGTAGTATAAAGTGAGTATAGTAACTTACTTGCCCTTAGATAAATCATTCAATTGTATGCTAAAGAGAAAAGCCTAACCCTTCCTTTTACCTAAAGAAAAGATGAAACCAGGTTTACCATAGTTTAGAATGTAGGATACTTAGACAAGTGACAATGGTTGCTTGAGCTCTAATTTATACTTACAGAAAGGAGAACAAGAGGGACTGTTGGGTGCTATGGACTAAGGATGTATTGGAGGCTCAGATAACCGGATCATCATTACACAATAGAAGCGAAGCAGATTGTAGATTATATAAAACCTTTTAGCCTACTAAAGTGAGTTTTAAATAAAAAGGGTCATAATGTTACACAGTCACCAATACTACGAGCTGCAGAATATTGATTGAAGAAGAAATTACAAATATTTTTAATATACATACATGTAATGTTTTTAAATAAATATTTAATTTCATGAACTTATCATTTTAAAACCCAAACTGAGCCTATACTCCGTTTTTTAATTAAATGTACTGCCTCCGGGAAATTGAACGCTTATTCATTTTTAACATGTAACTTGTATGACGCAGTACTTTAGTTGAAAAATGGAGTATAGCGTCTGCGAAAATATAAAATTATTTAAAAAAAGTACGGACCACTGCGTTTATCGATATCGATAAATGCAGTGGCATTTATCGATATCGATAAATAAAATAATATTAAGTGGCACATCTCTATTTTTCTTTCCTTATGTTGGCGACTCTGTATGTGTAACATTTGTTAGGTTGGCTACATAACGTTATCCCTGATTTGACATTTTGTAAGATTATTTTGCACTATGGGAGTCCCGTCTCTTCTTACGTAGTATTGTATTCTCTTTGCATATGTCAATTACTTTCATTTTTGTCACTGTGGATACTTCCCGATTTTCTTTTGTAAAAAATTAAGTATGAAAACGAACCCCAATATTTCTTGCACCTACGGGCTTGTACATACGTTGGTTATAGCATGAATAAGAATTCCAAAAATGTACTGGATCAGATTCGATGTGTAAATTGCGGTAAAGAAGAAGATATAGGTACCTACCTACAACCTATGGAACTACAGTTAGAAGAAGTGACGGGCAGCTTTTATACCGCACTGGATTGCCCCGCGAGTGGTATGTTATAAGAATAACTAATAATCATTTTTATTTATAATACTGAACATTACAACTACACTGCAAGTTAGATGATGTCTGCAGTAGTCCCTCATATTCAGTTAACAATTGATCTAAATGGACACACACTGAGTGGTTTGCCCACTATGACAACTGTTCAATTGAAAACAACAAAATAATGGAAGGAAAACCAAGATAGGCAAAGATGTTATTTATTCAACAAAGTGCACTGCATATAAATTAGATTAACATACCTACTAAATATATCCTTAAAGCCAATCGTTACAGCTTGTGAGAAAAGTCAAATTCATATAAGTCGGTACATATGCAAACTAACATTTATTGTGAAACATATCTTTATTACAGTTACGGGAAGCAGACCAAACCTGTCATACTTATTGGGAGAGCGCTGATGGGACTGCATCGCCTACAGCAAGTTCATGAAATATCCATTACTTTAGCCAATCTCACACGAGGTCCAGAGACACAAAGCCAAATTCTATATGGATTACAAGTTTTACATGTCTATGCAATGCAGAATATGCACTTAATATGGAACTGGTACTGTATATTAATGTACCTATACACAGTTTTACATCTTCACATACAGAAGACGTTGCTACTTGTGTATACAAAAGGGTACCTACTTGGACTTTTCAAATCTTGACGGCTTGTCTAATGATTTAGTACTTATATTATTAAATTGGTGTGTTAGAAGTTGAGACTCGTGTGGTATTTGAGCTGGACAGGGCACTAAGAAAATATAAAAAGGCCTGCTGCACTCCTGAATAACATTTTACTCACAAATGAATCCGATTAATAAAGAAATAATCGATAAAATTGTTTTTTTTCTTTATCCAAATTGACTAAATGTTCATGTTAAAAATGTGTACATAGCATTCTGTACATAAAAATATATTACTATTTCGGTTGCTAGTAATATAAACTACAATATCTGAATCATATTTGCCAAATTTGTAGCTGTACATGATGAGCCAAACCTCCATACAAGTTCGACAGTGTCCTTTAGTTCAATAATGGCTTGAAGATATGTTAGACAGGGTAGTAAAATACTTATTTACTTAAAAAACATATGTGGGTCCTCCAATAGCATATGTCCATACCATGAAAGCCAAAAGTGAGAAGAAGCGTTCGCTTCTCAGAGAAGCGAACACTTTTTCTCACTTTTGGCTATCATGGTATGGACATGTTATAAGAGAGAAAAGTAATGTGGTAAGAAAGGTGCAAAGTATGAATGTGGCCTGAGAACTCGAGGTAGGCCCAAGAAAAGATGGATGGAATGCGTGAGAGAGGATATGAGCAGGAAAGGAGTGACTGAAGAGATGACGTGTGACAGAGATGTATGGAAGATGAAAACATGTTGCGCCGACCCCAAATAATTGGGATAAGACGATGATGATGATGATGAGGTAACTGACGCCCGTCCATCCAACCTAAGACTATCCTTTTCTATGTTCTCAATAGATGCAGCTCCCCAGGATATGAAGTAACCCCTGATGCTGTACTGGATCCAATCAAAAGTGAACCATCAGAATATGACCAACACCTGTAAGTATTTCCCGAGACTCTGGGCAATGTGTTCGCGTGGCAATTGGGAATAAGAGAACTATTCAAACTACTATTCCATTTTATTTTATTTTATTATATAGTTGATGGTTTCGATGAAATTCAATATTTAATTGCATAATATAATAATATATTTCATTTGCTAATAAGTGACTTTCCCCATTTTCAGGGTAAATTTCTTACACTGCCTCTTAAATTTTACTTATATCTACCCACATATGTGTTACAAATTTAGTTCAACAATGGCTGGAAGATAATATGTTAGACAGGGTAGTATAATACTTATTTAATAAATATGTAAAGTGGACCACAACCTATGATAATGCTATAAAGCGAAACCGGCCAGATTAAATCCTGTAAATTAAATAAAAGTGAAACAGTGTGTCTTTTATTAGCATGTTTTATTTTAAAACGTAACTCTGTCATTATTATCTCTGTTCCCAATAGGTTTAGATCTCCAGGATATGAAGAGACCCGTCGTGATGCTGTACTGGACCCAATCAAAAGGGAACCACCGGATAACCAACCCCAGTAAGTATTCATCTATGTTAATATTATAAGCCGCACACGATGTCAGTGGCAGAACCTTGTCACAATAACCGCTCTGTGACGTCATTATTCCTAGAAAAGTACGGATAACAAAACAGTATTGTAGGCTTAGATCAAAAATACTATAGATTACCAATCAGTGCTTTAAAAACGGCACCACGTCACCTCGGTCATTGCACACTTGCGCGCTTCAACTGCGCGCCGTACTAAGTTCCTATTCCGCTTGCTGACTCTCGAGGGATGCGACAACGGCAGTGGCGCAAAGCCGTTTCCCGGTCCCTTAGAAGCGTGGCACGGAGCCGTGGCGGGGAATAGGTCGATCCGGTTAGGACCGAAATGCGCGCCAAATATGTCTATAGAGTATTTCTATCCTACTTTGACTTATGGCAGTTCGTACGGAAAGAAACGAGCTAGATATAGAGGCGCAATACGGCGACTTTGTCAAATACTTTTTAAATGAAAAGTCATTGTTGGTGTCAGTCTGCAGCCGTTGAATGAATAGTTTGTTATTGTGCAGTGTTTTTGTGATAAAATAGTGAATATTTTGATAATTATAAGCTGATTTTCTCAAGGTGAGTGGGAAATTTAATTATCTTTGTTGTGATAACGTTTTGATTCCATGATTGTGTGTAAATATTTGTAGTTTTTGAATTTTGTGAAATGATGTAACCCGCCATTTTCAAGTCCCGTACTTTCTATCACTTTTTCAAACTCTTTTTGATATTTGCCTTGTAGTTACACTATAAAACATGTTTTGTAAACTATATTTAATCAATATTTCATTCATTATTAGGCTCAAATATATTTAAATAATTCGCAATAGTCATTCAATAACATCGTGCCCCATTGAAACCGAAATACAGTTTATCGCCACGCCCCTGCGTGGCGTCTACTTGGCGGCGTTTGATTAACATGGATACGACATTTTATTGGTGCTGGGTTCGTAACTGACTAAATTTTAAGAGTTGAATTTTGCGAAGATTCGAGTAATTTTATTTTATTGAAAACTAATGTTTAATATAATTCTTGTTTTTTTAAATAATTATAAATGACAATAGCGTTCGAAGAGCTTTGGTAAAGTAATTTTCTTTTCTTTTCATCTTTTTTATTAGTTATTTTCTTTTTTCTTTATTAGTTCTTTTTTATCTAGTGTGGAAGCAGAAACACTGGAGTCGTTGCCGCTAGGCCAGCCATATGAATCCCAAAAAGAAGGGATTAGGAAACGCAAGTGGACCCCAAACACAAACATGTGAATAAAAGTATATTATATACAAATATAATAACTTAGAAATTGCTAGAAAGATAGTGTCCATCATTTTTTTACTTTAGGCCTTCTTGTACGCCGTCGCCCAGCACTCTGGTCGATCCAATACTGAGTACAAGTGATTGGTCCTCGTGGTCAACTTTGACTTTGCAGCCCATACACGTACCATCACCTACACAGTGAGTCTTTCTTTTTCTTTCTATGGGATTCAGAAAAGGTAGATGGACCTTTAGAATCGACACTGGCTGCTTTTTAACCAACTGTAATAAGTTGCCCTACTTCTTATTTTTAATCTCTCTCTAATTTTCTATTTTTAGGGACGAAGAATGCATTACGGCCACTCATCCGCTGTTGTTGGAATCGTCATCCCCACCCTCTCCAGTGGCAGCTTCACCGTCCCCACCCCGTCCATTGACGTTATCTCTTCCCCCTCCCCCTCCAATCACTGTATCACCTGCCCCACCCCCTCCAACGGCATCGTCATCCCATCCCTCTCCGTTGACGGCATCACTGTCCTCACCGCCGATATCCACAATGCCGCCGCCATCATTTCCGCCACGTTCCTGTGGTCCTCATCGTCCTCGTAACTTGTCCGAAGCGGAAATTGCGTCTTTTAACTATGGTAAGATTTAGTGCTATGGTTAGATTTTTACAACTACTAATTTTATATTAATTATCATGGTATTATTGTCAGGAAGCGAGGATGACGATGAAGATGAAGAAAACGACGACGATGGCGATGACGAGAATCTTTATGTGACGTGGTCTCGAATCGATCGGGACTTTGAGATCGAGGTCCAGATGGAGCCTGAGGAGCACGAGATAGATATGGAGGCGGTGGAAGCGCTTGAGGAGCTTGAGCCTGCTGCTTCCATTGCTGAAGAAGACTTTGACGCTGCTACAGTCGAGCAATTTAATTTTAACTGGAAGAGAATGGGTCCAAGTGAAATTTCTGGATTGAGGCGAAGTAGATTCGTCGGAGATATTAAAGGGAGGGCAAACTTCCATTATGATACTCCATATGACGCTTTCACCGCAATATGGAGTATCGACTTTATGGAATCAATTGTTCTTCAGACGAATCTATACGCCCAACAGCATGCTGAAAGTCTTTTTCGGCAAGAAAAGCAAACGGCCACCAGTCGCGTCCAGTATTGGAAAGACACCACCGTAAATGAGCTTTACACCGTTTTTGCCATTTATTTAGCGATGGGCGTAGTAGTTAAGTCGAACTTGCCATCCTATTGGTCCAGCAATTTGGACATCTTTTCAACACCCGGGTTCTCAGCAGCAATGTCGTTACGTAGGTTTCAGTTGTTAAATACTTGTTTACACTTTGTGACCAATGACGACATGACTGTTGAGAACTTAGACCCCCAACAAGCAAAAATATTTAAAATAAAACCGGTGGTTGACCACTTAAATGCCTTATTTCCACAGTTGTACACCTTGGGGCGAAGCTTGTCCTTAGACGAATCCCTCACAATGTGGAAAGGCTGGTTGAACATCAACCAAAAGATTCGCTCCAAGGCGGCCAAACGTGGTATTAAGACCTATGAGGTTTGTGAATCCGACACTGGGTTCTTATGGCGCTTCGAGGTGCACACTGGACCAGCCCAGGGGCAAAATGAGGACCCAATATCGGACAGCACTTCCTCTTTGGTGCTTCGGCTTTTAAGTGGCCTAGAAAACAGGGGACATACAATATGGATGGACAACTGTTATAATTCTCCATCACTGTCGAGGGTATTAAAGTCATTAGATTTTGACTGCGTCGGTACCTTAAAACCCACCAGAAAGTTCGTCCCACTGGAAATTTCCACATTGAACAACACATCGTTGCATCGCAATGAGGTAATCACCTGCACTTCGGGTGATGTCGACGTCATGGCGTGGCGAGATAAGAGACTGGTGTGCCTGACATCGACGTTCCACGGCAACGCGATATCGATGGACAGAGGAAAACTGTTGCCGATAGTGGTTAGGGACTACAATCTTTGCATAGGGGGAATTGATCGTAAAGATCAGCTTCTCGCCATGTATCCTACAGAACGTAAACGAATGCGTTCGTGGTATAAAAAGTTTTTTCTGCGACTACTTAACGTATCCGTTCTAAACTGTTACATACTCCATAATCGCAGTCCCACCTCGTCTTCGCGCACAAGCCACCGTCAGTTTCGCCTTGACCTAATCAAGGAGTTGTTGAAACGCTACCAAAGTCAACCCACTCCACAAGGTTCATATAACGCAAACCTCCCATTGGCCCGAAGATTCCCTGATGAGTTTCTTGCTCACTTTCCTGAGCAACTGCCTTTGCTTCCTAACGGCAAAGAGCGTGCACGGAGAAAGTGTGCTCACTGCGGGGCACGCACAACTTCCATCTGCACACCATGCAATGCGCCGCTCTGCACATTTACGTGTTTTAAGCCATTTCATAAGGCATAATTACTCCCTATTTTCATACCTAGTGTAGTTGATGATTGTTTCTTTTTAAAGAATCATGTTTTTAGGAAAAAGTAAAGATACTTAACGTTATATTAATAAGTCGGTTTCAATATTTTAATCATATCACTTTAATTTAGCTTCAGAGTTGTGCCTGTTCATTTCCAACTGATGTTTTAGGTATTGCTTATGTAAAGTTTGTCATTTATACAACCATCGTTGTTATTTATAAACACAATAATTATTCGTCGAGCATCGCACGACAGTTGGGCCAGACCTGACGGAAAACCAGTAAGGTTTCCGTCGGGGACGATCCACCGTGGGTGCGATCATGCGTGTGGTGAGCCTGGTGGAGGAAACAACGTCATGGGGCTGGGTGGTGATGGCGTCTCTTGACATCGCCAAGGTCACGACGGGTGTTTGCTCAAGTAGTGGGTCGGATACGGCGACTGGGACTGGAGGTGGCCTAGCACAAGTCCGAAGCTCTGTGATTTCACGGACCTTGGCATGAGCCATCTGTAGGATTCAGCATAACTGTAGGAGGCGTTAGCATGGGAGCGTTGGGTCCCGTACGGAGCATGTCCATATCCATATTGTATTATCATCGGGCTTACAAAAGTATATCAAATTTCAGTTCAATCGAACAAAGAACGTGTTTTTTTTTTAATTTAGCTTCTAAAAAGTTTTCTAGCCACCTGCCGCTTCCATCATGAGACCAGCTCGTTGGTACCAAAATATTGACTTATCATCGGGCTTACAAAAGTATATCAAATTTCAGTTCAATCGAACAAAGAACGTGTTTTTAATTTAGCTTCTAAAATTTTACCGAAAAAGAACAGACATTGTATTTTTTATTTAGAGGCTTGTAATTTTTTTTATATTGTGTGTACTTTGTTTTGTATTTATTTAGAAACTAAAAAAGCAAGGTTTCTAAAGACAACAACTTGTTGGTAAAAATAAAAGATCAAAAATTGGTCATATCCATACTAAGCCAAACTGTGTAATAATGTGAGTAAAATGTTACACATTCTTGTAACTCTTACTTGTTATTTTTGTATGAAAATGTAGATTGTTTATATATTTATTGCATTCCAAATATTGTTAAATAATTAATTTAAGCTAGATATTATACTTAAAACAACCATTCATCTAGAAAAATGACATACTGTGCTGACATGCTTTTCAGTTTCGAGTGGTTTGGTTAATGACTCACAATTTTATAACTTAACAAATCTATCACTTA
Organism: Nudaria mundana; assembly: GCA_963556515.1. Taxonomy (NCBI): domain Eukaryota; kingdom Metazoa; phylum Arthropoda; class Insecta; order Lepidoptera; family Erebidae; genus Nudaria; species Nudaria mundana. Next base: position 7,489,870 of record OY748309.1, read on the forward strand.
AGACTTTGAGTATGTTATAATAAGGAGTTGTACTTTGTATAAACATATAAACTAGGTCACTTGAGATCATAACAGTCTTTTGAATCCACTCATAATATAACCTACATTTAAGTATGTTAAAGTGAGGTTTCACAATGAGCTTAATTTTGAAATGCTTCATATTAAAAAAAAAGTTCCAGATGTGTGTTTATTTCTTTTTAATTACATCAGGTAAGTACTCTACTGAAAATAAAAGAAGAAAATATCACAATAGTGTTTCAATTCTTCATAATGATCTAATAAAAATAGAAATCGGGTAAAAATTTATTCTTCAAGATTCAATGCCGTTTGGTAATTTAAAAATAGCTTTTTTTCGGATTGTATTTATAATAAAAGCTAGACAATTTAATACTCTTTCTAAAAATAGGAGAAATCTGGCTTTTTCGAGCAAAGGTGCCGCAGCCGCTAGGCACGTCAAAAAGTAGATGCCACGCTAATGGTAGGCGTTTGCGCGAGCCTGCCACTGCAGTGGTTAAAAACGGCACCACTTCACCGCGGTCATCGCACACCTGCGCGCTTCAACCGCGCAAAGTTCCTATTCCGCTTGCTGACTCTCGAGGGATGCGACAACGGCGCTGTACATTGATGCAGCAGTATTGATTATTACGAATTATTTCTATGTCAACCATCAATGTACAATCTTGTTTATTTTATAGATGGTATTTGTAATAATTACCTAAGGAACGGGCGTCTAATTCCGTGGGGTTCAGAAATTGGTGTCTAATTCCGTGGTATTTAGAAAAACAGCTTTATAAACCAAATTACTAGTAATTTTTAACGAAAATCTTTCGAATGAACTGACGTGGACAAATAAATTATATGCCAAATTTTAGTCACAATGTTGTACAATTTTTCTACGTATAGTTTGTGTATACAATATACCAAGAGGTACTTCTATATGCGTTTATATGGATCATTCAGTTCAGAAAATAAAAAAAAAGTTTGATTGGTCATAACTTTTTAACTATAAGCATGTGTGGTGTGTTATTAATTTGTACAGATATTTCCAAAAGTTCAAGGTGAAAAAAAAAATTATGCATTTCGTAAACATATTGCCGTAATTTTGAGGTCACTCAATCTAAATGCGTAAGGATTGAGTGATCCAATGAAATTATAATAGATTCCTCGTATATAGGCAAGCGGCAAACCCCCGAAAAAGTGCTAAGAAATGAAAATGACTGACCAATCAGTGAAAATGTGATTTCCCCATGTATTGGGGACTTGTACTTTTTGTAAACCTGTAGAGTCGCGTCAACTCGTATAAAGCGCGTGCAATTTCACAGGATTATAACGGGCAAACAATAAGGAACTACAAATTAAAAAAAAATATTTTTTTTTGTTTTTTTTGAATTGGAAATCATTGAAAAATTATCTAAGTACTTTTTTGCTTTGGCATCTGATTTCTCACTGCCTCCGGATTGTGGAACGCTAAAAAAACGCCATGTGTATAAATAGATTTTACGATGTGAAAAATGTATATTTTCTCATTTTGAAAAATAGTCAGTTGAAGCTTAAGATCTGATAAGTATTCCGCCGCAGGATTTTTTTGAATTCGATCAAAACTCGGCGAGATAAAAAATGTTGAATGTGACCATTTTTGCTTTAAAATGGTTGTAACTTCTTTAAAACGCATTTTTTCGAAAAAATCATATAGTCAAAAGTTTTCTATTTTGCCCGTTTTACCCTTAGAAATCATTTTCCAATATAAAAACTAACTTTTTATCAGTTAACAAATTAATTTGTTGATAACAATTAATAGCCCAACCGCACAAATTTTGTTTTCTTACCAATCGACGCCTTTTGGTCCAAGGTTTACAAAATGTACAAATTTGTATTGGGGAAATCACATTTTCACTAATTGGTCAGTCATTTTAGTTTTTCAGGGAGTTTGCCGCTTGCCTAATAGTATCTTGATTTTTGTAAAATAATGTGACAAATTCTGAACAAATTTTTGATTTGAAAATTTCATTCACAGCGTGAATATTTTCTGAGATTCGTGCAAGAATATTAAACTCCCAATGTTTGAATTGAGTGAGCCCCATGTTGGGCAATATCCTCGTTCGCCTGGGAGTGACAATTTTTTTGATTTCGGTTATGAGTTTTGACAGTTTTTGACTAAATGTACGTTTTGGTTTTGTTGAAAACTAAAAAAGGATCACTCAATCCAGATGCACATTAAAATAACCAATAAATACAAAAAACTAATTCCGTGGCATACTTTGGAGTCGCATTTACTAATTATAGCCGGTCAAACATACTTTGGTACTTTCTTAATTTTTTGTATGGAAGAACTAAGTACAGAAAACGAGATTTTTGATGTGTTCTGATATTTTCCTGAGTATGTTTTATATATTATGTCGAAGATATCGCAATTAAACGTTAACTTAGATGTATTATAATAAAAAATCTTTTATTTTTTATACCTCAGAATTAGAAAACTTGATTTTGTATCATAAAACCTAATTCCGTGGTATTTACAACGGTAATTAGGTTACATGAGGCCCGATTCCGTGGTATTGACACACACACGTGGTATGTTCATTATTTTACTCGACGTGTTAGTATTATTAGGAAATTGTAAAGATATTACTACCACCAGCGGCGGCTAGTGGGTATTTAAAACGGTAGCTTACCTAAGTATAGATTTGGATAAGCTACCGTTTCGGGTTTTTTTATGTACACCCATAAAATAATTGTCACGAGACGCCTCTGACGACCACCACCGCACAGAAATGCCACCAGTTCTTTCAACACATTCCAAAAAAAAGATAATAATATGTATGTACTAGGAATATGTTTCCACTAGTGTCTTTTATGAATGTGTTTCCACTAGTGTCTTTTATGAATGTGTTTTTTTATTTGTGTGTGTGCATGCGGCGGCTGTTCGCGTCATTGTTTGTATGTAAGTACCTACTATTGAGAGTAGTTTTCTCTCTCTCTGTCTGTCTCTACTTCGCACGTCGCCGCCCGGGCCTTGTTAGGTACACCAGATTCATCCTTTGTGCATTCTGGCCGATCAAGGTTAAACTTACGTAAATTTGAATAACTAAAGTAAAATTTTTTGTCATCTACATTATTGACTAAGAAAGTAGCTAGTTAGAATGATAATTTTGGGGTTCCTGCCGTTTTGCCGAAAAGATTTTGACAATATTTCATTACCCAAACAAATTTTAGCAACCTTTTTTTATACCATTGCAATATTTCGAATGATTTTAGTACGCATATTTTTATTTGGTCAAATTTTTACTTGGCAAAATATTACCAAGTATAATGTCATTATGGCATTTGGTCTTTAATCAAATGATTTATTACAGCAAACAATCTTCAGACAATACACGTTTGGTGAATTGATTTGTTAAGACAAAAAATATTAATTGTAATTTGTTTTTAGTAGGTTACCTGGAACTCAACTATTTAGATTAGGTTAATTTCTTCTTAAAACAAAATGTATAGGTTGGGTTAGGTTAAAACTGTGACCTCCTACGCACGAGCCGAGCGAGCGAAGCGAGCGGTGCCGCGGCAGCGGCCGGCGAGTGCCAGTAACGACTTGCATTAATAGAAAAAAGAGATTGTTTTTAGTAGGTTACCCGGAACTGAACTATTTAGATTAGGTTAATTTCTTCTTTAAACAAAATGGGTAGGTTAGGTTAGCTTAAAACTGTGACCTCCTACGCACGAGCCGAGCGAGCGAAGCGAGCGGTGCCGCGTTAGCGGCCGGCGAGTGCCAGAAACGATGATTTTGCGTAAAAAAATTATTCCAACTGAAATATTTGACTAAATAAAAAATGTTAAAAGTACTAGTTGGTAAACAAGTTATACATTAGGTTTGCGTTACAATTTTTTGTGAATAGATTTTTTGCTAATAATAAGTAATAATTTGGCAAATGAAATTATGCGATTTTTTTGGGAAGTGAACATTTGTCAAATTCTTATCGGTCTAACTAAACTTTCACGGTTTAAATATTGTATTAGGTATCACCAGTAGGTACTGTCTCCTGACTTGGTTAGCGATAGGGCTACAGTCTGCAGTAGGTATACTCGTATTACAGAGTGTGAATTAAATACGTTTCCTAATCTCTTGTTTAAGTTTTGGCTTTGGTTATGTACTTTAATTGATAATTATAATTTATTTAATTTTAGATTTCATTACACAATAGGATTACGAAACAAATATTTTACCCATAAGTAGGAAATTCTTAGGTATTTTTTAGTTTTCATGCCAATCTTAACAATCTAGTTCATTATGATTATTACATTTTTATATTTATTTGTGACATAGGATTTGTCGCAAATTTGCATTTAACCTGTGTTGCATTCACATATAAGTAAATATGTGTTACTGTAAAAGCCCGTATATTGGTATTGACCCAACTCTACTGGTGAAACCTAAGATTGGTTAGGTATTTCCTGTAAATCTTAGAGTTTACCGACTTGAGTTAGTAAACATAAGGATTTATAAAAAAATACCTTTATGTAAATCCTAAGATTTACCAAGTAAATGGTGGAAAAAGTTCGAATCGTGAAACTGTTCGAACTTTTACCATTCAGAGTTGGTTGGTTTTACTAAAAATCTTAGGATTTACCATATTTTTTAGCTTTTACAGTAACATAATAATATATATACCTATTTTGTTGTAGGATAATGAATACACGGAAGAAGTACACGGATGAGGATCTCCAAAATGCTATTGCAGCAGTTAATAGTGGCAGTAGCATTTATAAAGTTGCTCGACGTTACAAGATTCCAGAATCAACATTGCGAGATAAACGTGCTAAAAGATATGTTGGTCAAATAGCCGGCAGAAAAACTGTCCTTACATTGTCAGAAGAAGGGACAATAGTGGATTGGATTCATTATTTAGGTAAACATGGCTTTCCAGTTTCTAAGAAACAGTTAAAGGAAGGAGTGGCAAAGCTAGTTGAAAATTTAAATCGACCAAATACCTTTAAAGATGGCATCCCCGGCAAACGCTGGCTGGCCAAATTTTTAACAAGGCACCCTACTGTCGCCAAAGGGGTGGCACAAACTTTGCCTTCGCATCGCAATAAAATCACCGAAGAAAATGTGCGCAGTTGGTTTCACAGAGTAAAAACTTTTTTTGAAACTCATAATTTAGTAAGTGTGCTTGAAGACGATTCCAGAGTTTATAATTGCGATGAAACCGCCTTTTTTCTCTGCCCCAAGGAAAAGGACGTCTTGGTGAGAAAGGGCAGCAGACGTGTTTATAACCGAGTGGCTAATGATGAAAAAGAGTGTATAACTGTGTTAGTCAATGTTTCTGCCGGTGGCAAAATTGCCCCACCCATGGTACTTTATCCCTATCGCTTGCCAAAAAACTTACCTCTGACGGTGCCACCTACGTGGGGTATTGGATGCACAGAATCAGGGTGGATGAACATGGGGACATTTTACGAATATGTCACAAATGTATTTTACAAGTGGTTACTAGAAAACCAAATAACACTGCCTGTCGCCCTATTCATGGATGGTCATACATCCCACATTTCTTTACCGCTGAGTCTTTTCTGCAAAGAAAAAGGAATAATACTTGTTGCACTATTACCGAATTCGACGCACGTACTGCAACCACTGGATGTTGGAGTTTTTCGTCCTGTTAAGGCTGCATGGAAAAATGTTGTTCATAATTTCAGAGTTAATAATAATTACGCCAAATTAAAACGCACAGATTTCGCTCTAGAAGTACAAAAATGTTTTGACAAAAGCCTTAAAGTAGAAACAATAAAAAATAGCTTTAGAACCGCTGGGATATTTCCATTCGACCCGAATAATATTGACTTCTCAAAAGTATATTCACCAGGAAACAGACCGCTGTAATTAATTCGCAGGAGCCTTCCACAAAGCAAACTCATAGTGTTTCCGAGGAATTTGTGAAACGTCTGGGCCCCGGAAGTTCTTGAACTATTTACAGAATCTGGAAATGAGTGGGAAGGCGAGGAAAGATACACATGCTTATTTGAATTTTGGAAGAAAATCAGACAAGAGGAACCACAGCCTATCTTCAACGATACAACAATTGTGAACAACATACGAGATTGTGATGTATCAGATGTTGTTTTGAATATGGAAATAGGTTCAAATGGTAGCACTATACTTCCTCTGAGCCTAAGTCCTAGATCCAGCATGAGGCAACTAAATACTGATCAGCCACTGACCTCGCAAAATGAACAAATAATGCGATATTCATCTGATTCTAGTCATATTTCGCGGAGATAAATCAAACGTGCATATAACTGAAAATGTGTGGTAATTTTCCACCGTCCCGAGCAAGCCCGCGACAGTGACTCAGCACTGGATTTTTTTAGCCCTGTCGAAGACGTCGACAGCAATAGGAACAATACAATAGTAGTTCCAAGTACAAGTCTTAATAAGAAACCCAATTGGCCTACTCCATTCAAAATAGCGTTTTATTTTCCGAAGTCCCCAAATAAAACGACAACTAGACAAACTAAAAAACTAACTCCAACAGTGGCAACTGCTGACGAATTTATAGAATACCAACGTAGAATAGAAAAAGCAAAAACAGAAAAAAGTGAAGGCATTCTCAAAAGACGAGCAGAGAGTTTGCGTCCGTCCCGTGGAGCCAGCGCTGCTTTGTAGGGAAGGCGCCTTCGGATAGCGCTGCTGCCATTGCTGGCGAGATCAGTCTAGGGATAGAATATTATATCCCTTTCACTGATGTCGCCAGCATCCGCAAAGCTCGCCCCTGGTTCGGGCGTGAATGTGCCGAGGCTGTCCAGAAAAAACAGTCGGCATATCGCGCCTGGGTCAGGGCTCGGGCGGCACGTGACCCGAACGTGAACCGCCTCAAAGCAGCGTACAATCGGGCCACTAGGTTCAGCAAGAGGGCCTTCAAGAGAGCGGATGCCCAGCGCGTCGCGCGGCTTGGTCAGGAGCTCACATCCCATCCCACGGGCAGCCGTGGATACTGGCAACTGGCCAAAGCCGTACAGTCAAATTTTTGTCAACCCTCGCTGCCACCACTGCGTTTTCCTGACGGATCACTGGCTCACAAAGCCCAAGAGAAGGCGGACATGCTCGCAGACCTCTTTGCGGCTAATTCCCCCGGGTCGATGACCGTGGCCTGCAGCCCCCCGCCATCGCCAACTGTGGCCACACTATGCCTGATATTGTTATCAGGCAATGTGATGTACGGGCAGTGCTGCGGTCACTCGACACGCGGAAAGCCAGTGGCCCTGACGGCATTCCGGCGGTGGTGCTACGAAAATGTGCTGCTGAGTTGTCTCCAGTATTAACGCGTCTGTACCGCCTGTCATACTCTACAGGCCTCGTGCCGGAGGCCTGGAAGGAGGCGAACGTACAACCGATCCCCAAGAAAGGGGATCGATCCGATCCAGGCAACTATCGACCCATAGCTGTCACCTCAGTCATTTGCAAGGTGCTCGAGCTTCTTATTAATAAGCAGCTCATGCGATACCTGGAGGATCACTCGCTAATCAATGATCGGCAATATGGCTTCAGGCCAAAACGATCAACGGGTGACCTCCTGGCATTCGTCACGCATGTATGGGGTGAGGCTATGGAAAAGTTCGGCGAGTCCTTGGCTATTAGCCTGGACATCGCCAAAGCTTTCGATAGGGTCTGGCATGCTTCGCTCCTTTCCAAGCTTCCGGCATATGGTCTACCTCCTCAACTGTGCAGCTGGATTGCCAGTTTTTTAAACGAGCGCCGAGTGCGGGTCCTCTGCGATGGCCAGGCTTCTCGCTTCTTGCAAGTGAATGCCGGGGTACCGCAGGGGTCCGTACTGTTACCAACTCTCTTTCTTCTGCATATCAATGATATGCTTTCCCTCGGGAACATTCATTGCTATGCAGATGACAGTACATTGCACGGGAGTTACTCGGTTCGTCCGACGGCGGGGCGATCTGTGATAGAGGAGGAGAGACGACATCTCGTGGGTGATCTCGACCGAAACCTCGACAGTATCTCCCAATGGGGTGCCGAGAACTTGGTCGAGTTCAATGCCCACAAAACACAGGCGTGTGCATTTACAGCGAAAAAATCCCCTTTCCTTCCCCTACCCACTCTTCAGAATGCAATATTACCAATGAAGGACAATCTAGACATCCTTGGCATAGACGTTCGTCGAGAGCTCAATAACACAAAATACATTGAGAGATGTATTGGGCTAGCTTCGCGGAAACTAGGAATACTGAACAAGGTAAAGCGATTCTTTACACCGCACCAGAGGTGTCTGCTGTACAAAACGCAGATTAGACCCTGCGTTGAATACTGCTCTCACCTCTGGGACGGCTCCGCGAAGTATTTGCTGGACGCACTCGACGCTATGCAGCGACGCGCTGTTCGCATTATAGACTGTCCGGAGGTAACGGGAAGCCTTGAGCCGCTAGCCCAGCGCCGAACAATTGCTTCCTTGGCCGCGTTCTACCGTATTTACCACGGTGAGTGTTCTGAAGAGCTCTTCAACCTGATCCCACCCTCTCCCTTCCGATCCCGAACAACGCGTGCCGGCCAGAGATGGCACCCTCATACCGTGGAAACCGTCTTCGCGAGAACCGAGCGTTTTAAACGATTGTTTCTCTGCCGAACGATGGTGGCTTGGAACGCCCTGCCTGCGCACGTGTTTCCTCCAACATATAACCCTGGGCTCTTTAAGCGAAGCGTGAAGAGGCACATTACTGGGTCGTCAAGTTGAGGGCCACTCTCTATAGTATTCCTGTGAGAGTCGCCCTCAATTGCCAGACGTCGCCTCAGCTTACCATCAGGCGGGTGGCGTCAATTTGTCGACCTAAATATAAAAAAAAAAAAAGAGATTAAAAAAACAAGAATAACGGAAATCTAAAAAAAACAGAAAATTACACAGTGTAGAAAAAAAGGACAACCCCCAAATAACCTGGAAAAAATAAGTGAAGAAGAAACTGAGAACATGGAAGACACTGAAGTAAATTTAGATGAGGATAACATACATGGGGCACACTAAAAGTTTTGCACTTCGAGCTAATCGGAACTATTTGAATTTCGAATGTTATATTCTTTTAAACGTTGCAACCTTCTTATTAATAAAAAAAAAACAATTGGCGGGAAATCATTTGTCAATTGTTTTTTATCACACATCAAAGTTGCTATGCAACGAAAATGGAATTAAGTCGAAAAGATTTTAGAGCGATGATTTTTATGATTTTAAAAGTTCTCTCTCTCTCCGCAAGACTGTGCCGCTCGTCTTCAAAATGCTTTTGGGAGAGAAGCACCTTGTTTGAGCACCGTGAGGCGATGGTTTGCTGAATTTGAGAGTGGTCGAGTTTCTTTACATGACGAATTTCGTGAAGGGCGGCCTTCAACTGCCGTCAACGAAAATAATGTGGCTACTGTTAAGCGGTTAATTGAAGAAAACCCGCGGATTACCTATGAGACAATTCGAGGACTATTTGGGGATTGGTATGAGTCAAATCCAGAAATTTTTACACGAAGAATTGAAAGGTCGGAAACTTTTATGTCGTTGGGTCCCTCATGAACTGACAGCGGAGCAGAAGCGGGCTTGGGTGGAATGGTGCTCACAGATGCTACTGAAGTACGACCACGGACATTCTAATGCTGTTTATGACATTGTCACAGGAGACGAAACGTGGATTTATTGTTTTGAACTCGGAAATAAACAGCAATCTTGTGAATGGGTGTTTGAAAATGAGAACAAGCCAACAAAAGTGAGGCAGGCGAGAAACGTTGGTAAAAAAAATGATCGCGTTTTTTTCTCAGCTACGGGTCCCATCTGTACAATTCCACTTGAAGATCAGAAGAGTGTTAATGCCGAGTGGTATTCTACCATTTGTTTACAGAGGGTGTTAGAAAAAGTTCGCGAAAAACGACCCGAAAGCCGCGTTCTCCTACATCATGACAACGCTTCTTCACACACGGCCAATAAAACAAAATAATTTTTAGCTTCCGAAAAAGTACAACTCGTCACCCATCCTGCGCATAGCCCCGACCTAGCACCCTGTGATTTCTGTATTTTCCCCAAAATCAAAGATTTGTTGAGAGGTTTCACTTTTACCAACTCCGAAGAGGCAGTGATAGCGTTCAATCAGCACGTAGAAAACATGCATTCAGATCAGTGGTCCTCATGTTTTAAAAAATGGTTCGATGGCATGAAATAATGTTTAAAATGTAAAGGAGAGTATTTTGAAAAGCAATAAACATAATATTTTGGTTTTAACATGTTGTTTTTTTAAGTTTCGCAAAACTTATAGTGTGACCTATTTATCAATAGCCTTGCCACATACACGAACTAATCCGGCTTATATATTCCACTCCAAATCATCCAACTATAATGAAGAATTGCAAGGACAATAAAAAATAGAAGAGCGCCTAATATAAAAAAAAAACAATACAATCTTGTTCGGCGATTCAATATCGGACAGTTCAATGTAATTCAAGACAATCGAGCGCATCAACTTTCTGGGATTTTTATATTTCTATTCTTTAATTATTTTTTTAATTAAATTCTTAAAGCTGTTATGAATGTAGCTATTGTTATGCTTAATGTTTTTTTGTGATAATAGTGTTTTTATATTGACAAACATCCATACATTCATACATACATAGTTACTCTTTCACGTAAAAACTACTAGATGGATTTTAATGAAACTTTACAATAATATAGCTTACATATCAGAATAATACATAGGCTACTTTCTATCCCGGGAATGTGTTCCCGCGGGAATTGGGAAACGAAAATCTATTCCACGCGGGTGGAGCCGCGGGCGTCCGCTTGTTATAATATAAAACCAAAGAAAACAAAAAATATATCAAAATCGATTATTACTTTGTTAATTATATTTTATATCTGTTTTATAATAATATTATGTTCTATATATTGTTAATACAAATAAATATGCTTGCTAATTGTGATTCTATTTTGTTAGACATAAATGATAGACTGATTTGAAATACAAAGCTAAAATAAATACAATTCATTTTTTGAACACCATGTATTATTCTCTCCACGTCATTGCGTTTATAATGTTTACACACCGAATTAGAATTTTTACCACGGAATTAGGACTTTTTTGATTTTTCTATTAATTTAACAGTTTTAATGAACTTTTAGAGTCAAATTGATGGTATTTTTTAAAAAATAAGATAGATTACACTTCTAATAAAAATAGCCTTATGTAGAAAAAGGCACAATGAATACTTAATTTTTGAGGTTCTTTCGAGATTTGGTGAAAATACCACGGAATTAGACGCCTTTACCTTAGTATTATTCGAGTGCCAATTTTACGCGTTGTATTTGTACTGAATCCAATATCTATAGTATTTTTGATCTAAGATTGTAGGTTTAATTTAAGGTGACTATTGACATGACTAAAATTTTAATTTAGTCCGAGACGCCCAGAACTTTAATTGGCTGTGCCTCACAGCGGCTGGGTGTGCGTTCGCGCAGCGGAATGTTGTTGAATTTAAAGATTTTAATTATGCAGATATTTAGTGTATGACGTCGTGTAATTGTGTATGGTAAAAAAAATTAGTGCATGCAGCCATTGTGGAGAAATTCGTCAAAAACTGATTCCGCTGGGCGAACGTTGTCCTGGCGGAACTTTATTTAATCCATGGACTTAGAAGAAAAAAGTGTGTCCAAAAATTTGTGTGTATTTGTGTGTAATTGTGTATGTATGAATAAAATTAGTGCATGCATAAACTTCGGAAAAATTCAAGTTTCCGCTACGCGAACGTTGGGCCATTTGCTAGTTTTCATATAAAGTGCTTATACAGAGAGCTGTAGATTTTTACATACGTTGTTTTGAATTTGTTTATATTTGTTTAAAAAACAGATTTAGAAAAAATCGTAGGGTTTAAAAGATAAAAATATAAACGTAAAATACGCTTATTAGGTCTTAGTTCGTAAAGTATGCACTTTGGGGTCTAGTTTTTCACGTTTATACAAACCTTGTAAGTGTCTGCAACATCTTGCCAAGTATCAATGATGTTCCGTTAGTAATTAATGAGTTATAGGACAATTTACCATGAATAGACCACTGTTTACAAAGCAGTCAAATATCATGACGTTTTAAAGGAATTGCATAGTAAAATGTATTCCAATAATTAGTGTATTAATTCAACTTCTCACGTGCAAAATTTCATCTCATTAAACTCAGTAATTATAGAGAAACAATTAAAATACTGACAAAGCAGCGAAAACCTACATAACCCGACCAAGTTCGGATGGCTACAACAAAGCGGCCGTGCAATATATTTAGGTAACATTCTAAAATTTACAGTATAATACCCGTTATTGAATTGGTACAGGTGAAAACACAATTGTTGTTTGGATATAATTTATAGGTCATTGTTCATTGTGTCATGTTGAGGTTATTTTCTGTATTTGCTATGCTATTTCTGTATTTATTCATTTAAGAATATTTTCTTGAAAATACCTTTTTTATACCAATGTTTTAGTTTATAACACTTTTTAAATGTTGATTTATTTTTAGGTATATAAGGCAGACTCTCAAAACTAAACAACTGAATAGTCTAGTTATGTGATCTGTGATTTTAATTTTTATTGAAGTTCGAAATATTATACTTACCCTCATATTCATAATCGTTTATTAAACCTATTTTAGTTAAAACACATCTATTGCTTTCTCTAACCAATGACATGAAAATTACAATGACAGAGTATGTTTAGCAAGCGTTTGTTAACGTTAAGTTTTTATGAACAAGGGACTAGTCATGATAAGCGCCTCAGCTGCGCTCCCGATACACTCAAAAGTCAAAATACACGCGCCTGTGCGCGCACATGAGTTGTATAGTTGTATGCAAAGTTCTGCCTTTACTGGCTCGCACGTATTTTGAACGCCCTGGGCACGCTTGTCATGACTAGTCCCTAAGAGGGTTAGAAATTTTATGTTATTTTCTGTATTTTCATTCATTCATTCATATGCTCACGGCTGTTGTCCCAGAAGGGGTAGGCGTGACATTTCTGTGACACCCACATTTCGCCAATTTTTGGGATTCTACGTAACAGGTGGCGAGAAATAAATAATAAATACATAATTATTAGATATTTTTGTACACGGATGTTTATTTAGAAAAGTACTTGTTAATTGAAGATTTATTTTTATCGTAGATAGTGGCGTTATTATTAAAAAAATATTTTTCAATCAAGAAATGCAATTGTTTTAATTTTTCCTAACGTGTACGCAACTGTACCATATTAATAAATACTATACTGGAAGGTTAAGAACGTTACTTAGATATATGGCACGGCCGCTTTTTTGTAGCCATCCGAACTTGGTCGGGTTATGTAGGTTTTCGCTACTTTGTCAGTATTTTAATTGATTCTCTTTAATTACTGAATTTAATGAGATGAAATTTTGCACGGAGTAGTTGAATTAATACACTAATTATTGGAATACATTTTACTATGCAATTCCTTTAAAACGTCATGATAGTTGACTGCTTTGTAAACAGTGGTATATTCATGGTAAATTGTCCTATAACTCATTAATTACTAACGGAACATCATTGATACTTGGCAAGATGTTGCAGACACTTACAAGGTTTGTATAAACGTGAAAAACTAGACCCCAAAGTGCATACTTTACGAACTAAGACCTAATAAGCGTATTTTACGTTTATATTTTTATCTTTTAAACAATACGATTTTTCTAAATCTGTTTTTTAAACAAATATAAACAAATTCAAAACAGCGTAAGTAAAAATCTACAGCTTTCTATATAAGCGCTTTATATGAAAACTAGTAGATGGCCAAACGTTCGCGTAGCGGAAACTTAAATTTCTCCGAAGTTTATGCATGCACTAATTTTATTCATACATACACAATTACACACAAATACACACAAATTTATGGACACATTTCTTTTCTTCTAAGTCCATGGATTAAAAAAAGTTCCGCCAGGACAACGTTCGCCCAGCGGAATCAGTTTTTGGCGAATTTCTCCACAATGGCTGCATGCACAAATTTTTTTTTACCATACACAATTACGCGGCGTCATACACTAAATATCTGCATAATTAAAATCTTTAAATTCAACAACATTCCGCTGCGCGAACATACACGCGGCTGGCACGTAAGATTTTCTTGCCTTTCATCAACATTTCATTGCAAGTCAACGGGTTTCGATTTCTTTTTCAAAATTACAATATAGCTGCTACCTTTTATTAAATTCATTCGGCCATTTTGGACATAACCCATTATAAATGTGCCCGGTGACGGCAATAGTCTTGCCCCCTATAGCGTGGGACTAAAATAAAATACTGGCAAATTGTGGGTATGTAATGCACCTCTGCCTACCCCTTCGGGATATAGGCGTGATATAAATTGTGTGTGTGTGTGTTTATTAGCTAGGTAATTTTTGTTTTGAAATGCTATATGGTATTTTATCCCTCAGAGCTACAGCAGACCAATCGCAGGCAGCACAAAGTCGACGTGCCAGTGACGACCCGGGAAACGAATACGAGACCTTAGTGGTTATCCAGGGATCAGTTAGAAAATATGAAGGCAAAACGAAGAAAAAAAGTTAACGTCATCAATCCCTCAGTACGGATAACAAAACAATATTGTAGGTTAATCTACGACACTGTGACGTCACCAACATGGCCGCCAATCCCATTGTCATCTTGCGCGGCTTAAACCTACAAAAAGCGGCCTTATCGCCATGAAGCGATCTCCATCCCTTTGGTGGGGAAGGAATAATGCGGGTATAGTGTACTGTGGGTCCAAATCAGAAGTATAGTAGGAATTGGGAACTACTACACTTTGCAGTCTGGGCCCAATGAAACAACCACAACTTTTTATCCCGGGAACAATAAAACAATACAATACATTACATAACCGTCTTTAATTTACTCTAAAACCATAATGATGTGTCTTAACATGTCCTTTAAGACTACACTTCTGGACAAATGACTGTCCACACACAGCACAAGTGAATCTCCTATCATTATTATGTATACGCATGTGTTCCTTCAACGTTTTCTTTCTAGCATATGCTTTTTTACACACAGAACACTCGTGAATTCTCTCACCGTTATGCTTAATCATATGCACTCTTAATTCATTCTTAGTAAAACACCTATACGAACACAAATCACATTGGTGGTCTCGTTCTTCCAAATGGTCCCGTTTCATATGTCTAGATAATGTGTACCGTCTATCAAAACTTTTATCACAAACGTTACATTTATATTTTAACGGAGCTACCCCATGAATTTCAACCATGTGTTTTTGTCTTCGAAAATATTCAGCAAATCGTTCTGGACATTTAGTACATTTGAAACGTTTCATCAATTTGTGTACCGTATTGACATGATTTTTATGTTTTTGTGCCGTTGAAAATATTTTACCACAGATCTCGCATGGATAAGTACCACCTGAGTGCATACTTTTCATATGTACTTTAAGTCTGTACCTAGTAACAAAACCGGTACCACAATCTTTACACACATAATTTCTAAAGTGTACGTTCATATGTCTTTCTATTGCTCCAAAGGTCTCATAATAACAACTGCATAGTTGACATTCATACATATTACTATCAGAAAGTTTAAACGGTATAATTCTATCCGTGAATTCAGAATACATTTTCTTTTTATGTATATTAACTATATGTGATTTTAATTTGTTCAGACTTTGCATATTCTGATCACATATACTGCATTTGAGATCCGTTACATCCACATATACTACTAAAGATTCCGCTCCAAATGTTCTTAGAATTTTGACAATCTCACGGAGTTTATGCTGGCTTGTATGTTCTTGAAGGTTTGGGAGTGATTCAAAGATATTTCTGCAGCAGAAGCATGGGAATCCTTGTCGGCTTTTGCTTTTAAATGGTGTGACATTGGAACATTCTAGTATAGTTGATGCGTTGACGATATGTGCTGTTTTCTCTGAGATGTACTGACAGTTCTCTGGGATGTACTGACAGGGAGTGGGGCTTTTGTTGTAGCTATTATTAGTATTGACTTCTACTAGTCGAGCTACTTCTTGTGGAAATATTTTAGTACCTGAAAAGAAATATTTTAAAAGGTTATTTAACCTATGTCAAATCGACTACTTAAATTTTTTATAACTTCTATATTTCGCGTGTTTTTCGCAACTGTACACTTTACGCTTTAACAACTCAGTAGGCGCATGGAGCTTGCAGGTGGCACACAAATCGCATTGGTAAGTGTTTTATTTTCGTAAATATCCACCAAACCGTGAGTCAGTGACGCTCATGCCATAAGTGCCTCGGAGCCATATATGTAATTTTTTTATATTTTCTTTTACTAATTTCATAATACGTGTATAATAAAAATATTGAATAGTAGGTAAATGCGTTTTTTTTGTTACCTAAAATAATCTGCAATGCAACCTTACTCATTATATACGAGTATAATATGATATAAGCCAATATGTACATGGGAGTCGAAGTGACGCATGGTTATCTTTTTAGGGTTAAAGTAAGTTAGTAGCAATAGGCTTCTTTGATGTATTTCTGTTGCCACCATAACAACAAATACTAAAAACAAGTATTGGTTATTTTCCGTGTCAATGACCTTTTTACTCAATCTATTTGGACTATAGTTACCTTTCAATAGTTGCAGCTGTTTCCAGTAGCCCGGGCAGGATTTTTCTAAAGAAATTCTGGTTGGTAAGATCGGTAGTGGACGGAGTGTCTCGAACCTGGCCAACAGTGCCAATTCACCCTTGACCGTAATATCATCATTACTTTCCTCATAATGACTGTCTGATACAGGATCTGTAAAGTCACGTCAAACATTCACACAATAACCACATCAAATTACCGGAATGCTTGCAATTTGAAAAAATTAAAATAAAATTGGTTCACCCAATTGAAAGTCGAAAGATATGAATGAACAAACAAAAAAAATAAAAGAAAACAGTTGAATTGAAAACCTTTTTTGAAAGTCAGTTAAAAAGTAGTCTCCTTCTATAGTCTATCTATGCAACATCATAATCATAACAAAGTATAAAAGCAACCGATTTTGGTGTGGTTTTCACCAAAGGATACGGGCTCTCGAGGAAGGTGTTTGTATAAAATAAAATTTGTCCACCGGGCCATGGTGCGGGCGTCCGCTAGTTTTTCTACATGGGGCACACTAAAAGTTTTGCACTTCTAGCAAATCGGAACTATTTGAATTTCGAATGTTATATTTTTATAAACGATGCAACCTTCTTAGTAATAAAAAAAAACAATTGGCGGGAAATCATTTGTCAATTGTTTTTTATCACACATCATAGTTCTATGTATGCAACGAAAATGGAATTAAGTCGAAAAGATTTTAGAGCGATGATTTTTTATGATTTTAAAAGTTCTCTCTCTACGCAAGACTGTGCCGCTCGTCTTCAAAATGCTTTTGGAAGAGAAGCACCTTGTTTGAGCACCGTGAGGCGATGGTTTGCTGAATTTGAGTGTGGTCGAGTTTCTTTACATGACGAATTTCGTGAAGGACGGCCTTCAACTGCCGACAACGAAAATAATGTGGCTACTGTTAAGCGGTTAATTGAAGAAAACCCGCGGATTACCTATGAGACAATTCGAGGACTATTGGGGATTGGTATCAGTCAAATCCAGAAAATTTTACACGAAGAATTAAAAGTACGGAAACTTTGTTGTCGTTGGATCCCTCATTAACTGACAGCGGAGCAGAAGCGGGCTCGCGTGGAATGGTGCTCACAGATGCTACTGAAGTACGACCACGGACATTCTAATGCTGTTTATGACATTGTCACAGGAGACGAAACGTGGACTTATTGTTTTGAACCCGAAAAAAAACGGCAATCTTGTGAATGGGTGTTTGAAAATGAGAACAAGCCAACAAAAGTGATGCAGGCGAGAAATGTTGGTAAAAAAATGATCGCCTTTTTTTTCTCAGTTACGGGACCCTCTGTACAATTCCAATTGAAGATCAAAAGAGTGTTAATGCCGAGTGGTATTCTACCATTTGTTTACCCAGGATGTTAGAAAAAGTTCGCGAAAGACGACCCAAACGCCGCGTTCTCCTACATCATGACAACGCTTCTTCACACACGGCCAACAAAGAAAAAGTCATTTTTAGCTTCCGAAAAAGTACAACTCGTCACCCATCCTGTGCATAGCCCCGACCTAGCACCCTGTGATTTCTGTATTTTCCCCAAAATCAAAGATTTGATTAGAGGTTTCACTTTCACCAACTCCGAAGAGGCAGTGATAGCGTTCAAGCAGCACGTAGAAAACATGACTTCAGATCTGTGGTCCTCCTGTTTTAAAAAATGGTTCGATCGCATGAAAAAATGTTTAAAATGTAAAGGAGAGTATTTTGAAAAGCAATAAACATAATATTTTGGTTTTAACATGTTGTTTTTTAAGTTACGCAAAACTGATAGTGTGCCCTACGTATAAGGCTCATCCACACACAAGCCCCACATAAGCAATTTAAATGGTTGACTGACTACACAGAACAGTAGAAGAGGTTAGAAAGGAAATAGTTCCTGATTTGTACTACGAGGGTGGATTGAAAAGTAGTCGGCCTAACACTGATCCATTTAGTTCTAAAAATCTAATCTAACCACATTATTTAGTTCAGTTCAGACCTGTTAATTGTGTGAAGTTTGAAACGTGTGCGATAATTAGTTTTAATTTTATAAATTTATTAACAAAGCAATCTGACATCATTTCCGCAAATGGAGCAAATCGAGCAGGGTGCCGTCATTCAGTACCTTAATAAGAAGGGGCTGTCATCAAAAGCCATCCATGATGATATGTCCAGTACATTAGGGGATTGCGCTCTTTAATATTCATCCGTCAAAAAATGGATAGCAGAATTCAAGCGTGAAGCAAGAGAGAGTGAAAGACGAACCCCGCTCTGGAAGGCCTTCGAGGTCCACTACTGACGAAAATGTTAAAAAAATACTCGACTTAATTATGGGAGACCGCAGATTGAAAATTAGAGAGATAGCCAAGATTATAGGCATCTCTTATGAACGAACTCAAAACATAATAGTCAACGTGTTGGGTTTCCACAAGGTGTCTGCGAGGTGGGTTCCGCGACTGTTTTCAGTTGAGCAAAAAAGGATGCGATTGACTATGGCACGCGACTGTTTGGAGTTATTTGAAGCTGATGAATGTGATTTTTTGAATCGTTTTGTTACTATGGACGAAACATGGGTTCATTACTGTACACCGGAAACAAAACAACAATCAAAACAGTGGAAAAGACCTGGTTCACCACCCCCTAAAAAGGCTAAGTCGATTTTGTCGGCAAGTAAGGTGATGGCTTCAGTATTCTGGGACTCGAAGGGTGTGATTATGGTTGATTATCTTGAAAGGGGTCAGACTATAAACTCTAATTATTACTGCACCTTACTACGTCGTTTACGAGAGGAAATAAAAGAAAAACGTCCAGGAATGATCAAAAGAAAAGTCCTGTTTCATCAAGATAACGTTCGTGTTCACACGTCTGTCAATGGCAGAAATTCACAACTGTGGTTTTGAACTGTTACCGCATCCACCTTATTAACCTGATCTGGCACCGTCAGACGTTTATCTGTTCCCTAACCTAAAAAAGCACTTGGGAGGTCAAAGATTTTTGACAAATGACGAGGTCAAAGCAGCAGTAGACGCATATTTTGACTGTAAGGAAGAATCATTTTTTTTTGTACGAGCTAAATGCTTGGAAGGGAAGATGGCAAAAGTGCATTGAACTTGATGGTGATTACGTTGAAAAATAAAAATACATTTCATTTATTATGTATTTATTTTCTTGGTTAGGCCGATTACTTTTCAATCCACCCTCGTACAACGCGTGTCGCCGATTTTCTCCCACTCATAAACTTCACTATAAGCAAAAAATGTATAATTTTATATCTGCTTGCGATGTGGTCATCGATTTTGTCTACAAACTACATGATACAATTGTAATAATTACAAATATCATGGTATTTTAAGGTTTTAGTACTTATGGGTGAAAAGAAACATATGGTTGACATATGAGGGCTCACAATATGAGCGGCGCGCCTGCCTTAGCCTAAGGGCCCTTCTAACCTCTTCTACTATTCTGTGGGTTGACTATGCTTATCGACACTGCTATGCACTTATGCTGAGCCATTGAGCACTAGTGCTAGTGTGCGTAGGAGTTAAAGCACTCCACAGACTTACAGTCCCTTGGTGGACAACTCGATCGAATCCCTAGTAAATTTCAACTAAGTGACAGTCTATACTATCTTTTGGAGTTACTGTTAGGCCCCGTTTCCAAGGGCGTTAATAGAACGCGACGAGAAACTGAACTTTACCCTCAATACCCAGTGCTTAAAATACAACACTGTGCTGAAAAATTCATGGCGATTTAAATCAGCTGCCATGTTGTGAAAAATTGCTCACGAAAATGGGGGAAGCCATAATCATGATAAAATGTTATACAAAATAGTTGCCAAGACTCACCGGTAACAAACTCAGTATCGCTAAGATCCAAGTCACATTCATCTATTTCCTGTTTTACTCCTCGCTGTACTTTAATGTTCAAATCTTCTTGATTATTTTCATTTAGTACTGAAATGTAATATAAAGAATTTTGATATTTATATAACTGCATCTTACTACCCTGCAGGAAAGACGTCTTCGAGGTGACCTGATAGAGACATAATAAGATCATAACCCATGAGTATAATTTACCCGATATACACACAATTTACACACCAAAAGTTCCTACTAAATAAGCCCGCGGACAGAGTCTAAGAATAATCCGTGCACCATCAAACAAACAGAGCTCACCACTTCCTCAATAACCGGGTGGTCAGTGACTAGAATCAGCTGCCTAATTAATGTTGTGTCTGCTACCTCAGTAAATAGGTTTAAGAATCGACTGGATCACGGGCTACGGACAAATAAACTTAACAAAACTTTAACACTGTTATATAGGCACATCAGCTCTAACCGCTTGTCTATAAATAAATAATAACAATATTTTATGTACCATCGACAAATTCAGTGATCTTAGTACTTTCAGGTCCTATGGCAGCTAGTAACTGCTTCTCTGTGCTGGCCACCATCATGCGAAAACTCGTAGCGTTGCGTAGACGAACAATACATGTTATACATATTAATGTAGTTAGTTTGGAGTTGTTTGATAGCTGAAAACACAAAAAAATCCAGACGAAATGGTACAAATTTATGTAAAAATAATAACTATGATAGTGCCTACCAGAATTTTTTATTTTTTTATGTCACAAAATTAAAGGTATGTAATACGTACAATTAAGTTGAATATTTCGTGAAAAATTTCGCGATATACTTCTCGTATCCCATTAAAAAAGTATTCCGTATTCAAATCTCTGTGATGACCTCTGGCTGAACAGCAGCGACATTCTCCATAAGATGTATTGCTTAGGTTGTTAGTTTCCATGGCTATCCCAAATTAATACAAAATGATGGAAGAAAATGTTGTATAGTCAAAGGCTTCGTACACTAAAGGTAGGTATGGATAGTATAAAAAAGTACTCTTTCTTGGGTATAGGACTAAACCGGCTTGTGTCTGTATTTATATTTCATAACAGTCACAATTAGTTAATATGTTTTTTCCGTTCACTGGTATAAATAACTAAACGTAGTGCTTATATTCTCTTTGTAAATAACTACATTATATTTACGCAAACGTCAACGTCACGAGCGAAGTCGCGTCGCTCGTCTTTTTTTTTGTAAACTTGCCCATTAAACGGACAGGCTTTGTTCCGAAGAGCATACTGCCAGACGGCCCTCGTCGCGGTCCGATACTTACCTGAATCAATAAAACGATACCCCCATTGGCCATCGAGTTTCTATTATATAGAGGGCGAGTGCGTCTCGTTCAGAATATTATGCTATAGTATATCGCATCAAATCATATAGCACAACAATATCGCACACCATACATTTACAATGAACACGTGCACACTGCACCGTTTTTCGTCTGATAAAAATGCCGCTAGAAATATTCTAACTAGTGGCCGTCCGCGACTTCTTCCGCGTAGTAATTTGGATTTTTTCCCGTTCCCGTCGTGCCGCGTCATATTTTGAACAATTCACACAATTTATTATTGTAAAGTTTCAGTAGAAAATATTCTGTGCATGAACTTGGTATGTATGTGAACTTGGCACAATTTTAGATTTCCTTTATTTTATCGGCGAAGTCGACTACGACGCATAGGTATTCTTAACATTGAACTTTGGCTCGCCCGTAATTTACTTTTCCTTTCATTTTTATTTTATTATTTTTTTCCACTTTTTACCATTTTTTAAGGCTTCTACCCTGGACAAAAACGTTAATAATCAAGCATCACCGTTTCAATAATATCGGTTGCCGTTAGTTATGACTTATATAAACATATAGATTTATATAGTCATTGGAATGGCAATCAGAAAACCTGACAAAAGTCTGGAAAGAATGGGATCGAAATGCGAGTACCTAATGAATTAGGATGGGATGAGGAAACCCTGACAGAGATAAGGGCAAAGACTGCTACAGAGTCAACATTAAGAAGTGGTGCTGATAAGGAATTAAGTGAAGGCCATTACGAAATTCCAGAGCAACACTATATCCAAGTCGCCTGTGATCTCCACCTTCAGAAGATAAAAATCTGGAAAGTGACATCAAGAAGATAGAAGATGCCATGATAGTTAGGAACTGTGATGCTGCAAGCAAAATAAATTA
The DNA here is from genome assembly GCA_963556515.1 of Nudaria mundana. Taxonomy (NCBI): domain Eukaryota; kingdom Metazoa; phylum Arthropoda; class Insecta; order Lepidoptera; family Erebidae; genus Nudaria; species Nudaria mundana. The sequence goes on from OY748309.1 coordinate 7,512,602, forward strand.
TTTGGGAAGCCTAAGACATAAGTACATCATCTTCCTCTGCCTGTGCCTGCCATTATCTCAATTATTTGGGGTAAACATACTCCTGCACACCCTTGTCACCCGTCATCTCCTTTCCTTGTCACATACTCCATCACATATTCCATCCATCTTTTCTTGGGCCTACCACCACTTCTAAAGCACATAACATCCATACTTTGCACCTTTCTAACCAAACTACTTTTATCTCTTCTTATAATATGTCCATCCACTGGCAAACTTAAAAAGTGTACTCCATCACATATTCCATCCATCTTTTCTTGGGCCTACCACCACTTCTAAAGCACATAACATCCATACTTTGCACCTTTCTAACCAAACTACTATTATCTCTTCTTATAATATGTCCATCCACTGGCAAACTTAAAAAGTGTTTACTTATTGAATATATACAGGATGGCCCAGAAGTCGACGTCAAGCCGGAATCGGGTAACAGGCTAGGTCATAACAGTTGTCAGAAAAATATTAAAAAAAATCTAGGTCTTGTATTTAAAAAATTATAGACGTTCAAAAAAAGTAGAGAAAATCTAGGCCTTGTGAATGTTTTTTCATTCCTGTTGCTACAGATATGTACTTTTTTGTTTTGTTTTTTCTCTAATGTAACCCTGAATACTTTTTCTTTAAAGTCTAAACTGAAATTTAAAGTCAATTTCTCTAGCTCGGAAGTAAAATGTCACCATTTGCCCAACCAAAAATTCAAAATAAATACTTAGCTCAGTTTTAACTGGCCACACTGAAAAAAAAATGTAATAGGTGACTTAGGCAACTAACTTTAAAAGTTAGCGCGTTTAATAAGGATTGTAAAACTGTAAAACACTCACTAGTTTATTTCTCGCATTGCGGCCATTTTTTAAATTTTCGAAAAAAAAACCAGTTTTTTAAGTGTTTTATTACTTTACTTAGAAGGTATTGACTTTAAATTTCAGTTTAGACTTTAAAGAAAAAGTATTCAGGGTTACATTAAGAGAAAAAACAAAACAAAAAAGTACATATCTGTAGCAACAGGAATGAAAAAACATTCACAAGGCGTAGATTTTCTCTACTTTTTTTGAACATCTATAATTTTTAAAATACAAGACCTAGATTTTTTTTATATTTTTCTGACAACTATTATGACCTAGCCTGTTACCCGATTCCGGCTTGACGTCGACTTCTGGGACACCCTGTATGTATTTTTTAATAACAGTTAAAGCTTGAGATTAACTAAATAGTTGTTTTTAATGTAGGCATAGTTTTAACAAGCCTCTTATCCCCTATAATAAGCCTAGACTATTTCTACGTTAAATCTACATAGGCACATTCAATAAGATCTTCATCTTTGACTCCAAGTTTCACCTGCAGGTCCCGAGCAATCTCTTGACCCTCCTTTAAAGACTGATCAGGCCTCAATACTACTTCTAATTCCATAAATTGACCAAGATCTTGCACTATATCTATGTGTATTCTGGTTTGGTCAACCATATATAGTTTACTGGAAAAAAAAAGTTAATACCTATTAAAATAGCTTGTTTGAAGAATGGTTAGGTCCTATAATTTCAACTTACCGTTCCTTTATAACTCTCCCCCGAATGCCTAAACATTTCTTTAACATTATATCTATTACTTTAGCCTTATCATTATCAAAGTCTAGTAGCTCATAATTACTAAGCTTTGGACCTCCTTCGTTTGCGCGATCATATCGTACGAGAGTCGCAGTACTATCGTCGTAGGTCCTTAGTTTTAAACGTCCGTCTTTCACATTGTAAAAAGTATCATCTTGTTTTATAACAGTTGCCGGCTTCCCGCTCAATTCCTCTGCAACTTTGCAAATATGTTCGTAGTCATTGATTTTTGCTTTTATTTCAACGTTTCGCAGTTCCATTGCTATAGCTGCCTTAAAATAAAATAAACACAAAACATTCAAGGGCAACTCAAAGTAATAATGGCCATAAGAGAAAAATGGCATTTTATTTGACATTGACACAACACACAACTACACAAGAAATTCCCTGCATTCGACGAGCCCGCTTAAAGCGCGTAGCGTTCATGCGCTACGTGCCCGTCGAATGCGACACTACACTATTTTGATGATATTAGTTTTGAATAATATATCTAAGGCATTTGTCTATTTTAAATGACTTTTTGCATTGTACAGAACGGCCACTGAGATAATTTTCATTCCATATTGGTACTAGAACATTTTATTAAAGCTGAATGTTATGTTAAACTTATCTATAAACACTATCTGGCTTATTGCATTAGATATGAACACGCCATGACTTACACAAAAGACTGGTAAACAACACAGATATAGATATTTGCTTTAATATAGCTTGTTTTATAATTATCTTTATTGATATTTTGAATTTCAATCGACTGCGCAACAAAATGACAGCAGTATCTGACAGATAAATGCAAAATGGCAAAACTTTCGATGATCCACGTGACGTCATCCGAAAGAAGATGACGTCACACGCTTGTCACGCAAACTTCATGCGCCTGTGTTGCACTCGTCGAACAGGAGGATTATCAAAATAATGATAGATGCAAAGAGAATACAATAGGTACTAGGTACGTAAGATGGATAGATGGATTGAGATGGATGGAAAACAACTGTGAAATTTGTGAAAAAAATATTTGCCGGTTTGTAGTTTGTAGAAAAGGTCTTTTATAAGTAAAAAGAGAAAAATTTAATAGTGAAATTAGATCTAGTGGGATCTAGTTCTTACCTTAAGTTACTACTTCTTCAAGTAAAGTAGTAACTTTGTATCTATGAGTAGTAATCAATTGCAATACATGATGGACTCGAGTTACGTTCAGAGTTGGTTGTCTCAGCCTGATGTTTGCCGCTGTTGTTTGTCAGCTAGTGGTACACGGGACGTCACTTCTACTTACCTCTCTGATACCGGTGAAAAAGAGGTTTACTCCGAATTGCTTCAAGAATGCTATGGAATCACAGTGAGTACATATTCGAAATTAATTTTAATAAGTTCACCATCCAGTGTACTCATAATATTTGTTTCTCTTGACTCATTATGCCTATGTAGGTAAGTATTTAATTTATAATGAGTATCCATTTATAAAATGGACACATAGAATCTCGTTCTTTTCCCCTACAGAGAGGTTTATTTGCCCACATATTGCCAGTCACTTTGTTTTGTTGGCTTACCTGTTTACAGGCACTTTGATAATCTGTATTTGTGAAAGCCTTGTCTGTGTTCCAGCAGGTGCACCACGGGCCAACAGATGTTTATATAATTTATGCTTTCGATTGTCTTCACTTGGTGGAACACTGGAACATATAGTAATAAATTATGAAATGACTCACATGTACAGATATTCCACAATTTTTTAATTATTAATAGGACCTGACCGGTTTCGCTCTAGGGCATCTTTAAAGGTGTTTTACACATATATATTCACTTCACATATTCTAAAATACACTTCATATACTTTCTTTTACTCATCATTCATCATTCACCGAGCCTTTTCCCAACTCAGTTTGGGTCAGCTTTCCAGTCTAACTGCGATTCAGCTGAACTTCGATATTTTCCGTGAAGCGACTGCCATCTGACCTCCACAACCCATGGGCGATATCGAATTTCTGTAGTTAGACCGGTCGGATTTTTTATTTAGGGCTCCAACCACCCCTAACGACTGCCATAGATATTATAGTTAGTATGACAACCGGGACCGACGGCTTAACGTGCTCTCCGAGGCACGGAGGGGTCTCTGTGTCTTAAGAAATGGTCACCCATCCTAAGACCGGCCTGAATCGATGTTGCTTAACCTTTGCAATGTGTTAACATTGTCGGTTCCCACTAGACCACGAGCCCCTCTATACTATATACTTACTATATAAATACTTTCTTTTATTAAATAATATGAAATAATCGTGAGGCTAACACTGGCCTGCATACTTGATTATAATATAAAACTAATGTGGGTACATATAAATAAATAAAACAGATATTTACATGACCCTTTACCACCCATAACATAACATAAACATAAATATTCTTTATAGTACACCACAGTTTAGAAAATACATTAAAAACATACTTATAACTACTAAATGTACAAGGGCAGCCACATCGCTAATAGCGATCTCTTCCAGTCAACCTTAGGATGTAAGGGATCCTAAACAAGATAAAAAAATTGTGATAAATAATGGTCCTTCACCACTTGATTTATTTACAAGAGACAAATGATTCCTAGTTTTAATATTTAGATTTTTTAAATCTAGAAAAGCTAGCATTTTGATTGTGATGACTTCTATAAAGCCATTTTTACACTTTCTTTTTACAATGACTAGTACTACAAAACATTTGCTATACAGATTTAGAAGTATCCAGGTATACCAGAATTGTTATTGCACTCATTTCAGCTCTCGTTTTTGCTCCAATGGGGTCCAAGGATGTTGTGTACACTCTGTGCCAGCCATTTGCAAAGTGCCAACAATTTTCGCAAGCAAGTGTTGAGAGCAGACCATGACTATGTCACTTATTACAATAAGTTATGTAAGTAGGTACCTATTTACTTATTTAATTCTATTTTATGTTGCACTAAATACAGATGGAAATTATTTTCTTTGGGCGCAAAGTGCCCTCACCAAAAAGCACTGTATATATATAACTATTATACAAAATTATATATACAAAAAAGTATTGAATACCCACAACCCGCCTCGTTGTGCATGTCCTTCACTCATTCTGATTGCATGTAGCCCTAAAGAATTCCTCAATAAATTTACTACTCATCACCAAAATGTTTTTTCAATTTGAAACATTAGTTAGTTAGATTTTCATAATTTTCTGAGCCTTGCCCAACTTTGAGCGGCCGAACTTCAATATTTTCCCTGAAGTGACTGCCATATGACCTCCACAAGTCTCAACCCATAGGCGATATCGAAGTTCGGTGGTAACACCAGTCAGATTTTGTTTGAAGCTCTAACTGCCCATAACAAGTGCCAGATATGTTCGAATGACAACCAATTTGGATGGCTTAGCATTCTCGAGACACAGAAGAGTCTCAATGTCTTAAGATAAAAGTCATCCATCTTAATACCGACCTGGCTAGATATTGCTTAACCTTTGCAATGTGTTAATATATATATAGTTATACTCAATACTTATTTAAACTTTCGCGTTTTGTACACATTATAAACTTAAGACTAACGGGTCTTTTACGCGATTATTGAGATATATACATACCTCTTTATTACCCGACGTTTCGGCCCTGTTACAAGAGCCGTGGTCACGGGTGGACTGTAACAGGGCCGAAACGTCGGGTAATATATATATATAATCCACAAATGTTTGTTTCGGAGTGTATGTATTTAGAACTATATAAGTATGTTTATCAGTTGTATAGATCCCATATCACAACCTTATAGCTTAGTTTGGGCTAGATGACGTTGTGTGAGAATGTCCAACAATATTTATTTATGTTTTATTATATCCATGCAAAGTTTCATCTTTCTAGCATCAACCGTTTGACGGTAACCCGAGGACGGACATGACGAAACTATAAGGTTTCCGAAACTTCAACTACGGAACCCTAAATAGCAAAACCCTGAGTCGCGATACTGATATTATGTCATTTCAAAAAGTGTATGAATACAAATTACGATAGTTATCGTAGTGCCTTGGTTCTGTTGGTTGGGAACGCTCTGGTAAAGGAACAGCCGGTGGTTCAATGTTCGGTGGTTTTGCGTATACATATAAGGTAGATAATATTCATTTCAGCTGGAACCGTAGGCTTAACAGACACAGCTGACGCACCAGTTGTATCGCGGGTAGATGTAAAAGAGCCAAAGCCACTGAAAAATGTACTATCTTCGAATGAAGACGAAGATTCTGATTCAAATACTCCAATATCACAAATAGTGGCGAAGGAAAGTAGTGGTCACAGGAGTGATGACATCAAACAGGATGATGTGACGGAGCCTGAAGCCCAAGTGAGGCAAAGTACGTATATTTTGTTGGATCTTTCTTATAATAGAGAGCTGCAACCTTATTAAAATAGTTCCACCAGGGAGTGAGCATATTGCCGCAAATAGAGAACATTTATGACTTTCGATAGGCAGATGAGATTGGCTTAGGGCCCTACTTGGTGGGGCCAATAATCAAGTTAGCTGGATTTTGACTATCTCATGTACTTTCGGCCAAATTGGTTTATGACCCATCTGGCGAATAATTCGGTCAAAACTGCCAAACTTCTAAGATATATCATGGATGTCTTACACTTAGGTCGTTTTAAAAATTGCTTAACTTAGCGAACGTCCTAATATGTGCTACAACTATCTCAATCGGGGTAAGTGCACACCTGAGCATTCCGCCTGCTTCCCTGCTTTGTGATGTACTGTTTTTTTTTCGGCTCTATACCGACACGCGCCGGTGACGTGATGACGTCACAGGTCTCAACTTACCGCATTTCAGTAGTAATTTACAATAACAAGTTCGGATTATGGCTCATTTAGCATAAAAAAGAACTCGGATTGTAGTGCTCAGTGAAGAAGGCTATGGCATACGAGAAATATCACGTATATATATAATTCTTATAATCTTACTAATATTATAAACGCGAAAGTTTGTGAGTATGTATGTATGTATGTATGTATGTATGGATGGATGGATGTTTGTTACTCTTTCACGTAAAAACTACTGAATGGATTTTAATGAAACTTTACAATAATATAGCTTATACATCAGAATAACACATAGGCTACAATTTATAAAGATATTGTGTGAATTGTTCAAAATTTGACGCGGCGCGACGGGAACGGGAAAAAATCCAAATTACCACGCGGACGAAGTCGCGGGCGACCACTAGTTCTTCTATATAAACAAAAATGAAGCGCCGTTGCCTCGCTAAAACTCTGGAATGCCTGGACCGATTTGGCTAATTTTAGTCTGAAAATATTCCAGGAAGTCCAGGGAAGGTTTAAAAGTAAAATTTCAGGAGGTACGAAGTTCGCCGAGACAGATAGTTATTCAATTAAAGAACGTGGTTAAATCCATAGCTTTTGCCAAATGCCCCGTTTCCTAGTGGTTTGTAAAGTAGTAAAGACAGAGCAATAGCATGCCTCCTTTTTCACAAACGAGTAGTTATAGACGATATTGGCCAATTGCCAAGGAAACCAGTCTTCAGGCAAATTTATGCATTTAGATGGATTCACAAAAAGAGATTGCGATAGGTCATCAAGATCATGAATCAATTGCTTTGATAGTATGTATTTTTATTTTTAGGCTTCGTCTACAAGAAGTTACAGAAAGTTACAAGACAAGTGTCAGAAAGAAAACGTGTCATTCTCACATGCGGGATCGTTCTTAAAGACACCAATGCTTGCCCATTTAGGCACCATAAGAGCTGGTTCCAGTGCTTCTTCTGCCAACAGGAGTATATGGAGATTAATCTTCTTCGTAATCACAATTTGACAACACATTCGAATGTAGAAGACGAGCTAAGAAAAATAAAGCGCTATCCACGTTCTTTGCAGATTGACATAACGAATCTCGAATGCCGCCATTGCAATTTGAAATTGACAGATGTCAGCTCGATGTGCCGCCATTTTGTCGATGTGCATAAAAAAGTAATTTATAGCGAATGTATAGCGGATTATAAAGTTAATGGCAGTCCATATTCTTGTCATTTGTGTGGACAAATATTTCATGTGTTTAGGAGTTTAACTACACATTTAAATGAACACTATGCGAACTGCATATGTGATGTTTGCGGGAAGTCTTTTTTGAATTCGAAACGGTTAAAAGTTCACAAACGTACTCACGAAAACGGTCAATACCCTTGTAAGGAATGCGGAAAAGTTCTTCGAACCAAAACTTCTAAAGCAAATCACATTGAAAGCGTTCATTCAAAACGAGTTATCAAATGTCAAATATGTTATAAACCTATGAAGCACTATAATGACAGAATTAAACATATGTCAGAGGTGCATAACATTACACACAACTTCAAATGCCATATTTGTAGTCGGGAGTACAAAATCAAACACTATCTGGCAACCCACATACGTCAAACTCATGGTCATAAGGATAAAAAATGTTTAGAATGCGATATGGCGTTTATAACTAACCATGGGTTGAAGAAACATATGCTCAAACATACTGGAGCAAAAGCTTATACGTGTAATGTGTGTTGTAAGTCGTATGCTAGGAGTTATACTCTGAGGGAGCATATGAGGGCACATGACAATCAAGTCTACATAGCTCCAGAATAAATTGTTGTGTTAAGTCAGGAGAATTGACTTAAAACACTACCAGCGTTGATAGATGTTTCTTTTCACGTGGGTGTCCTGATATGCTTTGTCCCTACGCCCTCTTCGTGTGGGATTCCCAGCCGTAGTTGATCGGGCTGGACTACCCTCTAATTTCTCAATATTTAATCTCGGTAAGTGAAATAACTAGAGCGTGATCCAGATGCATCCAGACGCACTAAAGGAGTTTACACGATTTATTTACAAATGTCGCAACATCGACAGTTGTAGGTAAAACGCGATAAACTCGACTCTCCTGATTGTTTTGCAGGACGCGGTGCGGGGGTACATTTAAACCTTCGCTTGTGTTTAGTGTAGTGACGTACCTACTAATTAAAACTAACCTAATTGATTACCATGTCCCCGCCCCGCGTCCCGTATACCATCAGGAGGGTCGCGCTTGTGCACGCCAAGCGTCATCATATTGTTTGGTTAAGTATCTCATTCGTTGAACGTCCATCCGAATCTGATTTGAATCTTGAAGGAGGGATTCACTTAAGGTTCGAGGTTTGTGGTTAGACGATACGAACGACCTAACTCAATAGGTTATGTGCTTAAATATCAAAACGAGTCGAGAGAGCAGTGAATAAGTACTTAAAAATGTAGACAAAATGATAAAGCAAGATAATAAGATTTGCTGTAATTTATTTTATTGTACTAATTATATTGTACGATACGCGAATAACGCTGAAATCCTACACACATAGCATACGTTCCACATAAGTCTTGGCTGCAGAGCAAGTAATCGCCCACCACGACCCCGCGTACGCTTTCATATCCATATTATATAGTATTATATTGCCATCGTCATAAAACTTGACAATAGCCATCATTTCCACTGACCGTGAAGCCAATTCTCTATCAGAACCCATTTTCCATGTCATTTGAAACCGAATGTATTTCGGAGCTTTAAACGGTTAATACAACGGGAGATCAGGTATCGGAACTCACCCTTCTTCCAATTTTCATTTATAAATCTGCTTTAGCCGTAACTTGCGTTGTTACAACACTTATGTTTTTGTAACTGACGTCATTGGCAGCTAGTTTGAGAACTTTTTTCTGTTGACGCCCGAATATTGTGAACGATAGTTAAGTTTTCGGGACTTTAATTACAGGCTGACTTGGTCGAATTATCAGGCCATATATAAGGTAATTTACGCGTAAATAAATAAAATTCTACATGTTAATAGGTACGTCTTTCTTCGATTATGATCACTTGTAAATATAGAAATATATTAAATACCTACTTTAATAGTATTATCAAAAGTGTAAATGGTTATCAAGACTGGGACAGTCAGTCACAAATCAACGAGTCTCAAATTGTGGGCCTAAATAGAACTAATCGATCGAACGAAAACAAGAGGAACGTTCTACAAACTGACCAAGACACATATGATCATATTATCAATGTCACTTGGTCAGATGACAGCACGTTTTGCCCTCGGTTTGAGTAGAGCCCTATCGTTTTTGTGATTCATATTGCTAAACAAAGATTAAACAGTAATTTGTATACGTTCCACATAAGCTCTAGTTTCAGAGCAAGTTACCGACCACCATGACCCAGCATACACTTCCGTATCCATATGTATGTTGTCATCGTCATAGAACTTAATTGAAATCACCATTTGCACTGACTGCGAAGCCCATCCTCTATACGAATCCATTCGCCATCTCCCACGAAACTGCTTGTATTCCGAAGCTTGAGACTTTTGATCCAACGGGAGACTTACTATCGGAACCCATCCTTCTTTTCCAGTCTTCAGTTGTAAATCTCCTTCAGCCTTAACTTGGGTTCTTACGACACTTATGTTATCAAAACTGACGTCATAATCAGTTAGTTTACCCAAATAAAATGTATATTTATGTTCGTGTTCGCCCCCTGAGGCACATGCTTTAATTTCATTCTTCCATGTGGGCCCGGATATGGTAAAAGATTTGCTATAGACACCACTAACGATTGTTTTCAGTAAAATAATAGCGTAAATAAATCTGTACATATTAATACGTCTTCCTTTGATTATGAACTGTCGCTAAATGTAGAAAATCAAATCATATTAAATAGTTTATCAGAAGTGTTAGGGGTTATCAAGGCAGGGAAAACCCAGCCAACTATGTAGATAGGTTACATTTAAGCGTCATAACTAGGGTCAACTAAACGCATATTAATATCTCCTATCAAATTGGAACCAGCCCTGAGTGCATTCCTTGTCATGTGCTTTTCCATCCGCTCGTCAATTTCCAAGGACTTTTCTTCGGACTGATTCGAGTCAGTGTATGCAAAATCTGTCCTAGCTGTTGGAATGTTGGTTTGAATTACAGAGTGCGGTATTGGCAATAGTCTTACCTCTTATTACGTGGGATCAATAAAATTACTGGCAAAGTGTGGGTGTGTACTTCACCTCTGCCGACCCCTTTGGGGCTATAGGCGTGATGATATGTACATAATGTAATGTGTAAACTAAAACATTTTGAAATAAAACACATTTTCAGTCGCAATTGTTGTAATTTATTTACATATCCATTAAACCTAAAATCCTTTGTACACTTCCTATGTATACTACTCAACAGGTGTATCAATCTTCTATCTATATCTATACATAGTATAAAACAATGTCGCTTTTCCTGTCTGTCTGTCCCTATGTATGCTTAGATCTTTAAAACTACGCAACGGATTTTGATGCGGTTTTTTTTTAATAGATAGAGTGATTCAACAGAAAGGTTTTAATGTATAATACATGTATAACATACTAGAGTAATACCGATTATTTTAGAGGTTTCTAATGTAATGTCGTAAATAAACACATGTTTTGCGCTTTCATTGCAAACGCTGACGAAACCCTACGAGACAGATCAAAATAATGTACTACAGTATTGTACACCATAGAAAGGTCTACAAAAAAGTCCGCATCTCTTAAGGATAACTCACACTAACCATTTTTATCTCTTACAAATGACAAAAAAATAATGTGTCATTTGCCAAGCTATTTTTACCAATGCAGTATTATTCCTTATCTAATTGAATACTTTACATACGTTGTGCATTTAATGTAGACCAAAATTGCCATTCAAATCATATAATTTGGACGAATGACTTAAGAGATATCTCGTGATGGAATAAAAATACGAGCGCGGCGACGCAGCCGGGCTGTGGCCAATGACGGCAGTGAACACAGATTTTAAGCAATACAGCATAAATCCTTATCCAATTAAGTACCTTAAATACATTTTGCTTTTAATATAGATCAATATGGCCCTTTACAGCATGTAATTTAAATGAATATTTTCGAAGATATTACATATTAATAGGTTATATCATAGGCTTTTTCATTAAAAATTCATTTTCATTCATTCAATTCATTCGACATTTTTTTCGAAATTCATAGTAGGTACCTTGGTTGGATAGGAATTAGAATAAAACAATAGAATTATAGCCAAAAAGCGGTTTAAAGTAATGTAGGTATTTATGTTAAAAAAACTGAATAGTATAGGTATAAAATCATATCTGAAAGACGTCGTCGTTCAAACATAGGTCGTAGTACAGGGAATGCCCAAAGAGCACGTTCAGCTAGAGACGAAGATTCGTCAAGGGAATGTGAGGCTCGGCTCAGCCAGCTTCGGGCTAGATATAGAGCTGAAGGAGTAAGAGAATCCTCAGTTGAGCGTGAGCCTCGCTGCAGCCACGATCGGGAAAGTCATAGTGTTCGGAGAGCCAGAGAATCGTCTGCCGAGCTTGAGGCTCGCCTCAGCCAGGATAGGGGTAGGCATCGATTACAGAGAGCCAGAACTAATTCGTGGGTAAATAAAGAAAATTCTGCCATGAATTACGATCCATCCATGAATTGCCGTTCGTTTGTCTCACTAAAACTCGGTAAGGCCCTTTGCTGTGTTCGGGTGCCCGATGTCCGCGCCGTGCGCCCGCCTGCACGGCGCGGGTCCACGCCACGGGCTCCCGTCTATCGCAGCGACGCTAGTATAATTTTGGGTGTACAGTTGAAATGGATTATTTATTGATATATTACTTAACCAAAAGACGACGACGTGAACAAAGGCGTCAGCCAATCAGAGAATTTGTAACCAACTTATTTCAAAGACTGTACCAGCACGGTGCGTGCGACACGGATAACGGAGCGGCGCTCAATGATTTTGTAGAAACAGACCCGCTCGCGTGCTCCGTCGCGCGTACACACGACGCGTGTCCCGTCACACGCGCCGCGGGGCCCGCTGCCCGCGTCGCGTTGGACGGCTATCCGCCTCACGCAGCGCTGCTCTTGAAATTACATGAATCAAGCACGCGGAGCGGACACCCGCGACGGGAACCCGCTTAACGCAGCGAAGGGCCTAACGGCAGCACCGATTTCGCTAACTTTGTTCTTGAAATATTCGTGGAGGTTTCGGGAAGGTTTAAGATGCGGTGCGAAGTTAGCTGGGACAACTAGTGCTTAATATAGTTTTCAGCAAAGGTATAGAGATCCATAGTATAGAGATAGATTATGCGTGGACTTCCTCTAGGTATTTACAGCTGCAGATACAGCATATAACAGAACATGCAGCATAACTGTAGGAAGCGTCAGCATCGGCATCGAGCCCTCGATGAGGTACTTGGGGCTCGTACTAAATAGCCGATGAACTTCGGACAAGATTTCCGAAAATTGGGCCCCAGTGACGGCGGCACCAGTCGCGCTTTCGCGGCTGATGCCCAACCTAAAGGGACCCAACGCATCCTGCTGGAGACTAACTGGGAATCGTGCGAAGTATGGCTCTATAAGGGGCTCCCGTATGGACGGGTAGATTAACAGCCAACAACGTGTCTATTTTAAATAGCCCGTTAAAGACCTTGGCAGTCAATAACAAGGTACTGCACGATCTCCGTAGAGGGTGCATGTCTCTTAGCAGGTACCCCTCCATGAGACCTGGAAACGAAAGTCCTTGGGTCATTGTTTCAATGGCTCAAGGAGGCGCTGGAGCACGACCACAGGCCTGCGTCTCGAGAAATCGAGACTCAGCGCGCTCCGAACTCCGCCAGAGACATGGAAGGTGCGACTTGAGCAACTAAAGTGGGGTACCCCCACCATCGCGGCGGTGAGACCGATCATAGACGAGTGGGTGCAGAGACGGCACGGGGACCCCACGTATCGCGCTCATAGATCATTACAGGGCACGGATACTTCGGTAACTATCTGCACCGCATCCATCGTGAGGTCACACCCTAGTGTCACCACTTTGAGGCCCCCGACGACCTCTCGCTGGAAACCATGCTCCAAGCCATGGTCTCCAGCGCGAGTAGGTGGAACGCGGCCGTGTCCTTCTGCGAGCAAGTCATGCTCCCGAAGGAGGCGGCCGAGAGGGAGAGGGAGCGTACCCTCCCCGCTGAGTTCCGCAGTCAGCGGCCAGGGCGCCGCAGGCTCATCTACGCCCAGGACCATCGACCTCCTTGATCGGGGCCTGAGGACGGCGGGATAGCCACCCGCCGTCCTTACAGAAGCAGGCTAGAAGGGATAAAACCCAACCCCAACGACGCGGGATTTTCATTCCGACCAAACCCCCAAAGTGGCCACGCGCAGGTGGCCAAAGTCCGCCGGGCGTCCACTGGAATACTATACCTTCGGGTGTCACCGCAGCAATGGATATGGGAGAGGCCGCGCTCTCGCTGAATTAAAAAAAAAGGCCTCTGACGAAGACACCGCACTCCACACGTTAGTGGATTAGTTGGTAGGAACTAAAAAATAAATAAATACCTTAAAACTGATTAAATATAAATATTACAAAGTTATGTTTATGATAGAATCTTAAAACTATTGTCAGTAAACACTTCACTATAGCACTTAAGTTACTTTAAGTCTTTTTGCGTTCCCGTGGTAACGTTCCACTGAAGCAATTTATTAACTCTAAGGAGTACCTAAAACATTGACATTTAATGTTTTAAGTCTAATTTTGATCACTGTTTGACCACTAGGACTTGTTAGTTTTTATATTCTGTTGACAAAACGCCCAGATTCCATGTCAACACTTTTTCTAGCTTCGACTGAACTTAATATTGTCTTCAGAACAGGTAATTTTAAGGTTGTTTTCATCGAACCAGCTAATTCTCGTGTCCAACCATTTTGCGTTCTTAGATAAAAAGTTCCTACTTCTAGACTTTTTCTTTCTCTTTCTGAGAACATCTACGAATCCAGTTATCTTTTTATGAAGTAATCTAAAAAATATATATAAATTACAATGTAATGATGTATATAAGCCGCGTAAAATGACAATGGGATTGGCGGCCATGTTGGTGACGTCATACTGACGTAGATTAACCTACAATACTGTTTTGTTATCCGTACTTTGCGGCAATTGATGACGTCACGGAGCGGTCCTTGTGACAAGGTTCAATCCCACTCACATCGTGCGCGGCTTATACTTAGTCTGTTTCTTGTAGTACACAGATAGTAAAAATGGGAGTTGAAGTCCTTTTGACACTGTCACGTTTAACTCTACCAAATTTAAAAGTAATATTGCTCAATGTCTCAGCGGCACTTCTGACTGACATTTATCTTAGTCGGGTTTACCATGTGTCATTAGTCATAAGTGTCAAAAGCACGTCAACCGCAATTTTGGATTTTTGCGGAGCGCGTGTTTGGCAACCATGTACCGCACCGCGAACTAGTTCTTCTGTGCGGGAAAAATCAAGCATTACCTTGACATTGGCGAAATCATCGATGAACATCGATGGAGCCACGTTTTAAAAAAAGAAGAAGAAAGTTGCGACAATGGTGCACCTGCCGATCAACGCACAAGGTTCTGGGAAATAAGATAGCGCAATTTTGTTAATTTTATTAAATTAAACATTAGACACTTTTTCTACTATTTTATTATTATAATTATAATACAAATGCGTTACTATTCTACACACAACATTTATTGCTCAAAACGTTTTACAATCACATGAAATATGAAAGGACATTATTCATTTTGTTTGATTGAAAAAATTAACAATCATGTAGAACCGTGTCCGTCAGAATGGCTGGTTGCCTGCCTCATTTAGCATCGAGACAGAGATTAAAAATTGCTACCTAATTGGTACCTACAATGTGTGGTAGCAGACAGTAGCAATTAGGTAGCAATTTTTACTATTTGCTACCTACAATGTGTGGTAGCAGATAGTAGCAATTAGGTAGCAATTTTTAATCACTGTCTCGATGCTAAATGAGGCAGGCAACCAGCCATTCTGACGGACACTGTAGAACCTACCCCTTAGCATTTTTGTTAGTCTCAAGATTTAAGTGAGCTTGTTAATGTAACAATTATTTTAATTGATAAGGCATGTTACAAAGATTTATCCCCTCAAATAAAAGCGAGGGCAATGGTTCACAACTTGGCTACAATAATTAAAAATGCTATCGAGAGTAAGTTCTAACAGAATCAGGTACACACATATTAATGCACACACAGACACATTCATTCACACACAAACGTACACACATTTCTCCGGATCCTCATTTACCCCCTCTCCATTTATAAGTACGTTTAAGCCGCGCAAGATGACAATGGGATTGGCGGCCATGTTGGTGACGTCATAGTGACGTATACCTTTCAGCGATTGATGACGTCACGGATGTTGTTGTGACAAGGTTTTAAACAGTTAAAAGTAAGTACAAGTGTTTTTGTCCAATACAAGATTATCAACTAGGCACACCTTTTTATTTTTTTCCACAAGCGCGCAGCGTGCGAATCCCACCCGAAATGCGTGTCGATGTCAATGTCAAATTTCATACAATAATGAAATTAAGTCATGCCACGCGGGCCACCCGCAACTGATTTGACGCAGACATCGACACGCATTGCGGGCGAGATCCACCCGCTGGTGAAAAAACGCATTTAATCTTAGTCTTAAGCATATTTGTAACTACTAATCGGCAAGAAAATAGTGTCCGTGAGTTATATTGTCAGATTCTTTCTTACAGGTTCTACGTATTGCCTTGCAAATCTGGCAGTAAATGTGAGAAGCAATAACCTACATGAAAAAATATATTTTAATTTAATTTCTACATTAGTTGGAGGTGGGTCAATTAGAATTACTCGGTGGCATATAAGGTAGGTACATCTTTTGATATTAAACCTTAGATTTGGGAAGCATAGAGGTGGATTTGTGAACTATGCATGGTTGGTACCATATGAGACACACCTCTTATTGACGGGCTTGCAATTTGAGAGCTATATACCTCTTGTGGTACGTTAGGATTAGAAATATTGTGTGTAAATTTGACGTTATTTTAAATTTTTCAGTCTTTCCTCAAAAGATGCTCTGTGTTACTTATTATATTCTCTTTTCTTTTGTTTTCTTGTTTCTTTCTTTGTTTGAATATTAGAATCAGAATGGCTAGTGGATAGAGCAGAGATTTTATTCTTTTTCTTTTCTCTGCAACGTCTAACATTTTCTCTATTCCGTCGTTTTCTTTCTGCCTCTCTGTCGGAATCAGAAGGGCCACTCATAGTTGGAGCAGCGACCTTTTTCTTTTCTCTATATGGCTTGAATTCTTCTGAGTTTTTTCGACTTCTTTCTTTTTCAATTTTTTCATCATCAGATAAGGTGTTTTTTAGTTCTTTGTGGGAATCATCAGTTTTTTTTTCCAACATTGGGTGACACCTAAAACCAAATTTGCAGAATATTTGAAATCTGCCCGAATACTCGTACTATAATCTATACATAATATCCAGCCGATACAAGAGTATAGGTTGGTTTTTACTCGACTGCGGCAGCGAGGGTTATGTTTTACAAGCGTATGTATGTAGGTAGTTTTCTTTGTTCCCCTCTACAAGCCTAACCTACGAAGATAATTTCGAAGTTTATTTATATTTTTGCTTTACTATAATTACGTTTTAAATTGGCCGCCTGCACCGTAATAGTTGGTACAGATCTCATGACCAATAATAAAAATTTAAAAAAAAACCAGCTTTTTTGCATTTGCAATTCAAAATCATCATCATCAATAAGCCTTTTGCCAACCCAGTTATAGTCGACTTTGCAGTCCAACTGCGGAGATTCAAAGGTTAAAGATATTTAGGTCATAAAGGCACATATTATTATTAAGTGAGTTGTCACCACGTAACACCTATCTAAGAACATGCACCAAACAAACCCGAACCCATAACTCAAAACTGCATCAATATCGAACCATTACTTTTGAAGAAAAATTGCACAAACAATGTTTGTTACAGAGCCCCCTAAGTGAGTTATCACCGTAGAACCTATCAAAGAACAAGCAAACCCGAATCCATAGCCGAAAAATCCATCAAAATCGGACTAGTAGTTTTGGAAAAAAGGTAACATTGATTTGCACAAACATCCTCTCACCCCAAACGTATATGTCTACCTTACGTCGTGGGTAAAAATATTTTCCGTGAAGCGACTGCCATCTGATCTCCAAAACAAATTTGCGTAGAAGTTCGCAGTTGTGTAGTGACGACCGAATGGATGTTTTTTAAAGTTGTAACGACTGCTAGATGTTCGTATGTCAACCGAGACCGTACGGCTTAACGTCCAAGGCACGGAAAGGTCTCAATGTGTTAAGAAATGGTCATCCATCCTAAGACCGGCCTGGCTATGTTGCTTAACCTTTGTAATGTGGTTTATAGGTACTTATGCAATTTATTGAAATAATTGTTTTACTTACGTGATGGTGTCCAGCATTTCTATTAATTTATCAGCAATTATATAATTTACAAATTCAATCTCAAAAGCAAGCAAACTATAATATTTCTTACCTATTTAAACTATAATTATTAACACTTCACATAAGCAATCTGCACAAAGTCAGAAACCAAACGATGGAAGTTCTATGAGAGGAGAAGAAACCGTTCTAAAGAGACGGAAGGAATATTTTGAAAGTCTGTTTGAGAAAGAGAATGAGCAAGCGAAAGTCGCATCGGGGACATGAATGAAAGTAGGAACGTAGGTGAGAATGAAATAAGTGTGAAAGAGATTATGGAGACATTGAATGGATGAATTGAAAGGCAGCAAGATGTGACAGGATCTCGGCTGAGATGCTGAAATCAGAATAAGGCGTAGTATTAAGTAAGCTGTACCGCTTTTCTAACATTTGTTGGAGGAGCAGTGTACCAGGAGACTGTTGCACCAGTCTTGCCGGTCAGCCGTCATTGTGCCAGTGTACAAAGGTAAAGGGTCACAGCGTGACTGCAAAAACGACTGCAGGAATAGTCTGCTCAGCGGCGTCGGCATGAGTTTTGATTACTAGAGAGACTGATAAAAAATGTGGGATGTTCAGGCTAGATTTAGTGAAGGCAGAGGCATGCATGGATCAGGTTTTCTCTTTACGTAGCGAAAAGTTCCTGGCAAAAAAGCAGAAAGCCTACTGTCCTTTCATAGACTTAAACAAGGCATATAATAGAGTAGAGATGAGTCAATTGTGGTCAGCGCTGTCCATGTATGGAATCAACAGCAATCTGATACATGCACTGCGATTTGTTTATCAGGGCTCTAGTGTTTGTGGATAAACGGGGCTTACGCGGATTGGTTTGGTATCGAACGAGGCGTCGGTCAGGAGCTGTGTAGCGTCGCCAGTGCAGTTTAATCTATACATGGATAACTGTTTGAAAGGTCTGAAAGCGAGTGCGTGTGGTTTGAGAATTGATGAATTGACCATCAAGTTCTTCTTATATGCTGATGACCAGGTAATACCTGCGTCGTAAGCGAGTGTGAGTTTTCAAGAAGAAGAGAATGAAAGTGAACGTAAGTAAGACGAGAGTAATGGTTTTTGAAAGACACGAAACTATGACGAACTGTTCGATTGTAATTGAAGGAGAAAGAGTGGAGCAAGTGAGTGAGAGAGTTTGTGCATTTAGTCTAATTGGTCCTAGTTTACAAGTGATGAAGGATGTGACGATGATATTGAAAAAAGAGTTACGACAGGGTAACTAAGTGAATAGGTCTCTGCATAACTTTATAAACAGTCAGCCAGGCAGGCTAGTGAATGCTGAATGTGGCAGAAAAAAATATGTATTTAATATAAAAAAAGAAGCTTGAAAGTAAAATAAATGCAGTGACAATGATAAGTATGGTGGGTTGCAGTGTGTCACAATATGTAGTAGTATAGAAAAAGGAATGCTTAGATGGTTCGTGCATGTAAAAAGGATGAATGAAAGGAGATTGACGAAACAGATACATAAGGCGGGCGTGGATGGACAGGCTTATAAGGGTCGATCTAGGCGAACGTACTTCGACCAAATCGGAGATGTTCTGACCAAGGCCAGGTCAACAGTACCCAAAACCGGAGTGCGTGCATAAAACTAGTTACGAAAGTAGAAAAAGTGAAACAAGTATCAAATATTGGATGGAAGCAGGCGTTACCTGGCGAAAATCCATGACAAAGTAATGGTAAGTAAGATGTTAAAAACTTTTTAAATTATAATAGCATTACTTTTTCGCAGAGTTAAAAGATAACAAAACGTCGACAATTGTTTCGCCTCTAAACGAGGCATTATCAAGACTGTCTCTCTTTCTGTCTAACTGTCTGTCTTTGAGACAGTCTTGATAATGCCTCGTTTAAAGGCGAAACAATTGTCGACGTTTTGTTGTCTTTTAACTCTGCGAAAAAATAATGCTATTATAAGTTAAAAAGTTTTTAACATCTTACTTACCATTACTTTGAAACAAGTATGCCAGGATCGTAGCAAGTGGAATTCTGTAGTCTCTGCCTGCCCCAATGGCAAAGAGGCGTGACAGTATGTATAAGTAATTTAATTTTGTGTGACACATTGTTTGACAGAAGTGAAAACTTGAACAATTCCTCGTGGAGGTATTAAAAAAAAGCGGGTGAAACTAAGAAAAAAAATTATTTAAAAAAATATAAAACTAATCTATTTTAAAGATATTGTGTATTTTAGAAGCATTGAGTTCGAAATATTTATATAGAAATTATAAAACACAAAATTGAATGTCGTCAGCAGGACTCGAACCTGCAACCTTTCCTTAACAAGGATAGTCCTCTGATTACTGAGTTACGTACGATGACCAATACCGACATCATCCAATTTTTGTTTCATATATAATTTATAGTTGGCGTTAGGGAACGGTCGGGGGTCGAGTCCTGCCAATGAAATCCATTTTTAAAAGACTCCAAAATAAGAAAGAGGTTCTCAATTCGGCTGTATGTTGTTTATTTTATGTCATCTTTCGAATGATTTTGAAAAAAAAAAAAAAAACAATTTTTTTTAATTCTCCCCATTCCGGAAATTTGAAGTCGGTTTTAGTGTTTCTTTTTATTGTGGTTTATAACTTCTATGTTAATATTTAGTCTACAAAATATATATCATGGGGACTCACCTACAGTACCCGGCGACAAATATTGCACATCGACCTTTGGAAAGAGACAATCGGCTAATTTCGGCTTCGTAGAGCGTTATCTCTGTCGCACACTACCTATGTGACGTTTTGTCAGTCGTAATGTGAACATGTTTTTTTATTTTACCCGAACCTAAAGCCAACACTTATATAATAATAAAAATTGGTGTATTTTATACAAAGAATAAAGAGAATTATTAAAAGAAGCAAATCATAATTGTTTTAACAGCTCCTAATAGATACCGGACTGTTTGTATTTCGTGCGACAGAGATAACGCTCTACGAAGCCGAAATTAGCCGATTGTCTCTTTCCAAAGGTCGATGTGCAATATTTATCACCGGATACTGTATACATGATGAACAAACACACTTTTTCACTATTCTACACTTTATTTTTGGTTTCGTTCAGCATTATCAAAGGTGTTTTACTTCACCGTCTAACACATCTTCAAGCCATTTAAAAATACTAGTTATCCCGACGAACTTTGTATCGCCTCGAAACAAAAAACAAAAAAAAAATTAATATTTCATGCAAATATATGTAAATTGAAAAACCACGACAGACGGACAGACAGACAAATTGTCGTATTAAATATATAGATGTGTTAGAAATTTAAAAATATGTGTTAGACAGTGAAGTAAAACACCTTTGATAATGCTGAACAGCGAAACCGGTCGATGGAAATAAATCTAATAAAGTTGTGAAATAGTGTTTGTTCATATTATTACTATAGGTACCACCAAGTGCCAACAATCTAAAGTATACACTACATAAGGACTCACCTATGTTTTGTGGGCGAGTCTCGTTCAGGAAACAACACCATAAGTTTGTCGATGGCTATTTGACGACGTTTCTCACTATTTAATGACTCGTACATATCCCTGTAACTTGAAACATTTAACTTTTTCTTTATATTCTTAACCGACTTAAATAAAACACGTCAGACATTGACACAAAAACCTACTTCAAATTACGAAGAATTAACTTTCAATTAAAAAGATATGAAGGTAATAAACATATTTTTTTGGAAGTTCCTTAGATCAAAAATACGTAGATTACCGATCAGTGCTTTGAAAATGTCACCACTTCACCTCATGTATTGCACACTTGCGCGCTTCAACCGCGCGCCGTACTAAGTTCCTATTCCGCTCCCAAGTTCCTATTCCGTACTAAGTTCCTATTCCGCTCCTAAGTTCCTATTCCGTACTAAGTTCCTATTCCGTACTAAGTTCCTATTCCTACTCCTAAGTTCCTATTCCGTACTAAGTTCCTATTCCTACTCCTAAGTTCCTATTTCGTACTAAGTTCCTATTCCTACTCCTAAGTTCCTATTCCGTACTAAGTTCCTATTCCGCTCCCAAGTTCCTATTCCGTACTAAGTTCCTATTCCGCTCCTAAGTTCCTATTCCGTACTAAGTTCCTATTCCGTACTAAGTTCCTATTCCTACTCCTAAGTTCCTATTCCGTACTAAGTTCCTATTCCTACTCCTAAGTTCCTATTTCGTACTAAGTTCCTATTCCTACTCCTAAGTTCCTATTCCGTACTAAGTTCCTATTCCTACTCCTAAGTTCCTATTCCGTACTAAGTTCCTATTCCTTCTCCTAAGTTCCTATTCCGTACTAAGTTCCTATTCCTACTCCTAAGTTCCTATTCCGTACTAAGTTCCTATTCCGCTCCTAAGTTCCTATTCCGTACTAAGTTCCTATTCCTACTCCTAAGTTCCTATTCCGTACTAAGTTCCTATTCCGCTCCTAAGTTCCTATTCCGCTCCTAAGTTCCTATTCCGTACTAAGTTCCTGTTCCTACTCCTAAGTTCCTATTCCGTACTAAGTTCCTATTGCGCTTGTTGACTCTCGAGGGATGCGACAACGGCGCTGTAGGTACATTGATGCTTTTGTATTCATTATTACGAATTATTTCTATGTCAACCATCAATGTACAACCTTGTTTATTTCATAGATGGTATTTGTAATAATGACCTATATAGTATTCGAGTGCCAAGATTCCGCGTTATATTTGTACTGAATCCAAAATCTATAGTATTTTTGATCTCAGAGAAATTCGATTGAAAAGGAGGAAAAAGTAAAAAAAATAAAAAATTAATTAATTTAATTTTCAATTATCTTTCAACTGGGTTAACAGATTTTGATTTTTTTATTGAAAAATACTGCTGGTCCCATTTGAATTTGGTCCCAATCCGACTTCAATTTGAAGACGGTTTTTGTGTCAATATTTGACGTTCTTTTATACTGGTCGACCAGTAGAACTCAAGATCATTAAAAAACATTATTTAGGCCTTGACTGAACGCTTCGTTCGCTCAGTCAAAAAATCTATATATAGAAATGGGGAATGTCCCCCTTAGCTCTCGAGAACTGCTTATGCTACAATGATGGTTGACCCCTCTATGGATAGACCTCGATCTGGAGGCAAGCCAACAATTCGAAAATTTGACCTAGCCCTAAGGGGTCAAAAGTTATAGGCCAAAACCTATAGCGTGGTGCGGCGTGAAGCACCGCGCAAGACACCGTACTAGTACACCATAAATCTGTACAAAATACAAACGTAATTTCAAAACACTATTTGATGGTTCACAATTCCCGCGGGAACACATTCCCGGGAAAAAAGTAGCCTAAGTTACTACCCATAACATCACCTATTTGTCAGTGAAAGTCCTGTTAAAATCGGTCCAGCCGTTCCAGAGATTAGGTGATACAATCGGACGGAAAAAATATATTTTTTTTTATCAGTAACTCACCTGGTTGGTGTATTTTCTTCGGGTTCATCAGAAACTTTCCTTTTAATTTTATTGTCATGTATTCCGTATATCCTAAAAAAATTTTTTTACTCAGACTGCAGTTTCTATTCAATGGTATATAACATCTGGTTCGTGGGGGGTCTCGTGGTCTAGTGGTAACCGACAATGTTAACACATTGCAAAGGTTAAGCAACATCTAGTCATGCCGGTCTTAGAATGGGTGACCATTTCTTAAGACACTGAGACCCCTCCGTGCCTCGGAGAGCACGTTAAGACGTCTGTCTCGGTTGTCATACGAACATCTATGGCAGTCGTTATGGGTAGTTGGAGCCCTAAATCAAAAATCCTCGCGGTCTAACTACAGAACTTCAATATCGCCCATGGGTTGTGGAGGTCAGGTGGCAGTCGCTTCACGGATAATATCAAAGTTCAGCCGAATCGCAGTTAGACTGGAAAGCCGACCACAACTGAGTTGGGAAAAGGCTCCGTGAATGATGGTATATAACATCTGGTTGTTAGAATTTTGGTTTGAATATAAAGGTGGTTATGGATTTTCTATAGTACCGGGTACTGGCAATAGGTTTGCCCCCCATTACGTGGGATCAACAAAATTACTGGCAAAGTGTGGGTGTATAATGCACCTCTGCTTACCCCCTCGGCAATACAGGCAAATGTACTCACTTAGTGGTTTCATCTTCATCGTCAGCAAATTCTATCCTCATTCTTTTATTATTTGGGCCGTCTGTGCCGTTCAAACTGTGAAATAAAATGTCTAGTATGATATAAATAAATAAATATTGTTGGACATTCTCACACAACGTCATCTAGCCCACACTAAGCTATAAGCTTGTGCTATGGGATCTAGACAACTGATAAACATACTTCTAAATACATTAGTAAAAATATAAATTCATTTGGCCATTTTGGACATAACCCATTAAAAATGTAAAGAGTCAAAAAATGGAGTTGACGAAAATTGGGTGTACGTATCTTCTCTGTCTACCCCCTCGGGTAGCAAAGGTATATTTGTATGTGTTTTTATGTAACTTACACGGTGTTTATGAGCGGTTTGATGTCTTTGTTTTCATCATCGGTGTACGGAGATGAATTTGGTCTAAAAATAAAAAAACAAAATCAAAATTAAAAAGAAAAAGTAAACAAAGTCAAAATTAATAAACATAAAAATAAACCGGCTAGTACTATTAATAGTTACCCATCAAATCAAATCAAATCGTTTATTTGCTAGAAACATGGTTGACATAGGTTTTCTTATATGTTTAAGGTTCTTCATGTTTCACCGGATGGTTCACAGCATGCAAATTTTTAAGTTTGAACACATGTTCACCAATTAATTTAATATAATGTAATGTCTTACAACTAAATCAATATAATAATGTCAAATATTATTTATAAAACAATATAATATATTTACTCGTCATCTACCTGCCCTTATCCCAATTATTTGGAGTCGGCGCAACAAGTCTTTCTCCTCCACACATCCCTGTCAGACGTCATCTCTTCAGTCACTCCTCTCCTTGTCATATCCTCTTTCACACATTCCTTGGCCTACCTCTACTTCTTAAACCGTCTACAGTCATACTTTGCACCTTTCTAACGACATTGCTTTCCTCTCTTCTCGTAACATGTCCATACCATGATAGCCGCTCGCTTCTCAATTTTTCATTTACTGGTGGTTCAAACTTCCTCGTTACTCGTTCATTCTTGTCACATCATCACACATTCATAATCTCCGCTACATGCAGTTGTCTTTCTTCCGTCGCTTTTAAGGTCAAACATATACCCTATAGTATAGAGTATATGTTTGTTTACTATTATATATTATATATCTTAAATTTAATAAAGTACCATTATAGGGTCTAACTCCTAAACTAACAAAGTAATCTGATCCGTTATAGTTTTACTTCAAAGTTCATTCCATCATTAATTTTTTCAGATTCTTCGAGCTAGCCGTTTAGATTTTAGAAGGGGTGGGGATACACACACTCTGTTTTAACAAAAAAATGCGCTTTAAAGTTTGAATATCTCGCAAACGTATACTTAATCAAAAATATGTCTTAGCAACCTC
This sequence comes from Nudaria mundana, assembly GCA_963556515.1. Taxonomy (NCBI): domain Eukaryota; kingdom Metazoa; phylum Arthropoda; class Insecta; order Lepidoptera; family Erebidae; genus Nudaria; species Nudaria mundana. The sequence goes on from OY748309.1 coordinate 7,538,076, forward strand.
CCAATGCTTTAACACGCTGTGGGGTTGACGCGAGAAAAAAAATCATACCCACTTGTAGGGGATGCATGCACCCCAGAAAAATATATTATTCATAATTTTACCGTAGTACTTTGTCGGAATAGTAAATACACATACCCGTGGAAAATTTCATCTTTCTAGCACTAGCCGTTTGGGAGGAAATGCCGAGGACAGACGGACGGACATTAATAAAACTATAAGGGTTCCGAGACTTTTACTACGGAACCCCAAAAAGAGCAACAAACATTAAAAAAAGTAGAACTGAGAACCTCCTTTTTGGCAGTCGGTTATAAAGAACGTATGAACGATCTGAGACTGGCGATCCTTTAGAATAGTTGGAAATTTCAATTAATATAAACTTACGTGATTGGTTCATCTTCTGCAAATTCTATTCTTATTCTCTTATAATTTGTACTATCTTCCTGTTTGATTAAACTGAAAATAGTTAAAATAAATATTTAAATACAAAACCGGCCAAGTGTGAATCGGAATCGCGCACAAAAATTCCGTACCAAAACGGCGAAAAATCACGTTTGTTGTATGGGAGCCCTATTAAATATTTATATAGCGAAGCGAGCGTAGCTCCTTATCAGGTGACTCAAATGCAACTCGATGTGAAATTGTTTCACGACAACTACCCAACCGACTTTCATGATTTTTTCACTCAAAAATCAAGCATTCTCAGGAGCAGTTATTGACCAAAAATATGTCAATAACTCTTTTTGTGGTTCCTAAATCAAAATTCGGTCTCGAACAAAACCTGCTCCGTATAGATTGATAAATGCCATGCTGCAGCGCAGTGCAGCGCACGGCAGCGACTGCAGCTACTAGTTATATTCTGTTTTTTAGTTTTTGTTGTTGTAAAGGCAACAGAAATACATCATCTGTGAAAATTTCAACTTTCTAACTATCACGGCTCATGACATACAGCCTAAGACAGACGGACGAACGGACAGCGAAGTCTCAGTAATATGGTTCCTAAAATAATATAATAATATCGAATGGGCGATAAATTTTAGTCTAATCGCGTGAAAATAATTATGGGGAAAAATCGACTTCAAAAATAATTGAGATCATTTCACTACATATATGACTATGAGTTAAGCCTCGCAAGATGACGGGATTGGCGGCCATGTTGGTGACGTGACGTCACCAAAATTGTAGGTTGATCCACATCACTATAACGTCACTGACGTCATAGTGTCGTACATCAACCTACAATACTGTTTTGTTATCCGTACTTTCAAGGATTGATGACGTCACGGAGGTATATAATCTCTATAAAATATAGGTACTATAATCTCACAATATAACTTACTCGCAGTCTTTTATCTCGTTTGAATGTCCATCTGATTTGTAGTCCGCGTATTGTTCGTCATATCTAAAACAATATCATATCTATTTATAATAATTTTTGCAAAAAAAAAAATGATTTCAAATTCCAGGAATGTGACCAAACAATTGTCGGAATGGCCACAAACTTAGATCAAAAATACTATAGATATTGGATTCAGTACAAATACAACGCGGAATCTTGGCACTCGAATACTATATAGGTAATTATTACAAATACCATCTATGAAATAAACAAGATTGTACATTGATGGTTGACATAGAAATAATTCGTAATAATGAATACTGTTGCATCAATGTACAGCGCCGTTGTCGCATCCCTCGAGTCAGTAAGCGTAATAGGAACTTAATACGGGGCGCGGTTGAAGCGCGCAGGTGTGCAATACAAGAGGTGAAGTGGTGACATTTTTAAAGCACTGATCGGTATTCTAGGTATTTTTGATTTAAGGCCACAAAGAAACCATTTAAAAAGAATTTTCGAAATTAGTTTATTCAGTCCTAGTCATGGACGTATTATAAGAGGACATGCCATAAGCAACTGTGCACAGTATAATCTTTAAGTGAGCACTGACGTCATAAAATTTGCGCGTGATTTCAAAAAGTGGGCGTGGCTTATCAGTGTACTATCAGCTTTCGTACATGTATATTCTGTGACAGTTCAGTAATTTTTGAGGAAATAAAAGGATAAAAGAAGATAAAAATGACAACAAACAAACTATACATATATATAAACATATATAAACTATATATATATAAACTTTATTTATTTGTACCCACATTAGTTTTTTTTTTTGGCGCGGCGGCCGAGGTACGTGAGCGCTCGAAGGTGGGCAAGTACAGTTGTCTCGGCACTCAATACGACTTTGTCGCATTTGGTGTCGAGACACTGGGCCCGTGGGGCCCGGGCGCCCACTCGCTTTTCAAGGAGCTCAGCAAACGGCTCAGGGAGGTAACGGGAGACTTACGAGCCGGCGGATTTCTCGCGCAGCGGATAAGCATCGCCATACAGCGCGGGAATGCCGCCGTCATGATGGGCACCCTACCGCGGGGCCCAAACTTTTTACATTTTTTTTAAAATAGTAATAATTAAATTTAGTATTAATTTCATTTTCTATTGTACCTAGTATATAATAATGTATATTTTTATAAATAAATGTATATTTTGTTTTATATTATAATCAAGTATGGAGGCCAGTGTTAGCTTCACGATTATTTAACACAAAGTATATGAAATGTTTTTTAAAATATGTGATGTGAATAAGTGTGGAGCACCTTTGAAGATGCCATAGAGCGAACCCGGTCAGGTTCTACTAATAATTAAAAATTGTGGAATATCTGTACAAGTGAGTCATTTCATAATGTAATAAATATAAAACTTCAAAAATACAGGGCCGCAATTAGAAACTGATAATTTTACAAGACTAGTTTCCTACGACTGTTTCATAATGGGCTGTACAATTGAATATTATTATTCAAAGTATAGCTAAATATTAAATTTAATTCAAGAACTGGGTCAGGCACATACTTGTAATAAGGTACCTCCACGTCAGCAAAGTTATAGACTATATAACATCACGCTAAAAATGATAGGAGCGGAGCAGCAACGAAATATGTACAAAAACGAGAAAATAGTATATTTTGAGACTATCCATTTTAAATTCCGCGACCAAAAGCCGCAGCCTCTCATACGTCCATTGCCGAGCACTTAAGGGAAAAGTGTTATGACGGTGGGTGGCTATCCCGCCATTCTCAGGCCCCGATCATGGAGGTATCGTTGATCCTGGGCGTGAATAAGTATGCGGCGCCCTGGCCGTTGACTACGGAACTCAGTGGGGAGGGTACGTTTCCTCACTCTCTCAGCCGCCTCCTTCGCGAGCATGACCTGCTCGCAGAAGGACACGGCCGCGTTCCACCTAATCCTGCTGTAGACCATGGCTTGAGGTATGGATTCTAGCGAGAGGGTATCCACGCCCAGACCCACTATGAGGTCCCGGTTCTATCTCGCCCACGGTCAAAACTCCACCAACGTGTGGAGTGCAGTGTCTTCGTCGGAGGCCTCGCAGTGTTGACACTAGGGTGTTACCTCAAGATGGATGCGAAACAGATACTTAATGAAGCCAAGGTTATCAACAGTCTATTTAAAATAGACACGTTGTTGGCAGTCAATCTACCCGCCCATACGGGTGCCCCGTATAGGGCCCTGTTATACTTTAGACGTGGATATAACCCCTACGGCAAATTTCAACAGTTCAGTTTGAGATAGGTATATTTGCAATTCAAAAAATATAAAACTCCTTTGTACCAAAAATCTGATTACGTCCCTGTTAGGAGTGTGAGATAGTTAAAACTATGTAGTAAACTGACATTTTAATGAAGTAAGTAGTTTTGCTATTGACCGCGAGATGGAAAATAAAGAAGTGGGCGGGACTTAGGTTCCTTATACCCCTCCTCACCACTCCTTCACACCCGCGAAGAGTCACACTTTGTCTAATAGGAAAATTGTGTTACACCATCTCTACTCTTATAATATCTCTATGGTCCTAGTCAAAGAAATTTGGTAACAAAAAAAAAGTAGAATAAAGCCTTCCAAAAAAGAAGTAGGTCAAGGATCAATTGGACTATGTTTTTTTGAGCGGAGTTTACGAAGCTCTTTCTTAGGCGACTCGTGTATTTCGTTCGTGTTCGAACTCGAAATTTGGCACGGTCATAGTGACCATCACCGTGAGTGTATATATCTGAATTCATCCAGATCGGTCCAGTCATTTAATTTTTTTTATAATAATACTAGCTGATCTCCGCAGCTCCGCCCGCGTGATTTAGTTTACTCGCTCCCGGTTCACATTACCGGGATAAAAAGTAGCCAATGGTGACAGAATTTTTGAAATCGGCACAGTAGTTTTTGAGTTTATTCATTACAAACATACACACAAAAATACAAATCTTTCCTCTTTATAATAGTAGTGTAGATTTTTTCATTTCAAATGAAAAAAAACATACTGTCGAATTGAGGACCTCCTCCTTTTTTGGAATTCGGATTTAATCCAAAAATATAAGGTTCTTCTGAATACAGAATATTGACTCACTCATAAGTTTCCATGGCATCAGTATCTACCACTAAAGGTCTGTCGTCTGGGTCCTCCAACCTGAAATATTTTTATTAAAACTTTAGCAAAAAGAATCGACTTCATATCGGTATTTTAAGTAGTTTTTTTTGCAAAAAGAACTTTAGCAAAAAGAACCGACTTCAAATCGGTATTTTAAGTCGTTTTTTTTTCAAACAGAACTTTAGCAAAATTAACCGACTTCAAATCGGTACTTGAATTCGGTTTTTTTTTGCTCCGGTGAATGGGACCAAAGAATCGTCGAAAAGCTGCCAAATTCGCCTTCTATGAAAAAAAAATCCGAAGAGTCGGACTCGCGCACGAAGGGTTCCGTACTATTATATCTAAAAACGGTAATAAAAATCACGTTTGTTGTATGAGAGCCCCCTTAAATATTAATTTTATTCTATTTTTTAGTATTTGTTGTTATAGCGGCAACAGAAATACATCTGTGAAAATTTCAACTGTCTAACTATATAATATACAGCCTGGAGACAGTATAATATACAGCCTGGAGACAGACGAACGGACAGCGACAGAGTCTTAGTAATTAGAGTCCCATTGAACCCTAAACTGTACTAGTGTTGAAACTTACTCGTCATGTTCTTCATCTAACATTTCCACTTGGACAGATTGTATTGACGTAGGGTCCTGTTGAAGACGTCTGAAATATAGAAATTACCATAGATTCAAGAAATATATTTCCAAATTTAAATAAATCAAAATTTTGGACATACACGTCACCTAGCCCAAACTAAGCTATAAGCTGGAGACAGGAGGCTCGCGACGATCTGTTCCGGCAATGGGCCTTGAGATGTGCGGCTCCGACCGCGAGCCGAGTGCTCGTGGGGGCCATCGGTCCCGTGCTCCGCCAGTGGGTGGAGCATGCGCAGGGGGCTCCGACCTACTTCCTCACCCAACCTCTCACGGGTCATGGCTGTTTTGCCAAATTCCTGTGGGAAGTGGTGGGGATCCTGTCGGAGCCCATTTGTTATCACTGCGCAGGCGGCGCCGTAGATACGGCGCAGCATACGCTCGCTGTGTGCGCCGCCTGGGACACGCAGAGGTTGGCCCTCACGGGCATCATCGGAAGTGTAGGTTCGCTGCCGGCCGTCATTCTCTCTATGGCCGGCAGCGAAGAATGTTGGGCCGCCGTCGCCTCCTTCGTTCGGGAGGTGATGGCGGCAAAGAGAGAGGCCCTGCGGGAACGGGAGTGTGCCGGCCGCACGCTTCCGCCCCGCCGGGCACCAGTCAGGGGGCGACGGCGTATTGCATACGCCCAAGCCCCCGACTGATAGGGCCCCCGACCCACCGCTCACGCGAAAGGCCCTGAGGAGTCCGACGCCCCTTATGTGTTTCGGGGGCGTCGCTTCTATGTTGTTTGGGGGGGGGTCAGCCCCCCGTGTTGTTGAGCTCGAAAGAGCGCCCCTTTTCCGGGCCGCCGTTGCTTAACAGTTTCTGTCTATCCGGCGGCCCGGCTAAGGCGAAGGAGAAACACCGTGGATAGGTTTTAGTGGGTAGTCCGGCCCGTTTTACATCCTAGGGCCGGGAGTCCCACACGAAGCCGTCTCGCTCCCCCCCGCAGCGAGACGGTGAAGTGCGTAAATGCATCACCGACCACGTAAAAAAAAAAAAAAAAACTAAGCTATAAGCTTGTGCTATGGGATCTAGACAACTGATAAATATACTTATATATTTCTAAATACATACAATAATATACATAGAAAACACCCAAACTTACAAACATTTGTTGATCACACAAATATCTTATCGAGATTCCGTAATTGAAAGCATGCACTACCGGCTTCAACAAATTATTTCTATAACTGCTTCAACACCGAAGCAGTTATAGAAATAATTTAGTATTCTTAAATAATTGAATAACAAAAACCATAGTCTTATGCCACACTCGAAATCAGCGACATACCAGTATAAAGAATATCTGCACTCAGAGAGATAATATACATTATACTACATAAAGAGTTAAAGATGTACAACGCATACATACGGAAACATACTTACTCAAAATCTAAACTACAGATGTTATCTGTATTAATTTTAACATCTTCATCAACAGTATCTACCTTGACAGCAGTTGTATTTTCATTAGTAGGAACTTTAGGGACAACAGTAACGCCTTCGTCGACAACACAAACGCCAACAACAGTAGCAGTTTCATCGACAACGCTAGCGGTTTCACCAACAATGCTAGCGCTTTCACCAACAGCACTAGCGCTTTCACCAACAACACTAGCACTTTCACTAACAACAGTAGTCATTTCACCAACAACACAAGCACTTTCATCAACAACACTAGCACTACCACCAATAACACTTGCACTTTCGCCAACACTTGTAGTGCTTTCACCAACAACACGAGCGGTTTCACCAACTACTCCAGCACTTTCGCCAACAACACTAGCGCTTTCACCAACAACATTATTATCGATAACAATAGCGTTTTTACCGACAACGCCAGCTCTTTCACCAACAACCCCAGCGCTTTGACTAATAACGCTACAGGTTTCTTCACCATTATCAACGATAGCTATAACGCTTTCACCGACAACGCTTGCCCCTGTACCACCCATTTCGCTTAAACGCCAGCACACTCCTTTCTTGGTTTTATTCCTTATTAGTTGGACTAATTGGGTGTTTTGGGAAGTGGGTGTTTTGGGAAGTGGGCGTTTTGGGAAGTGGTTCTTACGAGTCAAAAGGGTACCACCAACGCCAGCGCTTTCACCAATAACATCATCATCATCAATAACTATGGCGCTTTCACCAATACACACAACACTAGCGCTTTTACCCACATCATCATCATCATCGTCATCAATAACAATGACATTTTCATCAATAACGCTAGGATTTTCGTCAGAAGAACCATTGCCGATTCGACTACAGCGATCTTGGACTCGACTAGAGTCTTCACTAACATCTTTGGAATGTCTTAATTCTTTGCTAACTTCTTTAGGATCATCACAGATATGACTAGAATTGTCGATGACAGCACTTGGCTCTATCTCTACGCTCTTGGTACCTTTATCGACGTTTGCATTGGGGTTGATTCCATTTGTAGTGCTATTAGTTCTGGGAACAAACAAAAATTTATTTTATTTCTATTTCACAATCATCATCCACCAAACCTTTTTCCAACGCGTTTCACGGAAATTATCGAAGTTCAGCCAAATCGCAGTTAGACTGGAAAGCCGGCCCCAACTCGGTTGGGAAAAGGCTCGGTGGATAAATTCAAAAACTTCCTTAATTTTAAAAAACATACCTTTCTACTCCATTAACATAATCCATTTCATCTAAATATTCCTTCTCTGTTTCCTTCTTTTTAGAGTTCTTCTTTTTGGATTCCGACTCCACTAGAATATTTGGTACGGACTGCATAAAATCTGTCAATACAGCCTTTTCTTCTTCGAGTATGTTTGTGATGGTCTGTTCACATACTCCGGTGGCTTCCGCTGTCCGTCTCAGTACATTGACTAAGTGTCCCAAGTCATTGGCCGATTGTATGTATTCATACTCCTTTTGCAAGTAGTGAAATACTCTTACAATTAATATTTTGGCCTGGAAAAAATATGAGAAGCAAGTTAATTAATGCCCCAAGCCCATCTGTATGTGTAATCTATATATTTAATACGACAATTTGTCCGTCCGTCGCGTTTTTCAATTTACATACATTTTTAAAAAAAAAATTTTTATATATTTTATATATATATATATATATTTATGGAAAGAGACCGGACGGTATGTCGTTGCTACCGTGGAAGATGGGAAGGCCTTTGGTGTGGGACGCTACATGCGTGGACACCTTAGCACCTTCACACCTTCCAAGCACATCCGGATGTGCCGGCGCTGCTGCTGCATCGGCTGAAGGCCTTAAACGGCGTAAATATGCTAACCTAGCAGGTGATTACGTATTGAGCATTCTGGGAACCTTCCCAGTCGGCAATGACGCAGAGGATTTTTTAAACGATATTTTGTAATGTAAATATTTTTAGTCTATAATTATGTTTATTTTGTATATTGTAATTCTTATTGTAAATAAAACCTTTTAAAGGTAATTGTTGTCTATATATATATATATTTTTTTTTTATACTTGAGGCGATACAAAGTTCGCCGTGATAACTAGTAACTTTAAATATGTATAAATTTTTATGGGTAGCATATTATTTTATTATCTCAGCCCATATGACGCGCACTCCTGGGTACAAAATGTTATATATGTACAAAATGTTATATTGTTGTATAACATTTTGTATCGAGTTTTCATACCTCGATAAACATTTACACAAACATTTGATTCCCAAGAATCGAGCCACAGCCACAGAGTACAGAAATGTTAAAAGGAAAGTAGGAAAGTAGAATACGAAAGAAGGCTTCAGAATTTGTTTGACTTCAGATCGAACTACTAGTAACATCAAAACATTGGTATAAAGTAACAAGCCATGTCCACATAACAATTTATATTCTGAAACCTTTCTCGAACAACACTCTATTAAACATACACAAAAAAAACCGCATTAAAATCCGTTGCGTAGTTTTAAAGATTTAAATCTAAGCATACATCCCTAAGTATGCAGAGAGCAGGAAGCGAATTAGTTTTAAACTATGTTATGATACTAAGGAAAAGCCATTAGGTAGAGGTTAAAACACTCAGTTTTTAATAATCACCTTCAGCTGTTCAAGCACTTCTATTCCTTCTGGTCCCATGTGACATCCCTGAAATAATAATAATAAAGAATGAATGTGATAATCAATTAATCAATGTATTTGACCTAAGGCATATCTCCACGGCACAAACATTGCCAATTTTAGTATTCACACCACAAACAAAGAATCTTTACAGACCTATTTTCTACAACTTGTGTGTGCTGTAATCTTAACGGCCTGTGTTAGAACAGATGCAAATAAAAAAATCCTAATAAGCTTCCATTCAAGGCATTACCTAACCTATTTTTAGTTGCAGATTTCAGTATTCGGGAACAGCCCAACTATATATTAATAAGTAAAAGTGATTCGAGAGCAACTGTCAGCAATTTATCACGGACGAGTGGTCCTTCATTCTCCAAGAGGCAAAGCGAGCAGCATGACGAGGAATGTTTCCAGCTGATGTTCCTCACTATTATACTGCTCATTTATTATTCTATAATAGTAATATTTCCCTGGCCATTCGTCGAACATGTGGCCACAATGTTATTACTAGAATTACCATGGACGTATTATAAGAGAGGACATGCCATAAGCAACTGTGCACAGTGCAATCTTTAAGTGAGCACTGAAGTCATAAAATTTGCGCGTGATTTCAAAAAGTGGGCGTGGTTTATCAGTGTACTATCAGCTTTCGTACATGTATATTCTGTGACAGTTCAGTAATTTTTGTGGAAATAAAAGGATAAAAGAAGATAAAAATGAAGTGTTGTGTTCTATCATGTAAAAAATATTCAGATAGACGTTCTGATGCTAAGAATCGCATCACATTTCATGCGTAAGTAATTTTAATTGTATTTTTTTTAGAATTGTTCTAGAAAAATATCTCACTTTTGACCTTTTTGTCATCTTCAAATATATTACTACTCGAAGATAGATGGCGGCGTTTTGTTACACGAACACGTAATTTAAATAGCTACTTATATTTTACTATTAACATTTTATACTAATTAAATATACAGGAATTCGTTCAACGTTAACTCGTAAGTGATTTTTAATTGCTAAAATATTTCTCTGTAGTTTTTATAGAGACGTCCGCGTCTAAGTCGCCATCTATTGACAACTGGCAACAATAAACATAAAACTTGAAAAATACAGGGCCGCAATTAGAAACTGATTATTTTACAAGACCAGTTTCCTACGACTGTTTCATACATTTCTGTACAATTGAATATTATTATTCAAAGTATAGCTAAATATTAAATTTAATTCAAGAACTGGGTCAGGCACATACTTGTAATAAGGTCAGCAAAGTTATAGACTAAAATAACTTAACATCACGCTAAAAATGATAGGAGCGGAGCAGCAACGAAATATGTACGTATGTAAAACGAGAAAATAGTATATTTTGAGACCATCCATTTTTAATTCCGCGACCAAAAGCCGCAGCCTCTCATACGTCCTTTGCCGAGCGCTTAAGGGAAAAGTGTTATGACGGTGGGTGGCTATCCCGCCGTCCTCAGGCCCCGATCATGGAGGTATCGTTGGTCCGGTCCTGGGCGTAAATAAGTCTGCGGCGCCCTGGCCGTTGACTACGGAACTCAGTGGGGAGGGTGCGTTTCCTCACTCTCTCGGCCGCCTCCTTCGCGAGCATGACCTGCTCGCCGAAGGACACGGCCGCGTTCCACCTACTCCTGCTGTAAACCATGGCTTGAGGCATGGACTCTAGCGAGAGGGTATCCACGCCCAGACCCACTATTAGGTCCCGGCGCTAACTCGCCCACGGTCAGAACTCCCCCAACGTGTGGAGTGCAGTGTCTTCGTCGGAGGCCTCGCAGTGTTGACACTAGGGTGTTACCTCACGATGGATGCGAAACAGATACTTAATGAAGCCAAGGTTATCAACGGTCTATTTAAAATAGACACGTTGTTGGCCGTCAATCTACCCGCCCATACGGGTGCCCCGTATAGGGCCCTGTTATACTTTAGACGTGGATATAACCCTTACGGCAAATTTCGACAGTTCAGTTTGAGATAGGTATATTTGCAATTCAAAAAATATAAAACTCCTTTGTACCAAAAATCTGATTACGTCCCTGTTAGGAGTGTGAGATAGTTAAAACTATGTAGTAAACTGACATTTAATGAAGTAAGTAGTTTTGCTATTGACCGCGAGATGGAAAATAAAGAAGCGGGCGGGACTTAGGTTCCTTATACCCCTCCTCACCACTCCTTCACACCCGCGAAGAGTCACAATTTGTCTAATAGGAAAATTGTGTTACACCATCTCTACTCTTATATCTCTATGAGAATTACAATTCACTCACCATAATACACACACATTGGTGTTTCAATTTATTAATTAACGCTTTCTTCAAAACAGGATAGCGAGATTTAAATTTGCTAAGCCACTCGAAACTGGCCATTTCTTGCTGCTTCCATTTCTGTGGACATACGTTATCTGGTAACATTGTTGCATATTTATATGCGGTTTTTCTCATCGTTGTATTACTGAGCTCGTATTGCGTTTTGCAAAACTCCAGTAAATGATCTTTTAATAATATTTCTTGTTTTTTGGTGAAGACATCATTGATTTTCTGAGTGGCATTTTGAGATCTCGAGTTAATTTTATATTTTACCTTTTTTGGTTTAATGCTATGTTTTGCCACTGCATTTTTTGGGTTAATGTCATGCGTTGCCACTGCCCCTAGCGGAGTAAAATTATGTTTGGCTACTGCCTCTTTTGGGGTAATGCTATGTTTGACAACTGCTTCTTGCGGGGTAATGTTATGTTTTGCCATTGCCTCTTTGGGGTTAAATTTATTTGTTGCAACTGCCTCATTTGGGTTAAATTTATATGTTACTACAGTGTCTTTCGAGTTAGTATTATATTTTACCACTACCTCTTCAGCGGTTAACTTCTTTGTTATCCTTCTAAAAATTAATGGAGTGCTATTGCTATTTGTAATGGAATCTGAAATCAAAATTAAATGATATACACTTAGATGAACTATTTACTAGATGACGTGTCGCCAAGCAATCCCTACAAATAGAAACAGTCCAGCTTACGCATGATAGTGTGCGTGAGCGTATTGTCATACACTCGCCTTATTTGACGTTGTGTGGGTGTAGAGTGGTGCCAGCTAAAGAAACTTTTCCTATTTTCCCATTTTATTTTGTTAGTTGTAAATAAAAAGTTAACAAGTTGCGTCCAACTTTTTAACTTTTTATTTTAAATATTTAACTTTGACTTTTAACTTTTTATTTTTAAATTTTTATATACCTAGTGCAATATTAAAGAATAGCAGTGATCTCTTGGCACCTGTGTTGGTTAATCTTATGCGATCGTCATTTACTGACAGCCACCTACTGCAAGACTGGAAACATGCTGTTGTTACACCAGTGTACAAAAGCGGAGACAAGACAGATCCAACCAGATTCAGACCAATTAGCCGTACCAATACCATAGGGAAATGTATGGAAAAAATAATCTGTCAACGCATAAAGCAGTTTCTTAATCGACACAACATTATCTATCATCTATCTAAGCAGCATGGCGTCGTCGAGAAAAGATCTACTATTACGAATTTGCTGACTTGTGTATCCGTGTGGTCCAAGCACATGGATAGTAAAAAGCCACTATAAGATGTTATTTACCTGGATTTCGAACGTGCTTTTGATAAGGTTCCGCACCGTCGCCTTTTGCTGAAACTTGAACATTTTGGTATACGAGGAAAACTACTCAAGTGGCTGGAAAATTACTTACACAACAGAACATACCAGGTTAGTGGGAAGTGCACTGTCGCATAGGAAAAGTGTGCTTAGTGGTGTTCCTCAGGGCTCTGTGCTCTCTCTCTCAAATATGGATTCCAAATATGGAATCCATATTTTATTAAAGATGTGGATTTGCTGGAGTGTTCAGAGGAAAGCCACTAAAATACCATACGGATTTCGGCGTAAACCATATGAAGAGCGCCTAAGACTGCTGAAACTACCAACTCTTAAGGAAAGACGTCTAAGGGGGGACCTCATTGAGTGCTACAAGATTCTAACAAATAAATACCATTTGCCTAAACAGTTTAGTGACATATTTCTGCTGAAGGAAAAAGTACACTCATCCTGTGGACACAGCCTCGTTCTAAACCGCTCACCATCACAGTCATTAACCGCTCATCACGCCCTAAAAATCGCATTGTAAACCTTTGGTACAAGTTGCCTGAACATGTGGTATCGGCCGGATCTGTGAACTCTTTCAAGTGTCGCTTGGATAAATGGCTTGAAGACTATAAACCAAACGAATAAACAGTGAACTATATAAACAATAAATAATAAGTTAAATAATTACAATACTCCAACACTAGGATGTGGACATAACAGCACTAAATGCTGCTCGTCCATAATAAAATGATAATAATAAATAATTAAAATAATAATAAATGATATAATAAATAATAATAAACCTGGCAACCCTTGAAATCATCTAACGTCATTTTTCATCTTAAAATTATTTTAATATTTTTATTTACTTGTACAATCTAAATTTATACAATAATTGTGTACATATTACATAGCACGATTTGCAATAAATTTATAAATAACGTATACAAACTATATACCTATTATCAAGATAAAGAAATATTACCAAAAATTGCAAAGATGTTTGGCATATGTCACTTTAAGAAAATGGTAAACGAATATAAACAATTTCAAGAAATGAATGGATGATAATTAAGGATAATGCTGACAAGAGCAAAAGCCAGACAGACACAAAGTGCACCCATACCAACCCCGGACTCACCGCATAGCTCCGCCTCCCATTTGCCGGAAACTTTGGCTACTGGTGAGGCGTCGAGCTCTAGCAGCGACGAGTATTTCTCTCCACCGACGTCGCCTCCACCTATACGTCGGCCGGGGAGAGGCCGGCCACCGACCTGCTTGGGACCCCGACGCCCTCCGGGTTCGATTAGGGACCCCGCTGCCGGTGGTAATGTGCACCGCGTGCGATGGACTTCTTCCATAAACGAGAACGTCATGCGGGCATATTATGCGGCTACAGAGGGAGGAATTAATCTCACTGCATATCGTGTACGGATGCGGATCAAGTGCGGGTTATACAACGTGGTCATAATATGTTGGATGATGCCATGCTTGAGAGGCTTCGCTCAGATTTGCAGAGTAATCCTGGTATCACAATACCTACATCATCAGGTATACATGTTCCTACTGTTTCCACACAACGTCCCACTGATGATGATTTATTGGATACCGGGGTTACAGATGTAAATAAAATAAATATAAATATTTTTGGACATTCTCACACAACGTCATCTAGCCCAAATTAAGCTAATATAAGCTTGTGTTATGGGATCTAGACGACTGATAAACATATTTATATATTTCTCATACCACTGAGCCACCGAGGCAGTCAGTAATCATGTAAGTACTCATACTCATTGCAATGTACAATTAGGGAGCGCTTTGGAATGTGCACTGAGGGAATATAGAAACGTAACACCTACCGAAAGACCTCGTCTACCGCGTTTGCCTACGCATAAGAAAAATATAACCCTAGTGTGTGCTCTGGATTCACTACTGGCAGACCATTTTAACAATAATGAAAATCTCGGTGATACACATTCGATTCTGTACTGTGGGGCTGTTGCGGCATGTCGAGTAGCAAATATTAAGCTTTTATCAAATGATAAAGCTACTCGACCGAAATTTGTTACACCAGCCTGGCAGTATAGGATTGAACGTCGTATTACCGAGACCAGGGCACTCATTGGGAAACTTATTTGCTTCAGGGCTGGCAATACTCGCCCTAGAGTGATGCGCTTTGTGAACCGGGCATTCTTGGGAACTAATTTTAGATCCCAAGAATTTGCTTCTCGGGTCACAGAGCGCATTGACTACCTGAAGCAAAAAGTCTATGCGTGGCCAAATTGTATAAAAAGATATAAAAAAAGAGTGGACCGGTATTCCTAAAACTGCATGTTCCAAAGAGATGAGAGATGGGTCTACAGAGATTGGGAGCGATCTGATTCAAGTGTGATTGACCGGCGCCGGCCAGATGATGATGCCACCATTGCATTCTGGAGTGGCATCTGGTCGGCTCCTGTCAGCCACACAGGATGGTTGGATGCGGGATGTTAACAGTCTGTGTGAACCGATACAAACTATGGAACCATTAAATTTCATAGATAGTGATGTCACCAACGCAGTCCGTCTGTTAACGAACTGGAAATCAGCAGGTCCAGACGGACTGCACCACTTTTGGATAAAATGGTTCCGAAGTTCACACAGACGCTTGGCAGCTTCATTCCAATCATGTTTGGAATCAGGATAGCTTCCCGATTTTCTAACTACTGGTATGACCCATCTCTTAAACAAATCTGGTAGTGCCATAGAGCCTAAAAATTATAGACCAATTACATGCCTACCAACGGTCTATAAGCTTCTCACATCTATTTTGAAACAAAAAATAACGCACCACATAACTGACAACAACATCATGTCAATCTCTCAAAATGGATGTAGAAGTGGGGCTCGTGGCACTAAAGAGCTCCTAATTATGGATATGGTTATTAGCCAACAGGTACGCCGTAATCGCAAGGGTCTGGCGATATGCTGGATAGATTACAAGAAGGCCTATGACTCTAAGCCTCATTCATGGCTTCAGAGGGTGCTGGAGTTGTATAAGATTGATGCAACTCTATGTACCTTCTTAGGGGCATGCATGGGGCAATGGAAGACCGTCTTGTGCTATTCAGGATACCGACAGACTTGTGGTAATGGTGGACCGATAAAGATCGAGCGTGGTATATTTCAGGGCGATAGTCTGAGTCCTTTATGGTTTTGTCTGGCCCTGAATCCTCTCAGCGCTTTGCTGGAGAATTCAGGTCTAGGGTACCGGTTGCGGAAAGATGGCCAGGTTTTGTCTCACCTTCTTTACATGGATGATTTAAAATTAGGGAAGCTGTTTTTGGCCCAACAGTTGGGTGGTATTTTTTTAATACATTTCTGACAGTGAGGTTCTGTCTATAGTATATAACACGTTACTGGATATACAGTACAATTAGGCGGTTCGCCAGAACGCGGGTGGTTACGTCGAAATAAATAAGACGGAGTGAAAGACAGGTTAATTGCACAAAATAAGGCATAAATAAATCACACCAATCGGATGAATAGTTCCATAGTTAAATAATTTGAAGTTTTGAAATGTTAAATTAGGCGTGCGAAATCCAACAATCGATTTTACTAATGTTTGATAACTTAAAAACTATATAAGCTATATATACCAAAAACTACACAGCAAAGCACGTTAATGGGTTATATCTGCAGCCAAATTTCAAGTTGATTGGTTTAAAATTACGACTGGTATCGTTTTACATACATTTTTGATTGGGGCCATCTTAGGGAAGACTCCGCTGCGGAAGTGCAGTAGTACATATACACAATGAATGTCAATGTTGTATCACAAAGGTGTACTTAGGCTTCTATGCACGGTGCAGAGGAGTTCCACAAAGATCAAGACAAGGTTCTAGAAACACCACCCTATGATGTGGATCTCACAAAGTTCCCAAAAGCCAGCAGCAACAGCCTCTACGCTATCGGAGACAGGTGTGATTTTATTTACGGACGTTTTCAATATTTAATATAAAACTTACCATTAGATCGACTCATCTTTCTGAGGTATTAAAAAGGGCTGAATTTTACTAGTCTTGATGCTCAACTGGCAAAAATGATTAAATTTCTAGTTGTAAACATAGAAAGAAGTCGGTAATACCAGTCTCTTGTAATACAGTCTTTATGGTGAGACGTGCTATTAATGCAATTTAATTATTTATTCGCGTGCTGTAATAAACACTCCACAATATATAATTTATAAACCGTATCTAAATTGAACACCAAAACATTACAATTTCGTCCATCAAATTGAATAAAACTTGACTTCACTCTTCAAGTCTTCACTGACAGTTAAAACGGAATCAATCAAAATCAACAACAAACTAACCAAAGACAACAGACAATCAATATTATTCAATAACAATATCGCTGTTTTTTTAAATGTAGTCCTTTTACGGGCAGACTAAAATCCTTCGACATACCGCCTATATTATTTCTGATTGGACCCTGCAACAACTTTGTAAACCGCAGAACCGAACTTTGTAAACATATGAAATAATTATTTTATGTATGTGCGCGATTTTGTTCTGCTTTAAGAGTAACTCAGGACAACCTACAGGCATAGTAGCAAAAGAGAAGTAAGGAAAATTCATGGTGGGATAAACGGCTTTTTTTCACAACGCTTTTAAAGCTTATGCTTATATTTTCAAGCAAACTTACAAAAGAGCTTTTTACTTAAAACGCTTTTTAGTAAATCGTCTATAAACGTATGTAAATTGGACATGCTTGCATGCAAAGTCTCAGTAATAATGTTCCCGATTTACCCTTTGATAACGGAATTCTAAAAATGGCGTGTGTTGTAACAATACTTACTTATGATGCACCCAGAGACTTGGGATGGCGCTCGCTTCACTCCCTTAATAGACAAACAGAGCGTGGGAAATAGAAGTCTGGAGAAGTCATCATCATTCGAAAACATTGCCTCACCCCGGTTCGACGAGCCCGCTTAAAGCGCGTAGCGCATGAAGTTTGCCTGACAACCGTGTGACGTATCATCGGATAACGTCATTTTCCAGGGTATCCACGCTTTCATCAAACCGTGGATTGGCGTGGATCATCGAAAGTTCCATTTAGCATTTATCTGTCAGACACTGCTGAGATTCCGCCTTCTGGGTCACAAGTTCTTCAACAACGCATCAGCTTGCAGCATACTTCAGGTAATTTTTACCGGATGGGAACTGTTCAATAATTACCGCGAAAATCATTCTTTGTACGTTTTAACTTTTTAAATTTGAATTTAGAACATGGACAAAAGTTATATTAACAACCCCCTATCAATCAAATCTTCTAATTCTAGGCTATAATTTTTAAGTTACATAACTCACCCATAAATATCCCTAGACTTTATTGACGTATAATATATCTAAGGCAGTTGTCGATCTTAAAAGAATTTTGTAATTTATACAGAACGGCCACTGAGATAATTTCCATTCGACATTGGTACTAGAACCTTTCATTAAAGCTGAATATTACGTTAAACAAATAAACACTATCTGGCTTATTCCATCAGGTATGAACACACCATCACTTACACAAAAGCTTGGTAAACAAAACAAATATAGACATTAGTCTTTATATTTAGTTAATATAGCTTGTTTTATAATTGTCTTTTTTTGCTACTTTGAATTTCTATCGACCGTGGAACAAAATCTCAGCAGCGTCTGACAGATAAATGCTAAATGGAACTTCCGATGATCCACGCCAATCCACGGTTTGATGAAAGCGTGGATACCTTGGAAAATGACGTCTTCCGAAGATCAAAGATGACGTCATACGCTTGTCATGCAAATGTCATGCGTGTTATGTAGTCTAAGACCCAGCTCTATACCTAGTATTAAGTTATCTTTATGGATTCTCTATAGTACTCTCTTATCTTATTTAACTACACTATCCTTGTGTCTCTAACACTCATTGTACGTAATTTCACATTTCATTTAACTATCTTTTTTATCCTTGTTTCTTCAACGCTCATTGTATCATACTTTCTCGTGCCATTTGACCATCCATTAGTTATAAGTTATTGTAACCCTTCCGACGAACCAAAGATCCCAATTGTTTAAAAACACATGTTCCTACATACAGTCCTGACTCACTTCTATTCCCGAACTCCGCTACTAATTCTAATTCAACTTAGTAGTGTTAAGTTGTAAATTAGGACTATAAATAATTAAATTAAAACAATGGAGAATATGATGTTTAATTTATATATAATTGCAATAATTTCACTGAATAGAAGACATTACAATAGAAAACATCATATTCTCCATTGTTTTATCATGGACTTTCGCCAGGTAACGCCATTCAGTAATTAAATTAAAGTTTATTTTAAAACAGATTAGTTTTGCTTTGCCACATAACATGCACTAAGCACTTTAAGCGGGCTCGTCGAATGCGGGGTATGAGTAATGAAGATAGACGATGACGTACTTCTATATGTGTGTGTCAGTGTCAGTGACAAGAATTTTCCGTAGGTAGATTACCAAATTGCAAAAATAGCGTTACGTAATAACTGGCGAATTAACGATTTCTAAAATATAAGCGAACCCTTGTGTTGTTTCCAATAAACCTGTATTAAGAGCCATGGTGTCTTGTGCTTTAAGTAATTGTTATGTGACTAAAGCAGAGAATCCAAATAATTACACGTTTCACAGGTAAAACAATATTTTCCAGCAATACTTAAAGAACAGATTTTTACAGATATGTCTGTAAGTGCATTGACTACCCTTGCATTATGCAGTCATATTTTTCCTATTCACAAAGAAGAATTTATTGATCTTAAATAACCTAAAATACAATAAAGTCTTTTTACGATAGGGCTTGACCACCTGATGATGCCACGATTATCGATGTATCGATAAACCATGGCAAAATGAAGTATAAATTTATACGTACCCACCTGTTTTTCGGAATGATTATTTTAGGTTAGATTAGACAAATTTTTATTTGGATTTCATAAAATCATGACATAGTATAAAACAAAGTCTGTCCGTCCCTATGTATGCATAGATCTTTAAAACTACGCAACGGATTTTGATGCGGATTTCACCAATTGCATAGGTGATTCTGAGGAAAGTATACTATTTGTCAAGCAGGCGAAGTCGCGGGCGTCTGCTAGTTAAACAAATTTGCATAAAGGTAATGATTCTTAAGCATAAAATAGCTGTTACCTCAGACTAAAAGAATAACATAGACGGAACATGTAGAATAAACACGTGAAGCCAAATGACACTTTCAATGTGTGCGTGTGACTCCGATTTCCGTGTACCGATACCACTAACGGCGTGTGCGTAATGTTGCCAGCAAATGAAAAAATCTCCTAAAAATCTATATAGTGGACATATGGAAAGTTAATATTTGTTATAGTAAATGTTATCTGCAATTATTTTGTCATTTACACAAATGATTATTATGATAAGTGCCTAAAATGGGGAAGTGTTAAAATAAATAAAAACGTGATAAACACTGAGTAAACACACTTTAATTACTAGCTTTAAAAAAAAATCTCATAATTAAAATAATGTTTTCTCATAATTAAATCCTTTTTAAGATGAATGAACAAAGTTTCATTCCAGTGTAAGTACAAAGTACAATCAACAACAAAAGTTGATTAGCACAAAAATATTTATTATTCTTTTTTACATCCCAATGCATGTGCCACAGCAATGTACAAGTAATTTTAGAATCCCAATGACAAAGTTAATATATTTCGTGTTTTGTTTATGATTTTGTGATCGGTTTAACAGCTATTAGTGATCAACAGATAAGAATTATTGGTTAAGCTACTTTTGTCGTTGACTATACATGAAGTAGAAATCAATAGTCGTTAGGTTAAGACTGAGGCCTTCGTAGTGTTAGACTGAAATTAAACTACTGACACAGTAACATAAATATATTGGATCAGAACACAGGCTGGGAGGTCAGACAGCGGTCAATTCCAAGATTGCCGAAATACCCAAGCCACGAATTAAGTAGATCCCGGACACAGATGTGATCGGGAGTTCGGGACTAACGCACGAATGATGATGATGATGATTAGAAACATCGAGGTTGTCAACATTGATGACACTGATTTTTTTTACTCAGTACTTTATAAATTCCCATAAATACTGCTAAATATTTTGTGGAAATGATGAAAAAATTATGGCAACTCTGTATGATATGGCGGAGGTTTTGTGTTCCTAGTTTGTGCAACTAAAATATTTAGAAAAATGTTATGAAATCTAATAAGAATTAGTTAATTACTTATGAAACGATAATCCAGCATTCTTTCTATGAATAATTGAAGTATTTTTACACCTTTTCACCACACAATACGGCATATTTATAATATTTTGTTCAACCGTGATCGCACGTGCGTACACACTCGCTGCTCACAAAAGAGTGCGAGCGGAATGGTATCCCATTGCTATATAGTACCCCTTTTGGCGGCTTCACTCGCTAGTTCTATTCGTTCCGTCTATGTTATTCTTTTAGTCTGAGGCTGTTACAGGCAAATACTATAAACAGCATTTTCAAGTTTATTGATAAAAACGAATCAAGAAAATTACGATACTCTACACTGTAGAGTCAGTGATGACATATTTTAATATTTTTAAGGTTTCCTCGCAATTCCCAAATACGTGATAAATGGATACAAATTGCAGCTAGACAAAACTTCACTCCTAACACAAACTGCTCTGTTTGCAGTAAACATTTTGAAGAGAAATGTTTTATGCAGCGAAAATGTCGTCGCATTTTACTTAAAGGCTCGATTCCTACATTATTTATACCTGTAAGTATGATGAAAAGGGCCCGTGTGTTCAGTAACAAAGCCATACATCAGAATTAAATGTACAATTTCACAATATAAATCGTAAAAACGTAAGTCTTAGGCTGGGTTTGAATACCTTTACAAGGGGAATGCTAAATCTAGAGCTTGTCCGGTGATCATTTGTTGAAAGCGTGTGACGTATATCGAGAGGCCATATATCGATGACGTCATATTTCAAGCCTAGCTTAGCCGTGATGGGCTAGTAGCGCGAAAACGCGCTTCCTGAATATATATATATGGCAATATGGCATGCTTCACAGGACGCTTCCTATGTGAAAAAGACTATAGTTAACTAAATTTTAATATTAATTTACCTACAGGTTAAACTGCCTCAAAAAAGATAAGTGTCTTCTATGTAGTACATTGCGTTGCTATAAAGCAAAAACTTGCTAATTTTTTTAGCAAGTTATATTTCGTGCTATTTTTAGCAGGGTGCGTACGGTAACACGATGTGTGCATTTCAATCAAGGGCGGCGACTGGTGTGTTATAATTCGCAACTCGGACTCGGACTGACATCATGCTATATAGGTACTTACATAACTAGGTATGCAATACATGCTACTGTTGCAAAAAACTGAGCGAAGTGTTAAATTTTCAAACGAACGATTTATTTTCTTATGTTCAAACTTTTTTTAACTGCAAAACGTATGAAAATCAATTTTTCGGTGATTATTCCTCGATGGTATGTCCGGCTTTCATTTATTTTTTTTGTTCTAAACCACCCTCACGCCACACGTTATCACTGTGGTAAGTTTGAAGGAGATCAGTTAATGTGTTTAGGAGCCGACAAACGAAATATATGAGTCGCCTAAGATTGAGCTTCGCTCACTTCGCTTAATTATACATCGGGTCTATGCATTTAATACAATATGGTACACATTTGCACAATGAAATTTTCTTCATACTTTTCAAGCCTTAGGACTGTCTATAATTGATTCATTTAATAACTAATATAAAATAAAATATGATAGCATGTAAAGAAATTATAGGCGTATTTAAAAGTTCATTGCTTGTATCAGAAATCAAAATACTGTACATATACAATAATAATACAGTATTAGATGCACGATAATTATTATTACGGGAGCCGTCCGAGCAGGCCTCCGTCACTCGCTCAAGGCCGCGCGCTAATATACCTACTGCTCGGCGTATCGTCGGTCGACGATACAACTGGCAAAGGGCTGCCGAACGCCCGCCTGAGCGCTC
Source organism: Nudaria mundana (assembly GCA_963556515.1). Classification (NCBI taxonomy): domain Eukaryota; kingdom Metazoa; phylum Arthropoda; class Insecta; order Lepidoptera; family Erebidae; genus Nudaria; species Nudaria mundana. The sequence goes on from OY748309.1 coordinate 7,560,911, forward strand.
GCATCGCACTGCACTGCACGTTTCTCGCGCTTACGCTTCGAAATGCAGAGAGCACGTAATTATTGTGCAGTGGATGGGTGTAAAAGTCAAAAAACAAATGAAAATTTGTCGTTTTTTTCATTGCCGAGAGACGAAGAAAGGTGAGTAGTATTTTAAATCTTATCTATATGAATGTTGTCACCATTTATTTCTTTGAACATAAGTAGGTACTTAAGTAGGTAATAAGCAGGTATGTGAATCGTAAATTAAGGAGTTTTTTGAGTCAGGTATTATAAAAGTGTTGTTTTATAGATAATTCTAATACTGTAGTTACCTAGTACTTACGCAATAGGTAATGTCCGTTAATTTTAGATTTCTTTGATAATTTAGCTATGGTAGGAATAAGTGTCTATATACAAGCCGTGCGCATTAACATGGCACCTGGCTCGAATAGAAGCCCCCTCCCGCTATCGTCCGGCGAGACCGGTAGCGTCAGAGCGTCAATTCAGCGTCACACTCGCCGTTGCACATTTCGTTCCGTTTGAGTTGTTTTGAGTAATTTGTTACTGAGTTTTTGTTATTGTTACGTTTGGAACTTTATTTGTTACTAGCTGTAGCTGTAGCTCCGCCTGCGTGTTACTTTAGATCTACATAACTTTTTTATTTATGAAGCGATTGAAAACCAAGCCGCAAATTCAAATCAAAAAATCAAATCGTTTCTGAGATTAGCGTGTTCAAACATTCAGACAAACACGACAAGTTCTAAAAACCATTATTTTGAAATTTATTGCGTTCATAAAGCCGCCCTACACCAGTTTATCTATTATATCTTCTATTATATTCTGCATTATACGAGTACCATAAAAATTCATCTTAAGATACGAAAATATGAAATATTATTTATCATCTACGTCGTGTGTGATAGTCCATTGAATTGTATGGCGAGCGATATTGTATCTTAAGTTAAAATATTATAGTATCTTAGCTGTTCTGAAGAGCTCTTCAATCTGATCCCACCCTCTTTCTTCCGATCCCGAACAACGCGTGCCGGGCAGAGATGCCACTCCCACACAGTGGATAGCATGTTCGCGAGAACCGAACGTTTTAAACGTTCTTTTCTCTGCCGCGTATATAACCGCGCATATAATCCTGGGTTCTTTAAGCGGAGCGTGAAGAGGCACATCAGTAGGTAGTCAAGTTGAGGGCCACTCTCTATAGTATTGTGTGCTGCGAGAGTGCCCACAATCGCTAGACGTCGTCACGAATTTCCACCAGGCGGGCGGCGTCAATTTGGCGAACCCAATATAAAAAAAAACCTACGACGTTTTGCACGTTTTGATTTTACTTTACGCCAAAGAAGTAGTATAGTAGTTTTTTTTGCACTCATTACTTTAAACGTCATACGTTAGAGCCAGGTGCCATGTTAATTCGCACGAGTTGTATAGGTATTTAAACTTATTATGGTCATTCACATTCTTATTAAAGTTATAGGGATATTTACCATGTTGTATTAGGCATTGCGACAGCTTCCAAACAATACAACTTGGTAATAAAAATCCCGATAACTTTAATACGAAAGTCTATATAGGTATACCTACTGTAAATTATTTCGTAATGTTATACCAATGGTTGAACAAACTGACTTGAACAAAATAATTAATCTAAAACTAAATGCATTAAAATTAAAAAAAATCTTACGAGAAAGCTGTAAATCAATACAGTATACAGTAGGGCCTCTCTAATCCGGATAGGAAAAAGAATACCCCTTCCGAATTATCGAGGCGTCCGGATTATAGTAGGTATGCAAATGGTATGCACACTTTTAATAATAACAAAATGCATTTTTAACTTGGGTTTCATTTACTTACATTTCTTCTTGTTTACGTTATGTTTGGCTAACAAAAAAAGTGGCCAAGTGCGAGTCGGACTCGCCCATGGAGGGTTCCGTAGCAGCAAGTAACATAATATTTTAATTTTTACGATTTATGACGTATTAAAAAAAACTACTTACTAGATCTGGTTCAAACCAATTTTCGGTAGAAGTTTGCATGGTAATGTACAACATTTATATATATTTTGTTTTATGTTTCTCTTATTTTAGAAGTTAGAGGTGGGGGGGGGGGACACATTTTAACACTTTGGAGGGGTCTCTCGCGCAAACTATTCAGTTTAGAAAAAAAAATGATATTAGAAACCTCAATATCAATTTTGATGACCTATCCATAGATATTATTTATTTTCTTTTTAGTGCTCCGTACCTAATGGGGAAATACAGAACCCTATTACTAAGACTTCACTTTCCTTCTGTCTGTCTGTCTGTCTGTCTGTCCGTCCGTCCGTCTGCCACCAGGCTGTATTTCATGAACCGTGATGATTAGTATACCTTGAACCGTGACATAGTAAATAATGTATTTATGTTGCCGCCATAACAACAAATACTAAAAACCAGAATAAAATAAATATTTTAGGGTACAACCCATACAACAAATGTGATATTTTTGCCGTTTTTATTTATTGATCAATAACGATAACTTCGTAACTTTCACAGAATATTTAGTTGTATATTAGTTTTCAAAATAAATAGTAAAATTAAAATAAAATAAATAATAAAGGGGGACTCCCATACAACAGACGTGATTTTTTCGTTAAGTTTATACGGAACCTTCGATGCGTGAGTCCGACTCGCACTTGGCCGGTTTTTTATTTAAATGAAGATGGCAAAGAGAACCTCACTATAAATAGATGCGTAGTTTTAACACAGAGTGATTTCGAAATGTTTTAATTTTTAATTGAAACTACTTAACGCGAAATTCTTTTTATGTTATTTATGGTGAATACAAAAGCTTATTCGTAACTCACAATTCGTTTATTTCATAATGAGTTCAAAAAAGTTATTTTTAAACGTGTTTTTTTTCAGACGCCGTACATGGCTTGAAATAATAGGAAGGCCTGATTTATTAACACCTCAAACAAAGTCCGCTAGTCATGTTGTTTGCTCGCTACATTTGGACAAATCTATGTTAAAGTACATACCACAGCTGAAACCTGACGCGATACCCACAAAATCACTACCAAATCAACCAAGTTCTTCCAACCTCAATACAAAGGAAGACTGTAAAAATGTGTCGACTCAAACGAAAGAATCATTTATCAACGTTCTATCAGCAGTTACCATTATGGGTCCGGATAAGCAGTCATCATGTGTACAAACTACGTCAGACAACGCTAGCGATAATACTACACAAACAGTACAAGAGCTTTCGTCTGATACACCCAGGAAACGTAACCTTCGAGTAGAACATAAGGAGACAGAAAAAAAGATGGCGTCACTCGCACGGCGGGCAACACGGCGGGTGTTTAAGGTACAATTATTTTCGTTCTGTGCAGCAGGTATTATTATTAAAGTTTTGTAGGTTAATATAGAGTAGGTATTTTCGCTTTTGTATGGGAGTGACGTATCTGTTACGCAGTAACTATTTATTAATCTGTGGTCCGAGTCCGAGAATTCAGCGTACGCGGTGCGTAAAACAATAAACGCCATTAGACCGATAACTATCGCGAGCATGTGACGACTGGAGTCGCTTGAGTGGCGCGATCCCGTCGTTCCCAGATGCTAAATGCTAATTTGCTAAAATACAAAAACAATGATCTATTAAATTCGCACGCGATTGGCTGGCGTCGCGCGGCACCTGTGACGGCCAGTCATATGAAATCGCAGATAGCATTTAGAAATATTAGAAAACCATAATAGTATTTGCTAAATGCTATATATAAATAGCACGATGCTTTATGATGCTATATTAACCACAATTTTTTTTCTAACGGTGAAACAATTGCACTTGAAGCTCGTGGTGAGTCCGTACCATCAGGTGTGTTTTCGTTGGACGGAGAAATATTATGCATATGTAGTACATAGGCATAATATAAGCGTTAAGCGTTAGAAAAAAAATGATAGACAAAAATATACGTTTATAACAGAAAAATTGGGAAAAAGCAGAATTATAAAAAAATTAAAAGTAAAAACAAAAAGAATGTCACAGCGCATTATTTCTTTCGAAGAAATTGTAAAAGATTTAAATAACAGGCCAGAGCTAATAAATCATCGAGCTGAAGTTGAAGTAGCACGTCCCAATAACTTACTTACGAAATTAGTTGACAGGGTAATGGGAAAAGCTTCGGGAAGAATTAGTCAGACGGCCAAATACGAAGAAGAGCTCAAAAAGTTCGCTATAACACGTTGGCTGCCATCATCATAGTATGTAGAAAGATACACAAAGACATTTAACAGGCGATCCCAAAAACAAAGTGCAAATGTGTGGGTGTATTAGTGTTGTGTACACCATGGAATACCCAAAATATCGATAAAAAATTGAGTGTTATTTCTAAGTAATACAATAGAATCTCACTAATCCGTTATACTTTTCGTTTACCTCTCACTGGCATTAGTTAAAAAAAAACCGACCAAGTGCGTGGGTCACGCAAAGAATAGGGTTCCGTAGTCATGTTATTAGCCTATAACTCCTGAACTAACAAAGTTATCTGATCTGTTATAGTTTTTCTTGAAAGTTTAATTTCATGAGCCAGCCGTAGCTTTTAGATTAAACTTTGCTGAAAGCTTTTTTTAACGAAAATATGGGCTTTAAAGTTGAATGTCTCGAAAACGGATTCTTAAACCAAAAAGTTGTCTTTGCAACTTCTAAATATCTTTAAAATACTTATCTATTTATACACGAGAGAGTTGACGGTAGAAAAAAAATCATTTTCACTTTGTGTAGGGGAGGCAACTCAAGAAAAAAATATTCATTATTTTATTGTAGCCCTTGGTCACCGTTATAAATACCTACACATATTTATGCAAAGTTATCGTTAGTTATCGTTTAGGAGGAAAGCCGAGAATGAAACAGACGGACGAACGGTCATGACAAAACTATGTTTCTTTCAGTTAGTTAAGTTAATTCATAATCATGAAACAGTTCAGCGTATATAGCAGATTTCCATGGCACCAACCGTTCCTTCTTCCCAATTCCCACTGAAAGTGTTCCAGTTCCATTTTTGATTGACTCATGGACAATGTAGCTACACATTAGAGAAAGAATGACAACATGATTTAAAACATTAAGACTATTTTATTTAAAATAAAATAGTCTTAATGTACCTATGTAATAATATAATTATCTACATAATGCAACAGAAAAAAATAAGTATAACATTATACTTCATTTTGCCATGGTTTATCGATACATCGATAATCGTGACGTCATCAGGTAGTCAAGCCCTATCGTAAAAAGACTTTCTTCTATTTTACGTTATTTAAGATTAATTATTCATTGTGAATAGGAAATATGACTGCACAATGCAAGGGTAGCCAGTGTACTATGAGTAGAACTTTTTACTTATTTCATAAACACAAGACATACACAAATATCTGTTATTTAAGAATTGCTGGAAAATTTTGTATTTACCTGCGAAACGTGTAATTATTTGGATTGTCGGTTTTAGTCACATTACAATTACTTAAACAACAAGACACCATGGCTCTTAAATACAGTTTTATTGTAAATAATACAAGGATTCGCTTGTATTTTAGAAATCTAATATTCGCCAGTTTACAAGAATGCTCTTTATGTGAAATATTAGGAAATTTTAAACGGTTTTTTCACCGATATATCTTATTAAATTCAATATAATAATAGTCCAACTTAAAAGATGAATATCTTTTTTAAAATACGTAATTTTAATTTTTAATTATTAATTAATTTTCTATAAATATTTGAAAACTATTATAAAACGTAGCGCGCCAATCCAATCTATTCAAATCAGTTCGCCGCATGGCTTTCTAGTGTGAGGATGTGTCGTTCGGTGCTCTGAATTGACCTTTGTCGTGCGTATAAGGAATAAGGATAGCAGACATTTATAGCGTCATCGACAAATCTTGGTACTTTGGTAAGTAAAATATTGTATGATTTTTTTTATGGCAGACAATATTTTTAGTCACACCAAATTATATTTCAGCCGCAATGGGAAATAAAACCAAGTTATTTTTAGCGAAGAAACGAAAACGAAAAAATTTAATAAATTTGGAAAAGGCAAGAGCTAAAAGGTTGGTATAAATATATGCTATACTAGCTTAATATGGTGTTTTATCTGGATCCTAATAACGCTAAGAGCAAATGTCTTTGAGATACATGAAAATATACAGACTAATAAGTGACTTAGCTTATAGTGTTTAGTGGTACTTTTTATTATTAGTCTACTTGAGCCAGGTTTTATTTCAGAAAGGCCCGTTAACCATGGCAATTTCAATTGTATTCCAATGCTATAGATTTACACGATTAACATACTATACAATTTTATTTAAAAACGTTGATATTATTTTATCCTAAGTATGTTTCGTTTTCATATTTTTTTTATTTAATTACTGCATGCTTTAAAATAACAAGGATTGTGTGCTTATTGGTTTATGGTTTCGCTACAGGCAATGTAAAAGAAATTCAAGTGATGAAGGAGTAACGGGAACAGTAGAGTACATGACCAAAAGGAAGACGAGGTACTATGAACGTTATTTTAAAAGCAATTTTTTCCCTTTCACGTTCAACACGACTATTTCAAATAAACTGTGTTTTTTCAGAATCCTTCCTACATTGACCTTATCGGCTGAAAACATGGAAATACCGAATTTAGTAAGTTAAAATCATACAGTCATCCTGCTGTTAGTTACTATTTTATGCTAATGTTCATATAAATATCAAAACAATAAGAATTTAAATTCTTTGAAAATAGTTTAAATTCTTAACGTTTTAATTTGGAGGCGGAAATTCCACTCAAAATAAACACAGTTTTTGAGGGCCGTAGAATAATAGATTTTCAATATTTTTGGGACCAAATTAAAATAATCAATAACAATAATAGAGCAACGGGTTGTACTATTGAAATGTTACAAATGTTTAAGGAGCTTAAGAAAGGCTTGCAATCAACGTTTACCGTGAAATGCAATATGTGTAATTTAGAGCTACAACTCTTCAGTTTTAAAAGTTCAAATTGTAGTATGGATATAAATCATAGTGCTGTGACTGGAGCTCTTATGACTGGGATTGGCAGATCAAATTTAAATGAATTGATGACTTCCATAGATTTGCCAATACTTTCACAAAATTTATATGCAAAATATTATGACGAAGGAGCAAAGTCCCAATTTAACGAGTACGAAGTCGCAAGCAGAAGCTAGTGTAAAATAAACTACTAAGTTTTAATTGAATACCAAAAAAAAAACATAAATTTATATTTTTTTTCAAAATAACTACTGGAACTATAATGTTCACTTGAACGGATCAAGATATATTAGTTTGATTATAGCACGCCGGCGCTTCACACACAGTTACACTCGTGCCGCGCTTCTTCTGTGCGGGTTTGAATTACCTAAACTGTTAAGTTTAGGTAATTCAAACCCACACAGAAGAAGCGCGACATAGCGCTCTAGGCGTAAACGCTCTTAAAGTGAAATCGGTTCGATAGTTTTCAAAATATTTTCAAAAAACTTGACGAGGTCACCGGTGACCGGCATGGCGCTGTGAAGCGAAAATATGAAAAACCGTTACGAAGGCGCCGGAGTGACCGTAACACCGGTCACCCGCTCCCCGCAGTCGTTCGCCAACAAAGCCAAGTTTAAGTTTTTAATTAGACGATCGATGAAGCCGGCTGCCGCACGAAAAGATGAGGAGTTCCATTTAAGGCTTGAAGTGCAAGCGAGAGCGCGGAACGAGCGACAAAGAGGCACAATCGGCCTCCGCGTTCGGCAGTTATGACGTTGTCACGTTCAACTATCGTCAGTAAACCGACTCATTGATGAAGGCTATAAACAGTGTGGGGCCTAAAACGCTGCCTTGGGGAACACCGTAGTCTATAGGCAAGTCATCGCTAACCAAATTACCCACTCTAACTCTCTGCTGTCTATTTGTGAGATAATTTAACAGACAACCGATTTTTTTAAAATATAATAACTAGGTCGCCGCAGTCGCGAAACGTACCGTTACGCTGCAGCATATATTTGAGCGAAGCGAGTTTAAATTCAAAATTCTGGCATCGTAATAACCTGGGTAATTCTGTAAGCTTTTGATGAGTGCAAGAAAATCCGAAATCGGCCGAGTATTCGCCGAGAAACAATTTAACATAAATCGTTTGAAAAATAATTTGAGTCACCCGTTGAGAGCTCCGCTCGCCTTCGGCTCGCTTCGCTCAATTAATGCGCTGTGATTTTCATACTTAAGTTGTTTTATTTTTCCTTCTACTCAATTTTTAACTCTTTGAAAAACTGGTATTCACGTTTGGACTGTGAGCCAGGATTTACAAAATAATCATTTACTACAATTTCTGAAATGGCGAAAAACAAGCCAGTTTACATTAGTTTAACTTTCGATGAGATCAAAATTAGAGAAGAGCCAGATATTGTAGGGAAAAAACATTAAGGATAAATACATAAGCAATGATTTATGCGGTGATGAAATCGATGAATAGCTGTAAATGGATACTGGAAATTGCCAGTTGTTTTTTTTTTCAGCTAAAAGCTTTACTGCTAGTGAAAAGGCTAGGCTATTAAAAATATGTTTGGATTTATTAAGAGATGCAAAATGTGAACTGCTTGCGATCACATTTGACGGCATTGCATCTAATATTAAGACACATGATATCACGCCTATATCAGGCCTCCGTCACTCCATGTACTTGCGCGCTATAATTACCTACCGCCCGGGCGAGCGGTCTCGGGCCGTTTGCGGAATGCGGACCAAATTCAGTGTGGTTTTCGCAAGCGAAGCGCACGCACGTTGTTCAACTTTAATAGTTCCATTCGTTCGTGCGCGTACCTACCTACGAATCCTACGATGACGTCTGGTGCCTTATGTGATGGGTGCAGATCAAGTAAAAGAAGGGATAAACATCTAACATTTTTTCATTTACCTGTCAATGACGAAAGGTAAGTATTACTATTTTTTGTCGTTTCAAAATTATTTTTAATAGGTATAATAAGCATTAGCTTGCCTTTCAGACACAGATTTACATATTTTTGTTAGGTACATAGAAACGTTATACTTTATTTTAACAAGTTTTATTAGAATAAAATTGTGATAATATTTGACGGACAGTCGAAACGTCCAACACAAGTCGCGCGGCGCGGGGACCTGTCTCAACTTGTCGTTCTGTTAGCGTAAAGACACGGGTGATTCGATTTATGCGATTTGTAAAAAATATAAAAGTAAATGTTTATGTAAAGAAAAAATAATTAAAAGATGTTTGAAGTTATAAAAAAATATAATGCAAAGGGTTCATTTTCCATGAAATCGCCAAAGAATTCTTGAGCTCGCCCCGTGTTATAGTTAATAATAAATTGATAAATGTTAATAATCATTCAATGTACTTATTTATTAGTAGGTATTATTTATTCATAATTATACATGTTTGGGGTTGTCTAGTTTGGGAACTATTATAAATTCGTCATATCTGTGTCTGTCCGTCTGTCTTATCTAGGTACCGATCTCCTTCCTTACCGGTCCTATTTAATTATTCTTATTTTTTCAGGCGTAAAACATGGGCTGAATTGATTGGCAGGCCCGATTTAGCAAGGCCAGACACCAAGCCAAGAAGTCATTATGTGTGCTGTCTTCATTTTGAAAAGTCGGTCATTAAACATAAACCACAATTACGACCTGACGCTTTGCCTACAAAACTGCAGCCATCTCTTCCAACTACTTCAAGTGGCCGAACCGAGAATTTAGAAAGGGTAAGAAATTTATAAAAAAATGTATAAAAATCAAGATTTTTTTTATTTTACCTACACACTGACGTCTATAATTATATTTTATCTAGATACATTGCACAGCCAGCAGCAATTTATAAAAAAAATATTTTTTAAACGATACAATTTTGAACTGCCAATATAAGTCGAAAGATATTCACAGTTTGCAATAACATAGATACAAAAAGTTAAGTATACTGAATGGAGTCAGGCGTTACCTGGCGAAAGTCCATGATAAAATAATGGTAATTATGATGTTTATTTTTTTTAAATAATAGCATTATTTGAGCGAAATTATGCTATTATTTAAAAAAATTAAACATCATCATCATCTGCCCTTATCCCACCTGCCCTTATCCCAATTATTTGGGGTCGGCGCAACAAGTCTTTCTCCTCCACACATCTCTGTCAGACGTCATCTCTTCAGTCACTCCTCTCCTTGTCATATCCTCTTTCACACATTCCATCCATCTTTTCTTTGGCCTACCTCTACTCCTTAAACCCTCGACAGTCATACTTTGCACCTTTCTAACGACATTGCTTTCCTCTCTTCTCGTAACATGTCCATACCATGACAGCCGCTCGCTTCTCAATTTTTCGTTCACTGGTGCAACTTTCAAACTTCCTCTAAAATACTCGTTCCTTACCCTATCCATTCTTGTCACACCACGCATCTCCGCTACATGCAATTGTCTTTCATCCGTCGCTTTTACAGCCAAACATGAAAGTCCATACAGGACGGCAGGTCTGACGACAGTCTTGTAAATTTTCCCCTTAAGTTTCGGAGGATAGTGGGAGTCGCATATAGTGGCTTTGACCTGCCGCCATTTCATCCAACCTGCGTCAATTCTGTGCTTACAAAAAGTTATGTTAATTTAATTTTATCGAAGAGGCAGCACTGCGCTTGCTGTGGGATCGCGCAGTGCGAAGCAATCAAAATAACTGTACGCTTGAGCATTTAGGCACATTTTAGCATGCAGTGGTTGCTGACGCGACGGAGTAGGCTATTATAGCAGCAGGTATTGGAAATTTTCTACTGAGTGAAGTATCTGTTACGTAGTAACTATTTAGTAATCTGTGCCTATATCCCGAAGGGGTACGCAGAGGTGAATTACACACCCACAATTTGCCATTATTTTTAGTCCCACATAATAGGTGGTAAGCCTATGCCGTCACCGGGCACTCTAATATTAATATGATGTGAATTCTTAGTGCATCTGTGTCGAAACCACCATATAGACTTTATAAGGACATAAAATATAATATTTTATTTGATCCATGCTCCGATCATACCAACCAGAGACGCCACTTAACACGCATACCCCGCTGCCAAAGGTATGAGACAGCGGGTCATGCCGTTATATAAAACTAGTTGCCGCGCTTTCCGCGTCATTCCGTCGCACGGCTCACTGAGTTCACTCCTGCTACTTTTATTAAAATGCCGAGTTGCTGTGTATTTTGGTGTAAAAATCGATCAGCGACATCAAACAAACAAAAGGATAACATTACCTTTCACCTGTAAGTATTATTTCGTTCGAATATTATCGAAAGCCGAGTTCATAAATAATAATATTGTTGACATTCTAAGTGGAATATGACGCTCAAGTGATACTTTGCTTGAAGTTTAAAAAATTATCACTGTAGTTACGTGTTGAAAGGTATTTTTACGATATCGAATAAGAACGAGGGGGTCGTTGTTTCAAACAATACCTAAGTCATATCTTCAATATTAATTTAAAGAAATATTTATTTTTAACTTACTGCAACATAATCTAGTTTTTCAAAACCCTGTAAAGATTACTAACATTCAGTTTATTGGCTGCCCTGTTTTCTGAGATAATTATGTAGGTACACATAAGACGTTAATAATATGTCAAAATCACATTTGCTGTCATTATGTTGGAGCACTAAGATAGCCTTTCAACCGATAGTAGCAATGCACACAGACATAATTCAAAAAAGGAGTATTATCTTACTTTCGGTAATAAAATATTTAGAAAAAATAAGCGATTTATTTTGTAGGAAGTTGCCACACTTTGATAGAATTAGAGCATCACTCATCACTCATATCAACTCATAGCAACACACAATCACCAATATCGATATTAATATTTCAGTACTATATTAACAATTTTATAAATGTTAATTTTAGATTCCCAAAAGAACTAGTACTTCGTACCGCTTGGGTGCAATTTTGTGGGAACCATGTTTCGTGGGTTCCTAAACGGACGAGTACAATTTGCTCACAGCATTTTAAAAGTTCCTGTTTTATAATACAATCAAACAATAAGAGAAAATTGATTCAGGGCGCTGTACCAACGTTGATATTATCCAAGGTACACTTTATTATTTTACTAGTTACTGATTTTCAGCTTAGTAGTTAACTCTACTAATATTAGGTATACATACATATGAAATTGCTTAAATAAAAAAAAATACTTTTTTTTTATTTAATCAATCAAAGTTTGTACCGTTGTTATCTATGCACATGTGCCATTTTATAGGCAGTTCATTGATTCCTTTGCTGAAAAAGTTGCGGGAGCGAGAATCAACAAATCTTTGAAGTCGTTTTGTTTTGAACTGCCTCATCTGAATTGAATTCTTTTCCAATTTATTTTTTTGCTGCGAGGATCCATGTCATGTAATTAAATTAATTCCCTTTGTTGCCCGTGGTTTGAAAAAAATGTCCATATTTAATGTAGAGCCTTCAGAGATGATGTAATGAAAGCCATCTAGCATTTAATTTTTATTATCTGGCAGAAGTGGCAGAGCTGCTGTAAGACCGACATTTTTTTTTTTGTCATTTAGATTTCAGATTTAGTAATTTAGCTTTTCGCCATAATGCTCTATGCCAGTGATAGAAGCATCCACGCACTTCAACTTTTGGATATACCATTTGTATACCATTGATTGCTCCTTTATTCTTTCTTTCTTTATTCTTTATTGTACATTAAAATATATACATAAGTTGGTAATTATTAAAAACAATATGCACAAAGGCGTGCTTAAGTCAAAAAGATGACTTTTCTGTCAGCAGACCTTAGAGGTTTAGAGGATAAGGATGATTATTGTAGAGAAGCAGTGTGTTTAACAACAATTAAGAAATAAATATATTATTAATAAAGTAATAGATAACTAAATAAATACATACAATTATAGTACGAAGCAATAGAACATCAGATAAATAAATACGTAGATAAATAAGAACCTGCTCCTTGTTCAAAGTCACAGTGGTATATCATGGGATTAAACTCAGCAGCTCGGCAGTTGTGACTTAATCAGACGAAACATAATATTATAAGTTATTTCGATTTTGTTAGGCAGAAGTGCAAATAAAAGAGGGGTAACATTCGTAGTTTCAATTGAACTACCAAGTTCCCCAAAAATACTATACAATTGATAAAAAGGTTTTGGACAACATTTAAATGTGCCATCGCCCATAATTTGATTAATTGCACCAACTTTAGTTCTTGTGCATGAGGGACAAAATATTATAATTCTTGACCCCTCATAATACTTAATAATCAGCCAGTATAAAGTTTTCAAATTGTACCGGCAAAACGACGTCTTCAATGTGACTAAATGTCGTTTTATTTACACACAGCACCTTATTAAGACGGAGCGTAGCGGAGTCTTCTGTAAGATGGGCCCTATGGAAAATGTATGTAAAACGATACCGGTCGCAATTTTAAACCTATCGACTTGAAATTTGGCTGCAGAAAGATCACATTAACGTGCTTTGCTGTATAGTTTTTGGTGTATGTGGCTTTTATAGTTTTTGAGTTATTAATTACGTTCTCCGTCTTATTTATTTCGATGTAACCGCCCGCGTTCCGTCGAATACCTGGTTTCTTATGTCATACAGACAATGTTGGACACTCGACCGTGGCGACAACGGCGCTACAATGTCTAACCCTTTGTTTTTATTTTTTACATTTTCATACGAGTATCCCATCTATACTATGTATGGGTTTGGTGGATTTGCAAACTGTTTCTTTTAATATGGCTACTTGCTTGACTACTTCATTTTTACACAGATCCGGGGGACATGAATGTTCTCTTGTTTTAGCTATTTTTTTTTCTGTACTTATATATAAAATAATAATGTTTGTATACAACAATAACCATTGATGAACACTTTCGTAATTTCATATATCGGAATAAGAAATAAAGGTAATACTATCAGGCGGTACATTTCGGAAGTCCATAGTTAAATTAAATAAATCTAACTACTTTGCAATATTCCGCCACATGCAAATTACCCAACTCTCTTATTTATTCATGCACAAGACCGACCTCCAAACCCACCTAGGCCGAAAGAATAGAGAAATAATTTTGAAATAAGAATAAATATAAGAGTTGTGTTATCGTGCAAAAAATAATAAAAAACCTCGACACGTGTTTCGCCTCCAACCAGGGGCATCATCGGGAGATGTCGATGGCTCGGCGCACGGCGACCGAATAAGCTTAATGTGTTTTTTGTCGAGTAGGTATTGAAATAGTAATTTCTTTCTTTCCATTGAGTTATTACTACTTACGTATAGAGAAGACGCCACTCATCACTACTATGTTCCGTATAAGTAAGGTGCGCGGGCCGCACTTCACTCAGTTGCTTGCTAACAACTGAGTGAAGTGCGTGAATTCTTGAGCGCCTACGTCTTGTTGGTTTTTAAATTAAAAGGACTTGAAAACGCTTCAAATATGCCCTCGTGTGTGTTACGATATTGCACAAACAATTCTAGGAACACCACAAAGTGCAAAGGAATAACTTTTCATCGGTGAGTAACTAGATAATTATATTAAAACTTAATTCGAGCAAAATATTTAGCGGCGACGCCATGTTGCCGAATGAGGCATCATTCGTCATAGAGTAAAAGAGTTAAGATGAGACATTGTGTATTTCTAGGAGAATTAGATGACGTTTCTGAAAATAATAATTTTATTAAAATATGAAAACAATTATTGACATTTGTTAGAGATAATTTGTTACATTTTTACATGGTTTTCTTATGTTTCACGTTTGTACCTTTCCCGATGTTTGAGTCGGTAATCGAATCTTGCAAGTTTACTTTGATCAACTTCTTGGTGTCCGATTAAGCTGAAATTTTGCATACACAATACACATGTAATTCGGATGACAGTACAATATTGTTTCGTTCGTTGAATTTGTTTTGACAAGCTCTCTGTCCTTAGCAACAATTGAAGGTCACTGCTGGACATAGCAAAAATAAATGCTTGTCCCAAAATATGATATTTGTTAAATAAGTACTTGTTGTTTATTCAAGGTTTCCACGTCTGGGTCGTAAAGATAGAGAAATGTGGATAAAATTTGTTCAAAACAACCGTAGTGAAGAGACCTGGCTACCATCCGATCATGCTTATGTATGTTCGTTGCATTTTCGCGATGAGGATAAATATAAAACAAAAGCGGGAAGGCGTTTTCTGAAGAAGAGTGCTGTACCTTGTATTGATGTAAGTTACAGTAGTCTAAAGGCTGCCTCATCATAAACTAATAACGATCAAAGATATGGGTGCCTTATCCTACTCCACAGAAGACGTATATAAAATATGTATCGCCACAGAAACTGTAATACGAAACCTTATAAAAAAAAGTGGTGGACTCAGTCTTTCTAATAAATATTATTTCAGTTATATTACTGTAAATACATTGGAACATTTTATCCAGAAGGCGGTATATATATCTTTAATTCAACATTCGTATAATCAACCAAGCACCAGTGGCGAATGTTCCATACATTCACATAAGCCCGCATGCTTTAAATTTTGATTTTTCAAAATTTCGAATTTCAAAACTATTTTAAATTTTGCCTCCTAAAACATTTTAAAATTTCGCGCGCTTACGCGGTCAATCACCTATTACCGAACCGTATACGCTATCTATGTGTACTGTACGGTGTTGAGCGCGCGGATGCCATCTCGCTCGCACAAGGTGTAAGTAGACGCAATGGATGCCCGTCTAATCGGGCTTGCATTTTCTCTTTCACACCTATGGATATTTTCGCTATGCATTCATATAATATGTAGGTTGGGATAGCAATATCTTCTCACTAAAAAGCCAGGAATTCATGATCTGTATAAACAACGTACGGGTCTACGGGTCGCGTGGCGCGCGAGTGAGCGAAGTTCGCGTTTATTTATTTCAGTCAGTTCCGTGCACACCGCCGCCTTAGCAGGCGTTCCCCTCGCTCACATGATTATGACCTTAAGGTCATAAGTTAGAAATAAAACAAATTGGCGTCTTGACAACTTACTAGACTAGATCTAGTTGCGCGGCTATTGTCATCCCAAAAATGCCAACCTGCTCAGTTTTTTGTTGCAAAAAAAGGTCAGGCACATCTAGTTTACAAAAAGATGGTATTACCTTCCATAGGTAAGTATTTTTAATCAAATAATAATACAAATTTCTTTGTTTATAATAATCAAAGTCTCATTATTTCGGATTTTTCTATCAACACGAAGTCGGTCGTTTCATACAATTCGCAAATCAGTCAAACATGTCAAACGACTGACATGGGTGTTGCCATGGCAACAAATACACAGTTATAGTGTCTGTATCGGAGTGATGTACCAAGTTAGGTATCGATAAAATACCTTGAAAATGCAAAGAGGTGCAATATAAATTACTGGTTTGAATATTATTTAAATTACGTAGGTCTGTATATTATGATCTTGATTTTAATAAAGGTTTTGATAAGTTTAAAAGGTATAATATTGAGTCTTGTTGTATATTTTTTTTATTATACTTAAGAATTACATTACCTAATAAATACTTCGACGACATTTTTGTTCATTTATTTATTACAGGTTTCCGAAAGATCCAAGAGTAAGGGAATTATGGATATTGTTTTGTAACAACAGACGTACCTGGATGCCTCCTAGAGCTGGTGTCATTTGCTCGGAACACTTCAAGATCTTTGATTTTCGAGTGTTGGAGAACAAGAGAAGGCTATTGCTTGAGGGCACTATACCAACTCTAATACCACATTGTACTTGTGTTGTAAGTTTTAACTGACTTCAAAAAATAATGAGGTTCTCAATTCAACTGCATTTTAGTACGACCCGTAACATAATAGGCTTGTGTCCCAAATTTCAAAAACTGATTAAATCTGTAGTTTTGAATCTATATAGTTACAAAAATGTATTATTTTGATTTAAAACAATCATTTACATAGTTTATTTTGCGATCTAAAAAATGTATTTAAATTGGTAACGAAAACGCTCCAATCTGTCATGGCGCCTTGGGTGATGTCACACGTTGCGAAACAAATCAAAATGTGTTTGACGAAACTATCCTGACCAAAAAACGAACGAAGTTCGCTGCAGCGATTAAGCCATAAATTTGTCGTCTAATCGTAATATAAATATTCAAGCGCAAGATCATTAAGAAGATTATTAGTTACAGTTTTTCACGACCAAAAGGTCAAAAGCGCCGTGAATATCATGGCGCTTATGCGTTTCCTTCAACGTATTCCAAGAACATGTCACTTGTAAGGATTATACACTATAGACTGGACACGCATAGGTTTTTACCTACGACGGAACGGAGATGGTATATGGGTCAGGGGGTGAGAGGATGTTTGTGCAAATACATGTTACCATTTTTATCCAAAACTACTGGTCGGATTTTGATGCAGTTTTTAGTTATGGGTTCAGGTTTGATTGGTGCATGTTCTTAGATAAATGTTACGATGACAACTCACCAGGGGGCGCTGCAGCGAACATTATTCGTGAAAAGCAATGTTGCCAATTTTCTCAAAAACTAGTAGTCCGATTTTGATGCAGTTTTCAGTTATGGGTTTGAGTTATATTGGTACAGGTTTCTAGATAGATGTTAGGGTGACAACTCATCAGGGCGCGCTACAGCTAACATTATTTGTGATGAAAATCAATTTTGATGCGGCTTTTTTAGGAATGGATTTGTAGTTGATTAGTGAGGGTTCTTATATAGATGTAACGTCAGCAACTTACTACCAGGCGCTCTTTAAGAAGTTTAAAATAAAATAAAATTAAAAATTTTGAATATACCTACGACGATTAAAAAGCAATTGAAGAAAGGATAAAATCATTTAAAAACTTCCAAAAAGTTAAAAATAAATTGTGTTGGTTAGCCCTTTAACTTTGATATAGGTGCCTAGCAATATTTTGATTCAAGTGTTGTCTCGAAATGCACATCGAAATAATGCGCCAAAACTGCGTTTTGTTCAATCTACTTTTGTTAGATTTATAACAATTTAACTTTAAAATTAACAAAAAATCGTAAATTAATAAAATCGTACGAACAATTAAATTACACAGACACAACTTGAACAAGAAGTCAGCTCTTCATACATACTTACTCTATGGTGTGAGAGCACAACCTGTGACGTCATATTTTCGGATTGGTGTTTGATGTCACGTGACTGAATGCCTAATTTATCCAAATTTATTTTCTAAAAATAATAGTAATCTTTATTCTGTCTACTAATTTATATTACTTTTTGTTGTCTATTCATTGGAAATAGTCATAAGAAACATACACCAATCGGATTTATTCTTAGTGGACACAAGCCTATTATTATAAAGTATATTAGTATGTTTAGTTCTTAAAATACGCGTATATTACTCCGCTTATAAAAATCACAATGTGAAATCTATTTTTTCAGAGCCATCAATTATCCTCCGCTCTATCAGATGACCAACAATCACCTTGCGATGTCATTAGTACTTCTGATCCGTCTATGAAACCGTGTGCATCATCTACTCCTCTACATGTGAGTTTCCTATTAATATTTTATCGTAGACTAGCTGTTGCCCGCGGCAACATCCGAGTGGAATAGTTTTTCAGATCCAGATTTCCATGGAAACACGTTAACGGGATACCTATTCCCTACATATATCATCTTATCTTAAGATATGCACGCCTACTAGCTGTTGGAGAATGGGAGTCAGGGTTATAGATCCAGGCGCTCCCATCGCCCAACATCAGTACAATGTTGGACGACACAACCTTCCGCATTGCCACTTGCCTTCGGCTGGGTACACCTTGTGTATCCCCGCATCATTGCACCTGTGGAGTAGCCGTCGATAATCTGGGACACCATGGTCTTTCTTGTAGCAGAAGCGCAGGTTGTATACCTCGACACGCAATTCTAAACGACATAATTCGTAGGACTCTTTCCACCGCAGGTCTTCCGGCCGTACTTTTTTTTTTATATATTTGGTTCGCCAAATTGACGCCGTCCGCCTGGTGGTAAGTCGTGACGACGTCTAGCGATTGTGGGCCACTCTCACAGCACGCAATACTATAGAGAGTGGCCCTCAACTTGACGACCTACTGATGTGCCTCTTCACGCTCCGCTTAAAGAACCCAGGATTATATGTGGGATAACACGTGCACAGGCAGGGCGTTCCAGGCCACTATCGTTCGGCGGAGAAACGAACGTTTAAAACGTTCGGTTCTCGCGAACATGCTATCCACTGTGTGGGAGTGGCATCTCTGCCCGGCACGAGTTGTTCGGGATCGGAAGGAAAAGGGTGACATCAGATTGAAGAGCTCTTCAGAACATTCGTCGTTTTAAATACGGTAGAATGCGGCCAAGGAAGCTATTGTTCGGCGCAGAGCTAGCGGCTCAAGGCTTCCCGTTACCTCCGGACAATCTATAATACGGATAGCCCGTCGCTGCATACCGTCGAGAGCGTCCAACAGATACTTCGCGGAGCCGTCCCAGAGGTGAGAGCAGTATTCGACGCAGGGTCTAATCTGCGTCATGTACAGCAGACACCTCTGGTCCGGTGTAAAGAATCTCTTTACCTTATTCAGTACATTAACATTATTTACACTAAGCATTATGATTTAAAAATAAACTGTATACATAGTCCACTGTATACATAGTCCACTGTATACATAGTCCACTGTATACAGCTATAGATATACCCTGTATACAGACTCTTCGATTTTATTTAGTTGTTTAGATTTATATGATGTATAGGTTTGATATAATACCTACCCTAAGTTACAAATAGCAAATAAAGTCACACTTTTATAAACAACATCCACCTTGGTATCATTTTTGAAACCTGATTTTAATAGTCGATTTTGTAAAATTTATCGACAAAATGTATCGACACTGTTACATCAATAGTGGGCGGTAACTTTTGGTAGTGTCATTATAGTGTTATGATATAAAATGTATATGTATGTGTTTGTGAAAATGTTAATGTGTTATTCTTATTGTCATGTGTGAGTTTCGTAGTGGCACCCGATTGGGTTTGAGTGTCTGAGAATGTGTGCGTGTCGATGACCCCCCCGCACCAAACATGCTAGACTTTTATGTATCGGGAAAATGCATAATGCCTTGTCCCGTCGTATACGGCGACAGCGTATACGACGACCGCGTTGGTCTATGGTTCCGTGTAATTTGTTTTTTCGTGAGTGATTTTTTTTCAAAATTGTTTTTTAATGTTTAAAAGTTATTTGAGTTTTAAATGTGGAAGAAATTGTGCCTTGTGATGATTTGAGGTGCTGTAACGTTTTATTAAGAGACCAAAACGTAAAGTTATTAAGTTTTGATCAGAAAAAGTCGAGTTTTTTCTCCAGTTCAACGCCAGACCTGTGTATTTCCAAAGTAAGTAAAACTCATAAGCGTCAGTTTAATAGAACTGTTTACAAAATCAGTTCTAATTTAACTTTGATTTTTAACCGACCTCAAAAATGGAGGAGGTTCTCAATTCGACTGCTTTTAACTTTGATTTTTAACCGACCTCAAAAATGGAGGAGGTTCTCAATTAGACTGCTTGTAACTTTGATTTTTAACCGACCTCAAAAATGGAGGAGGTTCTCATTTCGACTGCTTTTAACTTTGATTTTTAACCGACCTCAAAAATGGAGGAGGTTCTCAATTCGACTGCTTTATTATTTTATGTTTGTTACCTCATATATCGGGTGTGCAGTCCTCAGCTTATGAAGCTTCGCCCCTGCCAACCACCTTAAACCACCTAACACATTTGATACGGGTCATCATAAATAAATAGACAACAATTAGCTTGAAACACGAAGCTAAAACTGATCAGGCTAATAATTAACTAAACTCATACTGTTTGATGGTAACTAAATAAACATATTACTACAAAATTATATAATTTCCCAATTAAATAATATGCAGAATATAAACAAAGTGGACGGTGAACAAAGACGGTGACATTGCATCATATTTAAAGGAAATTAAAATACATTTACATTTAAATCAGTGTTTTTATTTTTTCCTTTTTTTCCGGTTGTTTTTCATACAGACTAAATTATTCGATGGCCATGAGTTTCTGGTACACCTATATGATCTCGAATAACCCAAACACCTTTTTTGGTTCTTTTCTCACAGGCTGTAACTGTTGGTTCCATACCAGGCAATATGTAAATTATGACCTTAAAAAAATATAGTGAATGAATGAATTTGATTTTATATTTTTGAATTTATACTTCCTAAAAGGAGTACAACACAGACAAACCCTAAATAAGTATACTATGAAATCCTAATAAATAAATTAATATTCTGGAAGTAGTAATTCAAATAACCCTTCTAGGGTAGGTATAAAGCTATGCGTGTCCCGTCTGTAGTAAATAATCCTTGCCAGTGACATGTTCTTGGAATACGTTGATAGTAACGCGTAAGCGCCATGAAATTCTGGGCGCTTTTGACCTTTTGGTCGTGAAAAAACTGTGACTAAGAAGCGATCATGCGCTTGAATATTTATTATTAGGATTAGACGACTAATTTATTGTTTAATCACTGCAGCGAACTTTAGTTGTAACTTGTGGCAAAATGCGTTCGTTTTTTTTTGTTTAGGATAGCTTCTCTGTACGTAAGTAGTAATAACTCAATGTTTCTTTCTGTCTTTTTCTTTGAGTCACAGTTTGAGGATTTATTGAATCATCATAATTATCAATGGCGTAAAATAATTTCTAACAATATGCTTATCCTTAATAATGAAACTCATATACTTATTATATAAAAAATAGCTATACAATAAAAACTTAGCAACTATTAAAACTGTGTTGTAATTTAATATAACATTTACTTATTTAAAATTGTCTACGAGATAATCCAACCTCGTACATACTTAACACAAATAAAGGTCTTTAAAAATTCAAAAAAATGGAGCTTTTTTAATTTTTTCAAGTAACTTTCTCATTAAACTTTCAAACGGCGCGGCGTAAATATGCTAATTAGCTGGTGATTACATATTTGAGCCGTTTGGGGTTGAGACACTGGGGTCATGGGGTCCGAGTGCTCGTCTCCTTTATAGAGACATTGCTAAACGTTTAATCGATGCCTCTCAGGACCAGAAGGCTGGCTATTTTCTGGCCCAAAGAAAGTATCGCCATCCAACGTGGCAACATAGCCAGCACTCTGGGAACCTTCCCAGTTGGCATTGACGCGGAGGATTTTTAATGTAAATATTTTTAGTATATAATTATGTATATTGTAATTCTTATTATACTCTGGTTATATCCAGAAAAAAAAATTAACTTTCTAAACTACTTTAATTCAAGGAACTGCAGGATGCCAATAATCAACACTAAGAAACTGATTTCGATGGGGTTTGCTACTAGATAATAGCTACTGATTCCTTGTTGCAATTGTCTAAAACCATTATCTCATATGTATCTGGATTTGTTATAAAAAAATTGTTAAAAAGATTAAATGTGATGTCTATTCGGTTGACTGCTTCGGTGGCGTGGTCGGTAGTGCATCGGCTTTCGACTCCGGAGTCTCGGGTTCGATTCCCGGGTCGAATCAAATATTTGTGTGATCCATAAATGTTTATTTCGGAATTTGGGTGTTTTCTATGTATATTATGTATGTATTTAGAAATATATAAGTTTGATAATTGAAATAATTGAAATAAAATTTATTCACGTAATTACACTTACATAATAATATATTACATCTGCCAACAAACTGTATAACAGTTTGTTGGCAGATGAAGCTCCCTGTTTACATTTTTCTTATCATAAAATTTTATTTCTAATAAATTCTTACATTCAATATATATACTTACACACATTTACATAAAGAATAACCTTTATATTCACATTTTGTGCCTAAGACGATATCAGATTCGATTTCTATAAGCTATCAAGCTGGGTATAGATATACCATAAACATGACAAACACTGTTAGGTAGGTATATGGGTATGTGTAATAGTATAGCCGCTCAAGCCGTGGCTAATCGCCGCTATAGTCTGTCTGTTATGTAACAATGTTATTACAAAATGTTTGCAACATGAATTTATTTGTCTTATTTTTAAACATTCTTTTAGTAATGTTACTATTTGACAGAGATGGGGAAGATCAAATATTTTTGGCACTAAATAATGTATGTTTCTTTCGCCGTAATAATTATTACAGGGGGGTATTTCCAGCATGTTAGTGCATTGTCTCCTCGGGCGTGTCTTATTTACTTTAAACTCACCGCTAGCGTGCTGCTCAACTGCTATCAATAACAACACTTTCTCGTGCACTGGTAGCATTTTACATTCCCTAAAAAGCTGGTCATAGTTATTTTTACATTGGTTTTTTGTGTTTTTATCTACTAGCAATTTAAGAAATCTTATTTGCAATGACTTTATTTTATCTAAGTAAGTCATGAACGTACGACCATAGCAAGTTACCCCATAAGAAATAATTGAATCTACAAGTGAATAGTACACGGCATACAACGTTGCCCTATCTAGTGTAAAACTGTGGTGATGGAATTTTACAAGCACTGCTCTTAATTTCTCACATACTGTCGTTATGTGCATCTTCCATGAAAATTTGGAGTCTATACACAGTCCTAGATACTTATAAGTCTCCACCACCTCAACGTTTGGGCACTGACATGTTGCATGCAAGTCATGCATACACTCGTAGCTATGTCCGACTATTCTCGGCCGCCTATTAACATTTTTGAGGTAGGGAGAACATATATGCATACATTTTGTTTTACTCAAATTTATAATAATGCCATTATCATGTGCCCATTTTATTATATTAGAAAAATCCTCCTGTATTTCAGTTTCTATTACAGCCAGGTCCCTACCTGCATAAATCAAACAAGTGTCATCTGCGTACATATAGATGCGACCGTTCCTAACAACGTTACACATGCTGTTAACATGCATTATGTATCCGACGGGACCAAACACGGAACCGGTCGGTACGCCACAGTTTACGCGCGTGCGCTCGCCACTGACTCCATCAATGACAGTCTGTAGTGTTCGGTCTGTAAGATAAGCCCGGAGCCACTTGTTCAGCGGCCCCGCAACACCACACTCGTCCATGGCTTGAAGCAGCTGGTTAATTTCCAATGTATCAAATGCTTTTCGGAAATCAATGTACACTACCACCACCTGCTTCCGCTGACCCAGACCCTCATTGATGTCATCAGTGAATCGCCCCAACACAGTTGCCGTACTCCGCCCCCTACGGAACCCATGCTGGATATCAGTTAAAATATGATGCTTTTCTAAGAAAGTACTTATTTGATTTACAATATATTTTTCTACTATTTTATTAATTACTGATAAAATAGCTATTGGTCTATAATTGGAATAGTCGCAATGTGATCCCTGCTTAAAAATAGGCCGTATTAGCGCTGTTTTGAGTTTTTCTGGGTATACCCCCATTTCCACACATAAATTTATAAAATGGGCAATTACGGGGCTAATTTTATTTTTAATTAATTTAATATCTTTTACTCTAATTGTATCCGCCCCCTGTGCTTTGTCACAGCTTAGGTTACATATAATTTTTTCTATATCTGACGGTATGTTTATCAGTTGTCAAGATCCCATAGCACAAGCTTATAGCTTAGTTTGGACTAGATGACGTTGTGTGAGAATGTCCAACAATATTTATTTATTTATTTATTCACAAAGTCTTGTCGAGTTCTTCAGAAATATCATGCAACTCATTGATCACTAAAAGGGATTATTTCAAATAGTCCGGTCAATTTAGACATTTGAAGTTACCTAAATTCCCACCAAGCTGAAAATCGGTAAGATTGTTTAAAATATTATTAAAAACAAAATTTGAAAATTCCCCATCTTTCCCCTGTAAGGAAAAAAATTTATTCAAGGTCAAAGGTCAAAAAAATGAGTTTTTCGCGATTTTCAGCAAAACGGTAAGTTTTATCATAAAAATACCTCAGACAAAATTGTAGATCATAAAATTATCTACAAGAAATTTAAAAAATATTTTTTTTTCTACGAGCCACTGTTTTTGAGATATAACGATTCAAAAAGTTGTAAAAGTTGTAATCGTCATAATATGCACACGTTTCCTCGCCACCTATGAGGTAGTGTACTTAGCGCGTTTTTTTAACGTGGTTACCCCAGTAGGCCTATTCCACGGGTCAGTTTTGATCCTGTTTAATTTGAAACTATTGAAAAATAATGGATATTAGCAGAGATTGAAAAGGTAAAAGCAATTTAAGTTAAAAAAAGTAGTGAAATTTAATCGTCGTTTAAACTTTCAAAATAACAAAAAATAGCAGGTATAAGACCCTACCCACGCACACAATTGAACAGGGGACAGATGTTTTCTCAAGGTTACAATGGCGTATAAATTAAGGGACTGGGTTTCAATTTACCTGATATTCTTATAGTTATAACTTATGTATATTTTATATTAGTAGTGTATAAGTTACAATGACCGATAGAAAAATATTTTAACATATATTACAACTATAGATACGTGGCGTACTCATGCATATTATGACGATTACAACTTTTTGAATCGTTATATCTCAAAAACAGTGGCTCGTAGAAAAATAGTATTATAAATTTCTTGTAGATAATTTTATGATCTACAATTTTGTGCGAGGTATTTTTATGATAAAACTTACCGTTTTGCTGAAAATCGCGAAAAATTTTGACAAATTTTGACTAATTTTGACAAAAAACCTTTGACCTTGAATTTTTTTTTTCCTTACAGGGCAAAGATGGGGAACTTTCAAATTTTGTTTTTAATGATATTTTAAACAATCATACCGATTTTCAGTTTGGTGGGAATTTAGGTAACTTTACTCTTATTTTTTGGTCTAATTTGACCGGACTAAAAGCAAATAAAAGCTGTCTAACCTATCCATCCTATGACGTTACATTGTGTGGTAGTGCTGAAATCAATTTTAGAGAAAATATTAAGAAAATACGAATGGATGACCGAATTTTTGCTACAAACGTATTAAAGGCAATGATGTTATAGTAAAAAAGATAGAGTAGATATCGCATTAGCGCGCGAGAACTGTTGCGGACAAATTCATACAATTGTTGTAATTCCATTTAGTCGGCTAATAGCTGCGAGCGAAACAAATCGTGCCGTGGTCTGTCATTGTTTTGACTAAAATGCCGAGTTGTGTGTTCAGAAAATGTAAAAACTATGGTGCCAAGATAAATAAAAACGATGGAGTTTCATACCACACGTAAGTAACCTCACAATATTTGTATTTTGTCAGTTTTTCTTCATATTTACGTAAATTTATTATTTAAATCTAAAAGTATTTATGAAACGGTAAAAAGGGATAGATAGTATGCCGGTAACTGTAGTGCGACAAGGACAAATGCGTGCTGCATCTTGCGTAGGCTTGCGTTCATCATAGATTAATGAACCAGAAGCCCAATTATGGGCACAATACATAATGTCCGCTTGATTGCGCTAGGGGTTTTCAAGTTTTATTGCTTGTTACTGAGTTTTTCTATAACAACTATACAATATGATTATTATAAGTTTTTGTTTTTAATAATTCCGATGATTATTTTATTGATGAGGATACTAATATACTATAATATTCTTAGTGATTTTAGAATGTATTGCTTGTAATGTATTTTCCAGGTTCCCTTTTGATAATCTTATGAAACATAAATGGGTCCGCATAGTTCAGGTGGAAAGAAGCGAACATGACTGGATGCCTACAAAGTGTAGTACAATTTGTTCTGCACATTTCAAACCAGAAGAGAAACATACTACTTCAAAAGGATATATACGTTTGAAAACAACTGCGGTGCCTGTAATAATCACGGTAAAATTTGATTTGCTGTTGAGTTTTTTTGACTTGCTGTTTTGCGCGTCTTCGCCCGTGGGTAATTCGACTTAGGGGCTGTGCACAAATCACGTGAGCCTTGAAAGGGGGGGGGGGAGCGGGTTCAAAAAAATCACCAAATATCACCATGGGGGGGGGGGGGGGGGGGGCAAAAATGCCCAAAAAAACATCACGTGATTTGTGCACAGCCCCTTACTTATGAGTATCTCAAAAACCATTTGACCTATGAAGCTGAAAATTGGCAAGTAGGTTGATGATTGCTCATGGGTAACTGTTTATCATCAGATGGACCACATGCTTGTTTGTCACTTTAGTAGTACATAAAAAAGGTTCAATTTTCACAAACTTTCATCCCAATTTCCCCCACCTCTGTGTGTAACACCTCTGTACCAAATTTCATCAAGATCGGTTCAGTGGTTTAGGCGTGAAAGCGCAACAGACGACAGACAGAGTTACTTTCGCATTTATAATATTAGTATGGATACCTCATCACATTACTATTACACAAAATGAATAAACACACGCGCACACGCACGAGCACACGCACGCGCACACGCACACCATATAGTTTACATTAAATAATACTTAATAATAATCTGGCAACAGACCTCTTATGATTTTATGTTTAAATCTTTTTTGTCTCAAACATCAGATCCTCACAAACTACTTGACTGTTTCGAGACTAACTACTATTTTAATCAATGTAAGTATTATAATATCTCGCTACATGTCTGTTAAACGAGGAAAAATAAACGAATTATATTACATTGCAACACCAACCAGAGTAATATACCTATTGTTATATTCAATGTCACATCTGTTTGCAATGCCGAATACTCTATGATTCATTAGAGTACTTCAAACGCAAAATGACACAGATAGCTATCTCTTTCTGAAGTATACGTTTTGTATTTTCTATCGCATTCATAGATGAAATCTATTATGTACCGATAGGTAAGTATGCGAAATTATAACTCAACAATAACTGAACGCTACTCTGTATGAACGTAGCTTATCTTTACTGCAATATCATTGATTAAAGGTGCTGCGTAACAACATGACACTATTCAATAGTTTAAATAAACATATTTTAAACCAAGACCCATTAGATAATCTCTATTTATAAAAATGAATCTCTATTTCCCTTGGTCATGACATCACGCGTGAACGGCTGGACCGATTTGGCTAATTTGGGTCTTAAAATATTCGCGGAGGTCGCCGGGACCACTAGTCATCGATAAAAAAAAACAAAAAACTCGTATTTACTAATGAAATGCATTATCGAAACATATTATATTTTGAAGGGGTAGGCAGAGGTGTGCCCACACCTCTGCCTACCCCTTCGGGGAAAAAGGCGTGATGCTATGTATGTATTATATTTTGATCAACGCCTAAAGTAAGACTAGATTGTTAAAATTATATATATATACTTAACGTGCACATTCAAATACTCGTAAAACTATTATGTTAAGTGGCCAATAAAATAAACAATATTTATCATAACATCATCTTTTGTTCACATTTTCTCGGAAATTGGTATACGAACAGCCTTCCTCCATTCATCCATTTTAAGAAATTATATAAAGACCGCAGCCTCTCCCATGTCCATTGCTGTGGGCGTCTCTGGTGACACTAGAAGGTATTTCCAGTGTCGCCCGGCGGACTTTGGCCACTTGTGTGGCCTCTTCGGGGGTTTGGTCAGAATGAAAATCCCGCGTCGTTGGGGCTGGGTTTTATGTCGCGTCGGTGAGTCGATCTGATTGCGTGCTGTGGAGAAAAGACCCCGCAGCACGCAGCCCATCATGGAGGTCGGTGGTCCTGGGCGTAGATAAGTCTACGGTGCCCTGGCCGCTGACTGCGTAACTCAGCGGGGAGGGTACGCTCCCTCTCCCTCTCGGCCGCTTCCTTCTCGAGCATGACTTGTTCGCAGAAGGACACGGCCGCGTTCCGCCTACTCGCGCTGGAGATTATGGTTTGGAGCATGATTTCCAGCGAGAGGATATCCACGCCCAGACCCACTACGAGGTCCCGGCGCTGACTCGCCCACGCTGAGCTCTCCACCAACGTGTAAATATTAGGTCCTTACATATGAAATTAGCGTTTTGTCGTATTGGCCACTTTGATCTGAAATATCCCCTCTTTTTTTAGCTGGTACATTAGAGTCTTGAAAAGGTTCAGTAAGCGAAAGAAGTATGCCAGGATTGTAGCAAGTGGAAATCCGTTGTCTCTACCTACCCCACTGGGAAAGAGGCGTGATTTTATGTACGTATTTCTTAGATCAAAAATACCTAGATTCGGTAATCTAGATCCACCTACTCCCGGTAATCTAGATCCGATCAGTGCTTTAAAAACGGCACCACTAACTCGGTCCACTATAGTAAAATTGCTCACTTGAGCGCTCAGCCGCTTCCCGACCGCGCTGGTAGTAACACGTGTCACGATGCCAAAGTGTTCGCTTAAAAATTGCAAAAACTACTCTTTTAGAGTGAAAAAGGAGGATGGGGTGTCATACTTTCGGTAAGTATAAATCAGTTCTCATTGTTAATTGATTTTCATGTTCAATAATGCACTGCTTAAGTATACGAGTATTATGGTTATTTTTACCTGTGCAAACTACGCGCTTGCTCTTCAACTTCACTTCAAATTCACTTCAACTTCACACCGCAATGTTAGAACAAGTCTCATACAGAAAGATGGAGTCGTCATTTATTTATTTTGAATTTTTGATTAATGTTTGATATATTTTTTGAATATATCTTATTTTGTTTTAAGTTTTCCACATAATGCAATAAGACGAGAAAAATGGAGGCGTATTATAGCACGTGAAAGAGAAGATGAAATGTTTAAACCGAATAATTCTACGGTAGTTTGTTCAAAGCATTTTAATAAGGACGATATTTATATTACTAAAAAAGGATTTAGTAAATTAAAAATAACAGCCGCGCCAAATATTTTACAGGTAAAGGAGATATTATATTGATAACGCCTAAATACTTTGTATTCTTTCTATAACTTAGATATTCAATATGCATGACATATCTATATCAACTGTCTTCATTATTTTTAGTTTGAGGAATCAAGAACCTGCTTGATGGAACACTTGGAGCATGCATTTACATCAACTAACCCAATTAATAGTGACCAGGTATTGAGTAATAATAACTATACCTCGACCGGACGCGTAGTCTGACGAAATAGGGGATCTTGCGAGTGTGCGGCAGGCAAAATTATGACTTATCTCACTTCCCTAACTGCAAAGCTAGCAGTCACACGTTTCCATAGCTACGGTCGCTCTATGTAAGGGATACATAATTATTATAATAATTATATTGTATATTACTAGCAAACGCCCACAGCTTCGCCTAAAAACCTTTCTTGAGAACCAAACCAAAAGCTAAATCAGTATATTTTTAACTTTCGGAAATAAAAACGTACAACGACATAGATATCGATGTGATTTAATGTGCCACTTTAGAATGCGTATCCCGCATCTACGTATTTTAACTTGTATATCTAAGGATATACCCAATACCAATGAGTGACCAAATTAAATAGACTTCATAATAAGTACCACCTAGTATTTTCAAATATTTCATAACAATTGTATGTGTAAATTGTATTGTTTGTTTTAGGTTACAGGTTGTGTGTGAAAATATAATTGTTGATTTTATTACGTACTAGCATTTTTTTTAATATTTTACCTGTGTAGTTTATATTATACGTTTATTTATACGTGAATAAAACAATGTGAATTTAAGTTTATCTTTCTCATCGTATTTAATTAAAAGTTTTATATGCAATGTCGGCTCCACTTCCTTTTATAAGCTTAGCGTATGGAATCCGTACTAAGTTCCTATTCCGCTTGCTTACTCGAGAGGAATGCGACGACGATGCTGTACATTGATGCTTTTGTATTAATTATTACGAATTATTTCTATGTCAACCATCAATGTACAGTCTTGTTTATTTTATAGATGGTATTTATAATAACTACCTATATAGCATTCGAGTGCCAAGATTCCGCGTTGTATTTGTACTCAATCCAATATCTATAGTATTATTGATCTAAGATTTATGTAGAATTCTAGGAAATGTACACTTGGATTAAAAATTATTGTGAGAATCACTCATTCCAAAAGTTTCGTCGTGCGGAAAGGAGTCCATAATAGTTATTAACAACCATTGTGGTATAATGTACTACGTACTAGAGAACGCCTCAACTAAATTGATTGTAACACGAGACGAGTTAGAGTCCGCGCCGCGCCGCGCTCTAACTCACTTAGTCTGTCCCGAGCACTTTCCGGAACGTGACACATTTGAGTATTTCGAGTGCGAAGTTTTTCTTTTAAATATGCCTACGTGTGCATTGCGATACTGTTCTAACAACTCTAGAAACATAAGTAAAAATCAAGGAGTGACCTTTCACCAGTAAGTACAATTAACATTGTCTTTAATGCATGCTTTATTTAATTATATTTTAAATTGTTACTTATGACGACGCGTCACAGAGCGGCGACGACCATTTTTAGCAAAATGTCAAAGAGTAAAACATTTTGTGCGCGCAGAGATGACACTATCGACGTATATTTTTTTTACTAAGAGTTATTCGTTGCATCAATAATTATATTTTTAATAATGTTAATATTTTTTATTATTATTTGGATTTAAAGGTTTCCTCGGCCATGTCATGAAACAAGGGAATTATGGATAAAATTTGTTCAGAAGAATCGCAGCGAAGAAACGTGGCTACCGTCAGATTATTCACGCATATGTTCCGTGCATTTCAAAGAAAATGACAAATACACCACAAAGACAGGAAGAGTGTACTTAAAGAAATCTGCAGTGCCATGCGATGACGTAATTATACATATAATTATACTATTTCGTGATTACAAACTTTTTGTAAGGTTCAGCGGAACCAGCGCAGCGGTTCGGCGAGCGAGTTAAATTATCTATTATTTGGCGGGTTTTTAATATTACATTAATTATTATTATATTATTTAATAGTATTTATTATTAATGTCTGAATTATATAGCTAGAATTCTCAAATAAATCTGAATCTTTTTTTTTTCAGCCAACAAATTGTGATGAACTGGGAGTATCTGAACCGTTATCTGAATCAGTAAGCAGTTGGAATTCTATTTTTGATACTCCGAGAAAAAATTGTACTGTGGATTATGATACCAAACGGCAGAAACTAACTAAACTCATATTATTTAAAGGAAATTAAAATATTTTTACAATTAAAAAAAAAAATTAAAACGCGATAACAATATTTTATTACGACACAAATAATTAGAAATTTATTTATTAAACAAATACCTACCTAATCTTATAATTTATGAAACACAAATTGAATTGTGTAGCTGTAATGTTTATATTCAAGACTCCTTTAGATATAAATATAGGTGATAGTAAATAAATATTTGATTTGATTTGATTTCTTTTAATTATCATATAAATAAATGCCACTCGACGATATCAACATTGTATAATGCTACCTAATAATAAAATTTCATTAATCATTTAGGTATAATACTTAATGTCTGTTCTGAGTTCGGCAGATTACTTATTCTATGTAAGCGTACTCTATTAATTAATAGAACTTTGAACAACCAATAGACGCTCGGGAAAACTGTCGCAAAAAGCGAAGCAGCGCTGCGTTGTGACTGCGTGCACGCTGCGTGTTTATTATTTTATTAGTTTGTCAAAGTTAATCAGACGGTCAAAGTATTGCTGCAGCGCTGCAGCGCTGTTTAGTTTTAACTTTTAACAAAACGGAGCACAGATTTTGTTCACGATGGCTTCTCTAATTATCTAGTACGTAGTACATTATACCTCAATTAACAACAGTGCACCATCAAAAATTACAATGCTTTTTTTAGTTAATTAATGAAAACATGAGAGAAACCTGTGTGATCATTCATTTTTATGTAAACATACTTACAAGTTAGG
This sequence comes from Nudaria mundana, assembly GCA_963556515.1. Lineage (NCBI taxonomy): Eukaryota > Metazoa > Arthropoda > Insecta > Lepidoptera > Erebidae > Nudaria > Nudaria mundana. Next base: position 7,593,712 of record OY748309.1, read on the forward strand.
AGAAGGAGAGTTACGAATACTGTTAATTTCGGAGCGCTGTAAAACCCTATATATAGGGGAAGGTGGTATGAGATGATCCCTCTAAGGGAGAATGCTTGTAAACCCGAGAACGTACAATCTAATATTAATGTTAAAGCTGTTTAGAATAGTCAGTTTATCTATCTAGGTATTGTCATACCTTATGTTCCCAAAATCAATTATTGATTAGAGTTTCATTAATTAGACTAAATGTCTTCTAAAGGATCATCTTGTCCACACAGGTGTATAAGATGATCCCAGAGGATCATCTTACCCCGTTCAGATCCAAACCAATCTCTAGGTATCGTTAAAAAAATGACTTTACTCAAATAATTATTTTTAAATGTTTTATTCAAATATGTGTTTTGAACACTGAGATTAATCCTTATTCATAATCAACATTAATCAACATAAAATTTTCAACTTAACATTTTGAAACTTTAACTTAGAACAAGTTTATAATTATTAATCACTTGTATTTGGTAAAGAAACATAGACATTTATATTCAATAAAAATTTCAAATATCTTTTGCCTGGAGTAGTGTTGCACAAATCACAAGTGAACTCGTCCCCATCATCGCTATCAACTCCTGCGCACGCTTCATGGACTACTACTCGCTGACCTATATGGTTTTTCCTCTGTCACAGCCTTTAGTGCCTTTAACATAGATCCTTCATCCCATGACTGTCCACAGCTGGTCTTCCTTTTATAGACACGTAGCATTTTCTGAAAAAAAATCCATAAGTAAGTAAAATAAATGATTTAAAAAATAAACCCTCTCTGGCGCAGCCGGGCAAAAAGACATTGGGGTAAGATGATCCACGGATCATCTTGTACAGAAGCAGACGAATCATCTTGCCCCAGAGCTCACTTTTTATTTGAAATTCTCTAACCTTACCTATAAATGTCCTACAGTCACCGCAATACGTTTTTATAACAAATGAACCTATTTAGAAGCTACTAATATAATAGTTATTACATAAAATCGATTACGCGAAAAGTAAAGTAGTTTCAAATTCAGGCTTACCTTAAATTAACACTGTACAATTTAAAAAAATCACAAAACACAGCGATCGTCCTTCACGCAGACATGACGGTTTGACTGCAGTCGGTGGGGGCGGGAACCTACGCTTTTCTCGAAAAAACAACTAGATGGCGTTCATGGTATCGTCACAACCGAAAAGGATCGTCTTACCTCGGAGGATCATCTTGTACACCTTTCCCCTAATAATAGCTATAAATAAATAAATATTGAAATGTTAATATTGGATATTATTCCTCGAAAACTCCTCCACAAAAATGCTGTGGTCAATATTACTGTGAAATGATCAGAAAAAAAAGTATATTCGTTTCGTTCTTAAATTTTCATCTGTTTTTTTTAATAATTCTACGACAAAAAGTTAAAGAACAAAGTTGTAGAGAATTTAATTTGCGTCGTAATTTTTTCGTGCGATGAATAGTTTGCCCGATAGAGCGCGATAACGATTTGCAACCGTTGTTCAAGATTAATTATGTTGTACTACGCTGGTGTCGCAAAAGAAAGCACGGTACGTTTATGGTTTCATGGAAATTTCGACTTTCAGAACCAACCCCGTGGACGGCCGGAGATCAATGTGGAAACTGAAGACTCAAATGCTATTGTGGAAGCCCATCCATCACAAAGCACTTCAGAGATAGCTGCAGGCTTTGGGGTAAGTGAAAAAACTGTATTAATTCACTTAAAGCAAATCGGGAAAGTAAAAAAAGTTGAACGATGGGTATATACCTCATGAATTGAGTAAATTGAACTTGCAAACACGCGTCGACTGCTGTGTTACTTTGCTCAACCGACCCCATAATGAAGTTATTTTAAATCATATCATTACTTGTGATGAAAAGTGGATACTGTACGATAGTCGGAAGAGCTCGTCGCAATGGCTGAACCCTGGAGACCCAGCCAAATGCCCTAAACGAAAATTGACTCAAAAAAAGTTACTTGTGAGTGTTTGTCTAACTAAAGCATCGTGTAAAATGACGTGTGGTTTCGCGTGGGAATTCCGAATTAATTTTATTTCGATTTCATCGCCACGTGAATCATTAAAATTCATCTTGAACCATTTGATAGATATAAGTCCCTAAACTTACAATTTAAGTTTTCTCACAATACTATCAGAAGGATTTTCATGGTTTAAGCCTTGTGCCCTTCATATATTGACATATCCATGGTGTTTTTTCCTACAATATCTGGCTCTTCTGGGTCTTTATCGCCATTTCGGAGATTATGTTAAGTAGGTATTTTGTGGATTCTGGCACGCTATCCAATTGTGAGTGCCAGTTCCCCGGAGTGTTTACATGAGGTAGGCGTGAATTGAATTTCTCGTATTTGGGTCCTGGGACTATAAAAGTGTACAGTTGGGGTGAACTTTTATTGTGTGACTGATTTTCCCAGAAGTAGTTCTATTTAAATAATGCGTTCTGCAGATCATTCATCACTACATATTATACAACAAAGTCCTCCGCAGCGTTTGTCTATTCGCGCTAAACTCAAAAATTGCTGCACCAATTTTTATGATGCTTTGGATATATTTTTTCACGGGTGAAACCGTGGGCGTCCACTAGTTTAATATATAAGAACTAAATCAGGCGCAATGATACTACTACAAGTATTTATACTGTCGATTGCCGGCACTTGGTGGAATCTGCTACACATATTGCACAAAAACACATAATATAGGTACTTAAAATTATAACAATGGAAAAGTATATGTGTTTTTGTGTGCAATATGTAATGATACTACATGATTGCATGACTAATAATGTACTAACTGAAATGCCCCACTGAATGGTCTTCAAACTTTTTGACCCACCACAAATTTTTTGTTAATTTTTTAATGTAAATAGTAAAGACACAATTTTTTTTTTCTGTTGCGTTATGTAGAGAAAATAATAATCATTTGAAAACAATTAGTCTTGATGTTTAACGACTTATTTTAGCATTATATCATCCAGAGACAACGGACGTTAGAGCGGCCGGAATCTGGAAAAAAATAAAATAAGCATTAAATCATGTTGTCATTCTTTCTCTAATGTATAATAATAATAACAATGTATATTTTGTATATTATAATTCTTATAATAATAATAATTTATTCAATTCAAGTAGTTTGTACATGATTATTGCACAGCGTTGTCCAGCGTTGTGCGGCGTACATAATACATTATTGAGATAAAGGAAACCAGTACATCAATAAAAAGGTCATGGCAGAACTCCTCCCCCAAACTAGGCAGGAGACCTGTCTGTATCTTGGGAGAGGCGTCCATACATAGCAAAATCTCACAGTGGTTACAAAAAATCTGGTTCTTGCGGTGGGAGATCCGTGTACTTTAGTAAAACAAAATATATTATGTGGATGATTGCTGTTGCTATTTTCATGATTGAAGGTTTAGTGTGTTTTGTGTGTGTGTGTGCTTGTGTGTACGTGTATGAATGTGGGTGTTTCTTATCTCCATCACTGAGCAGTGGTCAGAAGCTGCTCTGTTTCATCGTATGTCAATGTCTGTAGCCAGGTATTAAGCTTGTGTTTTATTTCACATACCTACACAAGGCGTACATGTTTAAGTGCCTGAGCGCTTTATTATAAAGCCTAGCGCTCAAATCATTAACAAGTGTAGCTACATTGTCCATGAGTCAATGGAATTGGAACACTTTCAGTGGGAATTTGGAAGAAGAAACGGGTGGAGCCGTGGAAATCTGCTATAGAAGCTGAACTGTTTCATGATTATGCATGTCATATATCCTAAATGCTGAACTAACTTAAAGAAACATAGCTTTGTCATGTCCGTTCGTCCGTCTGTCCATTCTCGGCTTTCCTCCTAAACGGTTAAAGCTAGAAAAATGAAACTTTTTATAAATATGTGTATTTATAACGGTGACCAAGGGCTACAATAAAATAATGAAAAATTAATTTTTTGATTTGCCTCCCCTACACAAAGTGAAAATGATTTTTTTTTCTACCGGCAACCCCATCGTGTAGGGTATAAATAGATAGGCCTTTTAAAAATATTAAGAAGTTGCATAGACAACTTTTGGTTTACGAGTCCGTTTTCGGGATATTTATCTTTAAAACTCATATTTTCGTTAAAACAAAGCTTCCTTAAGCAAAGTTTCCTCTAAGCTAAACGGCTGGCTCAAAAAATCTTAAAAAATCATGATTCTATGTAATTAAACTTTCAAGAAAAACTGTAACAGATCAGATAATATATAACTTTGTTTGTTCAGGAGTTATAGGCTATTATAACATGACTACGGAACCCGTTTTTTTTTAATTCCGCCGCTCTTACGTCCGTTGCCGGGCGTCTCTGGTACACACGCAGAAGGTATTTTTAGTGGCGCCCGGCGGACTTTGACCACCTGTGTGGCCTCTACGGGGGCTTGGTCGGGATGAGAATCCCGCGTCGTAGGGTTTTAGACTACGGAACCCTATTCTTTGCGTGACCCACGCACTTAGCCGGTTTTTTTTAACTAATGTCAGTGCGAAAAGGAGAGGTGGGAAAGCGAAAAGTAACGGATTAGTGAGATTCTATTGTATTACTTAGAAATACTTTATCGATATTTTGCGTATTCCATAGTGTACACCAAACTATTTCAACCAAACATATGCTTTTTGGTATCGCCTCTGAAATGTCTTTGTGTATCTTTCTATGTACTATATCTATGGATGTACCACATAATCTGTTACCGACAGCAGGACTATGTCACTCGCCTAACAATCGCAAAAAATACGTGACGGGGTTTGGGGGTTTGAGGGTTGTCTTTTGTTTGTGACACGGCATGGACCATAGAGTTGATATTGACGTCATAATTATTGGTCAAATTATGCTGGTAAGTATATATTTTACTTTGCTGCCATCCCTAACGTTCGAATTATGTTCTCTGTAAACAAAAGAATGTGCTTTAATTAACGTCGGAGTGCAAGTTCTGTATGTAAGTATTATTCTCTATTCTGTGCCGACAGTGATCAATACTTATAGTGGGAATACGCTGTCGCAGCTCGAGGAATGGAACCACCCACCCAAGGCATAAATTACCAATATGCCTTCTTTTTCTTTCGTTGTCATTCGTCTATTTTTGTGTCGCGGAGTGTCGTACGTAAACAATGCCTAAATGCGTAGTAAAAAAATCAAAAACTATACATTTAAAGTGCAAAAAAAGGACGGAGTGTCTTACTTTCAGTAAGTATAGTTATCTAGGGAAACAATTCAAACGTTTAATTTATTGAGCGAAGCGAGCCGAAGGCGAGCGGAGCTCTCTACGGGTGACTCAAATTATTTTTCAAACGATTTGTGTTAAATTGTTTCTCGGCGAATACTAAGCCGATTTCGGATTTTCTTGCACTCATCAATAGCTTACATAATTACCCAGGTTATTACGATGCCAGAATTTTGAATTTAAACTTGCTTCGCTCAAATATATGCTGCAGCGTAGCGGTACGTTTCGCGACTGCGGCGACCTAGTTATATTAGTGTTATCTCTAATTATTTTGCTTATTTATCACCGGGGCAACTGTGCGGCGCTTGGTAACAGCAGCACATACAATGCAACCAAGGTTGTACGAGTATTGATTGTATAACGCAGTTATCTCTTTTACTCTCGCGTCAGCCGCCTATATAGCGAGAGTGAATAGGCACTGTTGGTTTCGCACACAGCCCATGTTATTCATGCATGAAGACGCGTCGTCATATTTTTGTCTGCTTTAAAATTTTATTTGAATTCTTCGTAATTTTAGCTTTCCACAAAATAAAATAATAAAAGAAAAATGGAGATGTATAATAGCACGTGACAGAAATGATGAATTTTATAGGCCAAATGCTTCTAGTGTAATCTGTTCCAAACATTTCTGCGAAGATGATAAGTATGAAACTAAGAAAGGATTCAAAAGATTAATAAAAACAGCCGTACCAAAGTTAGAGGTCCTTAGGTGAATATTATTGTTCTATCCGATGTCTGGGTTCAGATAATGATTTGCAGTATAGTATTATCCTGTTTCAATGAATGATCCTACTGTATTATAACGGTTAAAGTTTGTATGTATGTTTGAATATTTGTAAGTTTGTAGTCTTTCACGCTAAAGCTACTGAAAAGGATTTAATGAAACTCGACATTCTGTAGTTCATTCATCAGAATAACGTATAGGCTGTAATTTATAAATACGTTTTCTAAATATATTTTATAAAGTAATTATTGTCACGTAATTCGAAAAAAATACCGCTATTTGCTAACTATTGTAACGTGTGTCAAAATTGGACAATAAATTTCTGCAGTCGTTGTTTCAGCGACAATTTTGGGATCATCATGATATATAGGTACCCTTTCGAACAAACTGTACGAACTATGCTACCACTAGTATATGTGGTATGGTAGTAATTATTTTATCTTCGTAATCAAAATCGTTTTTACTTATTATCGACTGAAGGAGCGAAGCGACCCAAGGCTCCGTTTCAACTTGCAGACTGGGGAGAATTTCTTTCGTCTGTACCTCTACATCTACGGGTTCTGTCAGATCATGTTTAAGGCCGTATTTATCAACCGATTTGCATGAAACTTTACACACACACTCCTTGCTTACAATGAATAACATTTGAATGATATTTTTTGGATTGGATGGCAAATGAAAGTGTAATAAAAAAATAGAAGAAGAAATTTTCTAAACAAAGCCGCTCCCGAAGTCTACGGTTCACAGAACCACTAGTTAATAATTGTATTTTAAGATGAATCTTGTGAACTCCGAGTTGTGCCAGAATATTGGAGAATTTGGTCATCAACCAAAACGTTCGACTCTAGAACTTAACTCAGAGGTTTGTGCCTAAGTTAATTATTACCTATTGAGCTTTATGTATAAGACGTCACAGCGCTCAGGTTTAAACTTATCGCACACGGGATATTTAGTTGTTCATTATAATTCGCGCTGACATAGTATTATGTCTCAGAATAGGTACGGAAACCACTAACAACAACAAACTTATGAGTGTTATGTAGGCGGCAATTGACCTGCGACAATACCTACCTGCAGAATGTTTTGAATTTTCACAAAAAAATGCTCATACATAGACCTTTTCTTCGACCTAATTACCTAACACTGTCAATTACAAAGTGTTTTATTCCCGTAACTTTATTTTCAGTTGTATTTACTTACTTAATGTTAACCAGAGACGTGAACGACACAGTCGACATTTATGTGACTAAAAAAGGATTCTATAGATTAAAAAAAAACAGCAGTGCCAATTGTTTTACAGGTAATATTTAAATGCTTTGTGGATTTAACTTTCTAGAAATTTTCTAGAACTTTCTAGAACTTAGATTTCGGGAATGAATTTTTAATTGATTTATTATTCAACATGCGGACACTCGCGGCTTCGCCCGCTTGACAAATTATATGCTAAAAACCTTTATCGAGAGCCACTCTATCCATTGTAGAAAACCGCATCAAAATCCGTTGCGTAGTTTTAAAGATCCAAGCATACATAGGAACGGGAAAGACTTAGTTTTATTGAGCGGAGCGAAGCGGAGCGAAGCGAAGCTCTATCTTAGACGACAAGTGTAAATCGTTTGTGTGCCAACTCCTCCGAAACGGCTCGTGCGATTTTGACCAAATTTGGCATGTTGGTCGACATCATGAAATTAGAACATAAAACGTCTACTCCACGAGCTTCCTATGACGACCTACCATCACAGAGTACATTATACCATGTTTCTATTTTGCTCCCTCACGAGGGATGCGATTGACGTTTTTTTTATGAATTTATCGCGACATATTTCTACGTGAACACCTTTTTTGTATAAACTTATTTAAATCTAGCTACAGTACCCGACGATAAATATTGCACATCGAACTTTGGAAACAGACAATCGGCAAATTGCTTCTTCGTGAGCATTATCTCTGTCGCACACTACCTATGTGACGTTTTGACAGTCGTAATAATAGATACCGGACTGTTTGTATTTCGTGCGACAGAGATAACGCTCTACGAAGCCGAAATTAGCCGATTGTCCCTTTCCAACGGTCCATATGACTGTATTAATGTATTTAAGCCGATTGGGATTAAAAAACTCTGTTCCGTGTGCTCGCCGCCATGACCTTGAATAACTTTTAACACAAGTCGGATCGATCGATTGGTCTATGCGAAAACTTGCAACTTGAAATATCTATTTTGACGCCTCTTTCCCATTGGGGTGGGCAGAGACTATGGAATTCTACTTGCTACGATCCTGCCTGGCATACGTCAACAACTACAAATACCGGCCAAGTGACAGTCGGACTTGGGCAAATAGGGTTTCAAATCAAAACTGAAAAAATCACGTTTGTTGTATTGAAACTCTCTTAAATATTTATTAAATTCTGTTTTTTTAGTAGTTTTTGTTATAGCGGCAACAGAAATACCGAAATCATCTGTGAAAATTTCAATCGTCTAACTATCACAGTTCGTGAGATAAAGCCTGGTGACGAATGGAAGGACAGTCTTAGTAGGAAATAATAATAAATGGGTTAAATGGGATCCCGTAATTTACCTTTTGAGTACGGCACCCTAATTAGTAATAGGATCCCGATCCCTAGGTACCGTGGGATCCGTACCTGATCCCTAAAAAAGGTACGGTATACGGGTTCCTTCTAAGTTGGCATTAAACATGGACACTGTGCATGGACACTTGTTCCGTCTGAACTTAGTAACGTAGTTACGTGCTACGATCGGGAGTGTTCGTCTCTGTGTTTGTGGAACAAAAAATGTAAAATGCTGTCGTGTGTCATGAGATATTTGTACCAACCATAGCAGAATTGCAACAAAAAGCGATGGGATCTCTTTTCATTCGTGAGTGTTACAATAACAACAATATATTTATGGTTTTTTTTACAATAACTAATAGTGTGAATGAACAAGAAAATTGATGCTCGCTAAATGTGAAAGAGTGCAGTATGTCCCACACACAGTGTGGACGCTTGTCCAAAGACTAAAATAAATAAACGGACCAGACAGTACATTGATATAATTTATTAGGTAGTAACGTATGCGACTTTTTTTTAACAATTAGATGTTTTAGGTTTCCAATAAATGAAATGAGGAAACTAGAATGGTTGGATATCGTTCGTAAACAAAGAAGTGAAGGCGATTGGCAGCCCAGTAATTGGAGCAAAATCGGCTCTAATCATTTCAAGGCTGATGATAAATTTTTAACAAAAGGAATGGTCTTCTTAAAAAAGTCAGCACTCCCTATTTATAAGGTATTTGTTGTTGGTTGTTTATGCTTTCGATTGTCGGCACTTGGTGGAACTTATAATAATACATTTTGAATAAACTCACTTGTACATTTCATAATTTCAAATTGTTTATAATTTGTAATTCGTTCTGTAATTGATAGAGAATACTGGTAATAATAAATACATTTTAATTGATTGTGTAATTAATATACCGGTTTTATTTTTAGAGTTCCAAAGGGTAAAACGGGAACCCTATTACTCAGACTTCGCTGTCCGTCCGTTTGTCTTGGAGTTATGCTTTCATTTCAAAAGCGATGTATTCTAAATAATATTGTATATAATTAGTTAATCAGGTTATTATAAAATACATGTATAAAATGTACACTATAACGTCCTTATGAAATAAATAAACATATCACATAGGTATTTAAAAATAGTGTCCCATCTGATTCGTTTAATCTTTGTCGAACGGTCATTTAAATAGCAACGTGCCAGCAATCGCCTGAAGTGGTAATGCGCCCCGGGACCGAGTTATATATACTTATCTCTTTTTGCTAAACACACGTGAAACGTGCTATCTCACTTGCACCAGGCCTCCGTCACGACCGTCACTCGCTCAAGGCCGTGCGCTATATACCTAACGCTCGGCGATCGTCGACGATACAAACTGGCAGAGGGCTGCCGAACGCCCGCCTGAGCGCTCACATCGCACCGCACTGCACGTTTCCCGCGCTTTCGCTTCAAAATGCAGAAACCACGTAATTATTGTGCAGTGGATGGGTGTAAAAGTCAAAAAACAAAGGACAATTTGTCGTTTTTTTCATTGCCGAGAGACGAAGAAAGGTGAGTAGTATTTTAAATCTTATCTGTATGAATATTATCACCATTTATTTCTTTGAACATAAGTAAGTAATAACCAGGTATGTAAATCGTAAATTAAGTAGGTTTTTGAGTCAGGTATTATAAAAGTGTTGTTTTATAGGTAATTTTAATACTGTAGTTACCTAGTACTTACGCAATAGGTAATGTCCGTTTATTTTAGATTTCTTTGATATTTTAGCTATGGGTAGGAATAAGCGTCTATATATAGGTATTTAAACTTATTATGGTCATTCACATTCGTATTAAAGTTATCGGGATATTTACCATGTTGTATTAGACATTGCGACAGCTTCCAAACAATACAACTTGGTAATAAATATCCCGATAACTTTAATACGAAAGTCTATATGTAGGTACACTTCCGGTAAATTATTTCGTAATTTTATACCAATGGTTGAACAAACTGACTTGAACAAAATAATTAATCTAAATGCATTAAAATTTGAAAAAATCTTATGGGAAAGCTGTAAATAAATACAGTATACAGTAGGGCCTCCCTAATCCGGATAGGAAAAAGAATACCCTTCCGAATTATCGAGGCGTCCGGATTATAGTAGGTATGCAAATGGTATGCACTATTTTAATAATAACAAAATGCATTTTTAACTTGGGTTTCATTTACTTACATTTCTTTTTGTTTTTCGTGCACCGGGATTACGTTATGTTTGGTTAACAAAAAAAGCAGCCAAGTGCGAGTCGGACTCGCCCATGAAGGCATCCGTAGCAGCAAGTAACATAATATTTTACTTTTACGATTTATGGCGTATTAAAAAAAACTACTTACTAGATAATAATAATAATAAAAATCTTTATTTTCCCCTAAAATAAAAAGTTCTTAACACAAATTACAACTTAAAAGGATACAAAGAACTCGTTCAAACTAATTTTCGGTAGAAGTTTGCATGGTAATGTACAACATATATATATTTTTTGTTATATATGTATATTCACTTTAAAAATAAATAGTAAAATAAAATAAATAATAAAGGGGGACTCCCATACAACAGACATGACACACAAAGTTGGTAATTCGTTTGTCGGCAAATAATATTTAATAAAATTCCTCAGGATCTGGTTGACATGCCTCTTAATAAGTTGAAAATAGTAGTTAAAAAATGTTTGATGAAGAAAGGCTACTATAATGTAGACGAATATCTTAATGATAAAAATGCATGGTCACCCTAATCTTCTGTTGTTGGCCACTCGTATAATACAATAAAAATTAATTGTAACAATGTAAACAAAACAATATTAAAAAAGAAAAAGGATAATCTACCTGAGTTTCTTGCTGGTATCTTCTCATGAGAACCAACTTACCGAACCAGCGAAAGAATCATTTTCAAATGGTTATTTATGTATGTACCTACTTAATTTAGTATTTTTATAATATTAATTGACAATAAATTTGCAAAATGTTTGACATTCATATGTGCTCTTTATGTGCCTAAACTGAATAAATGAAATTGATTCTTTGATTGATTCTTTGTGATTTTTTCGGTAAGTTTGTACGGAACCTTCGATGCGTGAGTCCGACACGGACTTGGCAGGTTTTTTATTTCAATGAGGATGGCAAAGAGAACCTCACTATAAATACATGCGCAGTTTTAACACAGAGTGATTTCGAAATGTTTTAATTTTTAATTGAAACTACTTATCGCGAAATTCTTATTATATTATTTATAGTGAATACAATAGCTTATTCCTAACTCACAATTCATTTATTTCATAATGAGTTCAAAAAGTTATTTTTAAACGTCTTTTTTTTCAGACGCCGTACATGGCTTGAAATAATAGAAAGGCCTGATTTATTAACACCCCAAACAAAGTCCGCTTGTCATTTTGTTTGCTCGCTACATTTTGACAAATCTATAATAAAGTACGTACCACAGCTGAAACCTGACGCGATACCCACAAAATCGCTACTAAATCAACCAAGTTCTTCCAACCTCAATACAAAGGAAGACTGTAAAAATGTGTCGACTCAAACGAAAGAATCATTTATCAACGTTCTATCAGCAGTTACCATTAAGGGTCCGGATAAGCAGTCATCATGTGTACAAACTACGTCAGACAACGCTAGCGATAATACTACACAAACAGTACAAGAGCTTTCGTCTGATACACCCAGGAAACGTAAACTTCGGGTAGAACATGAGACAGAAAAAATAAGAAGGAAGCTTCTTACGATGGCGTCACCCGCACGGGTGTTTAAGGTACAATTCTTGTCGTTCTGTGCAGCAGGTTTTATTATTAAAATTTTGTAGATTAATATAGAGTAGGTATTTTCGCTTTTGTATAGGAGTGATGTATCTGTTACGTAGTAACTATTTATTAGGGGAACGAAGTGTGCAGGATATCAAGCAAACTGACCCTGACGACGTACCAGATTTCGTCGCCAAGGAGCTCTATAAGCTCCCTCCGGTGGGATTCGACCATGTCGACGTCACAAGACTGCTCAAAAACATCGCGTTCCTGAAGTCTAGCCTTGCCGATGTGTTGACAAAATTAGAGGTCTCGGAAAAACTATCGGTGGCTTACAAGCCGAATTAAACGGTGAGCAAGGGCTACAATAAAATAATTAATAATTAATTTTGTGAGTTGCCTCCACTACACAAAGGGAAAATGATTTTTAGAATAGGTCTTTTAAAAATATTAAGAAGCTTATAGACAACTTTTGGTTTACGAGTCCGTTTTCGAGAAATTCAACTTTAAAACCCATATTTTCGTTAAAACAAAGCTTCCTTAAGCAAAGTCTAAAAGCTAAACGGCTGGCTCAAAAATCTTAAAAAATCATGATTCTATAATTAAACTGTCAAGAAAAACTGTATTAGATCAGATAACTTTGTTAGTTCAGGAGTTATAGGCTATTATAACATGACTACGGCACCCGTTTTTTTAATTCCGCCGCTCTTACGTCTGTTGCCTGGTGTACCTGGTACACACGCAAAAGGTATTTTTAGTGGCGCCCGGCGGACTTTGACCACCTGTGTGGCCTCTACGGGGCCTGGTCGGGATGAGAAAGAGAATCCCGTGTCGTTGGGGTAGGGTTTTAGACTACGGTACCCTATTGGCAGGATGCCATTGGTATCTTTTGTGATCTATCAAAAGCTTTTGATTGTGTTGATCATGAGACTTTGTTACTAAAATTAGGGTATTATGGCGTTTCGCACAGCTCACATGGCTTACTAGAGTCTTACCTCACTAATAGAGTACAAAAAGTTAACGTTAATGGCACCGACTCTTCTGGCGCCTTATTAGTCATAGGAGTACCCCAGGGCTCGATATTAGGACCCCTTTTATTCTTAATATACGTAAATGATCTTCCATAATTCGCTAAAAATCTTTGTGAAACAGTATTATTTGCTGATGACACATCATTAATTTTTAAAAGTGGTAGACAAAAAGTAGTACTTGACGATGTAAATAATACCCTTTCGGAAATACTGCATTGGTTCACAAGTAACAACTTGCTGCTAAATGCGAAGAAAACAAAATGCGTAAAATTTACTATGCCCAATGTTAGACAGGTGGATACTCATATTACTATGAATAATGAATTAGTTCAAATAGTCAATACCACAGTTTTTCTTGGAATAACTTTAGATAGTAAACTGCAATGGGGTTCTCATATCACAGCCTTGGCAGGAAGACTTAGTTCGGCTGCCTATGCGGTTAGAAAGATAAGGTTATTTTAGCTACTTTCATAGCGTTATGTCATATGGTCTGCTGCTATGGGGCTCAGCTGCCGATATTTAGGCAATATTCATATTACAGAACCAAGCAATCTATAGACCCCGTGACTCGCTGAAAGAACTATTTAAAGAAATTAATATTTTAAAAGTTGCTTCTCAATATGTTAACGACAACATCGTATATGTACGGAAAAACATAGAGCTCTTCAAAAAAAGATCCGACAACCATAATTACAATACAAGAAATAAAAATAAACTGGCAATGACAAAAATTAGACTTCATTAAGTTGGTAATTCGTTTGCAGGCAAATGGATAAAAATATTTAATAAAATTCCGCAGGATTTGGTTGACATGCCTCTTAATAAGTTTAAAATAGTAGTGAAAAAACGTTTAATGAAGAAAGGTTATTATAATGTAGACGAATATCTTAATGATAAAAATGCATGGTCACCCTAATCTGCTGTTGTTAGTCACTCGTACAATACTAATTGTAACACAATGTAAACAAAAACGTTATTAAAAAAGAAAATGGATAATCTACCTGAGTTTCTTGCTGGTATCTTCTCAGGAGAACCAACTTACCGAACCAGCGAAAGAATCATTTTCAAATGGTTATTTATGTACTTAATTTAGTATTTTTATAACATTGCTTAACATAAAATTGTAAAATTTTGACATTCATATGTGCTCTTTATGTGCCTAAACTGAATAAATGAACTTGATTCTTTGATTCTATACTTTGCGTGACCCACGCACTTGGCCGGGATGTAAGCGAAAAGTATAACGGATTAGTGAGATTCTATTGTATTACTTAGAAATACTTTATCGATATTTTGCGTATTCCATAGTGTACACAACACTATTTCACCCACACATTTGCATTTTGATTTTGGTATCGCCTCTGAAATGTCGGTGTATCTTTGTACATACTATATCTGTGGATGTACCACATCATCTGTTACCAAAAGTGATCAATACTTATAGTGGGAATATCACTGTCGCAGCTCGGAGTGTCTTACTTTCAGTAAGTACATTTATCTAGGGAAACAATTCAAACGTTTAATTTATTATATTAGTGTTAGCTCTAATTATTTTGTTTATTTATCACCGGGGCAACTGTGCGGCGCTTGGTAACAGCAGCACATACAATGCAACCAAGGTTGTATTGATTGTATAACACAGTTACCTATCTCTTTTACTCTCGCTTCAGCCGCCTAGCGAAAGTGAATAGGCACTGTTGGTTTCGCACACAGCCCATGTGCGTCGCTATATATTTTCTGCTTTAAAATTTTATTTGAATTCTTCGTAATTTTAGCTTTCCACAAAAAATATTAAAAAAAAATGGAGATGTATTATAGCACGTGACAGAAATGATGAATTTTATAGACCAAATGCCTTTAGTGTAATCTGTTCCAAACATTTCTGCGAAGATGATAAGTATGAAACTAAGAAAGGATTCAAAAGATTAATAAAAACAGCCGTACCAAAGTTAGAGGTCCTTAGGTGAATATTATTGTTCTATCCGATGTCTGGGTTCAGATAATGATTTGCAGTATAGTATTATCCTGTTTCAATGAATAATCCTACTGTATTACTCATAACGGTAAAAGTTTGTATGTATGTTTGAATATTTTTGTAAGTTTGTAGTCTTTCACGATAAAGCTACTGAAGGGCTTTAACGAAACTCGGCATTCTGTAGTTCTTTCATCAGAATAACGTATAGGCTGTAATTTATAAATACTTTTTCTAAAAATATTTTATATACGAGTACCTACCTACTAATTATTGTCACGTAATTCGAAAAAAAATACCGCTATTTGGTAACTATTGTAACGTGTGTCAAAATTTGACAATTAATTTCTGCAGTAGTTGTTTCAGCGACAATTTTGGGATCATCATGATGTACCCTTTCGAACAAACTGTACGAATAATGCTTTCGTTTTCGTATTATGCTACCGCATGCAGCCACATGGGCGACCACTAGTATATGTACCTACCTATGGTAATTATTTTATCATCGCAATCAAAATCGTTTTTACGAATTTCTTTCGTCTGTACCCATCTACGGGTTCTGTCAGATAATGTTTGAGACCGTATTTATCAACCGAGTTGCATGAAACTTTACACACGCGCTCCTTGCTTACAATGAATAACATTTGAATGATATTTTTTGGATTGGATGACAAATGAAAGAGTAATAAAGAAAATTGAAGAAGATATTTTGTAAACAAAGCTGCTCCCGAAGTTTACGGTTCACAGAACCCCTAGTTAATAATTGTATTTTAAGATGAATCTTGTAAACTCCGAGTTGTGCCTGAATATTGGAGAATCTGGTCATCAACCAAAACGTTCGACTCTAGAACTTAACTCAGAGGTTTAATGAAGCTTGAGGAAGTTAATTATTGTTGAACTTATCGCACACGGGATATTTAGTTGTTCATTATTTTTCGCGCTGACATAATATTATGTCTCAGAATACGGAAACCACCAACAACAACAAACTTATGAGTGTTATGTCGGCGGCAATTGACCAGTGACAACACGTGCAGAATGTTTTGAATTTTCTTAAAAAATGTTCATATACCTTTTCTCCGAACTAATAAACACTGTCAATTACAAAGTGTTTTATTTCCGTAACTTTATTTTCAGTGTTTTTACTTTATTAGGTGTTCAGTGACATACACACGTACAGTAGAATTATATACCTATAAAAAGATGCAGGGGAGAAATGCTATTCTTGTATCCACGTCTACGTATGCGATTTAACTCATTTGTTGAGAGGACGAATCCAAACTATTGTTTTTGTCAAAAGTGTCTGTTTGACAAAACTTAAATTTTTATGGGTTTGTGAGAAACAATTTTGATGGGTTTGTGAGAAACAATTTTTATGGGTTTGTGAGAAACAATTTTTATGGGTTTATGAGAAACAATTTTTTCTTAGGTTTTTTAAGAAAAAATTGTTTCTTGTACCTAGTAGCTACTGATGAATTGAATGAATTATAACTTGCGGTGTGTACCTAGATGAACATACTCTTATATCTTAATGATAAAAATACATGGTCACCCTAATCTCTTGCTGTTAGCCAGTCGCACTTAATTCTAACGCTACGTGAACAAACTATACTAGGTATGCAATGCATACTGCTGTTGCAAAAAACTGAGCGAAGTGTTAAATTTTCGAACGCCAACGATTTATTTTTTTTCTAACTTTTTTTAATTGCAAAACGTATGAAAATCATTTTTTCGGTGATTATTCCTCGATGGTATGTCCGATTTTCAATTTTTTTTTTCTAAACCACCCTCACGCCACCCGTTATCACTGTAGTAAGTTTGAAGAATAAAAAATAATTAATGGATATGTTTCTTGCTGGTATCATTTCATTAGAACCAACTAACCGAAGGGATGGCACAAAGGACTTTGAAGCCATGCCAAAAAAAAATCTCAACTTACCGAACCAGCAAAAGAATCATTTTCAAATGGTTTATTTACTTAATTTAGTATTTTTTTATAATATTGCTTGACTAGTACATAAAACACATTTCAAATTTATGACATCAAATATATGATAAACAAATACACAACTCTAACACTCTAAAATAAAAATAAAACAAACCATAGATTACCTATGCACGATTACAGCTCGAAAACGGCACTATTCCAACTGTGCTTTTATCAAAGGAGAACACAGTGTGCGTTTCAGCCGCTTCGCGACCTTGCTCGAAGTGTGACGTATCACGATGCCCCAGTGTTCATATAAAAAATGCAAAAACCTGTCTGTAAGAGTGCAAAAAAAGGATGGAGTGTCGTATTTTCGGTAAGCATAAATTGGAATGTCATCGTGAAATGATTTTAATGTTCAAAATTGCTCTATAAACATCTACTGTTATAGATATTTTATTGTTCAACTGCGCGTTTTCTCTTCTCACTCTCGCATATAACGGGATCTCGCTTTCACTATTACGTCAGAATAAAGCTCATACCGAAAAATATGGAGTCGTCATTTTTGCACTACTTTTGAAACATTAACGTAATATCAATTTGAATTGTCTAATTTGTTTTAGTTATCCCCATGATAAAATAAGACGTGAAGAATGGAGGCTTCTTATGGCACGTCAAAGGGGAGATGAATGGTTTAAACCTAATAATTCTACCGTGATCTGTTCAAGGCATTTTAATAAGGACGACATTTATGTGACTAAAAAAGGATTATATAGATTAAAAAAAACAGCAGTGCCAATTGTTTTACAGGTAATGTTTAATTACTTTGTGTATTTAACTTTATAGAACTTAAGATTTTGGGAATGAATTTTTAATTGATTTATTATTCAACTAGCGGACACTCGCGGCTTCGCCCGCTTGACAAATTATATGCTAAAAACCTTTTTTGAGAACCACTGTATCCATTGTAGAAAACCGCATCAATATCCGTTGCGTAGTTTTAAAGATCGAAGCATATACGAACGGGAAATACTTTGTTTTATTGACCGGAGCGAAGCGAAGTTCTATCTTAGACGACAAGTGTAAATCGTTTGTGTGCCAACTCCTCCGAAACGGCTCGACCGATTTTGACCAAATTTGACGTGTTGGTCGACATCATACCCGGGAGTGCATATCTCTGAAATCATGAAAATAGAGCATAAAAAAAAATTAAGAAAATTTGCTCCGCTCAACATTTGCAATTAGTAGCATGCATTGCATACCTAGTAATATGTAGTGATAGTGATAGTATGTAATTATAATTTAAAAATCCTTTACTTACAATGTCTACTCCACGAGCTTCCTATGACGACCTACCTTTACAGAGTACATTATACCATGTTTCTATTTTGCTCCCTCGCGAGGGATGCAATTGACGTTTTTTTTATGAATTTATCGCGACATATTTCTACGTGAACATTTATTGTATATAAACTTATTTAAATCTAGCTACAGTACCCGGCGATAAATATTACACATCGACCTTTGGAAAAAGTTAATCGGCTAAATCGGGACTGTACATTGTGGTCTAAAAGTATTCATAAGTACCTATTACTATTTAAGTACAACGATTTCGGGTTGTTTTTGTATTGAATTTACTAGATCGGAATGCAGATATTTATAAAGTCCGCTTAGAAGACTCGAAAATCGTCCCCCTTGCGACGTTTCTTCATTCCACGTCAGTCCTCTTCTAGCGAACGCCGAGTTGAGTGGGTCACGTGCTGTGAATAATAAAATTATAACTACAATAATTATACCGGCGTGTGTATTCAAAAAGTGTTCAAATTATGATTCTAAAATTAATAAAAAACAAGGGATCTCCTATCACACGTAAGTAAGAATACCTACCTACTTATTGATTTATTGGTTGTATTTCAATAAGAACCTCCATGGTAAAGAAACTACACAGTGAATAATATTAGTTAAAAAAAACGTAGATAACTAAGGTTCTAAAGTGGCACTTTAAAAACGAGCTAATTGACAGTGAGACATCTATCTGTAGTAAGTTACGGTCGGGAGTGTTCGTTTATTTGTGCCCTGTGTTTGTTGAATAAAATATTATTGAAAATGCCTTCGTGTGTCATGAGATTTTGTACGAACTACAGCAGAAAATCAACAAAATGCGATGGAATCACTTATCATATGTGAGTATTACAATTAAAACAGTCTATGATTCTGCACAACATGTGATTATTTTGATAAAGAGCATCACCATACGTCGCAACCAATAATGTGAGTGAATATGAAAATTGTCAGTCACATCATTGTTAAAAAGGCACGTGGCTGAATGCTACATCTCTTCGCACGTTCTAGACTAGTATCCCCGTGTAATGTCATTATGTCAATACAAAAATGCCATCGTGTCAATTTAAATACTACACACAATGATATTACATATAAAAAAAGAGGCAGATATGTTACTAGAGTGCGCCTTGTGAAGACGCGAAAACGTCCCAATTGGGACGTAGGTATCGTATCTTATTCAGTACATGTCTTGCAAACGCCAAGTTGTCACGTATGTAAGCGCATAATAAAATTGCAACAAAAATGCCATCGTGTGTTTTTAGAAAGTGTACAAATTACGACACTAAAATCAATAAAACACAAGGGATCTCATATCACATGTAAGTACATACAATACTCGTATTACCGATTTATTTGTGTATTCCAATAAAATTTGTTTAATAATATTCAAATAATGGCGGCAGAGAAACGAGACAGAAATATTTTTGACATGAGTACGACAAGGACACAATAACACTGCACGCATAGATTGATGCGACATAGGGTAATTTTCACACTGCCTACTAAAGTAATAATTGAACTGCTGTTCAGGTTCATTTGTTATTTAAAATTTTGTAACAAAATTTAAGCGCAATCGTCCGAATTATAGCTATCTTTTTTACTCACGTGCTTATCCCATCTTTCGCACTACTTTAACGCTAATTGTCAACTGTTGTGCACTTTATAGGTATGTATAGACTGCTGGATCAGATTTGAGGAGTCAGTTACTTACTGAACGTAACATATCTTGTATAAAATATCATTGACCTTCCTACTTTTCGTCGCGAACACTTCAAGGACGCATGAGTTGTGGTTGCGACCATAGATTATACGTACAGCGATACGATTATGCGAACATCATAGGTACTAAAGTAAAAATATTCCCTACTTTTCAGTTTCATTTACCTATTTTAACCGACTTTAATAAAGAAGGAATCTTCTCAAGTCGACAGTATACCTACTTTTATTTGCTTGTAACCTCAGAACTTTCGACTGGGTGATACGATTTTGATGTTTCGTTTTTTATTTGAAAGCTTCCCATGTGAATTTGTTCCAGTTCTGACAATGACAACCATGAGAAAATCATTTCAAGTTGTTTTTATTTTAGAAAATTATATAGTACAAAGATTATAGTTACAAAGAACTACTGTTTCTATATATTTACGTGCAATGAGACGTGCTATCTCACTTGCACTAATATACTTTTTATCGAGTGTATTATTGTTCGTTCTTATGACATAGTAAGCAGCTGTGTCTACTTCGCGTATTGTATGCCGCTCAAACGCGGCAAATGCCTAGTTATCTACGATTTTTACAAGTACACATATCTCTGTTTGAACAGTGATAGCGAATGAGAGACAAGGACGTATGTACTGCGAACATAGATTATTTGTAGGCACTAATGTGAAAATACTCATAATACCTTCTTCTTCTCTAACCTTCTCTACCTTCTGTTTAGTTTCCTTTACCTATTTTTTTTTAAATTAATACATAATATTTGTTGTTTGTATTATTTGTATTGCTTTTTTTAAGGTTTCCAACTGACAAGGACCAACTTCAGAAGTGGGTTACAATCGTCCGTAAACAGAGAAAGGAAAAAGACTGGATGCCTGCAAGGAGCAGCAGAATTTGTACTAACCATTTCAAAGATACTGACATGCGTACTTCGAAAAAAGGTCGAATATTACTAAGTAAGAACGCTGTTCCTGTTATCCAGGTGATTAAAAAAATTATTATAAAGAAATATATTTTAAATAAAATACATAAAATACTTACTTTGACATTCCGAAGTAAGCGTTGTTAATTCCCGAAATACCTCCAGGTGGATGAATCCTATTTCGGAACAAAAATGGTAGTACCACATATTACCGCTTCAATCCACTCATTAATATTACAAAATTGTATCTCTTCAAAGTGTATAATTGTTGACTATTGTGAAATTATGACTTTAACCTTTATTTTTTTTAATATTAGCAAACCCCCGCGGCTTCGCCCGCTTGGCAAGTTATATATCCGCAAAAACCTTTGAAAACCACTCTATTCATTGGTGAAAACCGCATGACAATCCGCTGCGTAGTTTTAAAGATCTAAGCATATATACAGAACGGGTGATTTTATTTTATAATATGTAGTGACGATAATGACTAGCTAATCGCCGCGGCTCCACGCGCATGATATAGTTTTTTCGTTCCCAGTTCCCGTGGGCACACATTACCGGGATAAAAAATTGCCTATGTTACTCGGGGATAATGTAGCTACATAAGCGTGAAAGAATTTTCAAAATCGGATTAGTAGTTACGGAGCTTATTCGCTTTAAACAAACAATCGAATCTTTCCTCTTTATAATATTAGTAAAGATACTAGCAGTCGCCTGCGACTTCATCTGCGTGAAAACGTGATATGTAATTATCTGTAACATTTTTTATTGCTACTCCGCTTCTATTGAACATACCTTGATGTTATATAGCCTATGTTACTCGCTAACAAACTAATTTTATATGAGTGAAAGAATTTTTCAAATTTATCCAGTTTTAGCGTTTACATCCAAACAAATAGTCGAATTATCTCTATTTAAGTAAACTATTAGTGAAGAAAACAATATTAATATATTGCAAAGGTTAAGCAACATCTAGTCAGGCCAGTCTTAGGATGGGTGACCATTTCTTAAGACACTGAGACCCCTCCGTGCCTCGGAGAGCACGTTAAGCCGTCGGTCCCGGTTGTCGTTAGGGGTAGTTGGAGCCCTTAAAAATCCTCGCGGTCTAACTACAGAACTTCGATATCGCCCATGAGTTGTGAAGGTCAGATGGCTTCACGGAAAATATCGAAGTTCAGCCGAATCACAGTTAGAATGGAAAGCCGATCCCAATTAAGTTGGGAAAAGGCTCGGTAAATAATGAATAAAGAAAACATAAAACGGAATGTTTTCAATGTGAACCAATAGGTACCTATTATATATTATTATATTATATAATTTATTTAATTAACTATATTATTTACATAACTATACACCTATTATATATTTTATAATATTAAATTTTATACCTACATATCCTTCTGTTTAACAAAATCTTACTCTATGTTGATAAGTCGACTATAACAATTTATGTTGCGGCCAAACGATGTCCGCTCGTGTTGTTGCTCCTCGCTTTGCCGCGAATATTTCCCTAGTGGCTACACGCGCTCCCACTCGTTCCCCGTATCCGAAATCGTAAGTAGAAGCCAAAGATCTTATATACAATTGACGAAGTATCATCTCTCAAAAGTGTCCGAACTAAAAGAGAAACAAAACGCTATAAGAGAAACCACCGCGCGCCAGTCTTGATTTTGACAACTGAACGACAACACGTTGCACAATGCCGTACTGTATTGTAAAAACATGTAAAAACTACGCAAAAAAGGTAAAAAAAGAAGACGGTGTATCATATTTCCAGTAAGTAAACTTTTGTTTTATCATTTGCAATTTATTATTTCACTTAAAATACAGTATTTCGTCGATAATAAATTAAAAGACAATAGTAAATATTGCAATCCAGTCCAATCCCGAAGTATCTATCTGTCTCTTTTTGAATTCATCCCAAGCTCAGTAAAAAGAAAGAGACCATTTCATTTTTACTGAATAATGTAATAACAAAATTACCATTAAGATTTATTCGGATTACCGATAGCGATGAAACAGTTTGGAACAAAGATTATAGTGACGACGCCTTGGATCTTTAAGATTTTTTTTCGTTATATGAACTGACATCTATTTCAGTTTTCCTCGGGATCCAGTACGCTGTGCACAATGGAAAAATATTATAGCCCTAGCACGGCGAGAAGAATATTTTGATCCAAAAAATAACAATCTTGTTTGTTCAGCTCATTTTATGGAGACAGATATGTACATTACAAAAAAAGGTTTACGAAGACTAAAAAAATCAGCCGTACCTACATTGAACGTGAGTGGTTTTTTTTTATTTGGATTCTCGGTAATGTATTCCCACGGGAATCGGGGCCGAGATAACTATATCTCGCGGGCGGGGTCACGGTGATCAGCTAGTAGCCAATAATTTCGAATCCCAAAAAATATCCATAAAGATAAAAATAAATTAATGACGCGCAGTTTTAGCAACTGATTCAGTCACTTGAAACACGGCTATCTTGTAGTAGACGTAGCGACATAGCGTTATGAAAATAGTAATGAAAGCGAAAGAACTTTGACACCCGCAAGAAGTTTGGCATTTATAATATTATAATTAGGTAGTTCCATTCATTAATTTACTTTTTTTTATTCATACACTACAGTTACTTATTATGAAACTGACTCGAAAAAAATTACTTACAAGATTCGATATTAAAAATACTTTCTACCTATCTTTGTCAGTCGTTAATTAGTTTTTTAGTTTATTTCGACTTTTCGTTTTTACAAAAAGACAAATACACCACAACGACGGGCAGAGTATTTCTAAAGAGATTTGCAGTACCAAGCGAATACGTATTTTCTTATCTCTTCACTCTTGCATACCTACAATAGTAGATAGATATCTGTACCAGTATGCATTTTCACATTGTACGATAACGACACACGATATCGTAAATAGCCCATTGCTGAAATGTTATTATGATTGTATTAGTGTAGGTATTTAAGCCGATTGGGGTTAAAAACTGATCTGAGTGCTCGCCGCTATGACCTTGAATAACTTTTTAACACAAGTCGGATCGATCGATTGGTCTATGCGAAATTTTGCAACTTGAAATATCTATTTTGACGCCTCTTTCCCATTGGGGTAGGCAGAGACTAAGGAATTCTACTTGCTACGATCCTGCCTGGCATACCGTATATGCCAGCCAGAATCGTACGACGTATGCCGCATACGTCAACAACTAGAAAGAACGCGATAGTCGGATTCGCGCAAATAAGGGTTTCGTATCAAAACTGCAAAAATCACGTTAGTTGTATTGGAGCTCTCTTAAATATTTATTGAGTATTTATCTTAGACGACAAATGTAAGTCGTTTGTGTGCCAACTCCTCCGAAACGGCTCGACCGATTATGACCAAATTCGGCATGCTGGTCGACATCATACCCGGGAGTGCATATCTCTGAAATCATGAAAATAAAGCATAAAAAAAAATTAAGAAAATTTGCTCCGCTCAACATTTGCAATTAGTAGCATGCATTGCATACCTATATATATATATGCTTATAGCGGCAACAGAAATACCGACATCGTCTGTGAAAATTTCAACCGTCTAACTATCACGGTTCATGAGATTCAGCCTGGTGACGAATGGGAGGACAGTGGAGTCTTAGTAGGTAATAATAATAAATTGGTCAAATGGGACCACCGATTCACCTTTTGAGTACGGCACCCTAATTAGTAATAGGATCCCGATTTTTAGGTACGGAACTCTAAAAAAGATACGGTATACGGGTTCCTTCTAAGTTGGCAATTAAACATGGACACTTGTCCCGTCTGAACTTAGTAACGTACTTACTTACGTGCTACGGTCGGTAGTTCGTCTCTGTGTTTGTGGAACAAAAAATGTAAAATGCCGTCGTGTGTCATGAGATATTGTACCAACCATAGCAGAATTGCAACAAAAAGCGATGGGATCTCTTTTCATTCGTGAGTATTACAATAACAACAATATATTTATGTTTTTTACCATATATGCAGTGATTATTGACAACTAGTAGTGTGAATGAAAAAGAAAATTGATACTCGCTAAGTGTGAAAGAGTGCAGTATGTCCCACACACTGTGTGTACAGATTGTCCAAAGACTAAAATAAATAAACGGACCAGACAGTACATTGATATAATTTATTAGGTAGTAACGTGTGCGACTTTTCTTTTAACAATTAGATGTTTTATGTTTCCAATAAATGAAATGAGGAAACTAGAATGGTTGGATATCGTTCGTAAACAAAGAAGTGAAGGCGATTGGCAGCCCAGTAATTGGAGCAAAATCTGTTCTAATCATTTCAAGGCTGATGATAAATTTTTATCAAAACAAGGAATGGTCTTCTCAAAAAAGTCAGCACTCCCTATTTATAAGGTATTTGTTGTTGGTTGTTTATGCTTTCGATTGCCGGCACTTGATGGAACTAATAATAATACATTTTGAATAAACTCACTTGTGCATTCCATAATGTCAAATAGTTTATAAGGTAATTCGTTCTGTAATTGATAGAGAATACTGGTAATAATAAATACATTTTAATTGATTGTGTAATTAATATACCGGCTTTATCGAGCGAAGCGAGTCGAAGGCGAGCGGAGCTCCCATGGAGCAGGTTAAATGTAAAATGTTCGGATGTTCGTTTCTCAGCAACCTCTTGACCGATAATTAAATTTTTTTCACCTAAATTAATAGCTGATTTCAATTAAGGTCGTGACGAAGCTCAAATATTCAATTTAAATAAAAATAAAAAATTCACCTAAATTAAGGTCGTGACGAAGCTCAAATAATTATTCAATTTAAATACAAAAAAAAAGCGCTTCGCTCAATACCAAGCCGCGCACTGTTTACAGCAGCGTAGCTTTACCTAGTTTTTAGGGTTCCAAATGGTAAAACGGGAACCCTATTACTCAGACTTCGCTGTCCGTCCGTCTTGGAGTTATGCTTTCATTTCAAAAGCGATATATTCTAAATAATATTGTGTATAATTGAGCGAAGCGAGCGGAGCTCCTTATCAGGTGACTCAAATGCAACTCGATGTGAAATTCTTTCTCGACAACTACCCAACCGATTTTCATGCATTTTTTCTTTCAAAAATCAAGCATTCTCAGGAGCAGGTTTTGTTCGAAACCGAATTATGATTTAGGACCCTCAAAAAAAGTTATTGACCAAAAAAAGTTATTGACAAAAAATATGACAATAGTCGCTTCGCTCAATTGCATGCTGAAGCCAGCGCAGTACCACGGCAGCGACCGCAGCTCCTAGTTAGTTAATCAGGTTATTATAAAACATCATGTATAAAATGTACACTAATCACATAGGTATTTAAAAATAGTGTCCCATCTGATTCGTTTAATCTTTGTCGAACGGTAATTTAAAATGGCAACGTGCCAGCAGTCGCCTGAAGTGGTGATGCGCCCCGGGACCAAGTTATAAATACTTATCTCTTTTTACCGCGTGCAATGAAACGTGCTATCTCACTTGCACTGCTTTACTTAGATAGGCTATGTGACATCCGTTAAAAGGAAATAGATGAACTTATACACTATGAGGTACGAACGAAAGGGAAGAAATGCTATTCTTGTATCCACGTCTACGTATACCTAGGATCAAGAAATATTCTCTGGATTTGCTACGCATATAATAATACCGTGTATGAACGAGACACAACATACACTGTAGGGAATGAAAAGGACAAAAACTATATTTTTGTATTTCAAAGCAATGAGTTGTGATCTATTTATAATTAATACTATCTATTTATAATTTTTTTCTTAATATTTAAAAACTATATTCTTTGTCTTTGTCAAAGTTTCTGTTTTTTTTGTTGGTCACAAGTATGGTTCTCTATGGATACAGCGATAAGACGTTTCCAAACTTGTATCTGTTGTCAACTAAGATCATGTATTTTTCTTCAACTCAGTTAATGTAGCTACGAGTGAAAGAGAAAGGTTTGAAGTTTGATAACGTTGCACTGTCTGTGAAAATCGTGTCACTTCATGACCTACTAGTTGGTCAAAACATTGCGCTGAGGTGAAGTATTTTATTGAAATAAGGAGAAATCTCTGTTTTTACAAAAAAATCTAAGAAACACTTCAACTATGTCGTGTTCTGCTGTGCTTTGTGCATCCAGAACAACATCTACAAAAGGAGGGTTAAAATACCCGGAATTGTCTTTTCATACGTAAGTCTTAAACAACATTTTTACGCTAAAATAATGAGTTTTTTTACTGGAAAAACGGTGATCATCATATTTCATTAGTTCTACGTCATATAATATACACGATAAAGATAGAAATCAATCGTAAAACCAAATAATTCATGAAAATAATATGCATTGTTTTTGTCATTTAGATTAGTGATGTGTACCTACCCATAATTAAACTAATTTATCGATAGTCGATATTAATGTTAAAACACTCTTTGATTTAAAAATATTGTTTTAGGTTTCCGAAAGGTCCAGAAATAAGACGTAAATGGATTAACGCTGTTAGACATGATAACTGGGAACCTATAAAATATTCCAGACTTTGTTCAAAACATTTTGAAAAATCATGTTATGTTGACGGCTTATCCATTAAAAGACTGAAAACTGATGCATTACCAACCTTTTTTGAAGGATATTCAACAAACCATAAACCGGTAAGTTTTGATGTTTCATTGTCCAAGGGCATAACGGAACCATATTGCCGTTACTCTCACCTGGCAATCTGCCTGTACACAATGTAATATGTATTCTCGTTAACGGAATGAGAACATAATAGACCCGATTCACTATTCATTTATAAGCTCTGACTAAAACCTGTCGTTTGACTGCCTCGGTGGCTCAGTGGTATGACTATGCGACTGCCGCCCCTGAGGTCCCAGGTTCGATTCCGGGTCGATTTGAATTATTTGTGTGATCCACAAATGTTTGTTTCGGAGTTTGGGTATTTTCTATGTATAATATGTATGTATTTAGAAATATATATGTTTATCAGTCGTCTAGATACCATAACACAAGCTTATATTAGCTTAATTTGGGCTAGATGACGTTGTGTGAGAATGTCCAAAAATATTTATTTATTTATTTATTTATAGATTTAATGTCACAGGCTTAATAATTTAGTGGGGTTTCAGGAGTTCCCGTTTTTACCTTTTGGGTATGGAACCCTAAAAAAGAGAATAAAATGATGTTTTAATTAATCAGTGGTGCTTGCTGACTATTATTTATTATACCAACAAATATTTTTTAAATCCGGCAATAAAAATATCCTTTGTTTTGTATTTTAAGAAAAAAGTAATCTCTGATAATCTCTGACCGCCATATTTGTTACCATAAGTAATCTGTCAGTTTTTAAAGCGGGGTCCACAGCTAGTGTTTTCGTTAATATTTAAAAAGTTAACTGTTCAAATACGGGCTTTGGAGTGTTGTGATTAGCAGCGCAATGTGACTTTAGATATTAGATATTAATATTAACAAATAACACGACGATGTGGACATTCAAGTATTTGTGTAGGTTCTCAATTTACAAAGCCAAAATAAAGTAAAATAAAACATACCAAATTTAAAACTGTCAACACCACAGATGAAGAAAATCTTAACTATATTTTTATTATGGTTTAATATAAATATCCCGGATTTAAAAAATATTTAAAAGTCACGAATAAGTTCCTGGTGACTAGTTTTATTAAAAAATAAACATATACACACAAAGTTCTCTATTTTGTAAAAAAACAACTGTAATTTTTTTGTTTGGGACTTGGTCATGATTCTTTTTGTAATCAATGTATCATTGTGTAAGTAAATTTATTAAAACGATTCATTTAAAAACGACTTTTATTAATATCATATTAATTATACATCGATCACCTTACATATCTACATTAATTATATCGACAACGCAGTACTTCCCTAACCACCCACACTAATACAATCTAGAACTGCACACAAACAAAAAACGACCACGCAGAAAATCGAAATGCTGCGTCCATAGATACTCGTACTACGTTCATGGTCACAAGTGGAGATTGTGACCAACAAGTCTGTTGTGATCGTTAATTGTTGTGAGGATTCTTCGTAATTGAAAGTAATTTAAGTGGTGAAATTAAGAGGCAGATAAGTATTGCTTAAAACTCACCTATTCAATATGGTGATATGTTATATATTAAGCTGCAAAAGCCGTAGTGAGCGGAAATCACAAGACATAACCTATCATACGTAAGTACGATTTTTAGTTAAAATATCCCTTGCTTTGTAAAGATACTAACAGATTAAGAGCCGTAGCATATTAACAAGTTCTCTAGAGTAGAAATAATGGCTCAAAATATTGATTTATTATCACCAAAATACGTGTATTACCCAACCAAATAAAGTGGAAAGTTAAAAATATCGAACTCCAAACAAAAGCCAGGCCTGTCCGCCATTTTTACCAACTTTTTAATTTGTCCAGGTTATATAATTGTTAAGGGATACCAGTTGAGGTACTGGTAAATTACCCATAATGAGGGATATTTCTTATTTATTCTTAAAACTTCACATTAATGAAACTGTTGTTTCAGTTTTCCAAAGGACTCTGCAATCCGTCAATTATGGATTCGTGCCACAGGGCGACTAAACTGGCAACCGACCAAATATACTCGGATATGCTCGAGACATTTTGAACTAAGTTGTTTTAGGAAAACTGCCTGCAATATGACATACCTAAAAGCGTTCTCGTTCCCTACACTTCATATTGTCGAACAGGTTAGAACGTTACATTTTAATGTATTAATGGTACCTACTCTTGTTTTTTTTAAACTATATACTTTGTAATGGGAAGAGCAGATCGCGCACCTTATGGTAAGCTTCACGTCTGCACATAACAGATGTTGTGCTCCCGGTATAGGAAACCTACCACCTATTGATTAATATGTTTATATGTACCTAATATTACGTGTCTCGGAGAGCACGTTAAGCCGTCGGTCCCGGCTGTCATACGAACATCTATGGCAGTCGTTAGGGGTAGTTGGAGCCCTAAATCAAAAATCCGGCCGGTCTAACTACAGAACTTCGATATCGCCCATGGGTTGTGAAGGTCAGATGGCAGTCGCTTCACGGAAAATATCGAATTTCAGTCGAATCGCAGTTAGACTGGAAAGCCGACCCCAATTGAGTTGGGAAAAGGCTCGGTAAATGATGATGTACCTAATATTATATTTTAGAGTCCGCTGAAATGTGATAATATGATTTCCTTTTGTAGTAACTTGTCCTGAAGAAATGTATATGTTACAGCCAAAGTGATAAATGAGCTATTATTCATTCATTCTTATTATATGGACTAGTCATTATAAATATTTATTATAAATAATGACTAGGTTGCTACTCTATATCCTACGCGTAGGACACTGTAAAACCTCGTCCCTATTTTAGGGCTATGTAAGTAAGCTGATAATCTCCAAAAAATATAGTCATTCCACCTTTCGTGTTTGTATAACTATGTTATTTTTTTTGAAATTTTATTTAACACTAGCTGTTGCCCGCAGCTCCGCCTGTGTGTTACTTTAGATCTACATAACTTTTTTATTTATGAACCGATTGTAAACCAAGCCGCCAATTCAAATCAAAACTTCAAATCGGTTAAGCCGTTTCTGAGATTAGCGTGTTCAAACAATCAGACAAACAGACAAAAGTTTTGGGTTTTATTGCGTTCATAAAGCCCCCCAACAACAGTTTCTCTATTATATCTTCTAATATATTCTCTATTATACCATAAAAAATCATCTTAAGATACGAAAATATGAAATATTATTTATTATCTTCGTCGTGTGTGATAGTCCATTGAATTATATGGCGAGCGATATTGTATCTTAAGTTAAAATATTATAGTATCTTCGCCGTGTGTAGCGTCCCTTAGAGAACTCCACTGCGGGTGACGTAACAGGTACAGTAATCGAGTCTAGGGATCGAACCGCAAAATTAAGTTTGTTTTTTATTGTATATACTTTTTCGGGATAAAAATACCCAGTGTGGTGCCCAGGATATTAAAGAATAATTATACCAAGTTTCATCGTAATCGAACCGGTAGTTTTTACGTGATGCCTGAACAAACAGACAGACAGTCAAAAATTTTTTAATCACATTTTTGGGTTCGGTGTCTGTCTAGTAACACCCCCTGCCATTTATTTTTTGATATTTTCAATGTACTTACAGAATTTTCACTTCTACAGATTTATTATAAGTACAGAATAGATAATATAGTTAACATAATACAGTCTTTATGCCAAAATTGTTTTGTATTTGAGTTTTTTAAAGAATATAATTCCAGAAAACATTAATTCATATACCTAACGGATTTAAAAAAAGGCGTGGGGTAAAATTTGGTAGGGAGTAACAACACTGGTATCATAAGTACTATGTGTTTGTCCCTTTCGGGTGTACGCGTTTGGCTAATCCAGAGTATTCTTTAATCCTAGCTTGCACTGCTTTACTATTTATTAGATTGGCTATGTGACATCCGTCAAAAGGAAGGAGATGAACTTATACATTATGTGGTACGAACGAAAGGGAAGAAATGCTATTCTTGTATCCACGTCTACGTATACGATTACTCATTGTTGGCAACCAGGATTCTTTGGATCCACAAATTGCTTGTGTCAAAAGTGTGTTTGACGAAAACTTACATTTTTATAAGTTTGTTTTGTGAAATCTAGGAACATATATTTGGTGAATAATTGATAAAAAACACTATAGTTCAACTTACCCAAATTTCCCAAATGGGACAAAATTATTGTCAGAATGGGACCCAATTATAATGGGACTACTCAGGAAGCAGAACCTTTCAATTAAAAAAAAATACAAAACTGGTTTTCCCAGTGTAAAATTATGAAGTAACAAACATAAATAAACTCTCTTTTTTTGGAGTTGGTTAAAAAATGTTTCAAAAGGAATAGATCCTAAGTTTCAAGTCAATTTATACGTCTACAAAAATCATAGCCTATGACGTGACGTATGAATATGACGTGTTATCTGATAAATAAACTAAATTATTGTCGAGTTTCATAAAAATCTGTTGTGTAATTTTCGTTCATAGGTAGGAGGAACTAAAATCCAAACATACAAAGATCCAAATAAACTTTCCCCTTTATAATATTAGTAGGGTATTCTGTTTTTGAGTATTTGTTGTTATATATAGCTGCAACAGCAATATACATCATCTGTGAAAATTTCAACTTTCCAATTATCACGGCTCATGAAATATAGCCTGGAGACAGACGGACGGACCAGACCCCGTTTTACCCTTGCGGTACGGCACCCTAATTATATACGGAACCCTAAATGGCGTCACAAACGATGAAGATACTATAAAAACGTTCTAACTTGGCACTTAAAAATGGACACTTGTCCCGTCTGAAGTAGTCTGAACTTAGTAACGTATGTTCTACGGTCGGAAGTGTTCGTCTCTGTGTTTGTTCAACAAAAAATGTAAAATGCCGTCGTGTGTCATGAGATTTTGTACAAACTATAGCAGAATTACAACAAAAAGCGATGGGATCACTTTTCATTCGTGAGTAATAACATTATATTTATGATTTCTTTTACAATAAATTCAATGATTGTTTATTAACAACTAGTAGTGTGAATGAAAAAGAAAATTGACACTCGCTAAGTGTGAAAGAGTGCAGTATGTATGATGTCCCACAGTATGTACGCTTGTCCAAAGACTAAAATAAATAAACGGACCAGATGGTACTATAATTTTATTTTTTTTAGCAATTAGATGTTTTAGGTTTCCATTAAATAAAACGAGGCACCTAATATGGTTGGATATCGTTCGTAAACAAAGAAGTGAAGCTCATTGGCAGCCCAGTAAATGGAGTAGAATCTGCTCTAATCATTTCAAGGCTGATGATAAATATGTATCAAAACAAGGAAGGGTTATCTTAAAAAATTCAGCACTCCCTATTTATAAGGTAATTTAATCTGTAATTGATTGAGAATATGTATACTTACTGATAATAATAAATAAATAGATCCGATTGTCTAATTATTACATAGTATTTGGGATACCAGGCCAAAAAATATTCATTTACCCAAGATGATGGGACTTCTTTTAAAACTAGTTGTTTTAAGTATTTTTAATGCTTTTGTTAGATTGATGAATAGCAAGAGGGTTATGCAATTATTGGCAATTCATACCAAACAATATTTTTCTTAGATTTCACGCCATAAATCCATAAAATTGTAAGGTTTCATCCCACTTCGTCCTAGACATAAACATTGTCAAAGACTAAAATTTCGACAAAGTGCTGCTTAGGCTACCACACACAGTACCGCCGACCTTTGTTGTATGACAGCCTTTAGTTACGTCGTGTTGTAAAAGTCTAAGGGCTGTTCGTGTTGCAAGAAATAAAATGTGTCTGTATAAAAAATTGCATACGTGATGGTGTTCTGCGCTATTCGAAATCTGATGTTTAATGCACATGGCTTCCCGTATCGCGCCGTTAATTTGGTAATTCAAGGACTTTTGAGCAGTTAAGTGCTGATTTGTGTGTTTAGAAAGTGAAATACATTAACAATAGACATCGTGAAATGTGTGTTTTGCCTACGAATAATGTATCCTATAGAAGAAGAATAAGAATTCGGCTCAAAAAATGGCACCACATAATGGGGACCGCGGAAGGCGGGGCTAAAAGGGATCCGCGCGACACATTCAGTCCGCGCTGTCACGCGTATCGTACGGTTGTGTCGCTGGAACCAATCTGTCAGTGATTTAAATTGTGTTTTCGCGTTAATTATATTTCAAAAATGCCTTCGTGTGTTGTGAAGTGGTGCAGAAGCCATACGGATATGAAAAACGCTGGAATCACCTTCCATAGGTGAGTAAATACTCATTTTAAAAACACGTACTTGGCGAAGTTGAAAAGTGATACGCAACATTAACGCAATCCCAAAATTAAATTATTTTTTATGCAGTGTTCATAGTATGTTAAGCGCTAAGGTAATATTGCTACTATGATATTAAATTAGTAGGATGATATTACGCATAGAAATTAAATTATAATTGGAATGTCATAGATTCCCAACAAATGAAGTCCAGCGTGAAAAATGGGTGAATGCGGTTCGTTTGGAAAGAAATGAACGTGATTGGATGCCTAGTCAGTACAGTAAAGTATGCAGCATACACTTTGGAACTGATGATATGTATACACCAAATAATGGAAAGGTTAAGCGATTAAGAAAATCTGCGGTGCCTATTTGCACTGTAAGATATTTTATATATTTGCAATTTATAAATATAAAAAAAGTTAAACTGTTCTTATTTAGTTCATTACTTAAATTATTTATTTTTAAAAATTACTTTTTTTCAGATGGTTAGTCCAATACATTCAAATGTAGAATCATCTGGTGATTTACCTGGACCATCATCTATCAAATGTGAAACTAATGTAAATTTACAGGTATTGTACAGGATCATAGCAATTTTGTATTTATGATTTTAATTTTGCAGAAAGAGCGTTATAAAATAAAATAAAAAATCAAAATATCTTTATTCATGTAGGTCACAAAGTAACACTTATGAATGTCAAAAAAAGAAAATGCTTCTACATTTACATTTACCACCAGATTCGAAGTGTGAAACGGTGAGTTAGCCTATAATTGATATTAATATAAATAGAAAGCAATCACGACGTTATGTTGTTAAAAGCTTTAATCGAACAATTTCTTATAATTCGTTTGCTTTATATTGCTAAAAAGGAGTCTTTACTAAATTCCAACCGCCATAAATTAAATAAACTAATGATTTTCAGAGGTACATAATTGTGAAAAAAAAACAACGTATTTTAATTTGTATGCGTATGTAGTTCAGTCAATAGAAAAATAATACCAATCCATTTATTATTTTTCTATTGATTGAACTTTAATTGAACTTATTCAATAAAAAATAAACACAAACAAGATATCTTATTATTGTATAACACCATCCACGCTTACACGTTCGCCGCCTCGTCAGTATGATGACGGGTGGGGCGCCGAGCCGGCATGGCCTTGGCGCGACCAATCGCGCGCGTTCAACGATGGATAGTGTGAGTGTTTTGTTTTATTGCTGTTACTTAGTATGCGTAAGTTACTCCAAGATTTCAGAGGTAACTTTATAGGAGAGGAGCATAGATAACCTCCTAATAGATACCGCATGCAGGGCAACAAACGCGCGCCACTCATACTTGATTTCACTAGTATATAAAGCTATGCCTTAAATCACGACGTCAGTGACAACCAACTTCACGACCTATGACCACGTGCGATTCTATAATTAATAAAAATTGTTTTTGTGAGTATTTTACGTTTTAAATGGCTTCTTGTTCCGTGAAATGGTGTGGCAAGTCGGCGAAGACATCAAATTACCAAAAAGATGGCATTACATTTCACCGGTAAGTAAATTTGACATAAATGTAAATATAAAATTGACTAGGCACCGGAGTTCAAATTATTCTGGTTGGTAATAGAACATAAACACAAACAATTTCGAACCCGATGATGTCTTTTTGTAATTACTCTTTCACTCATTAGCCAAATTATAATAGCTATCCTTTTCTAACAATACATTACAATGGCACTTGAATCGATAGTGATGGGATATCGGTATGATAGTACTTACGTCATCGATGTTTTGCAGTATTATTGCCGTAGGTGATGTAAAAAGTAGTACCTACCTAAAAATAAGCAACATGTTGTCGCCCGCGACTGCGCCCGCTTGAATTTCGGTACGCTGCGATTTATTTGTGCGTTGGCATTATTTTAATTTTTTTTCGCAACTAATGTGATTTAGTATTAGAAATGTAACTGAGATATATATTATTTTATAGGTTTCCTAGATGCCCCGAGAGAAAAAAGAAATGGGTAGATGCAACATCTCGTGGGGAGAGTTGGTTTCCCACCAATAACAACGTTATTTGCTCAAGACACTTCACAAAAGATACTTTTCATAATATGAAAAATCGTAGAAGGTTGATGGATTCAGCTATCCCAAGATTATACTTACCAGTTTTGGTATGAAATTAATATTAAGTATACTATATTTTTAAACATTGATAGCATATTTTAGAAAAGGCTTCAACAAGATTTTTTGTCGCAGAAGTTTCGGTATAGTACCGAAACTGATGATGATGAAATGGAGGTAATAAGTACACTCCGTCCCCTCTCCTAGCTCACGTCCGCTCGCCGAGTCAGCTGCTGTAGTAGTAACTCAGTTCATTGACACGAGGGGGTGGCTCGACACCGACGCTTGTTTGTGACGTGTAGTGAAATTTCCGTGCAGTAAAGTAAGTTTTTTCATTTAGTGTCAGTATAAACGACTCTTGCTATTATAAAATAATGTATTTATGTTGCAAATATGCTGTTTCCAGTTTATTATCAAGAGATATTTTGATATGTTGAAATGACGTAATCGAGACCGTTTGTAGCACAGTTGGCGCGTTACAATTGTCCCCGTGGTAGCATTGATTAAATATATCTTTGGTTATCTGTACTTTGATGTTTTTATTGATATTTTTATACCTTCCCGGCTATATTTGTTACTTTTTCAGATGCCACGAAACAGACCTCGAAAGACTGACAGGGGATCAAAAGACACATCGATTTATGAACAAGCTTATGTAGAAATACTATCTGGGAAATCTGTCCGTTCTGCTGCTAAAATGCTTGGCTTGAACCACGTTTCTTTATTTAGATTTAAGAAGAGAAAAGAGTCCTCAAACGAAGCTGTTGTATCGATGGGGTATAAGCCCGCAACGAAAGTATTTCATAAAGATTTAGAAAATATTATAGTGAAACATCTACAGAAATCTGCAGACATTCACTCAAGACTGTCAGCTAAAGATGTGCGCAAATGGGCGTATGAATTAGCTTCAGCATATAGTTTGAAGAGACCGCAATCTTGGGATGAAAATAGGATGGCAGGGTCAGACTGGTTATTAGCTTTTAAACAGCGGCATCCAGAATTAAATTTAGGATGGGCTCAAGCGACAAGCTCTTCGAGAGCTACAAGTTTAGATGGGACAAATGTAAGTGGATATTTTGATAATTTACAGGTATTAGATATCAATTTGAACCATAGGTTATTCTACGGTTAGTATACGAACGGGACAGTGAGGAGTGAGTACTTAATAAAAATTTGACGGATTTTGTATGGACCATTGGTCACCTGAATTTTGGAGAAAATTTTTCAGAATTTGATCGTTGAGGTTCGTTGACGAGGCGTCGCGGGAGGCATTGACGGGACCCCACGGGGTCATTCATGGGACCACATGGGATAATTCACGACGTCCCCCGGCGGGCGTCGTTGACGGAGCCACAGGAGGACCATTGACTTGGGTTACGGGGGTGCGAAAAGTGTGATGACACAGGAGTTTTTGGAATAATATTAGACTTTTTAATTTTGTTTTGTGAAATAAAGCACTGTAATCTTTACCAGAAAGTGTTGTTTTATTATTTTATAAATAATTTTCTGTCTTTAAACTTAAGATGTTAAAGAATACGTAATAATCGTAATGTTAAACAAAAATTTTGTTTTGATTTTGTCACAGGGAATCTGGGACAGGAAGTTTTCGAAACGTCAGGCTTAAAAAAACAATAAAAAAATCAGCGATGAAATCGATTTCGAATGAAGAGTCGATAGAGATATTACTGGTGCAACTGATCCAGCGTGGGGAGAGTGGGGACATTTGTACCAATCCTCCCGATTTGTTTAAAGTATACATTAATATTGTTAATGTGGGTCTGACGATAGCACTGTCTAATGAATATTTATTTCTTAAACATTTTAGCTATCCACTCTCTTATGTTTGATGTATGTACCAATTAATACTTAAAAACTTATTACATTGTACAACAGGCTTGTGTCAGCATTTCTTACAATATTTTACACATCCTGAGTTTGTCTGAAAAATATTGCTCTTTAGCAATAAATAGTGCCGCCTGTTTTACATTATTTTCAAAGCATCTGTAACATACTTATCCATGTTTTTTTGTGTACAATGACTACTACATATTTATCTTATAACCCAATATTTATTTAATTATTTTTCAGCATCCTTACAACATCTTTACAGTTTCTCAATAAGATATTGCAAGATATATATTCTATGATTATTAAAGATTTAGAAAACAATAAACATAGTGTCAATAGTTGACCGAGCGAACGAAGCGTCTATATTTCGAGACTGGGCTATTTTGCTTTTGTCTGTCTTTATGTGTGTTGCGGGATAGTGGCCGCATTTTTTTCCCAATCTTCGCGAACCTTTGCACAAGTATTCCTTGATTTAAAAATCTTCTCGAGAGATTGTCTGACAGGGGGAAAGTGTAACTAATATTATACAAAAATTATTTATGTTTATGTTAATCTTAACATGTTACAACTATCCCCGGTCTACCCTAATGATATTTATATGGGTACTTTCTTTGTTTCCAGGAGGATTGTCCACCCAGTACGAGTAAGACTATCGTTAACGTAACATCGCGTCTAGTGGACCCGAATGATTTGCCTGAGGTAATTACCTACTAAAGTACTAATATTATTAAGATAAACTATTTCGTTGATTGTTCGTTTAAATTGAATACGCTCCGTAACTACTGCACCGATTTTAAATATTCTTTAACAATAAGATTTACAATATACAAAATATAAAAATTCTCCTTGTCATTGCCGACTGGGAAGGTTCCCAGAATGCTGGCTGTGTTGCCACGTTGGATGGCGATACTTATTCGTTGGCCCAGAAAATAGCCAGGCTTCTGGTCCTGAGAAGCATCGATTAAGCGTTTAGCAATGTCAACCCCAAACGGCTCAAATATGTAATCACCTGCTAGGTAAGCATATTTACGCCATTTGAGGTCTTTAGCCGATGCAGCAGCAGCGCCGGCACATCCGGATGTGCTTGGAAGGTGCTAAGGTGTCACGCATGTAGCGTCCCTGATATGTTATTGTCTTACATGTTAGTTTATTGCAAATATTAAGCTTTTTAGTAGATATATAATTGCATACGAAAGAATATACGGTACCTACTTTCTTAATACAATCCGTGCGTGGACAATGATGTGAGTTCCTAGTTTTTTTGTTTAATATTGTGATAAATATCATGTACTGTTTTTTGTCCCAAATAAATAAAACACATTTTTGTCTGTTTTTTTGATACGGCTAATCTCTAAAACGGCTAAATACGAGGCTTTCACTGGACTAACTTTTTTTTTATAAAGAAAATTTTAAGCGATTAGGCGGTCGGACTTCTGTCGACGACGGTCTGTTTGTATGCTTATATAGATACTTATATATGTTTGTTGTATTTATATTTTCAACCGACTTCCAAAAAGGAGGAAATTCTCAGGATTTTGATTTTTTTTTAATTGGAAGCTACCACTTTCCAAGTGGTCCCATTCCGACAACTATTTGGTCCCATTTCGGTAGTTTGAAGTCGGTTGCTGTGTCAATTTTTGACGTGTATTTTTTAAGGGTTAGATACGTACTTACAATAAAAAATACTAGTTATCACGGCGAACTTTGTATCGCCTCAAATATAAAAAAGAAAAAAATTAAAAAAGAATATTTTAATATTTCATGCAAATGTATGTAAATTGAAAAACGCGACGGACGGACAGACAGACAGACAGACAAATTGTCGTATTAAATATATAGATTCTATTCTTAATATTATCATTACAAACTTACAGGGGATACAGATCATAATAAATGTATACGACTATTTAAAAAAGGAGTTTGGCAAGTTGAAGACATTCCTAGGCGACACATATGACCTTTCTCCTCTGAGTGATATCCTCAAGCGTACCGCTGAAGCCACTGGCGTCACCGAGGATCTCGTCACGGCTATATTGGAACAAAAAAATACCACAGTTGGTCTATTGCCTGAAAAGCGGATGAGGCTTAGTCATGATTACTATGATGATGATGATTTAAGGTACGTACCGTATCTTTAGGCGTTCGTTTGTCTCGGTAAAACTCGAGAACGGTCGCACCGATTTATGTATGTAAGTAAGGCTTCCCTTAAACGTAGACTGAAAAATGTTACGCTTCGAGAATTAGAGTGATCTGGTTTAGAAATATATATGTAGATACTTATAGCGAGTTTCTTTAGTATCCTACTTTTACACACAAAGAGGGGTATTGTCAATACAATACCCCTCTTTATGTAATGGCTTCATAGACTACTATAATTTCTAATCAACATCAATTCATATAATAACATTGTAAGTGGTCGATGTCAGTACATCGGAGATATAATAGAGAAACGAAAAAGGCTTTATGATCGTAATAGAACCCAAAACAATGGTTTTTAGAGTTTTTGTCTGTTTGTCTGAATGTTTCAACACGCTAATCTCAGAAACGGCTTAACCGATTTGAATGCGGTTTTCAGTAATGCGTTGTGGTTTATTCAACTTAACATTGGCGTGGCGTGGTCGGAGTGCATCCGCTTTCGACGCCGGAGTTTCGGGTTCGATTCCCGGTCGAGACAAATGATGACATAAACGTTTGTACCGAAATCTGGATGTTTCCTATATATACATAATATGTATGTATTTACAAAAAAAATATGTAAATAAGTATTTAAGTATATAAATATTTATATCCGACCCTCAATTTCCTCCGAAAATTAAGAGGAAAATTTACAAGACTGTCGTCCTGTATGGACTTTCATGTTTGGCTGTAAAAGCGACAAATGAAAGAAAATGCATGTAGCGGAGATACGAATGTTAAGATGGATGTGTGGTGTAACAAGGATGGATAGAGTAACGAACGAATATATTAGAGGAAGTTTGAAAGTTGCCCCAATAAATGAAAAAGTGAAAAGCGAACGGCTATCATGGTATGGACATGTTATAAGAGAGAAAAGTAATGTGGTAAGAAAGGTGCAATGTATGAATGTAGATGGCCTGAGAACTCGAGGTAGGCCCAAGAAAAGATGGATGGAATGCGTGAAAGAGGATATGACCAGGAAAGGAGTGACTGAGGAGATGACGTGTGACAGGGATGTATGGAAGATGAAAACATGTTGCGCCGACCCCAAATAATTGGGATAAGGGCAGGCAGATGATGAAATATTTATATCAGTTTATCTAGTACCTACTCATATCACAAGCTCTGCTTGAACTGTCCTAATGTAACTATATACATAACTACTTTTTATTCCACAGCCCTATTGAAGATGAGACAGAAGATACCCATGACGATCAACAGATGGAACAGACAGACAATGACCAGTAAGTACTTAATTAGGGTTTAACCTAAACGAGCGTATTTGGCATAAAATGAGTCGCCGACTTTATGCATTAGGTTTTCTACAGATATCAAAAAAAATATAAAAATGTAACCACACTTCAGCACAAAATAGGTTGAAATGAAAAATTTAATGTACTACTGGTTGAACAGGAAACGATATTTTGCTTCTTCAAGGGTTACCCTATCAACTTAGCGGTTTAAAAAATTGTTTAAGACCGATTCTCAGACCTAGCAAATATGCACAAAAAAATTCTTAATGTTTCTCAAACAAACACTGTGACACGAGAATTTTATATATTAGACTATCTGACCACCTGTTGTTTTGTCACATTTAGTGGTATGAAAAATAGATGTTGACCAATTCTAAGACCTACCCGATATTCTTTCTTCTTATTGGTGGTAGGTATACTTACTAGTGGTTCTGTGAACCGTAGACTTCGGGAGCGGCTTTATTTAGAAAATTTCTTCTTCAATTTTCTTTATTACTCTTTCATTTGTCATCCAATCCAGAAAATATCATTCAAATGTTATTCATTGTAAGGAAGGAGTGTGTGTGTAAAGTTTCATGCAAATCGGTTGATAAATACGGCCTTAAACATGATCTGACAGAACCCGTAGATGTAGAGGTACAGACGAAAGAAATTCTCCCCAGTCTGCAAGTGCTTTCGGTCGGTTCGCTCCCTCAGTCCAAAAACAATCATCCCGGATCTTTTCTATGTATCTGTCTTCTATGAATAAAAATGAATCGCCGTTTGTTCGTCTCGCTAAAACTCTGCAACGGGTTGCTAATTTTAGTCTTTAAATATTCTAAGAAGTTCAGGGAAGGTACGAAGTTCGCCGGGACAGCTACTCACGTATAAAAGCGGTTGGACTGACTTTATGAGATTTGACTATTGTCTTCTAAGATCTTGCGGGAAGTTTTAGTTTCTTAATTTTCGATTACAACGGCTTATACATACATTTATTCTTATTATAATGATATGTATTTATCTCTGTTTGTTCAATAGTATTTATGTTTATTTTATGTATTTCTCCATACTCAGTTCATTTCTGAACCTTTACTTTCATAACTCTCTGTATCTTTCTTTAATCATACGCCAATAACTATCCACTTTTTATTTCACTTCTGTCTACTTATGTCCATCCTAAGGTTGTCTGTAAGAGATCACTCTTGGTGATAAGGCCGCCATTTGTACATACTAAATTGATAACAAGTTTCTGTATATTTATTGTATTGTATTGGTGTATAGTATAATAAAGCATATTTTATTCTATTCTACAAAAATATATTTTCTTTCCACAGCCCTACGCAAGATGAGGCATATGACGACAAAGAGAATGACGAGTAAGTATCTACTTAATTAATGCTGAACCAAACACGCGTATTTTTTGTTGTCGCGCCAAATGAGTCGCAGACTTTTGGTTGCTCATTTGGTTTTATACTATTTACTACTCACAATAACTTGCTAAAGGCTAGAGAGATTTGGCTAATTTTGGTCTTAAAATATTCATACAAATTCAAAAAGGTTATTGAGGCGGTACAATATTCGCCGGGACAGCTAGTTTTAATGCCGTCCGTAATGTCGAATTGAGAACCTTTGAAAGCCAGTTGAAATCGAGGAGGTTCTCAATTCTGTTTTTTATCTATATCTATACTACTATTATAAAGAGGAAAGATTTGTATGTTTGTAATGAATAAACTTAAAAACTACTTTACGGATTTCAACAATTCTTTCTCCACT
The DNA here is from genome assembly GCA_963556515.1 of Nudaria mundana. Taxonomy (NCBI): domain Eukaryota; kingdom Metazoa; phylum Arthropoda; class Insecta; order Lepidoptera; family Erebidae; genus Nudaria; species Nudaria mundana. The sequence continues at coordinate 7,636,950 of OY748309.1, forward strand.
GGAAAGCTACATTCACCCTGAGTAACATAGGCTACTTTTTTTTATCCCGATAACGTGTTCCCACCGGAACCGGGAACGAGTTAACTAAATCTATATATATATATTTCGAAAGTGCTTTTTTTTTAATTGAAATCTACTGCTTCCCGTTTGAATTTGGTCCCATTCCGGTAATTTGCAGTCGGATTTAGGTGATTTTTTGACGGATTTTATAAAATAAGTAGACTAGATAAAAGAAAAATTGAATTTTTCACTTAACTCTGCCAATAAATTCAGGATTTGTAACCCAAATCTTTGTTTCAGCCAAAATTTAGAAGAAAATTTTGAAGTAGAAACTCTAAAGTTAGAATATATAGATAATGATGAGGAATGCGAGGACCCACTCGATATGGAAACTACGTAAGTTATTGCCTTTACTCTAATCTTTATATCTTGATGCCCGAATTCGTTGAAATAGTCCAAATCAGACTTATTTATGACATGTAACTACGGTACTAAATGTTCACCTGTAACATGAAACTCTTAAGCCTAGTTCGCACTGCTTTAGTGATTTAGTAGAGTAGCGTGTAATTTAGTGGCTAAACTACTCGCTACTACACAGAAATCGTTCACATTACGGTTTAGTACAGTACACAAGCGAGTGGTGGCGGCCACTAATGAACTCGACTAATCAACAGGTTCGGACTTGTTTAGCTGGTGAACCAGTGAGCACGGATGCGTGGTGGGAGGTGCTACTCGCCCGAAAAAATAGAGTAAAATGGATTGACTCGACTAAATCATTTACTAAATTACTCGACAAAATTTTTGTAGTTCGCACATATTTAGCTACTAAATTACTCGCTACTCTTCTAAATTACTAGCCTAATGCGAACTAGGCTTTACGTCATCACTGGGTACGAGTGATAAGGACAGAGATAATAATTGCTCGCAAGTGCGTTTCAATAAAAATATCACGGACATTAACACTCTTTGGCTAGCTGTGTGATTTTTTAAATGTTCTGGAACATCATCTATATATATAATACGCCAGTGAAGCCGCTTCTCCTCCTAAACTAAGAGTCGCACAGTCAAGTGTGGCACACCGTTGGAAAGGTCGTGGTCTCAAGTGGTGCGATAAGATTAGAAATTTGACAAAAAGTAAAAAAATAAAAAATATTACTTGCGCAGTTTGCGCTAAGGGTTGCTAGTTACCTATATAACTAGTACGATGTCCTGCGCGGTGCTTCGCTCCGCACCACGCCATAGGTTTTGGCCTATAACTTTAGGGCTAGGTCAAATTTTCGATTTTTTGGCTTGCCTCCAGATCGAGGGCTATCCATAGAGGGGTCAACCATCATTGGAGCATAAGCAGTTCTCGACAGCTAAGGGGGACATTCCCCATTTCTATGTACTAATTCTATACCCGGACCCGACCCTCGATTGGCAGAGAATGCCCTTAAATGCATATTTACAGTAAGTTACGTAAAAAATAGGTACACAAAATATGTTTTACGTATCTGACTGTCTTAGTTTCGGTTAATGTCTGAATAGGCCAGACCGATTCCAAGGGGATATCCACAATAGTAACACAGGCCACATATTCTAGCTAGTTTTTAACATGTCTGTGCCTACTCTCTTAGGTAAGCGGTCATGATAATAACGTTCTTATAATAAAATTGGTTTCTTTCACCTCACCAGGCAAGCCGTTCAGCACATAATGCCTGCAGCAGTAGTTATTAAGGAAGAACCGGAGGAACCACATGCCGAACATACAAGGTAAGAGAATCGATACTAATATACCATAATGTATCAGTTTATCTAATACTCAGGGGGGCTCGTGGTCTAGTTAACACATTGCAAAGGTTAAGCAACATCTAGTCAGGCCGGTCTTAGAATGGGTGACCATTTCTTAAGACACTGAGACCTCTCCGTGCCTCGGAGAGCACGTTAAGACGTCTGTCTCGGTTGTCATACGAACATCTATGGCAGTCGTTATGGGTAGTTGGAGCCCTAAATCAAAAATCCTCGCGGTCTAACTGCAGAACTTCAATATCGCCCATGGGTTGTGGAGGTCAGGTGGCAGTCGCTTCACGGATAATATCAAAGTTCAGCCGAATCGCAGTTAGACTGGAAAGCCGACCACAACTGAGTTGGGAAAAGGCTCCGTGAATGATGATGATCTAGAACTCATATCACAAGCTCTGCTTAGTTTGAGACTAGATGGCGTTGTGTGAATTGTCCCTAACATACTATTTATTTCATTTTGATGTTAAAATTTGAACTAGCAACGCGATCGAAGTGGTTAAGAAATAATGATGTTTGTTGGAGAAACAATTTCGGTTTGCCTGAAAGAAAGAGTGTTTTATTAGTGCATTATAACATTTTACATTATAAACCAATTACCTACATTATTGAACTACTTAGTTCAAGTTCCACATTTATTTACTCGTAAGTAGTAAGAATCGCCACTGACGCAAAGTTTGACGTTACGAGTGACAACTGTGCTGGGGGCCAAGTCGCGTATTTGAATTGCGACAAAGTAGCATCGTAACGCAAATTTTGACAGTTTTCGTAGTCCACTAACACAAACGCAGTCCAGTGGCGAACGTGCGTCTGCCTGCTAGCTTATATTATTGTCGTTAGGCATTCTCACCCAACGTCATCGAGCCTAAATTAAGCTAATATAAGCTTGTGTTATGGGATCTACACGACTGATAAACATACTTATATATACTGAATGGAATCAGGCGTTACCTGGCGAAAGTCCATGATAAAACAATGGGGAATTGATGTTGAAATGTAGATAATTGCAATGATTTCGCTAACTAGAAGACATGTTAAAACTTCGACATATGTTTCGCCTATTCACGAGGCATTATCAAGACTATCTCAAAGAGACGGCTGTCTCTTTGAGATAGTTATACTTACCATTGTTATACTCATATATTTCTAAATACATACATATTATACATAGAAAACACCCATACTCCGAAACAAACATTTGTGGATCACACAAATAATTTGATTCGACTGGCAGTCGCATACTCATACATACCACTGCGCCAACGAGGCAGTCAACCACCAGCTTATGACGCGTTAGTGGCTGTTCGCGTGCTACATAACAACAACTTTGGATACACATCTTCACTCTAGGCAGGTTATCAAAATAAGTCCAAAAATGTCACGTTTAATGATGATTTTTTAATTATCAAATGTATTCCATTATTTCCAGAACGATACCCGCAGACCAATATGAACATTTACCACTAATAGAAGTTAAACAAGAATTAGACACACAAGATTCACCGAGTTACTCTCACGCGACTGTCGCCCCCCTGCTTGCACCACGCCAGTAAGTATTAGCCGTTATAAGCCGCGCAAGATGACAATGGGATTGGCGGCCATGTTGGTGACGTCATAGTGACGTAGATTTACTTACAATACTGTTGGAACGACGTAGATTTACTTACAATACTGTTGGAACGACGTAGATTTACTTACAATACTGTTGGAACGACGTAGATTTACTTACAATACTGTTGGAACGACGTAGATTTACTTACAATACTGTTGGAACGACGTAGATTTACTTACAATACTGTTGGAACGACGTAGATTTACTTACAATACTGTTGGAACGACGTAGATTTACTTACAATACTGTTGGAACGAAGTTCTTTTACGCGACGGGCAGTGCGATTTAGTAGAAATCGTCACGTTACGCTTATCAGTGGTTCCAACCTGGTGGTACGCAGAAGGTAAAATATGGTCCGCTATTTCCGTTTTTTTTTTTATTTTGCGTCGACGTCGTTACTAAAACAAGAAGTAACCCAGGTACGGTTGCAGTTGTGTAAAGAACTTCGAACTTCGTTCCTGACGGAATTGATTGCTTGTTGGAATTAAATGGGTGAAAATAAAATAGAAAAATTTGAGGTGTCCACGTTGAGAATCGAGGTGTAAAACAATAGTAAAGTGCTGGTTTTTTTTTCTAGACAACTACGCAACTATATCTATTTGGGGCAATACTCAAATTTAGCGAAACTTACATAGTTAATTTTTTTTTAATAATTTACCTAAGAATTCCTAGTCTGGTGGCTTGTCCCAGCTCCAAATTTTTGCACAATTTCATTCACCACAGTTACAATTTATGTTATTTTACGAAATAAGCATTTAAACCACTATATACATCTACCTCGCATTTGGTGCGACACATCCGAACAGCGTTTCATTGTGTCGCATCACTCAGTCGTGTGCTCGCGCTTGCGCGTAACTGTTGTGTGTAAAAGTGTTGTGGTTTCCCGCTAAAAACGTAAGTATCGTCTTTGGTGGTATGGGGGACAAGAATTTTTAAAGTTTTGGTGGGCCGATTTCTAAGTTAATTTGTTGCATTATTCATAAATACCTTATTCTATAGATAGATAAACATTGAGCTTATGTATAAAATAGTTGCACTTAAATAATAGTAACCTAAAACCCCTATTGTTTATGATTATTTTTATGTCTGGTTTCAATTTTGGTGGCTTTGGTGGCACTTTCATACCACCAAAATTGAAATTAAGACACCAAAATTGAGTCAGTTTAAGTACTTACCTATTTATATCTCTTAATTCAAATAAAAGTAGTTAGTTAAGACAAAAAATGGATGATAAATACTAACCTACTACTGCGTACATAATATTCTACTGAATTAATATTGTGAGGCAGTTTTTTATAGGGCAAGTACTATCTTGCAATGAAGCACTGGTCTACACTTATTTTTTGTGTTTTAGTATGCCGAAACAGAACACCGATGAAAGACTGTTAAAAAAGAGAATGGCAGAAAGAAAGAGGAAAGCAAGAATAAAAAGTAATCCCGAAGCAGCAGAAGCTCTAAGAAAAAAAGAAAGGGAAAGATATCACCAAAAAAAGCGAGAAGGTAAACTAGTTTCACGGCAACAAATGCCACAACGAGATCGTCGTAATTTACAAAGAAAAAATAAAATATACCAAAAAGAATACTACCAAAGAAGAAAGGCACTGAAAAAAATGTTAAAAGGAGAATTGAATGCACCCCAGCGACCCCAGCACGTACATAATAGCTGCAGACCACAACAAGATATCTCAGATAATGTTCAAGCTAGCAATGAACCGCTTCCGAGCAGTAGTTTTGTAACAAGGTCTGTCCAATGTGATAATGTGGGAGATCAGCATGCTCCTGCAACTAGAAATTTGCGTGGTAGAAAATTACGACCAATCACAAATGTTTCAAATATACATTTTGCGTACGAGCAGTCCCGTTGAAATTCTGGAACCATCACGCCCAGTATAATAAGTGTTTCAACTATGAGGTGCCCAGAAAGTCCAAATTCAGACGGATCATCAATTACTTCAGTTGATTTTAAACGTGAATTTAAGAACAAATTTAGAAGATATCAAAAGAGTAAATCTAAGTAGATAGACATATTGCAACGTAGAGTAACAGAATTACGAATAGATAACTGTTCTTACAGAAAACAAGTCCAAAGGTTGTAAAATATCGGCTTCGACGTCGCACCTCACGAGGTGAAGCGCGACTAGTAAAGTCACATTGTTTAGAGCCTCCCGACTCTCGGGGCTCCACAGTGAGCATATCCTTGCCGGATTCGGCTAGGCTGGCTTCGGCCTTAGAGGCGTTCAGGCATAATCCCGCGGATGGTAGCTTCGCACCACCGGCCGCTCGGCCGAGTGCATGAACCAAATGTCCGAAACTGCGGTTCCTCTCGTACTGAGCAGTATTACTATCGCAACGACATGCCATCAGTAGGGTAAAACTAACCTCTCTCACGACGGTCTGAACCCAGCTCACGTTCCCTTTTGATGGGTGAACAATCCAACGCTTGGCGAATTTTTATGTTGGTTAGAAACTAATAAATATTTTGATTATTTACAACTCCGTGGTATTTTTAAATAAATAGCGATCCTATAATCCTTTAAATTCAATTTTGGTGTAACTCATTTTCAAATTTAGGTGGGCATTTCAATTTTGGTGGTCACAGTAGACTTAAAACTTAAATATCTCAAAAAGTTATTGAGATATAGACGGCCCTCTAACAGTAAAACTTTCCATTTTTATGTTACGCACTTATTTTTCCTGAAAACTGAAGGAAAAAAAGTGCTACCAAAACTGACAAAAACATACAGATTCTGATTTTGACCCAAATAAGCTAACTACTAAAACGATTTTGATTTTTTTTTCTCTTATATACATATGTAGCTACATTATCGCTGATTAAAATAGGCAACTTTTTATCCCGGTAATGTGTTCCCATGGGAATTTGGTACGAAAGAACTAAGTATATCACGCGTGCTCAAGATACTGCCTACATGAAAATTTGGTTTGAAATACAGAGTGGTTATAAATTTTCAAAGTAGTGCCCGGTAACGTAAATTACTGGCGAATTGTGGGTGTGTAATGTATTACACAGGCCAGGCAGAGGTGTACCTCTGCCTGGCCTCTGGAATATAGGCATGATGATAATGTATGTAATGGACAGTATAGATGTATAAGCCGCACACTATGTGAATGGGATAGAACCTTGTCACAATAACCGCTCCGTGACGTCATCAATCACTGGAAAGTACGGATAACAAAACAGTATTGTAGGTTAATTTACGTCACTATGACGTCACCAACATGGCCGCCATTCTTATTGTCACCTTGCGCGGCTAACACTATTTAATAAGTGCTTCAACTTGTAATAATCAATCTATAGAAATATATAGTATTTTCATCTATAGAAATTAATGTAATATTGTGATTTTTTATATTTACAGCAGACCAGATCTGAATCCGACGCAACAGACGGTCGACAAGAGTCATGGGGAAGTGCATATACTGATTAAAAAACATGTTCCTAAAAAGTCAAATAAATAAGTCATAAAGTTTTAATATCTTTTTTGTTTTTACTTTCACTTGGACTAACATTCTATAATTTTCTGAGACTCAGGACGTACTTTTTTGTTAAATAATGTTTAAATAAATGAGTTTTCCGAATAGTAATGTCCTAATAAAATCCCTCCAACCCAACGCCCCCTCCTTCTTACTTTATTTAATGTTTTCGTGTGAGTAGGGACACGGCGTTTGGTCCTTGTATGATGACAAAACTAATTGCTCGATTGTTTTTCATTACAATACACATTTGAATAAACGAAGTAATAACAGATTTATACCATTTAGGCATGAGAAGTTATAAAATCATGTAAGTACCTACTTAACTACAACTATAGACTTCCAAAGTAACTAAATTTCACACGCCACGACTTCCCGTACAGGATATGGGTCATAAGAGCCTTTCTTGGCCTATGCCTTTTTCCAAAGTGCAAAAGTCTTCCTCTGTCTCTTGCTGATCGACCACGGCTCTCTTAACTCGCGCTCTTAAAAGTGGTGGAAGCTAGAAGTATTGGTACTCACAGTATCTTCATCGGACGAATACATATTTTCGGGTTGTCTTAAATGTTAAGTTATTATTATTATTTATTATTAAAGGAAACAATACAAGCTTACAGTGGCTACCAAATCGCTTGCATGTTATACTAATTTTAACAATGATCTTACTAACTAGACAAAATTACAATGTAAATTTCATTCGATTCCATACAATTCCATACCATTTACCAATACATTTAGATACTATAACTAAATAGTTTACAACTAAATAGTTACACAATGTCCAAAGATATTTAACTTATCTACTATTTCTAAGCTGTGGAAAGCTGCCATCTTGTGTTGCCATGGGTGATTGGAAGAGTAAGGGATAACTGTATCTGTACATGTTGGTTTCCTATAGATACTAAACTCATGAACCCCACTCCTCCTAGTAATTGATAGGTCTAAAAAGTTAAGGGTATACTTACTCTGATTCCACCTCTAACGAGAAATCAATTCTAGGGTGTACTGACATTAAGTTGTCGCTTTGTACCTGTCCAGCAGATGATAATGTCATCCACGTATCTAAAATAATATAAAATATTAATGTTCCCAACTATGTGGTTTGTCTCGAACGCATCCATAAATATATCGACTATTAAAGGACTCAGTGGCGACCCCATCGACAAACCATCTTTTTGCAGGAAATAATTATTATTAAACTGAAAATAATTTTGCGTCACACATAATCTTGTGAGGTTTATAATTTCTTCTATTTTATTACAATTAATCCTTTTAATAGTTAATTTATTTTTTTAAATATCCAAGACTTCATTGAAGGGTACGTTCGTGAACAAACTTTTTACATCCAAAGACACAAGTTGAGCGTTGGACGGTAGCTTTATATTTTTAAATTTTTGGTGAGGTCAGTACTATTTTTTAATGAAAATTTTGGATTAAATTCTATTGTTTCTTTAATAAGTGTACTTTTCATTGTAAAACTACATTTTAACACCTTATTAATAATTTTGTATTTTCTACTGTATGGGTTTCACTTCACATTAGCTTCTTAATTTTATGATTCTCATCTTATATATATTTCTTATTCTTAATACCTTATTGTTAATTGCTAATTTTTATAATGTGTTTTACAATATTAATTATAATATTGGTGCATATTGTCTATCTGCCGCCATTTCTTTTATGTGCAATTGTGTAATTCTTCTCTATACTCTTTAATCATAGTGGGTAAGTTTTCTATGTTAAGGATAACATTATTCCGAATTTCAAAATTAAGTCTGTCAACAGTGTGGACCGGGCACTCAAGTATCAGATGTATGACAGTTTCCAGTTCGTCCGGGTCGCAGACGCACGATGGGCTCGCCTTACACCCAAAACGGTGCAGGTATTCTGCGAACCCACCGTGCCCCGTAAGCAGTTTTGTCGTTGTGCCAGCGACCGGCAACTTGCGGACGACACTGTACGCCTCCACTGCACAAGGGAGGAAAAGCTTGGTGACGGCATTATAGTGCACTATAGGGTTGCAGCAGGATAAGTATTGTGATCTAGTAAATATCGATTTTGAGTTAGGTACCCATAATAAAAAAACTGCGACTTCTGAGAGCTTCAGTCTGCCTGTTAATCGATGATGTGCAGTATTAAAATCGCTTAGTAAAATATATTTTCATTGTAAAAAAAAAACATTTTTAATCGATTATTTTCAGAATCAATTATTTTTTCACATCCCTCAATTCTATAATAACCACGAAAGGTATAGCTAGCCCATACTATATAATATAGTATAGCGAACGACACGATGTCATGCATGACTATCATAGCTCGTGAGTGGCGCTCGCCTCGGTGGCGGTCTTTGGAACACGGGTCAAAGGCATTCGTGGTCAACGCGAACTAGCTGTGTAGACAACACTAGCGTTGATTCAGTAGGGACAAACAAAAAACCGGTCAAGTGCGAGTCGCACTCGCGCAAAAAGCATTCCGTACCAAAATACCTTCTATATTTATCATATTCTGACTTTTAGTATAGAAGCACCAGATCATCCATCATTTGTGAAAGTTTCAACTTTCTAACTATTTCGGCTCATAAGACCTACATGCTTGTTTTAATCTCGCAACCTGAATAAGCACCCTCTGGAGATATTGGTCCGAAATTCTGTACGCGCTTAGATTTGACTAAAGATACTTTAAATTATAATCACACGAATATAAGTACATACAGGCTGGCTATTTTCTGGCCCAAAGAATAAGTATCGCCATCCAACGTGGAAACACAGCCAGCATTCTGGGAACCTTCCCAGTCGGCAATGACGCGGAGGATTTTTTAAACGATATTTTGTAATGTAAATATTTTTAGTCTATAATTATGTTTATTTTGCATATTGTAATTCTTATTGGAAATAAATTCTATACTTATAGTACAGACATAGGCAGATATAATATTTAGGTTAGTATTTAGGTACACAATTTTATAATAATAATAACGTACCTAACGTATAGCAAGCCCATACTATATAATATAGTATAGCGTATTCTGAACAACGCCGATGGACGATTTGCAAAGGTCTTTAAGAGTACATTTTTACTGTTTTTATACGGTGTGCAGGTAGCCATGTCAGACTATTGAAATCGAATATGTACCTACCTAGGTAGAGTGGGTACTGATTTTGGGATTTTTGGCAGTCGGCTTCGGCTTATGCTTTCTTTATACTTTACCTATAGGTACTCTTTGGTGCTTACCTATATTCTCTTTGGTCGGCTTGGATGTTTTTAACTTTTTTTGCCATTTGGGGACAGGAAAACTAAGATGGCTATTTGCAAAAGTATAAAATCGCTACCAGTGACAAATGTACCAGAAAAGACTATTAACGAATTATGTCATTTCACCGGTATGTATAATTTATTGGAGTTTTAATATCTACCATAATCTACTGTTTCATGAAGTAGGTATCCATTTACGCAAGGTCAACAATTTATTCATTGTAGTTAGAATAGCAAGCAAATAAAGTGTTTTTGGTGCGCTTAAAACGTTGTTGTCGTTACTTACATCAAATTGTCTTTTAAGTACCTACTTACCTTAGAGAGAAAATGTCTTATCTTAGACTGGATCCGAACTGGCATTTCCTTTCAAGGGGAATGTTCTGACCAACTCCAATGAGTATATTATAATCACTACGTATAGGTACAGAGCAGTCCTCTTATATTTTGTAAAGTTTTTTTTCTTTCGGCCAAAGCCGTAGCCGGCCGTACGTCCTTTACCGAGCACCTCTAGTTAGCACTCTGAAGAATTTCCAGTGGAGATATCGCACGGTGTTTTGTAAAGTAGGAACTGGAAAAGTTTGTAATAAGTACTAGTTTTTTATTTATTTATGAATTGTAAGTCACAAAAACTGAAATGTCATTGGCAGGACTCTAACCCACAGCATTCCCTAACAAGGGGAATGCTTTGACCACTAAATTACGATGACCAATATGGACTCCAATCTTTGTTTCATATACCTATTATTGCCCCGACCGTGTGAATAGTTAATTGCATTAATTACCTTAATAGTTTGTAAAGTAATTAATACAATTATCCCTTCACATGTCCAGGCACCTTTATAAGGTGTTTACACGCAAAACCATTTAACTCTCAACATATTTTCCTAGGAAAACAGAAGGAAATCAGCCTTTACAAGGTCGGTCAACAGCAAGGTTACAAAAAAATAAAATAAGGGTTAATCACACTATTATTGAATACTTACCTACTTTGTTTGTTATTTGTTTCAGTTGCAACTTGGATTTTTGAACATCCCTGACACAAATAGTTTCACCATCTTCAATATAATAACATTAAAGCCGGGAGCAACACAAACACAGAAGAATATGTGGTGCACTTGGACAATTTGAATATTCACACAAAAGCTTGTGTCTAGACCACTATACATAATACTTCTGTATGTGTGATGGAACTATTTCTTTTCCATTCTTCTATGCCATTAAATGGCATAAAAGTGAATTGGTATCTACATCTCAACATGGTCTGTTACAAAGGGAAAACATCAACCATGTAGGTCAACTGTAGTTTAATAGATGGCAACAGCGACAATTAAGATTCAATAACTTTGAGATACATGTTGAGTGTCTTTGTGGTCTTGTTGTTGCCAAATGGTTGTGTCCTCTGGGTTTTGTCCCACTTGTTAAATATATATAAAAATTTAATAACTATATCTAATTACCTACAAAGGTAATTAATTTAATTTATTGGTTTAAAAGTCACAAAACTAATGTTTTTGGTCTTGTCGTTCAGGTTCTGCCCTGCTTGTTATTAAATAATTTTAAATAAGTAAATTAATCATTATTTTATTTAATTAAATAGTAATAAGTAATAAATATCATAATTTATTTTAATACAGTAAATAATTAACTAAATATAATGTGATGGGGTCTGCTTTCCAGTCTTTAACAGTGAAGCAGCTGAACCTCAATAATTGCCATGAAGCCACTGTTGAAGTGTTGTTTGGGGTATTGTTGTTTCCAATATGGTTGAAAACCTCCAGGATTTGTCCCGCTTGTTGTATTATAAAATATTAATAAATAATTCAAATAAATGAACAACTTAAGAAATAAATAAGTAAATAAATGAAACAAATTGCAATTGGAAGTATTCCTTTTGCCGCTGACTGTTACATCCAATATGGTCTGTAATATAGTGAAAACATGGATTATGTGGTTCAACCGTCATTAAATAAAATAAATACCTACAGGTAATTAATTTAATTTATTGCTTTAAAAGTCACTAAACTAATGTTTTTGGTCTTGTCGTTCGGGTTCTGTCCTGCTTATAAATAAAAAATATTAATTTAGTAATTAATAACTATTTTAATTAAATATTAATAAGGGGGGGGACGGGCTCGTGGTCTAGTGGTAACCGACAATGTTAACACATTGCAAAGGTTAAGCAACATCGAGTCAGGCCGGTTTTAGGATGGGTGACCATTTCTTAAGACACTGAGACCCCTCTGTGCCTCGGAGAGCACGTTAAGCCGTCGGTCCCGGTTGTCATACAAACATCTATGGCAGTCGTTAGGGGTAGTTGGAGCCCTAAATCAAAAATCCGACCGGTCTAACTACAGAACTTCGATGTCGCCCATGGGTTGTGGAGGTCAGTTGGCAGTCGCTTCACGGAAAATATCGATGTTCAGCCGAATCGCAGTTAGACTGGAAAGCCGACCCCAACTGAGTTGGGAAAAGGCTCGGTGAATGATGATTAATAAGTAATAAATTTTATAATTAAATTTTAAAACAGTAAATAATATATATTAATTAACTAAATATAATATGGTGGTCTGCTTTCCAGTCTTAACTGTGAAGAGTGGTATTGTTGTTGTACATGGTCGTGTCGTCCGGGTTCAGTCCCGCTTGTTGTATTATAAAATTTTAATAAATAATTCAAATAACTAAACAACTCGAAGAAATTATTAAATAAAAATCAAAACAAATCGCTAAGTATTGAAAGTATTCCTTTTCCGCTGACCTTTACATCCCAATATGGTGTGTAATAAATAATAGTGAATACATGGCTCATGTGGTTCAACTGTCATTAAATATATGGCAGCAGTGGCAATAATTAATTGCGCTAGTTGTATGACTCTTTGTGATGATTTATCTTTTTTAAATTCATGTTGAGTGTCATTCAAATCAAATCAAATCATTTATTTGCGAATATGGGTCAGGTTTAGATAACATGAACATGATAGATGTGCACAGCCACATTCCACCTTACGGTATGCAAATATAATAATAATATGTAATTAGTGATTCTAAACAATATAATTAAAAAAACATGTCAAATTTGATATATTTGAATAATATACATATGAAACGTATAATAAAATTAAAAAATGGTGTCTAAATTTAAACTATTTAAATGAGAAATTAAATGACAATTTTAGTTAAAATCATGTCAAAATTTAAAACTACCGTCGAACGAGGTGACTATGTGCCACTTTTGAAGGTTTTTTGATCCTATAAAAAAATATATGAACCGTAAGCCATAACAATAAATTTGCCCTAACTCTTTCCCCATTTAGTTATAAGATTATTATGATAAAAACCACTGATCTATTATAAATATGGAGAAAATGAACAATATTAATGGCACATTCTCGCCTACCTTCATGGGGTGAAAATGTGCCAGTATACTATCCCTTGAATTTCTCTAAAACTATAACGAATTGCACAATGTCACCTACATGTATTTAAAAAATAGATCAATACGGTTCGTGGGAGAAAGAAAAAAATAGTGTTGTCAGGTGAAAAAATTTTTTTTCAAATGAAACAAAATTTGGTAGAAATTTTGTTACTTTGGCGTATTAGCTATTGTTTTTCAATTAAATTAATGTATGAAATTTTGTTTACTTGCTTATAATAATAGAAATACGTAAGTGAAATTAAATATTTAGTAGGTACAAGAAAATTAGGTTTATTAAGACGAACTAAAGAGAAAAACTTTTTAACAAAACGTAACCTCAGAAAAACAAAATGAAAAAAATATATAATAATTATGTAATACCCGTCGGTCGAATTACAATTCAATCATCTTCAACATCACTTATTAAAATTTAAAAGACCCCTCTTGGAAATTAGTTTTGGTTCCTCGAGGACTTGTTTTATTTTGGTGTGATGATACCAAATGATATCTGATGGTTTGGGCCATTTCCATGTATCATACCCCGATTTTGCCATGGCCAGCGCCGAGTCATTTAATATTCTAATTATTTTTCCAGGATAACACTTATTTTCATATTCCACTTCCACATAACTCCCTTCCTTCAATTTTGTCAGATCTATTTTATTTTCGTCGATTTCCATCTCTGTATTTGTGTTGTTCTTATCATTTTCTCTATCTGAATCGTCTTAATTCTAAACAAGTCACACTGCCGTCGCTTTCCTGAAGGGACATGTATGAATTACAGCTATTGTCTGAATCTTGAAAACAACCTGAAATACAACTATTTTGCCTTCTTGCGCGATTTGGGCATAGTTGACTTTTTTATGACGGTATTACTACCACATGCAGTTGGAGAGGCTTCACGGGTACTAAAGGCGATAAATGGAGATTCATGAGAGTATGGTTGCACTGGGGTTGAACAGTCTGAGAGCGGGTCTTGAGCAGATGTTGTAGTATCTTTAATGATGGCATTACTACTGCATGGAGTTGGAGAGGATGCACGGGTATTAAATGTGGGAAATGGAGATTCATGTGAGTATGGTTGCACTGGAGTTGAAGAGTCTGAGAGCGGGTCATGAAAAGGGGGATCTGAAGTAGCATCAAACTCGGAATCTGATTCTTCATGAAAAAGAGGAGTTGATAGCGCTGGCTGAATTTCCATATTATGTTGTAAATCTGCAGTAGTTATGCTTTGTCCTGCCGGAACATTGACTCGCTTCCTTCTGCGGCATTGTCTGGTTTCGGTGACTTGCAGTCTTGTAGATCTCAAATTCTCCAAGAAACTCTCTCCTAACAATTCCTGGACTGGCACATTTTCTTCCAATTGTCGATTTGGTAATCTTTGCAATACTTCATGCCTATTATGCGGACACCAACCACACTTTTTAAAGCCAGATTTAAGGTTTTGGGAAGAATTTGTTTCCATCTTCTGAAACATCACCTTTAAAAGCCCTGGGAATTGGTCCTTTGGCACAGAAGAACTCCTACTACCGCGGACGTTGTTTTTCCAATCGTTTAGAGTGCTTCTCCAAGCAATCTTCATGGGGCGAAAGTAGGCAACATCCAAGGGTTGCAGCAAGTGCGTTGCATTCGGAGGAAGGCAAATAAATGCAATATTATTGGCTTCGCATTCAGCCATGACTTCCAAATTAATATGAGAGCTGAGATTGTCACCCACAAGTACTTTTTTGCCGCTCTGTTTCTTTAAAATTGGTAGCATGGTAAAATGGAACCAATCTTCGAAGCAACGAGCATCGAACCAGCCGGATTTGGTTCGGTTGTAACGAGCTCCTTCTGGCCCGTTCTCAGTCCAAGTCTCCCACATATTTTCCGCTTTATAAACTGTATAGACAGGTGCCAGTTCTCCTGATGCACTGCCACATATCATTATAGACGTCGATGCTTTGGAAGAGTTCCGTATAATTTCCGGATATTTGGTCCCACGCCTTACCAAAACCTTAACTGAGCCAGGGTCGTCAACTAGGCAGGTTTCGTCGTAATTCCAGATATTTGTATCTGGCACGCCTTCAGTCTCCTTTTCGAAATTGTCGAAAAAATTGTTGATTATTGTTTCGTTTATCTCTGCTCGGCCGTGAGTAATATTTCTGGCCACTCTATGAGACAGAACAGAATTATGGCGTTTCAAAAAGGAGTGCGCCCATTCTCTTCCCGGATAATTATTAACAAACGCTTTTCTTCCCTGCTTATCTAAATACGTTTTTGCAATCACACGTAATTCCGTTGGTGTGATTGGGAATCCGAACGAAGACAAAGCAATGATGTGGGAAATGAACCCTTGTTCTTCTGTATCACTAAATACAGGTTGTCCCCCAGGTTTTAAAGGCGCTTTACCTTTCAGTTTAGACGATAACGTATTGCGATGAATACCATACTTTTCGGCTGCGCCACGAACTGAAATACGCCCCGATTTAATCTCTGCTAATATAGTTTGAAGAGTTTCCTCTGTATAAATTTTTGTACGCCCTGGTTCCTGGCTTTCTTTTGAAATCCCGTGGCATTATTTTAAGTAGCGCTAAAATAAAAAAATACCATAAAAATAACCAATAGAAGAAATACATAGAAGAAAATGTGACAACACTTTCAGTATGGTTAGTGGCACTTTTTCACCTGCGTACTTTAGTTTTTTTTTTGTTTACAATTTTGTGCCACCATAACAAGACTTTTTGTTTTAATATATAGAGCATTTAGTCGACACTTAATTGTACTATTACTAAAACTTACCTTGATAACACTACCTGTGATAGTTTTTATTCCACAACCAAAAGTTAACCACTTACAACTAAACTCGACTATTCAGATCAAAACTTTTATCAAAGTACTTTATGTTTTGTGTTACCACTTAATAATAACAAATTGTCCTAAAATATAGTTAAAAGCATAGAGTATATAATTAGGCTTATAGCTTCTACATCAGAATAATACAAACTATTATTGTAAAGTTTCATTAAAATCCATTCTGTAGTTTTTACGTGAGAGAGTAACAAACATCCTCATATACATCCTTACATACTCACAAACTTTCACGCTTATAATATTAGTAGGATATACTGACAAAACAAGTAGTAGATACACTTAACCCTATATTTTTTAGAAATTTTGACATAAATGTATATAAGACATGTTATTAGGTAGTTATTGAAGGGGTAAAAATAAAAAATAAAAAATTATATAAGTAAATAAAGATTTATTAACCGTATCATATTAGATACATTGCCGGACTTCTAAAAATCAACAATATAAATACTATGTATATAATTTGCTACACTGCTAGTTGCTGAGTGATGCTTATTTAAAAGTTAAAGAAACAATTTTTTAACAAAACAATAACTAACATAAATAAATACAGTATTAACTTCAAAATTATTGCTGAGATCAATCACATCAGTCTAAAATTAGTTCTTATCTCAGGTATATTACTCGTTTTCCACTGGAAATACGTTCTGCTTGTAACCAGAGACGCCCGGCAACGGACGTTAGAGCGGCCGCGGCCTAAGGTCGCGGAATAAAAAAAAAAGGTATATTATTTGTTCTAATATTTAAAAAGTATTATTTTTAGTGTGGAATTCCATGAAACAATTACGTTCTGGCAATAAACACAACCTCAATTACATTTTTGACAAATAATTTAGTCAAGCATTTGTGCAATACATACACCTTCCTCTACTCGGTATTACAGTAGGATAATGAGCTACTTGGTCATATCGAACAGCATCTGGGGGCCTTTCAGCTGCTGACTTCTGTATAGTCTGTATATTTACTCTGTGCTGTCTGTAGCTCCTTTTTTTCATATCACTTCTTTGAAACATACATAGGCTTTCAAAAATTTCCAGCCTGAAGGTTTTTAGTGATTTTTGTTTTTTATTATCCATCCCAGCTTTTTTATCACGCCTGTACAGAAGCCAGGAATTGTTTATGCAGATATCCAGCATTTGAGAAAATATTGGCAAATACCTACGATGACCTCGGAATGGTGTAAGTACGATAAAGAGAGATCAACATGTCGGCGAGATCGACACCCCTCATATTACTATTATACTCTTTTATAATGTTCGGACAAGGGACTGGCATTTTTCTACCTTGGTCTTTTTTGTAGCCGACCATAGTCTGGATAGGATCCGCCTCTATATAATTGCTTGCAGCACAGACACATTTGTTGTTGAACCATTTGATGACACCAATCTTGTTTTTATTGCATGCAACTTGAGCATGAGAGCCTCTACCCCTTTTTTTAATGCGGGCCCATTTAAGTTGTAATCTTTTTGGTGGTATTACTCTGCGCTGCACGGTGACAAGTCTAGGCCTCTTTGAACGAGTAGCTGTTGACGCAGAAGGCACACACAGTGGTGATGGTGGCGATGACGGATAACCTCGCCTCAAGCTCCTAACCCGTATTGAAGGTACTTGCAAGGGAACATCCAGTATAGTCGGCGACAAGAGTGATGATACAGCCCCCAAAGGACTATTGCGATTAGTATTGAGTGATAAAATTGATGGCGAACAAGGGTTGATTGATGTTGACGCCTGTTCATTGCTACCATAAATGTTGACGCAACCACGTGATTTACCTCGATGTCGTCATCTGATAGAAGATTAAGGTTTTCTAATGAAGATGGCAAGGATGGAGCTGGTGAACTGTCAGAGTACGTAGGGCGGGTGTATTGTAACTCGTCCTCAGACGATTCACTTCCATCCACATCTGATACAGCTCCCCTCTTGGGGACAAGGGCTACAAGATGCCGAGCTCTTCTCTTTTGTTGCAAAGGGAGAAGAGGTATCTGCGAAGGAAAAGTCATTTTGGCCACATCAGACTATATTATTGTCGTTTAGTTCACCAAGTTAGCCTAGGAATTAATTGCGAGTAGTAGCTATATAAATCAGGTGATGTAACATATTAGATACATAACAAAAAATATCTAAATTATTGGTCATTTGGCACTGTAACATATTTGATACACTTGAAAAACATCAACGATTACATGTTCTTATTATTCATTTAGGTACAATAAAATAACGGTTATGTATATTATATATAATAAGCTACTCGAATTAGGTTACTTTTGAAAACAATTAGAACAAAATATAATAAATATTGATTATTTTTACCTTGCGATGCGTAGACGCTTTCACTCGGTCCGCCATCTTGCGATCTACTGCTGTTTTCGTGTTGCAAATACAAAATATTGTATTTTTGGTAGAAATATAAAAGTATTTTCTTAACACGTTACATAATAAAAGTATGAAAAAATCCTTTTAATTACAGTCGAAATTTTTTCTAAGATGAACGTCTCAAATTGTACACAGTACCAAGTATAGGGTTAATAAATAATGTACAAATATATTTAAATCAGTGTCAAAACTGTTATTGTCGTTATATATAGGGTGGCCACATGCACGATGGTGGCGCCGCTATTAATTTCACGACTTTTTTGCCAAGCTGTATATGAAACAGCAGTATAATATGTCAAATTAAATTTGGATCTATATGAGTATCGTGCCAGGGCTTACGTGAAAAGTTTACGTGAAAGAGTAACAAACAGCCTTAAAAAAGTCCAACAACTGGTCTAGCTGCAATGCTTTAATATCGCCTAATATCGCCATGGGTTGTGGAGGTCAGATGTCAGCGGTCAGATGTCAACGAAAAGTGTCAAAATTCAGCCAAATTCGCAGTTAGACTGGTAAAGCGGACCCCAGACTACGAGGTGAGAGCTTCGGATGCGACTGGGATTGAAACTAATCCTAGCGTGAATTCCTAAAAGAAAAAGAATAAAACTATTAAACTGAGTGCAATGTGAAGCAATTTAATTGGACAATTGAATTTATTCTAATCGGAATCTAAAAGATTCATCTAAATATTCCACGCCAGAAAGGTAATCATCTGAGCCTTGGGGTGGGTCTTCTCCAATAGTGTGCTGGCTATCCTCACTTGTTTCACTACTGATGCTATCATCTTGGAGGTTGATGACGATTTTTTCAATATCGTCATACAGTTTGTCCCCTTTCATAATATTCTTTCTCTATTTTAATGACGTGTTGGCATGAATTTCTCCAGTCATCAGCAGAGATGCTCTGAAATGCTTGTTCAGCCACTGCCTTTTAAAATAAAAACAATTCACATTTAATTATTTAGGTATAAGATTTTAAACTATGTTTTTATAACTATACCGACCTTGATGTCAACTTATCCGACATTATGTGATGCAATTTTATGTTTTGCAATACCCCAGATCAGTTCAATACGGTTTAAGTCACAATGGTAAGGTGGAAGCCTTACCACTGAGTGACCGTGTGCATTTAAAATTTCATCTATTCCATAGACGGGCTCCGGTTTGTGTTGTTTTACAAGCATTCGTAAGTTTGGCTTTCTCGTAGTTTCAGAAAATGGTATATTATTCTCTGACAACCACAACTTAATGTCACTGACATTTGATGCGGAAGTGGGTGCCTTATTGAGAACCACTGAATGGTAGGGAGCGTTATCCATTACTATAATGGCAGGTTTGGATAAATTTGGAATTAATTTTTCAGTGATCCATTTTCTGAAATTATTCTTATTTATTGCTGAGTGGTAATGTTCGTTTTTATTTTTTCCACTAAATATTAACAAGGCATTTGGTACAAATCCATTTCACTCCCGGCATGTATAAATTATATACCTGAAAAACCATTGAATATAAATAAAAGAAATGGTATAGAGAATACTACAGGTAAATTAGCTTGGAGAAATTTTTGCGTTTGTAGTAGTGTATGGTCAGCAAATAAAAAAAAAAACAACATTTTATTTTTAGTTTTTATTTTTTTAAAGGTAATATACGTTTGTGGCTGGAGCACACCAAATGCGTACACGTCTACGCATACGCACTACGTACTAATACGGACGTGAAAATGTATATCCACTGCATTGTAATCTATGGAACTGTATGAGGCAGACAAGCCAGTTCCAAACATTACAAGCAGTGGATGCCGGTTTTCACTTCAGTGAAGACGTGTATGAATTAGGTGTTCTCCGGCCATAAATGTTTTATTCTAATAATTCATCAACCCCAGGCATATCACAATCATCCCCATCCTCGCTTTCATCAGATGAATTATTTAAATTAATTATGATTCGTTCTGATTTTGTGTCTAAAGCTGCGTCTCTACCCTGATATTTGTTTTCCTCCTCAATAGCATGCAGACAAACTTTTCTCCATTCCTCTACAGCTATATTCTTTTTGCGACATATGTTTTCACTATCCCCCAAATATTTTCTATAGGATTAAACTCCGGATGGTATGGTGGTAAACGCAGCACAGTATGACCGTGCTGTCGTAATATTTCGTCTATCTTGTACTCTACAAATCTCGCCTTGTTTTGCAGAATCAGTTCATATAATTGAGGCTTAAGCAACGTGGATGAATGCTCAATGTTTCGAAATGTGGAAGTCATGAATTGTTCTTCTGATAACTTGCTGATCAAAGTTATCGATTACTATTGTAGGTTTACGATTCGGTTTCTTTTTAGGAGATTTAAATGTTACTTCCTGATCTGAAGGACGACATTTGCTTTCTGATACTACCTTTCTGACGGATGCTATTGAAATTCCTGTTGATTTAGCAACTAATTGAGTGGGGGTCATAATACTGCTCGGGTTGTTATTACACTCATTTTCGAAATATTTGTACAAACAGTACAAAAACTTCTTTAGTTTGAGAAGTCAAAGGCTTGCCTCGACCATGTTTTAACACTGGAGCCATTTTGAATTAACAATATAAAGTTACAACACTTACACACAAATTAAACACTTCAACAAATATTATAACAATAATAACAAACAATAACAACAATCAACAAATACAAAATTTAAAAATTAAACTCAGTGCCGGATTAAGCCAGCGCGGGGCCTGTAGCAAATTCTGTCAAGAGGCCCTTCGTTGGCTATAGTTTCTCAAGTTAAAGGGTATTAAATAAAACAAAACTATTACAAATAAACTTTTCTGCATTTAATATGGGCAAATTTAGAGATAACACTTTCACTATCGACTTCTTTAAGCAAATTATACTCTATATTCATCAAAGTAAGGTGATTAAGACGTTCTTGGCCCATCGTGTTTCTTAACTCGTTTTTAATACGTTTTAACGTTGAAAAAGAACGTTCGCCACTGCAGTTAGTGATCATGAGAGACAAGTAAATGCGCAAGGCAATTTCTACGTTTGGGAAACACGATTCTAAGGAATTATTTAATAAAAGTAATTGCAGTTCCAGATACTCTTGTTTCTTGCTATCAATAACAGTAGCCACATCTGTTTTCAGCAGTTCAGCGAACTGCACTAATTCGTCGCCTAGGCTACTTTCCAAATCATCTTCGTAAGCACTGACCATACGTGAGGCGTTTTCCAAAATCTCTTCTGTTGTAAGGGATTTTAGCTGTCGAAATATTCCAAAAACACCAGTAATTTCATGATATGCTTCCATACGTTTAGTTAAAGCAGACAGTACGTTATCAATAATGACAATAAACACCTGAATTTCAAAACGTTGTCCAGGTGTTTGATTTTCAACAAAGTTGTCGAGTGTAGTAGAGCCGGTGAAATGGTCGTACTTTGTATTCCGCTTGCTTCGTCTTGAAGTCTGTTGCTGATACTCTTCACAGTCGGTCAGATCTTTGGCTTTTGCCTCAACATCTGAAAATGTAGATCGCATTGCTTGTACGTAGGCATATACTGTTTCATAAAGGGCGTATCCTGTGTTAAGGTCTTGATCAGACGACTGCAGCGAAGCACTAGTCGCTTGCAAGCGTTCTAGGATTCGGTTCCACATAATTGTCATTATTCCCGTTTCTAACTTATTCATCGTTGAAACTAGTCCGTAAGCTTTATTACGGCACTCTGCTTTTTGATCTACATTATTGAAAATGTCTTCCAAAACTTGCTTAATAGTGATAAAACCACATAAAAGCGCCTTCGTAGCATCAGCTCTGGCTGACCACCTAGTGTCCGATAACCTTTTCAAAATCGAAATTTTTGAAGTAGAATCTTTCAATGCGTTCGTGAGACGACTCCATCGGTAGGTAGAAGCAGAAAAAAACGTGTAGAGGTTTTCAACGAAATCGAAGAAAAGTAATGCTTCTGTACAGCAGTCTGCAGCGCACTTAGCAACCAAATTTAAGGAATGTGCAAGACAGGGAATATATTCTACGTATTTATTTATTTCCTTAATTCGTGCTTGTAAGCCGCAGTATTTCCCACTCATGTTGCTGGCATTATCGTAGCTTTGCCCACGACAATCTTTGATATCAATGTCACTCTCACTTAAGAAATCTAATAAACTTTGAGCGAGTTGTTCAGCAGTATGACCTTCCATGTCTAAGAACTTAACGAATCTTTCCACTGGTCCAGATGGTAGAACATAGCGCACTATCAGAGTCAGTTGGTCTACATGCGATATATCTGGAGTAGAATCCAATGAAACTGAGTAGTATTTGCATCTCTTAATTTCGCAAATTATTTGATCCAGTATGCTTGATGCAATTAGATGAATAAATTCCTCACAAGTTGTTTTTGATAAATATGACGTATGTCCTTTTCCTTTATTAGCATAACTTTGAATATGTTGAGCCATAAAAGCGTCAAATTGGGCTATTAATTCTAATAAGCCTAAATAATTGCCATTGTGGGGGGAACCAACAATTTCGTCACTACCCCGAAACGCAAGACCTCGTTCTGCTAAAAACTTTATTACTGCAATGATTCGTTTTAAGAGTAGCCTCCAATAATTTTGCTCAGTCTCAATTTGGCTCACAAGTTGAGAATCAACACGCGTATTCTTGTTTTTGAGATTTACCAGCGAAATTATGGCTTGTCTATGTGGAGTGCTTTCTTCATGTCTTGTCAACAAATTGTGCGCATTCTTCCAGTCATCTAATCCATCTTTCGTAAACCGTGGTGACGAAGTATCTGAATTCGTAACTTTGCAAACAAAACAGAAAAGTCGTCCTTTGGTTTCCGAATAACACAACCAGTCTCTGACATGAGTTTTATTCGTTAGTTTATGTTTATAGCTGAAAAAGGACTTTTGGCAGAATCGTGGATTATTTTCTTTTTCGTAAATTTTCTTTGAAGACAAAAAATCGCTATCCATATGTTGCAGTTCGCTGCTTCCTTTTGCAATCCAATAATCTCTATCGAAGTTGCTCGGCCATTCACCAATATCGTTGGAGTATATTTTACTTTCGTTTTGTTTTAGACTTGAAACTGTAGTGAAATCATGCAATAATATACCATCGACTGCTTTTTGGCTTGAACATGACGGCTCTGGATCAAGAGTACTGGCTGTGCTTTTAACTTCTCTTTGGCTAGAGCATGATATAACTAAATTAGAAGGAATTGCTGTCTCTTCAGCTACAGCATCACTTGTAGAAAATGTAGTTTCATTAGAAACAGTAGTAGTACCACTATTATATGTACAATGAGATGCAACTTCTGTATGTTTTGCTTTATTTTCAGTAGATTCAGCAACATCACTCTGAACATTAAAAAAGTCGAACAGCTTACGTGTTTTTGATAAAACAGCTTCGTTCTTTTTTTCCTTTTCGTCTTTTGCTTTACGCTTAGCACTTCCAGAAGCATAGTGTCGACCGGTATCTCTAGATCTGCTGCTCATGTTACCTATGGTTAGACAAATATTTTTTTAATTAATTGTTTATCTCGCCGATATTCGGACCGGGGCCTCAGACGCCGCAGGCAGGCTCACTACCAACCATGCCATTCGTTTTATGTGAAGCAAATGGAGTCTATGTGAAAGGCTCGACTGTACATTTATTTATTCAACGTTATAAATAAAAAAAAATAACTTGACAAATGCTATTTATATGTATTAAATAACTTACAAAAGTTTTATAAAAGGAATCAAATTTAATACGACATTAAAATAATCAAAAATGTTGCATAGAATAATAATTTTTTTTAAAGGACATGAAATGTAACTTTCTTTATACAACTTAAATGAACGAAAATTAATGAGATTGAGGTATTTGTTTTTATTTATATGCGTTTATAAAGTTTGACTCCGCAAATGTTAAGAGTTACTAAAAATAATTTGAAGTGAATATGCAAAACATAACTAGTAAAATATCTTACCTTAAGTGAAATTATTCTCGTTTATGCTTTACTTCATTTACTACGTACAAAAACAAAAACTCTTCTACTGTGTTTTAAAATAGATAATCGTATGAGTTGCTTTTGCTTACAGCGCAAAGTCAGGTTAGAAAACTAAAAACAGTACTCGAAGCAATGTCAAAACAACTTTTCTCAAGAATGGCTCACATCTAAAGTCCTTTTAAAAGTTTTTTTATGTTGTGCCAAACATAAATGTACAGCATTTTCTTATTGTTTGATAGTCGATAGAATCCTATTTTATTTGATCGGGTTGTTACGACTAGCTCGTTCGATGACAATATCAGGGGATTCCCCTGTTAGTTTTGCCGTGCTACCAACTTGCGTGTAGCGCAGTGCAAGCAGTACAACACAACTTTTGGTGTAGCCAGCGCTCAATTGTAGAAACGTGGTAAAATTTTAAATTATTGTTGTAGATTTTGATACCAACGTTTCTCGTGGTAGGTACGTGTATTTTTTTTACGGTACGTGTATTATAAATTGATATTTTTTTACGGTCAGACAGGTATTAGACCGCGGGGCCCCCCGAGTCGCGGGGCCCGTAGCATTTGCTACTCTTGCTACGTGGCTAATCCGGCACTGATTAAACTACGTAATAATTATAATTTTTGAATGAAATGTGTGCTTTATGTTCTAACGATACCAAGCGACTGACGTGACTGCACGTGGCACCTGCGGACAGCGTAAA
The DNA here is from genome assembly GCA_963556515.1 of Nudaria mundana. Classification (NCBI taxonomy): domain Eukaryota; kingdom Metazoa; phylum Arthropoda; class Insecta; order Lepidoptera; family Erebidae; genus Nudaria; species Nudaria mundana. The sequence goes on from OY748309.1 coordinate 7,662,396, forward strand.
CTGGTTTATTCTGGTTTTGGGTTTACACTTTCCACTATCAAGTGACGATTTATTTATTTGTTTTGTTTCGTAATTATTATGGTTAAAACTTTTTACCTATAGCTAAACTACTATCATCTAAAGAACGACACGATATTTTATTGTTTCACGGTAGTCGCCTTGTCGTTTGCTCAAGGACGTGAAATTGATGAAATTTTTTTTTTTTTATAAAGTCAAACCTTTTTCTTTAAAATATAAACTTGTTTTTATTGAAAACAAAAATCAGAGTGTTGCTAGGGATAAGTATAAAATTAAATAGTAATGTTAGGATTTCGAAACATTTTTGTATAGGTCAGAACGATATAGTGGAAACGCGCTCTAAGATCTGAGTAAAATACACACCACTACATATGCAAAATTTTGACTAATTTCACTGTATTTGTAAAGCTTTAACAACTACTCACCTTTTTGGACACATTTTCTTTTATGCCACTAACATCTATAGATTGCCAACATTTCTTCAATTTGTAGGATGTATAGACAACTTATAAATTATCTAGATAAATTATATCTTTTTTCAAATCATCCGGTAAATTCCTGTTTTCCATGATCTTGTCTAGGTAAACCTCACGCTTTGCTGCAATATTAGGTTTTTCCATCAAAGCTTGTCTGTCAGACTGGCATTTTTTGTATTTAAAGCCCAGTCTTAGTAAAATCTTAAAAGTTCACGGCTTCCTCTAAATCCTAGTTCTTCTCTTACCACCGGTAACAGGTTTCGTAAAGTAGGCGCCTAAAAATGATAAAAAGTGAACTCCGTGAACTTGCTATAAACTGATAAAAATATTTCCTTTAAATAAAAACTACTTAAATTTTTTTTTACGGTGTAAAAGAATTGAATTTTTTGCCTGATTGCACACAAGTCAAAATTGTCCAAGTTTTTTCTGGGCCGTCCCGCTCTATGCTTTCCTGGTGTGGAAAAAATATCTTTATTTTTTTGTCCTTCCAATGCGATTCGTCTTATGGTACTGACAGATTTACCTGAAAAAAATGCGTACCTTATATAGGAATAACATAAAAGGGTGTATACTCGTAAAATCTGCATAATAAACTTTTTTGGTGAAATCATAAGAAAAACTATCAATATTGTCAGGCCTCCGTCACTCCATGTACTTGCGCGCTATAATTACCTACCGCCCGGGCGAGTGGTCTCGGGCCGTTTGCGGACCAAATTCAGTGCGGTTTTCGCAAGCAAAGCGCACGCACGTTGTTCAATTTTAATAGTTCCATTCGTTCGTACACGTACCTACGAATCCTACGATGCCGTCTGGTGCCTTATGTGCTGTAGATGGGTGCAAATCAAGTAAAAGAAGGGATAAACACCTAACATTTTTCAGAGAGAGTTATTTACTTTTAAATGTAGCAAGAAGCATACCTGTCCTGGCTTTGTTGCTGAATTACAGAACATTCCCGATTTAAATGAATCTACGAATAGATTGTTTATCCATTTTAAAGCATTCAACAAAACATCGTCTTTTTACGGAAAGTTAAAAGTGCCACCAGATGTGTTTCATAAATGTAAGAGAACTTGAGACTATGTTTATTAATAATTTTGAAAAAATATGAAACAAAGGCCGGGTAGTACTCTTTATGATATTTTAAATGACATAATTTTTGATTCTCCCTGCCCTTGTTTTCCAAAACAATATCTCATAAAACTTTTTATTAGATTCAGGATTTTTTCGACACTAAAATGTAATAACCGAGAATTTAGAAAGGGTAAGAAATTTATAAAAAATTATATAAAAATAAAACACACGTAACTTTTCAAGATTTTTTTTATTTTATCTACACACTGACGTCTATAATTATGTTTTATCTAGATAATTTATGCTTTTGATTGTCGGCACTAGGTGGATCTTATAGTAATACATCTTTGAAAAAAAAACTCACTTGTACACCATTCCACAAATATTTTATTTACTTTTAGTTTCTTTTAGTTCACTGTCATAATATTAGCGAAAAGTTTTCTAAAAGTAAAAATAAATAATAGTAGTAGAAAATGTGTTACAAAAGTGAATTATATGTATAGATTGAGTATGAGTGAACACCTCTGATGATGCCATAAGGCGAAACCGGTAAGAAAATAAAATATTTGTGGAATGGTGTACAAGTGATTTTTTTTCCAAACATGTATTTTATCTAGATGTATTTATTGCACAGCCAGCAGCAATTAATAAAAAAAATATTTATAAACTATACAATTTTAAACTGCCACATATAAGTCAGAACATATTCACAGTTCTCAATAACATAGACACAAAAAGTTATGTTAATTTAATTTTATCGAAGAGGCAGCCCTGCGCTTGCTGTGGGATCGCGCGGAGCGAAGCAATCACAACTGTACGCTCGAGCATTTATGCACATTTTAGCATGCAGTGGTTGCTGACGCGACGGAGTAGGCTATTATAGCAGTAGGTATTGGAAATCTTCTACTGAGTAAAGTATCTGTTACGTAGTAACTATTTAGTAATCTGTGATATTGTTGTAAAATCTGCATAATAACTTTTTTGTTGAAATCATAAAAAGAACTGTCAATATTGTTGTATAATCTGCATAATAAACTGTTTTTGGTGAAATCATAAAAAAAAACTATCAATATTGTTGTAAAATCTGCATAATAAACTTTTTTGGTGAAATCATAAAAAAAACTATCAATATTGTTCGAACGCACTATACAAATGCATTTTAAATAACATAACCTCAAATTCATGGACATTTTGTTAAAAAGCAAACAATCATTATTTAAGAGGTTATCTACATTTCACAAGTTGAATAACACAAATTATTTCTGATAAATTAAATAAAACCGTACTTTACCAGTCATTTCAGCAGTCCTTTTGTAAACATCGTTGAGTTCGGTTAAACACTCTCCGGCTTCGCGTTCTAACAAACATCTTAATTATATAACCCGGTTAAAATATCTGTGGACCTGGCGTCGATGACGTCACGTCGCGTCAACGCTCTGATATGGTGCGCAAAACAAGCATCACTATACTAGGATATTAATATAAACAATAAGATTTTCAACATAAAAAAATGTGTTAATTATTTAATTTAGGTAATATTATTATAATTATATTATTAAAATGATGAAAAAACAAAAAAAAGGAACGTAGGTACAAAAAGTTTATTAAAGTTTATTACACACAAAATTACAGATATATACTAAAAATCTTGTTCAGAATATATGATTGCCTCGATGCCCGTCATTGACTCATTGTCGCTATCGCTTATCTCACTGTCCGAACTCTCCTCGTCTAGGGATATGATCATTTGACGCACATTTTCTTCTTCAAGGTGGTCTTTCTCCCAATACTTCTTTTGCGGGGAACTTTATTCGAATGTACAATACATTGCCAACCGAAATAGCAAATTTATCTGTCAATAAATTTAAATAACTAATATAAAGTAAATTGTGCCATAAAGCTTATTATAGTATTAATGATTTCTTAGATGACAAGGCTGCCTGGTTGTAACACGAATTGCTCCTTTCTAAATAACTCTGTATTAGATTTAAGGTGAAATATTTTGAAAAAAGCCGAACTGAGTTTCTTGAGGGCTCTTCTCAGTCTCGTTGCATTTTGGAACCCTCGGTAGAGTCACACCAACTTTTGACGAATCTAAATAATTTGCTAAAAATTTCAAAGATAATAAACGTTATTTTATTTTATATTTTATTTTTTTATTTTATACTCCTGTTTGTAATCTGTCAACGTGATTGACTTCCTTTTTCCAGTCGGAAGGTGTAATGGAATTAATTGCATCTCTTGTTAATTTTTCTATTTCTTTTTCTGACTGGCTTACATATTTGTCTGCCACCCTTTGCTTCACTAGATTCCAGATATATTCAATAGGATTTAAGTCACAGTGATAGGGTGGCAGACGTAGTATTTCCTGATCATCCTCTTTCATTAATTCCTCGATGACGTATTTTTTTGGAGGCTTTGTCCTTAAAATTATAGGGTACAATTCTTTTTTGGTCATTTTCTCGTCAAACGGAACGTTATTGTCACGCAACCAGTTTTGCATATCAGCTTTAAGAGATGTACTCGTGGCCTTTGTTGATTGGGTTGAGTGGTAAGGTGCATTGTCTATGTCGACCATGCCGTTCGGTATTAAGTTAGGTAGTTCCTTGAGCCATTTAAAAAAATATTTCGTATCCATCTCATGATGATAGTCGCCTGTTGTCTGTTTGCATTTGTACAGCAATTCTGCGCCTGGTATGAAACCGTTTTCTCCCCCAGCATGCACAAGCACAATCCATCTTTGGCCGGGGTTATAATTTTAGGTACTATTTTGCCAACATTTTTTTACGGTGTAGTGTGAGTGTATCCATGTTTCGTCAAGGTGCGTAACCGGTTTTTTATCTGCGCCAAGTTCAGTGTTTTCTTTCATCCGGCGCAGGTAGCGAGCCCTCCACGCGGCAATATCTGGTTTTTGTATTAATATATTACGGGCATTTTTACATTTTTTGAATTTATATCCCAAATGGTCAATTAAGACTACCTCGGTGGCACAATGGTACTATGTACGGACTGCCACACTCGAGGTCTCGGGTTCGATTCCCGGGTCTGGTGGATAATGTATAATTCTCTTTAGAATTTTAGAATTTTTCTGGAACTTGTGCCCGGTAAATGGCAATAGGCTCGCCCCATAGGTCCAACGCTACCCTTAATAGCGCGATGTAGAAATTATGAATATGATATGAAGCAAAAATTCGATGTTGTCGGTAGTGGTCATCGTAGCTCAGTTGGTCAGAGCAGTCCCTCTGTTAGGGAAAGGCCGTGGGTCCCGCCACTTGTGACCCGCCGATGACATCAGTTTTTGTGATCTATTTATAATTTATTTCTTAATATTTTAAGAATAGTTTAAGCAAACTCATTGCTTTAAAAATACAAAAATAACATAATAAATACATTTCGTCCTCCAATAAATAATATTTGCTTACTCCGAACGATAATTGGTGTAATTCCTTACAAGGTTTCGCAAGTGTGCGAGTTACAGATAAACGTCCTTTTAAATGTTCAATAATAAGGCGTTTCTGCAAAACTCGCATGTTCCACGTATTTTTCCAGGAATAAGTTGCAAAGTAATAGCATTGTAAAATTCGATACTTTCTTTCGTAAGAACTTCTAATAAATCCTGGATTAAGGTGTCAACAATATCTCTTAGGGTACAGCACCTAAAGAAATGTATCTATAATCTAACACAAACGCTCTGTTAGAGACTGTAACAAATACCTTGTGTTCATGTTCCGTCTCCATAACATCAACACTAGTTATTCGTGCATCCTCCTCACTCCTCACAGTAAAGTCTCACCTAATTTCTCTCTAAAGTCAATTTGTTCTAATGGGCACAAGTTATGTAAATCTAGATGTCCATCAATAAATGGCCGGAAGAAAATATATAATACATATAATTTTGTACCTACAAAAAATATCTCTCCCGGAGTTTAGTTATATTTCGCATTGGTACATCTGCAGGTACAATCATATCTAAATCAAACATCCACTGTCAGCACATGTCCCAACGACAAAAGGGTTTTTCGAACAAACAGTGATCATGTACAACTTGCAAACTTTTTTGTGGTGGTTAATAAAACCGGTTCTAAAACTATTGTCTGATCGATATTTTTTTTATTTGTAATAATGTTTAATAGCTTATTTTTGTAACCAATGGCTAAAACTTGACAACTTTCATCCACTTGCAATATAAAGTGGCTGGCTGGCATTAAAACTAATATAATAAATACATTTCGTCCTCTAATAAATAATATTTGCTTACTCCGAACGATAATTGGTGTAATTCCTTACAAGGTTTCGCAAGTGTGCGAGTTACAGATAAACGTCCGTTTAAATGTTCAATAATTAGGCGTTCTGCAAAACTCACATACCTTCACGTATTTTTCCAGGAATTAGTTGCAAAGTAATGGCATTGTAAAATTCGATACTTTCTTTCGTAAGAACTTCTAATATATTGTATCGAAATAGTTCCGTGCTTACTAACTTCCGTGCTTAATTCTATCGCTGATTTGCAGACCATTTGCGAATTCCAAAATGTCTTCTTGAGCTTCGGCAAGGACATAACTTAGAGAGCCATACTTTTTGCGCCAGGTGATATGAGGATCGGTCTTTAGCCTTGCTATCTCACAATAGTCTTTAAATTCTCTTCCACATGCATCTTTCCAAAAACAATCTTTGGAGACAGTGTCGTTAATAGCTGAAAACAATATTCGACATTCTCGGCGACACTTCATAGTTTGCATCGCCGACAAAAAGTGTATAATTTCCATTGGTAGAGTGCTAATTCACGATGCTGTCTTGTTCACGACTTACAACTTTAGTTATTCGTGCATCCTCCTCACTCCTCACAGTAAAGTCTTTCAAGAGCTCCAATAGATTGATGGTGATACGCTGTAGACGATAATTTTTCATTATTAAGAGTTTTACAAACCTGCTGCATGATTGATGACATGAATTCGGTGCCACGATCAGTTGCTATAGTTTCTGGTATGCCAAATATTATGTGCGACCGGTTCGGGTTAGAAGTGAATCCTGGCAAATGTCAGGCCATATTGATAGGCTCCAGTCGTATGTTGGGTAGGCTGAATGTTGTAGATTTACCACATCTTTTTTACAAGTCAAAATCCATACCTGTTGCCAAGAGTGTCAAGAACTTGGGCCCACACTTTGATGCCAATCTAAGCTGGAGAGCTCAAGTCACTAGTGTAGCCCAGAAGGTGACGGGAACGTTACGAGCACTTTATCGCCTGAAAAATTTCTTACCGTCCAAAACCAAGGCAGCGCTTGTACAGACTTTAATTTTCCCAAGAATAGACTATGGTGATGTACGCTATATCGGCCTGAATGCAGATCTGCTCAACAAACTTGACCGCCTTCTCAACTATTGCATTCGATTCGTCTATTGTCTTCGCAAGTATGATCATGTCTCAGCATATCGTACAGAACTGGGCTGGTTGGCAATACGTCAACGGCACAGTCTACATGCTGTCACAACTCTTTTCTCTCTTCTTCATTCTCCCTATGCTCCCACCTACTTAACACCTCACTTTCAACTACTATGCGATACCCACAGTAAAAACCTACGTTCCTCTAACAACCGCCTCCTTCTCTGTCCTAATCACAATTCGGCCCTTGTTCATTCCTCATTTTTTGTCCAAGCCATTCTCCTTTGGAATGTACTTCCTCCCGAGGTCAGGTTATGCAATTTCTCCCTATGCTCCCACCTACTTAACACCTCACTTTCAACTACTATGCGATACCCACAGTAAAAACCTACGTTCCTCTAACAACCGCCTCCTTCTCTGTCCTAATCACAATTCGGCCTTTGTTCATTCCTCATTTTTTGTCCAAGCCATTCTCCTTTGGAATGTACTTCCTCCCGAGGTCAGGTTATGCAATACCCGTCCTACTTTCAAGAAAAAAGTCTGCCAGATTTACATCAACGCACAGGCAAACCGACTTACTTATACTTTGTAGTTTATACAAATAGAAATATATATTTTATTACTTATAGTATGTATTTATATATTAAGTATTTATTATATGTAATTTATATACCTATATGTGTATTTAGTGTTGTATTTATTTGTACCATCTCACTCTCCTAATAAGAATGAGCACCTACCTGAGCATTATTTCTGTATCACCTAAAGGTTGACTGGTAGAAAATGCCTAAAGGCATTAAGTCCGCCATTGTACGTGTTTGTGCAAAAAGTTTAAATAAATAAATAAATATTAATATGAAATGTTTTACGAATGCATCTGCAATGGACACTGTCTCTTTATTTTTAAGAGGAATAGCTTGAACGAATTTCGTTAGTTCACATTGGAAGGTCAGTATATAGCAATTGCCGTCGATATCCGTATCTAAAGGTCCTACTACATCTAAATACATTTTTTGAAAAGCTAATGACGCTGTGGTAGTAATTACCATGGGTTCCTTAATGTATCGAAAATGTTTAGATTTTTGACATATTCTACATTTTTTGACATATTCTTGGACGTCCTTTTCGATACCTGGCCAGTAGTATCGTTGTTTAATGGTATTCACCATCCTGCGAATTCCAGCATGACCACTGGAAATTAATAAAATAGGTAGGTACCTATTTTATTAATTTTATTGGCTGCAATAGACTATTAGTGCCCAGACATTTTTTTTGGGAAATATTTCACCCTACAAACAGTGAAGTAATACCAATGATTTTAAATACAATGGATTTCGGATCATCGCTCAAAAGTGTCCGAACTAAAAGAGAAACAAAACGCTAAAAGAGAAACAATCGCGCGCCAGTCTTGATTTTGACAACTGAACGACAACACGTTGCACAATGCCGTACTGTATTGTAAAAACGTGTAAAAACTACGAAAAAAAAGCAAATTGAAGACGGTGTATCATATTTTCAGTAAATAAGCTTTTGTTTTATTATTTGCAATTTATTATTTCACTTAAAATACAGTATTTCGTCGATAATAAATTAAAAGACAAAAGTAAATATTGCAATCCAGTCCAATACCGAAGTACCTATCTGTCTCTTTCGAACTCATCCCAAGCTCAGTAAAAAGAAAGAGACCATTTCATTTTCACTGAATAATGTACTAACAAAATGACCATTCAGATTTATTCGGATTACCGATAGCGATAAAACTATTTGGAACAAAGATTATAGTGGAGACGCCTTGGCTCTTTATGATTTTTTTTTCGTTATATGAACCAATATCTATTTCAGTTTTCCTCGGGATCTAGTACACTGTGCACAATGGAAAAATATTATTGCCCTAGCACGGCGAGAAGAATATTTTGATCCAAAAAATAACAATCTTGTTTGTTCGGCTCATTTTATGGACACAACAAAAAGAGGTCCGATCTTTATGAAACTTGTACAAGAATCCCTTGATTGAATGGAGGAGATAAGCCCAAAAATGTTTTTAATTTTCACAGGGTATCATTGTTTTGTCATAAATATAATTACACATGTCATTTTATTTCGTATATGTACTGTTATTTTCTTTTTATTTGGATTCTCGGTAATGTATTCCCACGGGAATCGGGGCCGAGATAACTATATCTCGCGGGCGGAGTCACGGTGATCAGCTAGTAGCCAATAATTTCGTATCCCAAAAATTAACCATAAGATAAAAATAAATTAATGATGCGCAGTTTTAGCAACTAATTCAGTCACTTGAAACACGGCTATCTTGTAGTAGACGTAGCGACATAGCGTTATGAAAATAGTAATGAAAGCGGAAGAACTTTGACACCCGCAAGAAGTTTGGCATTTATAATATTATAATTAGTTAAATTCATTAATTCCCTTTTTGTTATTCATACACTACAGTTACTTATTATGAAACTGACTCGAAAAAAAAAATCTTTGTCAGTCGTTAATTAGTTTTTCAGCTTATTTCGTCTAACATAAACAAGTAATTACAATTTATAAGATTATGGAATTTATTGTAGTCTTACATTAATTATTACGCCTACGTAGGTACATATCATGGAATCCTTAAAAGACTAACAAAATAAACCTACTCCATTGTTTCTATGTTCACGTAGTTCAAGTATAAGCTTCATAAGGTGAATTAGTCAGGCGGACAGATAGAAGCTACGTAATGCGATAAATTAGTGCAAACAAAAGTGAACACTATTCCGTTGAATCAAGGTTTAAATTTTAATATGAAATTTGTTTATATCTATGTATGCCTATGTATAATGTATAGGTCGACTCAGGACATTATTTTCTTGCGATTTGTTCTAGATCCTATGTCCGTTGTATTATAAGGTCTTTGAGTAATACGAGTAGATTTCGTTTACGCTTACAATTTCATTTATTTATAAAAAAAAACAAAAAAATCATTCATTCACCGAGCCTTTTCCCAACTAAAGTTGGGGTCGGCTTTCCAGTCTAACTGCGATTTGGCTGAACATCGATATTTTCCGTGAAGCGACTGCCATCTGACCTCCACAACCCATGGGCGACATCGTTCGACAAGTTCTGTAGCTAGACCAGTCGGATTTTTGATTTAGGGCTCCAACTACCCCTAACGACTGCCATAGATGTTTGTATGACAACCGGGACCGACGGCTTAACGTGCTCTCCGAGGCACGGAGGGGTCTCAGTGTCTTAAGAAATGGTCACTCATCCTAAGACCGGCCTGACTCGATGTTGTTTAACCTTTGCAATGTGTTAACATTGTCCGTTACCACTAGACCACGATCCCCTACAAAAACAAACAAAAAAATTATTAATAAAAATTTAAATAAATTAAATTAGCATTTAATCGACAGTTTTTGATATGTGAGAAAATACCACAATTATTCCCAATCACATAACCGCCCACAATAAGAATTTTTAATATTTTTATCTTAAAACATGTGTGAACGACTGTACTTCATTTAACGTTAGTATGTAGAAGTTTACAATTAAATTTAATGGTTTTCCAGGTCAAAAGTCAAGCGAAAATTGGACTGATATTGGGCACTATTTCAAGCACAATTTTTTAAGCCGTAAATTGTACCTATAGCTCGTTCGGTATTCGCGTAGTGAAGTGAGTATGCTGGGCATAGAACCTACGCCCAGCATACTCACTTAACGATGCCTATAACTCCGGAGTTATTAGAGCACCGTTTTTTCTTTTTGGGCACCATTTGGCACTATTTGGGCACAATTTTTTGAAGTATGAATTATGGTTGAAGCGTACACAGATTTCACAAACGGAGGTGAGTATGCTGGGCGAAACATTCGTCCAGCATACTCATCGAACTATGGCTGTAATTTCTTAAGTATAAGAGCACTATTTTTTTTCCTTTGGGCACTAATTAGTACTATTTCAGCACAATTTTTTGGCATTCATGAAATATCAGGATTCCATGGTGAGTATGCTGGACGAAGGGACACTGTTTAACGGCCTACTTGGATAAGCTACTGGGCGTAGATCTTTATTGCATAACACAGCCCCAATGGCAATGCCTGAGGCATCTGTCTGTAATACAAATTCATTACTTTCTCTAAAATCAGGATATTGTGGTACTGGAGACGATATTAAGGCATGTATTAGAAATTCAAAAGCATTTTTACATTCATTTGTCCATAGAAAGGGTTCGTTCTTACGGCTTAATTTATTTAGAGGTTTAACCATTTCAGAAAACGTATTTATGAATTTGCGATAGTAATTACAGAATGCTACGAAACGCTTAACCTCATCAGCGTTTTTAGAAACAGGGTAATTTTTTAATATCTTTGTTTTAGCTGGATCAGGCAACACGCCTACTTTTGAAACAATATGACCTAAATAGAGTATCTCTTTCTTAAGAAATTGACATTTTTGAGGGTTTAATTTAAGATTGACCTTTCTAAGCCTTTCCATAATACTTATTAGATTTTTATTATGATGAGCAAGATTTCTCCCTATCGTTATCAAATCGTCTTGATATACAAGGCACTTATCATAGGTTAATCCTGACATTGCCACTGACATCATTCGACTAAAGGAATTTGGACTCACCTTGAGCCCCATCGGTAATCTTTTCATGGCAAATTGGCCAGTATTTGTAGTAAAAGCTGTATATTTACGACTTGAAGGTTCTAAAGATACCTGGTAATAACCTTGGTGTAGGTCAAGATGACTAAAATATACGGCTCCAGAAAGAGAATCTAAAATCTCAGTTATGTTAGGTAGTGGGAATTTGTCATCACAAAATTTTGCATTGACTTTTCTGAAATCAATGACTAATCGCCACTTCTTTTCAGAACTGTCATGACTACGCTTTGGTACTAACAAAATTGGGCTTGACCACTCACTTTGAGTTTCTTCTATTATGTAATTTTCTATCATTTTGTTTATTTGCTTTTCTATTTCAGGTCTTAATGCTTGTGGTAACCTATACGGTTTTGAATAAACTGGAGTAGAATTAGATTTTATTGTAAGAGCTCGATAACCGCAGCTTAGCACTCTCAGACAATCTATTTTTAAGAATAAAAATAATCAACAATGCCTCATCTTCTTTATCCAGCATGTCTGCATACATCTCCAACACATGCAAACTACATGCGACCTTGAGGTCAAACTCCATTGTGTGAAAGGTTTTCTGAACAGGGAAAGTACAAAGTTTGCTTATTTCTGTATGCACTTGCTCAATTTTTAAAAATATTTCTAATGCCGACTCTAATTTACTGTCTTTTAATTGTTCCAATCCACTTAAAATTTCAGTACACTTGTTAAATATATCATTTGTTTCGTTTAATTTATTTTCAATTACCTTTCCTTTGTACCTACTCTTTCCTTTTTTAATTAAATATTTTCTTATAACCGATAAACTGTTAAAACAATCAACCAAATTCTTAATCATACTCTAAAAAAAAATCTAAGTTTTAAAACGCATTTATCGTAAAAGTGTAAAGTAATAGAATAAAATGACAGACAACTAAGAGTACCTACCTTGTACGGGAATATCCCATAAAAAGACTGTTTGTATGGTAAAATAAACTATATTGCAAATAATTAACAATCTGTCCTAAATCTAACTATGTATAAAATGATAGTATGCGAGAACGTGTAGTCGATGTGAAGACGAATCACGAACTGGTGTTACATTAATTTAATTCTAATGCAATTACGTACAAAATAATCAGGTCAGCAAATACTGCTGACTCTACAATTCTACATGTACGGTTTGCCCGTACATATTCCCGGGCGGGAAAAAATGGGGAGATAGTTAGTTAGTAGTATGAGGTGCTACAAGATGATGGACAATGTTGTGTTAGTAGTTAACACTAATTAAACATTAATGATTAGCGCGGGTTTCCTTGTCACAGTTGTGTGTCCGAATGTTCACTGGGAACTTTAAAACCGGATTTATACACTACGGGGCTCGACCCCGTTCCGTTTCTTTAAAAGACACTCGCGCACTTTTATTGGGCATTTCACTTACACTATAAGTTTGAAGTCTCGTTACCGGTGCAATGGACACAGCAACACACGCTGGCTCTACTGCAACGGCTGCCGCCGCACGCGGGGACTGGGGTTCCTCGCTGCTTCGCCTGGGCCGGCGCGGGCAGGCGCAACGTCCGTACGCCCACACCGCAGCAGCAAAACTACTAAAACTACCACGAACAGCACATATATAGCGGTATAGTGGTGTACATCATGGTATGAAATGCTGTCCTCTAGTAAGGGTTCGGTCTGCTTCATGCGACTTATACTACTTTCTATTTCTTGGAGCTGCGTAGTATGATTAATTAGCTCAGGTCTTTCATTCAATTCCTTAGGCAAATCAGGGAGTGAGATATTTATTATTTTATTTAGTTGGGAAACTTCTGGCCACCAAATATACGAGCTGGAGTTTAAACGACTAATACCCTCTCTGTGAGCATATATGATAGAATCTGCAAATTTGATGGTACACACGGAGTCGACGCTAATAAACCAGAGGCAAGTCTTGCCTGGCACGGTTGACAACAAAAGAAGAAGTAGGTGTTAATTTTACTTAGTTCTAACCATTTGTTCTGGCATAGCTTGGTCCGGGTGCCGACGATACCCTCGTCACGGTGCGGGGTGCAACGTACCAGGAGGCAGCACTCAAGGTCACGACGGGTGTTGCTCAAGTCGTGGGTCGGATACGGCGGCTGGGACTGGAGGTGGCCTTGCACAAGTCCGAGGTTCTGTGTTTTCACAGACCTCGGAACGGTCCACCTGAAGGTTCCAGCTTAAATGTGGGAGGCGTTAGCATCGGCATCAAGCCCTCGATGAAGTATCTAGGGATCGTGCTTGATAGCCGATGGAACTTCGGACCACATTTCCGAAGTTTGGTCCCCAAGGTGACACAGGCATCGGTCGCGCTTTCGCGACTGATGCCCAACCTAAAGGGACCCAACGCCTCCTGCAGGAGACTGTACCTGGGTATCGTGCGGAGTATGGCCCTATACGGGGCTCCCGTATGGGCGGCGCGGTTGACGGCCAACAACTCAACGCTCCTTAACAGACCGTTGAGGACCTTGGCCGTCAAAACAATAAGGGGCTACCGCACGATCTCCGGAGAGGCTGCATGTCTCCTAGCCGGGACCCCTCCATGGGACCTGGAAGCGAGAGCCCTTGCGTCATTGTTCCAATGGCGCAAGGAGGCGCTGGAGCGGGACCACAGGCCTGCGTCTCGAGAAATCGATGACCGGCAGTCCCAACTCCGACAGGATCTCATGGAGTCATGGAGGGTGCGACTTGAGCAACCCAAGTGGGGTGCCACCATCATCGCGGCGGTGAGACCGATCATGGACTATTGGCTGCAGAGGCAGCATGGTGACCTCACGTATCGTGCGACGCAGATCGTTACCGGGCATGGATGCTTCGGTAGCTATCTGTTTCGCATCCATCGTGAGGTCACACCCCGGTGTCAACACTGCGAGGTTTCCGACGACGACACCGCACTCCACACGTTGGTGGAGTGCTCAGCGTGGGCGAGTCAGCGCCGGGACCTCGTAGTGGGTCTGGGCGTGGATACCCTCTCGCTGGAGACCATGCTTCAAGCCATGGTATCCAGCGGGAGTAGGTGGAACGCGGCCGTGTCCTTCTGCGAGCAAGTCGTGCTCGCGAAGGAGGCGGCCGAGAGGGAGAGGGAGCGTACCCTCCCCGCCGAGTTCCGTAGTCAGCGGCGAGGGCGCCGCAGACTCATCTACACCCAAGACCATCGACCTCCATGATCGGGGCCTTAGGACGGCGGGATCGCCACCCGTCGTCCTTACAGAAGCAGGCTAGAAGGGTTGCGTGCTGCGGGGCCTTTGCACCATAGCACGCAACCAGATTCACTCACTGACGCGGGATAAAACCCTACCCCAACGACGCGGGATTCTCATCCCGACCCAACCCCCCCGCAGAGACCACAGAGGAGGTCAAAGTCTGCCGGGTGCCACTGGAAATACGTTCTGCTTGTAACCAGAGACGCCCGGCAACGGACGTTAGAGCGGCCGCGGCCTTGGTCGCGGACCTAAAAAAAAAAAAGTTTGGTCCGGGTTCTACATTGTCTTGTCGGCGGGAAAGTTTCGCAGAAACTCTGATCGTCTTTGATCAAACGGATAGGTCCCATTACATGACACAAACTCAAGTAGGGACCTTTCTGGAGACAAGACCTCAAATCTTCTGGTGTGACAGTCATAAACATGTCGTGACGGAGATTAACTGCCATGTATTCTGATACTGGAACAATTTCCGTTGCCTTTTATTCTTGGGATTGGCAATACTCGCAATACTTCGAACATATCTTCAGATAACAACGGAATCCTAATCTCAAAGAGTATGTATCTCGCCCTGACACTTGCTCGGGCTTGTAATAGGTTATAAATCTCTGCTAAACTGTCAGATTTCTTGATAGGTAGTGACAAATCCTTGGGCAATTCGTCAGCTATTATTCCCAATTCACGTCGCAATTGATCAGGAGTGAGCAGATGAAAGTCGAACTTTCCATTGTAAATATTAGTAACAGCATCGAGTAATGTCTGTTGAATGTTCTTTAAACTGTATAATAGACTATTTGTCATCATGGCTGTAGTGAAAAAGTCACCGACAACGAACTCTGTTTTGATTTCAGACTGAAGCTGACCCAATGAATTCTGAATGATACTTTTTTTTTTCCCAAGGCCGCGGCCGCTCTAACGTCCGCTGCCGGGCGTCTCTGGTTACTAGCAGACGGTATGTCCAGTGGCGCCCGGCTTCTGAACGATACTGAGTTTTTGGTTAATAAACTTGCTTTGTTTAAATAAATAAATAAATAAATAAATATTGTTGGACATTCTCACACAACGTCATCTAGCCCAAATTAAGCTAATATAAGCTTGTGTTATGGGATCTAGACGACTGATAAACATACTTATATATTTCTAAATACATACATATTTTACATAGAAAATACCCAAACTCCGAAACAAACATTTGTGGATCACACAAATAATTGAATCGACCCGGAATCGAACCTGGGACCTCAGGGGCGGCAGTCGCATACTCATACCACTGAGCCACCGAGGCAGTTTGTTATCTAAGATCTCTGTACGCTTTAGTAAATTAAACTCGGCTGCAACTACTGATGTTTGGTTTTTCCAAAGAGCAGCCAAATGTTTTTGGTTTTTTCGGATGAGGTGAATATCCTTTTCATATTTCTGGGCGAACTCGTCGTCTAATACGCCGAATAAACTATGAGCGATATATCCAATTCCGTTTATTAATCCCCGGCGACGACGTATCATATGATTTTTGTTATTATGATTCATTAATATGTCGTTATAGTATTGCAGTTCGATTACCTCGTGATGTTATAAGGTCGGGGTTGAACAGATTTCTTATTTCTGATAACTGTTGCTTCAGTACTATTCTAAGCTTATTATAGTATTAATGATTTCTTACATGACAAGGCTGCCTGGTTGTAACACGAATTGCTCCTTTCTAAATAACTCTGTATTAGATTTAAGATGAAATATTTTGAAAAAAGCTGAACTGAGTTTCTTGAGGGCTCTTCTCAGTCTCGTTGCATTTTGGAACCCTCGGTAGGGTCACACCAACTTTTGACGAATCTAAATAATTTTCTAAAAATTTCAAAGATAATAAACGTTATTTTATTTTTCATTTTATTTTATTTGTATCTTGTCAGCTCCTATAAAATTTTTACCTTGGTCACTATAAAGATGTCCCGGTAATCCTCTTCTAGCCATCATTCTGCGTAACGCCGCCAAAAAAGCTGACGTAGTCAAATCAGAAACTAGTTCGAGATGTATCGCCTTAGTAACCATGCATATAAATACGGCCACGTACCTCTTAGTGATTTTGATACCACGGCCCTTGCTTTCCTTCAGGATTACGTGTCCTGTGTAATGGGATGGGTTCGTCCTTGCTGACGGTAAGTCTCCCATTATTTGATGCAGTAGCTGGGGATCGCGCTTTCTACATGTAACACACTGCCGTAACCGTTTTTTCGTAGCGTTATTCCCTCCCATAAGCCAGTACTTATGACGAAGATATGCGGAGGTTAGGCGTGCTCCCCCATGATATGTAGACATGTGAGCCTCGTCAATAATGAGGTTCGCGTATCTCGATGTACTCGAGAGTATGACAGGATACTTCATTTCGGGATCGATAGATGCATGTCGGAGTCGGCTGCCTAGTCGAATGAGGTCACTTTCATCTAACAACAGATTCAAATTAAGTAACCGGCTTCGACTGCTTATATGTTTACCTTGCTGTAAACAACTTATTTCTTTCCCAAATTCTTCTGCCTGAATGCATCTAATAACGAAGTTACGGGATTCATTAATTTCTTCCCTACTTAAATAATTTACCTTTTTATGTAATTTACAGAATCGCAACACCCATGCCAATACTCTAATCACCTTGCTGAGTGAGTTATATTTTTGTAATAATTGTTGTACTATCGCATTTCCGCTTAGTAGCATAACATTAACTTGTTTTAAAATCTTGACCTCTTCGTTTGTTGTGTAATTATCTTGATTTTGTTGATCTGGTACGTATAAGGGTAACCAAGCCGGTCCTTCCCACCACAGAGAGTGATCTTTAAGCTGCGAGGCGGTAATGCCACGACTTACACAGTCTGCGGGGTTTTCCTTTGAGATTACATATCTCCAACACTGAGGTGGCATGGCTGACGTAATCAGCCTCACCCTGTTCGCAACGAAGGGCTTCCATTTATCTGCGTCTCCATGGATCCATCCTAAGGCAACCATGGAGTCCGTCCATCCATAAACGCTGATGTCGAAACTCTTAAGGCATTCTTTAATCTTTAAAATTAATTTCGAGAGTAAAACAGCCCCGCATAACTCTAAACGGGGCAGCGAACATTTTTTACTGAGTGGGACAACTTTTGTTTTGCCCGCTACAAGTACGACTGAAGTGTGATCGGGTCGGTTTATTTTGCAGTACACTACACATCCATAGGCTTTGGTACTAGCGTCACAGAATCCATGCAGCTCGATTCGATCTTGATCCCGAGTCTGCAACCATCTTGAAACTCTAATCTGATTGAGAGAATCGACATCTACCTTTACCCTATTCCACTCAGACAGTATGTCTTGCGGCACGGATTCGTCCCACTATATTTGATCTCCATACGTCTTGGAATAATAATTTGAGTTTAGTAGAGAGTGGGGAGAGCCAGCCTAGCGGATCGAATAGCTTTGATAACTCACTAAGCAAGGACCTTTTCGTAGGCTGGGCATTGCCTCCCAACTCGACACGAAATATAAAATTATCTTGCAGTGGATTCCACCCAAGCCCCAAGGCTTTTGTTGACTCTACTTGTTTGAAGTCAAAAGTCAACTCCTGATCTTGAACACGGGAGTTGACCTTCTCAAGTAACTCGGGTACGTTTGCTTTCCACTTTATTAAGTTAAATCCGCCTGATTTAAGTAAACGGATCATATCGGCCTTTAATTTCATTACTCCCGGTATGGTATGACCCCCATGGACAAGGTCATCCATGTAGAATGACTCCTCAAGGATACGTGGAGCCAAACTATCTTCGAAACGATCTTTCTCGTCGCGAGCAAGACGCTTGAGTGTCATCATCGCGAGAAATGGAGCCGCCTTGGTACCGTAACTAATCGTGAAAAGATGATACTCCTTCAGTGACCTATTTTCGCTATCCCTCCATAAAATCATTTGCAGGTCCTGGTCTTCCGGATGGATCCAAATTTGGCGAAAATTTTTTTCAATATCCGCCGTAAATGCATACTTATATTGTCTCCACTTGGTAATGAGACCCTGGAGGTCCTGCTGTAAATTGGGTCCTCGATGCATTACGTCATTCAAACTTAGGCCCGATGACGTGCGCTGAGAACCATTAAAGACCACCCGCAGTTTATTCGATGTTGATACACAATGGTGCGGCAAGTAACACTGTACATTGTTATTGTAATGTGAAACGGGTATCATGTGTCCTAACGATAAATATGGATTTTTCTTAAGCTTTTGCTGTAATCTGTAAAACTGGGCGGTGGCTTGTGGTTTGGACAAACCTAATTGTTGCTTGTAATTTGATTTTAAAGGTAACCTGACCGCGTAGCGGCCGTCCTTTAATCTCCTGGTGGTTTTTTCATAGTATTCAATGCACTCTTTATCTCCTGATGACAAATCCGACTGCTCCGCAATGTCCTCGATCTCCCAAAATCTCTGAATCTCCTCCATGTTGTGAAGTACTAAGTTGCATTGAAAAGACTTAACGTTACCACTTAATATTCACCCGAGCCGTCTTTGTTGCGCGGTCGGGATTGCGGTGCTTATTTTGCAAATTCCATCCATCAGTATAGCAGAATATATGTCGGCACCCAACAGTATATCTACTGGCCGACTCTTATAAAACTGTGGGTCGGCTAAGTTAATATTTTCTAAATACGACCAAGTCGGTTCCGAGAAACTATTAGAAGGTAGGTTTTTAATTAATTTTTTCATAATAATTACGTCCGTGGTAAATGTAAAATCGCCACCCATATATGAACATTGTATCGTAATTATTCCCTTACTGGTACTCTCCTTATCTCCTACACCAGAAATAACTCCCATGCATTTCTTTCTCGGAATTCTCAGAAATTGCGCAGCGTGTTCCGTGATCAAGGAAGTTTGTGAACTTTGATCCAATAGAACGCGCAAGATTTGATATGAACCATCGCTGGATTGAACCTGCGCAGTGGGCAATAAAAAAACCTCTGAGCAATAGGCGTCCGGCAGCGACACGTGCGAGCTACTTCGGACAGTTTTGCCGGCGTTAGCAATTCCGCTGCCCTCGGCATTATGGCTAGCTTGCGACTTTGTACGCGTGGTAGAGGGAAGCATAAATGATTCGTGCAACAAGCGATTATGGTCATTATTGCACTCCCGACACAGCTTATCCGAAAAGCAAGGTTTATCTGGGTGACTGTGCAGACAATTTGTACATAAACTGAGTTCATTGACTGTTTTCAGCCTGTCAAATGATGACATTTCTAAAAATTTAGGGCAAAAATAAATTTTATGCTTCTGATTTTTGCACAACGGACAACCGTATTTTGATGACGAGGCGACATCATTTATTTTACCTTTGGTTGATTTCGCCATACTTTTGCTACTTGCAAATGATGATTTATTATAAAAATTATTATTATGTTTCTGCTGATTAACGTTCTGTTTTTTTTTGGATGTTTGATTTTTTGAAACGTTTTGCGTATCTTGTTTTCTACGCGATGACTCAAGGGCTGTAAATTTAGCTTCTAAGAAGTCCAAAAATTCCTTAAGCACAGGCAGCTCCCTTGGGTTCTTCACGGATTCTATGTAATCTGTGAAGGATAGCGTATCTAGCTTCTGCGTTAAAAGATAGAGTATCATAGGGCCCCACGAACTGATATCGCACCCTAAATTCTTAACGGCATTGAGACACTCTTGAGTAGCGCTTTATTAAGGATACAGACTGACTCTGCATTACAGGCAAACCTGTTAAAATGTTTATGTGCGAGGTGAATAGAAGCCGTTGATTGTTATATCTCTGATTTAAGATATCCCAGCAGATGGACTAGTTATCTGAGCTAACTAACAAATGCTGGATTAACCGTTCCGCCTCTCCCCCCGGAGTCGCCGTCGGCCTACCGCCCCATCGTCCTGCTCGACGAGATGTGCAAGCTTTTCGAGCGGGTGCTCGCTGCGCGTCTCGTCGGGCATCTGGAGGGGGCGGGGCCGAATTTGAGTAGTTGGCCACTACGGCTTTCGTCGCGGGAGGTCCACCCTGGACGCCGTGTCCCGACTCAGGGACAGCGTCGAGGATGCCTTGGCCAGGGGCAGGTGGTGTTGGCTGTGTCGCTCGACATAGCCACCGCGTTCAACACCCTCCCCTGGCCTACTATCGCCGAAGCACTGAGGTACCACAACGTGCCGTGGTACCTCAGGCGCGTCCTTGCGGACTACTTCGTCGATCGGGCTATCACTTACCAGACTCGGTCGGCCGTAGTCCGCAGGGAAATGTCGTGTGGTGTTCCACAGGGGTCGGTGTTGGGTCCGCTCCTGTGGAACGTAGGTTATGACTGGGTCCTGCGCGGTGCCACTCTTCAGTGCGTCGGTGTACTTTGTTACGCCGACGATACCCTTGTCACCGCGCGAGGACCCACTTTAGAGACGCTGCCGTGCTCGCCACTGCGGGTACGGCGCAGATAGTAGGTCGCATCAGGGCGCTTGGCCTCAAGGTGGCCCTCGAAAAGTCCGATGCCCTTTTCTTCCAGGGGCCTCGGATGAGACCCCCTCGGGATACCCAAATTGTGGTGGGTGGCACCTCCATCGCTGTCGGGAAGACCCTTAAATATCTGGGTCTCCTGCTCGACAGCCGGTGGGGGTTTGTCGAGCACTTCCAGCGGTTGTCACCAAAACTGGTGGCGTCCGCCAATGCGCTCGGCAGGCTGCTCCCCAATAAAGGGGGACCGGGAAGTGCTTGCCGCCGTCTCTACGAGGGTGTGGTACGCTCCAAGGCGCTCTATGGAGCGCCTATTTGGGCGGATGCCCTCAGCGCCGCGAACATGGTTCAGCTGCGACGACCGCAGCGGATCGCGGCGCAGAGGGGGCTGCACGGGCGTACCGTGTCTTTTGAGGCGGAGTGCTTGTTGGCACAAAGTCCCCCGTGGGATCTCGAGGCGGTGGTCCTGAAGAGGGTTTACGAGGAGGGCGCCCTGGTGCGACAAGAAGGAGGTCGCCCGTTGCCGGAGCAGGTCGATCGCTGGAGACAGGAGGCTCGCGACGATCTGTTCCGGCAATGGGCCTTGAGATGTGCGGCTCCCACCGCGAGCCGGGTGCTCGTGGGGGCCATCGGGGTCCCGTGCTCCGCCAGTGGGTGGAGCACGCGCAAGGGCACGCGACCTACTTCCTCACCCAACTTCTCACGGGTCATGGCTGTTTTGCCAAATTCCTGTGGGAAGTGGTGGGGATCTTGTCGGAGCCTGATTGTCATCACTGACGGCGGAGCATACGCTCTTCGTGTGCGCCGCCTGGGACTCGCCGAGGTTGGCCCTCACGGGCGTTATCGGCAGAGTAGGTTTGCTGCCGGCCGTCAATTAATCCATGGCCGGCAGCGAAGAATGTTGGGCCGCCGTCGCTTCCTTCGCTCGGGAGGTGAGGCGGCGAAGAGAGAGGCCCTGCGTGAGCGGGAGCGTGCAGGCCGTACACTCCCGCCCCGGCGGGCACCAGTCAGGGGGCGACGGCGCATTGCCTACGCCCAAGCCCCCGACTGATACGGCCGTGGGCGGTGGGTCGGGGGGCCCACCGCTCACGCGAATGGCCCTGAGGAGTCCGACGCCCCTTATGTGTTTCGGGGGCGTCGCTTCTGTGTTGCTCAGGGGGGGTTCAGGCACCCCCGAGTAGAGCTCGAAAGAGCGCCCCTTTGCCGGGCCGCTGTTGCTTAACAGTTCCGCCCTATCCGGCGGCCCGGCTAAGGTGAAGGAGAAACACCGTGGATAGGTTTTAGTGGGTAGTCCGGCCCGTTTTAATCCTAGGGCCGGGAGTCCTACACGAAGCCGTCTCGCTCCCCCCCAACTTGAGATATTGCATCTTCTGTGCACTAGATAAATAATAATAAATAATAAATATTTTTGGACATTCTCACACAACGTCATCTAGCCCAAATTAAGCTAATATAAGCTTGTGTTATGGGATCTAGACGACTGATAAACCTACTTATATATTTCTAAATACATACATATTGAACATAGAAAATACCCAAACTCCGAAACAAACAGATAGTGAAGTATTGTTGTGGATTGTTTCCGTGAATAAATCCTTAAATGAAACCCAAGTATTAAAACACCCGTTGAAAGTCGGAATTTCTATCTTGGGGGTGGATTTTTCGACGCGAGCTACAGAACACATCTTTTTGTTAATGGCTTTCTTGATAGCCTGGAACTTTCTTTCGTAAGTAGCGAAAGTTTTCTCATACTCTACGTTAGAAAGGTCCGTCTGACTGTCCAACTCCCAATGCAACGCATCTATGGTTGCCCAACGAGTTTGTACAGACTTCAATATATCTTCGAATTCCCACTTGTCTTGAAAGGAATCCAAGTCAATATCTTCAATGGTGGTGTGATGGAAAGCTCTAAAGTTACTAGATTGCTTCCGAAACATCTCTTCCGTTTTGCTCACGGTTGCAGTCGTTTTATACACCGGGGCCGCTTGTATACCTGACGGCGACGAACCACCTTGAGTGGGTTCACCTAGCCTAGGTACAAACGACGCAGGCTTTACCACTGGAGACTTTGACCTGTCCCCTGCCTCGACCTGATAGTGCTGAATTTGAGCCCTAACATTATCATACTTTTCCCTCACTCTCTCCAAATCCTTGTTGATCTGTTCCCACGACTCTTGGTCGATTTCGTAGGAAGACAGCTGGGCAGTATTGCGTTCATACTCAAACCAATAACTATCCAATAAGCTTAATTTCTTGCTACAATACTCCGGCGTTTTTCTACTCGGCCCATCCTTGTTAAAATTGATAAGCATAGTATCTATCTCCGCCGAAATTTGCTGCTGAGTAGCAAGAATATCGTTTGCTGAAGTCATAGCTACAGATTTATATATTGGACCGATCTTACTTGTATTGCGCCACGCCGAACACCAGCTGCTTGCTTACGGTCACCTGAGGCCTTACTGACCTGGCGATCGTCCTGATGTCCGCTTCGGTAGTGGGTCACTGAGCGCTTGCTAGCCCAGTCACCAACTGCTCACGTACGCAATGCACTATGTATCTATAGGTCAGCTAACGAAACCACCGACGCGACGTGTCCCGAGGGATGTGTTAACGAAACACACGCGAATGATCCCGTTATATCCCGTTAACTCGAAGGACCAATGTACGGGAATATCCCAAAAAAAGACTGTTTGTATGGTAAAAGAAACTATATTGCAAATAATTAACAATCTGTCCTAAATCTAACTATGTATAAAATGATAGTATGCGAGAACGTGTAGTCGATGTGAAGACGAATCACGAACTGGTTTTACATTAATTTAATTCTAATGCAATTACGTACAAAATAATCAGGTCAGCAAATACTGCTGACTCTACAATTCTACATGTACGGTTTGCCCGTACATACCTACTTACTATTGCGCCACTCTAGAAAAATGTGCAGCGTTGCAATACTTGCAATTGACGCTCACGGTGTCCAATTCGGTGTGGAATTGTGCACGATTCTAGGTGTTTTTAATTATTGCGTTATAAAAGGTTAAAACATTTACCTACATATTACAAGTATGATTATTATATATTATTACACCCTAATATTACATTCTAATAATCCCCAACAAATTTTAAGTACAAATTACTTGTACTTAATGCAGTAGCTATAGAAATAAGAAGAAGTAATGCTCATCGTTACATCTGGCTGTCAGTTCTTGTTATAGGTAGTTGTAGTTCTCTCATATAGCCGGTTCTGCTGCTCGACCACGGAAGGAAGCCCTGATGCGATCCAGAGTTCTATTGCCCAACTCGTTCTGAATCAGCCTTTGGTGACACTTTTTGTATAATTTGCACGAAATATATAGTAAGAAAATAATGGATACCAGCAGTATGATGATGGAGAATAAGTTGATGCGCTCCACGTGGCCACCAATTTCCTTCAGCTGACCTTTGTTTTCTGCGGCGCCGGCAGCGTTTTGAGTGAGGAATATATTTTCCTTCTCAATAGATGGACCGCACATTTTTCAGAAAGTGTTCCAAACTTATGAATATTTATTTTAATTTATGTGTAACTGTTTATTGTATATGAAATTTATGAACCCCTTGGTATAACCTTGAGCAGGATCGCCATGTGATGTTGGGGTTTTAAAGGAAACAACCACATCGGTTAAGGTACGTATATTGAATGCTCAATGTCGTACAATTAGTTAAATTGAAATACATATATATATATATATAGCAATCGCATTATACTCATCCTCTATGAGTGCGATGTAACCGGAGGCGTCGGGCAGAAACGTCTGTATGAGCTCAATATTGTTTAGGCCCATCTCGCCATCGAGGACAAAAGAGTCTTGCCACAAGGGGTCGTTTGTGAGCGGTGTTTCCTTTTTTGTGATATGTTTCGGTGCGGGTGCTCCACGACTAATCTTGGGTTTGGGACGTTGAAATCCTGGTTTTCGCTTTTGTTCCTGAGCTGTCGGTACAGCTATTGGCGTAGTTGTCTCATTTCTCGGTGCGGTTGATTCATTCATGTTGAGGTTGATAATGTCTTGATAATGCCTCGTTTAGAGGCGAAACAATTGTCGACGTTTTGTTGTCTTTTTGATTCTGCGAAAAATTAATGCTATTATATAATTTCAAAAAGTTTTTTCTTAAAACATTTTACTTACCATTGTTTTGAAATACATATTATAAAGTAAAGTGCTTAGTTAACATAATTACGGTATAAAGGAGCGTACACATACTACTATACTGTCTAAAGGAGCCTTTACCTATGTAATACCTACACTTCAGGTATTTAGCCACTGATCTCGCTATAGCAGCTCGAGTTAATGCTGAGCCAGGGGGCTGGATCCTGGGGTGAACGACAGTATCCCCAAATACCAGAGTTACGATTAGATTAGCTGCAATGGATGACCCTGCACAGATGGTATCGACCTCTGCAGCAATCACGGGGGCTCTATTGAGACGGCATAATTGCTTATTAGCTTTAATGGCTCCATTCATACGGTGCGCCATGATAATAAGAAATAGGATCGGGTTTATGCGGAGATTGATATCGAGTCGGTCTGAGTATATTTTGTGATTTTGTCAATCCGTTGACCACGGTGCTTGGTGACGATTGAGCGAGCTGCCGCCAGCTGCTTGTAGTACTGGGTCTCGAATTGGTTGCGCTCGGCGTATTGCTCGTCTGGGTTATCCGCCAAATACTCCAACTCATTCTGAAACCCGTCGTAATTGGAGTACAAAGTCACTAGCCACTCGATTTGCTTAAAAACTAAACGTCATTCTAAATAGGCTTTTGGGCCTACACACCTGTGTAGAGTATGGCGACAGCTACTCCGGTTGTGCGCCTATATCCGGATTGACCAGTATATGAGCGTCAGTACGAAAGGGCATAACAATGTAATGATCTGGGAATCCTTCCAACATATCCAAATCAATACTATCAGCTTCTGTGGTGTTCATGCCCCTATGATTATATCTAGCCATGATAATTGTGTAAGTAGATCCCAACCATAGACTAAAATCAGCAGCTTGTTGAGAGCTTGGCAGTGAATATGGTAGCTGATATTTGGTGCTCAGCATCTCTTCAAACAAAACCGAAGACTGAAGACCGCACGCTGATAATAATCCTATAATTCTCCTGAATGCCTTGATTTTCTCCGATTCTTTATCTCGGATCTCTGTCAGATACTGCTCAACCCCGTGCTTACTGTAGTGGGTTGTACCTGACCTAAGTTCAGGTGGCAATTGATTCCGAGGCACTGCATTAGTGGGCGCATCATCTTGAGTATCATGATCCCCATCATCTGCAGAACTTGTGTCGATGGGAATGTAGACAAAATTCTCCGTAAAACTCAGCTACCACACTACTTTCATGGCCAAGCGTTCTAATGACATTCTGCAGTGAAACCATATTCCCTGCTACACCAGTGGAAGTAGTGTGGATCTGGGATGCCATAGCCTCGAGATCGATCTTGTTGAAAGTTAGATATTGAGAATATTCCCCAGCGTAGTCCATCAGTGAAGCACGCTCATTCGCTCTAACTCCTTTTTTGTATATAGACAAGCAAAGATGAGCCAAGTCGGAATATTCCTTGACTCAAAGAATCAATTTCATTTATTCAGTTTAGGCACTTAAAGAGCACATATGAATGTCAAAATTTAACAATTTTATGTCAAGCACTATTATAAAAATACTAAATTAATTACATAAATAATCAGTTGAAAATGATTCTTTCGCTGGTTCGGTAAGTTGGTTCTCCTGAGAAGATACCAGCAAGAAACTCAGGTAGATTATCCATTTTCTTTTTTAATAATGTTTTGTTTACATTGTGTTACAATTTGTATTGTACGAGTGGCTAACAACAGCAGATTAGGGAGACCATGCATTTTTATCATTAAGATATTCGTCTACATTATAATAGCCTTTCTTCATCAAACGTTTTTTCACTACTATTTTAAACCCTATGCTAAGTTTATTTAGATGCATGATTTGAAAAGCTTAAAATTAAAATTATTTAATATCCTGAAACTAAGTGTTAATACTTATTTGTTTTAGTTCAAAAATAAATGTTAGTGATTCTTGACTGTACCCTCGATGCTACTCGCCGTGGCCGCGGTCTTGATTCACTTTACGTGACTATCGTTGACTGGTAATCATTCTTCGTACGATGGCGTTTGTTCTGTTCCTTTGGGAATCAGATATAGAGACGAATCTATGTATCTCAAGCCCGGGTGGTAGAGCGCGCCTTTCGTTACGATTGGCAATCCATTCTGGGGGTATAACCCATGGATTTGCCTCTGCTACTTGCTCGATGCAACACCATTTGGCGTTGCTTTCTGCAATTGCAGTTTTATGCAATTGGAATCCCATTAGATATGAGGCTCCAAATGTTGTGATGGGACTTGCGTTTGATGAATTTAGCCTGATGATCAGGTTAGTCCACCGCGCTACCGCATCTGTGTTCTCATCTGTCGGCAAAGACTTGATGAGTAAAACACCGTCTCCTTCTCCTGTTAGAGCGTCCAGTTTGACTTTTTCATTTCGGAATGTTGGACACCACGAAATAGTCGCTGACCTTCTGTAACAAGTTGATATTGAGGCGTGTTCCGCCAATTGTTTCGTCAAATCCGTTGTCACGTGTCAATTGAATTCAGTAGGATACGGACTTCTTCTTTGCGAGTTCCAATTGGTCCAAAGTAGCCGCACAATGAGCGGGTGGGTAGTTCTGGTATGTTGAGGTAGAACTCTAAAGTTTGGTACTGGTTGTACCGCTTTAGATGCTTCTGCCATCACAATATCTCCACAGATTCCTAATGAAGGAATCTCTTCGTAGAGGTTATGTGATTCTGATTTATTGTAACTGAGTGATAAACTCCGCTACCTTGTACTACTGTTACTGGAAATGTGTGATTTGCAAGGTACACAGTTTTACCTGTGGGATCCTTAACTTCACCAATTCCTTTTAGGAACAAGTAGATTGGTTGGGGAATGTTATACTCATGTTGCATAATTGCTTTACAGAATTCTAACTCTTGAAAGGTCAAGTTTGTGTTTCCACGCTTGGCCTTGATGTCTAACAAGCGTGACCATAGCATTGCTATTGAGTAATACATCAGCATGCCTTTCGTCATTTGCTTGTTAAGATTTTGGTTGTCTCCTCCGATGGCGGAGTAGACTTCCTCGACAATCTCTGGGAGCCGCGCGTATGTTGTCGTCACTTCCTGATTGACGTTCAGCTCTTTGACGGCTACGTCGATCCCAAACACTGAGTCAGCCCATAATGGACTGTTCTTTGGTGGGGTCGGTTTTGCAGCTTTGTCAGTTGCTGTTGAGACAGGTACCTTTGGCGTTGCCGGGCCCTGTTGTTTTTGAGGGACCTCCCGCTTCTTTCCAACTTTCGCTGGATCGAATCGTTCTGGTTTTCCTCTATAGCCTGGGGCTATCTTCTTTATCTCTTCTGGTGTGTAGTTTCTTTTCTTGATGGTTTTGCATGTCAATAAATTCTCTTTAGCGTTCGGCGTAGAATAAATTGGGGACTGTGACTCCCATCAGGCTTCCGAACTTGTTGACATAGACATGTAGTGTGAGGGTCACTAATGCTATGAACTGTGATTCCGGGATCACATGCCCACAAAGCCTCTCTAGTGGAAAATATTGCATCTTCGAGATCAAAGCTACTACGATCCCGAGGTTGGAGCTTTGTGGGGCTTTGCTAACTAATTATTTGCTCGAAATGAGCTCCATTTTGTTGGATACAGAAATTTATTCTTTTAAGGAATTCATTTTCAGTAACTTTTAATAGCGAGTTGTGATGAATATTCAAAATCGTATTGTGTACCTAAGTTCTTAAGTCGTTTACAGTTGCATAGGAATTTTGGTAATTAGTTTTTTTACCTATCCCCATTAAAAAAAATCTAAAGGGGTGAGATCTGGTGATCTTGTAGGCCATCTGATTGTGCCGTTTGTACCAATCCAGGTATGGAAATGGTTATTAACATAGGCAGTGGTGATTCTGCTGTTATGGGCCGGAGCACCATCTTGCTGTAGAATTACTTGGTTTCGCTCTTCCTCGGGTAAAACATTTAACTCATTTCTTAAGAGGTCCAGTATTTCAAGATACTTGACAGTGTTTAGATGACCTTCGTACACGTGGACTAACACAACTGTATTTCTCATAATTCCGCACCAGACGTTAAAAGAGAATCTTACTTGACTGTTAGTTTCATGAACACGAACAGGATTCACTTGAGACCAATAATGGTTATTGCGGCGGTTGTACATACTAAAGTTGGTTTCGTCAGACCATACAATGTTACTCAAAAAAGTGGGGTTACGGGCAACTTTAGTCAGAATGTTTTGACAAAATTGTAGTCAAATATTGGATAGAAACAGGCGTTACTTGGCGAAAATCCATGACAAAACAATGGTAAGTAAAA
The DNA here is from genome assembly GCA_963556515.1 of Nudaria mundana. Lineage (NCBI taxonomy): Eukaryota > Metazoa > Arthropoda > Insecta > Lepidoptera > Erebidae > Nudaria > Nudaria mundana. The sequence goes on from OY748309.1 coordinate 7,692,075, forward strand.
TGTTTTAAGAAAAAACTTTTAAAAAATTATATAATAGCATTAATTTTTCGCAGAATTAAAAGACAACAAAACGTCGACAATTGTTTCGCCTCTAAACGAGGCATTATCTGTATAAAATGATAGTATGCGAGAACGTGTAGTCGATGTGAAGACGAATCACGAACTGGTTTTACATCAATTTAATTCTAATACGTACAAAATAATCAGGTCAGCAAATACTGCTGACTCTACAATTCTACATGTACGGTTTCCCGTACATACCTACTTACTATTGCGCCACTCTAGAAAAATGTGCAGCGTTGCAATACTTGCAATTGACGCTCACGGTGTCCAATTCGGTGTGGAATTGTGCACGATTCTAGGTGTTTTTAATTATTGCGTTATAAAAGGTTAAAACATTTACCTACATATTACAAGTATGATTATTATATATTATTACACCCTAATATTACATTCTAATAATCCCCAACAAATTTTAAGTACAAATTACTTGTACTTAATGCAGTAGCTATAGAAATAAGAAGAAGTAATGCTCATCGTTACATCTGGCTGTCAGTTCTTGTTATAGGTAGTTGTAGTTCTCTCATATAGCCGGTTCTGCTGCTCGACCACGGAAGGAAGCCCTGATGCGATCCAGAGTTCTATTGCCCAACTCGTTCTGAATCAGCCTTTGGTGACACTTTTTGTATAATTTGCACGAAATATATAGTAAGAAAATAATGGATACCAGCAGTATGATTATGGAGAATAAGTTGATGCGCTCCACGTGGCCACCAATTTCCTTCAGCTGACCTTTGTTTTCTGCGGCGCCGGCAGCGTTTTGAGTGAGGAATATATTTTCCTTCTCAATAGATGGACCGCACATTTTTCAGAAAGTGTTCCAAACTTATGAATATTTATTTTAATTTATGTGTAACTGTTTATTGTGTATGAAATTTATGAACCCCTTGGTATAACCTTGAGCAGGATCGCCATGTGATGTTGGGGTTTTAAAGGAAACAACCACATCGGTTAAGGTACGTATATTGAATGCTCAATGTCGTACAATTAGTTAAATTGAAATACATATATATATATATATATATATATATATATATATAGCAATCGCATTATACTCATCCTCTATGAGTGCGATGTAACCGGAGGCGTCGGGCAGAAACGTCTGTATGAGCTCAATATTGTTTAGGCCCATCTCGCCATCGAGGACAAAAGAGTCTTGCCACAAGGGGTCGTTTGTGAGCGGTGTTTCCTTTTTTGTGATATGTTTCGGTGCGGGTGCTCCACGACTAATCTTGGGTTTGGGACGTTGAAATCCTGGTTTTCGCTTTTGTTCCTGAGCTGTCGGTACAGCTATTGGCGTAGTTGTCTCATTTCTCGGTGCGGTTGATTCATTCATGTTGAGGTTGATAATGTCTTGATAATGCCTCGTTTAGAGGCGAAACAATTGTCGACGTTTTGTTGTCTTTTTGATTCTGCGAAAAATTAATGCTATTATATAATTTTAAAAAGTTTTTTCTTAAAACATTTTACTTACCATTGTTTTGAAATACATATTATAAAGTAAAGTGCTTAGTTAACATAATTACGGTATAAAGGAGCGTACACATACTACTATACTGTCTAAAGGAGCCTTTACCTATGTAATACCTACACTTCAGGTATTTAGCCACTGATCTCGCTATAGCAGCTCGAGTTAATGCTGAGCCAGGGGGCTGGATCCTGGGGTGAACGACAGTATCCCCAAATACCAGAGTTACGATTAGATTAGCTGCAATGGATGACCCTGCACAGATGGTATCGACCTCTGCAGCAATCACGGGGGCTCTATTGAGACGGCATAATTGCTTATTAGCTTTAATGGCTCCATTCATACGGTGCGCCATGATAATAAGAAATAGGATCGGGTTTATGCGGAGATTGATATCGAGTCGGTCTGAGTATATTTTGTGATTTTGTCAATCCGTTGACCACGGTGCTTGGTGACGATTGAGCGAGCTGCCGCCAGCTGCTTGTAGTACTGGGTCTCGAATTGGTTGCGCTCGGCGTATTGCTCGTCTGGGTTATCCGCCAAATACTCCAACTCATTCTGAAACCCGTCGTAATTGGAGTACAAAGTCACTAGCCACTCGATTTGCTTAAAAACTAAACGTCATTCTAAATAGGCTTTTGGGCCTACACACCTGTGTAGAGTATGGCGACAGCTACTCCGGTTGTGCGCCTATATCCGGATTGACCAGTATATGAGCGTCAGTACGAAAGGGCATAACAATGTAATGATCTGGGAATCCTTCCAACATATCCAAATCAATACTATCAGCTTCTGTGGTGTTCATGCCCCTATGATTATATCTAGCCATGATAATTGTGTAAGTAGATCCCAACCATAGACTAAAATCAGCAGCTTGTTGAGAGCTTGGCAGTGAATATGGTAGCTGATATTTGGTGCTCAGCATCTCTTCAAACAAAACCGAAGACTGAAGACCGCACGCTGATAATAATCCTATAATTCTCCTGAATGCCTTGATTTTCTCCGATTCTTTATCTCGGATCTCTGTCAGATACTGCTCAACCCCGTGCTTACTGTAGTGGGTTGTACCTGACCTAAGTTCAGGTGGCAATTGATTCCGAGGCACTGCATTAGTGGGCGCATCATCTTGAGTATCATGATCCCCATTATCTGCAGAACTTGTGTCGATGGGAATGTAGACAAAATTCTCCGTAAAACTCAGCTACCACACTACTTTCATGGCCAAGCGTTCTAATGACATTCTGCAGTGAAACCATATTCCCTGCTACACCAGTGGAAGTAGTGTGGATCTGGGATGCCATAGCCTCGAGATCGATCTTGTTGAAAGTTAGATATTGAGAATATTCCCCAGCGTAGTCCATCAGTGAAGCACGCTCATTCGCTCTAACTCCTTTTTTGTATATAGACAAGCAAAGATGAGCCAAGTCGGAATATTCCTTGACTCAAAGAATCAATTTCATTTATTCAGTTTAGGCACTTAAAGAGCACATATGAATGTCAAAATTTAACAATTTTATGTCAAGCACTATTATAAAAATACTAAATTAATTACATAAATAATCAGTTGGAAATGATTCTTTCGCTGGTTCGGTAAGTTGGTTCTCCTGAGAAGATACCAGCAAGAAACTCAGGTAGATTATCCATTTTCTTTTTTAATAATGTTTTGTTTACATTGTGTTACAATTTGTATTGTACGAGTGGCTAACAACATCAGATTAGGGAGACCATGCATTTTTATCATTAAGATATTCGTCTACATTATAATAGCCTTTCTTCATCAAACGTTTTTTCACTACTATTTTAAACCCTATGCTAAGTTTATTTAGATGCATGATTTGAAAAGCTTAAAATTAAAATTATTTAATATCCTGAAACTAAGTGTTAATACTTATTTGTTTTAGTTCAAAAATAAATGTTAGTGATTCTTGACTGTACCCTCGATGCTACTCGCCGTGGCCGCGGTCTTGATTCACTTTACGTGACTATCGTTGACTGGTAATCATTCTTCGTACGATGGCGTTTGTTCTGTTCCTTTGGGAATCAGATATAGAGACGAATCTATGTATCTCAAGCCCGGGTGGTAGAGCGCGCCTTTCGTTACGATTGGCAATCCATTCTGGGGGTATAACCCATGGATTTGCCTCAGCTACTTGCTCGATGCAACACCATTTGGCGTTGCTTTCTGCAATTGCAGTTTTATGCAATTGGAATCCCATTAGATATGAGGCTCCAAATGTTGTGATGGGACTTGCGTTTGATGAATTTAGCCTGATGATCAGGTTAGTCCACCGCGCTACCGCATCTGTGTTCTCATCTGTCGGCAAAGACTTGATGAGTAAAACACCGTCTCCTTCTCCTGTTAGAGCGTCCAGTTTGACTTTTTCATTTCGGAATGTTGGACACCACGAAATAGTCGCTGACCTTCTGTAACAAGTTGATATTGAGGCGTGTTCCGCCAATTGTTTCGTCAAATCCGTTGTCACGTGTCAATTGAATTCAGTAGGATACGGACTTCTTCTTTGCGAGTTCCAATTGGTCCAAAGTAGCCGCACAATGAGCGGGTGAGTAGTTCTGGTATGTTGAGGTAGAACTCTAAAGTTTGGTACTGGTTGTACCGCTTTAGATGCTTCTGCCATCACAATATCTCCACAGATTCCTAATGAAGGAATCTCTTCGTAGAGGTTATGTGATTCTGATTTATTGTAACTGAGTGATAAACTCCGCTACCTTGTACTACTGTTACTGGAAATGTGTGATTTGCAAGGTACACAGTTTTACCTGTGGGATCCTTAACTTCACCAATTCCTTTTAGGAACAAGTAGATTGGTTGGGGAATGTTATACTCATGTTGCATAATTGCTTTACAGAATTCTAACTCTTGAAAGGTCAAGTTTGTGTTTCCACGCTTGGCCTTGATGTCTAACAAGCGTGATCATAGCATTGCTATTGAGTAATACATCAGCATGCCTTTCGTCATTTGCTTGTTAAGATTTTGGTTGTCTCCTCCGATGGCGGAGTAGACTTCCTCGACAATCTCTGGGAGCCGCGCGTATGTTGTCGTCACTTCCTGATTGACGTTCAGCTCTTTGACGGCTACGTCGATCCCAAACACTGAGTCAGCCCATAATGGACTGTTCTTTGGTGGGGTCGGTTTTGCAGCTTTGTCAGTTGCTGTTGAGACAGGTACCTTTGGCGTTGCCGGGCCCTGTTGTTTTTGAGGGACCTCCCGCTTCTTTCCAACTTTCGCTGGATCGAATCGTTCTGGTTTTCCTCTATAGCCTGGGGCTATCTTCTTTATCTCTTCTGGTGTGTAGTTTCTTTTCTTGATGGTTTTGCATGTCAATAAATTCTCTTTAGCGTTCGGCGTAGAATAAATTGGGGACTGTGACTCCCATCAGGCTTCCGAACTTGTTGACATAGACATGTAGTGTGAGGGTCACTAATGCTATGAACTGTGATTCCGGGATCACATGCCCACAAAGCCTCTCTAGTGGAAAATATTGCATCTTCGAGATCAAAGCTACTACGATCCCGAGGTTGGAGCTTTGTGAGGCTTTGCTAACTAATTATTTGCTCGAAATGAGCTCCATTTTGTTGGATACAGAAATTTATTCTTTTAAGGAATTCATTTTCAGTAACTTTTAATAGCGAGTTGTGATGAATATTCAAAATCGTATTGTGTACCTAAGTTCTTAAGTCGTTTACAGTTGCATAGGAATTTTGGTAATTAGTTTTTTTACCTATCCCCATTAAAAAAAATCTAAAGGGGTGAGATCTGGTGATCTTGTAGGCCATCTGATTGTGCCGTTTGTACCAATCCAGGTATGGAAATGGTTATTAACATAGGCAGTGGTGATTCTGCTGTTATGGGCCGGAGCACCATCTTGCTGTAGAATTACTTGGTTTCGCTCTTCCTCGGGTAAAACATTTAACTCATTTCTTAAGAGGTCCAGTATTTCAAGATACTTGACAGTGTTTAGATGACCTTCGTACACGTGGACTAACACAACTGTATTTCTCATAATTCCGCACCAGACGTTAAAAGAGAATCTTACTTGACTGTTAGTTTCATGAACACGAACAGGATTCACTTGAGACCAATAATGGTTATTGCGGCGGTTGTACATACTAAAGTTGGTTTCGTCAGACCATACAATGTTACTCAAAAAAGTGGGGTTACGGGCAACTTTAGTCAGAATGTTTTGACAAAATTGTAGTCAAATATTGGATAGAAACAGGCGTTACTTGGCGAAAATCCATGACAAAACAATGGTAAGTAAAATGTTTTAAGAAAAAACTTTTAAAAAATTATATAATAGCATTAATTTTTCGCAGAATTAAAAGACAACAAAACGTCGACAATTGTTTCGCCTCTAAACGAGGCATTATCTGTATAAAATGATAGTATGCGAGAACGTGTAGTCGATGTGAAGACGAATCACGAACTGGTTTTACATTAATTTAATTCTAATGCAATTACGTACAAAATAATCAGGTCAGCAAATACTGCTGACTCTACAATTCTACATGTACGGTTTCCCGTACATACCTACTTACTATTGCGCCACTCTAGAAAAATGTGCAGCGTTGCAATACTTGCAATTGACGCTCACGGTGTCCAATTCGGTGTGGAATTGTGCACGATTCTAGGTGTTTTTAATTATTGCGTTATAAAAGGTTAAAACATTTACCTACATATTACAAGTATGATTATTATATATTATTACACCCTAATATTACATTCTAATAATCCCCAACAAATTTTAAGTACAAATTACTTGTACTTAATGCAGTAGCTATAGAAATAAGAAGAAGTAATGCTCATCGTTACATCTGGCTGTCAGTTCTTGTTATAGGTAGTTGTAGTTCTCTCATATAGCCGGTTCTGCTGCTCGACCACGGAAGGAAGCCCTGATGCGATCCAGAGTTCTATTGCCCAACTCGTTCTGAATCAGCCTTTGGTGACACTTTTTGTATAATTTGCACGAAATATATAGTAAGAAAATAATGGATACCAGCAGTATGATTATGGAGAATAAGTTGATGCGCTCCACGTGGCCACCAATTTCCTTCAGCTGACCTTTGTTTTCTGCGGCGCCGGCAGCGTTTTGAGTGAGGAATATATTTTCCTTCTCAATAGATGGACCGCACATTTTTCAGAAAGTGTTCCAAACTTATGAATATTTATTTTAATTTATGTGTAACTGTTTATTGTGTATGAAATTTATGAACCCCTTGGTATAACCTTGAGCAGGATCGCCATGTGATGTTGGGGTTTTAAAGGAAACAACCACATCGGTTAAGGTACGTATATTGAATGCTCAATGTCGTACAATTAGTTAAATTGAAATACATATATATATATATATATATATATATATATAGCAATCGCATTATACTCATCCTCTATGAGTGCGATGTAACCGGAGGCGTCGGGCAGAAACGTCTGTATGAGCTCAATATTGTTTAGGCCCATCTCGCCATCGAGGACAAAAGAGTCTTGCCACAAGGGGTCGTTTGTGAGCGGTGTTTCCTTTTTTGTGATATGTTTCGGTGCGGGTGCTCCACGACTAATCTTGGGTTTGGGACGTTGAAATCCTGGTTTTCGCTTTTGTTCCTGAGCTGTCGGTACAGCTATTGGCGTAGTTGTCTCATTTCTCGGTGCGGTTGATTCATTCATGTTGAGGTTGATAATGTCTTGATAATGCCTCGTTTAGAGGCGAAACAATTGTCGACGTTTTGTTGTCTTTTTGATTCTGCGAAAAATTAATGCTATTATATAATTTTAAAAAGTTTTTTCTTAAAACATTTTACTTACCATTGTTTTGAAATACATATTATAAAGTAAAGTGCTTAGTTAACATAATTACGGTATAAAGGAGCGTACACATACTACTATACTGTCTAAAGGAGCCTTTACCTATGTAATACCTACACTTCAGGTATTTAGCCACTGATCTCGCTATAGCAGCTCGAGTTAATGCTGAGCCAGGGGGCTGGATCCTGGGGTGAACGACAGTATCCCCAAATACCAGAGTTACGATTAGATTAGCTGCAATGGATGACCCTGCACAGATGGTATCGACCTCTGCAGCAATCACGGGGGCTCTATTGAGACGGCATAATTGCTTATTAGCTTTAATGGCTCCATTCATACGGTGCGCCATGATAATAAGAAATAGGATCGGGTTTATGCGGAGATTGATATCGAGTCGGTCTGAGTATATTTTGTGATTTTGTCAATCCGTTGACCACGGTGCTTGGTGACGATTGAGCGAGCTGCCGCCAGCTGCTTGTAGTACTGGGTCTCGAATTGGTTGCGCTCGGCGTATTGCTCGTCTGGGTTATCCGCCAAATACTCCAACTCATTCTGAAACCCGTCGTAATTGGAGTACAAAGTCACTAGCCACTCGATTTGCTTAAAAACTAAACGTCATTCTAAATAGGCTTTTGGGCCTACACACCTGTGTAGAGTATGGCGACAGCTACTCCGGTTGTGCGCCTATATCCGGATTGACCAGTATATGAGCGTCAGTACGAAAGGGCATAACAATGTAATGATCTGGGAATCCTTCCAACATATCCAAATCAATACTATCAGCTTCTGTGGTGTTCATGCCCCTATGATTATATCTAGCCATGATAATTGTGTAAGTAGATCCCAACCATAGACTAAAATCAGCAGCTTGTTGAGAGCTTGGCAGTGAATATGGTAGCTGATATTTGGTGCTCAGCATCTCTTCAAACAAAACCGAAGACTGAAGACCGCACGCTGATAATAATCCTATAATTCTCCTGAATGCCTTGATTTTCTCCGATTCTTTATCTCGGATCTCTGTCAGATACTGCTCAACCCCGTGCTTACTGTAGTGGGTTGTACCTGACCTAAGTTCAGGTGGCAATTGATTCCGAGGCACTGCATTAGTGGGCGCATCATCTTGAGTATCATGATCCCCATCATCTGGAGAACTTGTGTCGATGGGAATGTAGACAAAATTCTCCGTAAAACTCAGCTACCACACTACTTTCATGGCCAAGCGTTCTAATGACATTCTGCAGTGAAACCATATTCCCTGCTACACCAGTGGAAGTAGTGTGGATCTGGGATGCCATAGCCTCGAGATCGATCTTGTTGAAAGTTAGATATTGAGAATATTCCCCAGCGTAGTCCATCAGTGAAGCACGCTCATTCGCTCTAACTCCTTTTTTGTATATAGACAAGCAAAGATGAGCCAAGTCGGAATATTCCTTGACTCAAAGAATCAATTTCATTTATTCAGTTTAGGCACTTAAAGAGCACATATGAATGTCAAAATTTAACAATTTTATGTCAAGCACTATTATAAAAATACTAAATTAATTACATAAATAATCAGTTGAAAATGATTCTTTCGCTGGTTCGGTAAGTTGGTTCTCCTGAGAAGATACCAGCAAGAAACTCAGATAGATTATCCATTTTCTTTTTTAATAATGTTTTGTTTACATTGTGTTACAATTTGTATTGTACGAGTGGCTAACAACAGCAGATTAGGGAGACCATGCATTTTTATCATTAAGATATTCGTCTACATTATAATAGCCTTTCTTCATCAAACGTTTTTTCACTACTATTTTAAACCCTATGCTAAGTTTATTTAGATGCATGATTTGAAAAGCTTAAAATTAAAATTATTTAATATCCTGAAACTAAGTGTTAATACTTATTTGTTTTAGTTCAAAAATAAATGTTAGTGATTCTTGACTGTACCCTCGATGCTACTCGCCGTGGCCGCGGTCTTGATTCACTTTACGTGACTATCGTTGACTGGTAATCATTCTTCGTACGATGGCGTTTGTTCTGTTCCTTTGGGAATCAGATATAGAGACGAATCTATGTATCTCAAGCCCGGGTGGTAGAGCGCGCCTTTCGTTACGATTGGCAATCCATTCTGGGGGTATAACCCATGGATTTGCCTCAGCTACTTGCTCGATGCAACACCATTTGGCGTTGCTTTCTGCAATTGCAGTTTTATGCAATTGGAATCCCATTAGATATGAGGCTCCAAATGTTGTGATGGGACTTGCGTTTGATGAATTTAGCCTGATGATCAGGTTAGTCCACCGCGCTACCGCATCTGTGTTCTCATCTGTCGGCAAAGACTTGATGAGTAAAACACCGTCTCCTTCTCCTGTTAGAGCGTCCAGTTTGACTTTTTCATTTCGGAATGTTGGACACCACGAAATAGTCGCTGACCTTCTGTAACAAGTTGATATTGAGGCGTGTTCCGCCAATTGTTTCGTCAAATCCGTTGTCACGTGTCAATTGAATTCAGTAGGATACGGACTTATATCTTTATATCTTTTTGTCGCCCAGACACGAAACTCTCTCTTTGTTGCTACAGGCCTACAAAAAACATACGCTCCGTATACGGCATGGAAGGCGACCATGTTTTGAGGAATGGCCCTCTTATCACTTTTCAGTTGGATGTATTTGTCCGCTAAGGCAGTTGGGATGAAGTGATATCATCATTCATAAGAACTAGATTTTGATATTTTCCGGCTATCGAAATATCAACAAGATCGACATCTGTCATATATTTTAAACAACAAATATAATAGGTCGTAATAAGCCTTGATATTTCATCAGTTGCATCTCCACTGTCACTAGGGAACATACTCATTATTCGTTCTATAGGGTCTCTTTTATCATTAAAAAATGCAAGAACTACCCCAGCAGCAGATGATTTATTAAGAGGTAAATACAATGGTATTTTTTTCTCAATACTGAAAGGGAGTTCAACAACGCCTAATTTGGCATTGCCTTGTAAGAAAGCAGGAAGTGATGGGAGTTGAGAACATGTTATTGCTTTATATCGACTATCACAGTAGGATTTGACCTGATCCACAGTGAAGATCACTTTGTTTTCACTTTCTTGCACGACAAAGGTAATATGTGGTTGAACGCACTTGTCATCTATTGATACATTCATAATCACTCTTCTCATTTTATATTGTGCAGTTTCAGGTGTCAAACGTTCTTGTCTGATAGTTTCCATTATCTTTTCATATTCTTCATCCTTGACTATTACAAAACGTGGATTAGTTAATGGAGTAGACATGATTAGATTGTTTTATTCAGCGATTTGAAAATTATAACTTTGAGATCTTATGAAGATGTCTTTTGTCTATTTAGCTTTCATAATTTTGTTTACTATCCACGAACTAATCTTTTCCCCTGTTCGAGCATCTTTTGCTTTAAGTCTTTGTTTAGTCATATCTATAAGACGTAAGTCGGCTTTTTGACGGTTAGGCAAGTCTATGTAGTTTGCGTATGCGATATCGTGATGCATACAAGCTTCGTCTAACTTGTTTACACCTTTATCACCACGTAGTAATCGTTTTGAAAGCTTTGTTCCTGGTCCACAATAGTTATAACCGGGTATGTGAAGTTCGAATGGTAAATGATTAATGATACTGTTTATTAGTCCACCACCTTGCATCGTCTAAAGAATAATGAATAAACTTTAAAATTATATATCACTTATATAATTAACTTATTCCACTATTGCAGTCTTATCAATCCAACTGTTCTCTTTGTTATTTAAACCCAACCATTTTACAAACAGTTTGTTTCCTTTCTTTTTTAATACCTTTTCTATCAAATAGACACCAGGGCAGGACGACTTTTGAAGCTCTTGTTCGTAAAAAGTTCCTAATATGACTTGTTTTTGATTATCTTCGATGCGATATGTTATTGGTACAGTGTTATTTATCTTTTTTATAGTAAATAATTCTGTTGACCAGTTATGAGTGTATCCTTTCTCAAATATATGTTTGTACTTACTAATTCGAACTTTGTCACCAATTATAAACTTTGGACGACATTTTTGGGTTACCTTTATCATGGAATTTGTAATATTATTTTTAATGTCCGTTTCATTAAACTTATTGACATTAACAGGTGCAAATTTAATAGTACGATGTTTTGTGTTGTTATATGTCTTCATAACACCGTTCAAGCCACCATCTATCCACTTATAGTGTCCGTTCAAGCTAAAGTATTTGTACAATTTATTTTTAAGCGTTTTAATAACTCGTTCAACAATTGAAGCCTTTTTGGTTGAAAATGTTGAGTAGTGATTAATATTATAGTTGTAAAAGCTTTTGAAATGTAGAATTATAGAACTCAGTACCCCTATCAGTTTGCAGATGAGTTGGTATCCTGTGATTAGTAGAAAGTAATTTTTCAAATGCATGAGAGACATCATGTTTGGATTTAGTTTTTAGTGGTTCCACCCAAACGTACTTTAAGAAGCAGTCAGTAACTATTAAAATATAGTTATATCCTTTATTAAAGGTTTTTAGGTTTTGCATATCAACTAAATCTGCTTGCCACAAATCATCAATACCTTTTAAAATTACAGATCGTCGAGGAAATTTTTTTCGTGCTGCTTTATGTATTTCATTGACGATTTGTTGTTTCACCATTTTGATAAACTTTAAGGTCTATGTTTTTCGATCTTTTAATATAGATTGAATTGCGTCTTGAATTAGTCTATCAACTGCGTTTCTTGTGTAAAATTTGTTTTCCAAATGAGTCACTATCTCAGACATTATTGTTTTTAAAGCTTTCTCTATGTGGTATTGAACACTATTTGGAATAGAACTTTGCAATTTTTGTAAGTCATTCATTAGTACACCTTTCAATTCATCTACATATGCTTTATTCACTGCATCATCTGCGCCTTGAGGAGGTTTGACACCTTTTAACCTCGATGTCTTCAAGTCATAATCTCCACGATCAGATTTTATTAATGCATTATCATTAAAATCCAGTATTTCCGATATACGCATTCGCTTATGAATATAATGACCAAATTTGTCTACATTCATATTAAAGGTGTATTATGTTGAACGGTATATAGTAAAATGATACACATATAATATTAGTAGATTTATTTATTTGATGATTTTGCTTTCACGTAGTTCTTCAATGATAGATATTATTTCATTGTCTATTCCTGTGTTACCAGCATCTCGAGAAGCAATTAATAATTTTAATCTATCAACCAATTCATTGGGATCATCCCAATATACAAAATCTGTATTTTTTTTCCACATTTTTGTTAAAGGTAATCCTTTTCCTACTTTCTGTCTACAACTTGGACTTTTACTTTCTTGTTCGAAAAGTGGTTTAATAACTTGCAAATATTTTTGTCCTTTATTACTTTTAATTGGTTTTTTTGAATCGAAATCACGACGATGTGCATTCGTTACAAGTAACATTGCCTTATAATTTTGCTTTTTATAGTCATTAACCAAGCTCAGATCAATGTCTCTTTTTAACAGTAACTCTCGCAACCCAGGTGTACTTTCGTACTTGTGTCCGGCTACAGTAATAACTTGATCTCCAATCGTTATGCCAGAGGAACCTAACATTAACTGTCCACGGTTATTTCTTATACCAAATGGTACATCCGATAGTACTTGTGAAGATAATGACCAAGATGATACATCTGGATTAGTATCGACTAATGACTGAAATGAAGAGTCCGATGAGGGTTCCGATTCGTTACTATCATTACTGCTTTCATCTGTTTCTTTCATATCTGGGTCTTGTGGTTCTTGGGGTTCTCCTTTTTCCTCCTTTTTTGTTAGAGCTAAGTGGTTATTAGTGTTGGCTATTAAATTGAGAGATTCTGTAACAGGCTTAAAAACTGTATCAAGAGCATGTCTATTATTATCTTCTAAATCCTTAATTTTACGTATTTTTTTCCTGACAGCTTGTGTCGCATCAACAATTTGTTTTTTCAATGATTTATCCATTATGTAAAATAGGTGGTAATCGGATAAGAACCAATTAAAGAATAACAATAACGTGACCGCAGTCTACTTAAATATTCAAATTTCATCTAATAATACAAAAGTGTCAAACGTTTTTCTATAGCAACCGTTGTTTTTCGAACAATCTTTATTAATTACCACATAATCAAAAGGCTCTTTCCATATTAGGGAACACATTTCTCGAAATTTCAACCATGTCATATCGGTGTTAACATGTTCTTCGTAAACATGTTTCAAGTTAACTTCATCTTGCTTAAAAAGCACAATTAAGTTAGCATTATCTCTTACAAGTTGTTTAGGTATTTTGGTATAAGTTTGATTTAAATAAAAACTGTCAATCAATTTATGTCTTCCCATGGCAAAATAATCACGCATATTACTTTGATTTTCACATGCTACATCGTCAAAAATAATCACAGAATTAGGTTTCGCATCTGTAACCTTCAAAACGTCATCATTTGCTTGGTATTTCTGGAGAGTGATACCTGGTACTCGTTGTAAAACTTTTTCTAAAAAGATGTACTTTGGTTGATGTAGAGTTTTAGAATATACATAAACATTCTGAAATGTCAATCCATTTTCATGCAATAGAAGACCAATTAATAAGTTAGTTTTTCCACAATTTGATGGTCCGCAAATGATGCAACGTACTGTATTCGGTAATAATTCTCCATGGCGTAACTTGTTTTTTGTCAAATCGTCACAGATTGTATTGACCTGTAACGATTGTGTTTGTTTAACGAATTTCATGTTTGCTATGTAATACTGATGGACTCGTAATGAAAAGATGAATTTATAACATAAATATTTATAACTACAAGTAGTAGTAAGGAGCTTCAGCGAACGTACGAACAGTGGGACAGCGTGCTCAAATGATATTAATGTGGAATATTCGTTTAGTTACGTTATTTCCCAATCCAAAGTGATATTGGGCATTCTGTCCCACCTTTATCTATTTTAAAAATGTGATCTTAACGTGTTCATGTTAACAAACATGCATCGGGTTAGTTTGCTGTACGAAAGCAATCATCTAGCAAGTGAAATTGGTTAACCATTGACGGAACGGTAGTGTATTGAACGGCATTAAAATGTGGAACGTTGGCTTAGGTAAATGATTTTACAAAGAGTTATTGGGCATTCTACCCCACAGAGTTATTGGGCATTCTACCCCACCGTGACTGAGGTTATCGAAGATAACCGATGGAACTAAGGTGGGGTAGAATGCCAAATAACTCACTACTCTCGTTCTTTATTAGGGCTAAATCTTGTAAAACTGTCTCTACTTTTCCCCCTAAAGTCCCGTCGTCTAAGTACCAAATGTTGAATTTGGATTTTATTTTTTGAATTATTGGGTTAATGGCCAAACTGAAGATGACTGGTCCCAACGGATCACCTTGCTGACATCCAACGGCTGAATTCAAAAGGTGGTCTTTATAAATTAATTTTGTTGGCTGACTATAGCATTGCCAAAGAAAATTAAATATTTTGGGGGTTTCTAATTTGGCCTGTGCCAGCAAGGTGTCCCTGTTTACAGAGTTGAAGGCGTTTTTCAGGTCAACTTTCAAGATGACCTCTCCATCTTCGCTACTGTCAAGGTATGTTGCAAGCGCATGGATTGCGGCCTCACAACCTCCTTTTGAACCAAAACCTAATTGAAAGGGCTGCAATTTGGTAGTAAGCTCCGTACTATAAAAACGACAACAAATTTTGGCTGCCAAACGCCGCAAAGTGCTACCTACGGCAATGGGACGAATGCCACCATCCTTCTTGTTAAGGGCACATAACTTGGCCCCAAATACAATATATCTGTGATGCCACTGTCCACATTGCCTGAGACCATGAGGTTGACTAGAGCTGTTAGCTCCCTCAGAAGTGCATCACCAGCTTCCCCAGCGCTCGGACACAACAGATCCTTAAGGTGCTGTGGTGTCAGACCGTCAAGTCCACCAGCTGATCCAAAACGAAAGGAGTTAACAGCTGTGCGCACATCCTTGGCAGTAGTCCAAATGTACTACCTAAATGTCAAAAATATTAATGTCAAAAAGCTGTACAATGTCTATCAAAATGCCAAGTTATACAATGTCAAGTGCAGCAATTATCATTCAGGTACTCCTCGACTGAGTAATAAGTCTTGTTGAGCAGGTATGCCGAGAGTTGTTGTTTGAATACGAGTATATTAATTTCTCTACATTTCTTAGGTCCCTTGGTAATTTATTATAAACTTTGGGCGCCATTGCATATACCTACGCTTTTATGAAAGAGCGCTGTTTTACATTTTCTTACATGTAGTTTATCTTTTCGACGCTGACTGCTGATTTGCTCAAATTTTGACATGTTTTTCTTCACAAAGACAGATATTTCGTAAATATATACACGGCATGGTAAGAATCCTTAACTCTTTGAAATGCGGTTTGCAGCTTTCGATGGGTTGCAAATTACAAATAGCCCTGATACATCGCTTTTGACACTTAAAAACCAGTTCACTACCAGTTCCATATCCCCAAAACATGATGCCATTTCTTAAAGTGGAAGCCACCAACCCATGATATGCCGCAAGAACCGCAGATTGACTGGGATACCCTTATTAGCTTATATAGAGCATACGAGTGTTGGTTTATCTTACTACATACTTTTACGACGTACCCGAAGTCAGGGTGGGTGACGAAAGGTGCGGCAGTACTCCGGCTTAGACGCCGGAAAAACACTGCCCCCGGACCCGGCGGCATTCCTGGCCGTGCATGGGTCCTGGCCCTTGAAGAACTAGGGCCCCGACTGAGGGGGCTCTTTAACGCATGCCTCGAAAGGGGCCAGATTCCCAAATTGTGGAAGACGGGGAAACTGGTTCTGATTAGGAAACCGGGGCGGCCGGTGGAGTCACCGTCTGGATACCGGCTGATCGTGTTGCTCGACGAGGTGTGAGCTTTTTGAGTGAATTATCGCGGAAACCTCGCCGAGCATCTCACGAATGTGGGGCCAGACCTGGCGGATAACCAGTTTGGTTTCCGATGGGGACGCTCCACCGTGAACGCGATCATGCGTGTTAAGAGCCAGACGGAGGAAGCTGTCTCACAGGGCAAGGTGGTGGTGGCGGTGTCTCTTGACATCGCCAACGCTTTCAACACCTTGCCATGGAGCTGTGTTAGGGAGGCGCTCGTGTATCACGAAACGCCTCTCTACCTCCGTCGTATTGTCGGGACTTACCTTTCGGAGAGGGCCATAGCTTACCCTAGCTGGCTCAGGCCAGCTCGGCGAGATGTGTCGTGCGGTGTTCCGCCGGGGTCGGTACTGGGACCGCTCCTGTGGAACATCGGCTACGACGGGGTGCGTTGCCTGAGGGCGTCGGCGTGACGTGCTACGCCGACGATACCCTCGTCACGGCGGCTGGGACTGGCGGTGGCCCTGCACAAGTCCGAGGTTTTTTGTTTTCACGGACCTCGGAACGGTCCACCTGAAGGTTCCAGCATAACTGTAGGAGGCGTTAGCATCGACATCAAGCCCTCAATGAAGTACCTAGGGATCGTACTTGATAGCCGATGAAACTTCGGATCACATTTCCGAAGTTTGGTCCCCAAAGTGACGGGGGCATCATCCGCGCTGTCGCGACTCATGCCCAACCGAAAGGGACCCAACGCCTCCTGCAGGACCTGGGGATCGTGCGGAGTATGGCCTTATACGGGGCTCCCATATGGGCGGATAGATTGGCGGTCAGGGTGAACGCGACTCTGTTAAACAGACCTCTGCGAACCTTGGCCGTCAAAACCGTACCGCACGATCTCCGGAGAGGCTGCATGTCTCTTAGCCGGGACCCCTCCATGGGACCTGGAAGCGAGAGCCCTTGCGTCATTGTTTCAATGGCACAAGGAGGCGCTGGAGAGGAACCACAGACCTGCGACTCGAGAAATCGAGGACCAGCGGTTCCAACTCCGCCAGAATCTCATGGAGACTTGGAAGGTGCGACTTGAGCAACCAAAGTGGGGAACTACCGTCATCGCGGCGGTGAGACCGATCATGGACGAGTGGCTGCAGAGGCGGCATGGTGACCTCACGTATCGTGCGACGCAGATCGTTACCGGGCATGGATGCTTCGGTAGCTATCTGTTTCGCATCCATCGTGAGGTCACACCCTGGTGTCAACACTGCGAGGTTTCCGACGACGACACCGCACTCCACACGTTGCTGGAGTGCTCAGCGTGGGCGAGTCAGCGCCGGGACGTCGTAGTGGGTCTGGGCGTGGATACCCTCTCGCTGGAGACCATGCTTCAAGCCATGGTCTCCAGCGGGAGTAGGTGGAACACGGCCGTGTCCTTCTGCGAGCAAGTCATGCTCGCGAAGGAGGCGGCCGAGAGGTAGAGGGAGCGTACCCTTCCCGCCGAGTTCCGTTTCCGATGAGTCAGCGGCGCCCTCGCCGCTGACTCATAATGTGTACAAAACGCGAAAGTTTAAAGAAGTAAATTACTTACCGTCCTTGTAGTTTAATTCTTCGGCAATTCACACCTATAATAACTTTTTCGATTTCTTTTTTGAATAGTCTCGATGATTTGTATCATACAAACAAGGTTCACAACGAACTAATTCGATTAAATGTTCTGTCATTACAACAAAATTGTATATTATTGTTAACTAGTGGTCGCCCGCGACTTCGTCCGCGTGGTAATTTGGATTTTTTCCCGTTCCCGTCGCGCCGCGTCATATTTTGAACAATTCACACAATATCTTTATAAATTGTAGCCTATGTGTTATTCTGATGTATAAGCTATATTATTGTAAAGTTTCATTAAAATCCATTCAGTAGTTTTTACGTGAAAGAGTAACAAACATCCATCCATCCATCCATACATACATACATACTTACATACTCACAAACTTTCGCGTTTATAATATTAGTAGGATAAACACGTCTCGACCTGCACGCGTCGCGCAGAATTCTGAGCCGGCACTACAACGAGACGCAGAGCACGACAGACACATGTCTGCGTCGCATGTGCCTGCGCCGCAGCGTACGTAGTTCAATCAATGACATTCCATGCTTTACAAAATCTGCTCTGCTCTGCGCTGCGTGGACCTGCGTCGCCTGCGTCTCAGTATACGCCTAGCCTATGTCCTGCACGACGTCGGGCGACATCGCGCGGGACACGTGAACGTCGTGTCGAGCGACCGAGTCGCGGAACCTAGCGAAAATGCGGCTTAAGACGTTCCGTCAAGTTTAGTCGCGTTGTTCAAAAACCTAAAAAAAGAGTATATATTAAAGTAATATAGTGTATTTTACAATCTCCCATACCTTATTTATAGCATATTATTTGGTATGTAAATTATTTTTGTTTTAATTGTTACTAAACAGGCAGTTTAGCAAAAAGTTATAAATAGTTCACTATTTAATGAAGTTTTCGAAAGTATAGTGCATTCAATACATACACATGACCGCGATAACATACAATAATCTTTATCCACTTGAAAGATAACTTAACTGTACAACAGAAGGTGTCTTGTAAGGATATACTTATTTATAACTGTTAAACTATAAACTCATTCATATCTCATCTTTTACAATGATAGTTTCAAATGCTTCGATAAGGAAAATAACAGGGTCACTGACAGGCAATACACTCAATAAGTCGACGTCTTTGAGTTCAGCCGCGTGTTCTCTCTATAAAATGGTTCAAGTACCAACTGTGACGTTTAATAATGGAAAAGTTTGCCCCATACTTGGACTTGGGACTTGGAAGGTAAGTTTATTAAATAAAGTACCTGATAAATATAACCGGTAATTTCTATATGTTTGGCTGGTATATATGCCTTAACGTAATCTCTATGGAGATCAATCAATGTTTTACTGCCATCAATATAAAGCTACACTGTATTACTGTATTACTGCGACAGTAATGTCCATAGTAATCCATAGTGGGAATAGATTGTATGTGCTCCCTAATTTCAGATTTAATCATATCCGGTACTTTGGCATGATTTCCATGCCATCTGACTACATTATATTCAGAGATGGTATTCCCTTTTCAAACGCGGTCCTTATTAAGCGGTCATTTAAGGCAAGTGTGGATTTAAAAAATATTTTACAAACACGCACTTTACTATTTTAAACACAAAAATGAAATGCATTGTTGTTCTGCCTAGGATTTGCAGCATTAGTGTATCTATATTTCGGTTTAATGATACTAGTGCTGTTTATTATATACTGTCTCTGCATCGTTACATTGCCCAAATTGTAATAATTATCAAAAATAATCCTTCTTCTTCTGATACATTTGCAGAACATTTTAGGCGACACTTTTCACCACATGGTGGCCCTACTGTTCTGGCCGGAACGACTTTTTTTGTTTTTTTGATGTGTAGCTTTGACCTGTAATTCTTAAACATTTTGCGACTTCTGATTTCCAATTGCTAACATTTAGTTTTGAGGTGGCCCACGTTTGGGTCGCGCACAGCCCGGGCCTTGATCCAGGCGCGATATGCCGACTGTTTGCCCTTTTCGTGTGAGCTTTTTATTAAAATCTGTGTTTTCAAGCTGAGAGAGTGGATTTTCGCTGCAAGAGGAGTGTAATGCAGGCGGAATGATTTCGAGGTTGGGTGTGTGTAATGCTGGTGGATTATTTTCCCTGTGGGAGGAATGTGACCGTGTACTTATAGCAGACGATGATGAACTGCTAGTGCTGGAAGATGAAGTTGAATCTGTTGATGATGTTGACGCTGATCTATGTCTAAAGTTCGTATCTTAAACGCTGTCATCTGAATCGAAATCGGACTCATCACTTTTATCGGCTTTGCTTGGATCTTCAGTGTTAGACATGCCTAAAATATAAATAAGAGTTGTATGGTAAATAAGTACCTATTATAAAAATGAATGAAAGAATAGTGATCTCCGGGGTCTCCCTCTATTTTGAAAATATTCAAATATTCTCACTACTAACGCCTGTATCATTTGCATAATTTTCCAAATAAGTATAAGTAACATTTTCAAAAGCACTGGCTGCCGGAACACTATTATTCTAGCATTATTATCTCCATGAAACAAATTGGTTGCCATATTATCTGCAATAAGTGAAATAAATAAAACAAATTCACAGATGACGGAATGAGCATAGCGTAACAACTATTATTAATGAAATTTATTTTGAAGCGGGAAGTAATAAAACACTAAAAAATGTAGTTATTCTTACCACTAAGAACAGATTCACATGCTATAGCAACACTTTCTAAACATTGGGAAATGAACGTTTAAACTATAACTTATTTACCAACTAGTACTTTTAACATTTTTTATTTAGTTAAATATTTCAGTTGGAATAACAGTTTTTACGCCAAATCAAATAAGCCAAATATTTAGTAAGCAAGTCGTTTCAGGCACTCGCCGGCCGCTGCCCTATCAGCCCATATCAAGGCCCATTGCCGGAACAGATCGTCGCGAGCCTCCTGTCTCCAGCGATCGACCTGCTCCGGCAACGGGCGACCTCCTTGTTGTCGCACCATGGCGCCCTCCTCGTAGACCCTCTTAAAGACCCCTGCTTCGAGATCCCAAGGGGGGGGGGACTTTGTGCCAACAGGCACGCCGCCTCGAAAGACACGGTGCGGTACGCCCGTGCAGCCCTCTGCGCCGCGATCAGCTGCGGTCGTCGAAGCTGGACCACGTTCGCGGCGCTGAGGGCTTCCGCCCAAATAGGCGCCCCGTAGAGCGCCTTGGAGCGTACCACACTTTATATGAACATAGAAATGCAGCATTGGGTTTAAAAAAACTTATTTTAAAAAAGTTGCCGAAGTTGTAGTGCCAAAAAAATACGAGAATTTTTTATTAGCTGATTTCATAGATGAAATAGACAATATTCGGATTTTGGTATTCTGTAACAATCTCGCAAGAGACCAAATGGGTAAACTCAAAAATTTCTTTGGCGATGCAACTTTTAGAATATGCCCCAAACCGTTTAACCAAGTTTTCAGTATACACGCTGATATGAACAGTACCATGACTTCAACAAATATAATACCTTTGGTATTTGCAATTATGAGTGGCAGAAAGAAAAGCACTTATTTAACGTTATTTAATTTAATCAAATCCCAAATTCCTGCATGGAATCACGCAACATTCACGCTCGACTACGAAAAAGCTACAATGGGAGCATTAAAAAGTGTATTTCCAAATATATTGCTACATGGCTGCTACTTTCATTATGTGAAGTATCTGCTCGTTTTTGAATGGACTTCACATAATGAAAGTAGCAGCCATGTAGGTATCAATAAATACCCAAATACAAAAAGATTAGTGCTACTTATGGCAAGGTTGCCACTACATGGGGCACACTAAAAGTTTTGCACTTCTAGCTAATCGGAACTATTTGAATTTCGAAAGTTATATTTTTGTAAACGTTGCTACCTTCTTAGTAATAAAAAAAAAACAATTGACGGGAAATCATTTGTCAATTGTTTTTTATCACACATCAAAGTTCTACGTATGCAACGAAAATGGAATTAAGTCGAAAATATTTTAGAGCGATGATTTTTTATGATTTTAAAAGTTCTCTCTCTTCGCAAGACTGTGCCGCTCGTCTTCAAAATGCTTTTGGGAGAGAACCACCTTGCTTGAGCATCGTGAGGCGATGGTTTGCTGAATTTGAGAGAGGTCAAGTTTCTTTACATGACGAATTTCGTGAAGGGCGGCCTTCAACTGCCGTCAATGAAAATAATGTGGCTCCTCTTAAGCGGTTAATTGAAGAAAACCTGCGGATTACCTATGAGACAATTCGAGGACTATTGGGGATTGGTATGCGTCAAATCCAGAAAATTTTACACGAAGAATTGAAAGTTCGGAAACTTTGTTGTCGTTGGATCCCTCGTGAACTGACAGCGGAGCAGAAGCGGGCTCGCGTGGAATGGTGCTCACAGATGCTACTGAAGTACGACCACGGACATTCTAATGCTGTTTATGATATTGTCACAGGAGACGAAACGTGGATTTATGGTTTTGAACCCGAAAAGAAACAACAATCTTGTGAATGGGTGTTTGAAAATGAGAACAAGCCAACAAAAGTGAGGCAGGCGAGAAACGTTGGTAAAAAAATGATCGCGGTTTTTTTCTCAGCTACGGGTCCCATCTGTACAATTCCACTTGAAGATCAAAAGAGTGTTAATGCCGAGTGGTATTCTAGCATTTGTTTACCCAGGGTGTTAGAAAAAGTTCGCGAAAGACGACCCAAAAGCCGCGTTCTCCTACATTATGACAACGCTTCTTCACACACGGCCAACAAAACAAAGTCATTTTTAGCTTCCGAAAAAGTACAACTCGTCACCCATCCTGCGCATAGCCCTGACCTAGCACCTAAAACGTAGTGTTTTTATCCTCTTTGCTAGCACCCTGTGATTTCTGTATTTTCCCCAAAATCAAAGATTTAATGAGAGGTTTCACTTTTACCAACTCCGAAGAGGCAGTGATAGCGTTCAATCAGCACGTAGAAAACATGCCTTCAGATCTGTGGTCCTCCTGTTTTAAAAAATGATTCGATCGCATGAAAAAATGTTTAAAATGTAAAGGAGAATATTTTGAAAAGCAATAAACATAATATTTTGGTTTTAACATGTATTTTTTTAAGTTACGTAATAAAATAGAAAAAATCTGTTTTAATTTAACTTTGATTTTTAACCGACCTCAAAAATGGAGGAGGTTCTTTTTCACTACTTGCCATTTTCTTTTTCTTTAAGAAATAATATCATGATACTGTTGAATTTAATGAATTTAGTGAATTTAAAAAAAATAACTATAATAATAAATAAGTTATCATAACTTGTATGTACCAAAAAGTTTTTTGGAAGTAGTCGAACGCAATACAGGGCAGTATGGTCGAAAGACTTAAGCCTTTTTTATTTTATACACTGTACTTTAATGATTAATTACTTATAATAAAATCTGTATCATAAAACAACTTTTTAGTAGGTACTTATACTACTGTCTCATAGGCTTTATATGTCGTCCAATTTTTAAATCATAATTCGAACCTAGATTAGATAAAATAAATTTCTAAAATAAGTCGTCCTGTTTTCATTCATATAACATGGTCACCCTTAGTAGCAAATTTTTAAGGAATATCGAAAAGTAATCTGGTTTTTAGATACTTACCAAGTGATACAATGTTGATGTGTACGTACAGATCAAGTACAGTCAATTATTCATTATATCGAACGTCTGGATTGAGGAGCCAGTTAAAATGTGCTATATCTCCCAACCCTCTTATTATTAATGACTGAATCTTATCCTACAAAACTAATGTATATTAGTTTTGTAGGATAAGATGTATGTACTACTAAACTAAGTACTAACTACTAGTATGTATATACTACTAAATTATGGAGAAATAGCGCATTAATTAAACTACTGCTTCTATGAAAAATGACGACTCGTAAGTAATGGTCTGAGAAGCCTCATATAATGTATGATAACTTTTTTAATTTTAATACTATAAAACTCAGATTTTGTCTACTAAATACTCTCGAATGTTACTAAATCACACCTAATTTTGGTAAATATTCATCCATGATTTTCCTAGTTCTGACGAGGCTCCTCAATCTAAACATTTAGATTGAAGAGCAACCTTTATGTTCTTATATATAATAACTTTTGAAGTATTATACTACAAAATCGAGGACTGAAGCTACAAAATTTTTAAACTTACTACTAAATCCTATATAAATTTCATTAAGATACGAAATGTGGCTCCTCAATCTAAACGAACATAAATAACGATGTTGCTTTGACATTATTTGACCAATTTTTTTTATTATATTGACACCCTTGAGACTTGGCAGTATGGTCAATCAACTTTCGCCAGTCCCAATGGACAAATTTTAAAACAACAATAAGATTGACACTGACAAGTAGCAACAATACAAAATGACAATGACATTACCAAGGAAAGGAACCGGAATTGGAACCGGCCGGCTTGTTTGTTTAGTCCACGTATTTACTTATTATTAATTTATCTCAGTAATTAGTTGCACTTCAACGGCGCGGAAAATCAATTTTGTTATCATTACTGAGTACTAACGATTTGTTTACGATGAGCACGAAAGTACCTAAGGTTAAGTTCTATAACGGATGCGAGATTCCGATCTTAGGTATCGGGACTTGGAAGGTAGACATTCACAGTCTTATTAATTAATTACATAACATATACGTAATGCAAATAGGCAAATAGTAATGTGATGTTTAGCTAACGAGCATATTACCGGTTACTGCCAACTTTTGGCTAACTAAATTTTGTCCTTTGTTTTGCAAGACTGGTTTATGACCGTACAAATGAAATAAAAACTGATCAGTTTATATTTTACACACACACTCTAGTAAAAGACAATATTACGTAGTTTTATAACAGACTGGTTCTACACCTAGAACTCGTCATTACGTTGACATTGGAAAAATCATTGGTGTATAAAAGAAGAAGACGCTATACGAGCTATCAATTTCAAATTGTAACATTTTTTCTTTAACAGTCAAAACCTGGCGAAGTGACTCAAGCTGTGAAAGATGCCATTGATATAGGATATCGGCACCTTGACTGTGCTTACGTGTATGGCAATGAGAAGGAAGTTGGAGAGGCCATTACTGCTAAGATCAACGATGGTACTACCAAGAGGTATGTAGACAGAAAGAATATTTTATTGTTACATCCCAACATTTACAATTTTATATGTAACAATACAATTAAATAATAAGTGATAAGCGGGAAAAAATAAAGGCAAGCAAATATAGTAGTTGCGGCACTCAATGAGGTCGTCAAATTTGGTGTTGAGACACTAGGTCCATGGGGCCACGGTACGCATCAGCTCTTCACGGAACTCAGCAAGCGTCTGAGAGAAGAGACTGGTGATCCCCATGCAGGCAGCTTTCACGCGCCAAGACTCATTGGCAATTCAGCGCGGGAATGCTGCCTGTGTTATGGGCACTCTGCCTAAAACTCCCTGCTTTACATATTTACTTTAGTTTTAGAAAGTATAGTTTGTAGTTTGTTTAAGTTTTTCTTAATTTTATTTTCCTGTTCCTTGTATATATTCATGAATTTATATTACAACATGTCTTCTAGTTAGCGAAATCATTGCAATTATCTAAATTTCAACTTAAAATCTCCATTGTTTTATCATGGACTTTCGCCAGGTAACTCCTGACTCCATTCAGTATTATATTACCAATGACTATGTGTAATAAATTTTAGCTACATAATTACAAAGGATAGTAATTGAAACTGCCAATCAAAAAGACTTCATTTTGTTCTCAAAAGAACCCTATTGCGCGGGTCCGACAATTGATGAATGTCAAATTGAAAATTCTTTTTTTTGTCTTAATAATATTGTTATTACAATACTATGTTGATATAATAATGATTTTATTTTGACATTAATTAATTGTACCTATTTATAATAAAACTATTAATAGGACTTGGGTTTTTGCGGAGTGTGTGGCAGGTTGCCTTTTAGGTTACCTGTGGTGCTGGGAAAAAATCCAGGCCCAAACGCTCAATTGCAATACTGAACAACGTTTCCTTGTCCCGCACAGAAGAACTAGTTCGCAAAAAATCAAGCATTCATCCATGAATACGAAGAAACTATTAATAATACAATTTGTTTCTTATTTCAGAGAAGACCTGTTTGTCACCTCTAAGTTATGGAATACGTTCCACCGTCCGGACTTAGTCCGTGGAGCGTTGGAGCAAACTCTAAACAACTTGAATCTTAAATATTTGGACTTGTACCTCATACATTGGCCGCAGGCTTATAAGGTATGTGACATACATTACATAATTACTTACACACACAAAATCACACATTTCTAAGCATAAATTGTACCCTAGGACATGTACGGCATGTACCCTAGGACATGTACGGCATGTACCCTAGGACATGTACGGCATGTACCTTACATGTAAGTGACGTCATAGTGATACCATGACTATTAGCAATTCAATTGGTAAGGCAGAGGTGCATTACACACCCACAATTTGCCAGTATTTATGGAACCACGTTATAGGGGGCAACCCGTATCGGGTACATTTTCTGAACATATTATAATAAAAAGTCGCATTCCGCTGTCTTTTTGTACCTATGTATGCTTAGATCTTTAAAACTGCGCAACGGATTTTGATGTGGATTTCACCAATAGATACGAGTGGTTCTCAAGGAAGGTTAGTTAAAAATAATTGCACGAAATATACTGATCAACTACCGGTCGCCCGCGACTTCGTCCGCGTGGTAATTTGGAATTTTTCCTGTTCCTGTCGCTTGTAATTATTGTTTCCGTCGCGTCACCCGTAATAAAGACGTTATTACGAGTGACGCGACGGGAACAATAAGCTAGCTTCGCAAATAATCATTTTAAATTAATTTCATTTCCATAAAATATGTTATAGTGAGGGGCTCGTGGTCTAGTGGTAAGCGACAATATTAATACATTGCAAAGGTTAAGCAACATCTAGTCAGGCCGGTCTTAGGATTGGTGACCATTTCTTAAGACACTGAGACCCCTCCGTGACTCGGAGAGCACGTTAAGCCGTCGGTCCCGGTTGTCATACGAACATCTATGGTAGTCGTTAGGGGTAGTTAGAGCCCTTAAAAATCCTCGCGGTCTAACTACAGAACTCGATATCGCCCATGGGTTGTGAAGGTCAGATGGCAGTCGCTTCACGGAAAATATCGAAGTTCAGCCGCATCGCAGTTAGACTGGAAAGCCGACCCTAACTAAGTTGGGAAAAGGCTCGGTGAATGATGATGATGATGATGTTATAGTGAGTAAATTTTAAAAGATAGGTATATGCTACCGCGGACTTCTTTTTGAACTTTTAAAGAGGAACAATTCTTTAGTACATAATTTTAACATAACATTAACCGTTTGGCCAGCACACGCAACTTTTTAAAACATTTCACTGCTGCTCCGCTCCTATTCATCGTGGCGTGATGTTATATAGCCTATAGCCTTCCTCAATAAATGCACTTCTCAACAAGAAAAATATTTTTCATATAGAACCAGTACTTACTGCCTGAGATTAGCGCGTTCAAACAAACAAACTCTTCCGTTTTATAATATTAGTATAGATAAGTTGGCGTGGTCAGTAGTAAATCTGCTTTCGATTCCCGAGTCTTCGGTTGGATTCCCACCTCTTATCTAATATTTGTGTGATCTACAAATGTTTTTTCGAAATTTGGGTAGTCATATTAATTAGGTGTATAGGTTCCATAACACAAGCTTATAGCTTAGTTTAATTAATTATTTTTAATAAATTAATTTGGACATTCTTACACAACATCATCTAACCCAAATTAAGCTAATATAAGCTTATCCTATGGGATCTAGACAACTGATAAACATACCTATATATTTTCTAAATACATAAAATACATACATCACCTCGACCTCAGTGACGGCAGTCGCATACATTCATACCACTGCGCTACTGAGGCATTTATTCTATTCTGCAGGAAGATGGTCCACTGTTCCCTACAGACGAAGCCGGCAAGATCCAGTATTCAGAAGTAGACTATGTGGACACTTGGAAGGCCATGGAGCCTCTGGTGGCTGAAGGACTTGTTAAAAGGTCTGCTTACCCCCTAAATGACTTCCTAACTAACATCATACAACTGTAGTATGTTACTTTGAACCACTTTTTAGTGAAAAGGTCGCCATTTGTAGAAATTAAAACCTGTTTATTTTTGTTATGTATTTAGTATTGGTTAAAGTTTTATTTATTTATTTAATCTTTATGCACAAGAATATGTACAAAGGCGGACTTAATGCCAAAGGCATTATCTACCAGTCAACTTTAGGGTGATACAGAGAATCGACTGAGTAGGTGCATATACGGTACACTTGACTATAGAAACTAAAAGACTTACTTACATAAATATATACCCAAATAAACTACACATATAATATTAATAATAATATAAAACATATACAGTTTTATTCAATTCAATTCACTACATACCATAACATATATATTATAAAACAATGACGCTCCATTCCTTTGTATGCTCTTTAAAACTACACAATGGATTTTTATGCGGTTGTCACCAATGGATTTAGTAGTTCTCGAGTAAAGATTTTGTGTATAATAACATATCCCATCAAAAACATGCCATGTAAATGAATGCCAAAGGTCAAGTACGTATTGATTGTACTGTACATAGTTGTCAGACCTATTGGAGAGCCAAACTATTAACTCTACACGTCCTAACTGAACACTTTCCCTTCGTCTTAGTTCGCTAGTAATAAATAAAACAAAGTCCTTCACCGCGTCTCTCTTTCTGTTTGTTCGCAATAAATTCGAAATTTACAGCACCGATTTTCATGCTGTTTTCATCAATAGATGGAGTGATTCTCGAAGAAGGTGTCAGGTTCGCATACATTTCTAGGGTCTAAATGAAATACTTTAGTAGTTTTAGTAATTCAGTTTAATAGACCTTCGCATGTTGTTATAAAGATCATTATTGAAAGTCAAATCGTACTGTCAAAAAGAAAATAAACGAATGGACAGAGTATAGTTAAAAATACTTACTACGCGTTACAACGCGTTGTAACTAAAAACGGGATCTTACGATTGCATATACAATTTGCATACAGTTCATGTGACGTCACACTTGCATTGCATGCAATACTTACACAATGAAATAGTGCTCTATCTATCACTCTTTATTTTATTGCAGTATTGGTGTTTCAAACTTCAACTCGAAGCAGATCTCCCGACTGTTGGAGAACTCCACTGTGAAGCCGGTCACCAACCAGGTTAGATATTCAATATTTGTTTATTTGTATAATATGTATGACAGAGTGGTTTAGAGCGCTACGGTTCCTATGAATAGTGACGTCACCAGTAATGACGTCACAGTCTTCCTCAAGCTTATCATCCATTTGGGATTGATGGTCCAGAGTAATAGTGAAACTCATACGTTCATTCTTCATTTATTCCACAATACTCAAGAGATCTGAAAAGTGCAACGGCTCGAGTAACATGAATCACAACTCATTCCGTCCTCTCTATTTATAGTCACCATGACTCATCGTTAGACAACAATAAGTGGGGGTAGCTGCAACAACGGAACTTGTTTAGAAAGTTTTACAATACAATATGTGGGTAGTTGATTATTTTATTACTTGAATCAGTCGAACGTTTGATAGAACAATAAGAACGTAATTTTAACTATCTATATATATAATACGCCAGTGAAGCCGCTTCTCCTCCTAAACTAAGAGTCGCACAGTCAAGTGTGGCACACCGTTGGAAAGGTCGTGGTCTCAAGTGGTGCGATAAGATTAGAAATTTGACAAAAAGTAAAAAAATAAAAAATATTACTTGCGCAGTTTGCGCTAAGGGTTGCTAGTTCTTTATAATTAACTAGACTACTAATGGGTATTTACGCCGACATATTATATAATATTTAGACGACATTTAAAGACAGACACAATTAAAGACGTCTTCGAGGTGACCTGATAGAGATATATAAGTTCAAAACCCATAAATATAATTTACCCAATATACACACACTTTACACACCAAAAAACTACTACTGCATACTAAATCAGCCCGAGGACGTATGACTGACGGAGTAAGAATGATCTGAACTAGTTCAGAGTAACTAGTTCTTCTGTGCGGGACTATCAACTTATCAAGCATTACCTTGACATTGGCGAAATCATCGATGAACATCAATGGAGCCAGTGTTTTTAAAAATAGAAGAATTGTGCCGGTCGGACTTGAAGCTTCACACAACCTTTAACCACGAGCTTGTTCCTAGGTGTAAGCAGATGTTTAATACGCTATTTCATCAATTTTACTTTTTTCTCATTATTTCCAGGTGGAGAGTCATCCGTATTTAAATCAGCGTCGTTTGATGGACTTCTGTTCAGCTCATGGCATCACCCTCACTGCCTACTCGCCGCTGGGGTCCCCAGACAGACCCTGGGCTCAGCCCGGGGACCCTCAACTGTTGGACGACCCCAAGCTCAAGGCTATAGCCGGTAGACTTGGGAAGACTCCCGCTCAAGTGCTTATTAGGTCAGTTTACCGATTAATCTATACTTCTGTACTAATATTATAATATTTAGTATAATATCAAAGCCCTCTAGTTGTGTGTAAACGTAATTGGAACATTACGCACAGCCTACCATAGTAGTTAGTTCCTCAACTACCGGTAGATGGCGCTGTACGGAAGCCGTAAGTCGCGATATTAACACAATGTGATCACAAGATTAGATGTCTTGGGCTAGTGGTGTCTTGGTCAGTTGGTAGAACGTTCCTCCTGGAAAGGGATCAGTCGATGGTTAACTCCAGCACAAGACTTCCTCTCCTACTCTTTCACCTTCATGCCGTCAGACTGTGGAACGCTCTTCCAACCGATATAAGGAACTGCAGAACTGTGTCTGGTTTCAAGAAGAGAGTTAAGAGTCCTCCTATTAAATTTTACCGTTTTCGCTGATTTTACAGACGTGTTTTTACACTGAAAATACTGTATTTTTATAAGTTTTAATGCACAACGTGAAATATCATTTCAATAATGATCTAATAAGTGAGCTACTTTCTTATTTTTGTCATTAAATTTTGATTAATCGACCTAAAACAATCGGTAGTTTTTCGTATCTTTTGCTGGAAGAGGTCTAGAATATCACAAATTCACTAATCGTTTTGACGTCTAAAAAGTATTACAAAAATACAGTGTATTCTTGTAGTAGTCATCTATCAAATGTATGGATTACTTTTTATCACTTTCATAAAAAAAAATTGAGTAAACAAATATTTAAGTTAGTCAAATTTTAGAGAAAATGGGCAATGAATTGGTTCTTATTTCGGCTACATAAAACACTCGTTCATAAAATTAAAACAACATAAATAAACCTTGGTTCAAAATCAATCCATTTCCAAAAAAAAAAGAAAGCTAAATAATAAAAAATAGGCTGTAAATAATCTTTTAAAAACACCTAAATTTCGCTTTATAATACTCGACGCATGCCTCAAGTAAACAGTCCGCGCCAAGCGCTTACAGGGAGAGGACGTGTCGCTCTGCGCGCCAAAATTCGACGCCGTCTACAGACGAATATAGCGTGGCGTGAGATTTTGATACTTTGGTAATATTAGTTATTATTTTGTGATGGCTTCTTTTTAAATACAACAAGTGATTATGTAGAATGTATTTATCATTGTTTTTGTTCAAAAAAGCTGTTATATTTTATAAAGCTGGATTACTCACTCACTCACTGACACAATTTTATTGTTCTCCTTGATGGTAGAGGGGAAGGTACCTATGTTTTTTTTTGCAGAAATGTAAAGGGGGGTTCGGGGACCTAGGGAAAATTCCGAGTTTTTGAGATTTGCCCTCCAGTCCCCCAAGGGGGGCTCCCGAGTAGAGTCAAAATGAGTAATAATTTTATAGAGGTAGCTTTTTATTTTATTTTTTTGTATTGGGTTCGCCAATTTGACGCCACCCGCCTGGTAGTAAGTCGTGACGAAGTCAAGCGATTGTGGGTCACTCACAGCACACTATACTATAGAGAGTGGCCCTCAACTTGACGACCTACTGAACCCAGGATTATATGTGGGAGGAAACACGTGCACAGGCAGGGCGTTCCAGGCCAGTATCGTTCGGCACAGAAACGAACGTTTAAAACGTTCGGTTCTCGCGAACATGTACCTACTGTGTGGGAGTGGCATCTCTGCCCGGCACGCGTTGTTCGGGATCGGAAGGAAGATGGGATCAGATTGAAGAGCTCTTCAGAATGCTCGCCGTGGTAAATACGGTAGAATGCGGCCAAGGAAGCTATTGTTCGGCGCTGAACTAGCGGCTCAAAGCTTCCCGTTACCTCCGGACAATCTATAATACGGATAGCTCGACGCTGCATAGCGTCGAGAGCGTCCAGCAAATACTTCGCGGAGCCGTCCCGGAAGTGAGAGCAGTATTCGACGCAGGGTCCAATCTGCGTCTTGTACAGCAGACACCTCTGATGCAGTGTAAAGAATCGCTTTACCTTATTCAGTATTCCTAGTTTCCACGAAGCTAGCCCTATACATCTTTCGATGTAGTTTTTATTATTGAGCTCTTGACGAACGTCTATGTCAAGGATCTCAAGGTTGCCCTTCATTGGTAATAATGCATTCTGAAGAGAGGGTAGAGGAAGGAAAGGGGATTTCTTCGCTGTAAATGCACACGCTTGCAATGTGCTGTCATCTGCATAACAATGAATGTTCCCGAGGGATAGCATATCATTGATTTGCAGAAGGAAGAGTTGGTGACAGCACGGACCCCTGCGGCGCCCCGGTATTGTTCCTCGATACATATATACATAACCGGGGCAACACAGGTAAGGCGTGCTGTCAGGGCGGCGTATTTGTGTCTCCGTGAGAAACGTCACAGCGGGCCGAGCCGTCTCAAGGTATGGTGGACGGCATCGAGGTTCGCATGGAGTCCACGGATGTTGGTGAACTCCACCTCGAAAAGTGAAGCTGTGGGGTTTCCTGTGGCCGCTGTGGAACGTTTACTTATTTCTGTTGCACTGCCATTATAAATTTGAAGAAGAAGCGTGAAGACAGGGCGACATTTGGTGCAGCAGTAATAAGTGACAAAGCGCAGGGGCTAACTTCGTCTGGAACCGTGTGGTTAGGTTGGAGCCGACCCGCCGGACGGAAGGGCTACCAAACCCCCCTGGTGCAAGGCCGCCGCTATCCCACACCGATTACCACCCGGAGCGGCGATCCCACATCAGGATTATGCGCGAGAACATGTGGGGCAGCCTCCTGGTGTGGTTGGTCCCAGGCGGGCCCCATGACTGTGTTGCGGGCGGCCGCGGCAACGCCGTTGCTAAGGGTCTCCCTGGCCAGCGAATCGACCCACACCACCCACACTAGACTCCGCTTTGCCCCCACTGGTTCCATGCCTGCTGCACCACACATGGCCCCGGGCCCGGCGGTGCAGCTGTTGAACACCTTACGCAACCAGCCTGGGCTGGGTTACTTGTGGGGCTTTAGCACAGTTGCACGGTGGCACCCCCCGGACCAACACCTGATACCCACGTAGGGACCGAAGCCACTTCATAGGTACCGTAAATTAACGAGCCTCGTCCGTTGATCAGCAGGTGCGCCACTAGCAGATGAGTTCGCTGGGGCCCTAAATATGTTGGTAGAGCCCCTTTGTATAGAGGAGGTCAAATGATTTTGATTAGGAAAAAAAATTAGCCCTCGCCCCCCCTTTGAGAGTGCAACGACAGAGGAAAGGTAGAGGAGTTTTGATTACGGGATCATACGAGTATAGAGGGTCTTTTCTTGAATTTAAGGAGAGAAAAAAAACACCCCCCCTCCTAGTCCTCTTTTCACCTCCCCCACACAAGACACTATTATTATAAAATGAAAAAAAAAAAGATCAAAACCATGTAATCGCCGTACCTACTGGCTGACCACCATCGGTAACTCCGGACTCACGCACAAAATGTGTCAAATACCTAATTCCGCCCGTTTCGATTCTGCATACGGACTCTTAAGTAACACTATCTCGCTTCATTACCTTAATTATTGTACGTCTATGTAAGTTTATTAACCTGCACACACATCAGGACCTGTTTGCATCACGATCTCCTCTCTTAGGCGCACTGGAAGAGATCTCTTTAGAGATAAATGGCGCCATTGTATACATGTTTAGTTTGTATTCATATATCTTGTATTGTTTGTATCATTTTGTACAAACAAAAATTAAAAAAAAATAAAAAGACATCACTGTGTACAAAAATTAAAAAAAAATAAAAAGACAATCGTTTCTGTGATACGTTATGAATGATATGATTGGTTCCAGATATCAAATAGATCGCAACATCATAGTGATACCCAAATCTGTCACCAAGTCGCGTATAGAGAGCAACTTCGACGTGTTCGACTTTAAACTGTCGCCGGAAGATGTCGCCCTCATCGATAGCTTTGACTGTAACGGACGACTTGTGCCTATGACTGCGTGAGTCTCATACCTACACACAGCATACATCATCATCATTCACGGAGCCTTTTCCCAACGCAGTTTGGGTCGGCTTTCCAGTCTAACCGCGATTCGGTTGAACTTCAATGGGCGATAACGAAGTTCTACAGTTAGACAGGTCGGATATTTGATTTAGGGCTCCAACTACCCCTAACGACTGCCATAGATGTTTGTATGACAACCGGGACCGACGCGACAACGTGCTCTCCGAGGCACGGAAGAGTCTATGTCTTAAGAGATGGTCATCCGTCCTTAGACCGGCCTGACTAGATGTTGCTTAACCTTTGCAATGTGTTACAATTGTCGGTTAACACTAGACCACGTGTCCCATACATACAAATATACACAACATACATACATACAAATACACACAACATACATAGTCACACTTCTTTCTCGTTGCCGGGGAATTCAAGTGTTTTTTCGACCGAGTCTTGTCCCGCATGCAGGCGAGGATAACTTGAGATACGGGGATAGTTGATAGTGCACTTTAGTATTACTATCCACTAGTGATGTAACGAATGGTAGATGTTTCACATTCGCGAATCTAAATTAGATAGAAGTGTTAAGGTATATCTATGGGTCAATTAACTTGATATATATAGATATACTAGCGGACCCGACAGACGTTGTCCTGCAAAAAGAAAACCAAATTGTGAATCTAAACCATTCTCGAATCCCCTTGAACACACATAAAAAATTTCATCAACATCGGTCCAGCCGTTTAGGAGTTCAGGACATACACACGTACAGTAGAATTATATATACTAGGTATGCAATGTATTCTCCTGTTGCAATAATTGAACTGAGTTTGTCGATCCGGGTCGAACTCTTAAACAACTGGACCGATCTTTATGAATTCAGATATATACACTCACGGTGATGGTCACTATGTACGTGCCAAATTTCAAAAAGATCGGTCCTTTCGTTTAGGAGGAGTTCGATCACGAACGAAATACACGAAGAAAGATTATTATGTACAAATGAATTAATTAACATTTTTGTTTCAGTTCTGTCACACACAAGTATCATCCGTTCGAGAATGACGAGTTCTAAGTGCAGCATGTGCTTTAAATGTGTGCTATATTCTTATATAAATAAATAATATATATGTTACAGTTATATGTGAGGGTATTTTTATTTCTGCCTCTAATTGTTACTAGCGGGAACTTCCTAATAAACCTTCAAGCGATAATCTTATCTTGATGATAAATATAATTTTTATTGCGTAGATATGTTGAGATATTGAGTAGGTAGCTATATCCCCTCCCCCTCAAAAGCCTTCTGGCCACTTAGGACGGATACCATGTTAGACGGATTCCATGTTGGACGAATTCCATGTTAGATGGATTCCATGTTGGACGGATTCCATGTTAGACGGATTCCATGTTGGACGGATTCCATGTTGGACGGATTCCATGTTAGACGGATTCCATGTTGGACGGATTCCATGTTAGACGGATTCCATGTTGGACGGATTCCATGTTAGACGGATTCCATTACGGACGAGTTCCACATTGGGCAGAAAGTACACTTAATAATAAAATAAAATACCATTCGTGTTAATTTAAATCCTAGTGTATTAAAGATAACAGAACAAAAAATAACACTTCTTATAATAAAAGGATAAATAGACAAAAAAAAATATTTTACACCTCACATAATCGGTTAAGACATTGCTTAATAGAACATTTTTCATTTAAAAAATCGTTAACAATTTCTCGCTGCTGCATAAACACATTAATATTTCTTGACCTACGAGTTCTATTATTACAATGAATTTGACCGTTTTATTCTCACATCTTGATATTTAGCTTTATCTTTTAAAAGTTTAATAAAATAAAGTAAATTAGTATTTCTTGGTATTTTGTTGTTTAATCGGCGATGATATCCCTCCACTGAATTTGTTGTTTTATGTTCTTGAGCTGTAACACTTAATATTTTGATGTAATTTGTTTTATCCAGTAATCTTGGAAATTAATATTTTCTTCATTGTTAGATATTATTTCAGAAATGGCAAGAAAAGCTTCGGTACACATGTATGTTTCGGTTGTCTAGTTCCATTGTTATGTTGGTCTAATGCTCAGACTAGAAGAAGAATATAGACGGAACATGTAGAATAAACACGTGAAGCCAAATGACACTTTCAATGTATGCGTGTGACTCCGATTTCCGTGTACCGATACCACTAACGGCGTGTGCTTAATGTTTATGTCATTTACACAAATGATTAATATGATAAGTGCTTAAAATGGGGAAGTGTTAAAATAAATGAAAACGTGTTAAAAACACTGAGTAAACACACTTTAATTACTAGCTTTCAAAATGTTTCTCATAATTTAAAATAATCAATTTTAAGATGAATGAACAAAGCTTAATTCCAGTGTAAGTACAAAGTACAGTCAACAACAAAAGTTGATTAGCACAAAAATATTTATTATTCTTTTTTACATCCCAATGCATGTGCCACAGCACTGTACAAGTAATTTTAGAATCCCAAGGACAAAGTTAATATATTTCGTGTTTTGTTTATGATTTTGTGGTCGGTTTAACAGCTATAGTGATCAACAGATAAGAATTATTGCTTAAGCTACTTTTGTCGTTGACTATACATGAAGTGGATATCAATAGCCGTTAGTTTAAGACTGAGGCCTTTGTAGTGTTCGACTGAAATTAAACTACTGACACAGTAACATAAATATATTGGATCAGAACACAGGCTGGGAGGTCAGACAGCGGTCAATTCCAAGATTGCCGAAATACCCAAGCCACGTATTAAGTAGATCCCGGACACAGATGTGATCGGGAGTTCGGGACTAACGCACGAATGATGATGATGATGATTAGAAACATCGAGGTTGTCAACATTGATGACACTGATTTTTTTTTACTCAGTACCTTATAAATTCCCATAAATACTGCAAAATATTTTGTGGAAATGATGAAAAAATTATGGCAACTGTATAATATGGCGGAGGTTTTGTGTTCCTAGTTTGGGCAACTAAAATATTTAGAAAAATGTTATGAAATCTAATAAGAAATAGTTAATTACTTATGAAACGATAATCCAGCATTCTTCCTATGAATAATTGAAGTGTTTTTACACCTTTTCACCACACAATACGGCATATTTATAACATTTTGTTCAACCGTGATCGCACGTGCTTACACACTCGCTGCTCACAAAGGAGTGCGAGCGAAATGGTATCCCATTGCTATATAGTATCCCTTTTGGCGGCTTCACTCGCTAGTTCTATTCGTTCCGTCTATGTTATTCTTTTAGTCTGAGGTCTAATGTTAGCTAATCGCCAGTTAGTAGAACCGTTTTTATTTTTCATCACAAAATTATATTATTGTCCTGAACATAACAATATTTTCTTACAACGTGCACTCATAACACTCATAATAAATGAAATGAAAATGAAATCTTCCATTACAAAGACCTATTTTTATTATTGGACAAATGTTACAAATGTTAAACAAATAATAATGACAATTACATGACATCACATCACGTATATGGAGGAAAAATAAAATATCTATTTATAATATGCCAGCATTTCGTAAGGATCCTAGGATATCCAATACAAAGTCTCTATATCGTACTATTGTAGCTATGGTATTAGAGAAGTAGAATTACCATGACACTACTTAGGGCCATACCTCACCGAGATGCCATGGCGACGCGGCCAGCGACGTCGCCAACTAGTTCTTATTGAGATGTATGACGGCTAACTCACTTGGCGACGGACTGGCGACGTTACCAAGTAGTATTTTCTTAATATTGTATCATGTTTAGTTAAATAATTCCGACATGAACTCAATAATTCATCAAATGATGTTAGTGACATCCTCAGATAAGTGAACATTTTTTCAGGGTATTTTTGAAAAAATATTATGTCATATATTGTACCTTTTATTGATGTTTAAATAACTTAAATTACATTGTTTTACTACATTTTTCTCTGCATATTTTCCAGTGACAGTCCTATAAAAAACAAAATCATTCTCCGAATATTATTCATAGATTACATTAAGAAGGTTGGTTTTCTACATAATGATACCTCATTTTAACACACCTTCATTTTGTAGAAAATTATAAACTTAAATTCATTAACACTTCTTCTAAACAATAAAATATAGTACAGTCAAAAATAAAATATATTATGTTCCTTCTTTTCAATAAATTATAGTTAAATTCTTATTAATATTAATCATAACAATTTGTGTGTCATTTATATATTAATAAACATTCAATAACTGTCTTAGTTTTTGAAGTTTTATTTTGCCTAACGCTTTTGTTAGTATATCTGCTAATTGATTATCAGTATTAATTTTAGTAACATCTATTACATTCTTTTTTTCATAGTCATTAACGAAGTGATAGCTTACGTCAATGTGTTTAGAATTTTTACAGAATTTTCCATTCCATCCAAGTCACATAGTATACCAATAACAGGTAACACTTCTGTAACACAATCAGCTAATGCGTAAAATTCAGCATGCGTTGATGCTCTCGAAACAATTTTTTGTTTATGTGTCTTCCACATAACTGGATTATCAAATACTCTTAACACAATACCAGTAGTTGATTTTCTGTCATTTTTATCTGCTGCCCAATCAGCATCCACAAACGCATCATTCTCATCATCATCTTCCTGGTAGTTTTCTTTCTCTTTTCGGACGACTTTATCCAGTCACCTCCTTACTATTAAGTTTCTTTCTTTTATATTCTTTATCTTCTATTGTATCATAAAATTCTTCATCATTATCACTAGGTGGCGATCTTGATTTCACTTCTTCCTCAGTCTGTGTTTTCTTAGTTTCATCTCCTTTATTATCATTGTTTTCATCCTCATTGTCTGTATCTTCATTTTGAAATCGAATAACTTCAGCCTCTGGATTTATGAAAATAACATGCCTGCTTATTATAATCTTTTCGTTCACCAAGACTTTGTACCCCGTGTCTGTGTAGCCAACTAAAAAACCTTGCATGCTTTTCGGGTTCAGTTTTGAAGTTCTTTTTTCTTCAGGTATTCGAACGAAACATTTGCTTCCATATAGTCTTAAATTCTTTATGTCCGGGTTTCTCCCATAAAATATTTCAAAGGGACTTTTCTTTTCTGCTGTATTTGTAAGTATCCGATTTCCTAAGTAAGCTGCTGTTAATATACATTCGGGCCAGTATTTTTTATTTAATTTTGCTTCTGACATTAAACATCTTGCACGATCCATAACTGTTCTATTGAACCTTTCCGCAACACCATTTAATTCGTGCGTGTATGCTGGTCCGGGTTTCAAATAAATTCCATTTTCTTTGGTAAAATTATAAAAATCTGTGTTGAGGTACTCTGAACCTCTATCACATCTTATCTCCTTCACTCGTTTACCAGTTTGATTTTGCATTGTATTGACATATGTTCTGAAACATTCAAAAACTTCATTTTTATTTTTTATTATACATACTGCTGCATGTCTGCTGTAATCGTCGATAAACGAAACAAAATATCTCTGGTTATTATAACCTACCGGAGTAATCGGTCCATTCACATCTGTATGTATTATCTCCAAGATATCTGAGGCTCTTCGTCTCTTGTTTTCAAAGGGTAAATTGGTCATTTTGTTTTGTAAACAAATTTCACACTGTACGTAGTTGTCGTTTAAATTTTCTGGTAACCCATTCAAGAGTTTATGCCTACACATTTCTTTTAGTTTTGAAAAATTTACGTGACCCAAAAGACGGTGCCATTTCTCTTTCGCTGACATATCCCGATTATTTGTGTTTACATATTTTTTGTCTTTGGATTTTATTGTACCTTCCAATTCATATAATTTATTCTTTTTCCTAGCTATCGCTATCAATGTGTGCTGTGAACTATATATTAGTGCGGTTTCATTTTTAAATTTAATCATGTTGCCTTTGTTTACAATGTTTGACACGCTTAGTAAGTTTCTCTTCATATCAGGGACATAATAAACATTATCAATGTCAATTTTTTGCAACTTACAGTTCACATCACAATACATTGTTATCTTTCCTATCTTATCTGATTTTAAAGCAAAACCATCACCTACTTTAATATTTACCGGATCATCTAACTTTTTGTACTCACAAAATAATCTGTCATCATTAACGATGTGGTCGGTGCAGCCGCTATCAAGAAGCCAACTCGTTGTATTTTCATTCATTCCAGCTGTCAGTACTTCAACATTGAATCCATGTGATGAGTTTCCTGCTGTGGATTCATTAAGTATATTGTTACCTTGCTGACCTCTATAGCCTCTGTAATTACGTGCTCGATAACTTCGGTGACCTCGTCCACCACGTTGAAATCTTCGATAATGTTGACCTCGCCGACTATATTGTAGTTTGGGACAATCTCTCTTAAAGTGCCCTTCCTTATTACACTCATAGCAAGTTTGTTTATACAAACTACTGCTTGCGAAGGTCTGCTCGTCGCATTCGGTATTCCTTGGTTCATTCTTTTTGTATTCCAATATGATCTTCGATTTGACATATTCAACTGTTTGGTTCTCCTTGGGCATAGCGTCTACTATATTTACGATATGTTCAAATTTGGATGGTAATGACAACAGTAGATAATTTAATCGGTCTTCTTCGCTCACTTTTTCACCGGCTCCTTTTAAATCATTGATTTGCTTTTCAAAAGTTTGAAAAAATTCGATAGGATTCCCATCTCTGAATTTCGTTTCCAATATTTTCCTTTTCAGTAACAGTTTATTCGCACATCCTCTAATTAAGTATAAGTCATCCAGTTTTTTTATCATATTAAACGCAGTTTCTTCCGAAATGATGATGTCTAGCTGTGAATTACTGATGCTGTTTACTATGTAGTTTTGAGCTTTTAAATTAGTTTTCTTCCATTCATTTTCTGGTATTTCTTTCGGTCTTACATCGTACTCTGTAGCCTGTTCACAATTTTTTAATTGTAGCAACAACTTTAATCTAAATTTCCATTTCTCGTAGTTGGACCCATCAAATATTGGTAATCTAAATTCTTCTTTTCCTTCCATATTTATTTTTATTCCTTCTAATTCATTAGCTCGTCAGCTCTGCTACCATGAAAAAATATTATGTCATATATTGTACCTTTTATTGATGTTTAAATAACTTAAATTACATTGTTTTACTACATTTTTCTCTGCATATTTTCCAGTGACAGTCCTATAAAAAACAAAATCATTCTCCGAATATTATTCATAGATTACATTAAGAAGGTTGGTTTTCTACATAATGATACCTCATTTTAACAATTTTCTTAAATCTTCATAGAGTTTGAGAAAAACACCGCTTTGGCTTCGGTTTGATACAAACGGATGTACCCATATTATTTTCTTATTTCTTTTCATCTTTTTGCGACGCTGCGCTGGTAATAATATAATACCAGTGCAGTAATTTCCACGTCCATTCCTGACTGTGTAGAGACA
This sequence comes from Nudaria mundana, assembly GCA_963556515.1. Classification (NCBI taxonomy): domain Eukaryota; kingdom Metazoa; phylum Arthropoda; class Insecta; order Lepidoptera; family Erebidae; genus Nudaria; species Nudaria mundana. The sequence goes on from OY748309.1 coordinate 7,733,863, forward strand.
GAACTGACAGAGCATTGGCGACGCGATTTGGCGACTCAGTCTGGCGACGCAGAGGCGCCAGACGTAGCCATGGCAACGTCGCTGGCCACGTCGCCATGGCATCTCGGTGAGGTATGGCCCTTACTGCTAGTCCCAAGCAGTATTGCCAAAGGTAAAAAAGGTTCATCAAAATCCATGATGGATCTTTCAATGGATTAAAGTGGACATCGTATATCCATAACGATCCATTTTTCATAAAAATCTGTTTAATGGATTAAAGTGGACATAGGGTTATTTTGCTATAATAGGAGAACTATTTGCAGAATCTAGTAAAACGATTTAAACATGACTGTACATACTGTTTCCGGCCAATGTGGAACTCGTCCGAAATGGAATCCGTCCAACATGGAATCCGTCCTAAGTGGCCAGAAGGCTCAAAAGTCGCTATGTTATATAGCAACAGTCGCAGTTTACATATATACTACTACGAGAAAGAGGAAAGATTTGTATTTTTGTTTGTAATGAATAAACTACTGTGCCTATTTCAAAAATTCCTTCATCATTGGAAAGCTACATTCACCCTGAGTAACATAGGCTACTTTTTATCCCGGTAATGTGTTCCCACGGGAACAGGGAAATCACGCGGGCGGAGCTGCGGCGATCAGCTAGTCTGTCATATATTAGTAGACTACGCATGCGAACAGCCACTAGCGCGTTACAAGCTAGCAGACACGTTCGTTACTGGACTGCGTTTGTGTTAGTAGACTACGAAAACTCAAAATTTGCCTTCGACGTGCAAACACGATGCTACTTTGCTACAATTCCAATACGCGACTTGGCCCTGACGAGTGGATTGTGTATGCGAAAATATGAATCCTTTCAGGCCAAACTGCTGCAGTAATATCTGATACGATCAATCTCTCGTTGTATGGTGGAGTCTAATCTTTAGACATTAAAGTCTAAAGATTAGACTGCTCCATGGATATCGACATTGCTATTTTTATTTACAAATAAATACATCTTTATCTTTGGTACAAAAATTGAGTTCCAAACCCGTAAGTCATTTTAGGGTTCTCCTTGGAATCGGAACTGCAAAAAAGCGTCTCAATAAAACCACAATACAATATATTACAACATTTATTTTACATCATTCAATTTGAGCAATCGAAAAATATATTGCTTCCATTCATTCTTATATCACTTTATATAAAAAGTATACCGAATTTGATTACATATTGGGTTTACAATACACCCGGTCGTTAGAGCACCTACTGACACGAATTAAATAATAATTATTAATTAGGCAACTACTTACACCGAATCGAATAAATAAAAAAAAATCCGCTTCTTTGACAGAAAAAGCCGAGATTTTTGCAATTATTTAATTAATGAATGACAGCGTGATAATAAATACGTTAGTAATTTTTTTTTCAGGTTTGATTAGGCTGATATGCCTTAAGACAGAAGCCTCATTCAAAAATTTGTGCGCTACCTACTAAATTGTATTAGTGTTCTTTAAGGGACCCACACAAGATCCGTCTGCAGTCTCAAATCGTACAGACGGTCGTTAAGTTTAAAATTGGCTACGAACGTTAGTCGATAAAGTTGAATATAGAACATAAAAGACCATTTAAACCGTCTCAGTTTGCAAGCGTGTGTTGGTGGCTTTAGAACTTTCCAAGATGGCGGCGTTGTTTTACGAACTTCAACGTTTCAGTCTTGTTTTAAATAAAGTACAGTATAAGTAAAAAAAAACAAAAAAATGCAAGCTAGTCTGCCATCTTTAGACATCTGAGTATATATTATACAATTTTTTTTATACAATGGAACATAGACATGTTATTTTTTTAAGAAACTTAATAAATTCCTTTTTTTTTCATTAAAATATCTACATACTTCTGATAAAGTTATATTATGCAGTTGTTATTGCACTCGGTGTTTTATTTTGTACAAACCCCAATTGTTTAAAAAAAAAACTTTACTGCCCAAAGACATTAGACTAGTTTGCCTAAACAAAGCGTAACACAGCAACTATAATATTATAACAAATTTATTTAAAAAAAATAACACCTAAAGCCAGCCTTTTTGGTGTTGCTTGTTAAAAAAATCCGTTCAGTTGTCCATCACATAAGACTGTTTAACACACATTAAAAAAAACAAATGTTTTATACATTGACATAATTAAACATTAATATATTTACAATAAATAGTGTTTAACACTAAAATTCAACCTTCGCTGTGCGAATATTACCCCATAAATAAGTAGTGATCAGTTTTAGATTGACATTCGACGCTCCGAATTCCCATGGGAAACACACTACCAAGATAAAAAGTATCCAATTTGTAAATTCAAGAAATGGTCTATCTAAATTTTCCGGTTTACGCGTGATGATGTCACAAATATCATTGCCGAATATCATTCTCAAACCTAACTCACTTAAGTCCTACTCAACATTTAAAGCACCCCACAGACTAACAGTCCAGTTTCCATCCGCGGTAGGGTATCGACCTGTCAGTTATACGTCGCGTCACATAAAAAAAACGCTGCGCAGTACACAATTTATCGATCTATTTATATCACTAAATAATATCGAGAGTATGCGCAAACATACCCCTCCCATATTCGCCCAGCGTTCTTCTTACATGTATTGCACTGTACTTGGATGAAGTTCGTATAAATTTAAGGCCCGACAGGCAGATATCCGGCGAACTGTTAGTCTGTAGGTCCCTTAAAGACGTGTCTATATTAAGAGTCGCCGACATTAGACTTACAGACTCTCATTTGACAGACTACGGAATCTTGTCATATAAGAGCACTTTCTGTCATGCATTTTTTCACCAACGTGAGAATCTCGCCCGCAATGCGTGTGGATGTCAACGTCAAATCAGTTCGCGGCTAGCCCCGTTACCATAGCAACCGTGGTGCGGGCGGCCCGTGCGACATGAAACGCATTTCAATAATGTATAAGATTTGAGATATTGACATCGACACGCATTGCGGGCGAGATCCACACGCTGTGCGCTGGTGGTGGATAAAAGCTTCACAGGAAAAGCGCTTTTGTTTACTAAATTCTAAGACTACCTATTTAGGACAAAATTCAAGAGAAATAAAGTCTAATAAAGGTCTAAAATATAACTCTTATACATCCATCCATCAACACGTCTTTTGATTAAAAAGAACAGAATATTTATACAAGCTTTGATTTAAGTCCACAATCCACATACATATATTTAGATAGAAATTATAAATCACAAAACCCAGTGTCACCGGCCGGCATCGAACACGCTGCCGTTTCCTAACAAGGGCCACTAAGCTACGATGACGGGTACCGATATCATCCAACCCAAGAGGCAGCTCCGACGCTAACTTTAATTAATAGCGCGATCTAGAGATTACATTATACTTCGCCCGCTTGACAAATTATATACACAAAACCCTTCCTCGAGAACCGCTCTATCCATTGGTGAAAACCGCAACAAAATCCGTTGCGTAGTTTTAAAGATCTAAGCATACACAGGAACGGAAGCGACTTTATTGAGCGAAGCGAGCGAAGCTCAATCTTAGGCGACTCGTGTATTTCGTTTGTCCGCATACTCCTCCTAAACGCCTGAACCGATCTCCTTCAAACTTACCACAGTGATAACGTGTGGCGTGAGGGTGGTTTAGAACAAAAAATTGAAAATCGGAAATACCATCGAGGAATAGACACTGAACATAAAAAAATAAATAGTAGTCGTTCAAAAATTAAAAACTTCGCTCAGGTTTTGCAACAGCACCATGGATTGCATACCTAGTTTTAGAGTTTTCGAAACGAAAATCTCTTATACAACAGTAATGTCCGTCCGTGCGTCCGTGAACTACTTTCAACTCGAGAACGGTAAGACTAAATAAGACTCAGTGTAAACGCCAATCGACTCAGCATGGTCAAAGACCTCTAAAATGAACTTGACCTTTGACGTCTAATCTCAAGACCAAGTTCAAATCGAGAACGGTAATAGTTATAGACTCAAGACCAGCTGCAATCAACTCAGCATGGTCAAAGACCTCTAAAATGAAAGTTCATTTTAGAGGTCTAAAAGATCAGAGGTCAAAGGTCAAGTGACCTTTGACTTCTGATCTCAAGGTCAAGGTCAAAACTTTTTTTTTAATTTTATATAAAAAAACTTTGGTTTTTTTTTTAAGTTTTAATGAAAAAAAAGTTTTATTTTTAATATTTTATGAAAAAACTTTCGAAAACTAAAATATATGGAAAATTATTGCCATATTTTTAGCTTGTTATATTATATTATAAAGCAAAGATTGGATGTTGTCGGTATTGGTGATCGTAGCTCTGTGGTCAGTACATTCCCCTTGTTAGGGCACTATCTCTATCGAGTTGCTATCTGATACACCTTTGGAACATGTTAAGTAAGTATGGCACTATGGAACATGTCTGAACATGTAGTGGAACAATAAAAGCTTGTTCTGTAAAAATATGTATTTGTTTTTCGATATAATTATTTAAGGTTTACTTTTGCATACATTAAGAAACGTGTGCACAAATAACACTTAATTAAAATTTATAAAAAAGGTTAGTATTTTTTTAATATTGCCTCCTATAAAAATACGCCATTGTAAAGGAGAATTTACACGAATCAATAAACGCAAGCTAAAATGCATTGATTGCTTTGGTGGCGTGGTCAGTTGTATATCGGCTTTCAACTCTCTCGGGTCCGATTACTGGATCAAATCAAATATTTGTGTGATCCACAAAATGTTTGTTTCGAAGGTTGGGTATTTACTATTTTCTATATATATATATATTACGCCGATGGCGCGAGGAGACCTAGCGGGTGTCCCTTTGGTAAGGGTACTGTCCACTACGTAATAAAAAATATAAAAAAATAATAAAATAAAAAACCGTCCAATGGGGATGATGATTGATTTTGAAAACTGTCATTTCAAAAAAGAAATATAATATTTCTGCAGGTTTTCAAAATACATTTCAAAACGTTTTCCGGTGTCATGGCGTCTATTTGTGACGTCACTGACTCTGCTTTAATTGTACACCTGTGCCTATATACTTTGTAGGCTTTGTGCATTGATCAAACTTCATCCTTAGATCAAAAATACCTAGATTACCGATCAGTGCTTTAAAAACGTCACCACTTCACCTCGGTCATTGCACACCTGCGCGCTTCAACCGCGCGCCGTACTAAGTTCCTATTGCGCTTGCTGACTCTCGAGGGATGCGACAACGGCGCTGTACATTGCACACCTGCGCGCTTCAACCGCGCGCCGTACTAAGTTCCTATTGCGCTTGCTGACTCTCGAGGGATGCGACAACGGCGCTGTACATTGCACACCTGCGCGCTTCAACCGCGCGCCGTACTAAGTTCCTATTGCGCTTGCTGACTCTCGAGGGATGCGACAATGGCGCTGTACATTGCACACCTGCGCGCTTCAACCGCGCGCCGTACTAAGTTCCTATTGCGCTTGCTGACTCTCGAGGGATGCGACAACGGCGCTGTACATTGCACACCTGCGCGCTTCAACCGCGCGCCGTACTAAGTTCCTATTGCGCTTGCTGACTCTCGAGGGATGCGACAACGGCGCTGTACATTGCACACCTGCGCGCTTCAACCGCGCGCCGTACTAAGTTCCTATTGCGCTTGCTGACTCTCGAGGGATGCGACAACGGCGCTGTACATTGCACACCTGCGCGCTTCAACCGCGCGCCGTACTAAGTTCCTATTGCGCTTGCTGACTCTCGAGGGATGCGACAACGGCGCTGTACATTGCACACCTGCGCGCTTCAACCGCGCGCCGTACTAAGTTCCTATTGCGCTTGCTGACTCTCGAGGGATGCGACAACGGCGCTGTACATTGCACACCTGCGCGCTTCAACCGCGCGCCGTACTAAGTTCCTATTGCGCTTGCTGACTCTCGAGGGATGCGACAACGGCGCTGTACATTGCACACCTGCGCGCTTCAACCGCGGGCCGTACTAAGTTCCTATTGCGCTTGCTGACTCTCGAGGGATGCGACAACGGCGCTGTACATTGCACACCTGCGCGCTTCAACCGCGCGCCGTACTAAGTTCCTATTGCGCTTGCTGACTCTCGAGGGATGCGACAACGGCGCTGTACATTGCACACCTGCGCGCTTCAACCGCGCGCCGTACTAAGTTCCTATTGCGCTTGCTGACTCTCGAGGGATGCGACAACGGCGCTGTACATTGCACACCTGCGCGCTTCAACCGCGCGCCGTACTAAGTTCCTATTGCGCTTGCTGACTCTCGAGGGATGCGACAACGGCGCTGTACATTGCACACCTGCGCGCTTCAACCGCGCGCCGTACTAAGTTCCTATTGCGCTTGCTGACTCTCGAGGGATGCGACAACGGCGCTGTACATTGCACACCTGCGCGCTTCAACCGCGCGCCGTACTAAGTTCCTATTGCGCTTGCTGACTCTCGAGGGATGCGGCAACGGCGCTGTACATTGCACACCTGCGCGCTTCAACCGCGCGCCGTACTAAGTTCCTATTGCGCTTGCTGACTCTCGAGGGATGCGACAACGGCGCTGTACATTGCACACCTGCGCGCTTCAACCGCGCGCCGTACTAAGTTCCTATTCCGCTTGCTGACTCTCGAGGGATGCGACAACGGCGCTGTACATTGCACACCTGCGCGCTTCAACCGCGCGCCGTACTAAGTTCCTATTGCGCTTGCTGACTCTCGAGGGATGCGACAACGGCGCTGTACATTGCACACCTGCGCGCTTCAACCGCGCGCCGTACTAAGTTCCTATTCCGCTTGCTGACTCTCGAGGGATGCGACAACGGCGCTGTACATTGCACACCTGCGCGCTTCAACCGCGCGCCGTACTAAGTTCCTATTGCGCTTGCTGACTCTCGAGGGATGCGACAACGGCGCTGTACATTGCACACCTGCGCGCTTCAACCGCGCGCCGTACTAAGTTCCTATTGCGCTTGCTGACTCTCGAGGGATGCGACAACGGCGCTGTACATTGCACACCTGCGCGCTTCAACCGCGCGCCGTACTAAGTTCCTATTCCGCTTGCTGACTCTCGAGGGATGCGACAACGGCGCTGTACATTGCACACCTGCGCGCTTCAACCGCGCGCCGTACTAAGTTCCTATTGCGCTTGCTGACTCTCGAGGGATGCGACAACGGCGCTGTACATTGCACACCTGCGCGCTTCAACCGCGCGCCGTACTAAGTTCCTATTGCGCTTGCTGACTCTCGAGGGATGCGACAACGGCGCTGTACATTGCACACCTGCGCGCTTCAACCGCGCGCCGTACTAAGTTCCTATTGCGCTTGCTGACTCTCGAGGGATGCGACAACGGCGCTGTACATTGCACACCTGCGCGCTTCAACCGCGCGCCGTACTAAGTTCCTATTCCGCTTGCTGACTCTCGAGGGATGCGACAACGGCGCTGTACATTGATGCAGCAGTATTCATTATTACGAATGATTTCTATGTCAACCATCAATGTACAACCTTGTTTATTTTATAGATGGTATTTATTTTTTTGGTAATAATTACCTTGGCACCCTGTATGTTCAAGAGGTCGTGACGTCATTCACTCTGATTCAACTAATGATGGCGGAATGCTGATTAAATATCGATCTCGCCGTTAATATGAAAGAAAATACATTTTTTTAAATCTATTAATCCTATATAATTAAATAAACACACTATTTTAGTGATCTTTAAACTACAGTCATCATCCCCGTTGCGAGTCGGAGTCGCGCACAAAGGGTTCTGTACCAAAACAGTAAAAAAATACACGTTTGTTGTATGGGAGCCCCCTTAAATATCTATATTTTTATTATTTTTAGTATTTGTTGTTATAGAGACAAAAATTTCAACTTTTTAACTATCACGGTTCATAAGATACAGGAGGTACGGACAATGGAATCTTAGTAATAGGGTTCCTGTTTTATCCTTTGAATACAGAACCCAACCCTACACCCAACCAAACACTTTTAAAGGTACACAAAATTTAACAACCAACCAACGGCTGTTGGAAACACAGATTTTGGTTGGCTATACGGTTTAAAACCAACAGTGTCCCATAGAATGTTGTACGGATATGATGTAATTTGGTTTAAGGCAACTGTCTATACGATGTTAAATCTCTGTTTTTTAAACCATGTATATCTCTCTTAAGATATACCGGTTGATATAACACGATACTTCACATATTCATGTCATGTAGTTTTAAACGGCATATTGTATAGTTTGCTCAAAATCGATTCAGGCGTTCTCAAGATATATATAACTTATATAAAACTTCAAATACAAACAAACATACAATTAAATACAATGATATTTATAAAGAAACTGTACTTATTGACTGTTTCAGCTGTTATACACAAAATTTTGATCCATAAAGGTCCAGCCGTTTAGGAGTTAAGTGACAAACACACAAAACAGATGACTGACCAATGTTTGAACACATTTCACGAGACAGAATGAAGTACCTACTTTAATAACACAGTTTCTCTATAAATAATAATAATACAATTAAATTGCAAAAGAAAACCTTCATATTTACATCTATCTATTTAAAATTAATCTCAAATTCGGTACAGCACTTCAAATCACATCTTTCCCCCGCAGTACTGGGGAGTATAAATATCTGTTCCTCGAATACGCGGTACTCGTATCAATAACTTACTTGTTATATACTCGGCTGATACTCGAATACAAGGAACTGGTATAAATGTTATTTATACTCGAAAGTAGTATAAATAATTATTACTCATTACAAGAAACTTTTAACGCAGAAATAGTATAAAAAATCTGAACATATTTAAATCTAGTATAAAAATATTATACTCTTGTACTAAAGAGTAGTATAAGCCGCGCAAGATGACAATGGGGTTGGCGGCCATGTTGGTGACGTCATAGTGACGTAGATCAAGTTACAATACTGTTTTATTATCTGTACTTTCTAGCAATTGATGACGTCACGTATTGTGACAAGGTTCTATCCGACTCACATTGAATAAACGTATGATCGTTTGATCTTCAAATACAAAGAAGTAATATTACAATACCCGGCGATAAATATTGCACATCGACCTTTGGAAAGAGACAATCGGCTAATTTCGGCTTCGTAGAGCGTTATCTCTGTCGCACACTACCTATGTGACGTTTTGTCAGTCGTAATGTGAACATGTTTTTTTATTTTACCCGAACTTAAAGCCAACACTTATAGAAAAATTGGTGTATTTTATACAAAGAATAAAAAGAATTATTAAAAGAAGCCAATCATAATTGTTTTAACAGCTCCTAATAGATACCGGACTGTTTGTATTTTGTGCGACAGAGATAACGCTCTACGAAGCCGAAATTAGCCGATTGTCTCTTTCCAAAGGTCGATGTGCAATATTTATCGCCGGGTACTGTACATCCTAGAATACTTGGAACTAGTATAAAAACAAGTTACTAGTGTAAAAGAGGATATTTTATGAATAAACGTTTTTTTTTTAATCCGCAATAGTATTAAATAGCCAATCCTCAAATATTGACTGCTTAAGTGGCGTGGTCGATAGTGTATCCGCTTTCAACGCGGGAGTCTCGGGTTCGATTCCCGGGCGGGACAAACTTTGTGTGATGACAAATACGTTTGTACCGAAGTCTGGATAATTCCTATGTATAATATGTATGTATTTACAAAACTAAATATGTATATAAGTATTTATATCAGTTTATCTAGTACTCATATCACAAGCTCTGCTTAGTTTGAGACTTGATAACGTTGTGTGAATTGTCCTAACATATTTATTTATTTGGTGCTAGTATAAATACCAGTTCCGGATGCTTGGAAAAAGTATAAAAACCTGACGAGTATGGTATAAATTAACGTTTTTTTTTTCAAATACAAAGTATTCATAAATTACCGATCCTTAGCTATTTGAATTCCACTTTAACGGAGCTAGTATAAATACAGTTTCCAGAGTGTTGGAAAAAGTATAAATTATTACTAATATAAAGAGGATATTAAAAACTTAAGATAAACGATTATTTTATGCGAATATTAAGATATATACATAACTCTTTATTACCCGACGTTTCGACCATGTTACAAGAGCCGTGGTCACGGGTGGACTGGCTTCAGCTTATCGTCGTGTTTATGAAGTGCGGGTTTGTTTAACTACCCTCACTTGGTTGTCACTAAATATTGTGTTCGGAGAGGCACCACGACACGTCGACGAAACGTCAGGCTTATCTATATATACAAATGGGGAATGTAATTTTTGTCCCCCCTTAGCTCTCGAGAACTGCTTATGCTACAATGATGGTTGACCCTCTATGGATAGCCCTCGATCTGGAGGCAAGCCAAAAAATCGAAAATTTGACCTAGCCCTAAGGGGTCAAAAGTTATAGGCCAAAACCTATGGCGTGGTCAAGACACCGTACTAGTATCTTAATAATCGCATAAAAGATTCGTCTAAGTTTATAATGTGTACAAAATGCGAAAGTTTAAAAAAGTATTTAAATATAGGATAGTTTGTATCTACGTTTTATTTTTAAATACGAAGTAATAATAAATAACCGACCCTTAAATATTTGGACCTAGTATAAATACTAGTTCCACAGTTGCGGACCTAGTATTAGTAATAGTTCAAATCACTGTTAAAACGGTAACAGTTCTATCAGAGCTAGTATAAATACAATAAAATTTCCAGTGTTGGAAAAAGTATAAATTATTACTAATGTTAAAAGAGGATAGTTTGTATCAACGTGTTTTTTTAAATACGAAGTGATAATAAAAATAACCGACCCTTAAATATTTGGACCTAGTATAAATACTAGTTCCACAGTTGCGGACCTAGTATTAGTAGTAGTTCCGAGGGGCTAATACCAAATCACTGTTAAACGGTAACAGTTCTATCACAATCACAGTCTTATTCACTTTTTATTCTTTTACTTATCTCCTCTTGTTGTAATTCCCGCCATTCCTTTTTGGCTTTCATCCGTTTAAGTTGACCATCCCTGGTGAAAGAAAGAGAAGACAATATTTGTATTTTTTTTTAAAAACAGGCTAAGAGCGAGTTGGAAACGAAAAAAAATCAAGTTTGTTGTCCTCTAAAATCCGGGCGCCACTGGAAATAACTTCTGGTGTGTACCAGAGACGCCCGCAGCAATGGACACGGGAGCGGCCGCGGTCTCGCGGAATTAAAAAAAAGGCCCTCTAAAATATTTATTATATTCTGTTGTTTTTTAGTATTTGTTATTATAGAGGCAACAGAAATACATCATCTGTGAACATTTCAACTTTCTAATTATCACGGTTCATGAGATACAGCGCAAGACAGACGGACAGCGAAGTCTCAGTAAAGTTTGATTCAGTCTCATACATATCAGTGAAGGCTCCGGCACAGTTCAGTATCAGTGCAAACTATTATTTCATACATTTTCTATGAACGCGTCCTCACATGTCAGTGTCAAATATGACTCAGACATTTATTGACACTGACATGTTCATAGAAAATAAGTTGGAAGTTTGATATTTGCTGAGCGCGTGCCAGGTGGCTTCTTAGGTCGGGTTTCTAGACTCTCTCACGACTCTCTCTCCGAACAACGTTTCTTGTCCTGCACCTGGAGCTAGTTAGGAATAACTAGTTCTTCTGTGCGGGACTATCAACTAATCAAGCATTACCTTGACATTGGCGAAATCATCGATCATTATCGATGGAGCCACGTTTTTAAAAAAAGAAAAAGAAGAACTGTGCCGATAGGAACTGAGGGTTCCCGTGTTACCGTTTGGGTAAGTCCCATTTCAATTTGGTCTCATTCCGACAATTATTAGGTCCCATTTCGGTAATTTGAAGTCGGGCTTTGTGTCAATTTTTAACGTGTATTTCTTTTAGAGATTTTCACAAATCAAATTAAGACAACTTGGAATGTCGTAAGAATATTTCTAGCTTTTACATTGTGGCGATGTTCAGGAAATAGTGAATAGAAAATATAGTCCGAGACGCCCAGGACTTTAATTGTCTGTGCCCGGTGACGGCAATAAGCTTGCCCCTTATTACGTGGGACTAAAAATACTGGCAAATTGTGGGTGTGTAACGCACCTCTGTCTACCCCTTCGGGGATATAAGACGTGATATGTGCGTGTGTGCGAATAGATAACAAGACCTCAACTCACCACTGCAGGTCCACCAGCCCCCCCCTCCGCGCTATGACGGCCTTCACTCGGTTGGCGAAGTCCACAGCGCTCTCGTTGTGCGAGCGCGTCATGGCGGGCAAGTACCACACGTCGCACACGATGGCCCATGACGTCATCATGTTGAAGAGGTAGTGCAGCATGCCGTAGCGGGAGCTGTTCCAGAATGCTTCGCCGAAGCGCGGGTCGTATCTACAATGGGAACAAATGTAACACAGTTTGAAAGTCACTTTCTTTTGTAGTGGTTGTTGGGAGGTATATTGAAACGCTTGTAGTAACAGTTTGTGAATGAATGTTGTTTATTATCAAAATATGTTCGTATTTATATGTTACAAGCATAATATTCCCGGCGACACTAACACGTTTAGGTAGGCGTGGCTTTAAACAATAGAACGAGAATAAATACCTATACTTATGTTCTACTTGTAATTTATTGCTTATTTCTAATTGACTAGTTTAATTATAAGGAGGTGTGGCGTATGCGCAACTAGTCATTGGTAGAATATTATCGAATTTTGTCGAAGATTCTCGACCCGCCTTCTTGTATTATCTGGACGTTTCTTACATATGACGTCAGAGATTCGTTAAGTACGCGCCACACTTTATTTGTGCACTTAGCGGTGGAGACCCTGGGCTGTTGGGCCTCCGAAGCCAAGAGCTTTGTCACGGAGCTAGGACGTAGAATTAGGGAGAGGTCCGGTGACTCTCGCTCTGGGTCCTTCCTGGTGCAAAGATTATCTTGTGACTTTGTGATTGAGTGTATGAAAATTCTAAGTTTTCCTTAAAATTGCCGTATATCATTACCTCTCAGAATTTGATCCTTAACAGCAACACTATCGTATGGTGTAATAATAAAGGTGTGATTTTTTTTCTAAATCAATGGGTTCGATTCCCAGCTAGGATTATAGGTTGTTAAAAAATCTAATGAAGAGGTTTGTATATTTATTAAACCATCATACTGTACACTCTCTTACAAAAAAAAAGGATGAAAGTTAATTAAATACACTAGCTTTTGTGTCGCGATAATTGAACGAAATGCTTATATAGTACCTACTTGATGGCAACAGGGTATATAGTGCCTCCAACTTCGAAGCTCCCCTTCTTGAACTGCATCACAGACGTGTTGTTGATGCAGGTGCCTTCAGGGAAGATCAGGATGGGCGGGTTCTCTGACACCGATATGTGCTCTTTTAACCTATAACGTATATATATATAGGGTTTATAACTATACTAGAGGACCCCCGCGGCCTCGCCCGCGTTGATCAGTTCCTGCAGGTACATCAGCTATCTAGTAAATACATACATACATATGGTCACGTCTCTTTCCCATGGGACAGAGACTATGGAATTCCACTAGTTACGATCCTGGTATGCTTCTTTCACTTCTTCCACTTTCATAACTATCTTCATGCACGCTCTCCGGTTATGAGTGCTCTTGACCTGGCCTTTGGTCAAAACATCTCCGATTTGGTCGAAGTACGTTCGCCCAGGTCGACCCTTACCTGCCTGTCCATTCACGCCCGCCTTATGTATCTGTTTCGTCAATCTTCTTTCATCCATCCTCTCTACGTACCCAAACCATCTAAGCATCCCTTTTTCTATCTTACTCACTACATCTTCTGATACAGCTATCTAATACATTATGAAATACTTCACTTGTACATATTCCACAAATTCTTTATTTGTATCGACCTGACCGGAAATTTGACATTTTATTGTAATGATAAAGAAATATGAATATTAATTTTTTAGAAGGATAATTTCCTTAAAATTAAGCTACCTTTATTTTATTTATATGTACCCACATTCGTTTTATATTATAATCATAAGTATGCAGGTCTGTGTTAGCCTCACAATGAATTTAATGGATAAATATTATAAATATATCCCCAATATCTCAAAGAACGGTTACGGTTCCTTCATGACACACATTCAAGGTCTCTTAGGTCGTCGGCAAATTTGACGCTGGAAGTGCCAGCGCACTCTTCTAATTTCGCGGACAAATCCTTCGCGGTTCAGGCGGTTCGCCTGTGGAATGCTTTGCCGCTTCAGATCAGACTTATGCAGTCCGTATCATCTTTCAAAATTAAGTTAAGAGATTACTATCTATCTACAACTTATATGTAGTCTAAATACGTTTATGTATGGTATGTATATTATGTCTGTGTATTTTTAGTTATATGAATTATGTATATAGTCTGTCTGTATGTATGTATGTATTTTATTATCTTTTTTTACCTTCATTATATTTTCTGATTCTATTTAGACTTATCTTTATTCTACTGTTTACTAAGCTTTATTCTTATTTCTCCTTGGAGTGATAGCTGTACACTAGCCTTTTAATTTCTTAAACTCGCTATTCATCCAAAGGTTGTCTGGAAGAGATCGCTTTAAGCGATAAGACCGCCATTTGTACTCTTCTTAAGTGATATCACCTTTTTGTATGTTCTATGTTGTGTATCATGTAGAATCAGGCGTTACCTGGCGAAAATCCATGACAAAGTAATGGTAAGTAAGATGTTAAAACTTTTCAAAATAATTACGTCATTCTCGCAAAAAATATAAGACATTAAAACGTCGACAAATGTTTCACCTCTGAACGAGGCTTTCTCAAGACTGTCTCAGAGAGAACAGCCTGAGAGTGTATTTGATTTGATTGATATGATTATATTATAAATATGAAGTGAATTAAGTGAATTACTATGAAAATGCCATAGAGCGAAACCGGTCAGGTCAATACAAATAAAGAATTTCTGGAATATCTGTACAAGTGAGTTTATTTCATAATGTATTACGATATGTTCCGAAAATCGAAAGCATAACTTATACATCAGCTATCTGTCAGTGAAAACCGCTTAAAATCGGTCCAGCCGAGACAAAAGAATTTGTAGTACTGTATATAGTACTTTCATATGCATTATCTCATTACTTCGCTTCAGCTATCTGTTCACTTCGATCTTTTAAACTACCTAATTCTAGATGACACATAGTTTTAAGGATTAAGTTTGAAGTGGTGTAAAAAACTGTCTCAAACCAGGAATCGTATCTGTGAAATCCGACAGGTTTACACCACAAACTACACCAACAAGACAGTCAGAAGTTTGTACCTGGTCGCGACGGCATGTCTGTCCTTGACCTCAGACCTCTCGAACCAGATGTGAGGAGAGGCCCTCGCCAGCGCGCGCTGCAGTAGACCCAGGAAACCGCCGTGTCGCTGTCCTATCTGGATAATATTGCCATTGCTTAAGACACTGAGACCCCTTAGCACGTTAAGCCGTCGGTCCCGGTTGTCATACAAACATCTATGGCAGTCGTTAGGGGTAGTTGGAGCCCTAAATCAAAAATCCTCGCGGTCTAACTGCAGACCTTCGGTGTCACCCATGGGTTGTGGAGGTCAGGTGGCAGTCGCTTCACGGAAAATATCCAAGTTCAGCCGAATCGCAGTGAGACTGGAAAGCCGACCCCAACAGAAGGGGTTTGGGAGATTGGGGAAAGTCGCGATGCATAATGTAGGCATATCCTCATTTCTAAAACGAGTAGCACTAAGGATTTGTTTTCCAGGATAGCAGTATCCCTCCCCCACTTGATGAGCCAAGTTTCGTGGAGATCAAATAAAAACTGTGGCTGCTAGCTCGTAACACAGACAGACAGACGGACGAAAGCAAACTTGTGCTGTCTGTTTGTTTGTTTACATCTACTAGGCTTCGAAACTACTGAACCGATTTTGAAAATTATAACAATAATATGTAGCTACATTATCCGCGAATGCTATAGGCTACTTTTTATCCCGGTAATGTGTTCCCATGGGAATTGTTAACGCGGGCAAAACCTATATCATAATGTTACATTGTATAAAAAAGTCTCTACCGTCAAGATAGCATACATAGGGATGTATGCTATCTTGAAAACTACGCAACGGATTTTGATGCAGTTTTCACCAATGGATAGAGCGGTTCTCGAGGAAGGTTTTTGTGTACACAATTTTACAAGCGGTTGAAGCCGCGGGCGTCCGCTAGTATAACAATAAAACACTTACCAATGAATAACAATTATCGCACATAAGCACCAACGCGTCAATAGGACTGGTGTGATTGGCGACACAGATTCCCCTTTTAGGCTTATTATGCGTATCATGATACGTGATAACGGCTGATATGCATCGCGATAAGAAGTTAAAGCACATTAACGATACGGCGTAGTTGACACGCTGCTTCGTTTTCCCATCGGGAAGCGTTCCCACGCATGCTGTACAGGCTACCAACCACCAGACCTATAGCAATGGGGGGTGACGTATGAATATGCGGGATGGTTATATATCGAAAGCTTAAAACACTTCAACTTTTTAACTATCACGGTTCTTGAGATACAGTGCAAGACAGACAGACGGGCGCGCTGTCCGTCCTTCCGTCTGTCTCAGTAATAGGGTTCCCGTTTTACCCTTTGGGTACGGAACCTTAAAAAAAGGCTGAATCAATGAAGTTAATATGCTTCTAAGGCTCTAGACAGACGGACCGCATTTCAACTGCAATCCAACCGCAGTTTGCAGTTCAAGTGCAGTTTGAATGCATTTGACACGACTGCAATAAAACTGCAAACCAACCGTGCAGTCAGTGTGCAGTTCACACGATTGCACGCCGACTGCAATAGAACTCGGTCCGTCTGTCTAGAGCCTAAGACACGTTTATAAAAATGTGTGCTGCTTTCCAAAATATGTGTTTGAAAAAGTGTTAAAACCTTTCTATAAATAAATACATAATACAAAATTATTATAAAATTTAGACAAGGCTATCTAGTTTTAAATTAACTAGATAACTGATACAAAATACTTTATTTTTTCGTCGTATATAAACTCCAGTCTAAGGTAGAGTTTATATTGCAAAGTATACATATCCACATATAATACCCATCATAAACATATATACCACAGATACCTATAGGCAACTAAGTAACCATATATACATCATACATATATACATATACAGATATATAATTATATGTCCACTGTATATAAAAAATAAACAGACCATAGACATAGTGTTAGAGAACATTAGACACAAATATAATATAAAAAAAGAAACATACATATGAGATAATGATGAAAGATATAGTACTATATACGAGTCTACGAGACAGCATCAAAATTCAGTATTCTTTGATGCCCATATATTCATCTATTCCCAGATGATTCACTTAACTATTTACCAGTTGACATATATATTTCAAAATACAAGCAATTTATTTTCCGGTTCAAACACGAAATTTCCAAATCAATTACTCAATTTTCTTATTTAAGCATATGGTTTTCCGGTTCAATCATATGATTTTCCCATCCAAAGCCCATGATTTTCCCATCCAAAGCTTGATGAATCATCCAAAATGATTTTCCGGTCCAAGCATATAATTTTCCCGGATTAACATCTTAATTTACCAGAGAGAAACAAGTGTTGCTGCTCAGTAGTGCCACGTCAATGACGCTCGTATGGTTGGCAACACAGAACCCGTTACTCTTCGGTGTGTACTGTTCGTCGTGAAACTTCGCTACTATGGAGATACTCCTGACAAGTATTCGTAAGGACATCATGTAAGAGATGCGTCCTAGGCGGCCACGGAGACGGTCGTAAGGGACCATGCTGACTATCCATGTGCTCAGAATCATTACAAACACCTGAGAGTGGGGATAAATAAAGAGGAAAGATATTATGTATGTATCTAACGAATAAACTTAAAAATTACTAAACCGTTTTCAATAATGCCTTCACCAATTATTAAGAATATGAGTACTATTTTGAGACAAATTTACTGCACTAAACGACGACATATGTCAAATGCAGTTGGACCGTTGAAACTGTAAATTGGCTCCAATTGGGCAATTGGTTTGCAGTATAATTGCAGTCGTATTTACTGCATTCAAACTGCATATTTAAATTTCAGTTTAAACGCCGTCAGTCTGTTTAAAAGTTAGTGAAGATGATTACAAATAAAAGAGAAAGAAAAAGATATCAGGTTATACGAATAGACTTTTTTGGTAAAGAGAAAAGAAAAAGGAACAGAAAAAGAAAAGAACTTTGTATAAAAATAAATAAATACGTTCATTTACACTGGCCCAACACTAGATGGCGTTGTGCAATCTAATGTCAAACGATTTTACAATAATGATAGTCTCGGGCCGGACTTGAACCGGCGACTGATCCCTTTCCAGGAGGAACGTTCTACCAACTGACCAAGACTACACTTAACACAAGACCTCGAAACTTGTAATGATATAAATGTGCGACTTACGGCGTCGATACAGAGCCATCTACCGGCAGTAAAAGAACTAACCGCTATGTTGATAGATTTAGTGTCAAAATATTGTATAAAAAGTCAAGAAGAATAATAAAACGGGCCAGACTAATCTTGGTGAAAGGACAATGTCTAACTTTATAAGGACGTTGGGCCAAATGCTGCCTAGATGCTCACATAGTGCGTTTTGTTACTCAGACCATCCCTAATCTGTAATTCAAAGCGTATAAAATTCTATCCCAGGAGTCCAAAGAAAAACAGCCTCTTGTTTTGAATATAAGTAGTTATTGGACTTTGTATTGGGGATAGATACCTCTTCCCTACACGTAAACTGGGGATGGTTTTTATTTGCGCGTCTACCCCATAGTGTGGGATATCAACAGGGGGAGGTCTGAGTAACAAAATACACTATGTGAGCATTCTAGGCAGCACTTGGCCCAACTTCCATACAAAATTAGTCATTGTCCTTTCACCAAGATTAGTATGGCCCGTTTTATCATTCTTCTTGACTGTTTTGTACAATATTTTGACGCTAAATCTATCAACATAGCGGTTAGTTCTTTTACTGCCGGTAGATGGCTCTGTATCGACGCCGTAAGTCGCACATTGATATCATTACAAGTTTCGAGGTCTTGTGCTAGTGGTGTCTTTGTCACGTGGATAGACCTTTATAGACCTAGAACTCTGCCTAGGCCAACGAGACGAGAGAAAATAGTTAACCAAAGGACCGTTACTAAGTTGCGATAGCGAGCAATTATTATCTCTGCCCTTATCACTCGTACCCAGTAATAACGTAAGTTGGTCGACAAGAGTTGTCGTTGTGTGTTTCATGGTACAGGTAAACACTTAGTACCGTAGTTGTCAACCATTTGTCAACATTAATAAAATAGATAGTTATGTCATAATTACGTCTAATTCGGACTATTCCAACGAATCACCCATGTCTAATACAGACGACAGCGATTAGAAGAGAGAATTAATAAAACCCCGAAGCTTGTTTACGTTGGTTTTCTCGTCTCGGTGGCCTTACTTTAGACGAGAGCAATCAAAGGCGGTCGCTAGTTATTTAAGAACACTCACCCCGATGATAAAAACCATGATCCTAAGCGGCAGTAGGAACAGGTACCTGACCAGGAAACCCATCGCCCAAATTATGGTTAGCCGCCATGTTAGAAACTCGTATTGTCTGCAATGTAAACATTTATTGGGTTACAGGTTGCGTCAGATACAAAGAACGCTGGCCTTGAAGCTGCGCAGTTGGCAGTTCTCGATCTATATGGCGGTAACAGCGAGTAAAAGCGAGAGTACTAGATGCGCAAGCACACCCCTTCCTCCCTCTCGTACAGCGTTCTTGTTACGT
The DNA here is from genome assembly GCA_963556515.1 of Nudaria mundana. Lineage (NCBI taxonomy): Eukaryota > Metazoa > Arthropoda > Insecta > Lepidoptera > Erebidae > Nudaria > Nudaria mundana. The sequence goes on from OY748309.1 coordinate 7,753,676, forward strand.
GAATTGAACTAAGTATATCACTAGTGGTCGCCCATAAGTCAAACAGTATACCTCGTGAACGTTAAAAACATTATTTGGGCGTTTTAATTTTACGAAAATATTTAAATCAAGAAACACTGCAAAGATTTGTGGAGTTCAGATAAAAAATGTGGTTGCTAGTCCGGACAGACAAAAGCAATATTAGCCAGTCTCAAAAAGTACTTGTCCTTATCACATCTATTTGTGGTTGGTGCAACATGTATTTCAATTCCACACATCCCTGTCACACGTCACGTCATATCCTCTTTCACACATTCCATCCATCTTTTCTTGAGCCTACCTGTACTTCGATAGCCCACATTCACACATTCCACCTTTCTAACCACGTTACTTTCCTCTCTTCTCATAACATGTCCATACCACGACAGTCGCTCGCTTCTCAATTTTTCATTAAACAACAGCTAACAACCTTCACGTACCTATTAGTTCTGGTGAGCAGGTTCCAACTCCTCAACTCTTCGGCCTCGAAGACGGAAGTGACCTGATCCTCAATAATAGACTCCATGCCGGCTTTGACTAGGTCCAAACAATGAGACAAGTGAAAGTCTACCTTTGTCTGAAAATAACATTTTATTAGCCGATTGTTAGTACAGCATAAAATAATAGTCAGCATAAAATAATCAATACATATAATAAAATTGTAAGTGGTCGATGTCTGTACACGGAAGATATAATAGAGAAACTGTTGTAGGGGGGCTTTCTGAACGCAATAGAACCCAAAACAATGGTTTTTAGAATTTTTGTCAGTTTGTCTGAATGTTTGAACACGCTAATCTTAGAAACGGCTTAACCGAATTGAATGCCGTTTTCAGTAATGCGTTGTGGTTTATTCAACTTAACATTTAAGGTTTTTTTTTCAATCGGTTCATAAATAAAAACAGTTATGTCGATCTAAAGTTACACGCAGGCGGAGCTGCGTGTAACATATAGAAATGGTGAATGTAATTTTTGTCCCCTCTTAGCTCTCGAGAACTGCTTATGATGGTTGACCGCTCTATGGATAGCCCTCGATCTGGAGGCAAGCCAAAAAATTTGACCTAGCCCTAAGGGGTCAAAAGTTATAGGCCAATACCTATAGCGTGGTCAAGACACCGCACTAGTACATCATAAATTAGTAACTGGTGATCAAGAAAACTATAACACACAAGCGGAGCTGCAGGCAACAGCTAGTGCAGCAGATACCCAGAGGCAGTTCTTATGTTACGGTCGGTACAGTCCGAGACGCCCAGGACTGTAATTGGCTGTGCCATAGCGGCTGGCACCTAAGATTTTGTTGCCTTTCATCAACATTTCATCGCAAGGCAATGTGTTTACTTTTTTTTTAGTAGTTGAAGTCCTAAAAAAATTGCGACTTGTCTAACTACAGAAAGTAGATATTGCTAATGGGATGTGGAGGTCAGATGGCAGTCGCTTCTCGGAAAATATTGAAGTTCAGCCGCCAACAGTTGGACTGGAAAGCCGACCTCAACTGTGTTGGTAAAAGCTTCAATAGATGATGAATAGAAGTAGTTACCTCTCCTTTGGGCTGATCGGGTCCCTTGTGCCCGTTCTGAACTCTCTCCTGACTGGAACTCCTCTTGTAATTCAGCTCTGGTGACGGACCGAGTATCTCGTGTCTTTCTATCACCGTCATCTTTGTGCCTGCAAATAAACAAACAAACATTCATACATACTATCACGCCTGTTTCCTAAAGGCACTTATTACGTATACGTTTCGCTAATTCGTCATCCCCATAGGGGGATATAGCCTATTCCCGTTTCCGGGGAGTATTATTCACTAGAACCTTGTCCTGCCTGGTCATGATAACTTGCGCAAGCAGAGATTTTAGTACGGCCCCTTGGTAACCAGCTAATACAAAATAACATAGAAAAAGGTAAAGAAATAGGGCGACACATAACTACTGGCCCAAGGTTGCGGCCGCCGCTACACTCACTGCCGGGCGCCTCAGTTACACACTCGGAAGTATTGCCTGTGGCGCCAGCGAGGAGGATATCTAGGTACTGGTCTAATCCAGGATATAAACGTGACGCCTCCATATACTTCTTCTTTGGCTCCATCGATTTCGCCAATGTCAAAGTAATGCTTGACTTTTCCCGCACAGAAAAACTAGTTACTCTGAACTAATTCGCGGTGCGGGACAAGGAAACGTTGTTCGGTATTGCAATTCAGCGTTTGGGCCTGGATTTTTGCCCAGCGCCAGAGGTAACATAAAAGTCGGTAAAAGGCAATTGCCACGCGCTCCGCAAAAACCCAAGTCCTATTGTTTCTTTCGCCTCTATGTAGGTATGTTTGAATTTGAGTTTATTTTAGTTAATAGTTCATGTCATACGAATTGACAATAACAAAGGAGTATTGAACTTTAAAAAAAGTCCTAATGAACTTTAGTACATACTTGAGTACTTAGAATTGACTGTCATACTAGGCAAAAAAAAATTGTCTAGCTTGTTGTAATGACGTTGTAGACACCATTGTAGTTTATATAATTGATCTATAATCACTACATATTATAAAACAGTCGCACCGTTCTGTGTGTATGCGTAGATCTTTAAAACTACGCAACGGATTTTGATGCAGTTTTAACCAATGAATAGAGTGGTTCTTGAGGAAGGAGTAAATATAATTTGTCAAGCGAGCGATGCCGCGGCCGTACGCTACCAGGCTATAAATATACCATCTACACTATAGGAGCGGACAAATGTTGCAAAAATTTACAAAACCTCTAATGACAGTTTTTCTCAGACGATTTTGAATATTTACAGAATGAAGACAGCTTTTTTTAGCTAGACAGGTTTTTACTTATTGGCTGCACGATTGTTACACCGTGTAGCCAGCAAAACGCCCGGGTTTACCACTGCGTTTGTAATCGTGTATTTATCCCTTACGAAGTATAGGAATTAACAAGGCCGCAAAGTTAAGCAAGCAAGCTCATTACCTCTCCTCTTCATCTTAGTTTTATAATGTTATGTAAGTGTAAAAATCTATATATCTATCTTCAAGGTAAAGCGATTCTTTACACCGCACAAGAGGTGTCTGCTGTACAAAACGCAGATTAGACCCTGCGTCGAATACTGCTCTCACCTCTGGGACGGCTCCGCGAAGTATTTGCTGGACGCACTCGACGCTATGCAGCGACGCGCTGTTCGCATTATAGATTGTCCAGAGGTAACGGGAAGCCTTGAGCCGCTAGCCCAGCGCCGAACAATTGCTTCCTTGGCCGCGTTCTACCGTATTTACCACGGTGAGTGTTCTGAAGAGCTCTTCAATCTGATCCCACCCTCTCCCTTCCGATCCCGAACAACGCGTGCCGGGCAGAGATGTCACTCTCGTACAGTGGAAACAGTCTTCGCGAGAACTGAGCGTTTTAAACGTTCGTTTCTCTGCCGAACGATGGTGACTTGGAACGCCCTGCCCGCGCACGTGTTTCCTCCAACATATAACCCTGGGTTCTTTAAGCGAAGCGTGAAGAGGCACATTACTGGGTCGTCAAGTTGAGGGTCACTCTCTATAGTATTCCTGTATACTGTGAGAGTTGCCCACAATCACCAGACGTCGCCACAGCTTACCATCAGGCGGGTGGCGTCAATTTGTCGACCTAAATATATAAAAAAAAAAAATAATAATAATAATATGTATTAATTTTATGTACCCATAGTTTATGTGTAAGTCTATTTACTTGCTCTGCACCCTTTCACCCTTACATCTCCTCACTGGCCTGCTGGAAGAGATTCCTTTAGGAATAAGTAGTGCCCTTGTACAATGCTCACTGTATTTTATGTATTTCTGTATTACTAGTACGGTGTCTTGCGCGGAGCTTCGCGTCGCACTACGCCATAGGTTTTGGCCTATAACTTTTGACCCCTTAGGGCTAGGTCGAATTTTCGATTCTTTAGCTTGCCTCTAGATCGAGGAGAGGGAGAAAACGCTCAATTGGAAAACGCCTGGAAAATATTTTAACCAGTAGTTTTGTATCTTATCAGGTAAGATACAAAACTACTGGTTAAAATATTTTAGATCAACACATGAATACTTGGCGAATGCATTCAATACCATAATTCAAGAACCACACTCTATGCCCACATTCCTCTCCCAAGGTAATACCTACCTTAAACCAAAGGATACTGATACAGAAAATCCCGCGAAGTATCGGCCGATAACATGTTTATCAACAATATATAAACTTCTGACATCAATTTTAGCACACAAAGTAAATTTTCATCTTACACAAAATAATATAATAGCTGAAGAACAAAAAGGTTGTCGAAAAGGTTCAAGAGGATGTAAGGAACAATTAGTAATAGACGCGGAAATTCATCATCAAGTCAAACGGTCACATAGAAATCTCTATTTTACTTACATAGATTATCAAAAAGCCTATGATAGTGTCCCTCACTCGTGGTTAGTACAAATTCTTAAAATTTATAAAGTAGATATAAAACTAGTACAATTTTTACAACAAACAATGAAAAAATGGAAGACAGTACTCAATATCAATACAGAATCAGGCTCTATCAAATCGAATCCGATTCAAATTGCTAGGGGAATATTTCAAGGAGATTCCCTTAGCCCCCTGTGGTTCTGCATGGCGTTAAATCCGTTATCCCGAATTTTAAATAACAGCTGCCACGGTTACATATTACACAAAGAACCAATTACTAGAATAACACATCTATTATACATGGATGACATTAAACTCTACACAAGCACCAGGACACACATGAATGGCCTTCTAAAAGTCACTGAAAATTTTAGTACAGATATTAAAATGATGTTTGGCTTAGATAAATGTAAAATAAATAGTATAGTAAAAGGTAAACATAACACAACAGATCCATACATATTACAAACACAACAAAATTCATTAATAGACAGAATGGAACAAATAGATACGTACAAATATTTAGGATATTCACAGGGTATAGGTTTAGATCACGGTAAAATAAAAGAGGACCTTACTAAAAATTACTCAGGCAGGTTAAATAAAATATTAAAGACACAACTTTCAGCTAGAAATACTATCAAAGCCATAAATGCATACGCAGTTCCTGTGCTAACATATTCTTTTGGGATTATCAATTGGACAGTTACAGATTTAGATAAACTAAATAGACTTACTCGAACCATATGTAATAAACACTGCATTCACCACATTCACTCAGCTACAGAAAGGTTCAATCTCAAAAGAAATTTAGGTGGTAGAGGACTTATTGATATTAGGAGCCTACATAACAGACAGATACAGAACATACGTACGTACATGCATAATAAAGCAGTCAATAGCCAAATCCACAGAGCATTAACACTTATTAACACAACAGGCACACCATTAAAATTAAATGATATTAATAACACTCCTCTACATAATTACGCCACTGTCGAAGAAAAAATTACAAACTGGAAGCAAAAAACTTTACATGGAAAATACCCTAATCTCCTAGATAACGAACACATAGATAAGGAAGCTTCAAATGCATGGCTCCAAAAGGGGAACATATATAAAGAAACCGAGGGATTTATGGTAGCAATACAAGATAAAATAATCAAAACCAAAAATTATCAAAAATATATAATTAAGGACCCATCTGTAGTTTCCGACAGATGTAGATTGTGCAACACAAACCAAGAGACAATAGATCACATCACAGGAGGTTGCCCTTTCCTAGCCAACAAACAGTATACAGACCGTCATAATAATGTTGCTAAACAAATACATTCACTAATAGCCCAAAAATATAACCTGTTAGATAAACGAGAACCATATTATAAATATAAGCCGAAGAAAGTCCTAAACAACGAAACCGTAAGACTCTACTGGGATCGAGATATTATTACAGATAAAACAACAACAAACAATAGACCGGATATAACACTTACACTGAAAGCAGAAAAAATAACATACTTGATAGATATATCTATTCCAAATTCGGACAACATACAGAAAAAATATACCGAAAAAATACAAAAATACATACCACTTGCAGACGAAATAAGACAGATGTGGCACCAAAATACAGTTAAAATCATTCCGATCATCATTTCATCTACAGGTCTCATCCCAAAATCATTACACATGTCACTAGAGCAACTAGGCCTTCATAAACACACTTACATCTCTCTTCAGCGATCGGTCATTATAGATACCTGCTCTATAGTGCGGCGATTTCTCACATCTACGACTCAAACACCCGGCACAATCGCAAACGAACCGACCCACTTGGCGTAAGCCCGTGATAGGTTCCATACCAGCAACAAAAGCTGAGACATGAAAATTTCATAACCCACAATAATAATAACTGGCAACTCTGAACATCTCATACATCATTTTCATTCTTAAAATATTTTAATATTTTTATTTACATATTATTGCCTAAATTTATACAATTACTTCAGATACCAAATTAATATAAGCAAAAAGTCAATAAATAAAGGATTTTATACTATTTTATAACAATAAACAAAGTCTACAAAATTAACATAGAAGATTTGACACATGTCATATGAATACCTACGAAAATATCAACAATATTATGGCTAAATTCAAAATGAAGTGATTGAGATGCAAACAAGAGCCAGAAGCAGAAATGCGCAACTAACACCCCCGGACTCGTCACTAAACTCCGCCTCGCAGGCACCGGACCGCACATCGCCGACACAGGTACTCGCTGAGGCGTCGAGCTCTTCAAGTGACGAGTATTTCTCTCCGCCGACGTCGCCAACACCTGTACGCCGGCGAGGGAGAGGCCGGCCGCCGAGCAGTTTGGGGCCCCGAAGCCTACCAGCTTCGAGTAGGGTCCCCACTACCGGTGGTATTGTGCACCGCATGCGATGGACTTCATCCATCAATGAAAACGTCATGCGGGCATATTATGAGGCCACAGATGGGGAAACCAACCTGACTGCGTACCGTTCAAGGATGCTTCCTTTGTTTCAGGCTCTTGAACCAACAATGACCGTTGCCGTCCAACGGCTATCGGATCAAGTGCGGGCTATCCAACGATGTAAGTTGTTGGATCAATCTGTGCTTGATCGACTACGCCTGGAAGTATTATCTACTCGTACAGCTCCAGTGTCAACGAGAGCACCGTCACCTGTGACACAGACGGTTGCTACAAGTGTGACGTTAGCGACGCCCGCACCCGACGCGGGAAATGATACGAGTGATACATCTATCCAGGTAAGCGAGCAATTGAGGAGTACTTTGGAAGATATGATCTCGCAGTATAGGTTTATACCTAATTCTAGACCGCGGCTACCACGCTTGCCAATGCATAAACGAAATCTGGCGTTGATGGGAGCCCTGAATGCATTGCTAGAGCCGTACTTACGGACTAGCAGTGATTTGCTTGATACTCACTCGATTCTTTACTGTGGAGCCATTGCCGCTTGTCGTGTTGCACGCGTTAAATTCCCCGAAGCTAACCGTGCACCACGACCGGATGGTGTTCCCGTATGGCAGGCAAGAATCGAGCGACGTATCGGCACATTTAGGACTCTCATTGCAAAGCTTATCTCTTTCAGCCGGGGAAATAGTCGTCCCCGGGTCATGCGTTTCGTGACTCAGGCATTTGCTGAGACCGGTATTCGTCCCCAGCAATACTTAGCCAATGTCACAGAACGTATTGACTTTCTGAAACAGAAAGTGTATGCATGGGCAAGCCGTATCCGTCGTTATAGAGAGCGTGTAAATAGATACTGGCAGAATCGCATCTTCCAAAGTGACCAAAGGAAGGTGTACCGAGAGTGGGAGGGAACTGGACAACGTTTGAACGGCGGACAACTGCCAGATGCTCACGCCATGAATCAATTTTGGCGTGACTTATGGTCGGTGCCCGTCGAACATTCGGAGGGCGACTGGATCCGTGTCGTCGAGCGTGAATGCAGTATCATCGAACCCATGGAATCTATTACCATAGACTCCGAAGACGTTAGTTGTGCAATGCGTACGGCCCCGAACTGGAAAAGTCCTGGGCCGGATGGATTGCACAACTTTTGGATAAAGTGGGTTCAGAGCTCGCATGAACGCTTGGCAACACAGTATCAAGAAGCCCTTGAGTCTGGTTCCTTACCCGCTTTCATGACCACTGGCATCACCTTCCTGCTCCATAAATCAGGTAGTACCACGGAACCTAAAAACTATAGACCCATCACTTGCTTACCTACCATCTACAAGCTCCTTACATCTATTCTGAGAAGTAAAATAAACTCGCACATAGTATCTAATAATATCTTAGATAACGCTCAGAATGGATGTAGGGCTGGGTCTCGTGGAACTAAGGAGCTACTCCTCATTGATATGGCCATTAGCCAACAAGTCAAGCGGAGTAGGGGCGCCCTCTCTACTGCCTGGATTGACTACAAGAAGGCCTATGATTCGGTGCCTCATTCATGGCTGAGGAGGATTTTAGAGTTGTATAAAATTAATCCGACTCTTAAATCCTTCTTAGTCTCGTGTATGGGACAGTGGACCACAGTCCTTCGTCAACCAGGTAGTGGTGGGCACGCCTCTGACCCGCAAGGCTTGATAAGGATCGAGCGTGGTATATTCCAGGGCGACAGTTTGAGTCCATTGTGGTTTTGTTTAGCACTGAATCCACTTAGCACATTGCTGAAGGATTCAGGGCTAGGCTATCGGTTTCGTAGAGGGGGTGAGGTTCTATCTCACCTGATGTACATGGATGACCTCAAACTGTTCACGCTGAAGCACCAAGATTTAGTGACATTATTAAAAACTACGGAAGTTTTTAGTAATGCCATTAAGATGGAGTTCGGTGTTGATAAGTGTGCGGTTATGCATGTACAACGGGGGAAGGTTGTAAATTCACCGAATTTACAACTTTCTGAGATAATAACTCTCAGATCTCTCTCCGAGACCGAAACATACAAATACCTAGGTATGTCAGAGTCATTGGGTATAGCGGTAGAGGATATCAAGAAATCGGTGAAAGAACGTTTTTTTGGCCGCCTGACAAAAGTTCTTAACAGTTCTTTGTCCGGTGGTAACAAAATGCGGGCTTTCAATGGTTGGGTGATACCTTTATTGTTATACTCCTTTGGCATACTTAGGTGGACTCAAACGGAACTAGACGCCCTGGATAGGCGAGTCCGTCAACAACTCACATTGCATCGAATGTTACACCCACGATCATCTGTCATGAGACTGTACATTCCACGGAAGTGGGGGGGTCGGGGATTTTTGAATGCCAAGAACCTCCACAACCGTGAAGTGTGCAGTCTGAGAGATTACTTTCTACAGAACGGGTGTGACATTCATTGCGATGTCGTGATGGTTGACAAGGGCCTGACACCTCTTTCCTTGGCTAACGAGAACTGGCGTAAACCAAAGGTACTAGGTACTGAAGACCGTAGGGACGTATGGAAGAGCAAGGAGCTACACGGGCGGTTCTACCGAGTCTTAACAGGACCCGATGTAGACCTGCTCGCATCGGTGAACTGGCTGCGTTTTGGGGACCTCTTTGGGGAAAATGAAGGTTTTGCCTGTGCAATTGCAGATGAGGTTATCAAGACGAACAACTATCGGAAATACATCATGAAGGACGGTACGGTCGACATTTGTCGAGCATGCCACCGTCCTGGTGAATCACTTCGCCATATTATTTCCGGTTGTTCGTATCTTGCTAACACCGAGTACTTGCATAGGCACAATCAAGTAGCCAGGATCATCCACCAGCAACTTGCTCTTCAATATGACCTTATTGAGTCTGAAGTACCGTACTATAAGTACACACCAGTGCCAGTTCTTGAGAATGGTCGTGCATTGCTCTACTGGGACCGATCAATCATCACGGACAGGACTATTGTTGCCAATAGGCCCGATATCGTGTTGGTTGATCGGACCCAGCGTCGGGCAGTGCTCGTCGATGTCGCCGTCCCGCATGACGAGAATCTTGTTAAGGCAGAGAAGGACAAATTTAGTAAGTACCTTGATCTGTCCTTCGAGATAACCGCCATGTGGAACGTAGACTCGACGATCATTGTCCCGATGGTCGTTTCGGCAAACGGACTAATAGCTAAGAGTTTCGATCAACACCTCAAGAGACTCTCGTTAGATTGTTGGATCAAGAGTCAGATTCAGAAGGCTGTTATCCTCGACACGTGCCGTATTGTTAGGAGGTTTCTCAGTCTGTAGCCTCCACCGCCGGTAGTTTGGGTCCTACTCCGCTACTGGTGGGACACTATTTTTTATATTTTTAAATGTATTTGTGTTTTTTATAAATCTATTTAAAAATGTATAAAATAAGAATGTTATTGAATAAACGAAATAATAATAATAATATAATATAAATAATAATATTCAGGGCTAGGCTATCGGTTTCGTAGAGGGGGTGAGGTTATATCTCACCTGATGTACATGGATGACCTCAAACTGTTCACATTGAAGCACCAAGATTTAGTGACATTATTAAAAACCACGGAAGTTTTTAGTAATGCCATTAAGATGGAGTTCGGTGTTGATAAGTGTGCGGTTATGCATGTACAACGGGGGAAGGTTGTAAATTCACCGAATTTACAACTTTCTGAGATAATAACTCTCAGATCTCTCTCCGAGACCGAAACATACAAATACCTAGGTATGTCAGAGTCATTGGGTATAGCGGTAGAGGATATTAAGAAATCGGTGAAAGAACGTTTTTTTGGCCGCCTGACAAAAGTTCTTAACAGTTCTTTGTCCGGTGGTAACAAAATGCGGGCTTTCAATGGTTGGGTGATACCTTTATTGTTATACTCCTTTGGCATACTTAGGTGGACTCAAACGGAACTAGACGCCCTGGATAGGCGAGTCCGTCAACAACTGACATTGCATCGAATGTTACACCCACGATCTTCTGTCATGAGACTGTACATTCCGCGGAAGTGGGGGGGTCGAGGCTTTTTGAATGCCAAGAACCTCCACAACCGTGAAGTGTGCAGTCTGAGAGATTACTTTCTACAGAACGGGTGTGATATTCATTGCGATGTCGTGATGGTTGACAAGGGCCTAACACCTCTTTCCTTGGCTAACGAGAACTGGCGTAAACCAAAGGTGCTAGGTACTGAAGACCGTAAGGACGTATGGAAGAGTAAGGAGCTACACGGGCGGTTCTACCGGGTCTTAACAGGATCCGATGTAGACCTGCTCGCTTCGGTGAACTGGCTACGTTTTGGGGACCTCTTTGGGGAAACTGAAGGTTTTGCCTGTGCAATTGCAGATGAGGTTATCAAGACGAACAACTATCGGAAATACATCATGAAGGACGGTACGGTCGACATTTGTCGAGCATGCCACCGTCCTGGTGAATCACTTCGCCATATTATTTCCGGTTGTTCGTATCTTGCTAACACCGAGTACTTGCATAGGCACAATCAAGTAGCCAGGATCATCCACCAGCAACTTGCTCTTCAATATGGCCTTATTGAGTTTGAAGTACCGTACTATAAGTACACACCAGTGCCAGTTCTTGATAATGGTCGTGCATTGCTCTACTGGGACCGATCAATCATCACGGACAGGACTATTGTTGCCAATAGGCCCGATATCGTGTTGGTTGATCGGACCCAGCGTCGGGCAGTGCTCGTCGATATCGCCGTCCCGCATGACGAGAATCTCGTGAAGGCAGAGAAGGACAAACTTAGTAAGTACCTCGATCTGTCCTTCGAGATAACCGCCATGTGGGACGTAGACTCGACGATCATTGTCCCGGTGGTCGTTTCGGCAAACGGATTAATAGCGAAGAGTCTCGATCAACATCTCAAGAGACTCTCGTTAGATTGTTGGATCAAGAGTCAGATTCAGAAGGTTGTTATCCTCGACACGTGCCGTATTGTTAGGAGGTTTCTTAGTCTGTAGCCTCCACCGCCGGTAGTTTGGGTCCTACTCCGCTACTGGTGGGACACTATTTTTTATATTTTTAAATGTATTTGTGTTTTTTATAAATCTATTTAAAAATGTATAAAATAAGAATGTTATTGAATAAACGAAATAATAATAATAAATACTCTTTATTGCACACAAAAAGAGACAGATATGTTACACATGCCTTAAGAATAATGTACAATAGGCGGCCTTATTGCTAAAGAGCAATCTCTTCCAGGCAACCTTAGGATGGAAAGAAACGGAGAGAGATGATAGGGGTTGTGTACAATGTATTAATAATATAATAAATTGATAAAATATACGAAGAGAGTAGATAGTGAAAGAGTTCAGTGAGTAATAAAATAAATAAATACTAATAATAATAAATACCCATAATATATATCACCTAGCTACGAGTATAAATATTATAATATGGACAGTGTTAGCACATTGAGAGATAATGATCTTTTAGCATATTTTTAAACGAAGATTGTGATTGTGCCCGTTTAATAGGTAGAGGCAGTGCATTCCACAGACGAACAGCTTGGACAGTGAAACATTTGTCTGAGAACCTTGTCGAGTGCACTGGAACCTCAAGTATTAAGTTTTCCGATGACCTCAGAGACCTCAAATGCGTGTCATGAAGGAACTGAAATCGTTCTTTAAGATAACGCGGAGTACAAGGATTGAACAGAACACTGTATAATAGAGACAGAATATGAGTATTCCGGCGAAGGCGAATTGGGAGCCACTTGAGCATTTTCCGGAATTCTGATACATGATCATATTTGCGAAGACCAAATATGAATCTAATACAAACATTTTGAAGTCGCTCAAGCTTATCAAGTTGCTCCTCTGTGAGATCAAGATAGCTGACATCAGCGTAATCAAGGATAGGGAGTAATAACGATTGTACCACCGCAGTTTTAGTGGCAATAGGAAGTAGCATCCGCAATCTGCGCAGCGACCCCGTAGATGCGAATATTTTGCGTCTAACCTCTTGAAGTTGATGGTCCCAAGATAGCGTCCCATCGATATGAATACCCAAGTTTTTAACTGTATCACTAATGTCTACAGGGGTACCATTAAATGTAATTTGAGGCAACTGTGTGATATCCAGACGTGACATGAACCAAGGACTGCCTAGAATAATAGCTTGAGACTTCGATGGATTAACCTGAAGTCCGTGACTCACACTCCACTCACAAATGCGTTCCAAGTCCAAATTTATTGTATTAATTGCATTAGGCAGTTGTTCCAGTGGAGCCTGTGTATAAATTTGTAAATCATCTGCATAAAGGTGGTAGGACGAAACCAAGTGTTTAGAGATAGAATTAATAAAGATAGAAAATAGTAGAGGAGATAGAACGCCGCCCTGCGGTACACCAACTGCAACATCACACCAAGAAGAATAAGATTCCTCCAGACGCGTACGCTGCCGGCGACCAGACAGGTAACTACGAAACCAATCAATTCCCGTTGGAGATATGTTAATAGAGCTGAGAATGCCTAGCAGGACGTCGAAGTCTACGGTATTCAAGGCGTTGCTGAAATCCAACAAGCATAACACCGTTAGATTCCCCGCCTCCATACCTGACCTGATGTCATCTGTAACGTTGACCAGGGCCGTAACAGTACTGTGACCAGGGCGGAAGCCAGATTGGAAGGGATTGAAAAGAGAGTTAGTGTTAAGGAATTTGGTTAGCTGCGAGTGAACAAGGCGCTCTAACACTTTGGAAAGGAAAGGTAAGATAGATATAGGGCGGAAATGGGAGTTAGAAATAGGATTGCGTATTTTAGGTAGAGGAATGACTTGAGCCTCTTTCCAAGCGGTTGGAAAGTCACTGTTAGTAATAGAAAAGTTCAAGATGTGAGTTAGGATAGGGAGAATTTGATTAAGAACAGGAAGGATCATGTTACGGCTAACACGGTCGTTTCCAACTGCATTCGAATTTACAGACATAATGCTCTTCTTAACATCACAATCGGTGAATTGTTCAAAGACGAAAGGTGGGAACTGTGGAGTTGGAAGTGACGAAAGACAATTGAGTGTAGTTGTTTTAGCCGTCCCTACTAGATTGGACGAAGAAGAGAAATGCAAATTAAGTGCTTCGAGATCTAAAGAATTAGGATGATTATTTCTTCTAGACTTACCAACTCCAATAGATTTCAAAAATTTCCAAACTTTAGATGGATCTCCATTCTCGACTGAGGCATGTATATGTCGGCGTTGTGCATTTCTACACACCTTATTGCAGTGATTTCGTATAGAAAAATATGTTCTTAAGTTGTCAGGTGTTGGCCGGCACTTGTATTTAAATTTTGCTGCCGCTTTCTTTGCCATGACATCCCTAATGACATCAGTGATCCATGGAGCAGGATGATGTTTCATTTTTATTGGACGAACTGGTGCATGTGTATCGAAGAGGTCAATTAATTGAGATGTAAAGATGTCAACCTTTTCGTCAATTGTATTAGCGGAATACAGAGGATCCCAATCAATACTATCGGCATCTCTGCAAAGACTATCAGCATCCATACCACCAAAACTGCGCTGCCACAAAATTCTTGGTCGTGTCCTGGGGGGACGTAGCTTATAGGAGAGGAACAGTAAGTCATGATGGGAAAAGGCGTCTGCACTGCACTGACCATGTCTAGCGACGTGTTGTGAGGACGACACTAGTATTAGGTCAATGAGAGATGGATTGCAACCAGGAACATGGTGTGTGGAGTTTAAGGGAAGAATGGAAAGGGTGTGGGAGTGGGATGCGTGACGGAATAAGAAGGTGCGGGAGTCATTTTTTAATTGGCACGTGTTAAAATCCCCCATCAAGATCACGTGACTGTAAAAGGGAGAGAGTTTTTCCAGGAGAGATTCGAAAGAAGCAAAAAAATTAATACCTGAAGACGGACAATAATAGACCCCCAGCAGCAATTTGGAATGATTCAACTCGACTTCCAAAAATAGGTGCTCGCCAGCGTACGAAGGAGGCGGCTGTGCTGAAGTGTCTAGAATTTGAAAAGGAATATGTTCACGCAGATACACAGCAACACCGCCACCCTTTCCCTCGCCACCACGATCATTCCTAATCAATCGGAAGCCGGGGAGTTCAAACGACGCAGATGAATGGAAATACCTGAACCAGGACTCAGATACAAGAATAGCGTGGATATTCTTACAGTCAAAGCTAGTCAGCATATCAGAATGATGGGCAGGAATACTCTGAGCATTTAAATGGACAACATTAAAGTTCTTGGGGACATCGGAAAACTGGGCTTTTAACGTGTCACTGAGTGACGGAACATAAGGAATGCTAGCAAAACTACCGTCGAAGCTAGTTGCAGAATAAAAACTTTCGCTATCGCTTTCATGTTCAGTGTCTGACATAAAAATAGGTAGGTATAAAAAACCCCAGAAAAAAAATAATTAAATAATAATAATAATAAGTGTCTTTACAGACCAAAATATAAATAAAATATAAACAAGGTACCAATCACTTTCCACCCGCCAGTCGAGCGTTGGAAACTATGATGTGCTCGTTAACACTGCAGGCCCTAAAAAAGAAAAAGAAATTCACAAAATATCATAGATGTCCCGTATCATTACAGGCAGGTACACATACAATACATCATCACACTTAAGTACACATTTCTAATCTGAGATGATGACTACTACTACACTACACATACGAAGTCTAATGTACTACGTATATTTTGCAATAACAAAACGTATTCACACCAAGCTTTGTCAGTTCAACATAGTCTGTGGTAACCTAATTACAACTATAGACGTAGGAGATATACGATAATAATGTTCAGGACCTACAACACTAAAATGACACAATAGACATTGACATATTTCTGTCAATGTTGGATGACAACGACAACAACGGCGTTTGTCATTAATGTCTTTAGTGCAAGCAATTTGACAGACCGTGGTATAATGTAAATATTTTTTCCGTTCACTGACAAAAAAATTGTAAAATAACGTAATTTGAAAGATATGATTCGATACAATAATAGTAATAGTGGGTGGAAGTACAACACAGTAATACTGTACGGCAAACTAAAGCTTTAGTACCCACCTAGTATGTGCACAAAATTGCGAATGGACTTATTGCCAGAACCCTGCAGTACCAACAACATTGATGATATAACACACAAACTACTATTTTTTAGCTGCCCCAGTTCGCTTAGATCTGGTGTTAATATTTTTTGGAACCTCCACTACACTCGGCACATTAATGTCCCTTAGTTCCTGTAGAGAAGACACACGATGACGCCTACCCTCAGTGTCTACGACGTACACATGTCCCTCGCGCGAATAGCATTTATTGACGCTGAATTTCTCACGCGCGGCCTGGAAGATCTCGTGACGGGATTTTGTGAGGAATTCGGAGAGACTTACACCAGAACCCTTTAGTGAAACTTTGGTGAACCAGACTTTGTCCCTCACAGTGACATCGTGGAACTTCACGAGGATAGGTCTGGACTTAAGCTCACCTGATGGTCGCCCCATACGATGGCATCTCTTTATGTCTGGAGTTTCAATATGAAGGCGCTTCGAGATGATATCTGAAACCACCTTAATGGTGTCCTGCGTCTTCTCCTCTGCCACACCATGAAATAACAGGATTTTACGACGTCCACGCATTTCCAAGTTATCTATTTGGTGCTCAAGCCTGTCAACCTGACACTGCAGTAAATTTAGAGCTTGTAGCATAGCAGTCTTAAAACCGTTGAAATCATTGGCTTGCCAATTCTGAGGAAGTTGATGGTGTACTCGTGGCCTGCTGCAACCTGTTCTCAAACTGCGCCAGGCCCTCGTGAAATAGAGTTTTCAAGCCAGACAAGGACTCCTGCATATTTTGGTGTTGCATAGTAGTATGTTTACCCTGTGTGTTATTGATGTGAAAACACTCACACTGGTAGGTGGTACTATATTAATTGCAGAAATAGCACATTAAACTAGTTGAATATTAAAAATTCTATTTTATTTACTTTACAATTTAAAACACAACACAACAGCCTACCCGCTTTTTTTTTTTCAGAATCTTAAATAATAAAGAGTTGAATAAAGAATTGGTCAGAATTTTAAATAATAAAGAAAATTGTGACATGTACAATTGAGTTTATTTAAAATCTATTCATGCTGTACATTAATACTTTAACACGACCGATAAGATTAAACAGTAAACACTATAATAAATAACATTTATTTATATACTTAATACACAAATACAGGTTAAGGCTAAGTAGTTAATCTTTGGAAAGATATAGTACTATTTTAATCCATACTTATATTGAATACTAGCGGATGCCCGTGGCTTCGTCCACTTGAAAATTTATACTAAAACCTTCCGCGACAACCACTCTATCCATTGGTGAAAACCGCATCAGAATCCGTTGCGTAGCTTTAAAGATCTAAGCATACATAAGAACGGAAGCAACTTTCTTTTATAATATGTAGCGATAGTGAAGTGATAATAATAAGCTCAAGACAATGTTAACACATTGCAAAGGTTAAGCAACATCTAGTCAGGCCGGTCTTAGGATGGGTGACCATTTCTTAAGACACTGAGACCCCTCCGTTCCTCGGAGAGCACGTTGTCGCGTCGGTTGTCATACAGACATCTATGGCAGTCGTTAGGGGTAGTTGGAGCCCTAAATCAAAAATCCGACCGGTCTAACTACAGAATATCGCCCATGGGTTGTGGAGGTCAGATGGCAGTCGCTTCTCGGAAAATATCGAAGTTCAGCCGAATCGCAGTTAGACTAGAAAGCCGATCCCAACTGAGTTGGGAAAAGGCTCGGTGGATGATGATGATGAGTGAAGTGATAATACAATACTAGCCGACTCTGCAAACGTTGTTTTGCTTGAGGGGTGGTCCCACCCTCATCGCTTAGGGGTTTAACAAATACTTTCTGACCGATTCCCAAACCTCTTTCAAAGATTATCTGCTTCGGTGGCGTGGTCGGTAGTGCATCCGCTTTCGACACCGGAGTCTCGAGTTCGATTCCCGGGACAAACATTGTGTGATGTGATGACGCAAACATTTGTGCTAAAGTCTGGATGTTTCCTACATATAATATGTATGTATAGACAAAAAAAATGTATATAAGTACATATTTATATCAGTTTATCTAGTACTCATATCACAAGCTCTACTTAGTTTGAGACTAGATAACGTTGTGTGAATTGTCCTAACATATTTATTATTTAACTAGCTGTTGCCCGCAGCTCCGCCTGCGTATTACTTTAGATCTACATAACTTTTTTATTTATGAACCGATTGAAAACCAAACCGCAAATTCAAATCAAAAATTTAAATCGGTTAAGCCGTTTCTGAGATTAGCGTGTTCAAACATTCAGACAAACAGACGAAAGTTCTAAAAACCATTGTTTTGGGTTCTATTGCGTTCATAAAGCCATATTCTATTACCCGTTCTGAAGAGCTCTTCAATCTGATCCCACCCTCTTCCTTCCGATCCCGAACAACGCGTGCCGGGCAGAGATGCCACTCCCACACAGTGGATAGCATGTTCGCGAGAACCTAACGTTTTAAACGTTCGTTTCTCTGCCGAACGATAGTGGCATGGAACGCCCTGCCTGTGCACGTGTTTCCTCCCACATATAACCCTGGGTTCTTTAAGCGGAGCGTGATCACATCAGTAGGTCGTCAAGTTGAGGGCTACTCTCTATAGTACTGTGTGCTGTGAGAGGAGCCCACATTCGCTAGACGTCGTCACGACTTACCAACAGGCGAGGCGTCAATTTGGAAAACCTAATATAAAAAAAACCTACGACAAACTTATTATTTGCGTTGGTACAGTAATCGGGTCTAGGGATCGAACCGCAAAATAAAGTTTGTTTTTTATTGTATATACTTTTCCGGGATAAAAAGTACCCAGCGTGGTGCCCAGGATATTAAAGAATAATTATACCAAGTTTCATCGTAATCGGACCGGTAGTTTTCGCGTGATGCCTGAACAGACAGACAGACAAAAAAAATTTTAACAACAATTTTGGGTTCGGTGTCGGTCTAGTAACACCCCCTGCCATTTATTTTTTTGATATTTTCAATGTACAGAATTTTCACTTCTACAGATTTATTATAAGTATAGATTATTTATTATTTTCATGACCCTGGACTTAGGCAGGCCCGAGGACCTAGGACTTAGATTTTCCAAAAGTTTATTTCGCAAATAATATATGTAGCTTTATTCCAAGTAACATACACATGTGATATGTGTATATATATATAAATAAATAAATACTTTTGACATTCTCACACAACATCATCTAGCCCAAACTAAGCTATAAGCCTGTGCTACGGGATCTAGACAACTGATAAACATACTTATATATTTCTAAATACATACATAATATACATAGAAAACACCCAAACTCCGAAACAAATATTTGATTCGAACCTCAGACTCCGGAGTCGAAAGCCGATGCACTACCGACCATGCCACCGAAGCAGTTAGTAGTCAGTAGTATCCCCGAAGGGGTAGGCAGAAGTGCATTACACACTCACAGTTTTCCAATATTTTTAGTCCCACGTAATTGGGGACAAGTCTATTGCCGTCACCGGGCACACATAATCATGGGTTATATCCAAAATAAAAATAAAAAATTTAAAGTTGTTGCCTTGCGATGAAATGTTGATGAAAGACAACAAAATCTCACAGCCAATTAAAGTCCTGGGCGTCTCGGACCCTAGTAACATGCTACTTTCATGGGCATCTCGGTGTTCCCATGGGAACCGGGAACCCGAAAACTATATCACATGGGTGGAGACGCAGTGATCAGTTAGTTAAAAATAAAAAGAGTCATTGGACGTTTTCACATTGCACGATATCGTCACGATAATTTATTTTCTTACCTTAAAGTTACGTCCAATGGTATAGGTATCTATCTACTATTGTAGGTATGCAAGAAGAAAGAGATAAGAAATAAAAACAAAATAAGTACGTATTCGCTTGGTAATGCAAATCTCTTTAGAAATACTCTGCCCGTCGTTGTGGTATATTTGTCTTTGTGTATAATTCACGATATCGTCCACATTAATCGTCACGATAATTTACATACTTACCTTAAAGTTAGTGCTGCTACTTACGATATCGTGCAATGTGAAAACGCCCATTAGATTGTGCTATTGGCAGCGAAGGCCATTATAATTGTTTAATAATACATTAATATATGAAAAATCGATGTTCTGTCATAATGGTAGCAAATTCCGATAATCAACGACTATGACGTCAAAAAACATTTTCCATTTTTTAGGGTTCTGTACGCAAAGGGTAAAACGTGACCCATATTAATAAGACTCCGCTGCCAGTCCGTCCTTCTGACACCAAGCTGTATCTTATGAACCGTCATAGTTAGAAGGTGAGTTTTATTGCCAGGTTGTTTCTCTCGGTTCTACCTAATGCTTTGCGAATCTGGCAGTACATGTAAATATAGAAGCTATAATATTTTTTATTTTAAGTACTTCTGACGTTTGTACACACACACATATCACGCCTATGTCCCCGAATGGGTAGGCAGAGGTGCATTGCACACCCACAATTTGCCAGTATGTTAGTCCCACGTAATAGGGGGCAAGCCTATTGCCGTCACTGGGCACATTTATAATGGGTTATGTCCAAATTGGCCGAATGAATTTAATAAAAAGTAGCAGCTATATTGTAATTTTGGAAAAAAAATGAATCCTGTTGCCTTGCGATAAAATGTTGATTAAAGGCAACAAAATCTTACGTGCCAGCCGCTGTACTATATACCGTCTCGTACTATATAGACTAGAGCCATTTAATGACCTTTACAAAAAAAACAATTCATTTAATTTCATTTCAAAGTTAAAATTTACACAGATGATATTGCCGCTATAACAACAAGTACTAAAATACAGAATACAATAAATATTTAAGGGGGCTCCCATACAACGAACGTGATTTTTTTTGCTGTTTTGCTACGGAACCCTGAGTCCGACTCGCACTTGGCCGGTTTTTTTCTACTGCTACGAACATCCATTGCCGTACGTTCAAGGAAGAATAACCCTTGCGGCGCAATGCATGTGTCTTGATAACAGTGTGTCTAGTACCAGTTCCTTACGTTAATTTACTCGAAATAAGTTTTCCTATTCCTCCAGTTCACTGACGCTACCGCTAGGGGCGCTGGTGTGAAATGTATGGGGAATACGAAAACGTATTTCGAGCAAATTAACGTAAGGAACTGGTACTAGACGCTCAGATGGTTTGTTTTTATTAATGTCGAAAATTTCACAAAATATGCTGACTCATATGAGCCCCTTTGACGTCCACTGCTGGGCATAAGCACAGGTCTCCCCCAAGAGGGGGGAATGCAACCTACATATACCTCTGTGGCCAGACGGGTTGGTATAGGCCAGATCCTCTTTAGATGTCATAATGCGTGGTGTACGTCGCATGTGTAGGATGAGTTTGAAGGCACGGGCAAACTCGTCATTCACATGCTATGTAAATCAGCCTTTAAAGAGTCATAGCGCGTAAGATACTGGCAGACAACGTATATACGCCAGACGTCGTAAGACGTGGTATACGTAGGACCAGTGTGTCGCTGTCTCCCACGTCGCGTGGCATACGTCGTATGTGAAGGACCAGTGTGTTTTTAGCTTAACCGTGCCTTAAATCATGTGTGGCTTTTTGCCCATATTTCTCCCCAACCATAGAGCTTAGAAGATTGAATAAAAACTGTGGCTACTAGCCCGGAACACATACAGACAGATGAAATCAAAATTATTATTGAAAGTAAACATGTTAAACTTTGACACAAAAACCGACTTCAATTACTGGAATGGGATCATATTGAAATGGGACCAAATTGAACTGGAAAGATATACCTTTCAATTAAAAAAAAATCGGTTCACCCAGTCGAAAAATATGAGGAACAAAAACCTCCTTTTTTGATCGATTTGTTTTATATTTGATTCGGTTAAGTGATGGTTATCTTATCTCACCGTTAATACTGCCGTTCTCTTTGATAATGGCCGAAGGTGGTTTATCATCTGGTACAGGAGGTTCCTCGTCTTCTTCGTCATCATCGGAACTGTCTTTGCGGGCCACCTTCTCAGCAACCTCGATGTGCTGTCTGCCATACTGGAAATAAAAGGTAAAACCGATATAAGGAACTGCAGAACTGTGTCTGGCTTCAAGAAGAGAGTTAAGGAACATTATCTCGCTTCATTACCTTAATTATTGTACGTCTATGTATGTTTATATAACTTTTTATGTATGTATTTGTGTATTTATGTAGTTATAGTTTATGTAAGTTTATTAACCTGCACATACATTAGCATCTGTTTGCATCATGATCTCCTCTCTTAGGCGTATTGGAAGAGATCTCTTTAGAGATAAGTGGCGCCATTGTATACATGTTTAGTATTAGTATGTATCCATTTACTGATTTTATTTACTGAGTGTGTACAAAAAAGTTAATAAATAAATAAAATAAAATTACTTCGAGAATTTTATTTATTTATTTTCAAAACATTACAGTATCAAGACAGGATTATCCCAATACACACTTCAAGTAATATACATGGTTATAACTTTAAAATATAAGCATTAAACATAAATATGAGATATTATCAATTGAAATAAAATACACATACATATCACACTTATATCCCCGAATGCATCTCTGGCAAATTGTGGTGTGTAATGCAAAAAATACTGGCAAATTGTGCACAATTTGCCAGTATTTTTAGTCCCACGTAATAGGGGGCAAGTTTATTGTCGTCGCCGGGCCCATTTATATGGGTTATGTCCAAAATGGCCGAATGAAGTTAATAAAAACTAGCAGCTTTATTGTAAATTTGAAGAAAAAATTTAAACTCGTTGCCTTGCGATGAAATGTTGATGAACGGCAACAAAATCTTACGTGCCAGCCGCTGTGGCACAGCCAATGAAAGTCCTGGGCGTCTCGGACTGGTAAAGAGTAAAGAATAAAATAAATGACAAAGATTGCCATATTCGTCTGCTTCGGTGACGCCGAAGTCTCGGATTCGATTCCCGGTTGGGACAAACTTTGTGTGATGACACATTCGTTTGTACCGAAATCTGGGTCCTAGGTATAATATGTATATATTTACAAAAAAAAATGTTATATAAGTATTTATATCATTTTATCCAGTACTCATAACACAAGCTCTGCTTAGTTTGAGACTAGATGGCGTTGTGTGAATTGTCCTAACATATTTAGGTATTTTAAGTTATTCAGTTCATTGCTTTAGGTTTTACTGCGTAATTATTAAAGTAGATTAGCAACTGCATTTACCGACTATAGATAATTAGATAAGCGCTAAAATCGATTGCATTATCATTAATTTACCGTTCTACCGTTCGCAGAGTGGCGATTCTGTGATCGCCATACATATGAGTCAGTGTGTCTAGTACTAGTTCCTTACGTTAATTAGCTCGAAATACGTTTTCGTATTCCCCATACATTTCACACCAGAGCGCCCCTTGCGGTAGCGTCAGGAAACTGTGTGAAATGTTTGAAGGAATACGTAAACGTATTTCGAGCAAATTAACGTAAGGAACTGGTACTAGACACAAAGGCCTCTTTCCTTTGGTGTAGGCAGAGACTATGGAATCCCTAGCCTAAGTTACTCCCTAAAACATCAGCTATGTGCCAGTGAAAGCCCCGTTAAAATAGATCCAGTCTTTTCAGAAATTAGCCTTACCAAAGAACATTAAAAAACAATTTTTTTTTAACCTTAGACTACTTTCATATTATGAATTAAGTGAAAAATGGTTGATTTGACAAACAGAAACTTCGATTATGTTTTACATGTATCGTAAGACGTAAACGAGTTAACAATACGAGATATTATGTATGATCTTTGTGATGTGCGCACGCGCAACATTGTCGAGTTAAGGTCATACAACACGCGAGCTGCAGTGCAATTGCGGAATTGTAAATGTTAGAAGATATAACTTCGGTTCGGACAGCAGATATTCTAAAATAAAATAAATAAAATAACGTTTATTATCTTTAAAATTTTTAAATTATTTAGATTCGTCAAAAGTTGGTGTGACTCTACCGAGGGTTCCAAAATGCACGAGACTGAGAAGAGCCCTCAAGAAACTCAGTTCGGCTTTTTTCAAAATATTTCATCTTAAATCTAATACAGAGTTATTTAGAAAGGAGCAATTCGTGTTACAACCAGGCAGCCTTGTCATCTAAGAAATCATTAATACTATAATAAGCTTTATGGCACAATTTACTTTTTATTAGTTTTTTAAATTTATTGACAGATAAATTTGCTATTTCGGTTGGCAATGTATTGTACATTCGAATAAAGTTCCCCGCAAAAGAATTACTCACTTTATGAAGCCTAAATTTAGAAACAGCCAGTTTATACTTATTTCTTAAGTTTAGATTATGATTATCACTATTTTTCACAAACTTACTTTTGTTCTTGTATACAATAAAATTTCATAAATATACTGTGAATACACTGTAAGGATGTTAATAAGCTTAAACTTATCTCTTAATAACTCCCGAGACCCCATCCCATAGATAGTCCGGACAGCCCTCTTCTGCAACACAAAGATGCATTCAATATCGGCAGCGTTACCCCACAGTAGTATGCCATATGTCATGATACTGTGGAAGTAGCTGAAGTAGACAAGACGCGCCGTTTTAATGTCTGTAAGTTGTCGGATCTTTTTGACAGCATAGGCTGCTGAACTAAGCGTGGCCGAAATTTTCCCGATATGAGGCCCCCTTTGCAATTTGGAGTCTAACGTTATGCCCAGAAAGACAGTGTCATCGACCAATTCTATTATATCATCCCTAACCTTAACACTGGTTTTAACAAGTCTTACATTAGGTAAGGTGAATCTTACACATTTAGTTTTATTTTCATTTAATAATATTTTTTTTTTTAGGACAATCCACACAACGCCATCTAGTCTCAAACTAAGCAGAGCTTGTGATATGAGTACTAGATAAACTGAGATTTTTAGCACAAAACCAGTGGACTATCCTAGAGAGGGCAATGTTTACATCGTCAAGTTCGCGCTGTCCACGTTTAACTTTAAATATTAAAGAAGTGTCATCAGCAAACAAAACTACCTCGTGGTCGTCTCTTATGAGGTGAGGGAGATCATTAATATATACTAGAAAAAGAAAAGGTCCCAAAATTGAACCCTGCGGTACCCCCATCGCTACAGGAGAACCAGGTGACTGTTTACTATTGATCACTACTTTCTGGACCCTATCACTTAAGTAAGAATTGACGAAATTCAAGGCCGTCCCCCGGATTCCGTAATGATCAAGTTTCTTAATTAAAGTCTGGTGCTGAACGCAATCGAAGGCCTTAGATAAGTCACAGAATACACCATAAGCATCATATGACTCATCCCAGGCCCTGTATATACACTCTAATAATTTAATTCCGGCATCAGTGGTGGACCGACCACGAGTGAAACCGAATTGTTTTGTATGTAATAGTTTATTAACGTTAAAGTGATTTTGCATTTGATTAAGCATAATTTTAAAAATGTTTTACTAAATGTAGGTAGTAAAGAAATGGGACGGAAATTGGACGGATCTAAAGTACTACCCGATTTTAACAGGGAAATTAATTTACTAGATTTCATTAAATCAGGGAACACACCACTATCAACACAATTATTAAATATTATTACTAGTTCAGGAGCAACCATTTCAATAAAAGAATTTACTAAATACACAGAGATGAATAGAGAATATATATAATAGAGAAATATCAAGAAAACAGCTGACCTCTGGGAGGTCAGCTGTTTTCTTGATATTTAAAGATTTAAAAGTTTTTAAGATAGTGTTTATGTTAACTTTACTGAATTTAAATATATAATAATAACGTTACAACAAGGAACGTTTGCTTTTAACAAAGATTCTGCAATGGGGATTGAAGAGCCTAGGGTTTTTGTCAAATCTACAGGAATTCGGGAGAAAAAATTTTTAAATTCGTTAGCGACCTCGAAGTCTGATGTAGTTATTTTACCATTTATATTAAGTTTAAAATTATTATCATTTAATTTTTGTTGACCTCTTTCCGCGTTTATAATTTTCCAAGTAGATTTAACTTTCTGCACTATAGAGATATTTATCACTTATATATTTTGATTTAGCTGCTAAACAATCTGCTTTAAACTTTTTTGAATAAGTTTTAACATAATCTAGAAATTCAACTGATCTATTAAGCTGTCTCTCTGAGTATAGTTCATAAAGTTTTTGTCTACTTTTGTGTATACCCTCAGTGGCCCATTCACTGAAAGTAGGACTATCACTAATCATGACCTCCTTAGACTTGAATATGGAGTTGAACTCGTTGTAAAAAGAATCAAAAAATAATTTATACATTACATTTGGATCTAAGCCAGTGTCTAAGAATGGAATTTTATTGCAAAGTCCAACCCTCATACGTTCCAAGCGGTCTACATAATATTTTACGTTTTATAACTTTTTCTTTAGTGATTTTAAAAGATGCTATTTGCCCACAATGGTCTGAATCTAGCTTTTTTATAATACTTTTACTTTCTGGCAACATATCGCTGTATATATTATCCAGGCAAGTGGCTATTGTATCACAATATCTAGTAGGCTCCAAAAATAAGTTTGTAAGATTGTGTGATTTAAATAAATTTTAAATATTATAAATCATAGGCGTATTAACAAGTAAATCAACATTAAAATCACCACATACTATTAGGTACTTATTAGTTTTTCCAAGTTTACATAGAACTTTGTCAAGAAGTTCCTCAAATTCGGAAAAAGGGTGAGGTTCCAGGTTTATACACGCATACTACTATGAATTGCTCCATTTCCACGCACGACAGTTAGACTTTACACTCTAGAGAAAGAGACACATTATCTTTCCGTTCTTTAAATTTAAGTTTTTTATTTAATAAAATCAAAGATCCCCCCCCCCCCGTACTGTGGTCACCCTGCAGAATGCACTACCAACCCGGTGATTACTGAAATTGAACATGAGCTCATTCGAATTACGCATATGTTCTGTAATACAAAAAATATCAATATTATCTGAATTCATTAACAGTTCCAACTCTAACTCTTTGCCATGTGTTAAACAACCAATATTTTGATGCCCTATGTTGATATAATTTACATTTTTTGATTTGGTTTGATTTGGAGGGCATTTTTTAACATAATTAATATTTGTAACTAAATTTAATTCAATTAATTGACTATGTCTGCTAAAGGGTAATATTGCCTCTGTTGTCGTAGAACTTAATTTAAATTACTTGGAACAGATTCCAAAGTCTTAACACTAAATCTACATTGCTCAATAAAAGCAGTTTTGTCAGCCAAGTTCTTGGCTGAAGTGTAAAAATAATTGAATAGCAAACTTGCTATTTGTCTCTTATAATGCTTTGGTAGAAAATACCTACCTTTGTTTACATAAACAATATGTTTGTTATCGTTAAACTTACTGTCAGAAGTTGACAAATTGTATTTATATACAGTTCTCTTAAAAACAGAATAAAGTCAATACATGGAATTTATTATTATATTGGCAAGTTATTCAGTGGTATGTAACATCTGTCCTGACTATTGGAATTTTGGTTTGAATAACAGAGTACCCGGTAACGGCAATAGGATTGCACTCCATGACGTGGGACCAACACAATTACTGGCAAAATTGTGGATGTGTAATGCACCTCTGCCTACCCCGTCAGGGATAAAAGCGTCGCCCACACTCATTTTCTGAATGACAATACACGATTTCTCCAGTTTTATTATAGGTAAGATTAGTTATGTCGGAAATTCCGTCTATTCCGCGGCAACGACCGACTCGATAAGTAATGAGGTAATGACCCTGACATTGTTTATAAGCGGTATTGTACGTAAGGACGTTCTAACATTGTTTATGTTTTTATTTCTCGCAGTTCTTTAGTTATTGTGGTGATCCTGTCAAGCCATCTTCTACCTGCCCTTCATCATCCACCGACCATCTGACCTCCACAACCCATGGGCGATAACGAAGTTCTGTAGTTAGACCAGTCGGATTTCGATTTAGGTCTCCAAATATCCGTAACGACTGCCATAGATGTTTATATGACAACCGGGACCGACGGCTTAACGTGCTATCCGAGGCATGGAGGGGTCTTAATGTCTTAAGAAAATGGTCACCTATCCTAAATCCGGCCTGGCAAACCCTTATCCCAATAGGATAGGTAACTGTCAAATCAAATCACCCTTTTTTTATTAAATGTCAAAACGATACGCCTCATAGAAATTTGTATGAAAAACTCAACAATGACGTCACTATTATGAAGCGTCAAATCCGTAACTATTAGTGATTCAATTGATGATTAAAAATAAATAAAACAAAGATAATAAGATTGAATACAATATACGAGTTTGGGATTCTTTATGTAGTAAATACATTTAAATTATTTGTTTTAGTGATAGGCATCTACCCTATTATTAGTGGACAGCGCAACATGTATTCCTCCTCCACACATCCGTGTCACGCGTCATCTCCTCAGTCACTCCTTTCCTTGTCATATCCTCTTTCACGCATTCTATCCATATTTTTTGAGCCTACCTCTGTTTACAACCCTCTACATTACTCGGTATACTTTGCCCCTTTCTAACACAGGTCCAAAGGGTTTTTTGGACCTTCTATAGAATACCAACCCACATATCACCAAAGTGGGGAGCAATAACAAAACTTACCGTATAATAATAACAAACGCATTACATAAACATTCAGAAAACAGAAGGACAACAGCCGGTATTGAACTTTGACTTTTTATTTATACATTGACGTATCATGAATCATGAGCAGGCATAAAAACTGCCTATCATACTACCAATAGTCCAAATACTATAATCGTTTTCTAGCGGGCTGCCCTGACTTTGAATGGATGTCTGTACGTGAACCTTTAACATGTAATGGCCTTCTTTTCATCAGTCGGATTCTTTCTTTCATTCAGTCTTTATGCATGCCTATTTGTAATGTCTTCCTGCCTATTTGAGTATTTGTTCGTAATCGATTTTGTAATTACATACATATTTGAATTAAAAATACGTTATACATTGACGAATATATAGTCCGAGACGCACAGGACTTTAATTGGCTGTACCATAGCGGCTGGCACGTAAGAATTTTTTGACTTTCATCAACATTTCATCGCAAAGCTACGCTACTTTTTATTAAATTTATTCGGCCATATTGGACATAACCCATTATAAATGTGCCCGGTGACGGCCATAGGCTTGCCCCCTATTACGTGGGACTAAAAATACTGGCAAATTGTGGGGTGTGTAATGCACCTCTACCTCCCCCCCTCCCCTTCGGGGATAAAGGCGTGATATATATATGTGTGTATGTATGTGTATAAAAATTGACACAAAACCCTACTTCAAATTACTGGAATGGGACCAAATCAAAATCGCTTCACCCAGTCGAAAGAAATGAGGTAACAAATAAAAAAAAATCAAATGAATTGAGAAACTCCACTTTTTTTGGAAGTCACTTTAAAAGAGTGGCCTTGAGATTTCTTGCCAGATTCTTACTGATAAGCTGTCTATCTGTTGCTTGGGAATCTGGCAGTAATTGTAGCATCATCACGCATGGGTGCATGATGATGCTACTTGCTAATTGAATAATTATTTTGACTAATTGACTTTTAGTACTCGTTATCAACAAAATGACTAACGACCCCCTCGATGATAGAGGCGTGATAAATATACTACACGTACGAGGTACCTAAATTTTTCCTTGACTGAGGGAACGAAGCGACCGAAGTCTCCGTTTCAACTAGCAGACTGGGGAGAATTTCTTTCGTCTGTACCTCTACATCTACGGGGTGTCAGTCTGTCAGATCATGTTTGAGGCCGTATTTATCAACCGATTTGCATGAAACTTTACACAGACACTCCTTGCTTACAATGAATAACATTTGAATGATATTTTTTGGATTGGATGACAAATTAAAGAGTAATAAAGAAAATTGAAGAAGAAATTTTCTAAACAAAGCCGCTCCCGAGGTCTACGGTTCACAGAACTACTTTTTTTTTTTAGTTCCGCGGCCTGAGGCCGCGGCCGCTCTAACGTCTGTTGCCGGGCGTCTCTGGTTACAAACAGAACTATTTCCAGTGGCGCCGGGCGTCACAGAACTACTAGTTTAATAATCAGTTGAAATCGGTTCATATTAGGTACACGAGTACCGACATGTATTATTTATTTACAAAACATACTGACGAATGACACCGAGTCCGTTCGTGTGTCCAAACAAAATATCTTGATGAAGTAGAAGATTTCTGCGTAATTTTAACCGTTTACGAAGTGCACGTAACAAATGCACGGCAGTTTTAAGGTTCTGTACCCAAAAGGAAAAAAACGGAACCATTTTAGTATCACTTCGTTGTCTGTCTGTCAAAACCCTTTTGCTCAGGAACGCGTGGGAGGTATCAAGCTGAAATTCTTATCAAATAATCAGGTCTGCTGTCCATTCGAGCTGTAAAAAAAGCAAATTTCTAAGCCAACGCAATCAAGAGATACAGCCGTTTATGCTGCAAATTCTTCTAAATTCGACACTCGCAAGTGAATTATCGAAATTATCAAATGAATCCAAACCTTCATCATCATTCACTAAGCCTTTTCCAAACTTAGTTAGGGTCGGCTTTCCAGTCTAAGTGTGATTCGGCTGAACTTCGATATTTTCCGTGAAGCGACTGCCATCTGACCTTCACAACCCATGGTTGATATCGAGTTCTGTAGTTAGACCGGTCGGATTTTTAAGGGCTCCAACTACCCTTAACGACTGCAATAGATGTTGGTATGACAACCGGGACCGGCGGTTTAACGTGCTCTCCGAGGCACGGAGGGGTCTCAGTGTCTTAAGAAATGGTCATCCATCCTAAGACCGGCTTGACTAGATGTTGCTTAACCTTTGCAATGTATTAATATTGTCGGTTACCACTAGACCACGAGCCCCCCACCTACAGCTAACTCATGAACTCAGAATATTAACAATTGGTACGAAGCCATGTCTGATAGCCCAACTGGAAAAAGTGCGAAAAGCATATATTTTTAGGTTTGTACACGGAACCCTCGGTGCGCAAGTCAGACTCGCACTTGGTTTATTTTTAAAATCGCCAATTTTAGCCAACCGTCTACACTGTCAATGGACCATCGGTATTGCTTGCTAGTTCATTGTGCACGCTTATTGGTGGAGAGGTTTCTTCTTCTTCTTTAAAAACGTCACTCCATCGATATTTATCGATGATTCGCCAATGTCAAGGTAATGCTTGATTAGTTGATAGTCCCGCACAGAAGAACTAGTTATTCCTAACTAGCTCCAGGTGCAGGACAAGAAACGTTCGGTATGAGAGTCTGGAAACCCGATTTTTGCGGAGCGCCAGAGGTAACCTAAAAAGTCACCTGACACGCGCTCAGCAAAACTCGAACTCCGTTGAGCGGTTTGGTATGCAAAATTTTCAGCAATTGAAGGGCTCCTAGCCACAGGCAGGCCTATGTCACTCGTCTAACAATCGCAAAAAATACGTGACGTCAGCTACAACTTGAAGTTGTAAGTCAGTAAGGGTTGTCTCTTGTTTGTGACACGGCATTGATCATAGAGTTGATATTGAGACATTAACGTCATAATTATTGGTCAAATTATGCTGGTACTTTCCTGACAACCCTAACGTTCGAATTATGTTCTCTGTAAACAAAAGAATGTGCTTTAATTAACGTCGAGTTCTGTATGTAAGTACTATTCCCTATTCTGTGCCACGGGCAGCGCTTCGCAATTTATTTTTGATATGTATATGAAAAGATTATATCACTATAAATAATGTCAATTAAATTGATAACAGTTGCCGAACAACATAATCATTATTATAATCAGATGTCCGCCAACGAGATATTAAATTATCTATAAGATATAATTTTATTTTTATTCTAGAAATATGCATGTTTTGTATACGATCAACTTGGTTAATACAATATACTTAATTATGTACTAAAACTATTTACATCCTCCTTGTCATTGCTAAATGGGAAGGTTCCCAGAATGCTGGCTGTGTTGCCACGTTGGATGGCGATACTTATTCTTTGGGCCAGAAAATAGCCAGCCTTCTGGTCCTGAGAAGCATCGATTAAGCGGTAAGCAATGTCTCTACAATACCGGCGAGCGTTCCGACCTTATAGCCCCAGTGTCTCAACCCCAAACGGCTCAAATACGAGGGTGGATTGAAAAGTAATCAGCCTAACCAAGAAAATAAATACATAATAAATGAAATTTATTTTTATTTTTCAACGTTATCACCATCAAGTTCAATGCACTTTTGCCATGTTCCCTTCCAAACATTTAGCCCGTTGAAAAAAAATGATTCTTCCTTAGAGTCAAAATATGCGTCTACTGCTTTTTTTTTTCAATCCGCGGCCCGAGGTCGCGGCCGCACCTACGTCCATTGCCAAGCGCCTCTGGTAGAGACTGGGAATTCTCTCAGTCTAATGCTGCTTTGACCTTGTCATTTGTCAAAAATCTTTGACCTCCCAAGTGCTTTTTTAGGTTAGGGAACAGAAAAATTCTGACGGTGCCAGATCAGGTGAATAAGGTGGATGCGGTAACAGTTCAAAGCCACAGTTGTGAATTTCTGCCATTGATTGGACATACGAGTGAACACAAGCTTTATCTTGATGAAACAGGACTTTTCTTCTGATCATTCCTGGACGTTTTTCTTTTATTTCCTCTCGTAAACGACGTAGTAAGGTGCAGTAATAATCAGAGTTTATGGTCTGACCCCTTTCAAGATAATCAACCATAATCACACCCTTCGAGTCCCAGAATACTGAAGCCATCACCTTACTTGCCGACAAAATCGACTTAGCCTTTTTGGGGGGTGGTGAACCAGGTCTTTTCCACTGTTTTGATTGTTGTTTTGTTTCCGGTGTACAGTAATGAACCCATGTTCCGTCCATAGTAACAAAACGATTCAAAAAATCACATTCAATAGCTTTAAATAACTCCGTTTGGTCGCGTGCAATAGTCAATCGCATCCTTTTTTGCTCAACTGAAAGCAGTCGCGGAACCCACCTCGTAGACACCTTGTGGAAACCCAACATGTTGCCTATTATGTTTTGAGTACGTTCATAAGAGATGTCTATAATCTCGGCTATCTCTCTAATTTTCAATCTGCGGTCTCCCATAATTAAGTCGAGTAATTTTTTATCATTTTCGTCAGTAGTGGACGTCGAAGGCCTTCCAGAGCGGGGTTCGTCTTTCACACTCTCTCTACCATGCTTGAATTCTGCTATCCATTTTTTGACGGATGAATATGAAAGAGCGCAATCCCCTAATGTACTGACCATATCATCATGGATGGCTTTTTATGACAGCCCCTTCTTATTACTTAATACTTAATGCCGGCACGCTGCTCGATTTGCTCCATTTGCGGAAATGATGCCAGATTGCTTTGTTAATAAATTTATAAAATTAAAACTAATTATCGCACACGTTTCAAACTTCACACAATAAACAGGTCTGAACTGAACTAAATAATGTGGGTAGATTTGATTTTTAGAACTAAATGGATCAGTTAGGCCGACTACTTTTCAATCCACCCTCGTATGTAATCACCTGCTAGGTTAGCATATTTACGCCGTTTGAGGCCTTCAGCCGAAGCAGCAGAAGCGCCGGCACATCCGGAGGTGCTTGGAAGGTGTGAAGGTGCTTCTTATCGTAAATAAAACTGTCCAAATAATTAATACTTAGGTATTATTGCCAAAGCCTCGTCTGTTTGTTAGCAGGTGCAACGCGTGCACGTGAGGATAACTTGGGTCCTGGATATTTTGATGCTCCTTAAG
The DNA here is from genome assembly GCA_963556515.1 of Nudaria mundana. Taxonomy (NCBI): domain Eukaryota; kingdom Metazoa; phylum Arthropoda; class Insecta; order Lepidoptera; family Erebidae; genus Nudaria; species Nudaria mundana. The sequence continues at coordinate 7,787,445 of OY748309.1, forward strand.
AGCTCAGGATATTCATCATAATATTGTATCAAGTTTCCGATATTTCGATACATCATCACTAGCCTATCGCTATCCACTACTGAACATAGACCTCTACAGTTTTCAGTGTGATCCGTCCATTGCCACCTGCATCCAACGAGACCCAGCTCCACTGTGCTTACCATTACGCGGTCTCTACTCGAGTTTTTTTTTTGGCCCTCATCCACCATTCTTTCTTAGTGTGTCAATGGTCAATATCCCAAAATGTGAGTGAATCATCATCCACTCAGCAGCCTAAACAACCCATTGGCGATATCCAAGTTCTGTACTTAGGCCAGTCGGATTTTTCGAGGCACAGAGGGGTCTCACTCTCATAAGAAATGGTCATCCATGCTAAGATCGACCTGGCAATTGTTTGCTTAACCGAATATAAGCTATAAAGTAGTTAAAATTGTAAACTCGACCCCCATTTTCACTGTAAGTAACTATGCACATTTCCGGCCCCGTAGGTCATAAGAGGTGCAGTTATCAACTAAAACAAATGAATTTGTAATTACAATTGATCCTGATAACCTACAAGTCGGTTCATTGCGTGATTATCACGTCATTACGACCTATGTACATTGCAGTGGTGGGAAATTATTATCTACTATCTACATACACAAACCGATTGCACTTAAGCCAATCTATACTTATATTTATTACTAGCGGACGCTCACGGACCACTCTATTTATTGGTGAAAACCGCATCGAAATCCGTTGCGTAGTTTTAAAGATCTAGGCATAAATACGGAACTGGCGACTTTATATTATACAATGTTATGGTGATGATTATGATGAAGAGTTTGAACGCGACAATCCCAGGATGTACTGGTGCGAATTGAATAAGCATTTCTGTGTTCAATAGTCCATATATTAAGGTAGGTTGCAGACTATAGAACTTCAAGCTAGGAGCGGAGCAGCGTTGAAAAGTGTAACAAATACGAGAGAAAGAAGTCGTTCGGTTTCGCTAGTAAATACAATAGTTAAGCAGGTATATTATCAAAGTGTTGTAGAACACCTTCGTTATTAATAAATCATCATTTTGCACTGAAAAATCACTGATACTGACCTTTCAAGGTACATTTATGTTGCAGTGTCAGTGCCTTATCCGTGTCCCGTCTGAGCACTGTCCAGCACTGAAAGACACTGTTCGGCACTGACAGACACTGTCAGTCTTCACTCCCGGTCCGGATGCCGTACCGAGAGCCGTGGGTTCCCACTAGTTAACTCATAAATACTTATCCGGATTAATGTTGCCATAAATATAATAACGACAAACGTGCGTCGATGATAACACTTTAATGTACTTACCTACACGTGTTTTAATGTAACCGGTTGATATTATTGTTCATTAATTAGATACAAACATAGCTACGTATTACCAAACAACCGTAGTTATATTATGTGACTATCCGCTCTAGGGTTACCCAACTCACAACACCCATAAACACTTCTTAACCAATCGGGTTGTCAGGAAGTGGAATAAGCTGCCGGAGGACGTGATCTTAGCCCAAAACGTTTAAGAACAGACTTGACAAACATTTAAACTCCAAGACTTAAATTAGTAGGCACAATCAGGATACAGGCTTCATCAGGTGTTTTCAACTGTCTGCTTGATCAAGAATAATAATAATAATTGATCGGACACAGAGAAGGACAAACTTAGTAAATACCTTGATCTGTCCTTCGAGATAACCGCTATGTGGGATGTAGACTCGACGATCATTGTGCCGATGGTCGTTTCGGCAAACGGATTATTAGATAAGAGTCTAGATCAACATCTCAAGAGACTCTCGTTAGATTGTTGGATCAAGAGTCAGATTCAGAAGGCTGTTATCCTCGACACGTGCCGTATTGTTAGGTTTCTCAGTGTAGTCTCCACCGTCGGTAGTTTGGGTCCTACTCCGCTACTGGTGGGTCACTATTTTTTATATTTTTAAATATGTTTGTATTCTTTTATAGATTTATTTAAAAATGTAAATAATATGTTTTAGGAAGGAATAAACGGAATAATAATAATAATAACCTTGCGAGAGCGTACCCGACAGCGTATTCAAATATGACTATTATCTGTACTATACTAATACTAGATGATTCCCAAAAGATGATTTGCCATTGGCCACCTTTATCAAAAAATAATCATAAGAATAGGTCAAGCCGTTTCGGAGGAGATGGGCAACAAATACTCGTAAAATTAAAAAGTAATAGGTACACAGTGTGTTCGGTTGAATCGCGCTAATCTCAGAAAGTAATAGTTCGAAGAACAAAAGCTAGTTTATCATATAACATACTAGCGGCCGCCCGTTTGAAAAATTATATAGGTTGTTACGTAAGGGTTATATCAACCCGAAGACAGCCCCATCAGTGGTCGACCAGAACCCGTTTGATGTGTCGACCGCCAAACAAGAAAAAAAATCATCCTGAAAAAAAAAACATTATTACTGAATAAAACACTCTTGTTTGAACAACACTAGCTAAAATCAGCTGATTCTTTCATTGACATCAAATAAGTTTATTTATTTATTTATTTATAATCACATTTTACAATATCCTTACAGTGTTCTAATGCGATATTGCAAGTCATCAATTACATAACATATCAATTTTAGAATAAATAAAAATAAATAACATTAATTAAAATAAAATTAATATCATATTAAAATGGAATTAAAAGAAATAAAATAAAACCAAATTGAATAAAATTAAAAACTATCAAACAAAATTCATTAAAATAAAATATAATCAAATAACATCAAATTCAGTCAAAGAAAATTAAATTAAGGTCAAATCAAATTAAATTACGTCAAACGTAATTTAATTTACGTAGTACAAATAAAGCGCGCCTGTAAAAAACCTACTCTCTCTCTCTCTCCTGGTTGGAACATTTTGTCTCTGTTTCGTATCAAGGTAGCGCCCTTTGAAATTTCCTAGAATTGGATGCCGTCAAAGGACACCGACTCCGTCGTGTTTGACGCCGCCACCCTCCCTGCCCACCATTGTCTATTAGTAAGTACGTCAAGCACTAGTGTTGGGACACGTTTGTCGATGACATTGTCGATGACACTGTCTTTCTGGGCATAACGTTAGACTCCAAATTGCAATGGGGGCCTCATATCGGGAAAATTTCGGCCAGGCTTAGTTCAGCAGCCTATGCTGTCAAAAAGATCCGACAACTTACAGACATTAAAACGGCGCGTCTTGTCTACTTCAGCTACTTCCACAGTATCATGACATATGGCATACTACTGTGGGATAACGCTGCCGATATTAAATGCATCTTTGTGTTGCAGAAGAGGGCTGTCCGGACTATCTATGGAATGGGGTCTCGGGAGTCATTAAGAGATAAGTTTAAGCATATTAACATCCTTACAGTGTATTCACAGTATATTTATGAAATTTTATTGTATACCCACAAGAACAAAAGTAAATTTGTGAAATATAGTGATAATCATAATCTAAACTTAAGAAATAAGGATAAACTGGCTGTTCCTAAATTTAGGCTTCATAAAGTGAGTAATTCTTTTGCGGGGAACTTTATTCGAATGTACAATACATTGACAACCGAAATAGCAAATTTATCTGTTAATAAATTTAAAAAACTAATAAAACGTAAATTGTGCCATAAAGCTTATTATAGTACTAATGATTTCTTAGATGACAAGGCTGCCTGGTTGTAACACGAATTGCTCCTTTCTAAATAACTCTGTATTAGATTTAAGATGAAATATTGTGGAAAAAAGCCGAACTGAGTTTCTTGAGGGCTCTTCTCAGTCTCGTTGCATTTTGGAACCCTCGGTAGAGTCACACCAACTTTTGACGAATCTAAATAATTTTCTAAAAATTTCAAAGCTAATAAACGTTATTTTATTTTATTTTTTTTGATTTGAAATAACGCATATAACTTTTTTTATGAACTTTTTTTTCTTGTTTCGCGGTCGAAACATATCAAAAGGCATTCTGGGCGATCAACTGATGGGGTTGTCTTCAGGTTGATATAACCCTTACGTAACACCCCTGTATACACAAACACCTTTCTCGAGAACCACTCTATCCATTGGTGAAAACCTCATCAAAATCCGTTGCGTAGTTATAAAGATCTAAGCATTCATACACGGAAGCGACTATGTTTTATAATATGTAGTGATTTTAATTTGCATAGGTAGTCCGTGTATCAGCAGGTGTACCGAGTTGCTGGCATCTTTTTATCCGACTGCACTAACGAGGGTTTTTTTTTTTTTTTTTTTTTTTACGTGGTCGGTGATGCATTTACACACTTCACCGTCTCGCTTGGGGGGCAGCGAGACGGCTTCGTGTGGGACTCCCGGCCCTAGGATTAAAACGGGCCGGACTACCCACTAAAACCTATCCACGGTGTTTCTCCTTCGCCTTAGCCGGGCCGCCGGATAGGCAGGAACTGTTAAGCAACAGCGGCCCGGCAAAGGGGCGCTCTTTCAAGCTCTACTCGGGGGTGCCTAAACCCTCCCTGATCAACACAGAAGCGACGCCCCCGAAACACATAAGGGGCGTCGGACACCTCAGGGCCATTCGCGTGAGCGGTGGGCCCCCCGACCCACCGCCCACGGCCCTATCAGTCGGGGGCGTGGGCGTAGGCAATGCGCCGTCGCCCCCTGACTGGTGCCCGCCGGGGCGGGAGCGTACGGCCTGCACGCTCCCGCTCACGCAGGGCCTCTCTCTTCGCCGCCATCACCTCCCGAGCGAAGGAAGCGACAGCGGCCCAACATTCTTCGCTGCCGGCCATGGATTTAATGACGGCCGGCAGCGAACCTACTCTGCCGATAACGCCCGTGAGGGCCAACCTCGGCGAGTCCCAGGCGGCGCACACGAAGAGCGTATGCTCCGCCGTATCTACGGCGCCGCCTGCGCAGTGATGACAATCAGGCTCCGACAGGATCCCCACCACTTCCCACAGGAATTTGGCAAAACAGCCATGACCCGTGAGAAGTTGGGTGAGGAAGTAGGTCGGAGCCCCCTGCGCGTGCTCCACCCACTGGCGGAGCACGGGACCGATGGCCCCCACGAACACCCGGCTCGCGGTGGGAGCCGCACATCTCAAGGCCCATTGCCGGAACAGATCTTCGCGAGCCTCCTGTCTCCAGCGATCGACCTGCTCCGGCAACGGGCGACCTCCTTCTTGTCGCACCAGGGCGCCCTCCTCGTAAACCCTCTTCAGGACCACCGCCTCGAGATCCCACGGGGGACTCTGTGCCAACAGGCACGCCGCCTCAAAAGACACGGTGCGGTACGCCCGTGCAGCCCTCTGCGCCGCGATCCGCTGCGGTCGTCGCAGCTGAACCACGTTCGCGGCGCTGAGGGCATCCGCCCAAATAGGCGCTCCATAGAGCGCCTTGGAGCGTACCACACCCTCGTAGACGGCGGCAAGCACTTCCCGGTCCCCCTTTATTGGGGAGCAGCCTGCCGAGCGCATTGGCGGACGCCACCAGTTTTGGTGACAACCGCCGGAAGTGCTCGACAAACCCCCACCGGCTGTCGAGCAGGAGACCCAGATATTTAAGGTTCTTCCCGACAGCGATGGAGGTGCCACCCACCACAATTTGGGCATCCCGAGGGGGTCTCATCCGAGGCCCATGGAAGAAAAGGGCCTCGGACTTTTCGAGGGCCACCTTGAGGCCAAGCGCCCTGATGCGACCTACAATCTGCGCCGTGCCAGCAGTGGCGAGCACGGCAGCATCTCTAAAGGTGGGTCCTCGCGCGGTGACAAGGGTATCGTCGGCGTAACAAAGTACACCGACGCCCTGAAGAGTGGCACCGCGCAGGACCCAGTCATAACCTACGTTCCACAGGAGCGGACCCAACACCGACCCCTGTGGAACACCACACGACATTTCCCTGCGGACTACGGCCGACCGAGTCGGGTAAGTGATAGCCCGGTCGACGAAGTAGTCCGCAAGGACGCGCCTGAGGTACCACGGGACGTTGTGGTACCTCAGCGCTTCAGCGATAGTACGCCAGGGGAGGGTGTTGAACGCGTTGGCTATTTCGAGCGACACAGCCAACATCACCTGCCCCTGGCCAACGGCATCCTCGACGCTGTCCCTGAGTCGGGACACGGCGTCCAGGGTGGACCTCCCGCGACGAAAGCCGTACTGGCCACTACTCAAATTCGGCCCCGCCCCCTCCAGATGCCCGACGAGACGCGCAGCGAGCACCCGCTCGAAAAGCTTGCACATCTCGTCGAGCAGGACGATGGGGCGGTAGGCCGACGGCGACTCCGAAGGTCGCCCGTGCTTACGAAGCAGCACGAGCTTCCCCGTCTTCCATCGTCGCGGGGGCACTAACGAGGGTTAGGTTTACAATGTAACTTATTAACAAAGTTCAACGGTCTGTTCATAAAGATCTTTTAGCCAACGTTTCAAATGCGTCATATTTTTTTTATTTATCTAATTTAAATAAAAGTGAGTCTTTTGTTTTGATAATAACAAAGGTATCTTTTGAGTTTTGATGATGCGTTGTGAAATGATGTAATCAAAGTACAGCTGAAGTTTGTTTGTTTGGTGGAACGCGTTAATCTCACGAACTACTGGTTCCAATTGGACAATAATTTTTGCGATGTACAATACCTTTATCGAGGAATGCTATAGGTTACATAACATTACGCAAAGATCAATAGGAGCGGAGCAGCAATGTCTCCATTTCCGGTATCTGCACTAATCTGTAACCAGTCGTCCATGATCGGTCTCTCCGCCGCGATGGTGGCGTTTCCCCACCTTGGTTGCTTAAGTCGCACCGTCCATGTCACCGTGAAATCTTGGCGGAGTTGGGACCGCCGAGTCTCAATTTCCCGAGACACAGGCTTATGGACCTGCTTCAGGGATTCCCTATGCCATTGAAACAATGACGTAAGTGCTCTCGCTTCCAGATCCCATGGGGGTCCCGGCTAAAACACATCGTGCACTCTTATTATCTTGACGGCCAAGGTCTTCAACGGTCTATTTAAAACAGACACGTTGTTGGCTGTCAGTCTCACCGCCCATACGGGATCCCAGCCATACTCCGCACGATCCCCAGGTAGTCTACAAGGAACGTAGGCCAGCTGAAGCTGATGAGCTGAAGCCAGTCCACCCGTGACCACGGCTATTGTAACAGGGTCGAAAAGTCGGGTAATAAAGAGGTTTGTCGACGTTTGTCTTGTGTGTGTGTGTGTGTCTGTTGAGTGCAGTTGCTGCCCTAGTCACTTTAGGCGTTTTGGTAGGGGTAAGGTAAACAAAATTGTAGTATTACTATTACAATAAATAGTTCGGTTGCAGTATAATTATAACAACTAGTTATTCTAGCGAATTTTGTATCCCCTCAAAAAAAAAATATATATTTTAATATTTCATGCAAATGTATGTATTATTAATTTAATTGAAAAACGCGACGGACGGACAGACAGACAAATTGTTGTATTAAATATATACATAGTTTTGTTTAGGTACATAGTACTCGTATATTAGTTAGCAAATGTGTTTTTCGTTGTGTTTATTTAAAAAAATATATAAACTAATAAACTATGTCGGCAGGTAATTAATTCAAATAATTGTTCTATGTAGCAAAACAAATTATAACAAATCTGTAAGTACAAACCATTGTTTAAGATTTTGCCACAGATGTGAATAGATGTTATCAGTTTTAACATATTTTCTAGTAACAATTAAAATAATTTGTCAAATAAATATTTAAGACATTAATTTTCAAAAAAAAATGAGAAGTTCAAGAAGTATGGCTGGGGTAACGTTAGTGGATAAAGTAAAGAACAGCGTGATGCGGGAACCTTATGGTGTGACAGAAGATGTAGTGACCAAGAGTGAAAAAGGGATGCTTAGATGGTTCGGTCATGTAGAGGGTATGGATGATAGGAGACTGACAAAACGAATATATGAAGCGATTGTGAATGGACAAGCTAGTAAGGATCGACATAGGCGGACTTATGGTGACCAAATCGCAGAGGTGTTGAATAAAGGCCAGGTTAAAAGCACCCAGAACGAAGGAAAGAAGTATGCCAGGATCGTAGCAAGTGGAAATCCGTGGTCTCTGCCTACCCCACTGGGAAAGAGGCGTGAGTTTATGTATGTATGTATTAATTTTCACATAGCGCTATTTAGCTCAAAGTAAAACTACGATTCGGCTTTGTTCGGCTACGTTCGTAAACTACGAACATCTATGTGGCAGTAGTTACGGGTATTTGTAGCACTAAAACAAAATCCTCGCGGTCTAACTACAGAACTTCGATATCGCCCATGGTTTGTGGAAGTCAGATAACAGTCGCTTCACGGAAAATGTTAAAGTTCAACCGCGAGCAGTTAGACTGGAAAGCCGATCCTAGCTAGGTTAGGAAAAGATTCAGTGGTTAGAGACGAGAGATTAGAGAGTCCATTAACAAATTCAGCCTATTCGGTGGCCCGGCAGAGGCGAAGGAGAAACAACGTGGAGGTTTTGTGGAAAATGTCACAAAATGTATCAAGAACGAGCCCAACGGGCGTTTTCACATTGCACGATAACGACACACGATATCGTCTATAATATCGTGACGATATCATAAGTAGCAGCAGTAACTTTAAGGCCTTCTTCTTCTTCTCGTGTCGATGGGCAACACTGTGATGATTTTATTGCCTTGGCCCAGTGCTCTGCGACGCGAATCGCATTTGGCCTCGCCTCGTATAGGTCATCTAAACTGCACGACTCTGGGCAACCCGGACATGACATCATGCGGCTGATGGTCAATGTAACCCCACTTGGACATATTATCTTTGGATCTGCCAACCTGAGTTCGCATTCTATTAAGAGCCTTCCAGGTGGGCCAGGGGAGTGTGTGTCCACTGTAAGAAAGTAAATTATCGTGACGATATCGGCATAATTTCAATGCATAGCTACCATACCTTTGCCATATTGTATGTTATCGGTACTTAATTAGAATTTTTAATGTGGCCATTTATTTTACAAATAATTGGAAAACTTATTACCAATTAGGTGTTTTACTGTTGAGAGTTTTACAATAGATTAGGTACAATAAGTTTTATGTAATCCGACCCTAAGTTCCAACAGTCAGGATGTCCCATGCCTACCTAAATATATTCTCAGGAGTGAGCAATGACTGCTTCGGTGGCGTGGTCGCAAGTGCATCGACTTTCGACCTCTCGGAGAGCCGGGTTCCATTCCTGGGTCGAATCAAATATTTGTGTGATCCACAAATGTTTGTTTTAGAATTTGGGTCTTGTCTATGTATAAATAATATGTGTATTTAGAAAGTATGTTTATCAGTTGTCTAGATCCCATAACACAAGCCTATAGCTAAGTTTGGGCTAGATGACGTTGTGTAATAATGTCCAAAAATATTTATTAATTAAAAATTTTTTTTTGTTTGTGCTATAGACATCTAATATATAAAATTCTCGTGTCACAGTTTTCGTTGCCATACTCCCCCGAAACGGCTTGACCGATTCTCATGAAATTTTGTGTGCATATTGGGTAGGTCTGAGAATCGGACAACATCTATTTTTCATCCCCCTAAATGTTAAGGGTAGTCCACCCCTAAAGCAAAACAACGTTTGCCGGGTCAGCTAGTAATAATATATTTTTTGAGCGAAGTAAGCGAAGCTCAATCTTAGGCGACTCATGTATTTCGTTTGTCCGCATACTCCTCCTAAACGCCTGAACCGATCTCCTTCAAAGTTACCACAGTGATAACGTGTGGCGTGAGGTTCTAAACCAGAACAAAAAAATTGATAATCAGACATACCATCGAGGAATAATCACCGAAAAAAACATACATAGTCCCATTGAAAATTTAACATAAAAAAATAATCGTTGTCGTTGTTCGAAAATTTAACACTTCGCTCAGTTTTTGCAACAGCAGCATGCATTGCATACCTAGTAAATACATACATAATATACATAGAAGACACCCAAACTCCGAAATAAACATTTGTGGATTACACAAATATTTAAATCGACGCGGGAATCGAACCTGTTAATTTAATTACCTCTCGGACGCAATCGCGGGTAAGCAATAGTTTAATGATACAATATCAATTTATCGATAAGGCTTATGAAAATATGAAGACAAGTACACAATGAAGGCCATTGGACTTTGAAATTACCGATCATAAGTGAAAAAAATACGCTACGACGATTATTGATTTAGTAATTTACCATAGAGATTGGTAGACTTTAATCTGGCCTAGTGTGGTCGGTGACCATGAGTTGCATCGAAACCGGAGGTCCAGGGTTCAATGTTCAATTCTTTATTTTTATTTATTTGTTTATTATCAGGGTACTTTAGAAAAATACTGTATGTTCCTCTACGGCCCTACTTCTTACCCAGGGAACATACCAGCGAACGATCGTAACCTCTTTCGTGTCTGTTTTAACAATTTTTTTTTGTACTCTTATTTTCATATTTCTGTGCCACAGCGGCTGGCACGTAAGATTTTATTGCCTTTCATCAACATTTCATCGCAAGGCAACGGGTTTAATTTTTTTTTCAAAATTACAATATAGCTGCTACTTTTTATTCAATTCATTCTGTCATCTTGGACATAACCCATTATAAATGTGCCCGGTGACGGCAATAGGCTTGCCCCCTATTACGTAGGACTAAAAATACTGGCAAATTCGGGGATATAGGTGATATGTGTGTGTGTGTGTGTAAATAAATAAAATAAATATTGTTGGACATACTCACACAACGTCATCTAGCCCAAACTAAGCTATAAGCTTGTGCTATGGGATCTAGACAACTGATAAACATACTTATATATTTCTAAATACATACATAATATACATAGAAAACACCCAAACTCCGAAATAAACATTTGTGGATCACACAAATATTTGATTCGACCCGGGAATCGAACGCGAGACTCTGGAGTCGAAAGCCGATGCACTACCGACCACGCCACGGAAGCAGTCGAAGTCGTATGTGTGTGTTTTTATTATAAACTTTTACTAGTTGTAAGCAATGTCAGAAACAAATATTATTACTGATGTAGGTACATACATACATAACTTATATTTATGTAGATTTTACTATTGTTTTAGGGCAATTTCAGCAAAACAATAGACAAATTATAATGTTTTTGTGTTTAAATTATAATCTTAATTTTATTATCTATATTTTTAAAAAGTTTTTTCTTAAAACTTTTTACTTACCATTGTTTTATAATCTTAATCTACACACATCACTATATAATATATAGTGATGTGTGACACACAATAGACTTGGAGGACTTTGTTTTATAATCTATACTAATATAAGCAGAAGAGTTTGTTTGTTTAAATGCGCTAATCTCAAGAAGTACTGGTACGATTTAATTTTTTTTTTTAATAAGTGCATTTATTGTGTCTATAGGCTATATAACATCACGCTAAGATCAATAGGAGCGAAGCAGCATTGCGATATGTTTCAAAAACAGGGAAAAATTATTTATTTTAAGAACTTCCGTTGCGTGCTGGCCAAACGGTTAATGTTATGTTAATATTATGTACTAAAGAATTGTTCCTCTTCAAAAAATGTCCGCGGTAGCATATATCTATCTTTTAAGGTTTACTCACTATAACATACTTTATGGAAATTAAATTTGTTCTAAAATAATTATTTGTGAAGCTAGATGTTATTACGGGAGACGCGAAGAACAATAACTACAAGCGACGGGAACGGGAAAAAATCTAAATGACCACGCGGGGCGACCGCTAGTATTATTACTAGTGGTTCTGTGAACCGTAGACGTAGGGAGCTTTGTTTAGAAAATTTATTTTTCAATTTTCATTATTACTCTTTAATTTTTCATCCAATCCAAAAAATATCATTCACATGTTATTCATTGTAAGCAAGGAGTGTGTGTGTAAAGTTTCATGCAAATCGGTTGATAAATACGGCCGCAAACATGATCTGACAGAACCTGTAGATGTAGAGATGTGTACAGACGAAAGAAATTCTCCCCAGTCTGCAAGTTGAAAAGGAGACTTCGGTCGCTTCGCTCCCTCAGTCAATAAAACAAAGTCCGTCTGTCTGTTCGCGATAAAATCCAAAACTACTTAAAACTTTTAGTTGGTAGTGAGTGGGTGAAATGCAAGACCAATATCTTAGCAAACGGGCTGCATACACTTGAATAATATTATCACGATTGAGTAACTTCCAATTAGTCAAAGATTAGAATCTTTGTCATAAAATGCTGTAAGAATTTCTTTTTTTATAGCCTACAATTACATAATAATCAGTCAATAACAAAGATAAGGAAACTACATACATTACAGTAAAGAGAAATTTAAAACCGAATTTTGGATGGATGTGTAAGGTCAAATACGCAATGTGTTTTATTTATTAAATTAACTAAATTATATAACTAGAGCGTTATCAGACCAAAGATGGACAAAAAGGACGACAACATGGCGAGGGTGAACAGATAAACAACCCAATGGTAAGTAAAATGTTTTAAGAAAAAACTTTTTAAAATTATATAATAGCATTAATTTTTCGCAGAATTAAAAAGACAACAAAACGTCGACAATTGTTTCGCCTCTAAACGAGGCATTATCAAGACTGTCTCAGAGAGAACAGCTGGCTATATAATTTTAAAAAGTTTTTTCTTAAAACATTTTACTTACCATTGTTTTGTCATGGATTTTCGCCAAGTAACGCCTGTTTCTATCCAATATTTGAGATAAACAACCATTTAATTTTTTTTTTATAAAGTAACTACTGTGTACGTGTAATTAGAAACAGACACTTCGATTTTAATAATTACTTGTACAGATTATTTGATTTGATGGAAAAGAGAAAGTCAAATAAATAAAGAAATCATTCATCATTCACCGAGCCTTTTCCCAACTCAGTTGGGGTCGGCTTTCCAGTCTAACTGCGATTCGGCTGAACTTCGATATTTTCCGTGAAGCGACTGCCATCTGACCTTCACAACCCATGGGCGATATCGAAGTTCTGTAGTTAGACCGGTCGGATTTTTGATTTAGGGCTCCAACTACCCCTAACGACTGCCATAGATGTTAGTATGACAACCGGGACCTACGGCTTAACGTGCTCTCCGAGGCACGGAGGGGTCTCAGTGTCTTAAGAAATGGTCACCCATCCTAATACCGGCCTGAGTCGATGTTGCTTAACCTTTGCAATGTGTTAACATTGTCGGTTACCACTAGACCACGAGCCCCTCCTCAAATAAAGAAATCATTGACACAGGGAAATAAAAAATAAGAGGATTTTAAAGAACAGTGCTTGATAATAGACAAAGTGATTGGAATCACATAACTTGAACTTGAATGCATAACTTTGTTGATAGGTAGAACACTTTTTTAAATTAGTAAACATACTGTGTGGCAATGGCACACAGTATACAGTGCCTACTACAAACAAAAAACCAAAACAGGTTAAGGTATGTTTATCAAAATGCCTACAGAAGATGCAGGTTTATAGTCACATTTTTACCTACATAGTGTTACTTGAGGTTCATAAGTCTACCAACACAAAATAATATCTTAATCTATCTTTATGTAGTATACTATGTTGTTATTGATATTCACAGCTGTTTGAACTGTTGTAAAACATAATTTTAAAGTTATGCCATAAATGCAGGTCAAGTGTATACATTAAGGCATAAATTATTACGAAAATAGTTTATTTATCCGCATGTACACACACAGTAAATTATATAGGAGAGTGAGTCAGATGTTGAAATGTGCGGTGCCGTATGCCTCCCATAACCTATGCAATACTTATAACATTTCACAAGCACGGTTTGCTATTAGATTAGGCAATTAGAGGTAAGACTAACCATTTGTGTGATGTAATAAGCTACTCAGATGATTATCAACTCGTTTTATTTTGATAAATTAAGCGCAAATGCGTATAAAAATAAATAAATATTTACCTCAAAAAGTTTCAGCAAAATATTCACATACAGCCTCCTGACACCTAGAGATTTACCGATTGAAGCGAGAAATATTATGCACAATATTAACAATAAGAACGGAGTGTACAGGATAGATATCGCGACCGACACAAGCGACATGATTAACGCCATTTTGAAGACTGTTGATTGATTTACTTTTGACGGTTACAATGAATGAAAACGTCAATGGTAATTCCAGATTACTGTCACAACTGTCAATCACGATTTATTATTGATTTAAAACACATGAACGAAGGAAGGTAGATATTAAAATTAGGATTATAGTTTTTAATGCATTCACCAATCTATTAAATAGTAAATATAAAAATTACACCATTATTTTACATAATGCAAAGTTCATTTTATTAAAAAGTAGTGTTGCTGAAAACAGGATTATTTGACACAGCTCACAGCTGTCAAACTAAATTTTTCGATAATGACAACCCTGGTATAACCTCTCTTCATCAGTCAAGAAAATTTAAGGGATTTTTAAACAAATCCTAATTGGATTTTTTGATCCCAAATTAAAGAATATAACACAATGTCTGACCTCCCTTACGGACCCCCAGTGCGAGTGTCCCCACTGATCAGGGTAATTATTGTTTTATTACAATCCTTTTGAAAATGTACCATTATGTAATAGTGTTTTCAGGATTTTTTGGAATATCTTAGCAGGTACCCTGCGCATAACGATTTTTGGAATTTATGGCTTACGAACCTTGTACGCTTAGTTAATTATGTTGCTTTTGTAATTCTCTGTCCTGTCATGATCCTCTTCCATCACTCATGAAGATAGCAGTAATTTGCAGTTACAGTCGCATGTTCACATCAAGGTGTTTACAGTGGACCTGTGGCTGTTAGTAGTAGACACGGGATACTATATAAAAACCATAATCACCTGTAATTCAAACCCAATTTCAAACAGCCAGGAAAAATGTCACATCCATACTATTATATTGAATCTCAGCAATTAATTGAGAGACAAGAGCAAATTTAATACTGATTACAAGCATAATTATTTATATTATAGGCTTTTCACAATATTTGTGTGTTTGGTTTAGTTAAAATTAAATATCGTTTAGTTTTAAGATTAGGTAAATATAATATTCAAAACTAGCTGTCTCGGCAAACTTCGTATAGCATAAATTTTTCTAATGATGCCCTAAACTTATTCTTCAATAAGTACCTTTTCCTGATAGTAATGATCACACCAAAAAAAGAATTAGCGAAATCGGTTGAGCTCCTCTCGATATTTGTGCTTAGCAACACATTCAGCGATAAATTTTTATATTATAGAAGATAAAATTAACTTCTATCCTTTGCCTATCCATAAGACTTAGTATAATGCACCTCTGCCTACCCATTCAGGGATATATGTGTATTATGTGTGTAATAATAGTAAAAGCAAACTTAGTAAGTCAAATACAGGAATATTAAAGTCTAATGAATTACATTTCAGTTTGGCCGTTGGTCGTTCCTTACAGCGGGTATTCTATACGGAGCATTCCACCAGAACAGACTGTCCAAGAAGGAGACGGCATTCCGTGAAGTGGAAGCGAAGGAGAAGGTTGTCCGTGATGTGAAGATCGCTAAGGAGAAGGCAATTGCCGCTGCTGGTAACTGAAAATATTTTATAATCACACTATACTCATTTGACCGTGCCTCGGAGAGCACGTTAAGCCGTCGGTCCCCGTTGTCATACAAACATCTATGGCAGTAGTTAGGGGTAGTTGGAGCCCTAAATAAAAAATCCGACTGGTCTAGCCACAAAACTTCGATATCGCCCATGGGTTGTGGAGGTCAGATGGCAGTCGCTTCACGGAAAATATCTAAGTTCAGCCGAATTGCAGTTAGACTGGAAAGCTGCCCCCAACTGAGTTGGGAAAAGGCTTGGTGAATGATGTCTATGCTCATTTAACCCGGTAACGGCTATAGGCTTGGACGTGGTTGAAATCCTGACTGGCACGATCCCATCTGCTACAGAGTGTGCTTTTCTAAGTTCGCTATAGAAGGCCTCTAGTTCTTCAACTGTTGCCTCCGTAGTTTGTGCATAAGACTGGATGACTAAGAAGATGGTGTGGTCATCATACCTAAGTTGTAATACCGCCACTCTTTCAGAAATCGCAAAGAAGTTGCTAATATGCTTCTTTAATGCTTTCTTGATTAAGAATCCTACTCCATGACGGCCTTTCGTTTCGCCAATGTAACAAAAGATATAGTCGTAGCCTTAGATCAAAAATACTATAGATATTGGATTCAGTACAAATACAACGCGGAATCTTGGCACTCGAATACTATATAGGTAATTATTACAAATACCATCTAAAAAATAAACAAGATTGTACATTGATGGTTGACATAGAAATAATTCGTAATAATGAATACTGCTGCATCAATGTACAGCGCCGTTGTCGCATCCCTCGAGAGTCAGCAAGCGGAACAGGAACTTAGTAAGGCGTGCGGTTGAAGCGCGCAGGTCGCAGGCGCATGACCGAGGTGAAGTGGTGCCGTTTTTAAAGCACTGATCGGTAATCTAGGTATTTTTGATCTAAGCTATAAACCTTTCTCGAGAACCACTCTATCCATTCGTCAAAATCGCTTCAAAATCCGTTGCGTAGTTTTAAAGATGTAAGCACACATACGAACGGAAGCGAAATTGTCATCACTACATATTACGAGTATAAAACAAAGTCCCTTTCGTACTTATATATGCTTAGATCTTTAAAACTACGCAATGGATTTTGATGCAGTTTTCAAGTATAGGTAGTTTTTTTTTTTTTTTTATAATTTTGCGGCCCCTCTAACTTCCGTTGCCGGGTGTCTCTGGTTACAAGCAGATCGTATTTCCAGTGGCGCCCGGCGACTATAGGTAGAGTGATTCTTGAGGAAGGTTCCGTGAGGAAGTGGTCGGTGAGGCGTCTCCTAGTTTTATAATATGGAGTGATAGTGAAGCGATACATATAGTATAGCCAGGCACATTGCGAGGCAAGCATAGCAAGGCATGCCTCGCCATTTGCCTTATCTTGTCTTTTTTTTTATTAACTCTTTATTTTTTTTCAGCTGAAATAAAAAGTTTGGAAGACATGGTTGCCCCTAAAAAGTGAATATCTGGGACTGTACAATTTTAGTTGATAAGTAAATAGTGAACCGCCATCGTGAAATACTTTACCAAATGTCAACATTTTTTTAACTGGCAATTCAATCAGTAAATTATGTATTTATCGAAATATAGGTGATTATTGATTTACATAAATATGTTTTAATTAGATTATTTACACATATTCTTTCCATATAGTATGTAAGATTTTGTTGCCTTTCATCAACATAACATCACAAGGCAACGGGTTTCATTTCTTTTTTTAATTACAATATAGCTACTTTTTATTAAATTCATTCGGCTATTTTGGAAATAACCCATTACAAATGTCACAATTGTGCCCGGTGACTGCAATAGGCGTGCCCCCTATTACGTGAGACAAACAATACTGGCAAATTGTGGGTGTGTAATGCACCTCTGCCTACCACTTCGGGGATATAGGCGTGATTGGTGTGTGTTTATTCTGGTATCACGTAAAACGGCTGTATCGAATTTGGGACAACGGATAGATTGCTGTGAGAAATATATTCAATGCAAGTATTAACGTCACGAATATGTGCTAACAAAGTGAATAATACTTTAATCGAGATCATAGATTTATTGATTAGTTATTGTTATGCAATTTTACAATATGTATCACAAAAACTATATCTTGGGCTGGACTCGAACCAGAGCAACTGATCCCTTTCCAGTAGGAACGTTCTTACAACTGACCAAGACCATAGTAGTTAGTTCCTCAACTACCGGTAGATGGCGCTGTATCGACGCCGTAAGTCGCGATATTAACACAATGTGATTACAAACTTAGATGTCTTGGGCTAGTGGTGTGTCAATTGATAGAACGTTCCTCGTGAAAAGAGATCAGTCGCTGGTTTGAGTGCAGTCCAGGACTATAGTTTTTGTGATTATAAAATTATATAAGAAAAAGTTAGCATACTTCACTGCTTATAAAATTTATTAATAGTTATTCTTATCCTATACAGAATTTAAACTATGTATGTTTGAAATTTCATTAAAATTAATTCAGTACATACTTAAGCTTAGATCAAAAATACTATAGATATTGGATTCAGTACAAATACAACGCGGAATCTTGGTACTCGAATACTATATAGGTAATTATTACAAATACCATCTAAAAAATAAACAAGATTGTACATTGATGGTTGACATACTAATAATTAATACAAAAGCATCAATGTACAGCGCCGTTGTCGCATCCCTCGAGAGTCAGCAAGCGGAATAGGAACTTAGTACGGAAGCGGTTGAAGCGCGCAGGTGTGCAATGACCGAGGTAAAGTGGTGCCGTTTTTAAAGCACTGATCGGTAATCTAGGTATTTTTGATCTAAGCTCAGAGGTATGTGCTTATAAACATTCACAGACATACTTTCATTAAAGTTAGTAGGAAGTTGGATAATGATAGATTTAAATAAGATAACATTTCTTCTCAACATTTGTCTTAAAATATTAAGAAAGAAATTATTAATTAATTACATGATTTGATAAGGATTCATCTAAAATTCAGTGTTTAAATATCGTTGTAACACGATACACTGGTACCTTTAGTTCGGTAGAACTGCGATAGGTGGATCCAACGCTAACCTTAGTAGCGCGATCTAGAAATTATGATTATGATATGAAGCAAAAATTAGATTGTTGTCGGTATTGGTCATCGTAGCTCAGTGGTCAGAGCATTCCCACTGTTAGGGAAAGGCAGTGGGTTCGAGTCTTACTGATGACATCAGTTTTTGTGATTTATTTCTTAATATATTTATTATGTATCTCAAAAATTCGCCAGCGCAATCCATGGGCAATCACGTGTCTTAAAATAATGCTATCTGACTACATTGTCCAGTCATCGCCAAATTAGTGTAGTAGCGAAAGCAAGGCCGGATTAACCCTATTCTTATTTTCTGCGTCTAACTTTGTTTCAGCAGTATGATGTTCTAAACTAGATTCTTCGCAATCTGCTTTGATAGGTTCTTCTACATTTGACTGGGTGTTACCATCCGTGTTACCATCCGCTTTGTTTGGTTCTACGCTTGGTCGGGTGTTGTCATCCGCTTTGTGTGGTTCTGCACTTGGTTGGGTGTTGTCATACGCTTTAACAGATTCCTCTACATTTGAGTGGGTGTTGTCATCTGTTCTATGTGGTTCTACGCTTGGCTGGGTGTTGTCATCTGCTTTGTTAGTTTCTTCTATATTTGACTGGGTGCTACCATCCGCTTTGTTTGGTTCTACGCTTGGTGGGGTGTTGTCATCCACTTTGTGTGGTTCTACACTTGGTTGGGTGTTGTCATCCGCTTTAATAGATTCCTCTACATTTGACTGGGTGTTGTCATCCGTTCTGTGTGATTCTACGCTTGGCTGGGTGTTGTCATCTGCTTTGTTAGGTTCTTCTACATTTGAAGCGGATGGTAGCACCGCTTTGTTTGGTTCTACGCTTGGTTGGGTGTTGTCATCCGCTTTGTGTGGTTCTACACTTCATTGGGTGTTGTCCTCCACTTTAATAGATTCCTCTACATTTGACTGGGTGTTATCATCCGCTTTGTGTGGTTCTACGCTTGGCTGGTTATTGTCATCTGCTTTGTGTGGTTCTACGTTTGGCTGGGTGTTGTCATCCGCTTTGTGTGGTTCTACACTTGGCTGGGTGTTGTCATCGGCATTGTGTGGTTCTACGTTTGGCTGTGTGTTGCCATTTGCATTGTTAAGTTCCTTTACATTTGGCTGGGTGTTGTCTTCCGTTTTGTTAGGTCCTTCTACATTTGGTTGGGTGTTGCCATTTGCATTGTTAATTTCTTCTACATTTAGCTGATTGTTGCCCTCCGCTTTGTGAGGTTCTACTACGTTTGG
This sequence comes from Nudaria mundana, assembly GCA_963556515.1. Taxonomy (NCBI): domain Eukaryota; kingdom Metazoa; phylum Arthropoda; class Insecta; order Lepidoptera; family Erebidae; genus Nudaria; species Nudaria mundana. The sequence continues at coordinate 7,807,336 of OY748309.1, forward strand.
CTGGGTGTTGCCATTCGCTTTGTTAAGTTCTACATTTGGCTGTGTGTTGCCATCCGCTTTGTGAGGTTCTTCTACATTTGGCTTGGTGTTGTCATCCACATTGTTAGGTTCTCCTACATTTGGCTGGGTGTTATCATCCGCTTTAATAAGTTCTTCTACGTTTTGCTGGGTGTTGTCATTTGCTTTGCTAGGTTCTTCTACATTTGGTTTGGTGTTGATAGGTGTCGGCGGATACTTTTTCAGTATACTTAAATACCTTTTCCTTTTCAAATTAACTAATGAATTCTTATGTTTGTTCTTCCATTGTTCTTGCAATATGTTACGCAGTGTTTTATTATAAATGTTAAAAGTCTTCGTGAGATACGGCCCTGATTTTGGTTGCATCCACCATTTTTGTATTTCATGATGATAATGTACGAACATTTTGTCGGATTCTACTGATTTTATTGCTGGTATGACGCCTGGCTTTGGTTTACGTTTCTTATACTCGTCGATTTCATTCTTCAATATTTTTTCTACGTCATAATGGTTTCCTTGCTTCGCGTAAATAATTAATTTGCTTAAAAATTCTCGTGCTACATTGCTACAATCAAGTGCAAGTTTGGGAAATTTCGATGTTTGTATATCGAACCTGAAATCATCTAAATCATTATATTTTTCTTTAAGTTCCGTATATAAAGATTTAGCGTTTTCTGGCAGTGATGTATGATCATTTGTAAATTTAAATAATTGTGTACATTTATCACGAGTAAGAATATTGCCGACCATCCCACCTAAACCGCCATTACAACTCGATATTCCTTCGTCAATAGTGTCATCAATTATTACTATATGGGAGTCAATTTGTTTTGATTTTTCAAATAGATCTGTAATAACTTTTGTCAAATGGTTCAGTCTCTGATCTATTTTCTCTGGGGTACCTCTTATTGCTATGTCTATATTACCAAACGCTATCGGTACTGCTAGTTTAAGATCTTCTAATATACTTCTTGCAGTCATTGTTTTTGTTTCTTCAATTATATCTGCAGAAATAGTTATTTGTTCTAGTCGTTGTACCTCACTCTGGGGCCTTTTAGTAATGAATTCTAATATCTCATTTTTATATGATATATGAGTTTCAATCAGAGGACCTAATGTATTCATAGAGGGGTTTGATAAAAACAATGAAATCTTTTCGTTTAATTTTTTGCTATTCTTAATTTTCGGACGATTTTTTAGAATTTGTTCAAATAGATGTTCTCTAAGTAGTACAACACGTTTATCATTATTTTCAAAAAAATCGTTCCTAAATGACAATTCTCGACATTTAGATCCTCGTTTTTCTTGAATATCCGAGACTTTAACTACTATTTGTCTCAATATTACATGATATCTTACAATATGGTCATTGTTCATAATATTCATCGATTGACTGTCATTCAGGTATTTTTCAAACCTTTCAGCTAGTATCGGAATTTCTTCATTTAATATTGTCGCTCCAAAGTCTTCTACATCTTTATCTGTATAAATTGGTTGTGTACCAACCGCTCCAGTCGATACTAAACTATTCAAATTGCTAGCGTAACTACCTTCGAATGCTTTACTTTCCGATTTACCGAACTCGTACTTAGCATTTGTATATACAATAAATATACAATCTATATCGTTGAATTTATCATTAAAAACTTTATCCACGTCTTTGGAACCAAATTTTTCTTTCACTTTCATAATACTCTCGCACCATTTAACTAATTCATTTCTATCATCGAGAGTTGTGTCGTCATTTTCTTTATGTTTTGCTTGAACTAACACTAAAAGAGGTCGTTCGTGGTTTTTAATTTTCAATTTGACACATACGTCATCGAAAGCCCCAATTTCGTCAACATTGGACGCCAAATAAAACTTCTCTATACTTTCGTCGTGTAGCAATCTAAATAGTATTAAACTTATTAGTTTTGTTTCGTAAAGTTGTCCGCTTATGCCTGATGTACCTTGCCTCTTTTTGTACATATCCATATCGCTGGCAACCCTGTATTATTTTGTGCTAGTAATGTTGCAAGGCAAATTGTCCAGTAGAATGGTCTCCAGTCACGCTACAACAGGAAATCTGTAAAGTAATATTAAGACTTATGATAAGATATCATCTATTCTCGGGGCTACCCCCTATGAGATTAACACAATTTTTAAATTTTTTTTGGGTATCAATTAAAGTCGACGCTGGCTGCGCTAGCGTGTCTGAATACAAGTCGTTATTCTGGCAGACGTAAAAAGGTAAGTACATAATTTTAGTAAAAAAAATTAAATTAAATTGTCGGAATAAAATATTTTTTAAATCGGTTCACAAAGTCGAAATTTATAGGTAAGGTAACAAACGTTAAAAAAATACACTAGAAATGAGAACATCCTCCTTTTTTGGAAGTAACTGAACTAATGCAATTACTAAAGGGACGTAAACTAACTTTGAAGCCCATGACTCCAAGCTCATACAGTAGGCAGATACTCGGCAGAACATAATCACGAGTCACGACTGTTTCCTTAAAATAGTAGGCATTTTTGCTAATAACTGCTGGTTGCTAACACTTTAATGTAGGCCAGACTCGTATATTGGGCGCAACTGGGAAAATTTTTCAATGTCCACCGGAGGCGCTTGGCAATGAACGTACGTTCGGCACAAAACTTTGCATGGATATGTCAATATGTGTATAAACTACATTGACAAAATGCTAAAATGTCGCTTGTTTAATTTAGAAAACAGAACAGAAAAAGTCTGTACATATGTTCACAATTAAACTTAAGTAAGTACCACAAGGTCCCTCGCCTAACAATCGCAAAAAATACGTGACGTCAGCTACAACTTGAAGTTGTAAGTCAGTAAGGGTAGTCTCTTGTTTGTGACACGGCATTGACCATAGAGTTGATATTGAGACATTAAAACGTCATAATTATTAGTCAAATTATACTAGTACTTTCCTGACAACCCTAAGGTAAGGAATTATGTTCTCTGTAAACAAAAGAATGCTTTAATTAACGTCGGAGTGCAAGTTATGTATGTAAGTACTATTCCCTATTCTGTGCCATTAGCAACAAAATGTCTGCATTTACGCCTTTGTCTACACTCTGGTGGGAAACGGCGTAGGAACTTCATAGGTACTCGTAGGCTGATATTCATAAACCGCACTAAGCCTTTACTTTGTAGTAAAGTTGCACTTTGACTCAAAATAATGTTTCATAGACAAGCCTAAGGCCAGTCTTTCTTTACTTTGAGAAACCCTACTTTGCCGGGCGCCACTGGAAATACGTTCTGCTTGTAACCAGAGACGCCCGGCAACGGACGTTAGAGCGGCCGCGGCCCTAGGCCGCAGATCTGAAAAAAAAAAAACCCTACTTAGTAAAGTAGGGTTACCCTACTTAAAAAAGTGCACGATATCGTCGACTTTACGTTTCAAAGTAAACTTTGAATAATTATACTACTAATTTTAATAGTCTTGTGCCTCGTGCAAAATTTATAATATATTGGTCTATTTAATCTGGCCGGGTTATGAGTTCATAATTGTCAATGTCACTCCTGTGATCTGTTTGTTTGACATGAATAAACAGATTATACAGAAAGGCTCAAAATTACGTTTCTTTACTACATATTGAATATTTCAGTAACGCAGTTTTATGTTAATAATATTATAAAAATGTAGTCGCGATGCAGTGACAATCCTTTTTATGAGCTAATGTATTCAAAATATTTAATTTTTTCTTTAAACTTTCGCGTTTTGTACACATTATAAACTTAACATCGGGTAATAAAGAGGTATGTATATATCTCAATAATCGCGTAAAAGACCCGTTAGTCTTAAGTTTATAATTTAATTTTTTTACGAAAAATCTAGCATTAGTAATTAATTTATAAACTTTGCGTAGATCGATTGCTGTTGTAGTTTACTTTGGTTTTACTAAGCTACAGCGTAGAGCAGCACTATCTCTATTAGGCTGAGATTCATAAACCGCACTAAGCCTTTACTTTGTAGCAAAGTCGCACTTTCACTCAAAATAATGTTTCATAGTCAAGCCTAAGGCCAGTCTTTACTTTGGGAAACCCTACTTTACTTAGTAAAGTACTAGTGCACGATATCGTAGACTTTACGTTTCAAAGTAAACTTTGAATGATTATACTACTAATTTTAATAGTCTTGTGCCTCGTGCAAAATTTATAATATATTGGTCTATTTAATCTGGCCGGGTTATGAGCTCATAATTGTCAATGTCATTCCTGTGATCTGTTTGTTTGACATGAATAAACAGATTATACAGAAAGGCTCAAAATTACGTTTCTTTACTACATATTGAATGTTTCAGTAACGCAGTTTTATGTTAATAATATTATAAATATGTAGTCGCGATGCAGTGACAATAATTTTTATGAGCTAATGTATTCAAAATATTTAATTTTTTTACGAAAAATCTAGCATTAGTAATTAATTTACGCGTGTTAAGTAATATAAACTTTGCGTAGAACGAATTGCTGTTGTAGTTTACTTTGGTTTTACTAAGCTACAGCGTAGAGCAGCACTTTCCTTAGTAAAGTCCGAGTGCCGACTATGAAATTGAAATCCGCCATAGTAAACTTTGAGATTTGAAAGTACACTTTTGGAAGTCTACTTTGATACGAAGTAAAGTTCTGTTTATGAATCTCAGCCAAAATCTTAAAGTTCAATCTTAAACTTGCTCCAAGTTTCACATTACCCCATTTTCATAATTCAACGTGATGATTAAGGTCTCTTAGGTAAAAGCTCTAGTCGATGATAATTATTAATTTATCATAACCTATAAATACATTAAAAGTTGCGAAGAGATTTCAATTTGAATTATTACGACTAACAACCAAATACGTATTTAAGCTCAATGACTCTGGCACCAGTGCAGTGCCGACTATAGCATAATAAAAAAAACAAAGTGTCATTGATTTTATGTAGTAAAAAAAAGTAAGTAGGTACCTAATGAAATAATGAACTTACGCTGTTATCACATAGGTACTGTTATTATATTAGCACATTTTTAGTTATTTACCTGTAGATTTTAAAATATTGCTTACCTGCTTAAATAAAAAACAAATCGCTATCAAACAAATAAATAAGTACACCAATGTACTTACAGCTAATTATAGTCTTATATTCCATGGCACGTCTTTATCAAAACAGATAATTGTGTTTTGTTTGCGTCTCTGGCAGTTTGGAAGCAAGGTCACAGATTAGAGAGAGAGATAGCTATGTGAGAACGAGATAGGGAGGGTTATGTTTTACGTGCGTATTTATGTATGTTTATATCTATGTACCTAGTTCTCTTTGTTTCACTTTAACTAAAGACTTTCGCCTTTTTGAAACCGCTGCTAGACAGTACGTAGGTACCTAGTATTCCATTCATCAACACCATTGCCAGGTTAGCGGGAACCAGGCTTGTTACTATTACGTGGTCTTGGAATATTCTTCTGATTGACCCAAAAATTACGTAAAACGAGCATCCAGACATGCAGACTTATAAAATTAGTCAGATTTCTATCTTTACATATCTACTAACATACAAATAAAATTGGAAGTGTCACCCAACGACAAGATAGCATTACTACTAGACTACTTGGGCACGGGAACGCTGTGTGACAGAAGATGTAGTGTTCAAGATAGAAAAAGGGATGCTTAGGTCATGTAGAGGGGTGCTGCCCTGCTTATTTCTTATGCAGTACTTGCATAAACGCGGTTTCGAGATAAGCGCGAAAAACATATATTTTGATATCTGAACTAAGGTACTGTGGGTGATTAACGCCCACCTAACATTAATTTCAAATAATTTTGTTATTTAAATGAAAAATAAAACAAACAACTTACTAAACAAATGATTGTTTATTTCGGCTACAAAAAATTACACATTACAATGAATTTTACTCAAAATACTCATTGATATCCAGCTTTGAAAAAAAGTGTAGTTTGGGCGTTATTAAAATGTATGCGTCTATTAACGCCCGTCTTATAAACTAGGCTTTAATTATAGAACTAGACTCAAAATAAAAAAAATGATCTCACAATCGAAATCTCACTTTGTAATAACGAGATTACACTAAAAATAAACAAATAAAATCAACATTTAAGATAGACTTTGTTCAATTTAACAATACAACTAATATCACATGGTATATTTGTATTTGGTCATATATAAGGAACTTTTTGAGAGTTTTCAAATAACTTATCATGATCACTTTGCGTACTAATCGTTTTTAGGGCAGAATTAAGATAATCATTATTATGTTCATTGGGCGCAATTACACCGCCAGCGGGTAATACCGCCCGGAGGTAATAAGTATTCCTTTTTGTACAATTGAAATTGTTTTATGTCAAATCTCTCACAAAACATAAAGGCTTGTTTTCTGATAAATTTTGGTGTGAGAGGTATTCCAATTTTTGCGAACCTCTTGATTCTGTGACTCAAATCATTTTCCTGAGCCTCTGTTAAAACAGGTTTTCGTCCCATACGTTTCACATCTTGACCGGTTTTTATATGGTCCCTTAGTGTTCGTCGCGGTATGTTATACTTCAGAGATATGGCTCGCTGACTCAATTTTCCTTTTCTAACAGCTCTCAACGCGGCTTTCAAATCATTTTCTAACCAGGATTCTCCTCTCTTTTTACGAGGCGACATCTTGATATCTAAAAATAAATAAAGTAACATAATAACATCATTACATTTACATATAATAATATTCTACCACATTCACACAATGCCATCTAGTCCCAAATTACTACATAAATACATATTTTCTATACATAGGAATCACCCAAACTCCGAAACAAACTTCTTTGCAGATCATACAAATTATTTTGACCCAGGATTCGAACCCGAGACCTCTTGCGTAGCAGTCGTATACACATACCACTGCGCCATCGAGGCAGTTACTTATATATATTAATTTCATTCTTATTAAAGAAATATTTAAAACCATAAACGATTACTTTTATGAAAATAAATATTGGGGATTCATATTGCTCGCGTCGATAATAATTAAAATTACATTAATGATTTTTATACAATTATATATGAATATTAAAAAAAAATTGTGATTCACTACTAAACTTATCGAACAGCTGCTTAACAAACGTATTATTATATTAAGTATTAATAGTTTCTGAAAAAAAGAAATTATAAATGCGCTACCTATGTCTATGGTAATAGCGTCCATGTAGTCTAATAGCGCCCAACTGTTATTTTAACGGGCGTTATTATCTGACACTGATTCAAATGACACGTTTTTGGGAAAAAATATTGAAATCGACACCAAATATTCAAGCAATAGTGAACTAAGTTTATCCTGAAGCGATTAAATCCTAAAAATTAACCCAAAACGCATATAAACACATAAAAAACTTACGATTTCGTTATGGCACTTCTTATAACAGCGTGGTACGTGTCCGATCCTGCCGGAGCGTGGCGTCACACTGCCGCGCGTAGTGGCGTGAGCGCGTCGTCGCTCGCCTTGCGGTTTCTTATTGGTTCATTCTATGTGTGCGTGGAGTATTAACTGAATAGTTCTATATTTAGTATGTTTTCTGCTTTCTGGGCGTAGATACACCACGGGCGTTAATCACCCACCCTACCTTACAAGTCGTTATTATATAACATTTAAAGATGACCTAAAATTAGCAAAAAAATCTAGCTTTCTACTGATATAGTTTTTTATTTCCTTTGTTGTATAGTTTGGACATAATGCGTATTACTGCATTTTCATCTACCATTATAGCTTAGGATCACCACAGTAATGCTATGGGCAAACGCAATACTTGTGCTTATTACTGCATGATTGCCTAGCACGTATTGAATAGGTACTACGTTTCTTGTTAGCAATCGTGTAATATTTTTATGCTGGGTGATAGTTAAAAGTGTTAATATAGAACGTAATATAGTACAATGCTACGTTTGACATTAGTTTGTGTTATGTTGTATTTGATACAGTCTAACGCAGTATAGAAGAGTACTACGAGTACATTTGGCCTTAGCATGAGCGAACATCTTTTGTTGCACTTGCTACATCCAAAAGTAGTCAAGTAGAGTGCTTCAGTATGTATACGTAATAAATAATGATTTGCCAAATGAATTTGTAGTAAACGAAGCAAGTACTGCATAAGCGTCTAGTATATGCTGGTTTCTGCGTAACTTGGTATCAATTGAAGCATTTTGGTGCAAGTACGGCGTATTTCATTAAGTAAAACACATGTTTCTGGTAAAAACAAAATAATTTTTTTTTTTCCCTATAGAATAACCCCTTGAGAGTTTTTGCAAAAAAATGAAAATCGCCAAAATGTCGATTACTGCAGAAACGATAAGCAGGCCAGTATGGATGATAGGAGACTGACAAAACAGATATATGAAGCGAGTGTGAATGGACAAGTAAGGATTAACCTAGGCGGACTTATGGCGACCAAATCGCAGATGTCTTGAATAAAGGCCAGGTTAAAAACACCCATAACCGACGAGCATGCATGAATACATTAATGAAAGTTGAGGAAGCGCAATAAGTATATCAGGATCGTAGCAAGTGGAAGTCCGTGGTGGTCCGAGTTTATGTATGTATGTTGGTAGTTGCTAAGGGGTCTTAACATCAAAGCCCAAGTGCTAACTTGCTAACGAACGAACGAGACTCTGGTAAATATACTCCCTAAATACGCGCCTCTGTCTAACCCTTCGGGAATAAAGACATGATTTGTGTCTGTCTGTGTATTTAGTACGGCTAATTTTTGGTCCGGTTAATGTTCTACTTCTTTTTTTAAAAACGTGGCTCCATCTATATTCCTCGATGATTTTGCCAATGTCAAGGTAATGCTTGATTTTTCCCGCACAGAAGAACTAGTTACTCTGAACTAATTGGCGGTGTGGGACAAGGAAACGTTTGCAATTTGAGCGTTTGGGCCTGGATTTTTGCCCAGCGCCAGAGGTAACTTAAAAGGCTACCAGCCACGCGCTCCGCAAAAACCGAAGTCCCTTTTACTGGTTAGATAGCTGATGTTAACTTAGACTACTTTTTATCCCGGGAATATAGATAGCGATAAAACGTCAAACGTCGGGAACATGCTCCCGTGGCAATGAGAAACTAAAAACTATTCCACACAGGCGAAGCCATGGACATCAGCTTGTTTACCAATGAAAATGAAAATAAAAGTAATTTTTGTTCCAAGTTCCTATAATTTATGTGGTACTAAAGTCATAAAAACGTGAAGAAAATCTATTTTTGTGGTGAAATTCGGCCTCACGTGTGTATAATAATCTGAAGAATATTCACGTGTCGACGTATAGGTATTCAGATTATGTGAACTGAGATCCTAAAGTTGCCAGACATCCACTTATTTTCTGATAAACGAAATGTGTAGGTACGATTGAGTAATGTAAGCATCACGCTAAGCCGTCGTCGTTCGGTCACGGTTGTCATACAAACTTCTGTGACGTTACAAGTATTTGGAGCCCTAAAACAACTGACTAATCTAACTACAGAGCTTCGCTCATGGGTGACCTCCACAAGCTCAGATGGAAAATATTGAAATTCAAACGCATCGCAGTTAGACTGGAAATCCGACCCCAACTGATTTGGGAAAAGGATCGGTGGATCATGATGCAATTATAATCATTATCTGAATTTGAATAGTCCGAACGTAAGTATGAATGACTTAGGCCTTAGATACGTTGATAGGACCCCTTAGAAATAGCATATAGCAACTCACACGTCATGATAGACCAAGCGAGCAAAGTGTATGAAAATTGAGAATTTTGAGACTGGACAATTTTGCTTTCATGTGTCTGTCTGAAATGGGGTACGCGTATTACAATGCCGAAAGTTCTTGATACCTACATCTGGAAAACCCACGCTTAAAACGTCGCAAATCCGAATACCGAACGTATGAAATACCTATATACCGGATAAACCGAAGCTCAGTATGTCTAATTTCAAATAAGCGAAAGTTCTAAATCCCGAAAGTTCCAAATCCCGATAGTTCCAAATCACGAAAGATTAAAATCCCGAAGGTTCATACACCAAAAAGAGATTGTTTTAAGTAGGTTACCCGGAACAGAACTATTTAGATTAGGTTAATTTCTTTTTCAAACAAAATGGGTAGGTTAGGTTAGGTTAAAACTGTGACCTCCTACGATGCCAGAAACGATGATTTTGCGTAAAAACTGTTATTCCAACTGAAATATTTGACTAAATAAAATATGTTAAAAGTACTAGTTAGTAAACAAGTTATAGTTTAAACGTTCATGTCCCAAACATTAGGTTTGCGTTACAATTTTAGAAATTTATCTTTTATCGGGTTTTAAAACTTTCGGTCATATAAACGGTCGGTATTTTAAAATTCGGCATTTTAGTATTAGGCGTTCCGATTATAGGTCTTATAAGATTCTGTATTTTGAATTTTCGGTATTTTAAACTATCGGTATTTAGAACTTTCGATCATATATCATAAATCATTCGGGATTTTAATATTCGGCCTTCCCTTCATAGGGCTTATGTAATTCGGTATTTTCAAATTCGGCATTGTAATACGTACCCATGAAATGAATTGATTGATTTGTATAGGCCATTAAATGGCTCTTACAAACGTCAGTTAGTACTTAAAATAAAAATAATGATTTGTTTCTATATTTACATGTATTGCCAGATTCGCAAAGCAATAGGTAGAACCGAGAGAAAGAACCTGGCAATAAAACTGTCGTATGTGTATGTAAACTCTGTATGTGTGTTCCGGGTAACCAGTCATAGTAATAGTAGGTATATTCTCACTATTTACACTGTCACTTTGTCCCATGGAACAAGTGAGAATAATCCGATTAAGTTCAGGCTCACTTGTTCCATTTCACTCAGTCTCACTAGAGACTTATTTTTTATCACTAGTTCCATACGCTATACTTTATTTATTTAAATTTACCGACTAATTAACAACATGAACAGGAAAAGCCATTTACGAAAAATTTAATAACTAACTACAAACCTTACTATATAAAGCTAAAATAAATACGTGAAAGAGTAGGTAGTGTGTGCCCATAACACATGCAGCATTCCCGCGCTGGATTGCCAATAAGTCTTTGCGCGAGAAAGCTGCCATCGCGGAGATCACCAGTCTATTAACTCAGACGCTTGCTAGGGCGAACTAGTTCCATAGATTTTTGAGAATAGCTAAATTCCATGGGACAAAACGACAGAACTAGTGAGAATATACCACATATTTTATCCGATCATCACGAAACTTCGCACAAGTGTTCCTTGAGTTTAAAAAGTTTTTTCATCTCTCATGCTCTGAAAGTGGGTCATTGCTTATACCTAATATGCGGGTTGAAAGTTATACATTTCGGCCCTAGGGCGGAAAAGTAAACAAAAATCATCATCATATCTTGAGGCGATGGCATAAAACGTATACAGCCAAAGTTCGATTAAGTCAATACAAAATTCTGGTTTTTGAATGATTATAAACAAAAAAGAGTTGAGTTAGCATTGAGCATCCCTTGGTTAACAATCTACTATTTTTGGGGGGAAATGTGGGATAGAGTCCAAAAAATGTTTTTAATGCTCGCAAGGTCTACTGTTCGACTATATAGCCGACCAATACTCATTCTTTCATCCACTTTTCCATGATGTATTTCAGTCTAAAATCAATTAAACCAGCGTCTGTTTTTTATCGATCCAACACTATACGCTGTCTCATAAAACGTCCGTGTATACGTCTAATTGGATTTATTTCGAACCAATATTGAGCTTAGATAAATAAGCAATATCGTAGGTAAGAGTCTTATATAAACATACAACTCTCGTTATTTGTAACTGACAGAATAGGTAGACAATCTCACATCGGAGCGAGCTTATTGTAGTTTTCAAGCATTTTGGGCATTTTTGTTGGTTAAATATTTAGTTTGACTGAAGAGGAACTTATGGAACTTCGGTTGTGGCTATTATTGGCATTTAGCTTCAGTTTGGCTAGATGATTCAACTGTCTTCCCATAAATCCGATTTCTTTTCGTACTCTTTTTCTGTTCATGCTGTTAGGCGGTGGAACGCTCTTCCTGACGATATAAGGAACTGCAAAACTCTATATCAACATTAAAATAAAATAAAATAACGTTTATTATCTTTGAAATTTTCAGAAAATTATTTAGATTCGTCAGAAGTTGGTGTGACTCTACCGAGGGTTCCAAAATGCAACGAGACTGAGAAGAGCCCTCAAGAAACTCAGCTCGGCTTTTTTCAAAATATTTCATCTTAAATCTAATACAGAGTTATTTAGAAATGAGCAATTCGTTACGTTGTTACAACCAGGCCGCCTTGTCATCTAAGAAATCATTAATACTATAATAAGCTTTATGGCACAATTTACTTTTTATTAGTTTTTTAAATTTATTGACAGATAAATTTGCTATTTCGGTTGGCAATGTATTGTACATTCGAATAAAGTTCCCCGCAAAAGAATTACTCACTTTATGAAGCCTAAATTTAGGAACAGCCAGTTTATCCTTATTTCTTAAGTTTAGATTATGATTATCACTATTTTTCACAAATTTACTTTTGTTCTTGTGGGTATACAATAAAATTTCATAAATATACTGTGAATACACTGTAAGGATGTTAATATGCTTAAACTTAACTCTTAATGACTCCCGAGACCCCATTCCATAGATAGTCCGGATAGCCCTCTTCTGCAACACAAAGATGCATTCAATATCGGCAGCGTTACCCCACAGTAGTATGCCATATGTCATGATACTGTGGAAGTAGCTGAAGTAGACAAGACGCGCCGTTTTAATGTCTGTAAGTTGTCGGATCTTTTTGACAGCATAGGCTGCTGAACTAAGCCTGGCCGAAATTTTCCCGATATGAGGCCCCCATTGCAATTTGGAGTCTAACGTTATGCCCAGAAAGACAGTGTCATCGACCAATTCTATTATATCATCCCTAACCTTAACACTGGTTTTAACAAGTCTTACATTAGGTAAGGTGAATCTTACACATTTAGTTTTATTTTCATTTAATAATAAATTATTAGCACAAAACCAGTGGACTATCCTAGAGAGTGTAATGTTTACATCGTCAAGTTCGCGCTGTCCACGTTTAACTTTAAATATTAAAGAAGTGTCATCAGCAAACAAAACTACCTCGTGGTCGTCTCTTATGAGGTGAGGGAGATCATTAATATATACTAGAAAAAGAAAAGGTCCCAAAATTGAACCCTGCGGTACCCCCATTGCTACAGGAGAACCAGGTGACTGTTTACCATTGATCACTACTTTCTGGACCCTATCACTTAAGTAAGAATTGACGAAATTCAAGGCCGTCCCCCGGATTCCGTAATGATCAAGTTTCTTAATTAAAGTCTGGTGCTGAACGCAATCGAAGGCCTTAGATAAGTCGCAAAATACACCATAAGCATCATATGACTCATCCCAGGCCCTGTATATACACTCTAATAATTTAATTCCGGCATCAGTGGTGGACCGACCACGAGTGAAACCGAATTGTTTTGTATGTAATAGTTTATTAACGTTAAAGTGATTTTGCATTTGATTAAGCATAATTTTTTCAAAAATTTTACTAAATGTAGGTAGTACAGAAATGGGACGGAAATTGGACGGATCTGAAGTACTACCCGATTTAAACAGGGGAATTAATTTACTAGATTTCATTTAATCAGGGAACACACCACTATCAACACAATTATTAAATATTAATACTAGTTCAGGAGCAACCATTTCAATAAAAGAATTTACTAAATACACAGAGATGCCCCAGAGGTCAGCTGTTTTCTTGATATTTAAAGATTTAAAAGTTTTTAAGATAGTGTTTATGTTAACTTTACTGAATTTAAATATAACGTTACAACAAGGAACGTTTGCTTTTAACCAAGATTCTGCAATGGGGGTTGAAGAGCCTAGGGTTTTTGTCAAATCTACAGGAATTCGGGAGAAAAAATTTTCAAATTCGTTAGCGACCTCGAAGTCTGATGTAGTTATTTTACCATTTATATTAAGTTTAAAATGATTATCATTTAATTTTTGTTGACCTCTTTCCGCGTTTATAATTTTCCAAGTAGATTTAACTTTGTCTGCACTATTGAGAATTTTATCACTTATATATTTTGATTTAGCTGCTAAACAATCTGCTTTAAACTTTTTTGAATAAGTTTTAACATAATCTAGAAATTCAACTGATCTATTAAGCTGTCTTTCTGAGTATAGTTCATAAAGTTTTTGTCTACTTTTGTGTATACCCTCAGTGGCCCATTCACTGAAAGTAGGACTATCACTAATCATGACCTCCTTAGACTTGAATATGGAGTTGAACTCGTTGTAAAAAGAATCAAAAAATAATTTATACATTACATTTGGATCTAAGCCAGTGTCTAAGAATGGAATATTATTGCAAAGTCCAACCCTCATACGTTCCAAGCGGTCACCAGTTATTGGTCTACATAATATTTTACGTTTTATAACTTTTTCTTTAGTGATTTTAAAAGATGCTATTTGCCCACAATGGTCTGAATCTAGCTTTTTTATAATACTTTTACTTTCTGGCAACATATCGCTGTATATATTATCCAGGCAAGTGGCTATTGTATTACAATATCTAGTAGGCTCCAAAAATAAGTTTGTAAGATTGTGTGATTTAAATAAATTTAAAATATTATAACTCATAGGCGTATTAACAAGTAAATCGACATTAAAATCACCACATACTATTAGGTACTTATTAGTTTTTCCAAGTTTACATAGAACTTTGTCAATAAGTTCCTCAAATTCGCAAAAGGGTGAGGTTCCAGGTTTATACACGCATACTACTATGAATTGCTCCATTTCCACGCACGACAGTTCGACTTTACACTCTAGAGAAAGAGACACAATATCTTTCCGTTCTTTAAATTTAAGTTGTTTATTTAATAAAATCAAAGATCCCCCCCGTACTGTGGTCACCCTGCAGAATGCACTACCAACCCGGTGATTACTGAAATTGAACATGAGCTCATATGACTTACGCATATGTTCTGTAATACAAAAAATATCAATATTGTCTGAATTCATTAACAGTTCCAACTCTAACTCTTTGCCATGTGTTAAACAACCAATATTTTGATGCCCTATGTTGATATAATTTACATTTTTTGATTTGGTTTGATTTGGAGGGCATTTTTTAACGTAATTAATATTTGTAACTAAATTTAATTCAATTAATTGACTATGTCTGCTAAAGGGTAATATTGCCTCTGTTGTCGTAGAACTTAATTTAAATTACTTGGAACAGATTCCAAAGTCTTAACACTAAATCTACATTGCTCAATAAAAGCAGTTTTGTCAGCCAAGTTCTTGGCTGAAGTGTAAAAATAATTGAATAGCAAACTTGCTATTTGTCTCTTATAATGCTTTGGTAGAAAATACCTACCTTTGTTTACATAAACAATATGTTTGTTATTGTTAAAGTTACTGTCAGAAGTTGACAAATTGTATTTATATACAGTTCTCTTAAAAACAGAATTAAAGTCAATTACATGGAATTTATTATTATATTGGCTAGTTAAATTGAGTTGTAAATTTATCTTATATCTAAGAGAATTTTCCACGTCTGGCACACCTTTTATGTATGGTAATGTAAACATTACTACATGTTCAACATTTAAGTTTTGCATTTTGTCAAAGTATAGGGATAGTTCATTTTTGTTAATTTTACCCCTGTTTGAGCAGAAAATAATTATTTTACTGTTTGAGTCAAAATTATATTCTAATATCTTTTGCATAATTTCATTTAAAGATGCACCTGGATAACAGTTATTAATAATTGAATAACAATTTGAATTAAATTGTTGTATCAGAAAAGAACTAAAATCAGTTCCAATATCATCACTAAATAAAACTAGTTTAGTATATCCAGTATGACTATTACTTTTTACACTGTCACACAATTCATACACTAATGAAGTAGGTGAACAAGTTGTAAGGGAAGCCTGGTTCTCCAATGATTGAGAAGGACTTGTGCAATTGATATTGCATGAGTGGTTATTTATGAAGGTATTAAGGCGCTCAGTATTATAATTAGATGTTTTGAGTACCTTATCTATACTTGATGAACACTTATTAAAGTCTTTTAGAGACCATTCATATTTCTTAGTTACATACTCTAATTCAAATTGCAAATTTTTTATTTGTGACTCTAAGCGTTGTGTGTCAGTGTAATATTTTAAATGACTTTGTTTAAGTTCTAACATAGATAATTTAGCTTGTTCTCTTAATTTTAAACTAGAGTTAACATTTTTACACTTTTTGATTAAGATTCTATGATATTTTAATTGTTTCTTTGATTTTAAAATGAATTTCTTTATTTTTAGGTATTTTTTTAGTTTATTCCTGCTGCAAAAATAAACTGGCTTGTCCAGTTGGTATGAACTGTCATTGGTAAGATCTATAGTAGACAAGTCCAGGTTTGGAACTGTTGCAGAAGGAACAAACTGCGGAGTACCACTCATTAGCTCGTTATAAAGGTTATCCGTTTGTTGGACTACGACTTGCTTGGCAGCTGACTCCAAGTGTAAGATGTGCCCCTGGGCATCCCGTAGCTCCTGTTCCAGCAAGGTAGTCCTCCTCAAGGTCCCTTCATACTCATCACTGCACTCTTGAAACCTATCTACTATTGATTGAAGGTGGTTCCGCTGCATTACAATTTCATCATAACTAATATGAAGCCTAGCTAGGTCAGATTTTAGTTTTTTACTATCGTCTAAAGCACCTATCAACAAGTTTTCATTTTCTTCTCTTTCTTTTTCTAATTGTAAACAGAGCTCTGTTTTAGATTTAAGTTCCTGCAACACCAGCTGAAGTTTGGGCTCCTCCTGCTGGCGGGATAAGGCTCTACGGCTACGGGTATTCATATTCTCGACAAATAAGTGCAATTAAACGCAATTTAGAAAATACAAGTAGGTACTTCGAGGTTATGTTAGGTACCGGTAAATTAAAATCAAAACTTTTCTGTACTTACGAAAATAGGTCGCCTGTTTTCAATGTTGAGAATATGAATAAACACGTATAATAAAATAATTTGACCTATTATAGGAGAAACATTATGTATTTACGTGAAATAACATTGAACAATACGGTCAGCTGATTCGTCACTTTTTAGCTTATTTTTACACTAATATACACAAAATTCTTTGAAATGATTATTTTTGCACTACTATTGTGATGATATTGGAGTTATCTGATGTAATTTGTATTTATTTCACTAATAAATTTATAGGAGCTAAAATTTTACGACTGTTCAATAGTGTTGCCAGACGCAGAAAAATTATAATATACAACAACACTATCTCGCTTCCCTTCCTTAACTATTTCTACGTTAATGTATGTTTATGATAAGTTAATAATATTAATAGTTATAGTGTATGTAAGTTTATTAACCTTAACAACCGTACCAACCTGCACACACCAGCACCTGATTGAACTCAGTTCTCCACTCCTAGGTCCACTGGAAGAGATCTCTTTAGAGATAAGTGGCGCCATTGTTTACATGTATATAATGTTTCCAAGCGCCAGATTCGGTTATAATACACGGTTTAAAACGGCTGTTTAAAACTAACGACATACACTGTTGGTTTTAAACCGTGTAGACAGCAAAGCGATCCTTTTAATATCACGTTTAAAACTGTGTTTGCAACCGTGTATTTATCACTTAGTAATTGACAATGTAAACTAAAAGTATTTTCCAAATAGTTGACAAATAAATAAAAATACTGAATACCTAAATTCGTCTAAATACAAATCACTCATTACTACTCGTCCCGTATCATTCCTGGTGCAAAAGTGCCCATGGTGCTGGCAGCATTGCCTCGCTGGATGGCAATAATAGACAACCCTTGCACCAGGAAAGGCCCAGAGTGAGAGTTACCGGTCCTCTTCCTCCGGTGTCACCGGTCAGGGTGTAAATTAAATGGCAAACACGCGTCATTCACGTTCCTATCTCACAATGCATCGCTCTTGGATTTACCTGTGAATCAGATCTCTGGAAGGATTATCGAAAAAAAAAGTATTTTGGTCTTTATTGATACCATAGACTAAAACAAATTTTACCGGAGCCATTAATGATTGACGTCAGTGATTTTTATTTCGAAAAGAAATTATTTTCTTATTATCTTGTGGCTTACTGGAAATAGCACGCTGGTTAGAACGAGTTCACAGTTAAGTTTAAAATACCGTTTATACCTCAAAGTTTTACGTTTCAAGTGTATAGGGCTTGGGCCTTAAGGCAATAGAACCCCCATTCCCCTGAAGAATGATATACAACGTACAAATTGTAAAAAGCTGTTATTTTTTAAACACGTTGAAGCACGTTGGGCGCCACTGGAAATATCTTCTGCGTGTGAACCAGAGACGCCCGGACGAACGGACGTTAGAGCGGCAGCGGCCTCGGGTCGCGGAATTAAAAAAAAAGTTTGACAGTCAAGGTTTAGGGACTTAAAGATTGAGTCGATTTGAATGCAGTTATCTTAGGAACAGGACGTGCTTATAATGATAAAACTCCAAATTAATAAATTATTTGCAGACGTACCTAGTCAGATTTATTGCTCTGATGATTACTCTCAACGGGTGACTCAAATTACGATTTATGTTAAATAGTGTTAAATTGTTTCTCGGCGAATACTCGGCCGATTTCGGATTTTCTTGCACTCATCAAAAGCTTACAGAATTACCCAGGTTCTTACGAAGCCAGAATTTTCAATTTCGATCAAATAAAAATAATTTAATTGATGGTAAAAATTCCCATTGCGTAATGACAAAAATACTTTGACAGAGTTATATCGCTTTGAATCAAAACTCGCTTCGCTCAAATATATGCTGCAGCGTAACGGTACGTTTCGCGACTGCGGCGACCTAGTTTATGTAATAATAATTGTAACCGACAATGTTAACACATTGCAAAGGTTAAGCAACATCTAGTCAGGCCATTGTTTAAGACACAGACCCCTCCGTGCCTCGGAGAGCACGTTGTCACGTCGGTCCCGGTTGTCATACAAACATCTATGGCAGTCGTTAGGGGTAGTTGGAGCCCTAAATCAAAAATCCAATCGGACTACAGAACTTCGATTCACCCATGGGTTGTGGAGGTCTGATGGCAGTCGATTCACGGAAAATATCGAAGTTCAGCCGAATAGCAGTGACTGGAAAGCCGACCCCGTTGGGAAAAGGCTCGGTGAATGATAATGATAGTAGGTACAACTATATTCACCATTGTAAATACAACATAAGCTTATTTAACTTGGCTTCAAAACTAACCATAAAACCAATAGCAACGTTTCTGTAAACTGTAGATTTTAGTTTTAATTGTACAAACATGTACGTGTACATTACTTCATAAAGGCTATTCACGTCTGCGTCTTGCCTATAGGCTTCTGTGTAATTATTTCTTCTGCGAGTACTAAAATTAAAAAAAAAGTTGACGGATGTCACAGAATTTTCTAATTTCAATTTAGAATCAACCATTGGTGATTGGCCATCGAATTTCAATTTATAATTACGTTAGGTAGATACTTAATACATCAGATACGTATTTATTAACTACTAGTGGTCGCCCGCGACTTCGTCCGCGTGGTAATTTGGATTTTTTCTCGTTCCCGTCCCGCCGCGTCATATTTTGAACAATTCACACAATATCTTTATAAATTGTAGCCTATGTGTTATTATAATGTATTAAGCTATATTATTGTAAAGTTTCATTACAATCTATTCAGTAGTTTTAATTGAAAGAGTAACTAACATCCATCCATCCATACATACTTAAGTGGCTCCCCATTCGTCTTCGCCGCAATACCCATATTCTGTCAACTCTTTACAATGTATTGTTTAATCCTTGTACCCCAACTTATTTAAAATAACGTTTTACGTTCCTAAATGACACACATGTAAGATCCTTGAGGTCGTCAGAATCCCTGGTGTTATCAGTACCAGAGCATGCAACTGGCTTTTATGACAAATCATTCTCAGTGCAGGCGGTTCGACTCTGGAATTCCCTGCCTGTGACTATCAGGAAGGCACCAACGGTAGCGATCTTCAAAAGAATGATTAAAGACCATTACCTGGGTGTCTAGTCACAATATTCGTCGTTGTTGTCACTGATATAAATTATATTGTTATTTACAAGTTTTATTGTATAGTAATAATAATTCATTATAGTCTATAATATGGATTTATAATACCTAAGTAATATATTTTTTAAATGCTGTCTAATACGCTATGTACGTATTGTCATCTCTAGTGTAATATTATGTACCTACTTGTATATGTTATAGAAAGCTCCCTGTCCATTACTTATGTCTTTCCTTATTTAAATTTCTTTGTTTACTTATATTTTTCTTATGATATGTATTAGTATAGTCTCCATAAGATTGTTTTTATGTTTCCTCACTAAATTTACTTAAACACCAATGACTACCTACTTTCACATCTTATTTCTTACCATTTATGTCCATCCAAAGGTTGCCTGTAAGAGATCGCTTTTAGTTACATACTCATAAACTTTCGCATTTATAATATTAGTAGGTATATACTAGTATAAGTATGTAGTACATAGTATAATTGCCATATTCACGTGTATGTAAGTCCTTATAAATATTCAGTTTTTATTATCCACTGACGAGGCACTGACTCGTCGAAGTCCCTAATCATCATAAAAAAATATTTTGTCAAACGCTCATTTTGACAGCAGCGGTTTTTTTTTCAGTATGTTTCCATACTTTTTTTATCTTATTTGGCGGAATTATAATGCGCGCGTAAAACAGACACGTTCCCTACTCAACCGCCCAATCGATAGGTATTCTAAATATAAACGCGTCTTGCAGTCTGTAAAACAATTTCCAGTTGCCTGGAGTTAGCCATACAGATTTGACATTAGCGTCAAAACCTCAAAAAAAAAAATTCGCACACGCTCTAAAAGTATACTGCGGACAATTATTATGACTTTTTAATTTATTGTGGACATTTAAAAATGGAGTGGTTTAAATCCGTCAAAATACCAGTGATCATATTTTGTATTTGTTTATGTGTGGAGAGCAGAGCAAAATTAAATGATGTAAATGATAATTCGGCAGAAGTGAAAATTCCAAGAAAGGTAGGTACATACCTATATACTTAAATTAATAATATATTTCCTTGCCATCTTTGCATAAAAAAAGAAAACCGCTCAAGTCGCGCACAAAGGGTTACCGAATCGCAAAAAAACGCGTTTGTTGTAGGCCCCCTAAATACTGATTTTATTCTGTTTTTTAGTATTTAATTTTGTTGTTATAGCCGTATAGCGGTAACAGAAATACATCATCTGTGAAAATGTCAACTTTGCAACTACGGTTCATGAGATACCGCCCAAGACAGAAGGATGGACGGATGGACAGTGAAGTCTTAGTATAATCCTAAAAATAAGTCCCTTCCTCTGTTTGTTGCTTAGAACTTTTAAACTACTTACTCAACGGACTTTAATGCAGTTTTCAGCAATAAGAATCAAAATCAATAATATATTTAAGGTTAAAGATAAAAAACGATACTAATTTTTTTGACTTTTAGGGTTTCATAGTTAAAGTTTCGGAACACTTATAGTTTCGTAATGTCTGTCCGTCCGTCTATTCTCGGCTTTCTTCCTAAACGGTGAGTGCTAGAAACATGAAACTTTGCATGGATATGTCAATATGTGTATAAACTACATTGACAAAATGCTAAAACAAAATAATGAAAAATATATTTTTTTTGGGATACCTGACACGTAACCAGATTTTTTTTTCTTGCGTCTATCCTGGGTATCATTAGATAGTTATTTTAAAACATAGAGAAGTTACTAAAATGATTTTTTGATTTAAGTAAGTACTTATTCCTTTGCGAGACATTCAACTTTATAGCTGTTTTTTGGTAAAACAGCTGGCTCAAAATTAAAAATATTTGCATAGCCGACATAGCGACACACACTTGCTCGGTTTTTATTACTATTTCAAACTTTCCCATCTGACCGATTTCAATGTTACACTCTGTACGTACGTACCTTTAAAAAACAGTAATATACAGTGTTGAGAGCTCTCTGGTTTAGATTTATATGTGTTTATGGTGTTGCGTAAACAGCGAATGTAGACAAATTGCATGTCAAACATCCACTTTGATCTGGGTGTTTTATTACTTTTAAAAATATTAGATTCGGCATCGCTACCTTGATTTATACTGCCAATAAAATAAAATGTCGCTTGTTTAATTTAGAAAACAGTACAGAAAAAGTCTGTACATATGTTCACAATTAAACTTAAGTAAGTACCACCAGGTCCCTCGCCTAACAATCGAAAAAATACGTGACGTTAGCGACAACTTGAAGTTGTAAGTCAGTAAGGGTTGTCTCTTGTTTGTGACACGGCATTGACCATAGAATTGATATTGAGGCATTAAGTCATAATTATTTGTCAAATTATGCTGGTATATTTTACTTTACTGGACAACCCTAACGTTCGAATGTTGTTCTCTGTAAACAAAATAATGTGCTTCGGAGTGCAAGTTCTGTATTTTAAGTACTATTCCCGATTCTGTGATTCTACACAATAGGGTAGATGCCTACAACTAAAATAAATAATTTAAATATATTTACTACATAAAGAATACAAAAGTATCTACGAGTATGTATATTGTATTCAATCTTATTAACCTTATTTTATTTATATTTAATCATCAATTAAATCACTAACGGATTTGACGCTACATAAAATAATGACGTCATTGTTGAGTTTTTCATACAAATTTCTATGAGGCGTTTCGTTTTGACTTTTATTAAAAAGAAGGTGATTATATTTGACATTCACCTATCCTATTATTAGGTAGCTACTTAGGTAAGTATTTTAGTTACTAAATTTTGTAAAAAAAGCACAACACAAACATTGACACAAAAACTGAATTCAAAGGACACGTGAACCATTTAGTAAAAAAGAAATATTGGATAGAAACAGGCGTTACCTGGCGAAAATCCATGACAAAGTAATGGTAAGTAAGATGTTAAAACTAGGCATTCTCAAGACTGTCTCTGCTGTTCTCTCTGAGACAGTCTTGAGAATGCCTCGTTTAGAGGTGAAACAATTGTCGACGTTTTATTGTCTTTTGTTTTTGCGAAAATAATGCTATTATATTTTGAAAAGTTTTAACATCTTACTTACCATTACTTTTTTTAAAAAGAAATAGGTCCTCCACTCGAAAGTTATGGTTATAAGGTAACAAACATTTAAAAAAAATACGGTCTACTTGAGAATATCCTCCTCTTTTTAAATCTGTTAAAAATATAATATCGGTAGGTAAGTAAAACTATTTCCCGATAGGTACTTGTATCTGGTTTCTCAATCGTATCGTCTGTAACATCCTCAACCAAAAAGAAAATTAGATTTAAAAAAGTTACTTTTTTAAAACAATTTATGAATAAAATACATTTTAAAATTAGAACGCGTTGTTAACAGCCATTGAGACGTCATATTTATTTAACAACATCGGTGTGTCGAAATGGGGCGGGAAAATAGATTTCAGAACGTCATTAAATAGTCGTTTCGTTTAAATACTCTCCTACATTTAACATCTTTGAAGTCCACTTTCAAATTGTACATTACAAAAAGATACTATTTATTTGAGAAACATACATACTGACACAGATTACATAAAAACATTTAAACAACAAGTTATACAATATTAGGTGAGTACCTATTTTTTATCTGACTGTTCGCGGGTTATCGAATTCTGGCGCCAAAATGCATGTTGTCATAAAAAATCTGTATATCTATCATTCACCGAGCCTTTTCCCAACTAAAGTTGGGGTCGGCTTTCCAGTCTAACTGCGATTCGGCTGAACATCGATATTTTCCGTGAAGCGACTGCCATCTGACCTCCACAACCCATGGGCGACATCGAAGTACTGTAGTTAGACCGGTCGGATTTTTGATTTAGGGCTCCAACTACCCCTAACGACTGCCATAGATGTTTGTATGACAACCGGGACCGACGGCACAACGTGCTCTCCGAGTACCTAAAACAAAAGTTTCATCTTTCTAGCACTAACTGTTTGGAAGGTATGATAATAAGCCTGACGAACATGACGAAACAATAAGGGATCCTAGACCTGAACTACGAGACCCTAAAAATTAAAAATAAATAAATAAAACTGGCCAAGTGCGAGTTGGACCAGCGCACAACGGGTCCCGTACCAAAACGGCAAAAAAAATACTTTTATTGCATGAGTGCCCCCTTAAACATTTATTAAATGTTTATTAAATTCTGTTTTTTAGTATTTGTTGTTATGGAGGCAACTAAAATAGGTACCTACATCTGTGAAAATTTCAACTCTCCAGCTATTACGGTTAATGAGATACCTACAGCCCGGTCACAGACGGACAGCCTTAGTAGGTTAATAGGGTTTTACCCTTTGGGTATGGAACCCTAAATAACACATAGTAAAGTCATGGAACTGCATGCATGGAGCAGATAGGTACTTAATAGTACAAGTAAAATCAGGAACTCCTTCTTTATCGAAGTCTATTCATAAGAAAACACGATACCCCAGATTTTATGATACCCGTATTAATCAACAAATTCAAGGTTAATTGTCAATAAATTTCACCATAAAATAGTTTCCCGGCATTATTTACGACAGGATTAATAATTCTATGGCGTAGTGATGTCGTGTGGTAATAAAAAAAAAACCACAGCCGCCATTTTGTGGTCTTCATTTATTGAATGACGTTAGTTAATAATAGATTGTAATTTCACTCTGTACGAAAATTAATGCGAGAATTGCGCAGATACGTGTACTTAATTACAAATGTCAAAGTACATGTCAAGCTTACAAAATTATTAATAAATATACACAAATAAACAATAATCTGTCAGAAATAAAAAAAAAGTTATAACTATATAAGTCCAGCATCGTTCCTGGTGCAAAGGTGCCCATGAAGATGGCAGCATTGCCCCGCCTGAATGGCAATTACAAATTAAATAATAAGTATAAATCATTGTCTGACGTTTTGACCAGGTTGCACCTAGGACACACTGAAAAAATGTATTGTTATGATTCGTTTTAGGGCTTTTTAGGTGATCACGAAAAGTAGAGTAAAAAAACTGTGTAACATGTGTGTAAAACAAGTCACATAATACGTTCACGTACGTACTAACACAAATGCAAAGCTTAGCTTACGCCGCGTGAACTGTACATCATACTTACTTAACATCACGCAATATTTTGAACTGGTGTAGGCAGAGACCACGGAATTCCACTTGCTTCGATCCTGGCATACCAACTTCTCTCGCTTCCTCATTTTGACCATGATAAAATAAAATAAAATAACATTTATTATCTTTGAAATTTTTAGAAAATTATTTAGATTCGTTAAAAGTTTGTGTGACTCTACCGAGGGTTCCAAAATGCAACGAGACTGAGAAGAGCCCTCAAGAAACTCAGTTCGGCTTTTTTCAAAATATTTCATCTTAAATCTAATACAGAGTTATTTAGAAAGGAGCAATTCGTGTTACAACCAGGCAGCCTTGTCATCTAAGAAATCATTAATACTATAATAAGCTTCATGGCACAATGTACTTTTTATTAGTTTTTTAAATTTATTGACAGATAAATTTGCTATTTCGGTTGGCAATATATTGTACATTCGAATAAAGTTCCCCGCAAAAGAATTACTCACTTTATGAAGCCTAAATTTAGGAACAGCCAGTTTATCCTTATTTCTTAAGTTTAGATTATGATTATCACTATTTTTCACAAATTTACTTTTGTTCTTGTGGGTATACAATAAAATTTCATAAATATACTGTGAATACACTGTAAGGATGTTAATATGCTTAAACTTATCTCTTAATGACTCCCGAGACCCCATTCCATAGATAGTCTGGACAGCCCTCTTCTGCAACACAAAGATGCATTCAATATCGGCTGCGTTACCCCACAGTAATATGCCATATGTCATGATACTGTGGAAGTAGCTGAAGTAGACAAGACGCGCCGTTTTAATGTCTGTAAGTTGTCGGATCTTTTTGACAGCATAGGCTGCTGAACTAAGCCTGGCCGAAATTTTCCCGATATATCCGATCCCGAACGACTCGTGCCGGGCAGAGATGCCACCCCCACACAGTGGATAGCATGTTCGCGAGAACCGAACGTTTTAAACGTTCGTTTCTCTGCCGAACGATAGTGGCCTGGAACGCCCTGCCTGTGCACGTGTTTCCTCCCACATATAATCCTGGGTTCTTTAGGCGGAGCGTGAAGAGGCACATCAGTAGGTCGTCAAGTTGAGGGCCACTCTCAATAGTAATGTGTGCTGTGAGAGTGGCCCACAATCGCTAGACGTCGTCACAACTTACCACCAGGCGGGCGGCGTCAATTTGGCGAACCAAATATAAAAAAATAAAAAAAAAATAAAAAAATATGAGGCCCCCATTGCAATTTGGAGTCTAACGTTATGCCCAGAAAGACAGTGTCATCGACCAATTCTATTATATCATCCCTAACCTTAACACTGGTTTTAACAAGTCTTACATTAGGTAAGGTGAATCTTACACATTTAGTTTTATTTTCATTTAATAATAAATTATTAGCACAAAACCAGTGGACTATCCTAGAGAGGGTAATGTTTACATCGTCAAGTTCGCGCTGTCCACGTTTAACTTTAAATATTAAAGAAGTGTCATCAGCAAACAAAACTACCTCGTGGTCGTCTTTTATGAGGTGAGGGAGATCATTAATATATACTAGAAAAAGAAAAGGCCCAAAATTGAACCCTGCGGTACCCCCATTGCTACAGGAGAACCAGGTGACTGTTTACCATTGATCACTACTTTCTGGACCCTATCACTTAAGTAAGAATTGACGAAATTCAAGGCCGTCCCCCGGATTCCGTAATGATCAAGTTTCTTAATTAAAGTCTGGTGCTGAACGCAATCGAAGACCTTAGATAAGTCACAGAATACACCATAAGCATCATATGACTCATCCCAGGCCCTGTATATACACTCTAATAATTTAATTCCGGCATCAGTGGTGGACCGACCACGAGTGAAAGAAACCGAATTGTTTTGTATGTAATAGTTTATTAACGTTAAAGTGATTTTGCATTTGATTAAGAATATTTTTTTCAAAAATTTTACTAAATGTATAGGTAGTACAGAAATGGGACGGAAATTGGACGGATCTGAAGTACTACCCGATTTAAACAGGGGAATTAATTTACTAGATTTCATTAAATCAAGGAACACACCACTATCAACACAATTATTAAATATTATTACTAGTTCAGGAGCAACCATTTCAATAAAAGAATTTACTAAATACACAGAGATGCCCCAGAGGTCAGCTGTTTTCTTGATATTTAAAGATTTAAAAGTTTTTAAGATAGTGTTTATGTTAACTTTACTGAATTGAAATATAACGTTATAACAAGGAACGTTTGCTTTTAACAAAGATTCTGCAATGGGGGTTGAAGAGCCTAGGGTTTTTGTCAAATCTACAGGAATTCGGGAGAAAAAATTTTCAAATTCGTTAGCGACCTCGAAGTCTGATGTAGTTATTTTACCATTTATATTAAGTTTAAAATTATTATCATTTAATTTTTGTTGACCTCTTTCCGCGTTTATAATTTTCCAAGTAGATTTAACTTTGTCTGCACTATTGAGAATTTTATCACTTATATATTTTGATTTAGCTGCTAAACAATCTGCTTTAAACTTTTTTGAATAAGTTTTAACATAATCTAGAAATTCAACTGATCTATTAAGCTGTCTTTCTGAGTATAGTTCATAAAGTTTTTGTCCACTTTTGTGTATACCCTCAGTGGCCCATTCACTGAAAGTAGGACTATCACTAATCATGACCTCCTTAGACTTGAATATGGAGCTGAACTTGTTTTCGCCACGTTACGACTTCTAACTAGAATACTTTACTATCTCACGAGGATTCTGTTGGATTCCACCACCCGTGGTGACCAGACTGTTGACTGTCGTCGGGAGATATTATGACAATTAATATATCAGATGGGTGCTAACGCTATCTCCAACATCTCCAAGAGCCAAGTCATCTTTACCTACACGCGGTAAAGCACAATCGGACGAGGCTCTGGCTTAATATACCCAGTAGCCGGAAACGGGAAAAGGCTTGCCATATTACGTGGGGTTAACGAAGTGATCGGCGAAATGTGGACGTGAGCAGCACGTCTGTTTACCCCTTGGGGATAAAGACTTGATTTGTGTGTCATCATCACTTAAAATGTGTTAATGTATTTTATAAGCAGTGAAGTGTGCTAACCTTTTTTGTATAATTTTACAATATGAATCACAAAACCTCTAGTTGTGTCTAAACGTAATTGCAACATTACGCACAGCCTACCATAGTACTTAGTTCCTCAACTACCGTTAGATGGCGCTCTGGCGACGCCGTAAGTCGCGATATTCACACAATGCGACCACAAAATTAGATCAGTCAGAAACAGTCAGCATATCGCGTCTGGGTCAGGGCTCGGGCGGCGCGTGACCCGAACGTGAACCGCCTCAAAGCAGCGTACAATAGGGCCACTAGGTTCAGCAAGATGGCCTTCAAGAGAGCGGATGCCCAGCGCGTCGCGCGGCTTGGTCAGGAGCTCACATCCCATCCCACGGGCAGCCGTGGATACTGGCAACTGGCCAAAGCCGTACAGTCAAATTTTTGCCAACCCTCGCTGCCACCACTACGTTTTCCTGATGGATCACTGGCTCACAGAGCCCAAGAGAAGGCGGACATGCTCGCAGACCTCTTTGCGGCTAATTCCCGGGTCGATGACCGTGGCCTGCAGCCCCCCGCCATCGCCAACTGTGGCCACACTATGCCTGATATTGTTATCAGGCAATGTGATGTACGGGCAGTGCTGCGGTCACTCGACACGCGGAAAGCCAGTGGCCCTGACGGCATTCCGGCGGTGGTGCTACGAAAATGTGCTGCTGAGTTGTCTCCAGTATTAACGCGTCTGTACCGTCTGTCATACTCTACAGGCCTCGTGCCGGAGGTCTGGAAAGAGGCGATCGTACAACCGATCCCCAAGAAAGGGGATCTATCCGATCCAGGCAACTATCGACCCATAGCTGTCACCTCAGTCATTTGCAAGGTGCTCGAGCTCCTTATCAATAAGCAATACCTGGAGGATCACTCGCTAATCAATGATCGGCAATATGGCTTCAGGCCAAAACGATCAACGGGTGACCTCCTGGCATTCGTTACGCATGTATGGGGTGAGGCTATGGAAAAGTTCGGCGAGTCCTTGGCTATTAGCCTGTACATCGCCAAAGCTTTCGATAGGGTCTGGCATGCTTCGCTCCTTTCCAAGATTCCGGCATATGGTCTACCTCCTCAACTGTGCAGCTGGATTGCCAGTTTTTTAAACGAGCGCCGAGTTCAGGTCCTCTGCGATGGCCAGGCTTCGTGCTTCTTGCAAGTGAATACCGGGGTAACGCAGGGGTCTGTACTGTCACCAACTCTCTTCTGCATATCAATGATATGCTTTCCCTCGGGAACATTCATTGCTATGCAGATCACAGCACATTGCACGGGAGTTACTCGGTTCGTTCGACGGCGGGCTAGCTTCGCGGAAACTAGGAATACTGAACAAGGTAAAGCGATTCTTTACACCGCACCAGAGGTGTCTGCTGTACAAAACGCAGATTAGACCCTGCGTTGAATACTGCTCTCACCTCTGGGACGGCTCCGCGAAGTATTTGCTGGACGCACTCGACGCTATGCAGCGACGCGCTGTTCGCATTATAGACTGTCCGGAGGTAACAGGAAGCCTTGAGCCGCTAGCCCAGCGCCGAACAATTGCTTCCTTGGCCGCGTTCTACCGTATTTACCACGGTGAGTGTTCTGAAGAGCTCTTCAACCTGATCCCACCCTCTCTCTTCCGATCCCGAACAACGCGCAGAGATGTCACTCTCATACCGTGGAAACAGTCTTCGCGAGAACCGAGCGCTTTAAACGTTCGTTTCTCTGCCGAACGACGGTGGCTTGGGACGCCCTGCCTGCGCACGTGTTTCCTCCAACATATAACCCTGGGTTCTTTAAGCGAAGCGTGAAGAGGCACATTACTGGGTCGTCAAGTTGAGGGCCACTCTCTATAGTATTCCTTGTACTGTGAGAGTCGCCCTCAATTGCCAGACGTTGCCTCAGCTTACCGCCAGGCGGGTGGCGTCAATTTGTCGACCTAAATATTAAAAAAAAGATGTCTTGGGCTAGTAGTGTCTTGGTCAGTTGGTAGAACGTTCCTCCTGGAAAGGGATCAGTCGCTGGGTCACTGGTCAGCCCAAGACTATAGTTTTTGTGATCCATATTGTAAAATTAAAATGTGTTGTTTAAACACAACCGATGGTCTAGAATTCTAGATTCAAGACAATATATGTTAAGTGCTTACGTCAGCACACCTACGTTTGCACTGAAACCATAACAATCTTCAATCTCGTTGCTGCATAAATCCTAAATTTATTGAAATTCCCCTTTCGATACAACGTTTATAACCGTGATTTATATTGAGATTTGTTGTTCTGTACCGTCACGTCTGCTTTCGAGTTAGCACACAAGGTTAGCCGCAAATGTAACTTAGGCTTAAAACACGGACAATTAGGTGCAATGTTCAACAAAATAACTAGCAATTGAACTCGTAGGCCTAGCACAGCCATGAATCGTCGCCGTTGACTTCAAATAAGCAATGATAGCACAGAAAATTTCAATTTGACGGTAGCCGGTAGCACTTGAATTTGGAAAGTTGCGTGTAAATTTTCAAAAATGGGAACACCCAAATACTCCGAAAAACTTTATTCCGAATTACGGTGTTCCGATTTTCAAAAGTCCGAATTTCATAATATCTAAGAATTGCAATATCTACGAGTATTATTAAAAATCACGAAGTGGGCCTTTGGAGACATGTCAGTATTCTGAGACCCACCGGTGGGTCTGCTTAGTGGGTCATTGAAGCCGAAGCGACTTATTTTACCGAAAGTCATTAATGCGATTTGTTAGTTTTCCGATTCTTATACGTTCGAAGAGTCAAATGCTCGAAGGGTTCTCGGTCCGAAACACGACATTCCGATTTTCAATACTTCGAATAAACTAAAAGTCATCATGTTTGTTCTACAGAATTTAGTGACAGAAAGAAATCACGCAGTCTGGTCTGGGTATCTGGAAGGGGTAGAAGTGGGTTAGGTCAGGTTAGAACTGTGACCACAACAGAGCGAGCGAAGCGAGCGTGCCGCGGCAGCGGCCGGTGACGCGCCGGAATTGATCTGTATTTGGGAAACATACTTTGGCATGTGACTAGGGAAACAAAATATTGATGAGCAATTATGTGTTTATGTGTCTTGCTATTTAGGTATTTTAATAATCAGAATTCGTATTGTTTATGTTTCGAAATATCATTAAGTCGAACTTTTTGTTATTCGATCTATTGAAGCTCGGTATTTTGAGAGTAGTAATTATAAACATTAGGAATATTGAAATTTAGGAATTATAAAAATAGGAGTAATGATCTATCGGAGTTGTTATTTTCGTAATTTTGAACCAGTCGGAATTATGAAAATCGGTATTTTGAAATTCGTATTTGTGACTGACGGAATAAAGTTATTCGTATTTATGTAGTGTGTACCCTTCAAAAATACATTAATTCAACATTAAATTTTTAACTACAATAGTTAAAAATGGAAAGAAAAACGTTCGACTTTTTGAGAAAAAGAACAAAAAACCGGCCCACTGTGAGTCGGACTCGCGCACAAAAACGGCAAAAAAAAATTCGTTTGTTGTATAGGAGCCCATTTAAATATTTATTACTAGCGGACGTCCACTTGCCAAATTTTATACTATATCCCGAACAACGCGTGCCGGGCAGAGATGTCACTCTCATACCGTGGAAGCCGTCTTCGTGAGAACTGAACGTTTTAAGCGTTCGTTTCTCTGCCGAACGATAGTGGCTTGGAACGCCCTGCCTGCGCACGTGTTTCCTCCAACATATAACCCTGGGTTCTTTAAGTGAAGCGTGAAGAGGCTCATTACTGGGTCGTCAAGTTGAGGGCCACTCTCCATAGTATTCCTGTGTACTATGAGAGTCGCCCACAATCGCAAAACGTCGCCACAGCTTACCATCAGCCTGGTGGCGTCAATTTCTCGACCTAAATACAAAAAAATAAAATTAAAAAAATAACCCTTCCTCGAGAACCACTATCCATTGGTGAAAACCGCATCAAAATCCGTTGCGTAGTTTTAAAGACCTAAGCATACATACGGAACGGGCGACTTTGTTTTACACTCATCATTCATTCACTCATCGTTATGATATTCTGTTTTTTTTTGTATAACAAACACAGCGGCTACAAAAATATATCATCTGATCTGTGAAAATTTCAACTTTCTAACTATCACGGTTCTCGAGACACAGCCTGGTGACAGACGGACGGACTGACAGACAGCAGCCTTATTAATAGGGTTCCCGTTTTAACCTTTGGGTACGGAACCCAAAAAAAATCAAACCTGATTTTTTGTGGTTTTTCCATTCCTTAATCCAGCAATGGAAAAGTTATGTCAATGACCATCCCCGTGAGTTGTCACACATTTCAAATACTCGTTCGTGCTAAATTTAAGCTAAATCGGTCGAATAGAATCGCCCCATATTATGTGTCTACAGGAAATACAATGGGTCATACCTAAGGGGTGGTGTCCTGTTGGCTAAATGCAAGCACTTGCGAGAGATCTAATACTAAGCACTTGTGTGATAAAGTGGAGAATACATCGCAGACGACTGAGACTGAGAGTTGTAGGCTTAGCGTGGCCAGCTTGCGACTAATTAACGCTTTATCTTCACCAAACGACATGTTCCCTTCTAAGGCGTTGTCTTCACGAGCGAGAGAATCACGACGAGTCTGTACTTATATCGCCGCGAATGTTATCGCGCCGTGTGGAGACGCGTTCATAGAGAGTGTATAGAAATATGTGCCACGACGACAATATCGTCGCGATTCTCTCGCTCGTGGAGACAACGCCTTAGACTGGCGAAATATGGGAGATAAACACTTCGGATAAACACTTCGGAGATAAAGCCGTGTTAAACTTAACCCTCGAAGCCCAATCCATCTGTCTTCATACGTAAAAAAACTTTTTTAATGTCCACTTAATTATTTTTATAAGTCTATTAAATGATTTCTCTGTTTTATTATAAAGATGATAATTAATGTCATCTCCAGTAAATTCTATGAATCAACAAGTCGTGCGTACGCGATGTATTTCTGGCGATCAATGCAAGAAGTTTATAAATTACTAGCGGACGTCCGCGGCTTTCCCCGTTTGACAAATCATAAACCAAAACCCTCATCGAGAACCACTCTAAGTAATCATTTTAATAACCGCATCAAAATCCGTTGCATACTTAACTATACATAGGGACGGACAGGCAACGGAAGCGACTTTGATTTAATAGGTATAGTCACCGGGTACACATATTATGGGTCATGTCCAAAACGGCCGAATTAATTTAAGAAAAAGTCTCGGCGTCTCGGACTTATATCCGAAATGTATTAAATAAATTTACAAAGGAGGATGGGCATTTTGGTCTATCGGCGGCCATTGATGAAATTTGTGTCAAATGAAAGTACTGAGGTAGGAACAACTTTTTCTATCGACGTTTCATTGTATTCCATTTAGTTTAGAAAATAATGAAATACGAAATAAAGTAATTCCATAGAACAATATCGTAACAATTATTTATTATTTGTGGGTAGGCACGCGCGCGCAGCCCTTCGATTACGCTTGCGTCGCTGTGTGTATTTGTTTGTTGTGCGCTTCCCATTGACATTCCATTATCCCAAGCAATTGCTCATTATTATTGCAGTTGTATAAGTGGAAGGCGCACAATCGGTTGCTGCGCACACGTTATGTGTATCTGGGATGGGACATAACATAGACATAAAGACGATGATATTTTATTACCGGCATCAGAACTCAGTGCTATTATTGTACATTAATACATAAAGGACGTTATCATTATTATTATTTTTGGCGATGTTTGGTCATAGTGGTAAAAATAATTGTATTTTTAATGAAATCTACAGGTCATTTTATTTTATTTCCTTATTTTTAAGACTTAATCTTAGATAAAATACGCTAAATCACAGGCTGACATATCTAAAAATAAAAATGTATTTAATTCTATTATTAATTACACCAAAGATATAAAACTTTTTGAGAGTGATTGTAGGGTGATAGTATACCAAAAATAAAAAAAATTGTTCCTGGCCGCTGATAGACCAAGCGCCATACGATTTTGCCCATTCTCCTTTACCTGTGGATCTCAATATAATATCTCAACTACATGGTATAGTAATCTGTGGATCTCAATTTATTTGAAAATCCAAAATATTTCGACAACCATCTAAAATGGGATATTGGCCCGTCAATTTTGACAAATGATAGTTGCGAAATCCAAATGGTTTCATCGTGAATGTGGACATTCGGTATTTAAAAAAGCTGTTTGTTGGGGAATAAAATATCAGTAATTTCATTCATTAATGGGAAATGAAAAGCCAACAGAGACTTGAATGTAGGTACTAACCTGTGTCGACGTCTTTCAATTTATTTCAATAATAATTGATATGACACTTCAATCTTGAATATTTGCCAAATATCGCGAACTCCTGACGGTCATTACCGCGGGGCGTTCATAACATTAACCATACACAATTATTTTGGCGGTCAAACTTGTACGTTCGAATTTCGAAAACAGAAAACATCATTGTTAAAATAATTTAAAAAAAAGTGATGCCAAAGATAAAAAAAGAGGCTAAATGTATATTTTTAAATTTGTTACGATCTAGAAAAATATATCTCAGACGAAAGTGACAAACTTTTATATTTTGTTTTACGTTTTTTGTTATTTATTGCCGACAGTCTATTATTTTGTGCCAAAATAAGGAAAGTCAGCACAACGCTGAAAGAAATATTGTGTTTACCAGCGTGACAGCGTGTACCATGATGGTCGCATATCGCATGTAGCATCTTAGATCTAGAATCTAGATTATCTAAGTATGTGGGATGAGGGCCAAGAAAGATAAATTAGTTAATTATCAATGGCGTGAGGTGAAAGAGCGGGAATTACATTTTGATTCTAAAGGAATAGACAAGGATTTTAAATACTTACTTGCGTTTCGCCTGTTAATTATCTAATAATTAAAATGGTCAAAGTTTATCCGCTAAATTGAACGCATTTTGTCAATTGACTTCCGAAAAAGTTTTTTCTTTCAAATGACTTCTGAATTATATTCTGTTTCTTTTTTAAGCTATTGCATAGCTTCTATCGCGGGCGTTGAGCTGAGCGTGGAGACCGAATCAAGAAATTCCGTAACGAAAAAATAACCTAACACCCTAACACAAAAAAAACACGGCTGACAGGCTGACGTCTTTCATATCGTTTTATATTGTAATTTATTTTTTTTGGTGCAAATTTTATAACAATAATAATTAAATTTAATAATTATTTATTTCTTTTTTTTTCTTTTGTTTTTTATTACTATTATTATAATTTTTTTTTCTTTTTTTTTGCAACTGCAATAGCTTAACCGCGGCAGTCTCCGCGTGCCACACGTCTTTTTTTTTAATGTTTGTTACCTCATGTCTTTGGACTGAGAGAATCGATTTTGAAAAATTTTTTTTTATTGAAAGTTACTACCTTCCTAGTGGTCCCATTTTAATTTAGTCCCATTCCGACAATTATTTGGTCCCATTTCTGTAATTTGAAGTCGGGTTTTGTGTCAATTTTTGACACGTTTTTTGTTTTTTATAGATTACTAGCTGATCGCCGCAGCTCCGCCCGCGTGATTTAGTTTACTCATTCCCAGTTCCCGTGGGAAGACATTACCGGAATAAAAGTAGCCTATATTACTCAGGGTGAATGTAGCTTTCCAATGGTGAAAGAATTTTTGAAATCGGCACAGTAGTTTTTGAGTTTATTCATACAAACATACACACAAAAATACGAATCTTTCCTCTTTATAATATAGTAGTATAGATTTACATATTTTGAATTTTCATTCTTGAATGAAATGTTTCGAGTCAATATATAAAACTGACAGTGTCATATTTGACATAATATCAAACTGAAACTTTATATTTATGTTGGAAGTAAGCCAAAATGTAAGCTGTTTGTACGAACGTTATCGAGTGGCCGGGTTATCAATATTGGCTGTATGAATTATATACCATTGCTCAACGTTTATAAAGAGTTTATTTCGCGCGCTGTCAAGGTTAGGTTTATAAAATATGAATCATAAGTATGCTATGAAAATTTGTATTGTTTTCCTACAAGATCAAAATACGCTTTATTTACATGACCTTTCTATTTTATTTTCGTATATTTTGGAGACAATCATTTGCATAATTTAATAGACCCGTTAAACCTCCACGGATCCGTAATATTTAATAATAACGGTCATTATTTAAATTTGATAGAATGTTACCATACTAAACTTAGCATCTCTACCATACTAAATTATGTGAATCGAGATAAGTCGGCACGACTTATGTCGATTCACATAATTTATTCAACCAATAATAACGAATGGAAACTTCAAAATTAACAATTTTTTTAACATTTCTACGATATCAATCATAGGTTGATTAAGTAAGTGACTACATTCAACGCTAGGCCAAAGATCCCGATACACCCTTTCGACTTGGCCGTCGACCTTGACATCATACAAAATAAGAACAATGTTTCTTCACACTTTATTTTTGCAAACATAAACATAGGTAGTTACGTTGTACCTACTTTATTCTTGGAAAACACTTTCAACCAAGACGTCATAATGCAAAATACACTTAACATAAATCAAAAAATACAGATGTTACCGAATAAATAAATTAATAACTAAGTAGGTAGCATACACAACCTGAAAACTATATTTTGAAACTTCCAGCGAATGATTTGATCAAGATTGCTACCTAAGAGCTAGTTCAATTCGACTGCATTTTCTGAATTTCTGATTCATTTATCGACGCATTTTCATATTCGTATAGTTTGAATATAAGTACTTATGTAGGTATCTACTTTCTAATCAATACTTATAAAAAAATTGTAAGTGGTCGATGTCTGTACATCGAAGATATAATAGAGAAACTGTTGTAGGGGGGCTTTATGAACGCAATAGTACCCAAAAAAACAATGGTTTTTAGAATTTTTGTCTGTTTGTCTGAATGTTTGAACACGCTAATAACAGAAACGGCTTAACCGATTTGAATGCGGGTTTCAGTAGTGCGTTGTGGTTCAACTTAACATTTAAGGTTTGTTTTATTTCAAACGGTTCATAAATAAAAAAAGGTAAGTATGTCGATCTAAAGTACCACGCAGGCGGAGCTGCGAGCAACAGCTAAATATAATAATTCAGTAACTGGTGATCAAGAAAACTATAACACGCAGGCGGAGCTGCAGGCAACAGCTAGTGCTTGATACGTTTATTTTTCAATTTTCAGGTCAATGAAGGCGCGTCACTCATTTTCGCAGACGAACTCAAGCAAACATTAGAAAAATACCTTTTCGGTATGTGCCCACAAACTTTCAAGGTAAATATTCTAATTCTTTATTTATTGCATTTATCCTCTCAATTCCTCTCACCATAGCCTGACCAGGAATATAAAAAACCTGCCTTGGGGGCACTACATTCTGAATGTGTGAAAAAACTATAACAATAATTCATAAATATTTCCACACATACATATCACGCTTATATCCCCGAAGGGGTAGGCAGAGGTGCATTACACACCCAAAATTTGCCAGTATTTTTAGTCCCACGTTATCACGTGGGCAAGCCTATTGCCGTCACCGGGCCCATTTATAATGGGTTATGTTCAAAATGGCTGAATTAATTTAATAAAAAGTAGCAGCTATATTGTAATTTTGAAAAACTAATTTGAAACCCGTTGCCTTGCGATGAAAGGTTAATGAAAGGCAACAAAATCTTACGTGCCAGCCGCTAAGGTACAGCCAATTAAAGTCCTGGGCGACTCGGACTGTTATCGAAATATTTCCAATATTTACAAAATATCGTTTAAAAATATAAGGAGAAATATTTTTCTAAGACTGGACTCTGTATTATGGTGAGTCTTTTTGTAAAAATAATAATAGACTATCTTGTGTCGAGACCAAACAGTCTTGTCTCATTTTAAGAGAAGGGCTAAGTTGCCGCGTAATCAAATCGATTGCTTCGGTTGGACTTATGGCTGCCCTTTAGGCCTCAGGTATTAGGTATAAGTATATTTGTAGGTAACTCCGGAAACGTTCTTTTGAGGGTGGGGACCGGCCCTTAGGGGTTTAAAATATAGTTGACGACCGATTCTTAGACCTACTTAATTACCTATGCACAAAAATTTTCATAAGAATCGGTCAATCGGAGGAGTTTGGCAACAAATACTGTTGATGGTTTCGATTGTCGGCACTTGGTGAAACTTATAGTAATACATGTTAACAAAAAACACTTGTACACCGTTTCACTTTTATTTAATATACAGGATTTAACCTGACCGGTTTCGCTTTATAGCATTATCAAAGGTTGTTGTTCACTTTACATATTTATTAAACAGTTTAATACTGTTTTTAATACTAGCAATCTATTTCGCGCAGCACAGATCTGCGAATAGCTTGCGTTGTTTTGTTAGGGCAACAAAACGTTACAAATCACACAATATTATTGTGAGACCAATTAGAATGAGCTACAACCACCAGTGTTTTATCGGTCATTAGGTTCCTATTTACGACTCCACAAACTTTTGTAATGTTTGGTATATTTATATTTACGCAACAGAACTCACTAAACATTTTGACCTGTCTGAACTTGATGCGAAAAGCTGCAGGTGTCCTCTTTTTCTTCTTCTTTTTTAAAAACGTGGCTCCATCGATGTTATTTTTTATATTGGGTTCGCCAAATTGACGCTGCCCGCCTAGTGGTAAGTCGTGACGACGTCTAGCGATTGTAGGCCACTCTCACAGCACACAATACTATAGAGAGTGGCCCTCAACTTGACGACCTACTGATGTGCCTCTTCACGCTCCGCTTAAAGAACCCAGGGTTATAAGTGGGATGAAACACGTGCACAGGCATGGCGTTCCAGGCCACTATCGTTTGGCAGAGAAACGAACGTTTAAAACACTCGGTTCTCGCGAACATGCTATCCACTGTGTGAGAGTGGCATCTCTGCCCGGCACGCGTTGTTCGGGATCGGAAGGAAGAGGTTGGGATCAGATTGAAGAGCTCTTCAGAACACTCGCCGTGGTAAATACGGTAGAATGCGGCCAAGGAAGCTATTGTTCGGCGCTAAGCTAGCGGCTCAATGCTTCCCGTTACCTCCGGACAATCTATAATACGGATAACCCGTCGCTGCATAGCGTCGAGAGCGTCCAGCAAATACTTCGCGGAGCCGTCCCAGAGGTGAGAGCAGTATTCGACGCAGGGTCTAATCTGCGTCTTGTACAGCAGACACCTCTGGTGCGGTGTAAAGAATCGCTTTACCTTATTCAGTATTCCTAGTTTCCGCGAAGCTAGCCCTATACATCTTTCGATGTAGTTTTTATTATTGAGCTCTCGACGAACGTCTATGCCAAGGTTGTCCTTCATTGGTAATAATGCATTTTGAAGAGAGGGTAGGGGAAGGAAAGGGGATATTTTCGCTGTAAATGCACACGCCTGTGTTTTGCGGGCATTGAACTCGACCAGGTTCTCGGTACCCCATTCCAGCGCCAGAGGTAACCTAAAAAGCCACCAGCCACGCGTTCAGCAAAAATCGAACTCGAAGCGGCATGTGTCCTCTTACAGCATGATATTGTTGACTGAAGTCGATTGGCATATTGACATTTGGTTACCCGCAACGATACAACATACTGTGTAACAAAAAGAGGGGCTCGTGGTCTAGTGGTAACCGACAATGTTAACACATTGCAAAGGTTAAGCAACATCTAGTAAGGCCGGTCTTAAGATGGGTGACCATTTCTTAAGACATTGAGACCCTTCCGTGACTCGGAGAGCACGTTAAGCCGTTCCCGGTTGTCATACCAACATCTATGGCAGTCGTTAGGGGTAGTTGGACCCCTAAATCAAAAATCCGACCGGTCTCACTACAGAACTTCAATATCGCCCATGTGTTGTAGAGGTCAGATGGCAGCAACTACGTTGGGAAAGGGCTCGGTGGATGATGATGACTTTGTAAAAAAAGTCCTAAACATCGTTTATTATTCTTATTATATTTTCCTGTGGTCAACGGAAACTTTTACGACAGCCGCGTCCGCCAGTTTATAGTTTTGGTAAATCACAACAAGTTTATGAGTATACCTCGCGTCACATAAGAAGAACGTTGACATTCAAGTTGCGCAGTGGACATTTATCGATCTATATGGCTGTAACAGTGAGTAAAAGCGAGAGCTCCGATGTGCAAACACACCCCGCCCACTCTCGCCCAGCACTCTTCTTACGTGAACTATATAAATTATTAGATACCTATTATTATTTTATAAGTTTTTTTTTATGAATAAATTTGAGTGCGTTTGACCACAATCTTACCTGATGTTAAGTAACGATGCGGTCTAAGATGAAGCACGCAAACTCAAATAATGCCTATTTACTCTGCCTTGAAAATCCCAAGATTATATGTATCGGGGAACAATGACGCTGGAAGGGAATTCCATTCCTTAGCGGTTCGCATGATGAAAGAAGAAGCGAATCGAGAGTTACGAAGAGGTGGAATATCGACCACATACGGATGGAATCTCAGACCACGCCTTGATGTCCGATGATGGAATGGTGCTGGTGGAATTAATTCATGCAATTCCTGCGCACACTCTCCGAAATGTAATCTGTATCGACCACATACGGATGGAATCTAAGACCACGCCTTGATGTCCGATGATGGAATGGTGCTGGTGGAACTAATTCATGCAATTCCTGCGCACACTCTCCGAAATGTAATCTGTAGAAGACACACAGACTCGCAACCAGACGGCGATGGTCGAGGCTCTAAAGTCGGTTGCTTGTGAGCGCCTCATCGCTTATAAGTTTTCTGGCACGTCTGTCAATGGCTTCCAGGGCCTCAAGCTGGTAGCGGGTGGATCCATCCCAAAGGTGCGAGCAGTACTCCATGCAGGAGCGTACCTGTGCCGAGTAAAGACTATGCAGTTGACTCGAGGTAAAATATTTACGCACCTTAGAGAGGATGCCTAGTTTTTTCGAAGCTGTTTTAGCCCTGGATTCTATGTAGGTTCCAAAGTTCAGGTTGGATGATAAGTCCACACCAAGGAGCTGAAGATGCTGAGTCACAGGTACAGGGACATCCCGGAAAGTAGGAGCCTTGGTGAACGGGCTCTTTTTAGCGGAGAAAAGACAGAAGTATCACAAATATTATAGGTACTAACATTTACATTTTTATAAATACAAACTTGTAAGGAAATACTCATAATCTGAATCTGTGTTTTACACGTTATTTATAGCACTGTTCATATTCATTGGACAGAACTTTCATTGGCGGATTCTGAAATCAGCCAAAGAAAGCCCGCTCAGTCGCAAAAATCTCATTGGTAGATTTAGGAATAGGCTGATGAGCGTTCTATCCGATGAGATCTATCTGATGAATCTGAACATTGCTTTAGAGACTCACTTCTGTTTACACAATTTTCTTTTTTTCCTCCTGGAAAAAAGGAAAAATTATAGGTGATTTTTTAATGTTTTTTTTTGTATTATAATTATTGAAAATAAGGTTGTGATGATATAAATGAAATAAATACTTCATAAAATATGAGTTTACTTTTCTTTGTTCTTCGATTTTAGTCAATTTTTAGTAAGACATCACTATCGACTATGTTCACATCGGACAAAAAGTTTAGTGCCGCCTCTAGGCATTCAATATTCAGTTGAGGGATTTTAATTTAGGTAACTGTAATGTTCCCATTACAATTTGAGACGCGTGGGCTTGTAAAATGCGTGATACGTAGGTTCTTTTCAAACTAATATTATAAGCAACCTAAATTTATTATTATAATTCCGTGACAAATCCAACAATACAGCAGCTGTTCCAAAAGATTTTTATAAAATAAAACATATTAATGAACTAAAATAAGAGTTATAAAAATATTAGGCGACGAACCTACATTCGGTAGTCACCGCAACAGAATAGAACAAACTGTACAGAGTTTCAGTTTCCTAACAACGTACGAAATTACACGCCGCATAGAACGAGTGGCCAGTGGACACGCACACCCGTGTTTCTTTTACCTGAAACATTCTTCTCTTCTCTGACACCGCTTCTGATTCATAGGGAACGCATGGACGGTCTGATGTAATAATTAACCACTTCATATCTTTAAATTAAGGCCAGTCGCTTCACGTAAAATATCGAACTTCTGCATCGCAGTTAGACTGTAAAGCCGACCCCCACCGATAGGAAAACGCCTCAGTGGATGATGATTAGGATATTGTTCAATAAATGTAGGTAACATACCTATATTGCAAACTGTTCGTTGCGTGGAACAGTTTTTTTGGTCTTAAACCGCGCCCGCCCGCTACGTTCATTGCCGGGAGCACCAGATACACACTCTGAAGTACGGTGGCACGGTTGTTTTTCCATTCACCAATTAGGTAATAATAATAATAAAACATCGAATACACACGATTTCAAACGTGGTTGTAAACCGAGCGCTTTGCTGGCTACACGATACAAAAGCCACAGTATTCAACAAAACGTTTGTACGGTTTGCAACCGCATTTGCAATAGTTTAATCGATGCTTAAGTCGGACTAAATGAGCGTCAGTAACATTTCTGTTTTGAACCAATTATTTTCCGAAAAAGAAATCACAATATTATCATCCAGTCTCGTTGGCAGATGCCGTTGAAGGGTAAAAACACAACTACAGTCACTTGCGACCTCGACACAGAGCAACAGGAGTTGGCGGGAAGGTGAGATCACAAATAAAGGTTTTTTTTTTATTTCACGGCCCAAGGGCGCTGCCGCTCTCACGTCCGTTGCCAGGCGTCTCTCGTTCTCGGGCGTCTCTGGTAAATTAAACGTCTTGGGTTTGATGCCTGGTATATACTATACGACAATAGTTCAAACCAAAAAATGAATCTATGGATATAGAAAGGATACGAAATTGAAGTTTCTGTTTGTAATATCAAAATTAAAACAGTTTTTCATTAAATGCATAATAAAAGTATCTAGTATGGTAGGTACTTAAAAAAATGCTATTGTTGTCTGTCTGTTTGTTCAGCTAATGAGCGGATTTTCACTGGCAGATAACTGATGTAATAAGAAGTAACTTAGGACACTTTTCCTGTCATGCGTTTTTTTCACTAGCGTGCGAAGTCAACATCAAATCAGTTTGAGACTAGCCCCGTTACCATAGCAACAGGCGTGTGGGCGGCGCGCGTGACATAAAACGCACTTCATTATTGTGTGTTTGATATTGACATCGACACGCAATGCGGACAAGATCCGCATACTGATGGAAAAACGCTTGGCTGGAAAAGTTATCTTAGACTAGGTACTTTTATCCCGGAAAGTTTTTCCCATGGGAATTGTAAACTAGAACACTATTGCACTGGACAAATCCGTGGACGTCTAGTTGGTTAAAAAAAACTACTTGCCATTTCCGCCTTTATTCGGGCAAATACATTCTTTATGTAAATTTCTACCATTTTATAATTTCAGACTGGCAACATTGGCCCTTCGCGCGACGATAGCCGCGCGCACTGAGTGCTCTCGACTCGGCACCGCGCTCGCCAACACACTGGGAGAGCTTGCTCGCACTTCAAATACTAGACAAGTGCTTGCTGCTGGTTAGTACTAGTGGATACCTACGACTCTGCCTGCGTGATTTAGTTAGCTCACTCGTTTTTCCTACAAGAGGCTAATCAGCCGGGCGGCGCCCTGCGGTTACCTTATATACTTATGTGGGTGACCAGTGTTCACGAACCGGTCTCACTCTTCAACCGGTCAGTGGTCTTCTTATGTGACGCGAGGTATACCCAGGGTGCCTGAAAATGAAAAAATGCCACTGGCGTTATTGTTCTGAAATCTCGTTTTTGACGTTTTTCAATATAATGAGACGCCCCCAATTGAACGCCAACTAATTTAGCGACCTGTAGTGCACTATGCATGTATAACCTACGAAGATACGAAATGTGGATACATTTTGTTTGATTAAGATCGTTTGTGTAAGGATAACAATTTCAACAGATTTACCATTTTACGGACCCAAAGAGTAAAACGGGAACCCTATTACTGAGACATCGCTGTCCGTCCGTCTGTCTTGAGCTGTCTCTCAT
The DNA here is from genome assembly GCA_963556515.1 of Nudaria mundana. Classification (NCBI taxonomy): domain Eukaryota; kingdom Metazoa; phylum Arthropoda; class Insecta; order Lepidoptera; family Erebidae; genus Nudaria; species Nudaria mundana. The sequence continues at coordinate 7,851,710 of OY748309.1, forward strand.
GAACCGTAATAGCTAGAAAGTTGAAATTTTCACAGTATTGTATTTCTGTTTCCTCTATAACAACAAATACTAAAACACAACAGAATATAATAAATATTTAAGGGCTCTCATACAACGCAAGTACGACTCGCCCTTGGCCGGTTTTTTTAAATTGAAAGCATTCGAAACATTTCCTAGAGTTAACGTTAGCGAAAGACTGTAGACATTAATTTTTTTTTATAATTCTGTTTACAGCTAATAACGATCAAAAGAAGCAGCGAAAACTATCAAAAAGTCAGAAAATGAAGATACAAGCGAAGCAGCGGACAGCACTGGCTGTCAAGAAGAAGGCGGCGTCCGTCGCAGCGGCAGCAGCTGCTAAAGTGTCAGTGTAGTTTTAAAGCGTAACAATTAAAATACATAAATAAATATAAATAAATATTTTATTCTCACACAACGTCATCTAGCCCAAATTAAGCTAATATAAGCTTGTGCTATGGGATCTAGACGACTGATAAACATACTTTATTTCTAAATACATACATATATACATCATAATTAGCTTCGTGTTATCTTGTCTTAAATGTCTAAAAAATTGTATCTCAAAATTTGTTCCTTCTTACTAACGTGATATCAAAAAAAAATACAAACAAGAAAAAAAAGAATAACGTAAGACTCAGAATTTCTTGGGCATTAATTAAATAATACCATTCTAGAACATTTTGGGTTAGTATTTTACTTATTCGTACTGACAATTTTTTATATAATTTTATATACAATAATAGTTAGCAACTTTAAGTATTGTTGTAAGAAATAGAAAAGTAACGAAAGTACCTACTTTAATTTTAAGACTATTTTAATAAAGTATTGATAAATAAATTCGTTATTTTCATTTCATATTTTGACATTGGAGTCCCCCGTCCAGAAATGGAGGGTTATCCACTAAATAGTTTACCCACTAATTACCTGGGTAACATACCCGTAGTGAAGGGTACATCCAGGGGAGTCCCCTGTCCAAAAAGGGACTATACCCACTAATCACCCATCAAGGAGACATTTTTCTTTCACTTTTATGGCGGTGGAAATTACATTCAACCGATGATTACAAAGTAATTTTAAAGGGTGAGCCTATAGCCATTGTCAGGACCTTTAGGTCCGTAGCTTAGTGGCTAAGGGGTTGTACTTACATTTCGACGAAGTGAGTTCGATCCCCGGTCACCAAACTACTGACGTGAACCCACTCCTAACACAAGTAAGTACTTCTAGCTTAGCTGTAGGGGTTGGCGGGAAAACTATTAAGTAGATCACATTTGCCATTGCTAGTAGGTATTCTTAAAAAAAATACCGGAGTCTCGTCTATCGTGCACTATAACAAAAGTGAATCAATAACCGTTATGTAATCCGGATCTAAACAACAGCAAGGATTGATGTTACTCATCCCCAATCTCTGCAGTCCGCACAGAATCGCCTATCTATTTAGTCAGGCTAGTCTATTTGTATGTATGTCACAGAAAGAATACGAAGAATAAAAATAAAAGTAAGTAGGTACATAAATATATATATTTAAATGCCACAACAGTAATAAATAGAGTAGATAAACATCTCTTTTAATAATAACAACTCCGTATTTATTTATAATAGTAATTTATGTTATACATTTTGTACAAAATAAATATCTGAAACGAATATTAATGAGGTTAATATGTATTTTTCAGATCAATAGATTTAATACACAATTTGTTACAAATTCAATGATTTTTATGCTAATCAGAAAGGAGTAGAATTTCAACAGACAGTGATTAAGTTACCGGTATTCCAATGCATTTTTATAAACTTCAAGATTTTTCAGTAAGTAATTTTTAACCAGACTCCCACGTTTTGGTAATTCTAAAAATCCTCTTTTGTTGCGTAATTTCACCCGTCTATGCAGTGAGCGCAAAAAATATATTCCTTCATGTTTTCTGTTTTCGTATCATTTTTCATTGCTGCTTTTAGACTAGCTAGACTCTAGATCATTGAGGTTCTTTATTATAAAAGAAGGCGAGTGTCCCCCATTTTCTTCGTGGCGAATACCAAGCGGCTCTGATATAGGTTGCCCAATATATGTTTACGTTCCACTAGGGGCGCCACATTATAACAAAACACGTCAAAAAAAAGATCTCAGAACAAAAACTACAAACAATAATTAGTTCCATTTTTTGTCACGCAACAACATAAATTGGGAAGCTGTTGTGACTTTACTTTATCCTCGACTGCTTGGCTGTTCTGACGGAGTGGTTGTTAGTGGTTCAGACCGGTTATGAGCGCTCCATATATACGTAGTATAGAGATAATTGCCCTGAGATCTAGACTGATGAACAAGCCATCATGCGCTCTTTTGCCTCTGTTATACGGTTAAGAGAGGGGTCGAAGAAGGTTATACGCTATTCATCGTAAAATACTGCCATTCTACCAAGAAACCAAGTTTTTGGTAACACATTATTAGATGTCAAAATGAGAAATCTACTGACACACACACAACTAATCACAACTTTAGATGTCAAATGTCAATCAATTGACAATCAATCAATTCAGGTGTTTTTATTTACATTTTACATTCTTCAAACAATTCATATTTTATAACTTTCTTTACCCATAACGATAGTGTAAGAAAACTTATGTTCGCTCCGTGCCCGTATGGCCCAGAGCTGAATTGCATCCTAGCTAATCCCACATCTAGGAAGGCCCGTAACCCTGCCTGTTCGGATTCTGTATTAAATTTATCTTAAGCGGCGTAGTAGGCAATAGTAAGCACTTAGGTTATAAGGTGGTGTAAACGTAGGAGTAATACTATGAGGCTGCCATGACTGGCTAGACTAGTCAAAGCCACCGTAAAGAAATTAGATTAAAAAAAAATCTTTACAATAATAGAATTTAATATTTGGCAAAACTAAACTTGTTGGCATAAAAGAAGAAAAAAGCATGTAGGTATGTTGAATAAATTTTCTGAATATTGAATTATTATATTAAGTAAAATTTAAATGTAAGCCCAAAATTAAATGGACTTTACTCTCAAAGACTGTACTGTATTAGTGTTAGGTTCTCTTTTCAGTTAAATTAGCCTTTTTTCTAAGCAATTCCTTTTTTAAATGTCTAGTAAGAGTTCAATGCTTTATTAGTGGCCAGAAAACTCTTTGACAAGCGGTAATTCGGTAAAGCTTCTAGAACTGGTTGTTGACTGAAATTAAAAATGTAGTAACTTTTTTTACACTTCTATTTTTTTTTATAGAGCTAGGTGTTTATGGCAATATAATTATTATGGAGATTGAGGATCTAGAAACTGTTGTGATACCAGACGTTGCTAATACTATTACACTTGGCGCAGAAGTATGTCAGAATTTTACCAGCACAGATCATTTAATTGATCATGACTATATTATGTAAGTATAGATATTGAATAGAGAAAGAAGACTCGACACAAAACCTTATACCAACTCGTCTGGCCAGCGTCGTATATGTAGGCCAAATACCCCCTCTTTAGAGGGGATGTTATGCCCAGTAGTGGGCGTCAAAAAGGCTGAGATGATAATAGATATTGAATCCCGAAGGAGTAGACATATCAATGTTCACTAGCCCCACAGTTCGCCAGTCAATTGATTAGCCCCATATTGTTGTATCGGGCAAGCCTATTGCCAATACTTAGCACTGGGTATGTTGGCCAGAGCTTTGCCAGACTGTCAGCCAGTGTACACCGTGCTGTTGAATATAAATTGGGCGCCCCCATAGCTAGATAATTATATTTTTAAACTATCGGCCGCCCACATCTTTGCCCGCTGACAAATTATATACAAAACTTCTGCAGCTCACTTCTCTAAAGAGTCGCAGAGAGCGTGGAGATCTAATTGACACATTTAAGATCTTGAATGGTCATTATGACATCGAAGGATTTGACAGACTATTTTTACGGAATGAGAACACTCATCTAAGAGGGCACCATCTAAAGTTGCGGACTAGTTTGTCACACAACAATCCACATAAGCACTTCCTGACAAACAGAATTGTTAGACTGTGGAACAAACTTCTGGACGAAGTGATATCTGCAGAAAGTGTAAATCAATTCAAGAATATTATTTATTTATTTATTTTTTATTTATTTATTTCATCAAGAACTACAACTATCTTTACAGGCATAACCCAATACGGTAGTATAGTGACAGCATTAGATATTATATTTAAATTAAAAACTAACCTATTTGTAACAAATTACATACATTGTGACTCTCGTGAACTCACTCAGCGAACAACCAACGATATCAATCTCCTCAGCCACTAGATTGAGAGTGCGAAACGCCCGAGACAGCGGCGCCTCCCCCAGCAGGTTGGTACGTGCCCTAGGAACAACCAGCAAGCAACGGCGCCGTCTTCGCCACACGAATCGATCCGGCACATTCAATTTTATAGCGCTCAATATGATTGCATTGTGTAATTTACCTCTAATTATTTTGAATAGGTACAGAATCAGCGTGAACTCCCTTCTCACTCTCAGCTCGTTATAACCAACCATGCCCAGAATAAACAAGGTTGGGTACATAAGCGGATAAAAGGGGTACACTCCGTATAGCCTTAAATATAAAAACCTTATAAATTTATTTTGAACCCGCTCTAACATAAGACTATATTTAGTTTCATAAGGATTCCAAATAACTGCATTGCATTCCAATTGACTCCTCACCAATGCGTTGTACAATGCGATAACCGCCCCAATATTTGAGAAGGTGCGAGCTGTGCGCAGCACGAAACCCAGGCTCCTAAATGCTTTCTTGCAACACTTGGTAACATGATTACGGAATGTCAGCTCCGTACAGAAGTTCACCCCCAAGTCCTTTACCTCTGTGACCCGTGTCATTGGACTACCGTCAACCTCGTAGGCGTGCGATATTGGAGTCCGCGAACGTGAGAAAGTTATAGTAACGCATAGGCTTGATATATATCTAAACTCCAATAGAAACTAGTGGAGAGCAGCAGGATACAGGCTCTACCAGTTGATTCAACTGCTGCCTGATTTAAATAGTAATAATAATAATTTTCATCTATAAAATATTTTAATATTCTTATCTAAAATATCTTGCTCAATTTATAAAATTCATACAGATTTCAAAATAATATTACCAAAAAGTTCATTATTTATTATATACCATAATTTATTGCAAGAATCACAACAACAACAAAATCTACAAATATGAAACAAAGCTTTGACAAATGTCAACCATCAAAATATCAAAAATTGTTTCGAAAACATTAAAGGATGAATGATGAATATGGATAAAGATGATAACAAGAGCCAGGAGTAAGAATGCCCACCCAACACCCCCGGACTCATCACTTAGCTCCGCCTCGCAAGCGCCGGACCGCACACCTGCGACACAAGTGCTTGCTGAGGCGTCGAGCTCATCGTCAAGTGACGAGTATTTTTCGCAGACGTCGCCAACACCTGTACGTCGGCGAGGGAGAGGCCGGCCGCCGAGCAGTTTGGGGCCCCGAAGCCTACCAGTTTCGAGTAGGGTCCCCACTACCGGTGGTACTGTGCACCGCATGCGATGGACTTCATCCATCAATGAAAATGTCATGCGGGCATATTATGAGGCTACAGATGGGGAAACCAACCTGACTGCGTACCGTTCAAGGATGCTCCCTTTGTTTCAGGCTCTTGAACCAACAATAACCGTTGCCGTACAACGACTATCGGATCAAGTGCGGGCTATCCAACAATGCAAGTTGTTGGATCAACCTGTGCTTGATCGACTTCGCCTGGAAGTGTTATCTACTCGACCAGCTCCAGCGTTAACGAGTGCACCATCATCTGCTACACACACGGTTGCAACTAGTGCCACTTTAGTTGAGACCGTGCTCGACGCGGGAGATGATACGAGTAATATATCTATCCAGGTAAGCGAGCAATTAAGGAGTACTTTGGAGGATGTGATCTCTCAGGTTAGGTTAGGTTCGCACCTAATTCTAGGCCACGGCTACCACGCTTGCCCATGCATAGACGAAATCTGGCGTTGATGGGAGCCCTGAATGCGTTGCTAGATCCGTACTTACGGACTAGCAATGATTTGCTAGATACCCACTCGATTCTTTACTGTGGAGCTATTACCGCTTGTCGTGTTGCACGCGTTAAATTCCCTGAATTTAACCGTGCACCACGATCGGGTGGTGTGCCCGTATGGCAGGCAAGAATCGAGCGACGTATCGGCACATTTAGGACTCTCATTGCGAAGCTTATCTGTTTTAGCCGGGGAAATAATCGTCCACGGGTCATGCGTTTCGTGACTCAGGCATTCGCTGGGACCGGTATTAGCTCCCAGCAATACTTAGCTAATGTCACGGAACGTATTGACTTTCTAAAGCAGAAAGTATATGCATGGGCGAGTCGTATTCGTCGCTATAGAGAGCGTGTAGACAGATACTGGCAGAATCGTATCTTCCAAAGTGACCAAAGGAAGGTGTACCGAGAGTGGGAGGGAACTGGACAACGTTTGAGCGACGGACAACTGCCAGATGCTCGCGCCATGAATCAATTTTGGCGTGACATATGGTCGGTGCCCGTCGAACATTCGGAGGGTGATTGGATCCGTGTTGTCGAGCGTGAATGCGATAACATCGAGCCCATGGAGTCTATTACAATAGACTCCGAAGACGTTAGTTGCGCAATACGTACGGCACAGAACTGGAAAAGTCCTGGGCCGGACGGATTGCACAACTTTTGGATCAAGTGGGTTCGAAGCTCGCATGAACGCTTGGCAACACAGTATCAAGAAGCCCTCGAGTCTGGTTCCTTACCCGCTTTTATGACCACTGGCATCATCTTCCTGCTCCATAAATCAGGTAGTACCACGGAACCTAAAAACTATAGACCTATCACTTGCTTACCTACCATCTACAAGCTCCTTACATCTATTCTGAGAACTAAAATAAATTCACATATAATATCAAATAACATCTTAGATAGTGCTTAGAATGGATGTAGGGCTGGGTCACGTAGTACTAAGGAGCTACTCCTTATTGACATGGCCATTAGCCAACAAGTCAAGCGGAGTAGGGGCGCCCTCTCTACTGCCTGGATTGACTACAAGAAGGCCTATGATTCGGTGCCTCATTCATGGCTGGGGAGGATTTTAGAGTTGTATAAAATTAATCCGACTCTTAAATCCTTCTTAGTCTCATGTATGGGGCAATGGACCACAGTCCTTCGTCAACCAGGTAGTGGTGACTGCGGTTCTGGTCCGCATGACTTGATAAGGATTGAGCGTGGTATATTCCAGGGCGACAGTTTGAGTCCATTGTGGTTCTGTTTAGCACTGAATCCACTTAGCACATTGCTGAAGGATTCAGGGCTAGGCTATCGGTTTCGTAGAGGGGGTGAGGTTATTTCTCACCTGATGTATATGGATGACCTCAAACTGTTCACACTGAAGCACCAAGATTTAGTGACATTACTAAAAACTACGGAAGTTTTTAGTAATGCCATTAAGATGGAGTTCGGTGTTGATAAGTGTGTGGTTATGCATGTACAGCGGGGGAAGGTTGTAAATTCACCGAATTTACAACTTTCTGAGATAATAACTCAGATCTCTCTCCGAGACCGAAACATACAGATACCTATGTATGTCAGAGTCATTGGGTATAGCGGTAGAGGACATTAAGAAATTGGTGAAAGAACGTTTTTTTGGCCGCCTGACAAAAGTTCTTAACAGTTTTTTGTCCGGCGGTAACAAAATGCGGGCTTTCAACGGTTGGGTAATGCCTTTATTGTTGTACTCCTTTGGCATACTTAGGTGGACTCAAACGGAACTAGACGCCCTGGATAGGCGAGTCCGTCAACAACTGACATTGCATCGAATGTTACACCCACGATTTTCTGTCATGAGACTGTACATTCCACGGAAGTTGGGGGGTCGAGGATTTTTAAATGCCAAGAACCTCCATAACCGTGAAGTGTGCAGTCTGAGGAATTACTTCCTACAGAATGGGTGTGGCATTCATTGCGATGTTGTGATGGTTGACAAGGGCCTGACACCTCTTTCCTTGGGTAACGAGAACTGGCGTAAACCAAAGGTGTTTAGTACTGAAGACCGTAAGGACGTATGGAAGAGCAAGGAGCTACACGGGCGGTTCTACCGAGTCTTAACAGGACCCGATGTAGACCTGCCCGCATCGGTGAACTGGCTACGTTTCGGTGACCTCTTTGGGGAAACTGAAGGTTTTGCCTGTGCAATTGCAGATGAAGTTATTAAGACGAACAACTATCGGAAATACATCATGAAGGACGGTACGGTCGACATTTGTCGAGCATGCCACCGTCCTGGTGAATCACTTCGCCACATTATTTCCGGTTGTTCGTATCTTGCTAACAGCGAGTACTTGCATAGGCACAATCAAGTAGCCAGGATCATCCATCAGCAACTTGCTCTTCAATACGGCCTTATTGAGTTCGAGGTACCATATTATAAGTACACACCAATGCCAATTCTCGAGAATGGTCGTGCGTTGCTCTACTGGGACCGATCAATCATCACGGACAGGACTATTATTGCCAATAGGCCTGATATCGTGTTGGTTGATCGGACCCAGCGTCGGGCAGTGCTCGTCGATGTCGCCGTCCCGCATGACGAGAACTCGTGAAGGCAGAGAAGGACAAACTTAGCAAGTACCTTGATCTGTCCTTCGAGATAACCGCCATGTGGGACGTAGACTCGACGATCATTGTGCCGATGGTCATTTCGGCTAACGGATTAATAGCGAAGAGTCTCGACCAACATCTCAAGAGACTCTCGTTAGATTGTTGGATCAAGAGTCAGATTCAGAAGGCTGTTATCCTCGACACGTGCCGTATTGTTAGGAGGTTTCTCAGTCTGTAGCCTCCACCGCCGGTAGTTTGGGTCCTACTCCGCTACTGGTGGGTCACTATTTTTTATATTTTTAAATGTATTTGTGTTTTTTATAAATCTATTTAAAAATGTATAAAATAAGAATGTCAATGAATAAACGAAATAATAATAATAAAATCCTTCTTGGGGAACCATTTTTTCCATTGATGGAAACAAAATCGAAATCTGTTGCATAGTTTTAAAGATCTAAGTATACATAGGGAGTGACTTTGTTTTATACTATGCTATGATAAAAATTTCTTGTATTTTCAGATACAAAAGCCCAAGAACTTACACAAAGACACCAAAGAAATTAAAAGCACTTCATAACTGTACTGGATGTGGTTACCGCACTACTAGCCAAGATTTATTTCAACTACATAAATGTCAGACAAATCTACACAGAAATAATCTTAAAAAACCACCAATGGGTTATGAATGGTGTTCTTACTGTAATATTAATAATGAAAGAAATTTAGCAAAATATACAGACAGCCAAAATGACTATACAAACTCGAATACAGTATACAAATGCCCAAAGTGCAATTTCTCGACCAATAAATCAACGAGTTTAAAGATACACATGCATATTCATACAAGAGGGTCCCCGTTCAAATGTTCAGAATGTCCTTATTCTGGTTCAAGTTTAAAAGATTTAATTAAACATTATGATGTTATGAAAGATTTAAGATGTGTATGTGGATATTATACACACTTAAAACAACACATGTCTAAACATATGAGATCTCATACCGATAAAGAGTTTCGTTGCAAGATTTGTGATATATCAATGAGTGACCAAATAAGTTTACATAAGCATATGCATGCGAAACATGTCGTAGTATACAGTCTTGAAATCAAGCCATAAATTCCAAAAAAAAAAATCATAGTATACAATCATCATTCACCGAGCCTTTTCCCAACTCAGTTGGGGTCGGCTTTCCAGTCTAACTGCGATTCGGCTGAACTTCGATATTTTCAGTGAAGCGACTGCCATCTGACCTTCACAACCCATGGGCGATATCGAAGTTCTGCAGTTAGACCGGTCGGATTTTTGATTTAGGGCTCCAGCTACCCCTAACGACTGCCATAGATGTTAGTATGACAACCGGGATCGACGGCTTAACGTGCTCTCCGAAGCACGGAGGGGTCTCAATGTCTTAAGAAATGGTCATCCATCCTAAGACCGGCCTGAGTCGATGTTGCTTAACCTTTGCAATGTGTTAACATTGTCGGTTACCACTAGACCACGAGCCCCTCTAGTATACAATATGATAAACAAACCATTGTTTGAATTAAGTTAATCAACTTAAGTCACAACTGCATTCTACACCGGGCGCCACTGGAAATACCTACCCTCTGCGTGCGTACCAGTGACGGACGTGAGAACCTTGGGCCGCGGAATTTAAAACAAATAAAAATATGTAAAACAACTGCATTCTACTAGCTAGCGTTCCTACACCCGGACATGATGCTAAGATGATTAATGAATGAGTAAGACACATTAATATTTAGAGGGATTTAGATATAATTATAATTGTCATAATTATAATTATAATTGTCCCAGAAAAGGAAAAAAGTGTGTTATAATTAAACTTTGATAATATTTAAAAAGCTGACCCGAACTGCGTTGGAAGAGGGTTGGTGGATGATGATGATTTGAAAAGTAAATAAGGTACATACTTATAGTGTTTTTTTTATTAGTGTTCCGTACCCAGCAGGTTAAAACAAGAACCCTATTACTGAGACTTCGCTGTCTGTCCGTCTGTCTTGGGCTGTATGTATCCCATGAACTTTTCACAGATGATGTATTATTGTTGCCTCTATAACAACAAATACTAGAAAACAGAATATAAGAAATATTTAATGGGGCTCCCATACAACAAACGTGATTTTTTTACCATTTTAGTACGGAACCCTTTGTGAGCGAGTCCGACTTACATTTGACCGGTTTTTTTTATAAACAGTCTGTATTTTAAAAAGTCGAAGCGACGAGAGGTGTGTTTCGCTTGCTTTAATTTGCTGTATGATGAGCAGTGAAATCGAACAAAAAATCGATTGTATAGAAAACTCGATATTGAAGAATCAACAAACTAATCTAAAATATGAAAAAATCTCGTGTAGAGTTATCGATTCCACACTCACTAGTCACCTTTACGACACTAGCTGTGTTGTCAGCCGACACTAGCCTGTCTCATTAATGGGCAAATTCACAAAAAAAATACAAGCCTGCCTCTATCTAGTACATTTCCCATTTTATCAGTTAAGATCGATTTGAGAATATTAAAATGAGGTTATGGCTAAATTTTTATCTAAAATTTATTTCTTTCGTTGAATTCACGGTATGATTTCAACTTAATTTTGTTACTATATACTACTTTATTACCGAGTCTAATTGAAGCATTATTGTTTGCAAAATTATATAGAATAATGGCAATGGCAACACCGATTCACCATCTTGGTCAAAGAGAATATAAGCACTACGTTTAAATCTTGGTTATAGATTAAAAACCCTTTGCTTCATTATACGGGTGTATTAACGTTACATTTTTGTGTTTGGCTTCAATATTACCGTAAAACTATATTTATAAATCTACATTAATGTGAACCAGTTAACATCTGTGATAAATAATAGTCAAAGGTACGTGTTTCTTTCAAAATATGTTTAATCCTAGCTGATTACCGCGGCTCCGCCCGTGTGATTTAGTTTTTCGTTCCCGATTCCCGTGGGAACACATTATTGGGCTAAAAAGTAGCCTATGTTACTCGGGGATGATGTAGCACATATCTGTAAAAGATTTTTTATTCGGTTCCGTAGTTACTAATAATTATAGGTATATTATATTCATAGTAGTCCGAGACGCCCAGGACTTTAATTGGATGTGCCTTAGCGGCTGGTACGTAAGATTTTGTTGCCTTTCATTAACATTACATCGCAAGGCAACGGGTTTCAAATTAGTTTTTCGAAATTACAATATAGCTGCTAAGTACTTTTAATTAAATTAATTCGGCCATTTTGGACATAACCCTTTATAAATGGGCCCGGAGACGGCAATAGGCTTGCCCCCTATCACGTGGGACTAAAAATACTGGCAAATTGTGGGTGTGTAATGCACCTCTGCCTACCCATTCGGGGATATAAGCGTGATATGTGTATGTATATTTATGAATTACAACGCCATTTTATACGTTTTAAATGTGTTGCTTTAACAACTGTTTATTTGGTATATATCTTTAGTGGTGTGTTGTATTTGTTTAGAAATGTTTTGGTATCTATGATAATAATAACAGTTTGCCAAGTATAAGCTGGCGCGTGGCAAAAAAATAAAACTAATATAATTGTGTGGTTTGTTCTGAAATCTCGTTTATGACGTTTTTAACTGTAATGTATTTATATACAAATTAATTCAGTTCGGTTCGCCTTGTCCGATCACACTTTTCATCACTCTTTGTTCCAGGCATCACAAAATCAATATCCACTACAGCGCAACAGGCAGATGTTTGAGCAGATATAAAACAAGATATTTTAAGAGCAATGGACATTATCTTATAGAAAGCTGATTTAAAAGTTTTCACATGAAGGTGCAAGAGAGGTAATATTATAACTGGAAGTCGTATAGTACGCGTGGGCCGTAAAACATTGAAATTTATTGATTAACAGCAAGCTCATTTTTCTTTCAACTTTAACTTTGAACAACTTTTTTAGCACAAGTCGGATTGATGGGAACTTTTGATATTTGATTTTTAATGATCTACTTAATACCTGCACAACTTTGCAGCTTTATACGAATTAATGCAACCTTACAATTTTATTCCGAATATTTTAACTGGATAACTCTGTTAGCTACCTGATTTGAGATTTTTTTTTAGAAAATGGTGTAGGACTCAGCAAAATAAAGTCATATATTTTTGTATTTAAAGCAATGAGTTTGCTTAAACTATTCTTAAAATATTATGAAAGAAATTATAAATAGATCACAAAAACTGAAGTCATCGACTCGAACCCACGGCCTTCCCTAACAGGGGGAGTGCTCTGACCAACTGAGCTACGATGACCACTACCGACAACATCGAATTTTTGATTCATATCATATTCATAATTTCTACATCGCGCTATTAAGGTTAGCAACAACAACAAAGTTCCAACGCTAACCACATAAAGTCACTTACGAAAAATTTGCTTGCAATCAATCAATAAGTTTCAATGTTCTACGGCCCACGTACTAGTATAGAAGTTTGTATAGCAAGACGCTAAATGCTACAATAGATATAAGTTTATGTATGCGGAGGGATTCAGCTTACATTATAGGTACCTTGCTGGTGGGGCGCGTTGGTAGGTATAGGGTTTTGTTTTCCTTCTCTTTTAGTAAATAATAAAGAAAATCCTTTATTATTACTCTGAGGTTAACTAAATAAACAAAACAGAGCAACAGCTTCATATAAACGCTGAAATCGGTCACACCTATCAATATCAATACAATATCACCTATTAATAATGTGTGCGTATCCACTGGCCGCTTGTCACGTACGCGGTGAGACTGAAAACATTTACACACGGACATAGGTACCAATGGGTTAGTGCGACGCACGTTTTGTCTGAAATTTCGCAACGTTGTTAGGAAACTGTAACTCTGTTCCGTTTGTTCTACTCTGTGCTTCTGTTGCCACTGTTTTCTTTTTGTTAAAAGAATAGCAATCGCCCATATAAATATAAATCCCAGTCCCGGAGAGTGCCGGCGATGATTGCAGACCTAACAAAAAAATGTTAAATATTTTTGGACGTTCTCACACAACGTCATCTAGCCCTCACCAAGCTATAAGTTTGTGATATGGGATTTAGACACCTGATAAACATACATAATTTACATAGAAAACACCCAAACTCCGAAACAAACATTTGTGGATCACACAAATATTTGATTCGACCCGCGAATCGAACTCCGGAGTCGATAACCGATGCACTACCGACCACGCCACCGAAGCAGTGCAATACCGAACAGAACACTAAACAAGTTAGTTACTTACTTCATATAAATGTTTCTTGTATGTAGTTTCAGATACAAAAGCCCAAGAACTTACACAAAGAAACCAAAGAGACAATTATCGATTCGGATTATAAAAGGTGTTGGCAGACAGTTAATACTATACAAACTCCAATACAGTATTCCAAATTCACCACCAATAAATTGCGATATCTATGGTCGATGCTTGAGATTGAACAGAAGGAGCCTGTGAATTGAAAGTTCTAAAGAATCTGGAACGTCCTCGCGTCGGCACGCTGTCAAATTGTCATGACAATGTGGTGTTCCATGTACAAATCCGCGTGCGTTGGGGAGAGTGTAGGGAAAATTATACGTGTTACGAGGGTCGTTTGATAAGTCAGTGACTTTTTTAAGAAAATATATATTTTTTGCCTAGAATAGAATGCGTGCAAGAGGTTATGAAAAGAAAGGGAGTGGCATAGAAGATGACGGCTGACAGGGATATGTGCAGGGCCGAGCCGACCCTGTGTGCAAAGTGTGCGGCGCACACAGGCGCCTAGACGATAGGGGCGCCGAAGGCCCGCGCCGCCACCGAAATTATTTTGAAAGATGTGTTCTTTTTAGTAGAGTACCTATCGATAAGTAAGTAACCGCAACATGTCTTGCAAGGCTCCCAAGATAATATTCACGTTTGTTGTTTCTAGCTGGGCTTTAGTTTACATTGATTAGGTACCTACCTACGATCATAAGAACTGCGCCGATCAATTTCATCAAGGCGCACCCGCTGTGAATTTGTTTATTATTTAGAGAATAAATTAGCTTACATAAAAAGGTATTGTTTTTTTTTTTCATAAGCTGTCTGTATTCCATTTTAAAAGGTAGAAGCGAGAGAGGGAGTATTGATAGTAGGTTTCATCCTATAGATGATTATGGTGGTCTAATGGACGCCTAATATTGCGGCCACACGAGACGACGAATGGTGAGGAGCTTCGTGTGGCCACATTGCTCCGTGCGTCCAGCCCGGAGGCGATGAGACGCAAGTCCACTTTTAGCCATTTATATAAACTTGCACTGTTCCCGAAAATAATAACTAAACATGAATAAAAACTAAAAATAGGGCATGTAAAGTCTCGGACTTTTTTTTGGATCTGTACAAATACACATCTTCGAGATCAAAGCGCTCAGATCTCAACTTATCACAGGACTTTACTAGTATCGCGAGTAGGGGAAATATTCGCAGACATCGTCTGGCCACACCGCTGCCCTGGTTATTGCTTATGCAGCACTTGCATAAACGCGGTTTCGAGACAAGCGCGAAAAACATATATTTTGATATCTGAACTACAAGTCGTTATTGTATAACATTTGAAGTTGCTAAAATTAGCAAAAAAAATCTAGCTTTCTACTGATATAGTTTTTTATTTCCTTTGTTGTATAGTTTGGACATAATGCGTATTACTGCATTTTCAGGTTACCTATCTTAATCCCGAATTTTAATATTCCGAATATTATAATCCCGAAAACGTTTGGACATTTTTTTCATAATCCCGTTTTTTAAAATTCCGAAGTTTTGTTTGCCATATAATCGCAACTCCGAATCTCATTTGCCCATTTATTCATTTGTACGACGTTTTAGAATCCAGACGAATGAGTTCCAGACACACGAAATCTAAATGCAAAAAATCCAGATGACCGTAATCCATATGCACGAAAGCCCAATTTCTAAAACACAAATTTTTGAAATACACTTAATTGATATCCAGAAAAACAATATCCAGATTTTTAAAATCAAGATTTTTTTATATGAAAATGTCATATTACACAGTTGTCACTTTCACCTGGGACAAATCTCTTTTTCTATTAATGCAAGTCGTTTCTGGCGTAGGTAGTCACAGTTTTAACCTAACCTTACCTACCCATTTTGTTTAAAGAAGACATTAACCTAATCTAAATAGTTCAGTTCCGGGTAACCTACTAAAAACCATCTCTTTTTCTATTAAAGCAAGTCGTTTCTGGCACTCGCTGGCCGCTGCCGCGGCACCGCTCGCTTCGCTCGCTCGGCTCGTGTGTAGGTGGTCACAGTTTTAACCTAACCTAACCTACCCATTTTGTTTAAAGAAGAAATTAATTAACCTAATCTAAATAGTTCAGTTTCGGGTAACCTACTAAAAACAATCTCTTTTTTCTATTAATGCAAGTCGTTTCTGGCACTCGCCGGCCGCTGCCGCGGCACCGCTCGCTTCGCTCGCTCGGCTCGTGCGTAGGTTGTCGCAATTCTAACCTAACCTAACCTAGTGAGTCGAATTTGACACTTAAACCTATCTGTAATAGGCAAATAAAACAATAAATTTACGTACTGGCAATTTTATTAGATATAGGCAATTTTATTATATTAGATATAGCAAACTGGTTCGACAAAAACTATACAGAGGTTTAGATAGAAAAATAAAATAATATTAATTATTGCAATAGTTTAGCTGGAACACGATTGTATGGGAACCAAATAAAAAGATTATGAAAATCTGGCAATAGTTTATTTGGAAAATGGTACGATGGGAAACAAAAAAAAGTATTCTGAGAATCTGGTATAACTATACCTGGATTATGAGAAAATGGGAAACAAAAAAAAACTTTATGAAAATTTGGATTTAGTGCACCTGGAAATTGATTCATCTGAGAAATTAAAAACGGAAATTTAAAAAGTTGTCATTCATTACATCTGTCTTTTAAAAGTTCTACCAACCGTTTTCGGAGTTTTAAGACTCGGGTAACAGAAATTCGAGATTTCAATAGGTTACCGCATTTTCATCTACCATTTTAGCTTAGGATCACCACAGTAATGCTATGGGCAAATGCAGTACTTGTGCTTATTACTGCATGATTGCCTAGCAAGTATTGAATACTACGTTTCTTGTTAGCAATCATGAAATATTTTTATGCCGGGTGATAGTTAAAAGTGTTATAGTATATAGTTATAGTGCGTAGCACGTTTGACATTAGTATGTGTGCGTAGCTTATGTTGTATTTGATACAGTCTAACGCAGACTAGTAGAGTACTACATTTGGCCTTAGCATGAGCGAACATCTTTTGTTGCACTTGCTACATCCAAAAGTAGTCAAGTAGAGTGCTTCGTTTGGCTTTAGTATGTAGGTATACGTAATAAATAATTATTTGCCAAATGTCGATTACTGCAGAACTGATAAGCAGAGCAGACTGTATGTCATGCAAATTTGAAAAAAAAACATTTAATAGAAAACTCGATAGTGACTCGATACTACAAAATGTGCACCTAAAATTAAGATCTAAATATAAGATCAAGATCGATTTAAGTGATTAAGTTATCGATGTCTTAGCCTCGACAACGACTCCGAGTCCACCTTCCCCATCAACCGATACTACCCTATATTGTCGGTTTTGTAGATTTGCCAATAAAACAGGTAAAAAAATTGATATGAGAGTATATAGGTAAATCGTCATCGGCCAAATCAAGCAGCTGATATAGGTTGCCCATGGTATATGTTTGCGTTCCACTAGGGTTGAAAAATTCAAATACAAGATCTCAGAACAAAAACTACAAACCATTTTTTATCATACAACAACTTAAACTGGGAAGCTGTAGGGTCATTACATTAAATCATCGTCGACTGTTTGACTGTTCGGACGTGCAGAGTGGTTGTTAAACAGACCGGTTATCAGCGCTCTATATATACGTAGTATAGAGTGGTTGTTAATGGTTCAGATCGGTTATCACCGCTCTATAAATACGTAGTATAGAGTTAAGTTGCCCCGAGTACATCTCTCATTTAGTTTCTATGATTTTTTTAAATATTTTCTACTTCTTCTTCTTAACCTCTCCTTCTTTTCTTTTCTTCTTCTTTTAACCTAGTTTGTACTTCTACTACCAAGCTTGCTAAAATATTAGTAAATTTTGAATTAAATACAGGCAACACCGGTTCTTCACTCACCACAGGGCCACAGGCACACAAAAGAACTTGTTATTATTATACGGGTGTACTTAACCTTTTATTTTCATGTTTCGCTTCATTATTATCCAAAAAACTATATAAATCAACGGAAATCTATATTCATGTGAACCAGTTAATAATATTTAAACACCATCTGTGACAAATAATATTTAATGGTACGTGTTTCATTCAAAATATGTATAATAATAACATAATTAGATCATAGCGAAGTGCTGCTAATTTTCACGAGTGTTTTATTGTTTCTTGAATTTATGAATTACAACGCCATTTTGTGAGTTTTAAATGAGTTATTTTAAAACATCTGTTTATTTGGTATTTTCTGTTTATAATGGTGTGCTACATTAGTTTGGAAATGTGATGGTATTTTAACATAAGCGTCGTCGGCATTATAACTGTAAGTCATATAAAAAGTTTGTATGTGTAGCAAGACGCTTTCTATAAATAGGTACCACAATAGATATAAGTTTATGTATTTATTAACAATGTAGACAAATTGTAATATCATTTTGATGAGTCACATAATTTCATAACATTCTTACCTGCTAGTTTTCGGCGTAGATAGGTCACTTCTCATTCATTCAATTCTGATGATAAAGCACATCAATATTATAATAAATCAATAATTTTTTTGACTTTCTTATGTTGCAACTGTTTAACTTAAATCAGATTTTTTTTACACTTAAAAATTATTGCCTATAAATATACTGGCTGCACTATAACTTAAGTCCACATGTACCAAAAAAAATACATGTTGTTCCATTGAATACAACACATGTATTTTTTTCTGTATTATTTGCTATATGATTCTTTGGCATAAAGAGGAGTTACTGGACCCCAATTCCTGATTGTACCCTCTCCCAAGAAGCAGTTAAGCCCTCTTTACATGCCTCCTGTATGTATAAGACTATCTATGCAAGGCGGTATGGTCGAAAGACTTTAGCCTGCCCATACCAAGGCGAAGGGACAAAAAAAACTAAACAACAATTTATAACATTACAGATGTTTTGTGTTCAAGAAAATGAAAGAACAGCTCCGTTTGTAACGGACAAAGATCCTCTAAGCATTCAGTCTGATTCAGAGGATGATGAGCCAAGTGCAAAACGACTCAAGTATTCACAGTTGAATCTACAAATGTACCAAATACCCACCTTGAAGACACCAAACTCATTATCTATATATCCAACGCATGTTTTACCCAATTTTGTAAATAACCCACTGAATTTAGCGAACCCACTGGCTGCGTTTGCTACAAATAAAAATCAGAATGGAGAGCATATTGTCAAGAATTTACATAGCAGGTATGTCTGAAAGATATTTTTTTAACTAGCAATCATAAATATCAATAAACCACTCCCAATTAAGTTGTGGTGTTAACAGTAGATTCACTTAGTAGCACAAAGTAAATAATTGGAACAGAGCAATACCATCATAGAATGGCTAAAATCTAAGTATGAGTGTCCACTTGTCGCATATGCAGCGAGACTAAACATTTACACATGTGCAGCATGTGCCGGGTCCATGTGTGTGCCAATGTGATAAAGTGGGGAACACATTGGAGGCTACTGAGACTTGGGACACAGTTGTAGGTTTTGGGTGGCCACCTTGCGACTAGTCAGTGCTCTACTTTACCATGGAACATGTTCCCCATCTACCTGGCCAAACTTTGGTAAGGTTCGGTGAGCATTCCTCATGGAAAGAGAACAGTTGATGCTTTAAATCCACCCCAAGACTATCGTTTTTGCGTTTCATATTATAATATAATTTACATAATGTCTGTTTCAGATACTCATTACCAGCCAAACTCACAATAACACCAGTAATAAATAATGACACTGTCAGATATAAAAAGAATGGGGAAGTGGCCAAGAAAAGAGGTCCACCTAAAGGATACAAACGGAAACCTAAAACGGAACTATCACAGAGTTTTAACGGGACAATACAGGTGATTCTTAGGACTGGTTTTATATCTACATCACTATCACTATCACTTGACTATCAGTATCACTTGACTATCACTATCACTTGACTATCGCTATCACTTAACTATGACGATGATGATGTATCATCACTATCACTACATATTATAAAACAAAGTCATTTCCATATATTTTTGTATTTCAAAGCAATGAGTTTGCTTAAACTATTCTTAAAATATTAAGAAAGAAATTATAAATAGATCACAAAAACTGATGTCATCGGCGGGACTCGAACCCATGGCCTTTCCCTAACAGGGGGAGTCCTACGCTAACCTTAATAGCGCGATGTAGAAATTATGAATATGATATGAAGCAAAAATTCGATGTCGTCGGCAGTGGTCATCGTAGCTCAGTTGGTCAGAGCACTCCCCCTGTTAGGGAAAGGCCGTGGGTTCGAGTCCCGCCGATGACATCAGTTTTTGTGATCTATTTATAATTTCTTTCTTAATATTCAAAGTCACTTCCGTCCATATGTATGCTTAGATCTTTAAAACTACGCAACAAATTTTAATGCGATTTTGGGCGTCTGCGGGCGTGTGTGTGAGTGTGTGTGTGTGTGTGTGTCTGTTCATGATTATAAGAAGGATATTTTGGATGAAAATATTTTTGGCAAAATCAACTTCAAAATTCTCGGAATGGGATTAATATACTATAACTGTTGGAATGATACCACACAGGACGCAGTAATTTACAATAAAAAAAAAATTCTAATCCGTTCAACCAGTTGAAAGATATATAAACATTAAAAAAAACACAAAATACTGTCCCCAGAACATTCTTCCTAGAAAGGGAACAGTCTTCTGCCTTAAATTAGTAACAGTTTATACTTTCGATTGTTGGCACTTGGTGGAACCTATAGCAGGACTATGTCACTCGCCTGTCAATCGCAAAAAAATACGTGACATCAGCTACAACTTGAAGTTGTAAGTCAGTAAGGGTTGTCTCTTGTTTGTGATACAGCATGGACCATAGAGTTAATATTGAGGCGTTAACGTCATAATTATTGGTTAAATTATGCTGGTATATATTTTATTTTCGAATGATGTTCTATGTAAACAAGAGAATGTGCTTTAATTAACGTCGGAGTGCAAGTTCTGTATGTAAGTACTATTCCCTATTCTGTGCTTAAAGTAATACATGATGAAAAACACACTTTATTATTTTTATAAACTTTTGATAATGCTGAAAACCGAAACCGGTCAGTGAAAATAAATCAAATAAAGTTGTGGAATAGTGTACAATTGTGTTTGTTCATCAAGTTCTTATTTATTTATGTTTCTCATTAAAACCTACCCTGAAATTCCATAAATATTTCCAAAATCATAAACTAATAGCATATTATTCTTTTTTTCCAGGCACAGAACACAATTCTATCGAGCCTATTAGCGGCCAACAACACAACTATAACCGGTGTTAGCATACAGCCGGTGCCTTTGCCTGAGCCTGTACCTAAAGTACATATTCCTGAAGGTAAGACCGTCGTGAGGTCAATGTTATTACTAGTATTCGTCTATAAGTCGAGATCAAGATGAAAAATTGTGTTAAATTGAGGAACACTTGTGCTAAGTTTTGTGGAGAACAGATTAAAACTGTGGCTGCTAGTCCAGAACACACAGACAGACAGACAGACGAAAGCAAAATTGTCCAATCTAGAAATGTAGATGCTTCGCTAGCTCCGTAAATTTTTTTTATTTATCCAAGTACATACAGATAGTTTTTGACTGCCTCAGTGGCGCAGTGGTATGAGTATGCGACTGCCGTCCCTGAGACCCCAGGTTCGATTCCGGGCCGAATCAAATTATTTGTGTGATCCACAAATGTTTGTTTCGGATTTTGGGTGTTTTCTATGTATTATATGTATGTATTTAGATATATATATATAAGTATGTTTATCAGTCGTCTAGATCCCATAGCACAAGCTTATATTAGCTTAATTTGGGCTAGATGATGTAGTGTGAGTATGTCCAAAAAAATAATTTATTATTTATTTATTTATTATCTTAATAAAATTTAAGCGTCTGTGTGTAATTTCATTACCAGCTTTTCACAAAATGCATAAGTATATTATATGGTACCTACTTTCATAAAAAAAAACAATAATTTAAAATCTTTTAAAACAAAACTCTAAATACCGATATGGGACCAATTAATTGTTGGGATTTTCAAAATCGATTCATCCAGTTCCAGGTTATGAGGTAACATAAATATAATCATACAGTCGAATTGACAACTACCTCCTTTTTCAGGTGTGCATTACAAACCCACAATTTGTCAGTATTTTTAGTCGTACGCAACAGGAGGCAACCCTATTGCCGTCACCGGGCACATTTATAATGGTTTATGTCCAAAATGGCCGAATGAATTTAAGAGCCATTTCACAAAATGCGCCGTCTTAGTACTGTGCCCACTTGTGTATCGTTATTTATTGTAATTTCGATTGAAGTTATATCAATATTTTGACAAAGTATATGCAAGAATTTCCTATATTACTGCAGAAATCGGTTCTCTAATGAACGTAGTTTATTTTGAAATAATTTTATTTTTGTAATTACTGTGTATTTAAACCAAAAATCACGATCAAATTGCTATGTTAAACTCAAAAATTGGCCGAATGGTTTATTTTTTGACTAAATAATTGTAAAACAATTCTGTTACATTAAATGACGATTAAAATATATATCCAATGCTTTATGTATTTTTTTAAACTCAATTTATATGTATTTTTGATTGAAACACGACTCTGAAATCAACTCTGCGCCCGTTTTTCAATAAAATGCTTGTGGGAAATTGATTACTATAGATCAAATAAGTTATTTTTAGTAAATGTGTTACATTAAACGTCAACACGAAAGCTTGGCCCATTTTTTGCGCATATTCAATAACTTCTAGTTATTACAGACTATGGTAATTTAGGAGCTCAAAATATTAGAAATTCGTGCGAAAACGTGAAATGGCTCTTAATAAAAAGTAGCAGCTATATTGTAATTTAAAAAAGAAAAATTAAACCTGTTGCCTTGCGATGAAATGTTGATGAAAGGCAACAAAATCTTACGTGCCAGCCGCTTTGGCACAGCCAATTAAAGTCCGGAATGCGTCCTTTTTTGAAATCAGTCCAAAATATAATTAATTACCTTATATTTGTGATTAGTAGAAAAAAAATGTGTAATATTCCCCAGGTGTGGAATCTGTAGAACTCCTGTTGGACCCAGAAGACTGGTTTCCCGAGGACCCTTACAGGATGGTGTTCAGTCGCAAGAAGAACCCAAAATGGAAAAACTTTCCATACAGATGCGAGCATTGTTTTAAAGTAAGTATTATTTAATTGACTGAGGGAGCGAAGCGACCGAAGGCTCCGTTTCAATTTGCAGACTGGGGAGAATTTCTTTCGTCTGTACCTCTACATCTCTACATCTACAGGTTCTGTTAGATCATGTTTGAAGCCGTATTTATCAACCGATTTGCATGAAACTTTACACACACACTCCTTGCTTACAATGAATATCATCTGAATGATATTTTTTGGATTGGATGACAAATGAAAGAGTAATAAAGAAAATTGAAGAAGAAATTTTCTAAACAAAGCCGCTCCCAAAGTCTACGGTTCACAGAACCACTAGTATACAAATTGTAGGAAAGTCTTACTTTAACTGCTTCGGTGGCGTGGTCGGTAGTGCATCGGCTTTCGACGCCGGAGTCTCGGGTTTCATGCCCGGGTCGAATCAAACATTTGTGTGATCCACAAATGTTTGTTTCAGAGTTTGGGTGTTTTCTATGTATATTATGTATGTATTTAGAAATATATAAGTATGTTTATCAGTTGTCAAGATCCTTATTAGTTTGGGCTAGATGATGTTGTGTGAGAATGTCCAATAAACAAAAAACCGGCCAAGTGCGTGTCGGGACACGCATAGAACAGGGTTCTGTTAGTCACACATATTAGCCTCTATAACTTCTGAACAAAAAAAGTCATCTAATTCGTTATAGATTTCCTTTAAAATTCATTACATGGACTTTTACTATTAAGATTTTCCAAACTAGCCGTTTGGTTTTATGAGGAGGGCCATAACCGTTGAGGAGGGGGGGTGGCCCCACTCCTCAACGGTTATAGTTGTCGTGTTTTTTAAAAATTATAAATATAAATCCTGAGATGGGTATGAATTTTGACATTACAAGTCGAGTAATGTCAAAAATCATACATGTAAGAGTTTTTAATGGAAATTACACAGTACACAAGTATTGACATTATTCATACTTACTAACACTTTAAATCTATACATATACAGGATGAATTTTTCAAGTGGGCTTGGATGGCCAAATCCGGAACTATAAGGAATAGCGAAAAATGCTCAAAGGAGTCACGAGCCCGATTTTGATGAAACTTAGAACCTCATCATTATTAGATTCACTCATGACTAGATTTTTTAAAAACCCTAAATCTTATCTCTGGATAAAATTCTAAAGAGAATTATACATTATGTGTATAATTCTCTTCTCTCATAGTGTGGCAGTCCGTACATAGTGCCATTGTGCTACCGAGGTAGTCGATTTGAATATAAGTATATATATTATATCATCTTATAGTTCTAAAATTATACAATTGTCCAGGGCTACCGCGTAGTATCAACCCTACTCTCCCACGCGTCAGAACGTCACGGCTGCGTGCCCCGCGAGCTCGCCTTCCCCTGCCCGTGTTGTCCCCACGTGTCCACACGAAGGAAACACCACAAGAAACACCTCGAGACACACGAGAGTAGGAAACATAGGATATTCTGCATGTATTGTATACCGCAAGGTGAGTTATGTATAATTTCTTTATTGTATGCTCCCCGAACACGGACTTGGTATTTGTACCAAGGTTGTGTTCGGGGAGCAGAGAGTAGGAAACATTAGATATTCTGCATATATTGTGTACCGCAAGATGAGTTTTCTATAATTTCTTTATTGTAAGCTCTCCGAACACGGACTTGCTATTTGTACTAAGACCGTGTTCGGGGAGTATGTTTTGAATGCATGTGACGTTTTGTCATATCTTGACATCTATACCAGTCGTTACGGGTATTTAGAGCCCTAAGTCAAAATTCGCGTGGTCTAACAACAATACTTGGATATCGCCCTTGAATTGTGGAGGTCAAATAGCAGGCACTTCACGGAAAATATCGAAGTTTAACCGAATCGCAGCTAGACTGGACTACCGACCCCAACTGGGTTGGGGAAAGGCTCAGTGGATTATGAATGTGACGTCTTGTCAGAGGCTTCAAAAGCTTCGATGACGTCATTCTTTAATACAGAGCAACAATGGATGCATAGGCGTTCCCTCTGCCGAAGAATATGACAAACTGGTCATAATTATTCTACAATAAGTAAGAGATTGTTATGTCACAATGTGTTTGTATGTGTCATATATTTCCCTCCGCAAAAAATGGTAGACTTTTATGTACAAGTACTTACTAGTACGGTGTCTTGACCACGCTATAGGTTTTGGCCTATAACTTTTGACCCCTTAGGGCTAGGTTAAATTTTTGATTTTTTGGCTTGCCTCCAGATCGAGGGCTATCCATAGAGGGGTCAACCATCATTGGAGCATAAGCAGTTCTCGCAGAGCTAAGGGCTAAACTTCCCCATTTCTGTATATAGATTGGGAAAATTCAAAATGACTTTTCCCCTCTTCCGACTCGCGCTAGTAGCGCGATAGCACGCTCCCCGAACATAGGGTAAACCTCCTTGTAGCCATGCTATCTAAAATACCGTATATATATACATACAGAATATATATATACAGAAGCGTCTACATTTATTTTACTTTTGTTCGTCTGTCTGTCTGTCTGTTCCAGGCTAGCGGCCACAGTTTTTATCAGTTGCCACAAGTGTTCCTTGATTTAATACAATTTTTTCATTCATCATTCAATTATTATAAATTATAATTCCAGGAGACCCTTCAGAGCCCTACGAAAAGGAACCGGTAAAGTATCCATACGATAAATTCCCACAATATTGGTACGCTTCAGAGGAATCTTTGCGTCTACACAAAAAAAGAAAACACCCTTACGCGGCCATGTTTAATTACAACTGGTTCTGTACATGGGGCGAGAACCAACCTAACAGCTAATAATCACATGTTATCTTAGTATTATTAATACTAGCTTCTGCCCGCGGTTTCGTCTGCGTAAAAGTACTTTGAGTACTAAACTATTTTCTTTTTCCAAGTCACATGTAAAAGTATATGGTTTTGAATGGATTCTATGAAATACACCGTGAAAGAAACACCGTTTACAAAAAAAAATATTTTGGATTGAAGTTTCGATAACAGAAACGACTGGACGTATTACTTTAAAGAACAAGCACTTTTTTTTACTAAAATCCAAAAAAATATATCGTCTCTAGACATCAAATAAGTACTCGTGGTAGCGCACTGCCTTACAAAATCTTCCTAGTGCTATTCAGAGGCGCTCGGCAATAGACGTAGGCTGCAGCAGCTTCGGGCCGCGGAATAAAAAAAAAGAAAGTACATAAATTTTAAGAATTTTATAAAAAAATGTGTTTGTTTTTCAAAGTAATACTTTGAGTCGGTTTTGTTATCTAAACTAAGTCCAAAATAATTTTTTTTGTAAACGGTGGTATTTTCACGGTGTATTTCACTTGAAATATTTCACTTATCTGACACTTATTATTATATTTTGGTAAATTTACACAATATCTTTTTAAATTATAGCTTGTTTTATTTTCATGTATACCTACATTATTGTAAAGTCTTATTAAAATCCGTTCAGTCGTTTTCGCGTAAAATAGTGACAAAGAAACATACATCCTTTCAAACTTTTAGTATTATAATTATTGTACAACTAGTGGTCCCGGCGAACTTCGTACCGCCTGAAATTTTGCTTATAAACCTTCCCTGAACCTCCACGAATATTTTAAGACCCAAATCGGTCCAGCCGTTCACGCGTGATGTCGTGACCCAGGGAAATAGGGATTCATTTATATATATATAGAGATATTTGTATGTTGCTTTCTAGCAAACCACTGAACAGAATTTGATGAAATTTTGTATACAGATGTTAACTTTACCAGGTTAAAAGTTTTCGTTAAAAAAAAACGTGGAAATTATGAGCAAAGCCGCGGGTATGACTAGTAAAAAGAATCTGAAAAGTCAACGCGACCTGTTGCTAATTTTATATTATACTAGTGTTTTTTTAATTTAATTCAATTTCGTAGCTGGCAACTCTCAGTATTTTTTAAATGTAGGTTTTTTACCATTTTTATTATAATTTTTGTGTAATTATAAATGGCTGGTTGCTATTTTTACAGCATGTGTCGGCTGAATATGTGATTTTTATTGATTTATACAATACCCGGTGATAAATATTGCACATCGACCTTTGGAAAGAGACAATCGGCTAATTTCGGCTTCGTAGAGCGTTATCTCTGTCGCACGAAATACAAACAGTCCGGTATCTATTAGGAGCTGTTAAAACAATTATGATTTGCTTCTTTTAATAATTCTCTTTATTCTTTGTATAAAATACACCAATTTTTCTATAAGTGTTGGCTTTAGGTTCGGGTAAAATAAAAAAACATGTTCACATTACGACTGACAAAACGTCACATAGATAGTGTGCGACAGAGATAACGCTTTACGAAGCCGAAATTAGCCGATTGTCTCTTTCCAAAGGTCGATGTGCAATATTTATCGCCGGGTACTGTATAGCGATTAGAGACGTGATTGTAATTTTATTTAGCTTGGCAATACAATTAGTTTATATAGAAACTTGTGATGATAATTATTCCATGTAGTATAGCAACCCAGTGTGTGAACATGTTGGTAACATTTCCTTATACAGTGTAAGAAAAGAGTAAAATAAATATTTTTTTATGACACCAATTACTTGTAAATGTTACCAGTAATTAAAAACATTGTATACAGTAAGTGTTGCCAATATAAGGCCAGTATTTAAAAGTGGTATGCATAATAGTAGTATTTAATACAGAAACGCTTTTATAACCCGTATTATGTATACATAATTAATGCATTTAATTGTAATGCCTAATAATAAATGTTAGGGTAAAAACACCAATTATCAGTCGTCTATTTTATTTTTTTACTTAAACACACACACACAAGAAAAGATAGAGAGACTGTTTATTCTGTGAGACTAAGGCTTAATAGATTTGCATGGTAAGTGTAATTAAAGGCAGCTGACATGTTAATCCTGTCACATTATTAATGACTTCAGAAGCAATTTTATAACTCGTTTTATTTCACATTTAAATAAAATAAAATAAATATGTTAGGACAATTCACACAACGTCATCTAGTCTCAAACTAAGCAGAGTTTGTGATATGAGTACTAGATAAACTGATATAAATACTTATTTACATTTTTTTTTGTAAATACATACATATTGTAATATAGGAAACATCCAGACTTCGGTACAAACGTATGTGTCATCACACAAAGTTTGTCCCGCCCGGGAATCGAACCCGAGACTCCCGCGTCAAAAGCGGATGCACTACCGACCACGACACCGAAGCAGTCAAAATTTGCATGAACATATAATTACACCTAAATCCCCGAAGTGGTAGCCAGAGGTGCTTTGCACATCCAAATTTTACAAGTACTTTTGTTGAACCCACGTACTAAAGAGTTCCGAATGCCCTTATATCAAAATAATGTAAAAAAACAGACTAATTTCTCTGTCTTTATGGTTTTCGTCCCTAATCGCATATAAACTGTCAAAACAGGTAAATTTAATGGGCCCTTCTGGACTTTAATGTCAAAACAGATAGGTATTTAAAAATAAAATCTATTAGTCCTACATAGTACCTATAGAATTGTAGTGATATAAAATAATAATTTTAATAAGGCATATAAATTGGTGTTTTTGCCCGACTGCGCCGGCGAGGGTAACATTTACCCTGTATTATACAATATTCTTGTGCCTTCTAAGAATGGCGAACAATAAAATTGAGATTACTATTTAAAATGTCGTGTCTACTTTAGTTATAAATATAAATAAATCAAATCAGTAATATTTCTTTCACATTTTCACACGTCAACTAGCCCAAACTAAGCTATAAGCTTATTTTATGGTATCTAAAGTAAGGCCAACGAAACGAGATAAATTTAATAACAAACGGACGGTGATAGCGAGTGATTATTATCTTTATCCTTATCACTCGTACCCAGTAATGACGTAAGTTGGTCGGTATGACTTGTCGTCGCGTGTTTCACGGTACAAGTAAACATTTAGTACCGTAGTTGTCAACATTGACCGTCATGAAAACGTCTGATTTGGACTATTCCAACGAATCATCCTTGTCTCATACAGATGACAGCGATTAGAATAGGTAATTAAACAAATAAAAATGTTTTAAACCTAAACTATAGTTTACGTTTTAGTTTTCGAAAAAAAATCGAATACAACAGTAATGTCCATCCGTGAACAACTTTCAACTTGAGAACGGTAAGAGCTAGAGACTCAGTGTAAACGCCAATCGACTTAGCATAGTCGAAACCCCCTCAAAATGAACTTGACCTTTGACCTCTGATCTCAAGATCAAGGTCAAATCGAGAACGGTAATAGTTAGACTCAAGACCAGCTGCAATCAACTCAGCATGGTCAAAGACCTCTAAAATGAACTCGACCTTTGACCTCTGATCTCAAGGTCAAGGTCAAAACGAGGTCAAATCCAGAACGGTAATAGTTATAGACTCAAGACCAGCTGCAATCAACTCAGCATGGTACTCAGTGTAAACGCCAATCGACTTAGCATAGTCGGAAACCCCCTCAAAATGAACTTGACCTTTGACCTCTGATATCAAGATCAAGGTCAAAGCGAGAATGGTAATAGTTAGACTCAAGACCAGCTGCAATCAACTCAGCATGGTCAAAGACCTCTAAAATGAACTCGACCTTTGAACTCTGATCTCAAGGTCAAGGTCAAAACTAGGTCAAATCGAGAACGGTAATAGTTATAGACTCAAGACCAGCTGCAATCAACTCAGCATGGTACTCAGTGTAAACGCCAATCGACTTAGCATAGTCGGAAACCCCTCAAAATGAACTTGACCTTTGACCACTGATCTCAAGATCAAGGTCAAAGCGAGAATGGTAATAGTTAGACTCAAGACCAGCTGCAATCAACTCAGCATGGTCAAAGACCTCTAAAATGAACTCGACCTTTGACCTCTGATCTCAAGGTCAAGGTCAAAACTAGGTCAAATCGAGAACGGTAATAGTTATAGACTCAAGACCAGCTGCAATCAACTCAGCATGGTCAAAGACCTCTAAAATGATGTTGAACTTTATGTCATGTGATTTTTTTTAAATTTTAGGAAATATTTTCGAAACCTCTAAAATATATGGCTAATTTTTACCATATTTTTGACTTGTTTATTTCGTCTCGGTGGTTTTACATTAGGTATTTGTGTTTGAACAAACCCTATCCCATATTATAACACTATCCCACTTAGAACTAAAGTAGACGTTGATTTTTAAAGGATATAAGCAATCCGCCTGTCCATATTAGATATTAAGGTAATCCCACAACATTATTTTTATAATGAATTGTATGTACAAATATATTAGTATTTTTGTAGGATGTATTATATATACGCATTTAATAGTATGTAGTTATGTAATCGTAAAATAGATAAAGTCGGGGTATTTTGTAGTGTTTTATGTAACTTGAATATCGATATATTTTGTAGTAGTATATTAAACAACACGTAGTTTACGCGAACATAACTTAGTTATGTGTAAGTACATTATAGTAGACCGGTACCGAAAATATCGATAACGTGAGCCAAACTACACATCATGACTATATAATACTCGCTACTTATTGTCCCACAATTCGTAGATCAGGTTTAAAACGTTTGTATGAATAATAAATAAAACGCAGCGGTTTTTAAACGCGTATAAAAACCGCCGCGTTTTTTTTTAATTCCACACTACACTCAGATATGGATGTTTCGTTTGTCATGTAAACAGAAGGTCCTAAGTTAATATAAACTTAAAATTTTTCCATTATAATATTGGTAATGGACAAACACAAAACCCCGACTAAACCCGTATCATAATACAGACCAAAATGTTTCAGTATTAATGTATTATATATAAAGTTATTTTAAGTTTAGATGTAGATGTATATTATTATGTAAGTTTGACAAAGCCAAGATATATACGAAGGAAAATAATAATTATAATAATGTACAACATTAAATGTGTGATTAAATGCAGTGGATTGTATTAAAATAGTGTTCGGGAATGCTTCTTTGTAAAAAAGATTTATTTAATAATAAAATGAAATATATAGCTGGTATTGCTGGAATTGGTTTTTAAACGACTTCAAAAAAAGGAGGGAGTTCTCAATGCGACTTTTTTTATGTCTTATATCTTATGTTTGCTACTAATTATTTGGTCCCATTTCGGTAATTTGAGGTCGGTTTTTGTGTCAATGTTCAACGTTTTTTTTAGAGTCAAAATAGAGAGGAGACATATCGTAACACGCCATCTAGTAAGGTGAAGGTGTACTAATTTATAATAAAGACTTTATGGTACAGACAGACATACTTCACGCCTATATCCCCGGAGGGGTAGGCAGAGGTGCATTACACACTCACACTTTACCAGTAATTTTGTTACTCCCATATTTTAGGTGGCAACCCCATTGCCGTTACTGGTTTCGTTATAAAATTCCATGTAATTCAAACAGTCAGGACAGTTGTTACATACCCACTAAATAGAATATCTGCAGCATTACCATTTATATTTCATTTTAGTGAAATAAAACTGTTTTCCAAATGTAGTATGACACAGTTAGGTCGTTTGAAGTGTTCCTAGGTCTTAAATAAATCTAGATCGTGTATGTGCCTAATAGGAGATAGCATTATTAAGACTGCGATGCCTTATGTCGTAGTGATATACCAAGAAAATAGATACGCTGCTTTTGTAATATTATGACGTATAAATAAGTTATATCCCGGAGAAGTTACATTATTCTCATATTTTGTTAGTAATAGCAGGCCAATGTCACTCGCCTAACAATCGCAAAAAAAATACGTGACGTCAGCGACAACTTGAAGTTGTAAGTCAGTAAGGGTTGTCTCTTGTTTGTGATACAGCATGGACCATAGAGTTGATATTGAGGCGTTAACGTCATAATTATTGGTCAAATTATGCTGGTATATATTTTACTTTACTGACAACTCTAATTATGTTCTATGTAGACAAAAGAATGTGCTTTAATTAGAGTCGGAGTGCAAGTTCTGTATGTAAGTACTATTCCCTATTCTGTGGTAATAGTTCTACGTTATAAGTGGCAAGTATATTGCCGTTACCGGGTACTATATACAATAAAACATTAAAAACCATTCTGTAATCTGAGTCTAAATTCAAACAAATCCCGATGTTAAATATAGCATGGGAGACGTAGAAGATCGACCTTCAACCATCGGGTAATCAGATGAGACAATTTTTATTATCAAATATTATTCATTAACAAAGATGCCTATGATAATTTGCCTATCGAAAAGCAATGAACACTTCTCGATAGGCAAGTTATCATGTTTTGTTAATTATGTAATAATCACTATTATTATTACCAAACAAAGTCGTTGCCGTCCCTATGTATGCTAAGATCTTTTAAAGTACCTACGCGACGGATTTTAATGCGGTTTATCACCAATGGATAGCGTGGTTCTCGAGGAACGGTTTTGTGTATATAATTTGCCAAGCGGGCAAAGCCTATTATTTAATAAAAAAATAGGTCTAGCTAGTTACCAGATGGGTGAAGGTCGGTCTTCTACGGCTCTTAGACCAATTTTTCGCCTATATCCTAGAGGGTGTAGGCAGTGATAAAACTTCTCACAATTACACAATATTAAGGTCGATTTACACATATCAGTGAAGCCTCCGACACAGTGATTTATCAGTACAATTTTTTTTTATTAATTTTCTATGAACACCACTTGTCAGTGTCAAATACGAGTCAGTCATCACTGACACTGACATTGACATGTTCATAGAAAATGTATGAAATAATTTTTTGCATTGATACTGAACTGTGTCGGACGGTACTGAGGTTTCACTGATATATTGTTTGAATCGAGCTATTGTATCAAATCATCAAAATCATGTAAGTTTTAAGTAATAAAGGTCCACATTCACGATGAAAACATTTGGGTTTCGCAACCATCATTTGCCAAAATTGACGGACCAATCTCCCATTTTTGATGATTGTCGGAACATTTTGAATTCCCAAAATATAGATAACTATAAACTATGTAGTCGAGATATATCACGAACATTCATGAGTTATATGTTGAGATCCACAGTAACTTTGTAGTTGAGATCCATACGTCTATTCGTCGACGGTTAATGTGAAAAAAAACACTACGCCAACGCCTGGAAGTAGTACGAATTACGGTAGAATATTCGGGAAACTATCCTTTTTACTCTATGGTGAAGCTTTGCACAATGTGTATTATCTATGGCCATGAGTTCTAAACGGTAGCACCGTCAATGGTACCATGGATGGATCTGGGGTGCAGCTATCATTTATGACAAATGATGGCTGCAAAAACCAAATGGTTTCATCGTCAGTGCCCAATTTAAGCGTCAGTTTGTAGTATGACTATATACATAAAAAACTGGAAAGTTTCTTTTGAAACTACTGAGTTAAAAATTTTACAATATTTAAGTCATTAATCATCACAAAACAGTGTAACCTTCACAAGGTACAATAATCACGCTCGATTCCTTGATGGGATGTACAGAGGCATATGATACGCCCATATGACGTCAGTAATTTGGCCACGTAATATTGGTATTGGTGGACTTTCATTTTTGTATTGTTAGTTATTGAAAAAGAAATCTAAATCTAATAAAATTATGTTTTATGTTAAATAACTATCATCGCCAAACCGTGGTTGGTACAATCCAGCCGAAATGTACGCTTAATTTAATAAGTATATTTATCTACTCTCATGATGAATAAATCGAATTATTATTTCAAAATTTGACCATCTAAAGCATAGACATTATGATTATGACAGCGGTGAAATACTAACAAATTAAAAAAATATTTTATGATACAGATTTTGTATAAGGTTTTCTGCAAACCTGTTTAGTAAAGTAACTTTTTAATCATTATAGTTCAGTCTACTAGCAATAACAGGCTAAACTCTGTCGACCTGTGTTTGTCGCTATATTGTCGATAACTTCTTCAAGTTTGTGTTTCTCAAAATGCCTAAACGCATGAGATTAGATAAAGTTGTGTATGAAACTGCACATAACTAAGCGTTAGAATACTCGTAGGATACTATAAAGAAACTCGTCAAGGCTCGTTTCTTTAAAATCTACTCGTGTTCTAATAAGTCTTTATGGAACAGTTTCTCTAATCAGATCTAATCGAAATGTCGGGTACTAAGGTACCGTACCTCTAATATCGTGTAAATTTAAAAAAAATACATTTTAAAGATAAATTTTTTCAAATAATTTTACAATATGGCTGGACTCGAATCAGTGACTGTTTTGCCACGAGGAACGTTCTACCAACTAGCCAAGACACCACTACGACATCGCTTCAGAGCGCCATCAACCATCAGTTGAGGAACTACCTTGTGATTCATGTTGTAAAATTATTTGAGAAACTGTATACTTCATTGCTAATAAGAATATAATTGATTTTATAATTCGCAACTACTGTGAAATCACAAAATATAAGTTAAACATCGTGTTCAACTGTCACCACTCACGGGTCTTAAAATACTCTTGTAGTAAGTTTTTTTTTGTAAAAATTAATTATACAATTGAATGGTTTTTTTTGTATTTTTTCTGTAAATAAATTGCAATTTTATACAGCTGTTGTTTATTTTAATTACAACAAGGTAGCCATTGAGTTAATAATGTTGGATACAAACTATTGTGTTGAAGCGTCTTCTCTATAGAAGAGTATAGTTTGTTAACATGAGTTTAGGTAATTTTGCCGAACCTTCAGGCCCTGTTCCAACGGGCGTTAAAAAAACTCGTCGTCTTTTTAACGCCAGCTGAGCGTTGAGCGGAAAATTTAACTTACGCTCAACGCCTAGCGCTAAAAATACAACAATTCGGTGAAAAATCCGTCGCGATTTAAATCCGCTGCCGTGTGAACAAAAAAACACACACACACACTCACACGCATGATTGCCGCCAACGTTTACAATTTCCAGCTCCACGCCACTACTTTTTAGACACGGTATAGTTACGGAGCCTACTCGCTTTTAACAAACGATCATATCTTTCCTGTTCACTATATATTATAAAACAGAGTCGCTTCCGTCCGTATGTATGCTTAGATCTTTTGATTGCGACGGATTTTGATGCGGTTTTCACCAGTGGATAGAGCGGTTCTCGAGGAAGGTTTTTGTGTATATAATTTGTCAAGCGGGTGTCCGCTAGTCATTTATAATATTAAGTATAGATAACGCCGAAGTATTCATGGCACATTTTAGTTCTGGATATTGCGACCTTTGTTAATGAAAAAAGGTCGCAGGTTCGATTCCGATGATCTATATATTTAACACTCTCACTGCCACGTGCTCCGCGCGCCGCCCACAAAAATTTTAAATCAGCATGCCATCACTAATTTTGTTTACTTTTACTGACAAGCCACGTGGACCGCGCGCGTCCCACAATTAGCCCGCCAATTTACTTGTCAAAAATTGACGTTGCTACTTTTTTTTTTTTTTTTTTATTTCCGCGGCTCAAGGCCGCTGCCGCTCTAACATCCGTTGCCGGGCGTCTCTGGTTACAAGCAGAACGTATTTCCAGTGGCGCCCGGCGGACTTTGACCACCTCTGTGGTCTCTGCGGGGGTTGGGTCGGGATGAGAATCCCGCGTCGTTGGGGTCGGGTTTTATCCCGCGTCAGTGAGTGAATCTGGTTGCGTGCTATGGGGCAAAGGCCCCGCAGCACGCAACCCTTCTAGCCTGCTTCTATAAGGACGACGGGTGGCGATCCCGCCGTCCTCAGGCCCCGATCATGGAGGTCGATGGTCTTGGGCGTAGATGAATCTGCGGCGCCCTCGCCGCTTACTACGGAACTCGGCGGGGAGGGTACGCTCCCTCTCCCTCTCGGCCGCCTCCTTCGCGAGCACGACTTGCTCGCAGAAGGACACGGCCGCGTTCCACCTACTCCCGATGGAGACCATGGCTTGAAGCATGGTCTCCAGCGAGAGGGTATCCACGCCCAGACCCACTACGAGGTCCCGGCGCTGACTCGCCCACGCTGAGCACTCCACCAACGTGTGGAGTGCGGTGTCGTCGTCGGAAACCTCGCAGTGTTGACACCGGGGTGTGACCTCACGACGGATGCGAAACAGATAGCTACCGAAGCATCCATGCCCGGTAACGATCTGCGTCGCACGATACGTGAGGTCACCATGCTGCCTCTGCAGCCAATCGTTGACGTTGCTACTTGCATAAACTTACTATGTCATGCCACCTGTGTAATTAGGTCATTTGGCCGCCGGCCGCCCACGTAGCCTGGTAACAAGGAATTTCGTTCCAATTTCACCGCGATTTCCCGCGCTTTTTTATAAATGTCGGACTCTAGTGACTCAGACCGAAATGCTGGACTTGCAGCAAAAGATGCAAGAGACAAAACCAAAACAGTGAACACTGTATGCCTAAAATGCCCAACACAACCCAGTGTTTGTAGCCAATGTTATGGAGAAATTCACATACAAATAAAAAAAACATATTATTCACAGTTTTGTTTTTTTCTCGTTTTCTTTTCTAATATTGTTTTTTTTTTCTATATAATTTCTAATAAATATCGGATTTATTTCTTTTCAATGGGTTTTATTACTTAACTTTGAACCTTATATTGTACTAGCAAATTAAGTCCGATTTTGTTTTTTTTTTTGAATCATGAGAATTTTTATTCAAAAATTCAATGGTACTAATATCAAGTCCTTATCTAGCAAGCCACGGTCTAAAAATTTGATTGAAATTGTGGGATCACAGCGGACCACGCGGCCTGCAAGTAAAGTTTACGAGGTGATCGGCTCGCAGCCCACGTGGCCTGGTACAGAAGTTTGACAAAATTGGGTTTGGCTTGCTGTGAAACTACTTAAAATGGGCGGCGCGCCGCCCCAATGGCCTGCTATTACAGAATTACTTTATATATATGTGGCATTGAGAGTGTTAAGAAAAAGTGTGAAAAAAGAAACTAAGTGATTGATAACCATTTTATTTCAAAACTTAATCTAGACTCCAACATCATTACAAAGAGTGCGGTTTACACAAACTAAACGTATAAAAAGAAAAATAAATTACTAAAGACTAGATGATAACGCTGTACACTGACCAAGTTCGAAAAATAATTAAAAAGATACACAATATCACATACGCCTTAGTCTTTTGGATACATGCATGACTATCAGCCAATTTCAATATTCAATCTCGATCGATTTATAATTCCTTCAACACCTGTCAATTTCAATTTAGGAATTGTATGAATTAACCATCCCGGATGGAGTTCATTTTTGCTGAGCGCGTGCCTGGTGGCTTTTTAGGTTACCTCTGGCGCTCCGCAATATTCTGGTTCCCAGCCACTCACATACCGAACAACGTTTCATGTCCTGCACCTGGAACTAGTTAGAAATTACTAGTTCTTCTATGAGGGAGTGTCAACTAATCAAGCATTACCTTGACATTGGCGAAAACATCGATGGACCACGATTTTAAAAAAAGAAGAAGAGCCATCCCGGATAGTAAAATATTGTGATTGAATATTGAAAATGGCCGTAAAAAGATATTCTAGGTATTGGATAGAATCAGGCGTTACCTGGCGAAAATCCATGACAAAGTAATGGTAAGTATGATGTTCAAACTTTTTTTTAAATGTCTCGAAGAGAACAGCTGTTCTCTCTGAGACAGTCTTGAGAATGTCTACGAGGCATTTGTCGACGTTTTAATGTCTTCTATTTTTGTGAAAATAATGCAATTATTTTAAAAATGTTTGAACATCATACTTACCATTACTTTATTCTAGGTATATTATCACACACACTTATCGGACGCCACACTCGTTGGCAGGTTCTGGAAACAGCCAATGTGAGTCCGATGGATACGGGAATCCGTCAATGAGACTCCGTAAGTCTGTCTTTGTAAAACATTTTTTTTCAGAACATGGAGTTCGAATTTTGAGCCACCAACAAAAGAGTTTTAGACGAGTATGGAACTCATTTTGTATTTAAATCTTTTTAGTCATGCAATAATCCTTCATTCACTCGATATTTACATACTTATTTCGCTTATTACTAAAAAATTTGGCTTTCATAGTAAGTTTGTTGTTTAAATCATATTTTCATGTTTCAATTCACTGCGATATCGATGTTGTTTGACGTTTTGGTATTGTTTTTTAAATTACGAATATATTTCTAGCGCCAAAACTGAAAACTGATGAGAGATTAAAAAAATATACAAAAAGATAATATTATTATGGTTAGACAAAATATTAATTAAAAAAAAAATACAGAAACTGGCATAAAGTTTGGTACAAATTTGGTAATCAAGGAATGATTTCACAAGTAAACTAAATTCAATTTTTACATTGACATGCGACAATTTTCACACAAAGTTAATATATTTTTCTACAAGATTCGACAAATGATATGAGACTTTTTGGGACAAAATAATAAAACTCTCCAATGAGGGTACAATATTTGAAATCTTAAAAATGTTTTCACTATTTAACTAGCCTTTTATAAAACAGACAATAATGTTCTAAATTAATAATGCCCTACTTATATTGCTTACCTACAACGTAATACTAAAATAATAATAAAAAAACAATCTCAAAGACAATATACAAGATTTTAAGAAGAATAAATACATAGGTACACGAAAATATTGTGGTTTGGATAGAAGTATATAAAATATGGACAAAAGGCTAATCTTATAATTTTATTTGGAACATTAAAAACTCAATCGGTTGTCAAATACGTCATAAATGTCAAAACAAAAAATAGAACGAATTTATGCCGACTTGGATTTTTGGCGAGCGCGTGGCTTTTTAGGTTACCTAGAGGTAACCTAAAATTAGGATTTATGCCCAGCGCTAGCCAGGCTCAAACGCAGCAATTGCAATACCGAACAACATTTCCTTGTCCCACACCGCGAACTAGTTCAGAGTTCTTCTGCGCGGGGAAAAATCAAGCATTACCTTGACATTGGCGAAATCATCGATGAACGTCAGTATATAATTAATGTCAGTTTCAAATCGAATGAAGTTTATTTTTAAATTACATGTCGATGTTTTGGTTCAGTCGTGTGCATTCGAAAATCTTTTTCATTTTCTAGTTCAGTTTAAGTTAAGTAAATAACTTCCACGTGTAATTCTACGTCGAAAGTTAAGTGTTTTTG
This sequence comes from Nudaria mundana, assembly GCA_963556515.1. Lineage (NCBI taxonomy): Eukaryota > Metazoa > Arthropoda > Insecta > Lepidoptera > Erebidae > Nudaria > Nudaria mundana. Next base: position 7,890,954 of record OY748309.1, read on the forward strand.
CACACTTATGTGTAATAGATTTATCTGTAGTCAAAGTAAAGTCATAAAAAGTTATTGCTTTTGCAATCCAATGATATGATATGTCGACAATTGCTTATAATTGAGCATTTAGGAATGACAAACACAGTTCAAAATCATTAGAAATATCATGTCATAACACTAAAGCTATTTTTTTATTGTCTTTGGCCTACCATAGACAAAATATCTAGTCAAAAAAGTAGTCACGAGTCAATTTCAATTATGAATAGTTCACCGTATATTTACTTATTAAAGCTTTGCAATAATGCCTATTGAAAATGCGTCTTCACGATTTTCTACTAAACGACGCTAAATAATTTACATTGGCAATTCTACTTGGTAGCTGTAGTAGATCTACCGTCTTTAGTTACGTTTTCGTTATCTCATTTTACTCCGCTAAAGATGACCATGTATTTTGTAAATTTTTAGTTAGAAAATCGTTTAAGAGGCATTTTAAGGAACTCTCGTTTTTGTATTGCTAGTATTAATATATTATCTACCTATTAATATAACAATGCAATCATACATTTAAATAGTAGATAATTGCCTTTGAACAAAAGGATAAGAAATACATATGGTAGATTATTTACTAATTCTACCATAATTATTTCCAAGGCCGGTAACGTGTATTCTTATTTAAAATATACGATATGGTTATTATTAATTTCTTAAATGCTTATTGCAGTGTCTTGGACGTCATAGTATCGATAGTCGTAGGAGCTTGGTCTATAAAATTTTATATCTATAGAAAAAAAAGATAGTAAACTTGTCTATTGATCTTACAAAAAAACGCGGGATGTCATTTTATTTTTTTCTATTGCCATATCTAAACAGTTCTACAGAAAAAACGCGTGGTTAGTGCTTTATTATTACCCAACTGAACTTAAAAGGAAAGTAATGTATTTAACTCTAGGAACTTACAGTTTCTAAGTCTAGCTTACTAGTTTATATACATTGGTTAGCCTCGAGTCGGTTCTAAGTTTCACTAATGAAGAAAAAATTAGTAAATTAGGTCCACAAGACATTGGCATAGAAGTAATTAAATTTTAATAAAAAGTACTACGAAACATAATTGAAAAAAAATCTGTTTTTTTATACAATTAGCACCAATATTATATTTTTTCTAAGGCATTTATTTTCCCGCGAACCGCCTCGAATTTGATACTGGATGCTTAGAAAAAAGTTGTTATGTGCTGATATTTAAAAAAAGAAATCGCATCATAGACAAAAGAAGTTTGTATTTTTGTTTTTCATGAAAAAGTTCCACAGAGTCTATACATAAGTCAATACGTGGCCTAGTTATGATCCAAGGCCTTTTAAGCTATTTTTTGTAACATATTAACTACTAGTCAAAGTCTTTTTCAAGTCATTTCCTATATAAATTATTATAATCCTATATACTTACTTAATTTTTTGGACATTATTATGTTATTATTATTTAATAACTTGTATTTGTATAAAAAAAAATTTTGTTACTTTTTTATACAAATATAGCTAAAAAATCATAGCCATTATTAAATATCTGACTTATAAGCAATATTTATATATTAATGTCGATATATTATACTCTAATTAATAAATATTTTGTGCTGAAAATGGTATAAATAACAAAATTTTAAAACACAAATAATATTCATTTTTACAAATCCGCCATTTTCTTCGCAAATCACCACGTTTCAAACATGATTTTAATAAAAAAAAAAGACGAGGCAAAACAGCAACACCAATTTCAGCACAAAAGTCCTTAAAGATACCATAATATATACATAATTTCAAAGGTTTTGGCATTTGAAACACATCAAGACTTATAAGTACGAATGACGTCCTTTATTTGGGCTCGACACAATGGACATTGGCCACCACCTTTACCTCTCCACTGTTGGACAGCACATCTATAACACATACACATATGCCCGCACATGTACAACACACTATCTATGGGATTCTCATAGCATATCGTGCATTCAGTCCCTGTAAGGTTACCTTCACCTATCATAGAGTAAATAGGCTGGTGACGGCTCGTTGAAGGTCCACTTGGAAGTCTTTCTAATCTCAAAGGTTCTATATGGCCGTTAGGAATCTGGACCTGTTCGTTTTGGCTGTTCTGACTGACAGATGAACACTGGTTTTCGTTTCTTGGTCGCGGTTGGTAGTTACAGCTCGGTTGGCTGATTGGTATGTTAGGGAGGCTGGTGAGACAAAGCTGGGAACTTTGAATTGGCTGCAAAGAAGAGAAAAAATAAGATTTAATGTCGAAAATCTTGAAGAGTCTTTTTGTGAGAGATCACATTGAATTGATGTCTTTTTAATGTTTAACAATGTCCGCTTATTAAGTATCATGCCTTTCTATGACCACATTGCGCCAAATATCAAATTACTTCCAAATAATACGATACGGGGCGAGCTAATTCTCGTCCGTTGAGCGGTAGGTGCACTATTTGCAGATTCTACTTTCACCCTCGACTAGTGTAACCATTATTCATTTAGAGAAATTGGTTGGAAAATTAATAATTAAAATTATTAATATTTATATACCAAAAAACGACTTTGAAACTCACCTCAATATAATGTGCACTAGCCAAGGTCATGCTCTGTTGATTAGCAGCGTTCTGTCCAGCAGTTTGTGGAGGCAGACTAACTACCAACACAGTACCGCCAGCACCTCCATTTATCGGAGCCCCAGACCCAGTTATAACTCTCAACTGTTGAGGAGGAGTTTGTGCCGGCTGTGCCACTTGAGTACTAAGCATCCTCACTTTCTGCGTTGCTCCATAAATGTCAACAAATGCCCAAAGTCTTAACGTATGGTCTACATGCATCACTGTAAGAGCTGTGGAGCCGTTCCTGCTGACGCGGACTTCACCATCAAGCGTCAAAGTCACAGCTAGTTCATCTCCTCTGCGAAGGCCGTTCGCAGCATCTCTTCGCACAACCCAATATTCGGGCCGGTCTAACAATAATTCTGCGTCGTCAGGTAAATCACATGGTCTTAATGTTCCAGGATCGCAAGATGTCAGACCGATAGCAAGGCTTCCCGCGTAGGCAGCTTCGGTAGACAAAATTTGAACCACGATAGTTTGTCCAGGACGCATAGGACGCGCTGTAAATACGTATCCTTGACAAAATTCGGCTTCAGCTCTTGCAGCTACACCTCTGTCATTGATAAAGTTAACATTTCTCCCCTTTGTCCTGTGTAGACTCAAAGGTATTAAAGGACTTTGGTATCTTGGAGGTGGTAAAGGTTCCTCAACATTCAAAGATCGCATACTTGTTACTAGTCTATCTTCTTCCAGAGGGCTGTGTCTTCTTATCTGGTTTGGAACTCTGGGGTCGGCGAATTGGACAGCTGTGCAATTCCCATACACATCTACTAGAGCCCATAAGGGACTCCTTGTGTCTACGCCTGAGAAGAATATCCCCTTATCTTCTCCATTTACGCCAAAATGAACATCGCCAGAAGAGTTCACGTAATAGTAAAGAATATTGTCTTTTTCACAGAATCTCTCTCCTAGGGCTTTGGCCCAATTGCCAGGTTTGTTTGTTAAGTCAGGGCAAGCGTACTTCGGTAAGGCGTGAGCTAAGGAGGTAGGGTCGTGGTTGCTGAATCCGAATCTGATAACGCCGCTCCAACTATTCGAAATCTCCACGAAACGAATGCAAACCTGAAAAACAAATTGAAAACATTAAATAATGAGCAACGTCGCCGATAAAAATAGGCATACATTAAATGAATACATACAACCGCGCCTGTTTTCCCGGAGGGGTAACAAAGCCAAATATTACATATTAATGTCCACAATTTCGCCAGTTATGTTTTCTTGTTCTCTAAAATATCGATGGAACTCCTACGGTACCATAATATAACTCAGAAATATAATAGCAAACCTACCTTCTCATTAACACGAACTGGCCGAGCGCTAAACGCGACACCTTTGCAAAAGGATTCCACACGTCTCGCCATGGAACCATCTCTTGAGACCCTGATGTTCTCTCCATGGACTGCATGGAAGCCCAAAGGGGGCAGGTTATTTGGTGTACCGCCAGTGCAGGACGTGCGGGGCGCTGTAACAAAGAAATAATCATAGTTAGTTACCAAGTAGTAGAAGTCAAGCTCAACAGACATATGTCAAACAAATCGAAGAAATCCGGATACGCGAACAGGCTCGCCCCAACTACGTGGAACCAGCAAAGTTGTTGGTGAAAAGTAAGCGTATCTATCATATTGTGCTTCTTCCTACTCCTTTGAGGAAGCCGGCGTGCTTCTATATGTTTAATTATTGCTAAATCAAATACAGACGAAGTTGAGGACAAGAATATTTCTCAATATTTATTCTTATAATCTCCCCTAAAATATTAGAGAAGGATATTTCATTCACTCCCCTAAGAAACATCATTGTGTTTCACCCCACAGCGGCCATTTTACCAACATGGCGTCGTCACCTGCGCGGCAGATGCGCGACCAGCTTGTGCACGCGCATACAAGGGGCAATTTCTTTAATTATATACTAAGTTTCTTAATTATAATTTAAGTTATGTAGACTGGATTATAACTCATGAAAGGTGATAAGAATTAAAAATTAAATAGGTACTTAATGATGTTTCATAGTTAAAGAAAGCAAAAATGCCATGCCTATGCCAATTAGACCCATCCGATGTTTGGCAGGTGTACCACTTGCAGGTGAGATAAGCTTGAGCCTCTATTAGTTGCCAAGGGCTTCCACATTCCGTCAAGTCCGTATGTAAATATTATTTTTAATCAAAATTATATTTTTTTAAACTTTCGAGCAGATTTGTATCAGGAAGGGAAATATTTTAAGGTGTACGATGCTATAGGTACCTACTCTATGGACTGACCCTATTAACAGTTTAAAAAAACATGTCAAGGGGCCATATCTTTTGACACCACTTAACTCGTTCGAAAAACTAGTTCGCAAATAGTGGGATTAGATAGGGGAGATGACAAAATATTATTATAATAGCGAACCTTATCCCAGTTGCATTTGGAATACTTTTAAAAAACTACGGCGTTCGTTTTTTAAAATCTTTGGTTATTCCCGCCAACAAAATTTTAACTTAGAAAAAAATTCGTTCGAAAATCAACTGATTCAAATTACTTATATCATAATCATTGTAAAGAAATTTGCATATTTTTTTCTTAAATTATTATATCGGCAATTTAAAAAAAGTTGTTTGATGAAAGGATATCCTTCGAATTAATCATGTATTGGTACCTCCGTTATTTCAAACCTGAGTTTAAAAATCTAATTATGTACGACGCTGTCACGACTATTACAATTAGTCGCTAAATTGACTAGTTACGTCACTTCCTTCCTTGCAGACACGTGCGCGTTTAGCCCTCTTTATTACCCCACATAGTGAGGGGATAAGTGTTATTTAATATAGGGGTGGGATTCAGTGAATACTTGAATAGTGTCGCGCGTCACCTAAATGTGTATGTTTATATACCAAATAGCGGCTAAAATGTCTTACGTTATAGATGTTGCGTGGATTATATGTCTGTATGTGTGGAACACGTACATACCTAAATATAAAAATCACGTCTGCTTCCCTAAACCTAGGCTGAGGCCTCAAGACTAACAAAAAAGTAAATTTTTAGTTGATCTGACCAATTTGCGTCAATAACACTGCTAGTTCAGTCTCATGTAATATGTGGTTAGCCTACGTGGCACCAATATAACGTGTGTCAAGTGTGTAATGCTCCTCCTTCAACCCCTCAGGGATATATGCGTTAGGAATTTCATTCGTATACATAACTCAGTTCTGGTGCCCCAAATACTTACATCGTCCTGTCGCTCTTTAGTCCACCCCCGCGTACATCTGTGTTTATGAGCAATATTCTCAAGGGGTTGGTAATGAATACACTATTGTATACAGGCTCAAGGGATTTATCAGTCTTAGGGTCGGGTATAGGGCTTTCTCTTGCCACATGTTCGCAAATAGATCTAAGAGTAGTCGTTTGAGTAAGGATTACAAAATTATCTAAAGGACAATGGAAATTTTGGCCCCATTCTCACATATATGTGTGATACGTTTTTAGATAGGTGTTTCTTGGCGGAATAAAAGTTACTATGCCTACGTCATCGTAATCTCCTCCTGGCATACTTTTTTCGCTTCTTCCACTTTCATAACTATCTTCATGCAAGCTTTTCGGTTATGGGTACTCTTGTCCTGGTTTTTGGTCAAAACATCTCCGATTTGGTCGAAGTACGTTCGCCTAGGTCGACCTTTATCTGCCTGTCTATTCACGCCCGCCTTATGTATCTGTTTCGTCAATCTGCTTTCATCCATCCTTTCTACGTGCCCGAACCATCTAAGCATCCCTTTTTCTATCTTACTAACTACATCTTCTGATACACCGCAACGTTCAATTGTATTGTAGTAAATAAAAATATACATAAGTGTTTTTGAGAGTATGTAAGTATCTTATCATCATTTACCGAGCCTTTTCCCAACTCAGTTGGGGTCGGCTTTCCAGTCTAACTGCGATCCGGCTGAACTGATATTTTCCGTGAAGCGACTGCCATCTGACCTCCACAACCCATGGGCGATATCGAAGTTCTGTAGTTAGACCGGCCGGATTTTTGATTAAGGGCTCCAACTACCCCTAACGACTGCCATAGATGTTCGTATGACAACCGGGACCGACGGCTTAACGTGCTCTCCGAGACACGGAGGGGTCTCAGTGTCTTAAGAAATGGTCACCCTAAGACCGGCCTGACTAGATGTTGCTTAACCTTTGCAATGTGTTAACATTGTCGGTTACCACTAGACCAAGAGCTCCTGCTATCTTAATAATAATACATACATAAAATCACGCATGTGTCCCCGAAGGGATAGGCAGAGAGGTGTGAAACGCCTGCTTTTCGGCCAGTAATTTTTTTACACCCTAAAATCCAGTTAAAATTTCGAAAATAGAAGAATTTAAAATTTTACAATAAAGAATTGCGATTGCTCATCTCGTACAGCATGGACTAACTGTGAGTCATGGCGATTTAACATTTCACAATATTTAACAATATTTCTTGCCGTTTTCACAGTTAGAATATGCTTAGCTTGAGGCAACATATAGGTTTCATCTTAGATCAAAAATACTATAGATATTGGATTCAGTACAAATACAACACGGAATCTTGGCACTCGAATACTATATAGGTAATTATTAGAAATACCATTTATAAAATAAACAAGATTGTACATTGATGCTTGACATAGAAATAATTCGCAATAATGAATACAAAAGCATCAATGTACAGCGCCGTTGTCGCATCCCTCGAGAGTCAGCAAGCGGAATAGGAGTACGGCGCGCGGTTGAACCGCGCAGGTGTGCAATGACCGAGGTGAAGTGGTGACGTTTTTAAAGCACTGATCGGTAATCTAGGTATTTTTGATCGAGCGAGCGAAACGTCCACATTTCGAGATTGGACAATTTTGCTTTCGTATGTCGGTATGTGTATTCTGGGCTAGCGGCCACATTCTTTATTCGATCTCCACGAAGCTTGATGTAAAACAATTTTTTCAACGTATTTTTTTTTGATAAGGTAAGTAAGTGAAGGAAAAATATCAAAAAAAGTGTTTAAAGTTCAAGAGGTCTACCTACTGTTCAACCATATATTATGGGCAATCACTATATAGTCAAACTTGAATATATACTACTATTATAAAGAGAAAAGATTTGTATTTTTGTGTGTATGTTTGTAATGAATAAACTCAAAAACTACAGTGCCGATTTCAAAACCGGGAACGAGTAAACTAAATCACGCGGGCGGAGCTGCGGCGATCATCTTGTCATTTATATAGTCAAATTTGGATGACAAGACAAAAGTTATTATCACGAAAGCTTTCACCACTCGGGTACACAAAACCGCTGTTTTTCCAATCACAATCTTCACTCAATAACCCAGGTGCCAGAACTCGGAAGTGGTTAAAAAAAATTAAGAGGGTTGGCGCCCTCGAAAAGCTAGGGGATCAACATCCGCCGGATATTTCCGATTCTATCTTAACTTGCACAATAGTTTTGATGTAATTCGACACGTTTAGAAATCGTTTAAAACAGATTGCGAAATTGAATACTTCAAATATGATATTTTTTTAACTACAATTAAGAAGAAGTGCATGAATATCTTACAGGCCACGCCAGAGGTGTGTTGGCCGGGGATAGAATTCACTTCGTCAAGACGCAAAACCAACGCCTTACCCACCAGGCCAAATTACCAGACTACGAACGCTTCAAAATGTTAAATTAGCATAAGATCTTGACTTCCTGAACGAAACTAATTAATAAACAAATATTAATTGAACTCACAACTCTAATAGTAAGCACTCTTGTTATTAAATAGGTACATTTCCTGCGTAGGCGCACACTCACAGTACCGGATGCGTAGACGCAGCGGCGCGCATCGCCTTACCAGGGTTGCTACACTAAACCAGGGGTGTCACGCGTAATTAGATATTTATTTTTACATAATCACTGTTTTTATACTATCCTATTGAAATAGGAAGGAACTGAGGTCATTTGTATGGACTATTACCATGAGAGAAAGAGAGATATTGATATTGTAGAGATGTTTACGTTCCGTAACAGTTTACTAAGTTTTTATAACCGCTTCCTGGTTAGGTTAGGTCCAGTTGAAAAAATTGTTGCCATAATTTTATCATTTTTTTTAATCTTGATGTGTTGTGATTGAACTACTGCCAATGATTGACAATTAAACTGAGAATTGAAATTCAGAAAGGATATTTATCCCGGGAATCTCGCCGACATTGAAAAGGAGGTAACTACAAACATAAACAACGAAATGGTAACTTAGCTATAATTATATAACTGAAAAAAAAACATTTACAAAAAAAAACCGACATATATATATAACGGTTATCTTGTGGATACCATTGTCAAACTAGATCAAATTTAATCACAGCTTTCAAAAAAAAGAATCCTTAAATCGGTTCACCCATTCGAAAGTTATGACGTAATAAACCCCAAAAAATTAGAATCGAATTGAGAAACTCCTCATTTTTTGAAGTCTGAATGAAACTTTCCATTATTTCAGTACAGATTTAGGCGGTATGGTCAAAATACTATAGCCTGTCCTAGTAGAAGGCAAATAAAAAAATCAACATGCAATTTTTTTCGCAGATGACGTTATACAATACACCATTTAATTCGCGATTATGTAACGTAAACATAAATATATTAATAGCAACAAAACGACAACAAAACTGGCACTAGACATCTATTCCTAGTTATCTAGAGCGCTAGTGACGTCAAAGTACTGGGATTAGACCAGGAAGACGTGGCATGACGTCAAACCTGACATTTAGGCTACCAACAACTAATTGATGGGTCTTTAGTTAGGCAATAGGTGTGGCAACACTGAGCGTTTATTGCCACACAATAGTTTTATGATGTAGGCATATTATTTTCAGCCATTGTTAAGTTAAACTAGGCCTGGACTCTGAAAATCCCTAATGAGTACAAATCTGGCTTAGCATCTAGACAGCTTAAAAAGGTTACTCTTTGAACTTAGCAGAACATTTTATATTCAGCGAAATTTGAATTGAAATTTACATCACCACTTTTATAATTGTAAAACAAATAAAATTTCTTAATGCGTTGTACAGTTTAGAGCAATTTTGTTTGTGTTTAATTCAAGTCTGCGATCGGCAAATTCTTTCGAAAATAAACGTGAAACGCGCCCATTCTTGTTTTAAAAATGAACGAGTCGAGTACATCTGATGGGAACAATTGCAAATTCTTCGCCGCGAAGAATATCTATGCATGACGATAGCTTGACGTCATTCATTGTCGATATACCGAATATCCTGTTTAAAACAATGCTCGAAATACGTCATAAGATTCTATGGAGAAATATTTGCTGACGTAGTGATAGTTGAGGCACAAAATACGTAATGCTAAATGGACATCAAATTCTTCAAAGTATAGAACACGTAATAGGGAGCGAGCTTGTTGCCGCTATCCAAGCACTTTTATGTTCACCAGAACCGTCGTCCCTTTAGTACAACTCCAGCCAATACGGTTGGCTTCGGCTCTAAGAAATTGGAAATTCCTTTGCAGCATTGTCAATCAATGGACTTCGAAATCGCGTCTTTTTCCAAAAAAATAGGTTATCTGTAAAGTCGGTTTACTGACGATAGTTGAACGTGACAACGTCATAACTGCCGGAAAGATGTCGAACGCTGCCGAACGCGGAGGCCGATTGTGCCTCTTTGTCGCTCGTTCCACGCTCTCGCTTGCACTTCAAGCCTTAAATGGAACGCCTCATTTTTTCGTGCGTGCAGCCGTCTCTATCGAATTATAAGACGTTGTCACGTCAAAAACCTTGTAAAAATTAAGCGAAATAAACATAACACCCACAAAGCAATGTAATTATTTCATTGCCAGTCGTAGTATTTGTAATTAAAATCGATAAAACGAGATATCAATTTTCCTCTATAGCTACCTTATACCCACGCCAACATTCGAATTATTGTAGGATTTATGTCAAGGTTCTTAATGTAGGCTCTATTGTAGGTTTAAAAGCATAAATCTCCATTGTATGACTTTTTTAAATATAGAATATCATTGTCTTATTATAATATTTGTAGTTAAACTTCACTATCAAATGCCATTAGGTCATAGACCTCTCTATATTCACTTACCGTGACCAGCCCAATGGCTATGGTCTGTATTTTTTTTTAATCCAATCTGACATTTAGACACGGGCGTGCAACGGTCGAGGTTTTCAACACTAGGAATTTTATTGACGACTTGACTGTCTTCTAAATTTAAATTGAAATTTTTTAATTGATATTTTATCGCATTGTTATCACCGTTACGGTTTAAATGTGAAACACGAGCCTTTGGGAAATTGTGTGAGCTTTTAACTTGTACCATTAAGTTGGATGGATTCCTTTCTTGTTAAGCTTAAGATATTCTTAGATTACTGTATACGTCGCGGGAGAACTTTCCTTACCAATTTAAACTTCACTTTGAACTGAATTAGTTACACATACAATTAAAACAAAGGCCAAAAGAGCTTAGGAATAATATGCATTGTCACTTAATAGACAAGAAAAAAAAAAGAAAAAGAACAGAGTTCATTTAAGTGTAGAACGCGATACATTATCTTTATCAGCCACTACCATTTCAATAAAAACTCACATTTTTTTTAAAAATTATGAAGATATTCACACTTTCATTACATTATAATTACATCTCTCTCACACATAATAGACATTGCCATAAGGTTTTTAAATTACCTGCATATTCTATAGTTGTCTTTGTCTCACGTCACGCTCTGGAGGACAATATGGCGCTCACTCGGTCACGCTTTATGAACTTTTAGAACGTCACGCGAAGGTAGATATATGTTGGTGCAATTGAGGTGGAGTAACAACGGTTAGTACTGGGTTCAGATACAGCTAGACAGCGCCTATAATGGCTATCAGTTACTTGATAAAGAAGAATGCGCAAGTTGCATAGACAATTACCCCAGCTCCGAGGCAAAAGAAACCTATGTCATTATAGTTTTCTTTTTTCCACCAATTTCTTGGGGTCCCAAGTCATCTTCACTAGTATGTGTGAGTGTCAATTATTTTATGTATGAATGTATATCATTTTTTTTGTTATTTTATCAAGGTGATCAAAAACACTACAAAATCTACTATGAAAGTGACACTTCAAATGATTCGTTCGTTAAAAAGTCAGTTATTAAAAAAAATATCTAGTTTCGCTATGGTGTGACTCCGTGGGACTCCAGTCAACAAAATGTCTTACTATAAAAAGCCTGCATTCAAAATATTGACATAAAATATACGTTCGCATTTAAAGGCGGGTTTATAAATTACTAATCTCGAGGCAAAATTGGATCAAACATGGCAACTCCGTGGGGATGGAGTTCGATTTATTTTTAATAAGGGCTCCAGATGCTGCGAAACCGTGTTACTGTGTTGGCCCCCGCTTGGAGAAAATCCTATTATACTTTGAAAATAAGTCTAACATGAGGAAATGAGAGGGCCGATTGAGGTACGTATTTGTCTCTTTCTAGGTATTTCACAAAGGTATTTATTTGAAAATTTGCATTTATTTCTGAAGCCGAAGACATTGTTATCTATATTTTACGTCTTAGGGAAACATGACAAGATGCTAATTAGAATTTGATTGGCAGATTTCGAAATGATAAGACTTAGAAGGGGGGACATGTCAATGAATGACTGATTATATGGTCTGTCCACCATCTATCTATTCAACTACAAATGGACCTTCAAAGCTCAGGATTATTCTCAAAACTGTTTTCTCAGAGTCCATCCGTCATTACAGGATAACATTAACCAAAAAATAAACTCGATATCGTATCTGGTTTCAACCGGATAGTGTGGTAAACACGGATGCCAGGATGACCACACCGGATGATACGTGAAACGAAACCACTTGATGACAACCGTTTCTAAAACTTGTCTTTTTAGATTGTTGTTGTGACCTTTCCTTAAATCTATACCAAATTTATGAAGAGGTAAAGTGACTGAGGTTGTAATCTCTGGATCTACTGAACTAAGTTTCGATAAAAACTAATACTTAAGTTACTTTTTATCCTGAATAATGAATTTAAAAAAAAAATGAGTATTAAAAAATCATTAAAATCAGGGTGCTTTGAATGTCAGCTAGTGGTTTGATTATTAGTCTCACACAAGGCATTTTTTTAGCTTATACTGTCCCACTGCTGGGCAAAGGCCTCCCCCAACTCCTTCTAATGTGCCCTATCTTGCGCCAGCTCAAACAAGGTATAAGATCCAAAAAAATCCTAGTACATACCTAGGTGCCTTTACAATACTTTTCAGTTAAATACAAAGCATCACAACTTTATAAATCTATCTTCACAATAAAAAGCCCCGACATCCCTAACTCAAGAAATCCCCGTGGAATAATACCATCTGCACTACATTTGTTACTTTACTCTATGACCCACGCATAGACTATTGTTTATTTTTAAACATGGCTGCCCACGCGGTACTCTATTTTGGAGGGAAAGTGTTTGTGTTAATAAGTGCGATGTAAGTTATTAAAAATAATATAGAATACATTATGCTAGTATTTTTGTAGCCCAAGGCAATCTTACAAGTGGCGCACCTGCCAATTAAAGGTAAAGTACAGTGGAAAAGTGGGCCCACAAACTATTAGACCAACAAAGGCGAAAAGTGACCATAAAATATTACTCTTAGGCAAAACAGGCGCGTATTGGCGGCGCTTTTTTTACACCAACAAACTGAATTTAATCAAAGAATATTTGTTAAAACTCTTGCTCAAACATTTGTGTACCGCCCGGTGAATACGTCATGTATAAATATGTACGACAATATATTAAAAAACAACATTTTTCGCGTTTTAAAATTAGACACCGCAAATGTAACATCATATAAAATGTATCTATACAAAGTAGGTGAGTTCGATATTTGCTGAGCGCGTGCCTGGAGGCTTTTTAGGTTACCTCTGGCGCTCCGCAAAATCTACTTCCCAGACCCTCACTTATAGGTACCGAACAACGTTTTTTTTATATTATCCTGCACCTGGAGCTAGTTCGGAATAACTAGTTCTTCTGTGTGTGGGGACTATCAAGCATTACCTTGACATTGGCGAAATCATCGATAATAACGATGGAGCCACGTTTTGAAAAAAATTAGAAGAAGAAATTATTTACGAAATATCTAAACTGATCAGGCATCGGGTTCAATAAACGACTATATTAAAGTTTATCTCGTTTAGTTCTGACGTGATTCCATTTTCCAGTACACAGGAGTCATGTATCTTTTATATCTTAACATAACATAAACATAGCATCACGCCTTTATCCCCGAAGGGGTAGGCAGAGGTGTCCAAACACACCCACATCTCGCCAGCTATGTTAGGTCCCATGTAATAGGGGGCGAGCCTATTGCCATTTACCGGGCACAAGTTCCAGACTCTGGTATAATTATCTGGGTAAAATTCTAAAGAGAATTATACATTATCCACCAGACCCGGGAATCGAACCCGAGACCTCGAGCGTGGCAGTCCGTACATAGTACCATTGTGCCATCGAGGTAGTCTTTTATATCTTATCCATTTTAATAAGTACTTAAGATAAGTAATTGTGAATACAGTGAATACACATGAGTACGTATAATCACATTAGTTTCTCCGAAGAGGTAGGTAGAAATATATTACATGTCCACTTTTCGCCAGATGAGCCTATTGCTTCTACCAGAAGGGTATCATCAAAGAAAATTAACAAAACTCACAGTCCATAAATCATTTAAAACTGTGGGTACTTAAAATGAAATGCGCACGCGCACCTCAGTTCCCACGGTAAATGATCTATAGTTCTATAGATCATCGAGATCATTATAATAATTACGTTCAATTGGGTACAACGGCATAATCGTGAGGTATTATAAAAAAGCCGGAGTTCACATGTTCATGTTCAAAAAATAGTTCAAACTTCGATGTCGTGCCGTTGGTAGGCAGACTTATTATACGCCCGCATATCGCCAGCGACCCACTGAACAGTAATACCTAAAAAACGCAAAGAAAAATGATAGAATTAGTATTTTTTTACAATGTTTTTTTTATGGCGTTTGCGCATACATCATGGACTAACTATGAATGCATGATGTTCATAGTTAGTCCATGCTGTATGCGCATGCAAAGGGCAATATTTCACTTATGTAACACTAGTCAGTGCTACGGGCTTCGCCTTTTGCCCTCTGATTTTGATGCAACAAAGACTAGATGACTAAAAGCTGAGCTTAGTAAGAAAAACTATTAAAGTAGCATCGGAAATTGCCGTGTAAGTACACAAAAAAAAATAGATAACCAAAAAAAAACCTTATTTTTATTGTTTTTGGATCGGACTTCAAAAAAAGATTTTTTTTCCATTCCACCGTATATTTGCTTTTTTTTTTGTTTGTTCGCGGACAACTTCGTCGTTTTTTAACCTTTTTTTTTCATATCACTCATTTTTTTTTAATTTATTAAAATTTTTCATTTTTATAAATCAAAAAGATTAAGCGCATTCTCCTTCACAACACAAAACAGAAATATTCACTCATTTCTTAATAATTATTGATCATGTTTACATTCCGACTATCTGACTATCATATAAAAGTTCCGACTATCATATAAAAGTTCAATACAATACCACTATCAACAAGCAACCTTATCTGTACTCCTATAGAGTCGAGTTTTAATAAGCAAGCAAAAGTTCTCACGGGACCAGAGACAACATATTTCTTTTTTTTTTATTGTTGACTCCATGTATGTAATCTATGTGACACACCGCCGGATACTGAAACGTCACTCAACTAATTTGATACTGAAAAGTGACGTGTGTATGAAAAATTCAAGTTTATGGGCTGGCTCAAACATTTATACAGCTCTTAAATATTTGAAAGACGTTCAATATTCGGTCGTTTTTGTGTTGCACCAACCGTGAAACGGTGTTTGAGATATGTATAATAATTATTTTTATCTAATATCTCTAAAGTCTAGTAACATATCAGCCTTTTTTAAATATAGAATATCATTAAGTATTTTTTTAAATTTGTCGCAATTTATAATACCTAGTGTTGCTGGCAGTTACATCAATTGTAGAACTACCAATTGACAGGATGCCGAGTCTGTCATTATAACGGCGTATCATCCTGTTTCTCACATATCATTTGATTTTTTTTTTTGTTTGTGTTGTTCATAACTTTTAGTTTCTTTATTATCTTTATGTGCCTTATGGTAACCAGCTGTGGGATTAACATTTAAGATATTTGGCTAGTATTCTTTTTTCGTTTTACAAGTAAAAGTGTCAAAGAAACGACATTGTCTCCGAAGAGTAGACTACCATTTCTTGCTGTCTGTCCGTCCGGGTCTGCGGATATGTATCTCGAAAACAGCAGACATGATTTAGATAATTATTTTTGTATTTGTCCTATTTGTGAACGGAAGTGTACCGGAACTACCGTACGGAAACAGGAATGTGAACGGCAGATAGCCGTTCTCTGACCGTAACCTATTTTATCTGAATGTACGATTAACACGTGAAAATTGGTAGTAAGTTTTATATGTAAACTACCAAACTCATTTAGAAAAACACATTATCATCGTAATATAGTAAAACAAAGTGTGGCCGTCTATATGTACGTATCCTTAAAACTACGCAACGGAATTTGTTGCTGTTTTCATCAATAGATTGAGTGGTTCTCGAGGAAGGTTTTTGTGTATATAATTTGTCAAGCGGGCGAAACCGCAGGCGTCCGCAAGTTACTAATAATGTTAGCTACATTATTAGATACTTTTTATTCCGGTAATGTATTCCCGTGGGAATTGTTAACAAGAAAACGATCTAAGCGAGCAGAGCCGCGAGCCATCAGTTAGTAATTAAGTAAGTCCAGCAATAAAATAAAATAGGTCAGCTTCATAAATAGTGCGGTACCCTATAATTCCCATTAAAAAAAACAAACCATAGTCTAGGCTCAGCCACAATAATCATGCGGTACATAGCGGTAAATTACAGAAGAAAAAAGTAAAAATAGGGATCGTATGAGCTTCCACGCTTTTTAAAAACATGTACTCGTATATCCTGTCACACAGTTTTCTCATGTTATTGAAACTAGTCGCACAATTCGAATTTCAAAACGAAGGTACTTTAATAATATCTGTCATTAATTTCTGTACATCTTAATGAACTACCCTACTTTTTTTTTCTCGAGGCTTTTGCAAGGCATATTAGCCTCATCGACTTTTAAACAAAGTATGCATTATTGATTTCGGAATTGTGATTAGGTCCGAGATCTTAGCACATACCAACCAACGAATCTATGGCAAACCTTATCCATTATTAGCTCTCATGAGAAATATTTTTTCCCGATTTCGCAACATTTTCCCTAGCTGCTCCGCTCCTATTGATCCTAGGTTGATGTTATATAGGTTATAGCCATCCTCAATAAATGGTCTATAAAACAAAAATATTTTTCCAATTTTTACCAGCAGTTCCTAAGATTAGCGCCTTCGAACAAACAAACTCAACTAATGTATTTATAAGGACTAATTAAATGAGTATGTATGTTCGGTGTAATGCTGACACAGAACACGTGTAACCCAAATCAGGGCATTTGCAACGCCGCATTTAATTAATTAAGTCTAATAATTTTATAATTTATTAAGTATAAATCTAGTGTACAACGAAATATCGTCGCGATCGGGTCAACAGTAAACATTTTATACTGTCGCGAGTGCACTCTCAACAATTTGTTATAAAGTAACATTATTCTTCCCAAACATAATTATTAATTAACAATAACCTTTATAGTAATTTAGAAATATTTTTAGTAACAATAAATTAACATCATTTTACCTACAAACTATCTTACTTTCTTATTACTCTCGTACGTCCTCGAACAATGAGTACATGCCTCTGTTTACATAACATATCTTAAGTATATATTACCGTTAAAATTGCAAGTCAATTAATTACTATCAAATATTGTTTTATTAGGAACAGTAGCCATTCCCAGTACATCCTGAGATTTCCTGAAACCACCAAGGGAATCGAAGTATCGATTTACCGAATGACAAATCGATGCTGCATCGCAAAGGTGAGGTTCCCACGGTCCGTGAGAGCGTGCGAGCGAGAACTGCTTAGAGAAAGGGACGAGTAGTGTTGCGACAACCTAGTACTGGCTGGTGGTGTTAAGCAATAGACGGTTTTTGGTAAGTGATATCATATCTCAAGGTGATTCAACTTGTCTAAAAAGGTTCAACTTGTCTAAAAAGATTCGATAGTTATATAACCTTTTTTTAAATAACCATTAAATCGAATCTAATATTAAAAAGAAGGATTTCGAAATTTTAAAACGCCGAAAGTATAATACAGCTTTCATTTAAATTTAGAACCAGTTTTGTATTGTTTTATTGTTTATTGGCATATTCAAACACGATGAATCATAGAGAACAGCACGTTGTTTTTTTGTAGGTACCTTTATCCTACTAAATATAAATACTAAACGCATCTCACGCACCGCGCAGTCTCACATCGTGTAGATCTCTGTAATAGATTTATCTGCGTGCCGTTGATTATTAGCTACGGCAATCGTGATCCGAATTAAATCCGATTACTGTGCCAGCATAAAAAAACCTAATGACGTTTCTCGTCGACGACGTTTTAGTGTTGAGATTTGACGTATCTATTGAATTCGGAATTTAAATTTGAAAATGGATTCCATTTGTTCGATTATAAAAAAGTACATACTTATTGAAATATAAATTTAAAAAGTTCGATTTGAAAAAGGAATACTAAATTGAGATGTAGGATTAGGGATGTTCTAGTAGATGTTACAAAAAAAAATGTTTACAGTTGCGTGGAATTACATTCAAACCTGGACTTTCTCGTAGTTTCTTTACAATGTGTCATGCCATTGGCTGATAAAGCTAGTCCCTGTAGGCATGTGGTAATTGATAGCAACAACTACTATCGACTTTTGAGTCTCACACTTTCTCCATCGACCTTAAATCCCTTCCAATGGCTCCGTGGATGAACCTTAGCTACGAGAGTTCTCAGACTTAAAAAAAAAGGAATAATACTACCTGGAAGTGACCATAATGTTCAACAGGTGTTCAGAATTCTGATTAGGACACGTACCTGCACAACCCTTTCCTTTCATTTAAAACGAAAATCCCACGGAAAGCTGCAAAACCGCCGCATTATAAAAAAAAACGCAAGGCAATTTTTAAATTTCGAACGTGGGAATGGAAGTCAAGTTAGATAGCAGTGTAACTTTTTGCCTCTATGAAACATTGTGTCAAACAAAAATGAACTGTATTATAATGAAAAATAAAGTTCTATTTTTTTAATCAGAACATTCGGTTGCTGGTTTCTCGTTTGGAGTTGAAATGTCCGAATAAAAACATTAAAAATGATAATTTTAAAGTAAATTTTGTAACTGCGCGGTTGTTGTATTACATTTGCGGCGTATATCCTTAAAACAATACAATCAATTTTGTTACGTTAACACAAGGTAATAAAGCATCTTTTTTAATGACTCAGTGGCCGTATACGGGCAAAAATGAGTAAGAAATTATAAAAGCAGGTAGTAATATAATTGTTAACGATTGAACCCGTGTTTTCAAGATGGCGGCACTGTGCTTCCGGGATATTAGAAATGTTTTATAGAATATTTAGTGACTTATTAGTACTTTATATGGTAAGTAACGGGATTGTTAAATACGTGATATAGGCATTTGCAATGTGTTAGGCTTTACAATAAGGATGTAAGTTCCTCACTCCTAAGCCTCCCTAAAAATAAGAATTAAAAAAAGCCCAGACGTTTTCATCGCATTTTGAATTAAGAAGCAGCATAAATAAGAGACTTCCAAATACAAAAATACCCGCCAAAAATGCTTGTCAACATGTTTTTTTTACGAATAAACTAATTAGAACAAGAAGGTAAAATATAAATGAAAAATCTCACGAAACCTCAAAGAATTTCCAACTGGATTCGCTCTAACCACCAGTCAGCCGACGAGTAAACGTATTTCTCACGACCTATACGACCCGACAGAATGTAGACTTTTACACTTACTACCATCAAATTAAAGTTTTACACATTTTATCGATCAGATTATACTAAATTACGTATCGTTTAAATAAATATATACATGAATATAGCATGCGATGATGTTTAATGTAAAGTTACTAGAGATTTTATGTATGAATGTATGTAACATTGGTTCTAGCTGTTGGAATATATTAGTTTATTAAACTGTTGCATAAAATTAGAACATTTAAACAACATTTGAACATTTAAAGAAACGAGCCCATGCGAGTTTCTTGTAATGCTCGAATAAGGTTACAATTTTACAATACATGCGATTTCTGCCAGTGAGAGGACTACCTTTAAACGAATACATTTTTTTTAAGTTCTCTATAAGTCTATCTATCTGTATAGTAACAAAAATTTCGTGTCCATCCGTCACTATACAAAGCTCAGCTTCAACTTTCACTTAGTAGCATAAAATCTGTTCTTCTGTTTTGACGATTACTGGCTACATTTTATGGCCTCGGTGAATGGTTATTTACTATTATTATTATTTCGGACATAATTCGGCGTAATACCCGGGTACGCCCTTGAAGTGGTTGTTGGGAGGTATATTGAAACGCTTGTAGTAACAGTATGTGTATGAATGAATTGTTTATTATTAAAATATATTTGTATTTATCAAACAAGCATATCCCCACATTTACACAAACAGGTTTAGGTGGGCGCGGATCTAAACAATAGAACGAATATAAATACCTATACTTATGTTGTACTTATAATTTATTGCTTATACCTAATTGGCTAGTTCAATTATAAGGAGGTGTGGCGTATGCGCAACTGGAGATTGGTAGAAGATGGTCGAAGGGTCTCGAACCGCCTTCTCGTATTATCTGGACGTTTCTTACATATGACGTCAGAGGTTCGTTAAGTACACGCCACACCCTCAAAAGGGTAACCCCAGGACACGTTTTGACAACGTGAGTTCGATGCCGACTAGATCGACCATCACACTACGGGCACTTTTCCTGTCATGCATTTTTCCACCAGCGTGCGAATCTCGCCCGCAATGAGTGTCGATGTCAACGTCAAATCAGTCGCGAAT
The DNA here is from genome assembly GCA_963556515.1 of Nudaria mundana. Taxonomy (NCBI): domain Eukaryota; kingdom Metazoa; phylum Arthropoda; class Insecta; order Lepidoptera; family Erebidae; genus Nudaria; species Nudaria mundana. The sequence continues at coordinate 7,911,652 of OY748309.1, forward strand.
AGCCCCGTAACCATAGCAACCGGCGTGCGGGCGGCCCGCGCGACATGACAAGCATTGCTCCTACCTTAGCCACAGATTTTTTTTTAAATCTCGCTTCGAATTACAGAACCATGTATTTTATTATCTGTGCTAGATTAACCCGTCACGCGTGAGCTGTAAATAATCATCAGCGATGAGTTTTAATGTCATAATTGATTTGTTTCACGAATGAACATCCGTTACCTAACCGCAATGGTTTAATTTTTACGCAGTTAAACTGTATTAAACTACATATCCGGTATTTCATGACTCATGAAGGCAGAATAACTCGTATACCTAAGCGTGATATAAGCAATTGTAAAAAAAGCACGCGCGGCAATCACGCACGCAGCTATACTCTATGGTTTTTATTTCATTTTTTTTTAAATTTTGTATATTATACGTTAAGTTAAAAAATCTATTACAGTGTTGTTTTTTGTTATGCGATCCAATTGGAAGTGGAACATATATATAATTAGTACTTATTCAGATCTGTAATATAATGTTTGGAATTCTGTGAATAAAACTTTTGCCCAAAACGATAGCCAATATCAAAGAAAAGTATAAAGTAAATAAATGCAACATTCAGAACCAAATGTATTCCAATTTCAAAATTATTCCAAACATCCATTCTATGGTAAACATTCCCTGATGTTTTCTCACGATCATTAGTAAATAATTTCGGTCGTGTTCGGCTGCGTTCAGTTCACTCTCGAGCTTCGAAACCTTTGTACTTAAATTTCAAATATAGAATATGAATGATCTTTTTAATTAGATGTCATAATATTCGAAATGAGTTTCGGCTATGAGATTAAGACGTTTGAACTTTAAACAATTCGATTGGCTTAAAAAGCATTCGGCAGTTACATTTTAAAACTTTGCAGTTACTGAACGAAACTAGCATGATTTTTTTGTACCTATCAAATAATACTTTTTTTAATTTTGCTTCATGCGGGCAGGCAGCTGATACTCACTGATACCATTTACACATAATTCGAAGAAAATATCCAATAAATCCTGAATAAGGCAGTTCTTTATACAAAAAAAATCTTCAAATATCGAAACACCTTGGATTCGTAACGGCCCTTAGCTAGAAACATCTTTACCTCACCTGGTACATCAGCTGTTGTAGCGTTGTCTCATTTTGTCATGTACATAAGGAGTATGTGTGTCTTGTTCTACAATTGAAATGGCCAGCTGTTTTGTGACTTTTTTCTCATAAAGGAGCATGTGCAAAGGACGATTGCAATAAGCGATACTAGATGAGATAATGGTATATATCCTAACGATAAGTGGTAAAACCTCTTTAAGTATATACTTATTACCAATAAAGGCACAAACGGAAGTTATAAGTAGGTTACCTACAGAATAATATATATTTTAATCAATTAAGTTTGATAACTTTCCTCATATAATTTTACAATTTGAATTGCAATAATTTTAGCAAAAAAAAACTTCAAATTGTCGGAATGGGACCAAATTAAAATGGATTTTTAGAAGAATTTACAAAATCGGTACACCTTTTTTTTTAAATCGGTTCACCTGGTCAAAAGTTATTTCTCCTCCCTTTTTTGAAGTCGGTTACAAAACGACACAGTTTTTGTAATGTAGATTCGTAATTGACGCGAGCGAAGCCACAGCCACCAGCTAGTATTCTAATACATTCATAATAAGAACTGTTTACGACTCCATATTGTATAACGTGTTTTGCTATTTTTTTTTTCATGCACACGTATCGGTTCTATACAGCCTTCCGAAGGTCGAAATGAAAAAACACAATGCGACCAGCTGTCTTCAGTTATTGAAAATGGCGACTGCAGCTGACTAATATAATGTCAGGGTTGTCGAAGATTAAATGTTCTCGAAAAAAGAAAATGTCTCAGAAAATGCTGTGTATTTTACAAACCTCAAATAGTTTACAATTTACATTATTTTCATTTGCTGCTCGAGAAAAAACCCTTTAACATATTTCAAATACAATCGAATTGGGGACATCCTCTTTTTTTCTAGAATGTTAATTATCAGTCTTTGTACTTACTCATTACCTATATAAATTAGGCACATTGAAGTTGAAAAATAGTAGAATTTAAGAAATAGTTGTTTGCAGACAACCCTATAAGACGCAGGCGCACGCCACCAAAAATCCCGTTGCAAAACAGCTGGCGTTTGTAAATATGTACGAGCAGCACACACTAATACATTTCAACGCGTTAGAGTGAAACAGCTATAGGGCATATGCGCTTGCGCATAGGTGATAATGATAAAGTGTGCTTCCGAAAGTTAGGTAAAAATTTACACAACTGGGTAAATGTTGATGAAAGATAATAAGATATTTATCAAAGAAGCGTGGAAAGATTTTATAAAGCATACGTGTCTGCCGAAAGGAAACATACAAACAGGCCTAGATTTCGCCAATAATTTGGTGGTTTAACCTAAACCCTACCATATAAGAAGAGATTTACCTTCAAATCTACCTAACCGGATGCAAATCCGCATTGTGTCTGTAATGTAGCCAAGATCGCAACAGTCGGCCGGAGAGGCTGGCTTGAAATGCAAGATCTACTGTAATTGAAGCTTTCTCGTTTGCAAACAGATCAATGAGTATACCAGACTATAGGCATCATCTAAAAGTTCCCACTCCATATCTTTTGTAAGACCCCCGCCTGGAAACTACAAGTGGGTGTTTATTTTTAAAATAAATAACATGTGCAGTCAAGTATCGGTAGCTAACACTTAGCATCCATATTTTGAAAAAGATAATAGAAATTTCGTGTCTGGATTATATTTTTCCTCAAGTGCAAACTTGTCTCTGGGAATCCATCTAGAATATCAAAAAAGGGACAGGAAATTATCCTGTCTGCCAAAATAATTACACCCTATTAGGGGCATTATAGATTAGAATTCAGGATTCATGCGAACGTGCCATTACGAGAACGGGCCGTAGATATTGCGAAAGGGCCGAATCGCGAACGGGCCAAATCGCAGAAGTGTCTAGTTGAGCATGCGGACCGAAGCGCGAACGGGCCCAAACCGTCCTCAACCCAATTAGGTACCCCAGTAACTGGGATTTGCGATTTCTAGTTCTTAGGAAAAAAAGGGCCTTTCATGAAATCGAGGAATTAAAGGAACTTCAAAATGTATCCCCTTAGAAAGCTAAGTGTATGTACAATGAGCCGAAATTAATGCAAGCCGAGGGCACTAGGCCCTCGGCTTGCATTAATTTCGGCGAAATAAAATTTAGCGAAATAATAAGAATTAAATTGTCACATTCACTACTGCACATCCAATATAATATAAGAATCCATTGTGAGTTGTACATATTTTTGAATACTATTATAGTTTTTGACCAAAGGCCTGGTCAAGAGTACCCAGAACCGGACAGCGTGCATGAAGATAGTTGATAGTGGAAAAAGCAAAAAAAGTATGCCAGGAACGTAGTAAGTGGAATTCCATAGTCTCTGCCTACCCCCATTGGAAAGAAGGCGTGACAACATGTATTATAGTTTTTTAGAAAGCGTTTAATGCCTCCTTCTGTCGACAAATATTTCAGAAAAGGAACTTGCTTTTTTTGAAATGGGCGCCTTAGCTTCTATTAAAACCCCCTTATGAGGCTGAGTTTGAGAGGAAGTCCGTTCACATCAATGGCGTGGTAAGTCGAGAGTTTAACCTCACGTCTTCGAAACGCAAAACTTTATTTATGAACTTTATGCCGAATAATATACAGCCATAAAGTTGTGCTTAATCAAATAGTCTGGAGTCCATTCAATCAGTTGGCAAAACGAAACTCCTAGAAAGAAAACAACTGCTTATTCGAGTCCGACCCAAGACTTTGCGATTCATATTGTAAAATTACTTTTACTGATTTTTCAGGTCAACTCATATCGATTTAGTCTCTATGTTGCTTCTTGTCATATATCAATAAACAGCGCGTGACACATTAAAAAATTGACGGCACGACCACGATTCTAGCTGTGGCGACCACCCGTATTAACTATCACGCCTGCACGAACATATGTCATGAGCAGAGAACAATAGGGAATATATGATCATAATATTAAATGAGTTAAAATAAAATGTCTATAAATTCGAGTCTTCACTTCGGTTATTGAAAAATCCTTAAAAAGGTTTTAAGTAGCTCTATGAACATCTCTGGTCATCCTGCACGTGGTGCATACACCTGCCTATAGACACAAACACCATACCTAGAGGATAGGACATAGAACAATCAAGAATATTATGATCGCAAAAAAACATCAAGTTTTCTGCGGGGCGTGTATGGCGGTAGGAGTTTGTGGAAAACCATGGTACGTAAGGAAATTTCCAAAAATGTGTTGAGGTCACGTTATCGACATTTTTTGCGATTATCGACAAACTCTTCCAATGCCATGTTCACGGCGCGGCTGGTAACTAATGTCTTTTTGCAATCACAGTAATATTTAGAACAATAATAATTTAAGGAGCAGGAAGCCTCACACTATCGATCCATGAATCCCAGCGACCACATCCAATATAATAATATTTCTTTTTAAATCATAGTCGGCAATTTTTGATTTAAGATCTCAGGAGATATAAGCAGTTTGCGGTTTCAAGTCCGTGGAAGTCTTGTTATCTTATCCGTATTCAACATGGAGGCTATTGCGTAAAATAAAAAAAATATAGAATATATTAACTATGGCATTATGTTCCCACAAAAAAAGTATCAAATCAAGATGAAATCATGAATAATGACAGCTGAACGCACTAAACAACTGCCGCCAAAAATGTGCTTCTAATTTTAAAAACTAGTTACACCAATTTAATTTTTTTCTTTTTACGTATGGTATCGTGTATAGCATATAAATCCTTTTCGCAGTCCAACATAGCCATGGACTTAACAATCTCACGTTCTAACGCATCTGGCGTTCACCTTAAAAGTTTTACATCTGTTTCTTTTGTACCCCTATTCCGGAAAGGGACTTTTGGGCAAAGAACACATTTCGGAACAGGAACAGATGTTGCAAGTTCGGAACTAACTTTTTTAATAACTTTAATGGTTATTGTTTGTAAATTACTATTGTTTTGTTATGTTCAGTCAATGACCACATGTTTCAAGTATTGTATAATGAGAATGAACAAGAGAATTTTTTGAAAAAAAAAAATAATTTAAGCTCCATTATGTTTTTGTTTCGCACGTAACTCAGTGCGTAAGGTTTTAAATTAAGTTCTGTGGAAACCTTTTCTCGTTCCCAACTCCCATAAAAACATTAAGCAGAATATAAAAAAATATCTAGGAATCAATTGAAACTTTAGTTTGTAACCCAACAAAATATTTAAAAAATATCCCTCATGTGTCACTTGTTCGCAACATGACGCATTCTATTTTTTTTTAATCGAGGTCAGGCGCATTGCAAAGTAACGCTCTCATACAGTCTAATTTATAAATTGTTGTGGATTTTACCAAAATAACAACAGTTCTAATGAATAGTTCCTGACTTTGAGGATTAAGATTTTAAACGAAGTCACGGGCTACCCATGTAACATACATATTACTTTTGTATATGACTTACAATGCAATTTAAAAAAGATGGAAACATATTGGCTGACAAGGTGAAACACCAATGCATTACTTAATTAAAATAAAGATAAAAGCATTACATAATTGGATGACAAGGTGCACAAACAGCTGTTGTTTGATATTATAAATGATATACAAAAACTAGGTGTGGTATCACCTTCGGAAGATCGGGGAAGGCAGATGGCACGAGCTTGTTTAATTAACATATTACATGCATAAATATCAGTAATTAATCTATTATGTATAATACCTATATAAAAATATAATCCCTATTTGCTTTTCGTTATAAACCACGACCAACTTCGTTGAAAAAACATTATTTTTAATGATTTTTCAAACAGAACCGTCTCCTGACAAAAAAAAAAAATTATGATAAATATGAACTAAATATGAAATGATAAATGTGAAATATGATTTAAATGAACTTCCACATCTCTAAGTTGCACGTACAAAGGACATTTATGGGTGTTTAAAGCAAACTTTATCTGTATAACAAATTTTAAAAAAGTTAAGAAAAATATTTGGTATGAATAACTGTACAAGTATGTTACATACGACGACTTTGATCATCACGATTATGTCTTGTTAAGATATCATTTACCTAATTGTTATTTTTCATAAAAACTATCTTTAAACTACTTCTGACTAGTACGGTGTCTTGACCACGCCATAGGTTTTGGCCTATAACTTTTGACCCCTTAGGGCTAGGTCAAATTTTCGATTTTTTGGCTTGCCTCCAGATCGAAGGCTATCCATAGAGGGTTCAACCATCATTGGAGCATAAGCAGTTCTCGAGAGCTAAGGGGGGACAATAATTACATTCCTCATTTCTACATATAGATAGATTAACTATCTCCATTCTGGTTTTCTTAATTTTACTTGGTAACAGAAAAGAACCGGCCAAGTGCGAGTGGGTGTAGGGTTCCGTACTATTTTCTATAAAACCCATAGAGGGTTCTCCAAAGACAAATAACGGCAAAAAATCACATTTGTTGTATGGGAGCCCTCTTAAATATTTGCTTTATTACGTTTTTTAGTATTTGTTGTTATAGAGGCAACAGAAATACATCATATGTGAAAATTTCAACTGTCTAACTATCACGGTTCTTGAGATAGTCTGGTGACAGACCCTAAAAAGGCGTTAGTTTAGTAAACTCTAGTTGCATCCATTATTTTTCTATTAGCATATTAACTGTACAAAACTTTTTTTTCAAATTTGTATTGCTTTTCTCATTTGGGATGCTATACAAAAATATTTAACGGAAAACTTTTAAAATAAACACGAAATAAAAACGTTACTTATCGATTTTGTCTTCCCTTCACGTAGATAAAATGTAATAAAAACCGTTACACTTACCCAAACCAATCTTTTTCTTAATTTTCTTCAAAACCTTCATTTTAGACCCTTTTTTATCCTTTACAGGGGTTGTTTCGGGTTCGAAAGTCATTGGAGGCAGGACTAGGGTTTGGGGCGGCATCGGTGCACCGTGACCCGAAGCCCTAGGGCAAGCCGGACAATGGCAGGAGCCCCTGGTCTGCCGTACGCTCATACATCCATTTACGCCCATCATTGATACGGTTAATCCGAAATATATATTTTTCTAACTTAAAACTCTTATATCATAACAACTGTCACACAGAAAGAATATCTAACACGAAACACGCTAATGTTTTACGAACTCACGATATCCATAACGCACGTTTTTAATGTTGTCGCGAGACGTCCGCGCGGTAAGCGAGCCAGCCGCGGAGTGACGGACAAAACGTAGCATGGAATCACCAACGTTCGCTCCGTAGTAGCAAGGGCTATAGGAAATCTGCGTGCGCATCACCGGTCCTTCGGTCTTCTCTGTCTAATGAGTGTTGTTAGAAAAGGATACGAAAAATGGAGGGGGAATGTCAACAGGGGATATTTTCAGCTTCAGATACAGATGTTAAGACAAAGGGGGATGTTTGGAAAAGTTAATTTAGAATGACATTTCGAACGACCTTTGTTTCTAAAGGTGGTAAATAAATAATTATAAAAAGAATGGCGACTTGATCGCTTTGCAGCTGCAATCAATTAATCTATACTTACTATAATTAATGAAAAAAATAGTGTGTCGGAACATAATTGAATAAAATAAATTAACCAAAAAGGAGGACACAAGAGGTTCTTTGTCATTTTCACCATGGGCATACAAACAGATACAAATAAAAAATTATATCGTCCCCTCTTTTAAAAAAAAATGCAGAATAACACGATTACGGTTTTATTATAGTACATTAGACCATTAAGTAACCCGAGTAGTAGCTATCTTACTACTGAAGAAAATCCCACACCAGCATCAGGACAAGCATGGTGGTAGGAAGAGTTTGTCGAAAACTAAACGATATGGCAGGATATTTAAAAAATGTATTGATTAGGTCACGTCATCGACATTTTCAGCGACAAACTCTTCCAGTGCCATGCTCATGGTGCAGCTCGTTAAAAGTCCGACTCGACTGTTCTATAATCATGGAGTCCAGTTGGACGTCCTGAATCTAACACGGGTTCAACCACAAGTTCAATCTCCTTACACGTTTATTCCAATCTATTCCAATAGTTTATTCGCCGAACCTGAACCGAGATCGAAAGGTACATATAGTACTGGCTTCATGCTTCAGCGAGCACTTCCTCATAGGGGTGTTCCGGTCATAGCACGTAACGATACAGTGCAACTATATCCAGAGAACTGTAAAGTCTATTTGAAGAAATGGGTACTTGGCCCGTGTATAAAATTTTAAGAAAAAAAATTGACAGTTTTGACAGGTGACATCCGTCATTTAATTTTTTTAGTACTTACATAATTGGACGAAAACATGTCATTAAAAACTAATGATCTTGACAATTTTCATTTGGGATACGCTTGGGTCACTGGTAGTCTAAAATTTATTTTTTCGTGGTATTCGGTTACTTGGGTTATCCACCATCTTGAATTTAAGGGTCAATTTTGTTTATTGCGCGTTTATTTTAATTTTAATGAACAATTTAAATTTCATTATATTTTTACATAAGATTAAGTAGATAGCATAATACTAACATAGATATAAGTAATATTGTTACTAACAAAATGAGTAATAGTTACGTGAATAAATAAACTAAATTATTATTATTATGCGTGGTTTTTCGAATCGTTGAGCTATATAAACAAAATTCACTCTTTAATTCAAGATGGTACGCAACGAACTGAATACCACGAAACTACTATTTAATAATTTAAACACTATCGAGTTATTTAACAAACATTTAAATTTAAGATTGTGGCTAACGCAACTGACCGAATACCACGCAAAACGTAGACTACCAGTGAGTGACCTCCCATAACGATTTTTTAAAGATAATTGCAGTATGGTAAATTGCTGTATTGATTATATTTTCGAGTATTAAACCAATTTTGACTGTAGTATAAAGTTTTATTAAAATCTATCAAACATCCATCTATACAAAATTTAGCCGTTCGTTTGTCTCACTAAAACTCGGAAATGGCTGGAATTTTCATCTTAAAATATTTCTTTAACTTATTAAACGTTGAGAGGTGAGGGGGGGGCTCGTGGTCTAGTGGTAACCGACAATGTTAACACATTGCAAAGGTTAAGCAACATCGACTCAGGCCGGTCTTAGGATGGGTGACCATTTCTTAAGACACTGAGACCCCTCCGTGCCTCGGAGAGCACGTTAAGCCGTCAGTCCCGGTTGCCATACTAACATCTATGGCAGTCGTTAGGGGTAGTTGGAGCCCTAAATCAAAAATCCGACCGGTCTCTACAGAACTTCGATATCGCCCATGGGTTGTGAAGGTCAGATGGCAGTCGCTTCACGGAAAATATCGAAGTTCAGCCGAATCGCAGTTAGACTGGAAATCCGACCCCAACTGAGTTGGGAAAAGGCTCGGTGAATGATGATTAAACGTTGAGAGGTGGCATGAAGTTCGCTGGGACAGCTAGTGCGTAATATTAAAAAAAATTGCTCAATAAACACTTTCCGAAAGCCCATAAGTCCAATTTCGGTAATAAAAAAAACAGTAATGATTTCACGCATAGATAATTTGCCGCCATAAAATATAATCTTACGAACGAAACAAAACGCATTATGATCACGGTACATTCGGCTTAATCGATTGTCTTTGGTTTGTTACATTGATTAGATTTTTTTTTCATAACTTATTGTCTCTGGTACATTACCACAAAACTTTATTCCAATTTTAAACGACATTAAGCCGATCAGCGAAGGTTTTGATTACATACGCACATACATACTGTCACGCCTCTTTCCCATTAAGGTAGGCAGAGACAATTGAATTCCTCTTGATACGATCCTGGCATACTTCTTTCGGTTTTTCCAACCATTTTCATGCACGCTCTCCGGTTATGGGTACTCTTGACCTGGCCTTCGATTTGGTCGAAGTGCATCGCCTAGATCGCCCTTTACCTGCCTGACCATCCATGCCCGCCTTATGTATCTGTTTCGTCAATCTTTTGTCATCTACGTGCCCGAATCATCTAAGTATCCCTTAGAACACAAGATAATATGCCTAGATGGTATGAGAATGGGCGTTTTCACATTGCACGATATCGTAACGATATTGGGCGTTTTCACATTTCAACCAGTTGAACTAATACAAGGGGCACACTAAAAGTATTGCACTTCTAGCCAATCGGCACTATTTGAATTTCGAATGTTATATTTTTTTAAACGTTGCAACCTTCTTAGTAATAAAAAAAAAAAATTGGCGGGAAATCATTTGTCAATTGTTCTTTATCACACATCAAAGTTCTACGTATGCAACCAAAAAGGAATTAAGTCGAAAAGATTTTAGAGCGATGATTTTTTATGATTTTAAAAGTTCTCTCTCTCCGCAAGACTGTGCCGCTCGTCTTCAAAATGCTTTTGGGAGAGAAGCACCTTGTTTGAGCACCGTGAGGCGATGGTTTGCTGAATTTGAGAGAGGTCGAGTTTCTTTACATGACGAATTTCGTGAAGGGCGGCCTTCAACTGCCGTCAACGAAAATAATGTGGCTACTGTTAAGCGGTTAATTAAAGAAAACCCGCGGATTACCTATGAGACAATTCGAGGACTATTGGGGATTGGTATGTCCAGTTGGTCAAATCCAGAAAATTTTACACGAAGAATTGAAAGTTCGGAAACTTTGTTGTCGTTGGATCCCTCATGAACTGACAGCGGAGCAGAAGCGGGCTCGCGTGGAACGGTGCTCACAGATGCTACTGAAGTACGACCACGGACATTCTAATGCTGTTTATGACATTGTCATAGGAGTGAATTATTTAATATACACGTGAATTTATTGTTATGAACCCGAAACATCAATCTTGTGAATGGGTGTTTGAAAATGAGAACAAGCCAACAAAAGTGAGGCAGGCGAGAAACGTTGGTAAAAAAATGATCGCGTTTTTTTTCTCAGCTACGGGTTTCATCTGTAAAATTCCACTTGAAGATCAAAAGAGTGTTAATGCCGAGTGGTATTCTACTATTTGTTTACCCAGGGTGTCAGAAAAAGTTCGCGAAAGACGACCCAAAAGCCGCGTTCTCCTACATCATGACGACGCTTCTTCACACACGGCCAACAAAACAAAGTCATTTTTAGCTTCCGAAAAAGTACAACTCGTCACCCATCCTGCGCATAGCCCCGACCTAGCACCTTGTGATTTCTGGATTTTCCCCAAAATCAAAGATTTGATGAGAGGTTTCAGTTTTACCAACTTCGAAGAGGCAGTGATAGCGTTCAATCAGCACGTAGAAAACATGCCTTCAGATCTGGGGGCCTCCTGTTTTACAAAATGGTTCGATCGCATGAAAAAATGTTTAAAATGTAAAGGAGAGTATTTTGAAAAGCAATAAACATAATATTTTGGTCTTAACATGTTGTTTTTTTAAGTTACGCAAAACTTATAGTGTGACATACGGTATAGTCCCTAGCAAAACACAAATAATGACATGAGGGCATATTTTGCCTAGCCCCACAAACTTACAATAATATCCCGGAGACTCCGCGACTTGTTAGTAAACAAATTCGTGGGACTAGGCAAATGCTACTATACGTTAAACGATTTCTTGTCGTACTAGTACGGTGTCTTGCGCGGTGCTTCGCGCCGCACCACGCCATAGGTTTTGGCTTGCCTCCAGATCGAGAAATACCCATAGAGGGGTCAACCATATATATATATAATATAAAGTAAATTTCTATATATACAGTATTACAAAATGCCTAAGCTGTGAAGTGTTCAGTGTGCACTTGACTGTTAAGATGGATACAAGGCAACCCTAAAGGACAGTCTAAATCTAAATCTAAAGCATAATAATGACAGTGTAATTTCAAACTTTTAACAAAATAAGTAATTTCTGGTTTGTATTTTTTACACATTTGTCCGCGGCATAGCGTCATAAATTATTGCATGCCTAATATGGTGCATGGCGAATCTATACCTATGTACTGATTTAAACATCCTATGTAACCCATATTTGCAGTGATGAATAAATAAATAAATTAAATAAATAAAAACGAGGAAAATTTATTTATTTTCAGATCTTCCGTTGCTGGCCAAGCGGTTAATGGTTTGTTAAAATTATGTACTTAAGAATTGTTCCTCTTTAAAAGATCAAAAAAAAGTCCGCGGTGGCATATATTTTAAAGTCTGCACACGACGCCGCCGCCGCGCCGTCACCGTACCGCCACCGCCTCCGCGACTTTGTACTGTGTATATTTGACGCGTACGCGGTGCCACCGCACCGCCCGCCGCCACCGCTTCATTTTACCATACCACTACACAGTTGTCTAGCTACACAGTTCACACGTGTTGAGATGTCTAATTTAACGAAAAAAAAAGAAGTTGCTCTTAGCTTATTATATGTACAGAAAATGGCAAAATGAAAGGCGTAAGTTCATAAGGAAGTTGTGGGTACATCCTATTCTGATGCGGAGGGAGCGATATGGTGAATTTCATACACTTTATGAAGATCTACGAAAAGATGAGGCCAAGTTTTTTGATTATTTTCGGATGAATATCAAGACATTCGACAGATTATCAGATTTATTAAAAATAGAAGGTATAGTATTCCAGTGGACGCCCGGCGGACTTTGGCCACCTGCGTGGCCTCTTCGGGGGTTTGGTCGAAATGAAAATCCCGCGTCGTTGGGGTTGGGTTTTATCCAGCGTCGGTGAGTGAATCTGGTTGCTAGAAGGGTCCCTTCTAGCCTGCTTCTGAAAGGACGGCGGGTGGCTATCTCGCCGTCCTCAGGCCCCAATCATGGAGGTCGATGGTCCTGGGCGTAGATGAGCCTGCGGCGGAACTCAGCGGGGAGGGTACGCTCCCTCTCCCTCTCGGCCGCCTCCTTCGCAAGCATGACTTGCTCGCATAAGAACACGGCCGCGTTCCACCTACTCGCGCTGGAGACCATGGCTTGGAGCATGGTTTCCAGCGAGAGGATATCCCCGCCCAGACCCACTACGAGGTCCCGACACTGACTCACCCACGCTGAGCACTCCACCAACGTGTGGAGTGCGGTGTCGTCGTCGGAAACCTCGCAGTGTTGACACCGGAGTGTGACCTCACGATGGATGCGAAACAGATAGCTACCGAAGCATCCAAGCCCGGTAACGATCTGCGTCGCACGATACATGAGGTCACCATGACGCCTCTGCAGCCACTCGTCCATGATCGGTCTCACCGCCGCGATGACGGTGGTATCCCACTTTGGTTGATCAAGTCGCACCCTCCAAGTCTCCATGAGATCCTGGCGGAGTTGGGACCGCTGTTCCTCGATTTCTCGAGTCGCAGGCCTGTGCCAGCTTGTCAGTGACAGCTGTCAGTTGAAGTAGTTTAAAAATTTTAGCTCGTAAGATTTTTTTCGTAAAATAAATTGTTTTTAGCGTATTTTCTATTAGAATATAGTATATAATAGTGTGTAACTAAGTAATAAGTACGGGTGCATATTGTATCTTTGTATAATTGCGGTATATCGAAAGTCTAAACTACTGGTGTAACGGACATATTAAAGTGAAAAATTTTGAACCAGCCTTTTCTTTCACGGGAAGTATTAGTGTTATTACTATTCTTTTACACTTTTTCATACAGTACAGTACTTTACAAAGGCTCACATAACTGTGAGCAACGTCAAACCACACATCTGGCTCTGTTAAAGTCTCAGTTGCCTTGACAAGTTGGAAGCCAACTCGATGACAACAACAATTTGCCTCAGACAAATATAAACACTCACTCAAGAACTACTCACATACAATCTCACCTAAATTAGTGCTTGTTAATACTTCCTATCCTGTTTTGTATTGTTTTCTTTTTTTTTTTTTTTTTTCTTAAAACTCAACACTTGTGTATCATAAGTATCTTGCCTACCTGATTTCACTATAATCATCTTAATATTTTGTTATTATCTTATTTTATTCATCATTAATACCTAATAATCTCAAGTAATTCATTATAAACTATAACTTTTTAACTAGTTTGTTTCTGTTTTAGTACCCTCCTTTCTTAAATAATAATTCATCTTTATTTAATTATTTCTTGATATTCCCTAAACTTAATTAACTCCATTCACATACACAGTTGCTATACACTATCCTTTTTATTTCAGTGCCACTAAATTCCTTATTGAGAACAAAAGAAAATAACCATGATGACCCGCAGTGCTGTCACCCGTGACTTGCAACAAAAGCTAAATCTCACACTAAAAGAACTGGAGATTTCTAAAAAGTTGAACAATCAGTTGTTAGAGGAACGTGCGGACAGTGAGATAGAAGTCATAAATATTGTGGAAAAAAACACCCAACTCAAACAAGAGCTGGCTGAGCTACACGGACAGGTCGCAGAGCTCATCATAGAGAGGGAGCGCCTCCAGGAAACAGTGATGGGTTTTGAAGATTGTAGCAACACTCATGAGCAAGCTTTAAAACGCATTAACACTCTGGAGTGCGAGCTGAGTGATGTCCACAACTCCATTACCAACATGGAGACACTCAAATTGGCAGAGCAGGCTGCCCTCTCCGACAGTCTCTATAGTGAGCTGGTGGGTGGTGACCCTAATTTAATTCATTTTGAACCAACCACTACCTCTAAATCTATCAGAATAGTTAGCAATAGCAGAAATAAATTAAAAAAATATATTAAACTAAATAAATTTATTTCCAAAACACAGAAATGCATGAAAAAACTTAGAATGGGTGCTAACAAATATATTAGAACTTGTAAATCAAATGTAAAACTAAGTCAGCTTATAGAAATAGGTAGAAATCAATTAGGTTCTCAAACAGACCAATATGAGTCTGATATACAACAATTACAGACAGAAATAATGCATCTAAATGACTCCTTAGAATCAATAACATTAAAGTATCAAATAGCTCAAAAAGAAATTGGAGAGTACATTGAGGCATCAAATAGCTTGGTAGATTCATGTCACAGTAATGAGCAAAGATTCTATTCCCTTGAAAAATTATATAATGAAACACCGGACTGTGATAAATCTCTGCCATGTCCTTCCATGCCAGTGATAACATCCCAAAAAGAGTCAACATCTTCAACTTTTGACACTCTTCACAGTATGTGTGACAATATTATTCACACTAGAAACAATCTAACACAAACTTTTAATAAGGGGAAGACCTTTGTATATTGTGATGAGATTGGTAAGAAGTTGGGGATGGGTACAACATTTAGGGAATTCAGTTGTAACTCATTCATTTCCTGGGGCCTCCTACTCTCAAATACTTAATAGAGTACTAGCTAGTACACATTGCCCACTATCAACAATAATCATTCTTATTGGTAGACGGGATACCGCTAACATGAGTACTGTCACAAGGTTTTTTGAACAATTTTCAAAGTTAGATGTTAAACAGGTAATACTGTCCGCATTACCCTATAGTAAATCTCATACGCAAAACGAAAACTATATTAGATATAAAATTAATATGAAGCTACATACTTTGACTACACATTGTAGGAATGTAGAATTATTTGACTGTAATATTGTATTGAATAATAATTATATCTTGACATGTGATAGTTATTTACTATCAAATTTTTTGCGACGACAGGTAGCTACTTTGCTAGCTAATTTCGTATTGAGTCAAGCCAAATTATTGGCTTATCAACCTGCTTTTATTGAGCAGAATAATATTGACATAGACAGTTTGGAGACAATCCAAAAAAACTAGTTTGTAAGACAACAGATAATAAATCTAGCAATCTTTATTTTAAATATATGCCCGAAGGTAGGGGACCTGTGGCCTTTGAGGAAATTGAGCCGACCCCTAGTAGTAGTATGTATGGGGGTGAACGTAATTCTGTTGAGCATAACATTATGTCTAGTAGTTTAAGCATAGTACATCAAAATATTCAAGGCTTATCTGATAAACTTTTAGAAATCGACCTTTACATTAGGGACCACAATGTTCATATTTTTTGTATAACAGAGCATTGGTTAAAAGACCACGAATTATTGTTCAACAGTGAATTCTACTCACTTATTAGTGCGTTCGCAAGAAAGAAGGCTATTCGTGGTGGCTCCCTAATATTCGTGTCTAATAATATAAAATGTAAGGAACGTAAAGATATTGTTGCTGTTTCTATAGAGCGCACTGTGGAATTGTCCTGTGTTGAGCTTGAGCGACTCATTGTTCTCTGTGTCTATAGCCCACCGGATTGTGATTACGATTCCTTTGAGATAATAATGGAAAATGTATTGAAACAATTGTGTCTTAGTAAAAAGCATGTTGTGGTGTGTGGTGATTTTAATGTTGATGTACTTGTGCAGTCACCTAAATGCATTAAATTTATCAATTTATTTAGTTCCTTCGGCTTACAACACTTATTTTCAGAGCCAACTAGAATCACATCACATTCTGCAACATGTCTAGATAATATATTTTGCAACTGTGAACTCCTGACAAAGAAGGTATTAAGTAACTTCAAATCTGACCATCTGGGGCAGAAGGTCGTATTTCCCATCAATATCACGGCTAAAGGAAAAAAAAATCATGTAGGCCAATGAGTACATATCGCCTAGAACGATTTAATGAAAGCGTTTCTGCAAAAGTTGCTAGTATTGACTTTAACCAGGTTGATCCAAATAACTTATATGAGTCCTTGTTTAATACAATTAAATCGGAGTTCGACAATATATTTAAATCAAGAACTTTTTATAAAAATGGAAACCTCCAGTTCTGTGAGTGGGCAACCACTGGCATCTACAAAAGTAGAGCTAAGTTGTATGAATTATATGGTATGAAGCAATATAATTTTAATCCTGATTTTATTCAGTATGTTAAAGATTATTCCAAAACTTTCAGAAAAGCGTGTGTTGCTGCCAAGTCATTATATTTGAGTAATAAGATTAAACAGTCCAACAATAAAGTCAAAACGACTTGGAATATAATTAATGCTGAAACCGGTCGCCTAAAGCCCCGTGACAATGACTTTGAATTAATTATTGATAATAAAGTCATTAACAAAGAACCAGATGTAGCACAATCCTTTAATAATTTTTTTATAGACATACCCGCGAATATAACTAGCTCCTTGAATTCTTGCCCAGTTAAAGCTCAACGTATGCTGGAAAGCGGCATGAATCAGTGTCATGTCTCATTTAGCTTTGAATATGTAAACCCTAATGATATTATAAAAGTATTCAAGTAGCTTAACTCAAAAAAGACAGCTGACTTGTGGGGTATTTCTGTAAAATTGCTTCAGTCCATTATTGTGAATATATCTCCACATCTAGCTGCAATATTTAATAAATGTGTCAATAGTGGAGTGTTTCCTGATCTCATGAAATACAGTAAAGTGATACCTTTATTTAAAACTGGATCAAAAAGCGACCCTGGTAATTTTAGACCAATTTCAATACTACCTGCCATTAGTAAAATTTTTGAAAAAATTATATTGCAGCAATTACAATCACATTTTAATTCAAATATGCTACTACATAATGAGCAGTATGGATTCACAAGAGGTCGTTCTACCATTCACGCAGGGGTAACGCTTCTGAAGCATATTTTCAATGCCTGGGAGAATAAGCAAGATGCCATTGGTATATTTTGCGATCTCTCCAAAGCTTTTGATTGCGTTGAACATAATACCCTATTACGGAAACTCAATTATTATGGTATCAGAGATTCGGCACTGGACCTAGTTGCCTCATACCTCAGTGATAGAATACAACATGTTGATATCAATGGTAGTCGGTCTTTAGGGGCTTCTGTAGCTATGGGCGTGCCACAAGGATCAATTCTAGGTCCGTTTCTATTTTTAGTTTACATTAATGATCTACCGTTCTATGTACAGAACTTGTGCGACATTGTTCTATTCGCCGATGATACATCACTTATTTTTAAAGTTGATCGCAAGCTGAGGAATTTTGACGAAGTAAATAGTTCACTTGCACTAGTTCTGGATTGGCTTACAACCAACAATTTACTTCTGAACGCAAAAAAGACGAAGTGTGTTAGATTTAGTATGCCGAATGTTCAGAACTACGGTACTAATATTATTTTGAACGGTGATACCCTTAATCTTGTAGAATCAACCGTATTTTTGGGTATTACTCTAGACAGTAAATTACAGTGGAACGCCCAAATATCGGGTCTTGCAGGGAAACTTAGCTCTGCGGCTTATGCTATTAGTAAAGTCAGACAGCTCACGGATGTAGAAACTGCCAGGCTGGTTTATTTTAGCTATTTTCACAGTGTCATGTCGTATGGAATTTTACTGTGGGGCAAGGCAGCTGATATAGAGATCATTTTTATACTCCAAAAACGAGCTATACGTGCGATTTATAAACTGAATGCACGAGTTTCTCTTAGAGAAAGATTTAAAGAAATAGGCATTTTAACAGTTGCATCACAATATATATATGCGAATATTATGTTCGTTAAACAGAATATACATTTATACAGTGTGAACAGTGACATACATGCAATAAAAACTAGAAATAAGCATAAATTGGTTGGGACGTATTATCGTTTACAGAAGGTTCATGACTCCTTTGCAGGATTTGGTGTGCGTTTTTATAACAAAATTCCTCTAAACATTATGAACCTTCCTTTGAATAAATTCAAAGTGGCTGTTAAGACACACCTCCTAAAAAAGGCATATTATACTATTAAAGATTATCTAAACGATACAGAGAAATGGCAATGAGTTGCTTGCTCATCACTCGAGCTACATAGGGGCTACTTCTGTTTGAAATGTTGTTTTATTGCTGAAACTCACTTATTATTGTTAAATTATTATTATTATGATATTGTAAGGTATGGGTACTTTGAGATTATGTGGCACCTTTAACTAGTATTGACTTTTTTTTTGTGAATAACAGATTCAAAATTTGTAAGTTCACTTGGTCCACACATGGTCACGTACTGCCCTTGCCCTCTTTTTATTGTTGTAACAGAATCATTGTATTTACTGGCGAATAAAAAGAGTGGCCGTGAGTTTTTCTTGCCAGGTTCTTTCCTCACAGGCTCTACTTATTGCCTTGCGAATCTGGCGGTAAATGTAGAAGCATTTTCTTTTCTTGACGTTCATAAGTGTTACTTTGTGACCTACATGAATAAAGATATTTTGATTTTTTGATTTTTTTTTTTGATTTGTGGTCCCTCTCCAGTGCCTCCTTGTGCCATTGAAACAAGGACGCAAAAGCTCTCGCTTCCAGGTCCCATGGAGGGGTCCCGGCTAGGAGACATGCAGCCTCTCCGGAGATCGTGCGGTACCCCCGTATGGTTTTGACGGCCAAGGTTCGCAGTGGTCTGTTTAACAGAGTCGCGTTCACCCTGACCGCCAATCTATCCGCCCATACGGGAGCCCCGTATAAAGCCATACTCCGCACGATCCCTAGGTACAGTCTCCTGCAGGAGGCGTTGGGTCCCTTTAGGTTGGGCATGAGTCGCGAAAGCGCGACTGATGCCCCCGTCACGTTGGGGACCAAACTTCGGAACTGTGGTCCAAAGTTCCATCGGCTATCAAGTACGATCCCTAGGTACTTCATCGAGGGCTTGATGCCGATGCTAACGCCTCCTACGGTATCGGATACCACCACAAAATTCTCAATATGGCAGATTTCAAACCAAGCTTATAAAGATTTAGGCTTATCTTTATAAATTTCAAATTTTTTGTCTCATAACACTTCCCTCTCCTCAACTAAAGTTATGAATATTTCGTAATCAAAACTTTCCATGATTGTCAAACTCATACGCATGCACTATCACAGTTAGCCGGTAATGGAATAACAAAACGGTTAGGGAAACGGCAGGGGCGTGGAGTGTGCGCGGCGACGGCGTGGCGGCGGTGCGGTGGCAGCGCGTACGCGTCACATATACACAGTACAAAGTCGCGGCGACGGTACGGTGGCGGCGCGGCGGCGGCGTCGTGTACAGGAGCGCTAACTCACTAAAACACAAAAAAACCGGCCAAGCGCGAGTCGAACTCCCGCACTAAAGGTTCAGTACCAAAACGGAAAAAAAAAACACGTTTGTTGTATGGGACCCCCTTAAATATTTATTATGTTTTTTAGTATTTGTTGTTATAGAAGCAACAGAAATACAATGTGAAAATTTCAACTTTCTAACTATCGCGGTTTATGAGATACAGCGCAAGACAGACAGACGGACGGACCGACAGCGAAGTCTCAGTAATAGGGTTCCCGTTATTATGTATAATATATAGATTCTAGAATGTTGCACCTTTTATCCTATTAAACATGACCTTTAAAATGAACTTTTCGTCCCCTTTTAGAGTTTAATTAGTGTAACATGTACCTATCTAATTATTCTTCTCTTGTCGATGGGCAACACTATGGTGATCTGGGGGCCCCCGCCAATTATATTGTCTTGGCCCAGTGCTCAGCGACGCGAATCGCATGTGGCCTCGCCTCGTACAGGTCATCGAAAGTGCATCTAATTATTAAAAAAAGTTTACAGTGTTTACATTTTAAAAGTTAAAAAAACAAAATTTTTTTTGGACATTCTTACACAATGTCATATAGCCCAAATTAAGCTAATATAAGATTGTGCTAATATATAAGTATGTTTATATTTCTTTTAGTAAATACATACATATTATACATAGAAAACACCCATAATCCGAAACAATCGTTTGTGGATCACACAAATAATTTGATTCGACCCGGAATCGAACCTGGGACCTCAGGGCCGGCAGTCTCATTTTTATTTTATTTATTGGAGTTTACTCCTTAAGAATCGATTTTCATATATAAGGCGCCCGGTATGAGAAAAATCCGAGGGGTAAAACCTACTAACAAGTAACGAAAATCGTGTCACGTTTTTGGTGCGCACCTCTAGTGCGCAACTTTCTAATTTGTTATGGTTAGATACTCGTACTTAAGGAGTAAACTCCAGTCGTGCGTCGGAGCTGACACACACACTTTTTGGAGTTTACTCCTTAAGAATCGATTTTCATATATAAGGCGCCCGGTATGAGAAAAATCCGAGGGGTAAAACCTACTAACAAGTAACGAAAATCGTGTCACGTTTTTGGTGCGCACCTCTAGTGCGCAACTTTCTAATTTGTTATGGTTAGATACTCGTACTTAAGGAGTAAACTCCAGTCGTGCGTCGGAGCTGACACACACACTTTTTTTTTTATTTTTTTTATTTATTTATTTATTGGTTTCAGAAAATAAAAACATTAACATTAATTTGTGATTGGAGCCTCCTTTTAAGCAAACAATACCTGTATTAGGAGACTCCCCTCTTCCATAACTAGGTATAAAAAAGAAAAAAACTAACTAAATTTGTAACTATCTTAGGTACTATTTGTAACTTAAACTCATGCAGATAAACATCAAGTCTTCTATTATTCTAAGTTTCTTTATTTATTATATTATATAATTTAGCAGCGCGTTTAGAGTATTGTGGTTTTGGTTACTGGTATTTCAGCAATAATATCTTTCCGTCTTTTTAAAATCACGTCAGGATTATAGGATAGCGTTCTATGTTTTTTTTAAATAATTTTACTAATATATAATTTTCTAACAGAGAATAGGCCACTGATCTCATAGAGGATATCGGTTGGGAATCTGTTCTTTCTAAAGTACATAGTTTTTATTAAAGCTCGTTGTCCTCGCTCCACGTCCATAAGTTTAGTTTTAGCAGCACCACCCCATACTGGAATACAATAACCTAGTACTGATTGTGCAAGAGCAATATAAATTTCATTTAATACATTCCTGCGATGGCCGTTTACTTTATTCACATCCGACGGAACGATGTGTCTTAGTGTCCTAAATATCCAGCACAGTTTTCTAATTCTACCAGTAAGGTGTTCAATATGGGAACTCCATGTCAAGCTCTGGTCCACTATGACCCCCAAATACTTAACTTGTGATACTTTATTAATTGTGGGACATGTGCAAGCAATATTTGGATTAGTTTTGTCACAAGAGTGAATCTTTATGGCAAATTCTTTCTTAGGCTGTGTACGATTACTGATGGTGAAACATATATAGTTGGTTTTAGCTGTGTTTAGTGTTAGGAGGTTAGCGTTTAGCCAACCAGCTACCTGAGACATACCCAGCTCTGTGCTGACCTTAACGTCAGACCATGTTTTCCAAAAAATGTTACAGCAGTATCGTCAGCATACGAAATTCTTTTTGCATCATTGACTCTCAGATTGCACAGGTCGTTAATGTATACGAGGAATGTTGGGCCTAGTACGCTCCCTTGGGGTACACCTACACCGTAGGATACTTCTATCTCACTACTAGTGAAAGATCCTATCTTGACCCTCTGTCTTCTATCTGAAAGGTAGTCCTCCAAAAGTCTCAGAGGGATGCCCCTAATTCCGATATTCTCCAGTTTGGTCACAAGAGTAGGGACAGAAACGGTGTCAAATGCTTTTTTGAGGTCCAGGAATACCGTCAGACATTTACTCCCTTTGTCTAGATGCTCTTTAACTAAAGAAGTGAGGGTAGCAACAGCGTCCTCAGTGGAAACCTCCTGTCTAAAGCCAAATTGCGCTGATGAAATTATACTATATTTATTAAGGTAGTTTTTAAGTCTCGTGTTAATAAGTTTTTCAATGATTTTAGATAAAACTGGTAAGACCGATATAGGTCTGTAATTGTTGACATCGTCTCTACTCGTCGTTGTTATTTGCTGAGCCAACTCTTTGCCAATATTCGCGAAGTATTTGTTTATGGCATCCACTGACTCTCTTGGAGACGACTTGAGCTTTAATAGTTCAGTACATTGTGTTTTTGACTTACTTGAATAAGTGATGGACTTTACGTTTCTCCATAGCAACTTTGGATTTGAGACTGAGTCAGTAAGCAATTCTCTTTCATATTTGCGTTTCAATTTTTTTATGAGATTGTTGCAATGGTTTCTGTATCTGGAGTTTGTAATTTTTAAGATTACGTTATGAGGATCTTCACGAGATCTTTTTTGTAAAATATTATGATTTTTTATACATCGGAGTATACCTGGCGTAATCCATGGCTTAATTATTTGTTTACTATTAGGAATTTTTGATATTGAGGTACTACTTTTAATGGAGTCAGTTAATTTTTGAATAAATTTATCAACTAAAATGTTCGGATTATTACAAAACATTAATTCTGAGAGGTTATTTTCTTGCAGGTACATTAAAGCTTGTCAAAGTTTAGAATAAGTTTAGTTTTAATAACAGGTTCTATATTTTTAAGTTTAGATAGTACTAGGATCGTAGTGTAATGGTCAGTAATAGTGGTTTGTGGAATGGCAATTGATGCTGATACCTTTTTTTTATGGATCTTAAGCATGAAGTGATCTAGGCAGTTGCGTTCCCTGGTAGGTAACGTATGACCAGCCAGTATACCAAATGATGACAACATGTCAAGGTAATGAATGCGTTTATTTTTGTCCTGAGACCTCTCAGAGTCATGGGGTCTAAGATTAAACTCAAACTCATACCACTGCGCCACCGAGCCAATCATAACATAGTTTAAAACAATGTCGCGTCCGTTCACTATGTATGCTTAGATCTTTAAAACTACGCAACGGATTTTGATGCGGTGTTCATCAATGGATAGAGTAGTTCTCGAGGAAGGTTTTTGTGTATATAGTTTGTCAACCGGGCGAAGCCGCGAACTTCCGGTACTATTTATAACTAGTTATCCCGACGAACTTTGTATCATCTCAAATAAAAAAAAAAATAATAAAAAAAAAAAAATTCATGCAAATGTATGTAAATTGAAAAACGCGACGGACGGACAGACAGACAGACAAATAGTCGTATTAAATATATAGATATTTGTAAATAAATAACAGATAACCCGTGGTCATCACACAAAGACTATGTCCTGGTCCTACGATTCTGAGTCCAGTATTTATCCTTGGTGGTGTCAGTAACCACCTTAGAGACAGATGCTATAGAAATTAGACTCCTGCCCTTAATCCCTCTAGAGGGCGCGGGCGGGACGTAAGATCCGAAGCATACGCGCAAGGTGCACACAACATCTGGCAATTGGCAATGTGGCGCGCGCCATATACGATTATAATAGCAAATTAAGTGCACTTTCTAAAGATCATAGACACGAGTGGTTTTTTTTAACGTCTTATAAATGAGGCGGTTCTTTTTTCATTTGGGATTTAGATATTGCGATACTTTTGCGGTTTATGGTTAAATAACGATATAAGGAATTGTATGGCTGTGTATTATTAAGTAATAGCGGACGCTCGCAGCTTCGTCCTCTTGACAAATGATATACACAAAAACCTTCATCGAGAACCACTCTATCCATTGGTGAACACCGCATCAAAATCCGTTGCGTAGTTTTAAAGATCTAAGCATACATAGGGAACAGAAGCGATTTTGTTTTATACTGATGATTATGATTACTAGCTGTCCCGGCAAACTTTGTGTAACCTCAAAATAAGATTTGCAAATATATTTTTTCTTGATATAGTTTGTTAAAAATTCAAGTGTACTGAAATCTTTATAATAATTATAGCAAAAATTGGCTTTTTAGAAATAAGAGAACATACATGTGTTATAGATTTAAGAAAAAGTTTTGAAATAAAACATAAGAATACTGTTAAACTATTAAAATAAAAATATAGAATGTTAATATTAAAATAAGAAAAAATTGTTAACAAACCCGTATAAGAAAAATGTAATGTTTTAAGAAGTGTTTTTTTAATAATAAAAAAAATACATCGCAATATTATATTTACACCAACAATCCGAAAAGAAAAGAATGAAAGGAATAGCGTGAAAGTGCGAGAGGAATACAAGAAGAAATGAAATGGTCATAGAGAACAGGAATGGAAGATGATTATAATGGAATAAGATAGTTAAAAAAAGGAAGGAGCCCTGAGAGGGCTGTCGCTGAGATAGGTAGACTAGAAGTAAATTAAAATGTTGTTCAAAAGGCTTCGCCCTTGGCAAACGAGAGCTAACAAAAAAACAAAATAAAAAAATATATATGTGAGGACAATTCACACAATGTCATCTAGTCTCAAACTAAGCAGAGCTTGTGACATGAGTACTAGATAAACTGATATAAATTCTTAAATACATGTTTTTTTGTAAATACATACATATTATATTATACATAGGAAACATCCAAACTTCGGTACAACCGTATAATGTCACCACACAAAGTTTGTCCCGACCGGGAATCGAACCCGAGACTCCGGCGTCGAAAGCGGATGTACTACCGACCACGCCACCGAAGCAGATAAAAAAAAAACCTCAAAATAAAAAGTGTTATAAACAATCCTTGAACTTCTACGAATATTTTCAGACCAAAATTTTCACTTAATTTGATAGGGTATACTGTTTTACGGTAGTTATTTTTGTGGATTCTCTATTACGTGGGTCCAAAACATAATGACTGGCAAAATGTGGGCGTATTAATCACCACTATCCACCCCTTCGGGAATAGATAAGAGATTCTTTGTTTGCTAGAATTTTCTAAAAATAATTCGAGACGTCCAGGACTTTAATTACTTTTTATTAAATTCATTCGGAAAATTTGGACATAACCCACTATAAATGTGGCCGGAAACGGCAATAGGCTTGCCCCCTATTATGTGGGACTAAAACACTGGCAAATTGTGGATGTGTAATGCAGGCCCTTTGGAATACAGGCGTGATATCTGTGTGTGGGAATTTTCTAAAAATATGAATGATATTTTGGGATATAGACAATGCATTGTGTATGAAGTTGAATTATATAACGCAGTATAATTGTTTTATTTTTGGTTGTTTTATGTCTCTTAACTTAATCCCAACATCCTTGCAAACAAAGCGATAGAGCTATATTTATAACAAAGACAAAATCCCACATTAACATTGCGCTCCCCGAATATGAACGTATTACTGAAAACAATTACATTTCGATTCGTGCAACTGCATTGAGTTGGTTTTTGTGTCAGTAGGTCAAAATTAATTACACAAACAAACAGACAAACTCATGTTTTTATCCTCAAAGGGATAAACAGAGGCGTGTTGACGCAGTAGGTAGGTGGAATTTGGTCATGTCCTTCTGTGAGCAGGTTATGCTCGCGGAGGAGGCGGCCGTTAGGGAGAGGGAGCAGATCCTTCCCGCTGAGTTCCGAAGTCGACGGCCAGGACGCCGTAGACTCATCTACGTTCAAGACCATCGACCTCCATGATCGGGGCCTGAAGACGGCGGGCTAGCCACCCGCCGTCTTTATACGTACGCCCTCGTAAGTATAACCCACGGCGCCGCGGACTTACTTTGGCCACCTATACAACCTCTATCAGGGGTTGGGTTGTGTTTTATCCCGAGTTGTGAACACGCCACCCTTCTGATGTAAGGACAGTGTGTAACCAACCAATCCGCCGTCCAATTCTCGAAATAGCTACTGTCAAGTACTGCCTCGAACGAAACCAATAACGAAATTAACAAGACTAACTTACTCTCTCATCAAGAAAGGAAGCAGTTGACCCCACGACACGGCTAATAAAACTAATTGGTCAAATTAATAACACTTTGAAATATCTCTTTAGTCCACTCATACGATGTCACGATGATGTCATACCTTTTATTATTCTTCAAATCTGACACCTGTCAAATGTGACATGAACTTTGGACGTAATTGACGAGCTTTTTATTTTTAGACTTCGATGTTTGCTCAGTGCGTGGCTGGTGGCTTTTTAGGTTACCTCTGGCGCTCCGCAAAAATCGGGTTCCGGACGCTCACTTGCAATACCGAACAACGTTTCTTATCTTGTCCCGCACCTGGAGCTAGTTCGGAGTAACTACTTCTTCTGTGCGTATCAAACATTGCCTTGACATTGGCAAAATTATCGACGAACGATAGAGCCACACCCTTAAAAGAAGAAGAAGACGAGATTTTCTTTTTAAATTTGTACTTTGAGAGGACATTCGAGAATCAATGTTCATATGATACAGAAAACCAAAATTTTGCTGAAACGGGGAACATTTCTGTTGTATGCTATTAAAGAAATGTAACAATTCTTTTTTAAAACCTTAAAGAGTATTTTTAAGGAGTAAAAACTCCAATTGACCGAAATCGCGGGCATCTGCAAGTCGTTCTATAAATAGTTTAAAAAAACTTGGCAATATGTTGTTCGTACGAAGCCTGCGCACGTCATTTTGCTATTGGCTGTATGCGGCGCGGCGCGTGCCTGTTCGACAGATGGCAATGGAGTTTTTTTGTCACACGATGTTTGACGTTTTTTTGGAGTACTTTTAGGGAATGTGGCAAATAAGTGTGTTGCTATGGAGAAAGTTAAGTAGAGCCAGAAATTATCAGTATAAGTTCAGGCTTTTAAAGTCATCATCCACTGGGTCTTTACCCAACTCAATTGACGGCTTTCCAGTCTAACTGTTTGTTGGTGGCTGAACTTCGATATTTTCCGTGAACCGCCTGCGATCTGACCTCCAAAACCCATTGGCGATATCGAAGTTCTGTAGTTCGACCAGTCGGATGTTTAGTGGTTCGACTACCCGTAACGACTGTCATAGATGTGTGTGTGTGTGTGACAAGTGACAACCGAGACCGACGGCTCGTGCTTTCCGCTAAGGTACAGAGGGGTCACAATGTCTTAAGAAATAGTCATCCATCCTAAGACAGACCTGACTAATTGAATTGTATGTAGTTAATGTTCTGAAATCTGGTTTTTGACGTTTTTCTATGTAATGTGGGGTGCACCCACTGGAACACTAACTTATTGATGTCGATGAGATTGTCAATCGGTGTCCTTTATTTTTTAAGTCCACGGCCCAAGGCCGCCCATACTTCCATTACCTGGCGTCTCAGTGGCGCACTCTATAGTGGAATCTTCGTGCAGGGGCCTCAGCCGCAGCACGCAACCCTTCTAGCCTGCTTGTGTAAGGACGGCGGGTGGCTAGCCCGCCGTTCTCAGACTCCGATCATGGAGGGCGATGGTCTTAGACGTAGAAGAGTCTGCGGCGCCTCGGTCGCCGGCTTCGGAACTCAGCGGAACGCTCCCTTTCCCTCTCGGCCGCCTCCTTCGCGAGTATGACTTGCTCGCAGAAGGATACGGCCACGTTCCACCTACTCCCGCTGGAGATGACAACCGGGTGTCTAAAGTATACCTAGAAAATTTTGCGCATGCATCTCACCTTTTATTATTTACACATAAAAATTTGAGGCTTAGAAACACATTTCATACATCCAGATGACACCATAGACAACCGTTACATTACATTAGGTTTTTTTTTTCATAACTATATCATTAACTTCCGGCAACTGCGCACGCGACTGTGCGTACGCATCTGTCATCTTTAATTGACAGACAAGAGTTTGAATAGTTATTGAATGTACAGCTTAAAGGAAACACCTTTGATTGTCACAGTAGTCATTTATAAATATTTAAATGTTATAGTTTACTGTTCATCTGCTGGGTTTAAACCTACTTTAAAAAGGACAATGTTCTCATCTCAAACACGCGAGGTAGGGTAATGTAACATAGGTCTTGGCTCAAATAATTTTACAATACAAATCGCAGTCTCGTTTTAAATAATTCAATAGTATTTCATTAAAATCAACCAAGCCTTTTATGATGGGGTATCGATCGGGTTTCGTTTAAGTATTTTAATGGTAATCGTACAGATGTGAAGCCAGGTGCTTCGCGTGTATAGTTGGCTGGTCTAGATATACAACATAGTGTTGGGTAAATGAAACCTTTATGCTGTTTTTTTTCATAAATTGACAAGTGTCATTGTAGAAAGAAAGATATTATTATGTAGGAATATATTACACGACCAGTGACGTGTTATATACTATAGACGGAACCTCAGTGTCAGAAATGTATAAAAAAAAATACAGGTGAACAGTTCTACCGTAAACTGCTTCCCGCTCTTTATTGACAATTTTGTTGTTAAGGGTTACGGTTGTTTATGCGATACATTTTTTTGGCCTAAATATGGCTAAATGTGTAATAAAAGTTAGCAGAAACTACTAAGGGCGACTAAAAACAACCAGCAAAGTCACCTACCATCTATAAGTAACTCATAATTCATCATAATTTTATTAAATCAATATTTAAATATTGTGTAATTTATAATTGTCATTTTTGTTGGTATTTCCAGTTTCGAATTCAAAATTCCCCGATTTATATTAGTAGAAATAGGTGTTGTGAAATGTCATTACAAAATACAGATACATAAAATAAATAATTTGAAAATGGTCAAGCGTGAGTCGCGAATATGTAGTAGCGAGTGTATAGTGATGTACCTAGAAAAGATGATACGTTAAGTCGGGACAAGGTCAGGCAAGGTTTTTGGTATGTTAAGTAAGAATTTCGTGTCAATTTCGCAATCCAATATGGCTGCCAAAAATAAAAAGTTAAAATTAAAATTAAAAATATTAAGGTAAAATTAAAGTTAAAAATTTAAAATAAAAGGTAAAAAAGGGGGGGGGGGGGGGCAGCCTACCACCACGCAGCGGCCATACAGGTGGCCAAGGTCCGCCACTGGGAATTCTCTCATTGCTTACCGGAGGCGCTCGGCAATGGTCGCCGCGGATTTAAAAGAAAAACGGTTAATGAGATACAGTCTGGTGACAGTGACGGACGGAGAGACTGCGAAGTCTCAGTAATGGGGTTCCCTTTTTACCCTTTAGGTGCGGAACCCTAAAAATATGATCGCACGGAACACACATGCAGATAGACCGAAAGCAATATTGTCCAGTCTGGCAATGAAGTCTAGCTTGATCAACAATACTTTACTGTGAGGTCATCGCACCAAAGGGACAGCTGGTATTGCACCTGATGAATACAGAAACAGGATCCTATAAAATGGTATAAGTGGGATCCGAGTTACCTCGCCACATAATGGCCTACTAATTGTCTCTGAAAGGGAGACCATCATTTCTGGCTATTCTATTGCTAGAGCAGACACATTTCACGCCTATATCCCCGAGGAGGCAGAGGCGTATTACACACCCACAATTTGCCAGTATTTTTAGTCCCACGTAATAGAGGGGGCAAGTCTATTGCCGTCACTGGGCACTTAGAAAGTGGGTTATGTCCAAAATGGCCGGATCCAATTTAATAAAATAAGCAGCTATATTGTAATAATTTTGAAAACAAAATTTGAAACCCGTTGCCTTGCGATGAAATGTTGATGAAAGGCAACAAAATCTTACGTGCCAGCCGCTGTGGCACTGCCAATTATGTGAGGACTCTAGGGCACATGCGAGATAATTCTTTTTGCAAATTGTCCTGTTTGATTAAAACCGGAACTAACTTTCGAAGACAGTGGGGTGCGACTGTCGGGAACCTCATATTGTGCCCCTTGACTTTGACGGTAGGCTACAGGCTCGTGTACCCTGGTCAGCGGAGCAGTACATCTCCCATGCTCCATACCTAGGTATACAGACGCTGCAGCAAGACCGTTAAACAAGAGCGTGCAAAACTATAACGCAATAGCTCGCGAGTTCGAAGGTGTTAATTTGTTTCATTCCGTTCTCTGAGCGTGAAAAGATTGGTGAGTAATACATTCTTTGATGGGTTGGGGCTGTAAGGTAATAATCTAGGTGTTATTATTGTTGTGGTAGTGTGTTGCTGTGTACTTACTTACTTTGTGATTATTGGTGATAACTGGGTAATTGGCTATGCAGTAATGTATTTTTAGTTATTAAAACGGTTAGCTGTAAGTTCTCGAAATTGATATAATAAAATAATCTACACTAATCCACAGAGTCTATTAAGAATAGTAAGTATATTTACAAGTATCTTCTCTATAATATAAAAATGAATCGCTAAATGTGTTGCTAAGCGCAAATATCGAGAGCAGCTGAACCGATTTCGCTAATTCTGTTTTTTTGTTGTGATCGTTACCATCAGAAGAAAAATTAGAAAAATTTATGCGGCACGAAGTTCGCCGGGAGAGCTAGTTTTTAATAAAATTATCTAGTACACATCGCAAAAGATCTGCTTATTTTGAGGATAGATGGCGTTTCATTCAATTGTCCTATACATTTTATTTATTCCATACTTTAAAGATTCACCTTCATTAATGACATTTAGAGGTACACTTTCTGGATACAGCTGGTTTGATCAGCTGTCCTCTCATACCTGAATAGTATTTTTAATCTGTCTGGGTTTTATAAATATTTTTAATTATATGCAGTTAATAGTATATAAGCAGGTGTAAAATCCGGTTTAACAAAGAGTTGACCTTCAGAACAATGCATATAATAGACTAGCCTGCGACTTCGCGTAGTTCACTAAGACTTCTCTGTCCGTCCGTCTGTCTCCAGGCTGTATCTCGTGAACCGTGATAGTTAGGAAGTTGAAATTTTCACAGATGATGTATTTCTGTCGCCGCTATAACAAAAAATACTTACTAAAATGGGGGCTCTCGTACAATGGGATTTTTTTTGCCGTTTTGGTACGAAACGTTTTGTGCGCGAGTCCGACTCGCACTACTGCTCCGCTCCTATTGGTTGTAGCGAAATGTTATATAGCCTATATTGTTGATGATACAGAAGGCTGGATCTGGATTCTCGCTGGATCACTGTAATGTAATGTAGACCGGGCAGCCGTTCGGTGCAGAGATTCTGCTTAGTTTTATATAACACTATCAGCAGCTACGCCCGCGTGATTTAGTTTTCTCGTTCCCGGTTCCCTTGGGAACACATTACCGGGATAAAAAGTAGCCTATATTACTCAGGGTGAATATAGCTTTCCAATGGTGAAAGAATTTTTGAAATCGGCACAGTAGTTTTTGAGTTTATTCATTACAAACATACACACAAAAATACAAATCTTTCCTCTTTATAATAGTAGTATAGATCCTGTCTGTTGGAATTTTGGTTTGAATTACAGAGTGATTATTGATTTACTATAGTCTGCGCTAACAACATAAGAGATGTAAAGCACCTCTGCCTACCTCTTGGGGGATATAGGCGTGATGATATGTAGATAGTCGGTACGAGACTGACATTGTTCACCATTAACTCGCGGCATGAAGTCCACGAGGATACAGCACGTTAAAAAAAAGGTTACAATAAATTGGACCCACAAATATTCATCTTCAGAACTGGTTTCAAAAGGATGACAAAATGACAATACGAGAAGGTTTTTTTCCCTATTTTTTTCTTAAATCAGCTGTTACAAGCGAAACTCATATATCAGCTGATGCAGGTAGATTTTGCACAATAGTGTAATGTTGATTGCAACTGATTGCAATACACAAAATCCCATCTGACGAGGTGTACTTAGAGAGGAGTTTGTTATCCACATTTTGCCTGTCACTTAGTACTAAGTAATTAGGGAAGTGGCGGGTTTTTTTGAATTTCCCCAGGTTACCAAGATTCGAGAGCATTCACAGTAGCGCCGGCGGACTTTGGCCACCTGTGTAGCTGGTACCTGGGTCGCGTGTTATCCCGCATCTTTGGGGTCGGGTTTTATCCCGTGCCGGTGAGTGAAGGCCTGCTTCTGTAAGGATGGTGGATTGCTAGCCTGCCGTCCTCAGGCCTCGATCATAGAGGAGGCCCTGCGCGTATTCAAGTTTAGTTAGATTGATAACTAACTAACTAAAATAACGTTAGGCTACGTAACTACCAAACTGATTTTGAAATTTCTTTCACAAATATCTAGCTACATTACCCCTGAGTGATATGGGGTACTTTTTATTCCCAGAATAAATTCCTATAGGAATTTTCAACTAGATAACTATAAGACGCAGGCGAAGCCGTAGCGCCCGCTAGTTATAGACATTACTGCCCTCATCTGCCTGAGAGTTTAAAGAAGCTACTACTCGAATAAGTTACTGGCGTAACAAGTAACTATTATACTCAGCTGATCCGATGCAAAAAATGTTTAGAATGTGCCTCTGCATCTATTAATTTTCTTATCTCACAGCGAAAGGTACGTAGTTGTACTTTTGTCCAATAGTTCCTTATGTTAATTTGCTCGAAATACGTTTTCGTATTCCTCCATACATTTCACACAGTTCCCTGACGTTACCGCTAGGGGCGCTGGTGTGAAATGTATGGGAATACCAAAATTTTTTTTCGAACAAATTAACGTAAGGAACTGTTTTTAAGATATACCATGTAAATTACCAACTCGTAATTCGCAAAAACGTACATCGTATATCGCAATACGTGCAACCGGGCTTCAGCACTGCCAGCAATGACACAGCCAGTGTCGACTTCAGTCGATAACCAATTGGGACCCGTGCGTGACCGACCGACTAGCGACTGACCGTGACTGTGATATCATTGGTTGAATATCTCGATCGACTTGGGTCGTTACAATTTTACGGAAGACATACCGAAGGTGTATCAATAGTATAAAATCATTCAAATATGTAACAGGAGGATGACGATGTTATGTCTGATTACAATATATTTTTGATCTGATTACACTAGAATATATTTAACTAATAGGTGATTCTCCTGACAGACAAGTGTTACCATCATTGAATCTTCTCAGATATAATGACAACACTAGCTGTATGTCGCATCCCTGATTCTAGATGGTCGCGAGTATGTGTCATGGCTGGAGTGACTGAAAATGTGCTAGAAGTAATTAATACAGTTTTGATAAATACTATTTCACTGTTTTATTTCAACAATTGAATGATGGCAAACATCTTTACCTGCATAAACCTATGGATGTTCAATACAAGGAAAGAAGAAGGCAAGATTCAAACATTTTATGGGAACAAAAATAGTGCCGTTATTAGACTATACTATAATGACTAAAAAGTTACTTGATTAAGATACAGATTTGCAGAAAATCTCATAGAAACCGATCACAATCTAGAATCCTGTCACGGGACCAATAAAATGACAAGTTAAATGTATGCTTATACCTCTGTCTACCCCCGTCCAGTAATATTAACGACAGCTACCTGATGTAGAAATCACAAAAGAGTTTTTACGTCACACGACTCAAATAGAAAGTTCTAACAAATCAGCTGACTGTCACACAGGTAGCCATTTATTTATGAAATAAAGTTTTTTTTTACTTTGAATTAAAGGCACGGGATCTCTCAGCTGATTTCAAATGCTATTGAATATCGCAGCTGAGAGGGAACCGAACAGTTTTTTGATACTACGGTTATGAACGAAGAATCGTGGGAAGAGCTTCGCTATTTGGATTTCTGACAAACTTGGGATCACGTTGGCAGACTTTGTTTTAGGGTTCCGTAGCCAAAAGGTAAAACGGGAACCCTATTACTGAGACTTCGTAGTCCGTCATAGATAGATAGAGAACATAGAAGCATTTCTCGCGCTCGAAAATGACCCAACGCAGATCTAGCTGTTGCTAGGCAAATCTTGCCGCGAAGATGAGTCTTCGGTTCTTGTAGCCGGCCTATAATGGGACAGTTGATAGCAACTAGCGTTGCTAGTCAATCAGAGACATACATTGACAATTAAATCAACAATTATTTCGAATTAGAAGTCGTTGTTCATAGAAAACAAAATATATCGAGGGACCGTTATTTTAGAGAATTTGGTTTGAAGTTATATGCTTTTATGTTTTTTTAGCACAGAATAGGGAATTAAAGCACATTCTTTTGTTTACATAGAACATCATTCGAACGTTAGGGTTGTCCAGTAAAGTAAAATATATACCAGCATGATTGATTGATGACGTCAATGCCTCAATATCAACTCTATGTTCAATGCCGTATCACAAACAAGAGACAACCCTTACTGGTTTACAACTTCAAGTTGTCGCTGACGTCACGTATTTTTTGCGGTTGTTAGGCGAGTGACATAGGCCTGGCGGTAGGCTCATGAACCGTGATAGTTAGAAAGTTAAAATATTCACAAATGATGTACTTCTGTTGCCTCTATAACGACAAATACTGAATTAGTTCTTCTGTGCGGGACTATCAACTAATCAAGCATTACCTTGACATTGGCGAAATCATCGATCAACATCGACGGAGCCACGTTTTTAAAAAAGTTAAAAATATGCCAAAAATTTGCCATATATTTTAGTATTCGAAAGTTTTTTCATAAAATCTAAAAAATGTCACATGACATGAAGTTCAACATCATTTTAGAGGTCCTTGACCATTCTGAGTTGATTGCAGTTGGTCTTGAGTCTCTTACTATTACCGTGCTCGATTTGACCTTGACCTTGAGATCAGAGGTCAAAGGTGAAGTTCATTTTAGAGGTCTTTGACAATGCTGAGTTGATTGCAGCTGGTCTTGAGTCTCATTTATTACCGTTCTCGATTTGACCTTGATCTTGATCAGAGGTCAAAGGTCAAGTTCATTCAAGAGTCAATTGGCGTTTACACTGAGTCTCTAGCTCTTACCGTTCTCGAGTTGAAAGTTGTTTACGGACGGACGGACATGTATAAGAGATTTTCGTTTCGAAAACTCTAAAAACAGAATATAATAAATATTTAAGGAGGCTCCCATACAACAAACGTGACTTTTTTTGTCGTTTTGGTACGGAGCCCTTTGTGTGCAACACGTACTTGGTCGGTTTTTTTTATCTACCCACGGGTGTATCTACTACTAAAGGCATCCAAGATACTAGAGGGCCAAGTCAACCTAACCTGAAAATGGTGCCGATCACCAGATAACATAAAGTGCTCGGTTACCGGCAATAGGACTCGCGATTACGTAGCAACACGAAAAAAACTGGCAAAATAAGCCTAATATTCTAGGAATAATCAAAATACTCGTAACTAGTACGGTATCTTGCGCGGTGCTTCGCGCCGCACCACGCCATAGGTTTTGGCCTATAACTTTTGACCCCTTAGGCTAGGTCAAATTTTCGATTTTGTTGGCTTGCCACTAGATCGAGGGCTATCCATAGAGGGGTCAACCATCATTGGAGCATAAGCAGTTCTCGAGAGCTAAGGGGGGACAAAAATTACATTCCCCATTTCTATATCTAGATAGATAGATAAATAACGTGCAAGAGGAAAAGTGCAATAGGTTGGACGCAAGATCTTTGCTTCGAATGGTGCATTGCGCAGACTACGAAATCTCCTTCCAACTGCTACTAAGGTTACGCTCGCGCAGTGTCTCTTACTCCCACTCCTTGACTATGCGGACGTCAGCTATCTTGATCCCACGGAGGAGCAGCTTGATAAGCTTGAGCGCCTTCAAAATTTTGTTATAGATTCATATGCCTACGCAAATACGAGTATGATCACGTGTCTGAATTCTGTAAATCACTCAAGTGGCTCCCAATTCGCCTTCGCCGTATTACTCATATTCTTACATTACTATACAGTATACTGTTTAACCCTCGTACTCCCCAATATCTCAAAGAACGGTTCCGGTTTCTACATGACACACATTCAAAGTCTCTAAGGTCGTCGGCAAATTTGACGCTGGAAGTGCCAGCACACTCGTCTAATTTCGCGGACAAAGCTTTGCCGCTTCAGATCAGGCGTGCGCAGTCTATATCGTCTTTCAAAACTAAGTTAAAAGATTACTACCTATCTACAACTTATATGTAGTCTATAAATACGTTTATGTATGTTATGTATGGTATGTCTGTGTATGGTCTGTCTGTATGTATGTATAATTGTATCAGTACATTTATTATCTTCTTTTTGATTCATTATTAATAAACATTAACTATATTAGTTTATTTTCTAATTCTATTTAGTCTTATCTTTAATTATTTCTTGTTGTACACTACCCCTTTTAATTTCTTAAACTCGCTATCCATCCAAAGGTTGTCTTGAAGAGATCGCTATTAGCGATAAGGCCGCCATTTGTACTCTCCTTAAAGTGAATTTTCCTGTTTGTATGTTCTACATGTTGTGTACAATAAATTGTATTGAATTGAATTGGAATTGAATAACATTATAAA
This sequence comes from Nudaria mundana, assembly GCA_963556515.1. Taxonomy (NCBI): domain Eukaryota; kingdom Metazoa; phylum Arthropoda; class Insecta; order Lepidoptera; family Erebidae; genus Nudaria; species Nudaria mundana. The sequence goes on from OY748309.1 coordinate 7,948,540, forward strand.
TCAAAGTCGTTTCCGTTCCTTATGTAAGCTTGTATGCTTAGATCTTTAAAACTACGCAACGGATTTTGATGTGATTTGACTGCTTTCGGCGTGGTCGGTAGTGTATCCGCTTTCGACGCCGGAGTCTCGGGTTCGATTCCCGTATTACACATACGTTTGTACCGAAATCTGGATGTTTCCTATGTATAATATGTATGTATTTACAAAAAAAATGTATATAAGTATTTATATCAGTTTATCTAGTACTCATATCACAAGCTCTGCTTAGTTTGAGACTAGATGGCGTTCTGTGAATTGTCCTAACATATTTATTTATGCAGTTTTCACCAATGGATGGAGTGGTTCTCGAGGAAGGATTTTGTGTATATAGCTAGTAACATAGTACCTATAAACAAAGTGGCTTCCCGTTGTCTGTCCCTAATGTATGTTTATATCTTTAAAACTACGCAACGGAATTTGATGCGGTATTTTTTAATAGATAAAGTGATTCAAGACGAAGGTTTTAGCATAATATTTTTCAAGCGAAACCGCTGGTGTACGCTAGATATTAATAAAAATAAAGAAGGCAGTTTTATATTTTTCCTTTGCTTCTTACTTCACTAACAAAATAAAACCCTATTCAGTAATAAACACAGTCGAATATCATCTGTAATTATGATCACGTCCATTTCGCGATATGAGCAAAGGGCGAGCACGTGCAATGGCGGCCGGAATTAAAAAAAAACACACAGGTACGCAATTTTACAGCTGATTGTCAGCTGTTTTAAATGTTCGTGGAAAAATGAACCTTACTTTAATTTGGTATGATATAAGATTGAAAAAGGTTGTTATTAATTTTTTTTTTTATTTTGTTTTGCATGCTGCTATGTACTTAAGTGTACTTGGTATTTTGTAGGGTAGGTTGTATTGTAATTTTATTGTTCTTGTATTCATTATTGTTTAAAATCCACATGGCAATATACAAATAGTACATTATTTACAAGCAGATATTCAGGTTTATTTCTAACTATGACACATTCAAAGGTTATGCAACATGTACCCAGGCCGGTCTTACGATGGATGATAATTTCTTAAGGAGAACCATCCGTGCTTCGGTCTGTCTCGGTTGTCATACAATCATCTATGGCAGTGGTTAGGTAGTTGGAGCCCTAAAACAAAAATCCGACCGGTCTAACTACAAAACTTCGATATCGTCCATGGGTTGTGAAAGTTCAGCCGCGAGCAGTTAGACTGGAAGGCCGAACCCAACTGCGTTGGGAAAAGGCTGAGTGGATGATATTGATGCTAAAATATTTCCCCAATGAAGCTGCAGAGGCAAAATATATGCCTACTTTTCCACAGTAATTATGAGACTCAATTAGGGGATAGCTTATTTTTATGTTTGACAGAGTCCCATTTGTTAATAGTGGTGCACCAGCGCACCACTTGCAGCTAAGGTTGTCATGGTCCCCTAAGATACCCATAAGTAGATATTACTGAGATAAATACTAACATTACTTACATACTTAGCTTGGACTACAAAGATTCTATTTAGTGGTTGTTGTGGCGTGTAGGCAAGCAGAGTCAACGAAGTACCACCTCTGACGTCACATCATACGAGAAGGCGGTTCTAGTCCCTTCTACAAGCTTCTACCAGTTTCCATCTGCGCTTACGCTATAAGTCACACCTCCTTATAATTGAACTAGCCAATTAGGTATAAGCGATAAATGCCTATACTAAAATGTACATACATACATACATATGGTCACGCCTCTTTCCCATTGGGGTAGGCAGAGACTATGGAATTCCACTTGCTACGGTCCTGGCATACTTCTTTCGCTTCTTCCACTTTCATAACTATTTTCATGCACGCTCTCCGGTTCTGGGTGCTCTTGACCTGAACTTTGTTCAAAACATCTCCGATTTGGTCGAAGTACGTTCGCCTAGGTCGACCCTTACCTGCCTGTCCATTCACGCCCGCCTTATGTATCTGTTTCGTCAATCTTCTTTCATCCATCCTTTCTACGTGCCCGAACCATCTAAGCATCCCTTTTTCTATCTTACTCACTACATCTTCTGATACACCGCAAAGTTCTCGTATCTCGCTGTTCCTCACTTTTTCAACCAATGTCACCCCAGTCATACTTCTCAAACTTCTCATTTCCACTGCATTTATTTTACTTTCATGCTTCTTCTGCCAAACCCAACATTCACTTCCATACATAAGTGTAGGGACCAGCACTCCTCTATGAACAGCCAGCCTAGCCCTCCGGGAAATCTTCTGACTGTTCATAAAGTTGTGCAGAGCCCCATTCACTTGATTTCCTGCCATAACTCTTCTTTCAATGTCGTCGTCACATCTTCCATCCCTTGTAAACTTGGACCCTAAATACACAAACTCTTTCACTTGCACTTATTGAAGGAGAAAGAGTGGATCTTTCTCCTTCAATAACAATTGCACAGTTCGACATGCTTTCGTCTCGTTCAAATACCATTACTTTCGTCTTACTTGCGTTCACTTTCATTTCCTTCCTTTTCAAAGACTCATTCATAATATCAACCATCACCTGCAACTCCTCCGCCGATGACGCAAGTATTACCTGGTTATCAGCATATAAGAGGCACTTGATGGTCAATTCATCCATTCTTAAACCACACACACTCGCTTTCAGATCTTTCAGACAGTTATCCATGTATAGGTTAAACAGCATTGGTGACGCTACACAGCCCTGCCTGACGCCACGTTCGATAATGAACCAGTCCGTGTAAGTCCCGTTTATACGGACAAAAGCACTGGAACCCTCACAAAGTGATTGCAGTGCTCGTATCAGATTGCTACTTACTCCATACATGGACAGCGCTGACCACAATTCGCTCCTCACCACTCTATCATAGGCCTTCTCTAAGTCTACAAAAGCGCAGTAGACCTTTTGTCTTTTTGCCAGGAACTTTTCGGCAATGCTGCGCAAAGAGAAGACCTGATCCATGCATCCTCTTCCTTTCCTAAATCCAGCTTGCACATCCCACATTTTGTCATCAGTGTCATTCGTCAATCTAGTAATCAGAACCCTTGCATATAACTTGCCGACGACGCTGAGCAGACTTATCCCGCGGTAGTTTTTGCAGTCTCGCTGTGACCCTTTCCCTTTGTACAGCGGCACAATGACGGCTTTGCACCAGTCTCCTGGTACACTACCGCTTCTCCAACAAAGGTTAAAAATGCGGTACAGCTGACTTGATACTACGCCTTGTCCTGCTTTCAGCATCTCGGTCGAGATCCTGTCATATCCGGCTGCCTTTCCAGCTTTCATGCCATTCAGTGCATCCATAATCTCTTTCACACTTATTTCATTCTCCTCTTCATTCCCAATTTTATTCTTGTCCTCTATACGAGATTCCGCTTGCGCATCCTCTTTCTCAAACACTTTCAAAATATTCCTTCCATCTCTTTAAAACACTTTCTTCCCCACTCAGAGAGCTTCCATCGTGGTTTCTGACTTTGTCCAGTTGCGAGGATTGGATAGTGCCCCTGGCTGTTCTTATAGACTTCCAGAAAAGTTTAACATTTTCCTGGAAGTTGTCAGATAACCTCCTATCAAATTCATCCCTTTCATTCTCTTTCTCTTTAGCTATCACCTTCTTTACTTCTCTTTTACGCTTCTTGTATTCCTCTTTTGCTGTTGAGACATCCTCATCTGTCGCCTTATTCATTCTGTGATTGGCTTTGATTGCCAACCAGTCCAGCCACGATTTTTTCTTGCCCGCTACAACCATTTGTGCCTCTACACTCATTCTTTTGACCATTCGTCCTTTTTTCCTTTTGCTGACACTACATACTTTAACAGCTACTTGCACAAGTCCTTCCTTTAGCTGCACCCATAACTTTTCAATATCATCTTCTTCATCCATATTCTCATACTTCTCTCTCAAGCTATTTCGAAATTCTTCTCTTTTATTCCTTTCTTGCAAACTTTCTACTTTTATCCGTTCAAACTCGGTCCCAGACTCATGGGCGTAGTGTCGCCACCGTTTAAATAAACCTCTTAACCGGCTTACAACCATATAGTGGTCTGTGTCGACACCAGTGCCACGATAAGCCCGGGTATCCATAACTGTCTTTCTCAATCTGTCGTCCACAATCACAAAATCTATCATACTTCTCTGTTCTCCTTCTTGTCTAGTATACATGTGGATATCTTTGTGGTTAAACAGAGTGTTTGTTACCACAAGATTCCACTCCAAACATACTTCAAGCAAACTTTTTCCATTCTCAGTCACTCTATCGAAACCAAACTTACCCAAAACACTTTCATATCCATCACGCTCCACTCCCACCCGACTATTAAAATCCCCTAACATTATGATTCTTTCATTCGGCTTGCATTTACCCAAGGTATCTTTCATGCTGTCCCAAAACACCTGCCTTTCACTCTGTGCTTGGTTGGACCGGTCCCACTGCGCATCCTGTGGGGCATAAACTCCCACTACAAAGATGCGCGAAAGACCGACCTTCAGCCTCATCCACAGTAGCCTTGGGCTTACACATTCGAAGTCAATCAAACACTCATTCATTCTAGCAGAAAGGATAATCCCAACACCGTGACTGGCCCGACTAGTATCAGCCACCCCTGACCAAAAAGCTGTAAATGGCCCATGTGTGGTTGTGTCACACCCTTTCCGCTTAGTCTCGTTCACACACAAAACATCCAGTCGTCTTTCACTCATCAACTTACACATTTCCCCCATTTTATCATTCATACCTCCTCTTACAATGATCGTCGCAAAGCGGCTTTCCATAGCCCACTTTTCGCCTACCCTGGGACTGAGACGTGATGGGTGGCGAACCACATCGCCGCATATACTATACTTATAGTAGATACTATACTTAGAGTATATATATATATATTATACTCGTTCTTTTGTTTAGATCCACGCCCATTTAAACCTGTTTGTGTCAAGCCGGGGATATACTTTGGGGTGCAAAGGGGCTCTACCAACATCTATAGGGCCCCAGCGACCTCACCTGCTAGTGGCGCACCTGCTGATAAACGGACGAGGCTCGTTAATTTACGGTACCTATGGAGTGGCTTCGGCCCCTACGTGGGTACCAGGTGGTACAACAGTGTTGGTCCGGGGGGGTACCACCGTGCAGCTGTGCTAAAGCCCCCCAAGTAACCCAGCCCAGGCTGGGTTGCGTTAGGGGTTCAGCAGCTGCACCGCCGGGCCCGGGGCGATGTATGGTGCAGCAGGCATGGGACCAGTGGGGGCGAAACGGAGTCTAGTGTGGGTGGTGTGGGCCGATTCGCCGGCCAGGGAGACCCTTAGCAACGGCGTTGCCGCGGCCGCCCGCAACACAGTCATGGGGCCCGCCTGGGGCCAACCACCCCAGGAGGCTGCCCCACATGTTGCGCATAATCCTGATGTGGGATCGCCGCTCCGGGTGGTAACCGGTGTGGGGTAGCGGCGGCCTTGCATCAGGGGGGTTTGGGAGCCCTTCCGTCCGGCGGGTCGGCTCCGACCTAACCACACGGTTCTAGACAAAGCTAGCCCCTGCGCTTTGTCACTTACTGCTGCACCAAATGTCGCCCTGTCTTCACGCTTCTTCTTCAAAATCTACAATGGCAGTGCAACAAAAAAGAAATAAACGTTACACAGCGGCCCTAGGAAACCCCACAACTTCACATTTCGAGGTGGAGTTCACTAACGTCCGTGGACTCCATGCGAACCTCGATACCGTCCACCACCACCTTGAGACGGCACGGCCCGCTGTGATGTTCCTCACGGAGACACAAATACGCCGCCCTGACGACACGTCTTACCTGTGTTACCCCGGCTATGTCATCGAGGAACAATTTCGAGACAAAGCCGGGGTGTGCGTGTTCGTTAGGGCGGGTGTTTGCTGCCGCCGGTTGCGCTGCCTAGAGACCCCTCCAATTCCGTCCTTTGGCTGCACGTAGACCATGGCTCTATGAGCCAGATCTACGTGTGCGTCTACCGATCCCACACAGGGGATTCTGAGACAACAAAGCTCTTCCAGTACCTCAGCGAGACGGCTGATGAAGCGCAGGTGCGGTTCCCGAACGCTGACCTAGTGTTTCTGGGGGACTTCAATGGCCATCACATTGAATGGCTGGGGTCCCTCAAGACTGATCATGCGGGTAGAGCCGCCCATGCGTTCGCTCTCTCCCACGGTCTGACCCAGATGGTATGCGGGATCACCCGGATACCAGACAGGTCAGATCACGCGCCCGCTCTGCTGGATCTACTGCTGACGAGTCGCCCAGCCCAGTACAGTGTTTCGGTAGGAGCCCCACTGGGTAGTTCCGACCACTGTGTTGTTCACGCTGGCATGAAGGTGTCACCTCCTGCACGTCCTGTGCAAACGTCACGACGACTATGGCACTACTCGTCAGCGGATTGGGACGGTCTACGCGATTATTTTGCGTCCGTCCCCTGGAGCCAGCGCTGCTTTGTAGGAAAGGCTCCTTCGGATAGTGCTTCTGCTATTGCTGACGAGATCAGTTTAGGGATGGATTATTACATCCCTTTCACTGATGTCGCCAGTATCCGCAGAGCCCGTCCCTGGTTCGGGCGAGATTGTGCCAAAGCTGTTCGACAAAAACAGTCGGCATATCGCGCCTGGATCAGGGCCCGGGCTGTGCGCGACCCAAACGTGGGCCACCTCAAAGCAGCGTACAACCGGGCCACAAAGTCGAGTAAGAGGGCCTTTAAGAGAGCGGATGCCCAGCGCGTCGCGCGGCTTGGTCAGGAGCTCACTTCCCATCCCACGGGCAGCCGTGGATTCTGGCAACTGGCCAAAGCCGTGCAATCTAACTTTTGTCAGCCCTCGCTGCCACCGCTGCGTTACCCAGATGGAACACTGGCTCACAAAGCCCAAGAGAAAGCGGATATGCTCGCAGACCTCTTTGCGGCTAATTCCCGGGTCGACGACCGTGGCCTGCAGCCCCCCGCCATCGCCAACTGTGGCCACACAATGCCTGATATTGTTATCAGGCAATGTGATGTACGGGCAGTGCTGCGGTCACTCGACACGCGGAAAGCCAGTGGCCCTGACGGCATTCCGGCGGTGGTGCTACGAAAATGTGCAGCTGAGTTGTCTCCAGTATTAACGCGTCTGTACCGCCTGTCATACTCTTCAGGGCTCGTGCCGGAGGTCTGGAAGGAGGCGAACGTACAACCGATCCCCAAGAAAGGGGATCGGTCCGATCCAGGCAACTATCGACCCATAGCTGTCACCTCAGTCATTTGCAAGGTGCTTGAGCTCCTTATAAATAAGCAGCTCATGCAATTCCTAGAGGATCACTCGCTAATCAATGATCGACAATACGGCTTCAGGCCAAAGCGATCAACGGGTGATCTTCTGGCATTCGTAACGCATGTCTGGGGTGGGGCTATGGAAAGGCACGGCGAGTCCTTGGCTATTAGCCTGGACATCGCCAAAGCCTTCGATAGGGTCTGGCATGCTTCGCTCCTTTCCAAGCTTCCGGCATATGGTCTACCTCCTCAACTGTGCAGCTGGATTGCCAGCTTTTTAAACGAGCGCCGAGTGCGGGTCCTCTGCGATGGCCAGGCTTCTCGCTTCTTGCAAGTGAATGCCGGGGTACCGCAGGGGTCCGTACTATCACCAACTCTCTTTCTTCTGCATATCAATGATATGCTATCCCTCGGGAACATTCATTGCTATGCAGATGACAGCACACTGCACGGGAGTTACTCGGTTCGTCCGATGGCGGGGCGATCTGAGATTGAGGAGGAGAGACGACGACTCGTGGCTGATCTCGACCGTAACCTCGACAGTATCTCTCAATGGGGTACCGAGAACCTGGTCGAGTTCAATGCCCGCAAAACACAGGCGTGTGCATTTACTGCGAAGAAATCCCCTTTCCTTCCCCTACCCTCTCTTCAGAATGCATTATTACCAATGAAGGACAACCTTGATATCCTTGGCATAGACGTTCGTCGAGAGCTCAATAATAAAAACTACATCGAAAGATGTATAGGGCTAGCTTCGCGGAAACTAGGAATACTGAATAAGGTAAAGAGATTCTTTACACCGGACCAGAGGTGTCTGCTGTACAAGACGCAGATTAGACCCTGCGTCGAATACTGCTCTCACCTCTGGGACGGCTCCGCGAAGTATCTGCTGGACGCTCTCGACGCTATGCAGCGACGGGCTATCCGTATTATTGGTTGTCCGGAGGTAACGGGAAGCCTTGAGCCGCTAGCTCAGCGCCGAACAATAGCTTCCTTGGCCGCATTCTACCGTATTTACCACGGCGAGTGTTCTGAAGAGCTCTTCAATCTGATCCCACCCTCTTCCTTCCGATCCCGAACGACTCGTGCCGGGCAGAGATGCCACCCCCACACAGTGGATAGCATGTTCGCGAGAACCGAACGTTTTAAACGTTCGTTTCTCTGCCGAACGATAGTGGCCTGGAACGCCCTGCCTGTGCACGTGTTTCCTCCCACATATAATCCTGGGTTCTTTAAGCGGAGCGTGAAGAGGCACATCAGTAGGTCGTCAAGTTGAGGGCCACTCTCAATAGTAATGTGTGCTGTGAGAGTGGCCCACAATCGCTAGACGTCGTCACGACTTACCACCAGGCGGGCGGCGTCAATTTGGCGAACCAAATATAAAAAAAAAAAATAAAAAAAAAAAAATACTTGTATGATATAAATACGAATACATTTCGATAAGAAAATCAATCACATAGTGTTACTAAGATCGTTTCAATACCTCCCAACAACCACTTCAGTAAGTAACATCTGTCCTGGCTGAGGGAATTGTTGTTTGAGTTATAGAGTTTTTAAATGGACTTTGTATAGTGCCCGGTAATGTTGAAAGCAGCGTTTCCCAAAGTGGGCGATAACGCCCCCTTGTGGGTGCTGCAGGCCTAAAGGTAGGTGGTAAGACCCAGAAAAACTTTGAAGTATTGTCAAAAGTCGCCACTTTAGACAATAATCCAAAGTTTGGTTACTTCTTGGTAATAAAATACACAACATACATCTCAAAAAATGCAAATTCCTGTGTCATTCTTAAAGAGATTTTTTCAAAAATGTCTTGTATTCACCAAGATTAATAAAAATCGTTGGTGTCGTTAGTGGACGCCAGCGCTTATCAGGGCGCACTCTTCATTTGAATTTTAGTGGTTTTAAGTAGGCAAAAAAATGGGGGCACTAAAAAATAATTTATTATCAAAGTGGGCAGTAGACAAAATAAGTTTGGGAACCCCTTTAAAGGGATGCTTAGATGGTTCGGGGCACGTAGAAAAGATGGATGAAAGGAGGTTGATGAAACAGGTCAGTACATATGGCTGGCGTTCATGAACAGTTTAGCAAGTAGAATACAGTCTTTTTTTTACTATTAAGTCTTGCTATTACTATGTGGGACCAACAAAATGTATAGTTAGACCAGTCTGATGACAACCAGGACCGACGGCTTAACATGCTCTCCAAGGCACAAAGGGGATTAAGACTGGTCTGCCTAGATGTTGCTTAATCTTTGAAATGTGTAACTCGTGGGGGCCCTCTCGTATGTTTGGTAAATAAATGTTTCAGCTATAAATAAATAAAAGATACCTGAGACAGTGTGTCTGTATGAGTCTTCGTAAAAAAACTTAGCATGGGATGGAAAGTACTGTAGGTAGTATTTTGTGTGGTACATTACTGTTAGTACATCATTTCATCATTCACCGAGCCTTTTCCCAACTTAGTTGGGGGTCGGCTTTCCAGTCTAACTGTGATTCGGCTGAACTTCAATATTTTCCGTGATGAAACTGCCATCTGACCTTTACAACCCATGGGCGATATCGAAGTTCTGTAGTTAGACCAGTCGGATTTTTAAGGGTTCCAACTAACCCTAACGACTACCATAGATGTTCGTATGACAACCGGGACCGACGGCTTAACGTGCTCTCCGAGGCACGGAGGGGTCTGTGTCTTAAGAAATGGTCACCCATCCTAATACCGGCCTTACGGTTACCACTAGACCACGAGCCCCTGGTACATTACTGTTAGTACATTATTGATTATATTGATGATAAAGAGAAATGGAAATGAGTTGCTTGCTCCTCACTTAAACTATTTAGGCGCGACTCTATAACGTCGCTTGTTTATTGTACTTTTTATGTAAAAATGTATGTACTTAATATTGATAAAATTTCATACTATTAGAAAAGAGTAGTTGTGAATTTATTGCCAGGTTCTTTCTCTCAGGCTCTAGCTATTGTTTTGCGGATCTGGCAGTAAATGTAAATTTAGTAGCAATGTAGACTTTAATTGTAACCTTTATAACGGACTAACTTTCAAAAGTGTTACGTTGTACCCCACTTGAATAAACATATTTTCATTTTCAGTAGAAGTTAAATTCAGTAGGTAGGTTACCTACACCAGTTTCTTTCAAATTGGATTCTAATTAGAATAATAATGTATGTAGTTAGAATGTAATTATCGTCACTTACCGGGCACGGAGCTGCCAGTCTGACCCATTTCTTGTAGTTCCTTATATCGCCTCCCACAATTTTCACAGATTATAAGAATGTTTGTACAAAAATTATGCCCATTTATCACATTTAAAGACCCATATTTACATATAGATACAAACTTGTAGTGTAAACAAATCGCGAGCTTGTTGTATATTGAGTATATCGACTACCTATTATCTAAATAAACAAATTATTATTTCCGACACACGTTACGTTACTGCATTATAACATAATTTTAATCTCATTTTAGGGAATTACTGTTGAACTAGTATCATAATTAAACATATTGCAATTATTAAAAAACACTATTAATTATTACTATACATAGTAGGAGGTATTAATAATTTTCGATATTTAACAATAAATATAATTACAAAATTGTACAATTCACGATAACTGACTATTTGACATTTACATCTAACGACATGTAATGTCTTTGACAATTTTGACAATTAATTTATTGACGGTCCTACCTACTCACAGAAGGATCCAGCTTTCGTCCTACTTGGGATACTTTGGAACAACCTGGGATATTATTATATTAATCAAACCATCAGACACAATCAGACAGATTAGTACAACATTAGTTAGACCCAGAAAGTCCTAAAAAGACTTGGAGCCGGTATTTTGTGACAAAACTATTTTCCCAACGATAATAATAATTATAAGTAGCAAGTGGAAACATTTGTTCAGGCAGCGCAGGACGTTTGAGGCCAATATCGTTCGACAGAAGACCAAACATTTGAAGGCTCGGTTCTGGCGAGGTTCCGTCCGAGGGTATTTCGTCCGTCCATCTGTCTGTCCATCAAGGGTGATGATGGACCTATGTATTTCTGTTGCGTTTCTGAAGCGTTGCGAATGTGAAGGCGGGCAACATCAAGTACTATGAACAGAATAAAATTAACATTTAAGGGTACTTAAGGGTTCGGAACCCTTCGTGCGCGAGTCTTGGCTTAAGACTTGGCTGGTTGTTTCAGTAGTCATGCCAAAAATGACGCAAACAAATGCTTTTTTGAGTGGAGCTGCCTGCTGTCAGGTCAGCTGTCACTGTCAGCTGTCACCAAAAAGCTGTCACCTACAAAGAACCGAGGACCGTTTCGTTTGTCACTCATACTCATACGAAATTCGTTTATTTTGTTAGTACTTGTACTTAGTGTAGTTAGTTTGTACGATTGTGGGATTTGTTGCAAGTTTGATTTGAACTGTTGTCATTTATTAGCTTTAGGATGTCTAATTCTTTGTATGAAAGAAAGAAACAACTGTTAGCGAAAAAGGAGAAGATTCTTGAAGAAATTCGGTATTATGATAAGAGATTACACGAATACCGCACCAATCAAGAGAATAACCACTATTATGATGATTACGCTAGGTAAACTACATTATTGTCTAAAAATATATACCTAGGTACTTAAAGTAAATATATCTGAACCTAAATCCCAACAGCCCAGACTGATATTATATAGGTATAGTTCGCGAGGTTTATGCGGAGCTTTGCATTTGTGTGAGTGACCATGAAAAGTAGATTAAAAAAATACTCTTTTTGTAGCTGTGTGTACAACACATGTATACTGCACTCGCACAAATGCAAAGCTCCGCTTACCGTCCGTCTTTTTACATTTACTTAAAAACTCTGTCCGGACAGACAGACAAGACGCATATCACGCCTATATAAGGGGTAGACTGAGGTGCACTACACATCCACACTTTTCCAGTATTTTTTTTTCAAACAATAAGGGGCAAGCCTATTGCCGTTACTGGGAACTGAAATGAAATGATTTATTTATTTGTATAGTTCATTAAATGGCTCTTACAAACGTCAGTACTTAAAATAAAAAATATTATTGCTTCTATATTTACATGTACTAAAACAATGGGGTAAGATGTTGAATTTTTATATAATTGCACTAATTTCGCTAAATAGAAGACATTGAGAGAACAGTTCTCTTTGAGACAGTCTTGAGAATGCCTCGTGAGTAGGTGAAACATATGTCGACGTTTAAAATATCTTCTATTTAGCAAAATTAGTGCAATTATATAAAAACTCGACATCTTACCCCATTGTTTTATCATGGACTTTCGCCAGGTAACGCCTGATTCCATTTAATATTTACATGTACTGCCAGATACGGGGTCGGGGTGTCGCAAAGAGGGTCCCATACAAAAATGAAGTCAAAATTTTCTAACTCCCTGATTGCTTAAAAAGTGTTTATTTGGTTTTCATTTAATTTTTTTTTTTTAAATTTAAAACTTATTTGGTCTAATATGAACGATTAACAGATAGGTCGACGGAGCCCCGCTTCGCGGAACTCCTATTTCTGGGTGGTTTAAAAAAAAATAATAAATACCTAATCTAGAAGGCTAAGGCGGGAGCAAAGTGGAGCGGAGCTCCCGCCTAGGCCTTCTAGGTTAGGTATTTTTTAATTTTTTTTAAACCTAAACCTAACCTAAACCTAACCTATCCGAGTCGGGGTACTCTGGAGTCGGGGTGTTAACCATAATGATTTTCAAAGGTCATCCTCAACGACCCCCGCACCTCCCCCAATAGGTCGACAAAAATCGTGAAAAGTCCCTGCCCTATACAAAAATCTGTCGGAAATTCGGCTATGTCCGGGACCCTCTTTGCGACACTAGGTGAAGTCGGGTTCATCCTCAACGACCCCGCACCTCCCCCAATAGGTCGACAAAAATCGTGAAAAGTCCCTGCCCTATACAAAAATCAGTCGGAAATTCGGCTATGTCCGGGACCCTCTTTGCGACACTAGGTGAAGTCGTGAAAATTTTACAAGTCCCCGCTCCATACAAAAATCGGTCGAAATTTTTCTAAGTCCGGGACCCTCTTTGCGACACCCTAACCAGATTCGGAAAGCAAAAGTAGAACCTAGAGAAAGAAACTGGCAATAAAAATCACGGTCACTCTTTTTCAATAATTGACGGGTAAATTACACATTTTCTTAAGACTAAATTTGGCCGAATATACATTGGTCACTAAATAAAAATTAACCACTATGTAATTCAAGCCAAATTTCTCACAGTCAGGACAGTTGTTACATACCACTTCATAGAATCTGCAATCCGAGCGTAGTCTGTAATACAGGTGTCAATAATACCAGATGTATATGTTTTCTATTATAGTTCAGACTCAGAAGAATTCTTACCAAACTCCTTTGATACTGGCCCTGATATCGCACAATTAAAGTTGGAACAGAGGAAGCTTAAAATTTGTCTACAGGCGACCCAAGAGCTTTCAAATCTGACCGTGTTGCAGTCTGAAACTAATGTTTTAGTACAGGATCCACAGTTTGATGGGTAAGTGGAAATTGCAGTGTTAAATGTATGTTTTTTAAATTAGTAACAGTTAGATCAATATTTATATGTTTATGTATTAAATAAGTAAAGTGGTATATAATTATCGATCAATACCTGTAGAATGTTCATGATTTGTTATTTTATATTTTGTTGCTTTTTCTTTAGTTTAATGTTCTCGTGTATAACGTATTGTACCTACCTATGTTCACTTGACATTCAATTCTTTTTTACAATAACACCACCCGGCCGTCTCTGAAAATCAGCGCTGTCTGCCTTGCCCTACACAGACAGCATTACGCTGAGAGACGGCCGTTTATTCCACTTCACTGTTGTTTATTTTAGTATTTATAATTTCTTTATTTTTTTTTAGTGTTTATTTGCCATATGTTGTCTATTTTTTTTACCATGTTTATTGTGGAGTAAAAAATTATTTCTTTCTTTATTTCTTTTATAATTTCTAGTCAAATATTTGAACCAAAACATGTATTGACCACTGTTGGTTTAAATTGTTTGTTGTAATCCAACATGTATATTTTAAACTGTAATTGTATTTTTTACTCTTGGTTATATTTTTTAATTAATTATTATAAAAATGTACATACCTAGGCCTTCTCTTAAACTTTAAGTTAAAAAAAAACTGGCCAGTGCTAGTCGGTCTTGCGCACAGAGGGGTCACAATATCTTAAGAAATGGTCATCCAAAGTAAAATCGGCCTGGCTAGATGTTGCTTTGCAACTCGCTAGATATTGCTTTGCGTGTTAACTATTTTTAAGTCTTTGTATTTTTGTTAATTAAGTAACCTATGTAAGTGTTTGTTTAGTTTATGCTTACGTGGAATAATAAAGGGTTCTTTCTTTCATTCTTAACATAGTCGGTAACCACTAGACCATGAGCCCCTCTGTATACCATCATAATATAGCCACATTATTCAAAAAGTATGTACATTTTGTACCATTACACTACTTAATAGAATTACTGTTGAGATTGCATCATAATAATGGGTATGGACTTACGAACCTTGACTTTACTTTAAAAAGCATCTTATAATCATCATCTACCTGCCCTTATCCTAATTATTTGGAGTCGGTGCAACAAGTCTTTCTCCTCCACACATCCCTGTCAGACGTCATCTCTTCAGTCACTCCTCTCCTTGTCATGACCTCTTTCACACATTCCATCCATCTTTTCTTTGGCCTACCTCTACTTCTTAAACCCTCTACAGTCATACTTTGCACCTTTCTTACGACATTGCTTTCCTCTCTTCTCATAACATGTCCCATACAGCCGCTCGCTTCTCAATTTTTCGTTCACTGGTGCAACTTTCAAACTTCCTCTAATATACTCGTTCCTTACCCTATTCATTCTTGTCACACCACACATCCATCTTAACATTCGCATCTCCGCTACATGCAGTTGTCTTTGACAGTCCATAGAGGACGGCATGTCTGACGACAGTCTTGTAAATTTTCCCTTTAATAAAAAGCATCTTATAATATCAAACTCAAAGGCTCACTTGCCATCATTTCTTTTCAGGGAGAGTCCAATCACAGAACCCGGTATCTGGAAGGAAGTTACAGCTGAATGCAGAATAGATTTGGTCCCATTTACCATAACGTTTTATATGCATACTCCCGTAAGTATCAATGTTTATGAAAGTCGCATAAAATGAGAGTGGGATAGAACCTCGTAACAATAACCGCTTCGTGACGTCATCAATCGCTGAAAAGTACGGATAACAAAACAGTATTCTAGGTTGATTTACGTCACTATGACGTCACCAACATGTCCGCCAATCGCATTGTCATCTTGCGCGGCTTATACAGTAACTGATAATTGGTATAGAGGACATTATTATTAACCTTCCTAATGACCACCTACCCTATGAGCATCATGGCAGTCTCAACATCAATCAAAACCAATCATATTTTACTTTAACACGGGAATTGACACAACACATGTTTGATTGCCTGACGTTTCGACCAGGTCACAGGCTGACTGTCTCAGTGATGGTCTCTTCATGACCGTGGAGTTACTTTTTTCTACCTTGACATCTTCATAGTGCTGTTTCCATGTACTGTCACAAACCACACTGATGGTGTCCTATTTTGGGGTTTATCTGACTGCTAATCAATGGACACATCACGCCTATATCCCGAAGGGGTAGGCAGTAATTTTAGTCCCACGTAATAGGTGGCAAGCCTATTGCCGTCACCGGGCAAACTAGTAAGAGGGTTTTGTCCAAAATGGCCGAATTAATTTATAAAATAAGCAGCTATATTATAATATTGAAAACTAAATTTGAAACTCGTTGCCTTGCGATGAAATGTTGATGAAAGGCAACAACGTGCCACCCGCTGTGGCACAGCCAATTAAAATCCTGGGTGTCTCGGACTCAAATGTCGCGCCGCACCACGCCATAGGTTTTGGCCTATAACTTTTGACCCCTTAGGGCTAGGTCAAATTTTCGAATTTTCCTCCAGATGGAGGGCTATCCATAGAGGGGTCAACCATCATTGGAGCATAAGCAGTTCTCGAGAGCTAAGGGGGACATTCCCCATTTCTATATATAGATTAATTCACAAATGCCTGAGACTTAAAGGTGTAGCTATAATTAAAATATATTTTCAGAATCGCAAATTCGCGCCAACACTTTACCGCGGTCTTAAAGTGACACTTGTTAAAAAGGCCCATGAGATTGAACTCAGTAATTCTGTATTACATACGATTAAGAGACCGAGTCATGCTGTGGAGGTGAGTAATTTTTTATTGTTAGTTGGATATGACATACTCGTATAATCACGCCTATACACACGAGTGGGTACGCAGCTGTGTATTACGGATCACATATTGCTAGTAGCCTGTTGGTTTGTCTATCGGACAACTATAGTATACTATTTATACTAATACTATAAAACCAGCAGGCACACAAAGGGTCCCGTACTAAAACGCCCAAAAAATCACGTTTGTCGTATGGGAGCCCTCTTAAGGCAACAGAAATATTTACATCATCTGTGACAATTTTATCTGTCTAACTATCACGGTTCATGAGATACAGCCCATTGACAGACAGACAGTCTTAGTAATAAGGTTACCGTTTTACCCTTTGGGTACGTAAAGGAAATATTTGTCTGTTTGTTTGAATTGAATGTGCTCCGTAACTATTGAACCGATTTGGAATTAGGAACCGTTAGTCCTAAATTAAATTCTTACAACCAGGACCAATGATTTACACATATAAACTCTCAAAATAGAAATAAATGTCATTCTAAAATATGATAACATGCGAGAAGCCGTGAGCAATAGCTATGTCAGTGTCAAATACGACTGTCATCACTGACACTGACATGTACATAGAAAATGTATGAAATAATATTTTGCACTGCTAATGAACTGTGAGGCTTCACTAATATGTATAAACGGACATTATTTTTCATCCTATTCTTTCCCGAGCATACTATCAGTCTTGTGACTATAAGCAGCTTTTTGTAACTGAATTTTTCAAGTTAGTGATGAGCTGTCTTTGTGGTTTCCTTTGGTATATTTTGTCTCATGTGTGGCTTCTTTTTAGCCTTCTTGTTGTCAGAGGGTCCTTTAGTGACAATGCCAACACATTGATATGTGATAGTATCTTTTCTCTGGAGGATTACAGCTTCGTTATATTTCCTCCTTTATAGTAGGCATTTCCAGTTTGGGTGAACCAAGGTGCATTGACTATAGTTTTCAGAGTACTTATTGTTTTGAAATCTCTGAAGAAGTTCCAAGTTACTGTTTTTTAGCTGTGCCCCATAACTGAATGCCATCAGTCCACACTGGTTTTAGTGAACTTTAATAAATTCAATTTTGTAGGTAATTAGAAGCTATGCCGTCAGCTATCGTTCTCGACGCACATCATTAGCAAGACTAGCCAGTAAATACTCTACTTCTTTGTTTATGGAACCACATGTAAGTATAAAGGGACGGTCAAACTCCTCCTTCACATGCGACGTACACCACGCGTTATGACATCTGAACAGGATCTGTCCTATATAATTTGTATGGTAACGAACACACTGGTCACTCACCACGCTGTCTTACGCGTCCCCGCGCCAGACTCGCGTGTTCCCATGGTATCCCACGCGTACGACGCTGTCACACACGTTTAGTGTCATAGCGCGTAAATAATGTAAACGTCTGACGTCGTAAGAAGTAGGACCAGTGTGTCGCTGTCGTGGGAGACAGCGACACACTGGTCCTACTTCTTACTGGTCCTACTCCTTCTTCGCGTGTGAAGGACCAGTGTGTTTTAAGCTTAGATAATACTAGTGACTGCCTGTTATGGTCAACCATTAAACATATTAAAACAATAGAAAATATGATGTTGAATTTTTAGATAATTGCAATGATTTCGCTAAATAGAAGACATTATAAACGTCGACATATGTTTCACCTACTCACGAGGCATTCTCAAGACTGTTCTACTGTCTCTTTGAGACAGTCTTGATAATGCCTCGTGAGTAGGTGAAACATATGTCGACGTTTATAATGTCTTCTATTTAGCGAAATCATTGCAATTATCTAAAAATTCAACATCATATTTTCCATTGTTCTATCATGGACTTTCGCCAGGTAACGCCTGACTGCATTCAGTATTAAACATATTATTTGGGTTTTTTCTTTAAAAAAAGACAACTAAATGCGATACAGACGAAGGGTTCTAAACCATTATCTATAAAAACTTTTGGAGGCCTCTAATGGCTGTTTTACACGGCCAATTTTTACGCTGCTATCCGGACCGGCGCCGAGGAGAGATCGCGGTGCCCGGCGTGTAGAAACATGCCTTATAATTTAGAAACCATACACCATCCCGTGAATCCGGTGAACACAACGGTCCGGCCGTGTAAAACAGCCCTAAGGAGGTATCTCCGAGCCAAAACACTCTGTGGTCTTTAATATTCATTTTATTGATTTTTAAATGGCTTCAAATTAAAGAGGAGATTTATCAATGGTAGTATTTAGTATTTATTGTTATAGCGGCTACAGAAATACATCATCTGTGAATATTTTAAATGTCTAACTATCACAGTCAATGAGATACAGTATGGTGACAGATGGACAGACAGCAGTCTTATTAATAGGGTTACCGTTACCCCTTGAGTATGGAACCTTAGAAAGAACAGTGAAAAACTATTTTAAATCATGGAACAAACACATCAATCATTAAAAAAAAAGTCTTTAAATTACCGGTATGGGACCAAATTACCGGTATGGGACCAAATTACCTGTATGGGACCAAATTAAATTACCGGTATGGGACCAAATTAAATTACCGGTATGGGACCAAATTAAATTACCGGTATGGGACCAAATTAAATTACCGGTATGGGACCAAATTAAATTACCGGTATGGTACCAAATTAAATTACCGGTATGGGACCAGATTAAATTACCGGTATGGGACCAAATTAAAATGGGACCACTTGAAGTAGTAGCTTTGAAGTAAAAATATTTGAAATCGGGAAATCACTCAGTCAAAAGATATGAGGAAACAAACATTAAGAGCGTGTACGCCTAGAGCGCGATGTTAAGTTTAGGTAATTCAAACCCACACAGATAAAGCGCGGACACGAGTGTAACTGTGTGTGAAGCGCAGGCGTGCTATAATCAAACTAATATATCTTGATCCGTTCAAGTGAACATTACAGTACCAGTGTAGTTAGTTTGAAAAAAAATATCATAAATTTATGATTTTTTTGGTATTCAATTAAAACTTAGTAGTTTATTTTACGGGTGCCTGCCGTTTTACCGAAAAGATTTTGACAAATTTTCAATACCCAAAACAAATTTTAGCAACCTTTTTTATACCATTGCACTATTTCGAATGATTTTGGTACGCATATTTTTATTTGGTCAAATTTTTACTTGGCAAAATATTACCAAGTATAATGTTATTATGGCATTTGGTCTTTAATCAAATGATTTATTACAGGAAACAATCTTCAGACAATAAAACATATGGTGAAATGATTTGTTAAGACACAAAATATGGGAAGTAAACAAAATGGGAGGTTAGGTTAGGTTAGGTTAAAACTGTGACCTCCTACACCAGAAACAACTTGCATTAATAAAAAAAAAAGATTGTTTTTAGTAGGTTACCCGGAACTGAACTATTTAGAAGTGTGTTGTGTTAGTGTGTGTGTGTGTGTTTAGTGTTAATTTCTTCATTAACACATTTTTGTCATTGAAGCATTTGACTGAATAGGAAAGGGAGAATTGAAAACTCACTATACTAAATATTGGGCTTATTTGATTTTGCGTAAAAACTGTTATTCCAACTGAAATATTTGATTAAATAAAAAATATTAAAAGTTGTACTAGTTGATAAACAAGTTATACTTTAAACGTTCATTTCCAAAACATTAGGTTTGCGTTAAAAGTTTTTGTGAATATATTTTTTGCTAAGTAATAATTTGGCAAATGAAATTATGCGAAAATTTTTTTGGGAAGTGAACATTTGCCAATTCCTTTCGGTCAAACAAGGGAGACCCTTATTTTACACTAGCTTCTGCTTGCGACTTCGTACTTGGGATTTAGTGTAGAGAGAAATGAAACAAAAGAAAAGAAGGAAATAACATCCTTATAAATTCAATTAATATGTCGTAGTTCTCAGCGGCATCGACCTGAACTTTCGTGGGTCTACCATTTTGCTCCTTCGTCATGACATTTTGCATGGTCATACTCAACTGTTCCCGTTACTCCTTCATCACTTGAGTTACTTTTACATTGCCTGTAGCGAAACCATAAACCAATAAGCACACAAACCTTGTTATTTTAAAGCAAGCGTTAGTATCATGCAGTAATTAAATAAAAAAATTATGAAAACGAAACAGACTTAGGATAAAATAATATCAACGTTTTTAAATAAAATTGTATAGTATGTTAATCGTGTAAATCTATGGCATTGAAATACAATTGAAATTGGCATTGGTTAACGAGCCTTTCTGAAATAAAACCTGGCTCAAGTAGACTAATAGTAAAAAGTACCACTAAACACTACAAGCTAAGTCACTTATTAGTTTTCGTTTCTTCGCTAAAAATAACTTGGTTTTATTTCCCATTGCGGCTGAAATATAATTTGTTGTGACTAAAAATATTGTCTGCCTAAAAAAAATCATATAATAGTTTACTTACCAAAGTACCAAGATTTGTCGATGACGCTATAAATGTCTGCTATCCTTATACGCACGGCAAAGGTCAACACAGGTCAATCAGAGCGCCAAGCGACACATCCTCACTCTAGAAAGCCACGCGGCGAACTGATTTGAATAGATTGACGCGCTACGTTTTATAATAGTTTTCAAAAATTTATAGAAAATTAATAGTAATAAATTGATTAAAAATTCAAATTAGGTATTTTAAAAAAGATATTCATCTTTTAAGTTGAATTATTATTATATTGAATTTAATAAGATATATCGGTGAAAAAACCTTTTAAATTTCCTAATATTTCACATTGTTTGAATTTTAATTTCTTGTAATATACTTAAATCATAAAATCTTTTTAACTAACTATTTTCCTAAGGATCTTATCGATTGGTTAATATTTTTTGTTAATTAATTTTGTCAGTAGTTTCATATATTTGCAGCTTCGAAATTGATGCTGAAAGGGTAATTGAGAAAACCTCTGTTAGGTTATCTTAATAGAATGCACAAATACTGTACTAATCGAAATATTTTCTCTACTAACTATTGAGACTACAAAATTTCCTAAAGTTATTAGTAATTAACATTTTTGTAAGATAAGTAGTTCACGATATTAACAGGTTTGAAAAGTATTGTTTTTGAGTCAAACTGCGCATAGACGGCGTACACGCTCTTAATAAATATGTACTAGTTATCACGGCGAACTTTGTATCGCCTAAAATATAAAAAAAAAAAAAGATAGAATATTTTAATATTTCATGCAAATGTATGTAAATTGAAAAACGCGACGGACGGACAGACAGACAGACAAATTGTCGTATTAAATATATAGATTTCTGGACATTCTCACACAACGTCATATAGCCCAAATTAAGCTAATATAAGCTTATGCTATGGGATCTAGACGACTGATAAACATACTTATATATTACTAAATTCAAAACTAACATTACTGGATCACACAAATATTTGATTCGACCCGGAATCAAACCTGAGACCTCAGGGACGGCAGTCGTATACTCATACCACTGTGCCACCGAGGCAGTAATAAAAAAAAAATATCGGTTGTCTGTAAAGTCGGTTTACTGACGATAGTTGAACGTGACGTCATAACTGCCGAACGCGGAGGCCGATTGTGCCTCTTTGTCGCTCGTTCCGCGCTCTCGCTTGCACTTCAAGCTTTAAATGAAACGCCTCATTATTTCGTGCGTTGAATTTGACTGAATTTTTTGACGTTGTCACGTCAAAAAATTCAGTCAAATTGAGATCTTTTTTGATGGTTGCTTAAAAATATTAGATGGGATGTTATTATTCATTTCCAGCTCGAAGGTGGATTCATACTGAAATGCTCAAATGTCCTCGAAGTCTTGTGGCGTTTGGAGAACAAATGGTCGCCTGTGGCACGTTTCCACCACAAACTGAGGTTCGACTTGGAATATATGGGTAAGTTATTCATATAACAACTTAAGCACACTATGATGCATAGTGGTCTCACAAAAGCATAGATGCAATGTATAAAAATCCGATCTTTTTTGGTTCCGTACAATACGTGCCGGGCAGAGATGCCACCCGTAAACTGTGGATAGAATCTTCGCAAGAACTGAACGTTTCAAGAGATCATTCCTCTGTAGATCGATCGAGGCCTGGAACGCCCTGCCCGCTCACGTATTTCCTTACAACCCAGGGTTCTTCAAGCGGAGCATGAAGAGGCACATCACTAGGTCGCCAAGTTAATGGCGAATAATCCGAAATCTTAATAGTATATATTGCGTACTGTGGGAGTCTCCCACGATCGCCAGACGTCCACGTCAGACTCCCGAACCGTGGGTTCCGTACAAACCTAAAAAATTATGCTTTTTGCACTGCTTCCTTTATCTGTGCTATACAACGTTGCTTCTTAGCGACGGTAGAGCTGAATATTTGATATGAATTTTAGCTTCGACTTGACAGACAGATGGACATCAAAGTAGGTAATTCTATAAGGGTTCCTTTTTTTCCTTTTGAGATAGGAACCCTAAAACGACAGAAATTATTATATTATTACTTATCATGTTTAATTTTTTTCTTTTCAGATGAATCCTACATAAAAACAATCACTCAAGCTCACAAACAGCTATTAGATCCTTCATTACAAACAGACGAACGTACTTTACTGTTAGCTAAAATCATTGCGACTTGTCTAGAAGCCAGAGGCCCTGTAGATTCTGAGTCTGATCTGGAATCTAAACAGATAGATGCGCTAACTGAAGTAGAAGTGAATAAAGACAGTGAAGTAATGGCACCACCTAAGAGTCTGCCAAAGAAAACTAAAAAAATAAGCGAAAAGACTGAGAAAATTGAGCCTAAATCTGATTTGGTGACTCAAAAAAGAAGCAATAATGATGAAAATGATGGTGGGAATGCAAAGAAACTTAAAACTGGATCAGAAGATAATATACAGAAAAAACATTTAAAAACTAAAGATAAAATTGTGAAGTCAAAGGAAGCAAGTGCTCAAGAAATTGTAAAACCAGTTGAAAATACTGATATAAATGTGTTAAGGAAGAAAAATAATCAAAATGTTAACGTAGAGTTGGTGACGAATAATGATAATGACGCTGAAACTAACAAAAACGCTGGTAAGAAAAGAAAAAACAACGATAATGGTCTAGAAATAAATAAAAATAATGACAAAGTTGTAAAAAAGATGAAAAGTAATGAAGAAATCAAGCGAAGTAATGTTGAATATGAACCTAATACTAAACGATCTAAAAGCAGTGCTGATATTCCTAATAAAGAACTTGCTAAAAAACCAAAAAGTGTAACTGACTCTGTTAAAGTCAGAACTGAAATGGAAAAGGTAAATGAGAAAGAAAAAGATGCTGAAATGGAAAAAGGAACTGAAAAAGAAAAAGATTCAGAGAATATTGGCAATAAACAAACTGATATTGTTAGTGAAGATAGCATACCAAAAGAGAAGGCAAAAAAAAATAGCAACAATAATGTCCCATCAAAAAAACTTAACAGAAAAACTAAGATGTCTATTGCAAATGATAAAAAATTCGATCTAATTACTAAAAAGTTATCTGGTAATAAAGAAAATAAAAATAATAATAAAATATCTACAGATACGAATGAAACAGATAAGAATAAAGCTACAATAAACTTGAATAAAAATAAGAATAAAAACATTGTAGATAAGCAATCGTCAAATCAACAAAGTAAAGACAAAAAGGCCACAAAATCTAAAGTTGTAAATATTCCAGGCCCAATAAATAGCATACCTAATAAAAGAGAAGATAATATAAATAAAAAAAAGATTTCTGTCACTGACAAGGCAACAGTCAATCTAAAGCAGAAAAGTAATCAAATAAAGGCAGTTGCTATAACTAAAAAACCAGAAATAGTAAAGAATAAAACAACTGGTAACACTAAAAGTAATGATGCAGTAACAGCAACTGAAAGAAATGCTAATAATATTAAAAATAAAGTTATTCAGAGACCCAATAAAGATAAGCCTAAGCCTAATTTGAACGAAGAAAAAGTTATAAGTGGAAGTGAGATTGTTAAAAATAATATTATTGATAAAAAAATGCCTAAAATAATAATCACACATAACAAATCTCAAAAAAGTCCATTGAAAATACAAAATCCACAAAAAAGTATGAAACTTTTAAATGGCAACACTAAAGCCGTGTCTGGTAACACTGAGAAAGAAAATGGCGCGAAAATATCGAAGATTCCACAGAAAAAAGGAACAGGCAAATTAATTATTGAAAATAATATAGTAAGGGCAAGTCCAAGTAAGTACATATCTTATTGATTTATTATTTTTATAGTGATATAAAGGATGTCATACACGTTTATTATTTTATACTAGTGGGCGCCCGCGACTTCATCCGCGTGGTAATTTGGATTTTTTCCCGTTCCTGTTCCCGTCGCGCCGCGTCATATTTTGAACAATTCACACAATATCTTTATAAATTGTGGCCTATGTGTTATTCTGATGTATAAGCTATATTATTGTAAAGTTTCATTAAAATCCATTCAGTAGTTTTTACGTGAAAGAGTAACAAACATCCATCCATCCATACATACATACATACTTACATACTCACAAACTTTCGCGTTTATAATATTAGTAGGATACTCTCGGGGGTTCACTATCCATTTGCCTAAAAAAAATAACCATAAAATATTTTGGCATATGGTAATTTAGACTAATGATATTTATATATATATTTTTTTATCCGTAACAAATTTAGCATATTTGTCTTAATCATAAATAAAATTAGCATAATCATATTTAAGCATAAAATTTATAAGCATAGCTTTATAAAGGCATAAACGTATCAAACTATAATGAATATAGTCATAATCATCTTACGCAGAATAAGTAAATATGTAAAATAATTAAAAAGCGGCTTAGGGGTGGCCGAAGGGCCACCCGCGCCGCACCTAAACCTACTTTGACACTATATAAAAAGTAACTTTTTTATTTTTCATTCATATCATTAATTTATACCTATTCAATTTTAGTAATATATACTATTATTTGACTGTAGGTACACTATGCCTAAAAACATTGTGCAAATTATAACTATGCATAAATATATTAGACCTAAATATAATTATTCCACAGTACATATTCTGCTAAAAATCAATTATGACCAAGTATAATTATGCCAAAAAAAGTATGCCAAATTCATTGTGCCAAAACATTTTAGGATTACATATATTATGTTAACGAAAGGTATACCACTCTCGGGTGAGGGAGCGGACCCTCCCCGCTGAGTTCCGAAGTGTGACGTGACTACGCGAAGAACCATCGACCTCCATGATCGCGGCCTGAGGACGCGGACTAGCAACCCACCGTCCTTACAGATGCAGGCTAGAAGGGCTGCCTTTACTCACCGACGCGGGATAATACCCGACCCCAAAGATGCGGGGTAACAACCGACCACCACGCATCGGCCACACAGGTGGCCACAGTCCGCCGGGCGCCACTGGAAAATTCTTTTAGTGATTAGCAGAGTCACTCGGCAATGGACTTAGGTGCGGTCGCGGCATAAGGCCGCAGATTAAAAAAAATTTTTTTTTTGTTTTCAGGAAGACTACCTACCTTCAAATCTTCTTCGCAAGAGTCAATTGCTAAAAGTTCTATAAGGTCAACCAATATTCCGAGTAAGAAACAAAATACACACCAATTTATCTAACTATCTATCTATGGGATCTAGAAAACTGCTAAACTTACTTATAAATTTCTAAAAACATAATATAATAATAAGAATGGGTCGAGTATCGTACTCTGTGAGACGCCCATTGCAACAACCGAACCCTTCGAGCGTTTACGATCCTCTGAATTCTATTGTTCAATACATAAAAAACACCCAAACGCTAATATACAAAGCAAATAATAAAATTTGATTCCACCCGGGGATCGAACCCGAGACTCCGGCGTCCAAAGCGGATGCACTACCGACCACGCCACCGAAGCAGTCTCTTTTTTAAATCACAGATATTCACGAATATTTTAACATTTATAATTTTTTTTCAGGATTCATGAAGACATCGGCCCCTAAGATCTCTAAATAAGTTAAGTATTTATTATTGTATAATTATAAGTATTGAATTGGATGCGCCATTTTAATTATGTATTTAAAAATGAAATTATTATAAGAATTTATATGAAACTTTGTATTATATCCTTTCTATTCAAACTCAAACTTAAAAATATTTATTAATATAGGTTATAAAATAACACTTATTAACGTCAGCACAAGAATTTATATTTAAAGCCAGATTCGCAAAGCAACGGGTGGAGTCAAAGAGAAATGAACCTGGCAATAAAAACTCCAGGGCACTCTTTTCTAATCATCAGTAACTATCGTATGATGCACTTTCAAATGGTTATTTATGTACTTAATTTAGTATTTTTATAATATTGCTTGACATAAAATTGTAAAATTTTGACATTCATATGTGCTCTTAATGTGCCTAAACTGAATATACGAAATTGATTCTTTGATTCTTGAAATACCAATTGCCTAAAGAACTACTAGGTATCTTTTAGCTAAAAAAAAAATATAGATAGGTTATGGCTGATACGCGGGAAAAAATTTAAATTAAAAACTTCAATGCAATCTGAAAATTGTATTGTATCAGTTACTATGTATGTAATTCAACTTAAATTTAATACAAATAATACATAACATTCAACCAAACGACATATTTGAATAATTGTAGGTTAATAATATTAAAAAAAAATTAATATTATTCTTGCTAATAATATAATATACAAGAATAAATAATTACAAACTAATTAAATATGCCATTCACATAATGCTCCTTATCAATATAATATACAATTATTATTATTGAGTCGAATTCGTTAATAAATACAAGTTAAAATTATTACTCAATAGAAAGAAAGTGTAAAAATTATGTAATTCTTAATTCTAATATGGGATTTTGAAAGGGTAGTGCTTATGACGTTCACCAAACCTGAAAAATAACAAGATAAATCTTTATAAATTGAAACAGAAAAAAACTGACCTAGTACCAAACATTGTAGTTCATACTTTCGATTGTTGGCACTTGGTGGAACCTATATTGTTGTAAATGGCTTGAAGATGTGTTAGAGATATGACCATTAAGGATACATAAAAACAAGAGATATGACCATTAAGGGTACATAAAAACAAGGGACATGACCATTAAGGATACATAAAAACAAAAGATATGACCATTAAGGATACATGAAAATACAGTAGGTACATTATTAGCGGTCTTATCACTATTAGCGATCTCTTCCAAACAACCTTAGGACTTATAGCAAAAAAATAAAATGAAAATCTTACAACTTAAGGTCGAAATTCCTCCAGTTTCTATTCAGAACATTGAGTGCCCTGATGTGATGCGGCTTCAGTTTAAAGTTATAAGCTTGGAGAATGTCCCTCAAATGATCTGTTGAAGAAGCTTTAACTATGGCTTGGCGACCCAACTGTATTTGATACCTGGGAATTAAATCGAAGGTAATATTAGGCTTTTTTAGGGATCCGTAGTAAATTTCTCAGAACCCTTATAGTTTCATGTCCGTCCGTCCTCGGCCCAAACGGTGAGTGCTAGAAACATGAAACGTTGCATGGATATGTATATTTACTGCGTCGACAAAGTGCTACTTACAATAATTTTCCCTCTTTTCCTCCTTTTCCTCCTATTTTCGTCCCAATAATGGTCCCTCCCTACACGTAAAGTGGGAATTATATTTTTTTCTCGCGTCTATCGTGTGGAGTATCATTAGATAGGTATATTAAAACATTGAGAGGTTGCTACTTAGATCAAAAATACTATAGATATTGGATTCACTACAAATACAACGCGGAATCTTGGAACTCGAATACTTAGGTAATTATTATAAATACCATCTATAAATTAAACAAGATTGTACATTGATGGTTGGCATAGAAATAATTTGTAATTATGAATACTGCTGCATCAATGTACAGCGCCGTTGTCGCATCCCTCGAGAGTCAGCAAGCGCAATAGGAACTTAGTACGGCGCGCGGTTGAAGCGCGCAGGTGTGCAATGTACAGCGCCGTTGTCGCATCCCTCGAGAGTCAGCAAGCGCAATAGGAACTTAGTACGGCGCGCGGTTGAAGCGCGCAGGTGTGCAATGTACAGCGCCGTTGTCGCATCCCTCGAGAGTCAGCAAGCGCAATAGGAACTTAGTACGGCGCGCGGTTGAAGCGCGCAGGTGTGCAATGTACAGCGCCGTTGTCGCATCCCTCGAGAGTCAGCAAGCGCAATAGGAACTTAGTACGGCCCGCGGTTGAAGCGCGCAGGTGTGCAATGTACAGCGCCGTTGTCGCATCCCTCGAGAGTCAGCAAGCGCAATAGGAACTTAGTACGGCGCGCGGTTGAAGCGCGCAGGTGTGCAATGTACAGCGCCGTTGTCGCATCCCTCGAGAGTCAGCAAGCGCAATAGGAACTTAGTACGGCGCGCGGTTGAAGCGCGCAGGTGTGCAATGTACAGCGCCGTTGTCGCATCCCTCGAGAGTCAGCCAGCGCAATAGGAACTTAGTACGGCGCGCGGTTGAAGCGCGCAGGTGTGCAATGTACAGCGCCGTTGTCGCATCCCTCGAGAGTCAGCAAGCGCAATAGGAACTTAGTACGGCGCGCGGTTGAAGCGCGCAGGTGTGCAATGTACAGCGCCGTTGTCGCATCCCTCGAGAGTCAGCAAGCGCAATAGGAACTTAGTACGGCCCGCGGTTGAAGCGCGCAGGTGTGCAATGTACAGCGCCGTTGTCGCATCCCTCGAGAGTCAGCAAGCGCAATAGGAACTTAGTACGGCGCGCGGTTGAAGCGCGCAGGTGTGCAATGTACAGCGCCGTTGTCGCATCCCTCGAGAGTCAGCAAGCGCAATAGGAACTTAGTACGGCGCGCGGTTGAAGCGCGCAGGTGTGCAATGTACAGCGCCGTTGTCGCATCCCTCGAGAGTCAGCAAGCGCAATAGGAACTTAGTACGGCGCGCGGTTGAAGCGCGCAGGTGTGCAATGTACAGCGCCGTTGTCGCATCCCTCGAGAGTCAGCAAGCGCAATAGGAACTTAGTACGGCCCGCGGTTGAAGCGCGCAGGTGTGCAATGTACAGCGCCGTTGTCGCATCCCTCGAGAGTCAGCAAGCGCAATAGGAACTTAGTACGGCGCGCGGTTGAAGCGCGCAGGTGTGCAATGTACAGCGCCGTTGTCGCATCCCTCGAGAGTCAGCAAGCGCAATAGGAACTTAGTACGGCGCGCGGTTGAAGCGCGCAGGTGTGCAATGTACAGCGCCGTTGTCGCATCCCTCGAGAGTCAGCAAGCGCAATAGGAACTTAGTACGGCGCGCGGTTGAAGCGCGCAGGTGTGCAATGTACAGCGCCGTTGTCGCATCCCTCGAGAGTCAGCCAGCGCAATAGGAACTTAGTACGGCGCGCGGTTGAAGCGCGCAGGTGTGCAATGTACAGCGCCGTTGTCGCATCCCTCGAGAGTCAGCAAGCGCAATAGGAACTTAGTACGGCGCGCGGTTGAAGCGCGCAGGTGTGCAATGTACAGCGCCGTTGTCGCATCCCTCGAGAGTCAGCAAGCGCAATAGGAACTTAGTACGGCCCGCGGTTGAAGCGCGCAGGTGTGCAATGTACAGCGCCGTTGTCGCATCCCTCGAGAGTCAGCAAGCGCAATAGGAACTTAGTACGGCGCGCGGTTGAAGCGCGCAGGTGTGCAATGTACAGCGCCGTTGTCGCATCCCTCGAGAGTCAGCAAGCGCAATAGGAACTTAGTACGGCGCGCGGTTGAAGCGCGCAGGTGTGCAATGTACAGCGCCGTTGTCGCATCCCTCGAGAGTCAGCAAGCGCAATAGGAACTTAGTACGGCGCGCGGTTGAAGCGCGCAGGTGTGCAATGTACAGCGCCGTTGTCGCATCCCTCGAGAGTCAGCAAGCGCAATAGGAACTTAGTACGGCCCGCGGTTGAAGCGCGCAGGTGTGCAATGTACAGCGCCGTTGTCGCATCCCTCGAGAGTCAGCAAGCGCAATAGGAACTTAGTACGGCGCGCGGTTGAAGCGCGCAGGTGTGCAATGTACAGCGCCGTTGTCGCATCCCTCGAGAGTCAGCAAGCGCAATAGGAACTTAGTACGGCGCGCGGTTGAAGCGCGCAGGTGTGCAATACAAGAGGTGAAGTGGTGACGTTTTTAAAGCACTGATCGGTAATCTACGTATTTTTGATCTAAGGGTTGCTAAGATGATTTTTTGTTTTAAATATCCGTTTGTGACATAATTTAAGAGCATAGTACCTAGTCCACGTAATGAACTTTTAAGAAAAACTATAAATAAATATTATTAAATATTTTTGGACATTCTCACACAACGTCGTATAGCCCAAATTAAGCTAATATAAGCTTATGTTATGGATCTAGACGACTGATAAACATACCTATATATTTCTAAATACATACCTACATATTATAGGTACCTACATAGAAAATACCCAAACTCCGAAACAAACATTTGTGGATCACACAAATAATTTGATTCGACCCGGAATCGAACCTGGGACCTCGGGGGCGGCAGTCGCATACTCATACCACTGAGCCACCGAGGCAGTCATTATATAACGGATGGTATTACTCTGTCAGTTCACGAGTTATAGCGACTTTTATGGGTAACTACGGAACCCATCTTATGCGTGGCTCGACACGCACTTGGCCGGTTTTTTTTTAATTCATGCCACTCCTATTCGTCCTTTGTCGAACACCTCTGGTTAGCACACAGAATTTCCAGTGGCGCTCGGCTATAAGGCGTGCTAATATTCTAATCTATATATACAAATGGGGAATGTAATTTTTGTCCCCCCTTAGCTCTCGAGAACTGCTTATGCTCCAATGATGGTTGACCCCTCTATGGATAGCCCTCGATCTGGAGGCAAGCCAAAAAATTTGACCTAGTCCTAAGGGGTCAAAAGTTATAGGCCAAAACCGCGTGGTGCGGCGCGAAGCACGGCGCGAGACACCGTACTAGTAACTTTTACAAAT
This sequence comes from Nudaria mundana, assembly GCA_963556515.1. Classification (NCBI taxonomy): domain Eukaryota; kingdom Metazoa; phylum Arthropoda; class Insecta; order Lepidoptera; family Erebidae; genus Nudaria; species Nudaria mundana. The sequence goes on from OY748309.1 coordinate 7,980,055, forward strand.
GTGTGGTCAAGTAGTTAATTCTAACATCAGCTTGGTTTCAAACGACTTCCAAAAAAGGAAGAGGTTCTCAATACGACTGTGTTTTTATGTTTGTTAGCTCATCTTTGTACTGGGTGAAATTAAGATCCGAGGCAGTCGAGGTATACAACTTACCTTATCAAAAGCTGAGCAGGTGTGACGTTCATTCCCAGAGCTACAGTCTGTATCAGAGGATCGTCAATAGCCGGTTGGCGACCAGCCTTGTATTCAGCAGGAGTACCCTTAGACCCTAACACCGAGTAACAGCTAAGGGCGATGTCCCGTTCTTTGCAGAAATCTTGCAACTGAAGTTGATTCAAGTATGGGTGACATTCCACCTGCGACAAAGCACGGACTTATGTTAGAATACTTTAACTACTTCAGTGGCGTGTGAACCAGAGACGCCAGACAACGGACGTGAAAGCGGCCGCGGCCTTGGGCTGCAAGATTTAAACAAAAAATACTTTGGTGCGTGTGGCGACTGCTACGGTGGCGGTGTCGTGGTCGGTAGTAGTGCATCCGCTTGCGACGCCAAAGTCTCAGGTTCGATTCCCGGACGCGACAAACCTAAATTTGGTCCTATTCCAACAATACGAAATAAGTTTTTTTTTGCTAAAATTAATGTAAAATTTGTATAGATATATATAGTCTAACCTGATTCACAACTGGCTTAATGCTGCCCTTCGCAATAATATGCTCTATTTGTTTAGAGTTAAAGTTGCTTAGACCCAGGGACTTCACCAGGCCTTTGTTGACAAGTTGTTCCATAGCTAGCCACGCGTCCATATACTCGTACTGTGAGAACTGATAAACACCATCTTTGACAGGAATTGGGTCGTCACCTTCCTATTAACAGAGAATTAAACAATTATCTTCCATTGAGTCTTTTTCGCAGAAGCGGCTGAACTTCGATATTTTCCGTGAAGCGACTTGCTATTTGACCTCCACAACCCATTGGCGATATTGATGTAGTGACGACGCCGAGGATGATTTAGGGCTTCAACTACCCGTAAAGACTGTGATAGATCGGGCCTTTGTATGCCCAACAATAAATTTAAAACCTTTATAAAGACCACTTTATGTCAAAAAGCATATTATAAGACCTTAACGATAAAAGTGTCTGGCTTGAGCATGGTGCAGGCGCCTCCTAAAATGCCGTAATTGTAGCATATTTTGTACTTAGGTGACAAAATTTTTTTTGTTGCATTATACACGCTTATTGATTTTGCCACGAGACCAATGTACATTCGTCCACATTTAGTCTTAAGAAAATGTGTAAATGTATCAATTATTGAAAAAGAGTGACGGAGAGTTTTATTGCCAGGTTCTTTCTCTCCGTTCTACTTGCTTTGCGAATCTGGCAGTACATGTAAATATAGAAGCAATGATATTTTTTATTTTAAGTACTTACTGACGTTTGTAAGAGCCATTTAGTGACCTATACAAATAAATAAATCATTTCATTTCAGATGATATTATACAACAACCAGGACCGATGACACTAAACGGCAGTCTCAATGTCTTAAGCAATAGTTACCAATCCTAAGACCGAGCTAGGTAGTGTTTGCTTAACCCGGTATGGTATTCTCGTAGATAGAAGGCATCAGGAAAATCTGACATGCTTTAGGTAGGTACTTACTTTTAAAGAAATGGGGTTATGTATCATATAAAGGTCGAAGTACTCCAGCCCTAGCTTGTTGAGGGAGTTTCTGCAAGCTGTCTCCACTAGCTCCGGCTTGTGGAAGGTACTCCACAGTTTGCCGGACACGAATAGCTGCTCACTGCACAAAAAAAAACATTTTTATAAGGTGGTATCCTTGTATAAATACAAATAATAGTCTTTGATGTAATTGAATTGAAACGCCTCTGTATACCCCTTCGAGGAAAAAGAGTTTGAGTTAGAGTGAGACCGCGTTGTTATGTTAATACAATAACAAACAGTAATTCAGCTCTTCCTCCCCATTTCCCGCCCGGAACAGACAGACAGACAGACAGACGGACGAAAGCAAACTTGTCCAATCTCGAAATATAGACGTTTCGATCGCTCTGCCAAATAGAAAACAACCAGACTGATACAAACATTTGTGGATCACACATATTTATACTGTCAATTGATGGCACTTGGTGGAACTTGCTACACTGCAAGTTTATTGGATGAAACTGCATATATTGGATGAAAACACTTATACTTTTCCATTAGATTGAGAGGGAACGGAGGGCGTTGTCAGTCAGTCAACATGCTGGCTCGCAGGTTCGCGAGAGGTTAAAATAACAATATATTAAGAGCTTTTGTACCTCGTTTTACACGTGCAGCCTGTGGGTTAGGTTTAATTAAACGGCTATAACGCCCTCCTTGTGCCATATTATAACGCGTTTAGGGTGCTGTTGGGGCTGCCACGCTTCTGTAGCGCTTCAGGGATGTTCGTGGAAGCTCGGGTGGATTGTTTTTATACAACCATGCGGCAACAGCATCCTGAACATGATCGCACAGAGGCTTGACAGTCCTTACGTTAACCATTGTAGTGCCATAGCGGGGGGATGTGTACAAGATGTAGGTAGGTACATAATTATACTAACCTAGACCTAAGACTTTACTAACATTATTAGATTATGGATGAATGAATTTATTTATTTAAAGCAACACAGGCTCATGTGTTGCTTTAAATAAGTTAATTCATTCATCCATTCATTCACTCAATCATTAATTACTGTATAATCTGTGAATAAAGTCTCTGATGACGCCGTGAGGCGAAACCGGTTGGTACGAAATAACTAGTGGAAAAGTAAAAGTGTTTTCATCCAATATGGATCACACTTAGTTCCTTGCAAATCTCCGGCGCCGAATTCAGATTATACTAAGTAAACTGAACTCACCGGGTAACAGTTCCATCCGCCATTTTCTTTTTGAGACCTTCACCTACAGTTTCCTCTGTACCGTAGACATAAGCTGTATCAAAAGCTCTAAAGCCCATGTCAATGGCTGCACATATTAAGTCCGGGCAAATACTTTTGTCCAGCTGAAAAGAAAAGAATAAGTAAGTTGCTCTTTGTTAAAAAATTATAACTGCCTCGGTTGCGCAGTGTTACGAGTATGCAACTGCCGTCCCTGAGGTCCCAGGTTGGATTCCGGGTAAGTGCCTCGAACCTATATCGGACCTGAAGATCAACAGAGCATTCTCTGGCAATAGACTCACGTGCGGACCAACAGTGATTGTCAAAATACACGTCAAAAATTGACACAGCAACCGTCTTCAAATTACCGAAAGGGGACCAAATTGAAATGGGACCAAATTAAAAAAAAAACACGTTCGAATTGAGAACCTCCTCCTATTTTGGAAGTCGGTTGAAAATGCGGTTGCAATGAATGCATCTCCCTTTGGGAAAAAAGTAAAAAAATTGTGTTTTGGGTAAATTAACTCACCAAAGCTGTCCCTAATCCTATAGCTGGCATCTTAATCCCATTGTTCAGTGTTAAAAAAACGGTGTTATGTTTTTTGTGTGTTCGGACACTCGCCGAATCTTCCACTTTACATATAAAAGCATCCTCTGTCCTTTGAATTAGACTCGTACCTTGAAGGTCTGTAGAGGCACTAGTTTCTAAAGGCTTTCGAGTAGGCATTGTAGAATATACTGCTTTTGCCTAAAAAAAAGGATAACTATTTATTTGTACACCATATTTTTCAATTTAGATCAAATTGAAAAATAGGCCAAACAATAGTATTTGGCTTATAAAATAACTAGTGGACGCCCACGGCTGCGCTCGCTTGACAGATTATATACGCACTAAAAACTTTCCTCGAGAAACACTCTATCCATTGGTGAAAACCGGATCAAAATCCGTTGCGTACACTGTTAAAAATTTAACTTTAACTTTAGAAAGAATACAAAATACTAAGATAATAAAATGATAAAAAATACCTTTGAGAAAAAGTTTGTCAACTGCCGCGATAACCGAATATCGAATACTCTAATAATTACAGTTTACAGTATTTAATAATTAATAAAGGGGGGGGTACCTAGCAAAATGTTTCAATATTTTTTTTACATTCGCACTCTTCTAGCGCAGGCTATATTCTTTTGACCATACCGCCTTGTATGACAAGGCGGTATGTTAGTTCATTATGTAGTTCATTATATTTTTGTTTACATACAAGATAAACAAAATAAAGTCTCAAGTTTTCAATAAATTATTGTATTTCTTATTCATATTTTATTTTAGTGTCTTTCAGTTGATAAAATATACGCTCACTCAAACATCACCTTTCAAGGTTAGGTATAATATTTATATAGATTTAGTTCAGATTTAATTGTTTTATCATAATCAAATGGTAGGAAAAATGTTATTGATATAATATGACGAAAGAAGACACAGGCTTCAGCTAATAAATTAATAGTATACTGTCCGTCCGTCTGTCACCAGCCTGTATCTCAAAACCAATGATAGTTAGTAAGTCTTTGAAGAAACAGTAGAAATAAGAATTGTGTAAGATTTTATGGGTACTGCGAAAAGGTCAAAAGTTTAGTGAATAGTTCTGAAAAGTAAAATCATATTATGCGTAATAAATACTAAAATTCAACTCAGCGGCATGAAGCAACTGTGAGGGGCGGTTTGAAGGAGCACCGGGTAGCAACATCTCGCAAGCGTACCGGGAGTAGACACACGACTGTTTGTCTACTCCTGTGGTACCGGTACGCCCATACGCCCAACGATTGTTGAAGTTTGTTCTTGACAACACATTTTAATTTAGCGAATAGACATAGACACGCCATTGTAGGTATTTTGAAGTGTAATAAAGGAGTTGATGGACTATTAGGATTTAATATACATGTGGTTTAAGAGGAAAAAGATAAAACTTACCTCAAATAGTGCGATTTTTTCCATAACAGAGCTCTTCGGCATTTCTTTATTGTTAATTTTGTATTTTGGTGGCTCCAGCCGACCACAGTCTACTGATTTGATTCTGAATATCATTCTTTGCACCTGACCTATAACATCATCTCCTAAATCTAGTTCTGCTAAAGATTTTGTTCTCTTCATAGCTCTATCGAACGACATTTGATTTCTATCGAATTCAAAATCGTTGACACTATTATGAGCATAATGAGTTTTGATTCCAATGTCGACTATATTTGTAATACTATCTTGCTCATTTTCAATATCATTGTCATGAATTTCTTCAGCATCTTTATTTTGATAACTAATTTCATATTCATCAGCATATGAAGTTGTGTTTCTATTATTGATTTCTGCGGCGTTCGAATTTGCCATTTTGATTCTGTTTACATTTCTGTTAGTAATTAAATAGAGTTTGTTCTTTAGTTTGCCCATGATAGTAGATTTCGCGTCTTTAATTTCAGTTTCACTGTCAACTAATTCAGGATCACTTGGAATCTCTTTATTATCATTTGTAAAATTATCTTCAACAAATACTTCTTCTACATGATCTTTTCTATTAGTTATGTTAGGATAATACTCAGTAACTTCTGACTGATGTTCCTCACTGCTAAAATCTGTACGTTCTGTACATTTAGGCGCTGTTATAGTACGAGAATCAAGTGTTTCCTTTGCTAAAATTAGACTAATATTATTCTGAGTGCTATGCAATTTATTGATTGATTGATTAATATTTACTGCAAATTCTATTTTTTCAGGTAATGTGTTAGAAATATCAGGTGTATTAACGGGTGTGGTGGGTTGATTGTTGGTGGAAACATCCCATCGATTTCTCTTTACAGTAAAGTCCATACTTATAGATTTTGTTAGAGGAGTTTCTGGTAGTACTACAGGGATTTGCAGTTGTTCGGATTTTGCCAAACTATTTTTTGTTTTAGGTATTTCAGTCAAGCTGACACTTGAAGCAAAATCTTTTTTTAGTGGTAATATTGTAGGCATTTCATTATCACCTACGGATTTATTTCTCAATTTTACTGGTTGTGGTATTATATATTTACTATCATCGATATCTTTATTTTCGTTCGGTATAAATACTAATATTTTTTCATTTTCTAATTTATCTGTCTTTTCGACTGTTTCTTGTAATAATTCAGTAGAAACTAAAGTTGTATCTCTTGTTTCTTGTGCAATTTCGAGCTTTGTAATATCAATTTTTGGTTTCAATAGTATTTCATTTGATTCGATGTATTTGGTATTACTAACAAGTTGTTTATTATCTTGCACTTGTTTCTTCCACAAATCAAGATTAAGTCTTCCCACTTTTACTTCTTTCTGATGAAGTGGCTTTTGATCTAATTCTGTAGAAACATTTTTTTCTGCCGTGAATTTAACATTTTCAGTGGAAATCAAATCCACATTTGCTGGCATAGTTGTAATTTTATTCAGTATATTATTATTGGTTTTTAAGTTGAGTTTTTCGGGTACATATTTTGTATTTTGTAGTACTGTTTGTTCCTTATCTTTATCGGAGGTTATTGGTACAGGTTGGTCAACTACTATATGTTCTTGTTGGTTAGAGAAAATTGCAATACTTTCACTAAAGATTAAATCGATTGCTTTAGGTAATAATTGAACATCGACTGTTTGGTTTAGTGTAGGAATATTTTCTTCTTGAAACTTCCATATTTGGTCTACAACTACTGGTGTATGACCTCGCTCTTTTAAAGATTTTGTTTCTGCGTTTGTGTTATCTATATTAGTCAAGGATTCATCATTGTTATCGATGATAATTTTTTTAATTTTAATATTAATTTCTCCTGGTTCTTTACCCTGAAATTTGAAGTTTAATACTTAATCAACAACAACAAAATGGAAAAGGTGTTACATGTACTCCCAGTAAGTTAAATATAGCTTTATGATTCATACATTCATTACCTTTCACTATTGAATGTTGTTTTTTACATTTTGAATATGTCCATTAATTTACATTTAGATTCTAGTACTGTATACACAATTAACTTACCTCAAACATAGCTATTTTAGCTAAAACAGACTTCTTCTTCGGAAGCTCCTCTTTGATATCTATATCTTTTTTAGTCACATCTGTCTCTTTCAAACTGATTTGAGAAATTAACCTGCCGACATTTCCTTTTAAAACTGTTACATTTTTCACATCACTCTTTGTATCCATGCTTACATTATTAACGATCTGAGTCCCTATCACTAAAGGTAACTCGTTACTAATTTCTATAGACACAGCCGTTTTCTTTTCTTGAGAAGGTATGATTTCAGTATTTTCAAAATTCATATCTATAAAATTAGCTTCTTTAATTCCATTTTCCAAAGATGTAGCAGATATTTCTTCTTGAGAAGGCATGATTTCAGAACTTTCAAAATTGATGTCAACAATTTTAGCTTCTGTACTTCCATTTTCTATAACAATTTGTTTTTCTTTGTGGGTAATATCATATTTCTTTGCTTTCTTTTCACTGTAGCTTCTAACAAGTTTCTTGTGCATAATTACTTCAGGCGTTTTCCATTCAATGGACTTACTTCTTTCAACATTAAATATCCTACCTTTACTGAAACTGTGAGTCGTCTTTTTATGTAGCGGTGTAGGTAATAGGCTAGGTTTTTCAGGCATAAGAACGTTGTTTGTAATATTTTGGTTTGAATCTTGAGGTGCTATTGTCTTAACTAAATCTTTAAGTGTTTCATTTTCTGTATCCTGAGTTTTATTTTTTGATGATTTTTTAATACTTATACCATCTCTGCTATATCTTCTAGTAATGCCTCGTGGAATCTTTTCTGTATTTATATCAGAGTCTTTACTAGTGCTTCCTTTACTGTCTTCGTATTTCTGTACTTCTTTGCTGACTAAATATCGGTCATCTAACGCTGATGGACGCCTATTCAACTCTCGACTAAGTCCTCGGTTTATACGTTCTGGTTTTATCGGAATTTTCGATGTCTTGGTTTCTTTTTCTTCTGTAATATTACCGTAAATTTGTTGTTGTACTTGTTCTTTATCATTTTTAGCCGTATCGTTCTCATTACTCAGTGTTCTATTCAAATTCGAACTGTTGCTTCTAGGAAATCTTTTAAGTGTAATAGGATTAGCTGATATCTTATACCCACCATCTTTAAGGCTAGAATTAGGTTCAGTGTTCTCTGTTTTATCTTTTTTACTAGTTGTTTTGTTTTTCTTTCTAAATGGAATTTTAGAAGACTTTATTTTGTCAATTTGAGTTAGATAATTTTCATCGTTACTGTCATATGCGTGAATTATTTCTTCAAATTTAGATTCCACTTTTTCAGGATCATCGATTTTAACAGATAAATTGTCTTGAATGTCTGTCCGGTTGTTTACAACAATTTCTTCATATAATCTATTGAATTCGTCATCAACTTGTTCTTGAGGTTGAAGCGATGTTTTTCTTTTTGTCGCCTTTGAGTTTTTAAGTTTTGGAATTGACGATCTTCTACGTGAATGGTGTCTCTGCCAATATTATTATAATTATTATGATTGTATGGTTACTGAGAGTCAGCTAAGAAAATAAATAACTGGCGATTAGAAAACAGCAGCCGTTTGTTTTTATTACCAACTTGTTTTCAAACTGGCTTTACTTATTGACTTGTGAATCTGGCAGTAACTCATTTACTTGAGCAACATGAATAAAGATATTTTCTTTATAAGTAAATAAAAAACCGGTCAAGTGCGAGTCGGACACGCGCACAAAAGGTTCGGTACCAAAAAGAAAAAAATTACGTTTGTTGTATGGGAGCCCCCTTAAATATTTATTATATTGTTTTTTAATATTTGTTGTTATAGAGGTAACAGAAACAAATCATCTGTTAAAATTTCAACTTTCTAACTATCACGGTTCGTGAGATACAGCCCAAGACAGACGGACTGACGGACAGCGAAGTCTCAGTAATAGATTTCCCGTTTTACCCTGGGGGTACGCAACCCTAAAAAAAGATAAAACTTAAATTAATATCATATTAAAACCAGAAAGTGACAACTTGAAAGCAGACGGTCAAGATAACTTTATCCAAGTAAATAGAATACAAAACTGAGCAAAATCATGGACAAAAGCAAGTTCATTACGTCCAGTTAAAGGAATAAAAAGTCTGAAGCACACAGAAGTTTTGGGACCAAAAAATGTATTAACTATGGCAGTCGTTAGGGGTAGTTGAAGCCCTAAATCAAAAATCCTCGTGGTCTAACTACAGAACTTCGATATCGCCCATGGGTTGTGGAGGTCAGATGGCAGTCGCTTCACGGAAAATATCGAAGTTCAGCTGAATCTCAGTTAGACTGGAAAGCCGACCCCAACTGCGTTGGAAAAAAGGCTCAGTGAATGATGAATGACGACTACTAACTGATTAACGCGTTTCCGCTTGCGCGATATATCCCACGGGGACACAGCAGCGGGATAAAAAAAATTGCCTACGTCATTCAGGGATAATAAAATATTAGTGAATTTTTTTTAAATCGGTTCAGTGGTTACGAAATAAATTCAATACAAACAAAGATCAAATCTTTTATAATATTAGTATGAAAAGTAACTGCATAATGTAAGTCTCTGCCTATACCTTTAAGGAATCCTTTCTCACCTGATCTCTGGTAGTTAATTCTTTTATAGTCTCCTTAACCTTCTCCACAGTTTCCTTAAACTTCTTTTGTGGTATTTTTGATTTGATTAAATCTTGACGTCTCTCTGTAACGTGTTATTTTTAGTAAACAACGCCATCCAGTGTGAAAATTATTTACTTATGCTATGAGGACTGGACAAACTAAGCTATAAAACTGTGCTATGGGATCTACTGATAAACATACATATATATTTTTAAACACATAATACATAAAAATCACCCAAACTCCGAAACAAACATTTGTGGATTACCTCCCCCGAGAGTCCAGTGTCGAAATTTGATGCACTACCGACCACACCACCGAAGCAATTTAATAAAAAGTAGCAGCTATATCCATTAATGAAAGCAGCATCAAAATCCGTTGCGTAGTTTTAAAGATCTAAGCATACATAGGGACAGAAGCGACTTTGTTATTTTATACTATGTTATGAAGACAAAGGACACACCTGGTGTTTCAGCTACCATCTGCGATGCACTGCCATAACTTATCCTGTCCCCGCCGTTTTCCACATCTTGAGGCTGAAATTTTTTGATCTTTAATTTCTTAGTAGTAAATAAAGTTAGGATGTGTATGAAAAAGTCATAGTTCAAGCTCTGCTTTGTTTGATCCTAGATGGTGCTATGCCCAATGTGAAGGTTTTTTTAAGTTTCCACGTCCATAGTCGAGCGCCTAGTGACCCCTATCTGGGGTTGGGTCGGGTTCTATCCCGTGTCGTTGAGTGAATCCTTCTAGCCTGCTTCTGTAAGGACGGCAGGTGGCTATATAGCCCGCCGTCCTTAGGCCCCGATCATGAAGGTGGATGTTCTTGGGTGTAGATGATTCTGCGGCGTCCTCGCCACCGACTTTGGAACTCGGCGGGCAGGGTACACTCCCTCTCCCTCTCGGTCGCCTACTTCGCGAGCATAACCTGCTCGCAGAAGGACACGGCCACGTTCCATCTACTCCCGCTGGAGATCATGGCTTGAAGCATGGTCTCCAGCCAGACGCCTAGACCCACGACGAGGTCCCGACGCTGACTCACCCACGCTGAGCACTCCACCAACGTATAGAGTGCGTTGTCTTCGTAAATGTTATATGCCTGTGTTACTCGCTAACAATATTGACTTGTATACAGCTGAAATAATTTTTCAAATCAGTGCAGTAGATTCGAAGCCTATTCTATGGAATCAACCCAAGAATTATTAGTATGGAGACTTGAGATCCTATCGATTTTGTAAACTCTAGCGACAGACACAATATTATCTATACGTAAAACTGACTGCATTATCACAGGTGCCATAATAACCCATAGATAATTCTTATCTATTATCAGATGGTCACTTGAATTCCTTTTCATAATGCAAATATATTTGTCGTCGAAAAGAAAGGCTGTGTATTAGTTTTTTACTGACCCAAATACTATGTTGTAGGACGTGTAGTATGTATTTATGTACCTACTTTTTAGCTACCGTACCCAAAGGGTGTCAGCGCCGGGACCTCGTTGTGGGCGTGGGCATAGATACCCTCTCGCTGGAGACCATGCTACGAGCCATGGTCTCTAGCGAGAGCCAGTGGAACGCGGCCGTTTCCTTCTGCGAGCAGGTTATGCTCGTGAAGGAGGCGGCCGGTAGGGTGAGGGAGCGTACCCTCCCCGCTGAGTTCCAAAGTGTGACTACGCCCAGGACCATCGATCTCCATGATCGGGGCCTGGAGACGATGGATAAGCAACCCACTGTCCTTACAGAAGCAGGTTAGAATAGCTGCGCGTTGTGGGGCTTTACCCCACGCACGCCTTCACTCACAGACGCGGGATAAAACCCGACCCCAAAGATGCGGAGTAATACCCGACCACCACGCAGCGGCCAAAGAGGTGGCCAAGGTCCGCCGGGCGCCACTGAGAGTTCTCTCAGTGTCTACCGGAGGCGCTCGGCAATGGACTATCATGGTACATGAGATACAGCCTGGTGACATTCGGACGGACGGACAGCGAAGTCTCTGTAATAGGATTCCCATTTTACCCTTTGAGTACGGGAACCTTAATAAATGAAGGATTAAAATAAAACGTCAATTACAATTTAATATTTGTATTCAAATGTTTGTATAATTGTCTCCACCGATTTATCAGGAGTGACGTCTTTCTTAAACAAATGCTTAAAACTTACCGCAATATCTTCACGAAAAGTCACTTTTTGCAACTTCGAATCCCCTTTTGTTAGTGTAGATTCATTTTTTGTAATTGTAATCACCGGTGACAGAGTATACTTGGTATTTGCATCTGTTCCTTGGGAACAGGTATCGGTATCTGTACTCTCTGGACAGTTTGAGTCTAGCTCTCGGATTTGCTGTTGCCCTGGTACTTCAGCTGTTATTGTTGGTGGTTCCTCAGTTTGGATTTTAAATGATGTTGGTTCCGCCATTGTAGATCTGTAATAAGTAGTGCATATGGGTCTCATCAAGATCTGAGACAAATGTTTCAACAAATACCTAAACGGCAAAAAAATCACGTTTGTTGAATAGGTTTAATATATATTATATTCTGTTTTTTTAGTATTTATTACAAAGAGGCAATAGAAATACATAATCTCTGGAAATTTCAACTTTCTAACTGTCACAGTTCATGAGATACACGTAGAGGGATGAACAGCCAAGTCTAAGGAATAAAACCCTAGTAAAAATGTTGCGAAAACCGGGTCCGTGGCAAAGTTGCAGGCTAATAACTATTACATAATCTACCTGTTATCGACTGCAATGAGTACGCATTAACTCCAAAGATAATTCGTTGATTATAATACTCAATACTTTATTGACTACATTCATACACCTAGAACTAATTGAGGTCTACATAATTATATACTAAAAATATTTACATAACAAAATATCGTTTACAAATCCACCGCGTCATTGCCGACTAGGAAGGTTCCCAGAATGCTGGCTGTGTTGCCACGTTGGATGGCGATACGTATTCTTTGGGCCAGAAAATAGCCAGCCTTCTGGTCCTGAGAAGCATCGTTTAGCAATGTCTCTATAGGTAGAGGCGGTGAGCGCTCGGATCCATGACCCCAGTGTCTCAACCCCAAACAGCTTAAATATGTAATCACCTACTAGGTTAGCATATTTACGCCGTTTGAGGTCTATGATTCCATTACTCCGAAATCACAAATTAAAAAAAACACAGTCGAATTTAGAATCTCCTCCTTTTTGGAAGTCTTTTTTGGTGTAAACTTTATTGTAATTGTTATTTAGGAAATTAGAACCTACTTAGATATTTATTTCCCGCCAAAACCACACTTTGACACTTTCTTTTTTTCAACCATACTTCAGTAGGTATTTTTAAAAGATATCTAGTCAATTTACCGAAAAATATATTAAAAATGTTTTGCCGGCCGATTCAAGGTAAGTCCTATATACAGCTTTTTTATGACTTAATATTTTATTTGATTTGCTTCACTTTTCTTTCGGTTGGTAGTTAAAAACTAAAAAGGTGTCCGCGTTCATTAAAATCTGAGGTCAACAGGTCACAAGAATCATTTATTGCAAATATCTCGTTTTCTATGGGTTTCTTTTATTACTATTTACTGCAATATTGTAGAAGATTAAATTCCCTACATTTTTTGTTTTTAGGCTCTTTTTACGTTGAATTGTTTTCGAGTTTGAGAGCGGAGTGCAATTATTGATTCAAAATTCCAAGATTTTTGCCAATTTAACAAAAAATATTTGACACTTACTAGTGACGTTCTTCGCGGAAGAGCCGTAGTTGGTGACTATGAGTAGGTATCTGATAAGTGACTATTCGGTTTATCGTACAGATAATATACATTTTATAATCTGCTGATACACGTTGGCTATCAGTTACAGTTATTTTTGTTAGTAAATTGTTTTTGTCAAATCTACGTACATTTATACACACACATAACACGCCTATATCCCCGAAGGGGTAGGCAGAGGTGCATTACACACCCACAATTTGCCTGTATTTTTAGTCCCACGTAATAGGGGCAAAGCTATTGCCGTCACCGGGCACATTTATAATGGGTTATATCCAAAATGGCCGAATGAATTTAATAAAAAGTGGCAGCTATATTGTAATTATGAAAAAAATTGAAACCTGTTGCCCTGCGATGAAATGTTGATGAAAGGCAACAAAATCTTACGTGCCAGCAGCTATGGCACAGCCAATTAAAGTCCTGGGCGTCTCGTATATTTATAGTATTAATAAAATAAATAAAAATATTTTCTGTTAGCTGACTACCACGGCTCCACCCGCTTTTTCGTTCCTGATTTCCGTGGGAACACATTACCGGGATAAAAAGTAGACTATGTTACTCGAAAGCTAGATAATCAGTTCAAGAATTTTCAAAATTGTTGGATTATATATTTTATTTATTTATTTATTAAACATAACAATTTATTGTCTAATTACAATAAAAACACATTTATTTATAAAAATATACATTATTATATACTAGGTACAATAGAAAATGAAATTAATACTAAATTTAATTATTACTATTTTAAAAAAAATGTAAAAAGTTTGGGCCCCGCGGTAGGGTGCCCATCATGGCGGCGGCATTCCCGCGCTGTATGGCGATGCTTATCCGCTGCGCGAGAAATCCGCCGACTCGTAAGTCTCCCGTTACCTCCCTGAGCCGTTTGCTGAGCTCCTTGAAAAGCGAGTGGGCGCCCGGGCCCCACGGGCCCAGTGTCTCGACACCAAATGCGACAAAGTCGTATTGAGTGCCGAGACAACTGTACTTGCCCACCTTCGAGCGCTCACGTACCTCGGCCGCCGCGCCGGCACGTTTGGCAGTTGCCGGAAGATAGGACGCAGCTAGTGTGTCGGCACACGTGGCGTCCCACACTAGTGGGCGACCCATCCTCCATGGTATCATTGACATCCCGTCAGGTCTCTTACCATCGTCCCGTGCAATGTGCTGGGGCTCCAGAATCGCAGGGACGTTTACACTGACGAGACACCGTCGCAGGATATCGTTGATCGCGGCATGGCGGGATAGGCGGCCAGCACTCGAAGAGCAGGCAAGCCCATGGTGACCTAGGCGATCCACACTCGCTCCACAAGAAGCACAACTATGTTATTTATTTATTTATATATGTACACACAAGAAGGAAGAGCGAGATAAGAACAGTAGGATAGAGTTTAAGTATAAAGGCACCACTTATTTCTAAGAAATCTCTTCCAGTGGGCCAGATTTACTTACACCATATTCAAACACCCTATCTTCTTTTTCCTTTCGTTCTCTTTCGGTGTTTGGGTGTATTGTATGTATAAAATTTATGTATATAAAGATAGGTATATAAGTATGTTTATCAGTCGTCTAGATTGATACGGCCCATGCTAGGAAGTTATAATTAAACAACGTAAAACAATTAACGTACTTTTATTCGCAGGAACCTAGGGTTTATATAATGCAATTAGCTATGAGTGTGTCGATAGTATAGGATCACAATACTGTTTACGGAAGTTAACTGGGGGTCCACAGGCGACGGGCGGTCGGCCGGCAGGATCCGCTGGTGTCCTCCAATCAATTGTGGTAGCTGACGATTTGCTCCGGGTCGAAGGCCACAGGAGTGACGGCGCAGCGTCTGGTTGCTCAGCAATTGTACTTTTCTCAAATATGGCTTATACTAAGCCCCAAGGTAGTTCTGGAAAGGACATAAGCAACGGATTAGATTCCGGCTCGGCACCGCTTACCGTAGGCCCCACATGTAAATCACCGTACAGTTCCTTAATGGTCGGATGCACTGCACAATTATTCACATGAGGGTACTTGACAAGGTTACACATTACACAGGATTATACAAACATGGGAACAGGGAAACATAGACAGGTATTTGGCTCGTCCCTATATATCGGTCTCCGACCGGCGCGGCGGCAGAAAGTCTCAACGAGAGAATTCAAATAATAATTCGATAATAAAATGCGTACATAGGCCCAACTCAAATGTAGGTACATTTCAAAACATTATTTTTCTACCTATTCCGTATCGGAGACTAAGTTCCTTTAAGAGTCTGCGTTATGTGTATTTCCCATCAAACAATTAAAACTTTACAATGGTTCACCAATTTAGGGAACCCCAAAATGACAGCCCATCTATGGTCATCTCGATAATAAAATATTATATATAATAGTGAATATTCCAGATAGGTGGGATATGATCTAGGTATTTGAATTTACGTTAAACACAATATAAATTGAGAAAATTAACGGTTCCCCGTCTAAGGCCGCGACCAAAATGGTACGGCTTCACAACAAAATATGTCGGGTAGATGAATTACATTAACCTTTTTTTTTTTTTTTTTTTTTTTTTTTTTTTTTTTTTTTCTTATTCCGCAGCCCTGGGCCGCGGCCGCACCTACGTCCATTGCCGAGCGCCTCCGGTAGACACTGAGAGAATTCCCAGTGGCGCCCGGCGGAAACACATACACACATTACATTAACCTGGATTCTCTTTCTTGATATTCGCAATTTAAAATTATAAAACTATATGGTTTACTGCTTAAGGCCGTAGGTGGTTAGCCCTTAAGAGAATTTTAGGTAGAAATATTTTTAACAATTTATTATTATATTCGATTGGGCAATGTTACTAGGTCCTAACATTCCCTACGAGTTTATAAATAGGTAATTACATAGACAACATATACAGGGTGTTACGAAAGGGTTATATCAACCCGAAGACAGCCCCATCAGCTGGTCGACTTGAACACGTTTCGATGTGTCGACCGCCAAATAAGAAAAAAAATCATCCTAAAAAAAACATTATTACCGAATAAAACACTCTTGTTTGAACAACACTAGCTAAAATCAGGTGATTCGGTCATTGACATAAAATAAGTAGTACAAATAAAGCGCGCCTGTGAAAAACCTACTCTCTCTCTCTCCTGGTTGGAACATTTTGTCTCTGTTTCACACCAAGGTCGCGTGTCGGTCGGTGAGCGACGACACCTCCCGCCCCGCCAACCAATTGTCTATTAGTAAGTACATCAAGTACTAGTGGTTGGGACACGTTTGTTTTGATTTGAAATAACGCATATAACTTCTTTTATGATGAACTTTTTTTTCTTGTTTCGCGGTCGAAACATATCAAAAGGCGTTCTGGGCGATCAGCTGATGCGGGTGTCTTCGGGTTGATATAACCCTTACGTAACACCTTGTATAGATAGGTAATACATATATAATTATAGCATTTAGGGGTGGAGTAATTTAACTTCACCGTCCTAAATGTTTTCTTGTATATTTTGTGGCAAGAATTTCAGCACCGCCCGATCTTGATATTTAATTCGATAATATATTAATTACTTTACACACGATTTAAACTACAATAACCGTGGTTCGATTCACCTCGGAGTCTAAACAACTATAGGTTTACTTTAACTTACTACCGGCTAATAATATATATAGGGAAAATTACTGGAGCCTATTCTCCTGGATGATGAGAGCGAACTGGCAAGGGCGATGAGAGAAATGAGGGAAATGGAGGGTAGAATATAAAATAAAATAAAATAAAATAAAATAACGTTTATTATCTTTGAAATTTTCAGAAAATTATTTAGATTCGTCAGAAGTTGGTGTGACTCTACCGAGGGTTCCAAAATGCAACGAGACTGAGAAGAGCCCTCAAGAAACTCAGCTCGGCTTTTTTCAAAATATTTCATCTTAAATCTAATACAGAGTTATTTAGAAAGGAGCAATTCGTTACGTTGTTACAACCAGGCCGCCTTGTCATCTAAGAAATCATTAATACTATAATAAGCTTTATGGCACAATTTACTTTTTATTAGTTTTTTAAATTTATTGACAGATAAATTTGCTATTTCGGTTGGCAATGTATTGTACATTCGAATAAAGTTCCCCGCAAAAGAATTACTCACTTTATGAAGCCTAAATTTAGGAACAGCCAGTTTATCCTTATTTCTTAAGTTTAGATTATGATTATCACTATTTTTCACAAATTTACTTTTGTTCTTGTGGGTATACAATAAAAGATTAGTACTAGTATTAGTATTAGTATTAGTAGTAGATTGAAGGGACAGATAGAAAAGAGTACTAACATCTTGAGAAACAATGAAAAGAGAATGAGGGAAAACAATAGGATTATAATAGAGTTAAAAGAAAAGATAGAAACCATGGATGACATGGGAGGGGAGAGGAAGAACATGTAGCACACGGTCAAGCTCGAGGAACATACTAAAATACTCCGGGAAACCAACATCAAAATCACCGAGCTAGGCAGCAACCTCGAGCTGCATAATGAAACACTGGGGCAGATACAGCAAGCAACATACGCCAGTGTGGCAGCCACAAAAGTGGGGAAACCGCACACAACCAGGGGTACTCTGCATTCCGTAGTGGTCACCTCCAAGGACGAAACGGAAACGGGGGAGGTGACCCTACAAAAACTGAGAGAAGCGGTAGACGCTAAAGAAGGATGGGTCACAGTCGAAAGAGTGAGGAAAGCCAGGAACAGAAAGATAATTATGGGGTTTGCGACGGAAGACAGCGTTAAAAAGAGGCTCAGAGATAGAGAGTCTAGCCTCACCGTCGAGGACATCAAAACTAAGGACCCACTACTTCTGATACTGAGGGACGTACTCCTGGCCAACACCGACGACGATATCCTGAAGGCACTAAAAATCATAATCGCCTAATCTTCCAGGATTTGAAAAATGGAGAAGACAGGATCGTCGTTAAATACAGGAGGAGGGCTAGGAACCCCCACACGGGGCACATAGTGCTCAGTGTAGCGCCCACCGTGTGGCGTAGAATAACAACCCAGGGGTACGTCCACATCGATCTACAGCGCATTCGGGTCTGGATTACGGCCACACCAAGAGATTCTGCAAGGAACCGGCCGACCTCTGCAGCCACTGTGGAGGTCCACACCTAAAGACAGCCTGCACGGATTGGAAGGCGGGTGTCCCACCCAAGTGCAGAAACTGCGTCAAGACTAATCAGGATGACAACGAGCACAATGCCTTTGATCGAGACTGCATGGTGCGCCGCAGGAGGGACAAACTAGTTCGCCTGACTGTGGCGTACTGCTAAGGGCGCACAGAGCGACTCCACCTCCTATATGGTGCTCCAAGCAAACCTGCAGAAGAAGAAGCTGGCAACCACCGAGATACTCATTGAGGCTAAGAAACGCCAAGCCGCAGTAGCACTCCTCCAAGAGCCAGCGGTTGATGGAAGCGGGCTCATGAGAGGGCGCACCGGCGTGAGAGTTTTCCAGAACACCAAAGTAGGGGAGGGTAGGGTGAATGCGGCAATTGCCGTCTTCGACAATGACCTAACGGTCATTCAATACCCAAAACTCACCACAAACAATATCGCAGTGGTGGGGATCCGAACGGTGTCCTGGGAAATAGCGCTTGTGTCCCTCTACTTCGAGCCGAGTCACCCGCTTGAACCGTACCTACTCCAATTACGTAAGGTCGAAGAGACACTGGGCTCAAAGAATTTGATCGTTGGAGGCGATGCTAATGCAAAGAGCACCTGGTGGGGCAGTCTGAAGATCGACAAGCGAGGCATCGAAATGGCCGAGACACTTGGGGATATGGGACTCCATATCCTCAACAACGGAACAACTCCGACCTTCGACACCTACAGGGGAACGCAGAGATACCATAGCTTCATCGACCTCACTGCCTGCTCGGAAGAACTACTCGCAAATTTAACACAAAAAAGGCTAACTGGACTGAATTTGTGACCAAATTCAACCAGTTAAAAACAGAGCGTCAACTTCACACAGAGCAAATAAATGCGATTAGTTCTGTCAACAAGATCGAAGAAGCGGTGAACGCCTACACGGACATGCTGGTGGAGGCATGCTTGCAGTCTATGCCTCTCAAAAAGACCAAGGAGAATATCAATGTGC
The DNA here is from genome assembly GCA_963556515.1 of Nudaria mundana. Lineage (NCBI taxonomy): Eukaryota > Metazoa > Arthropoda > Insecta > Lepidoptera > Erebidae > Nudaria > Nudaria mundana. The sequence continues at coordinate 7,999,496 of OY748309.1, forward strand.
CGTGGTGGTCCGAAACGCTCACGAAGTTGAAGCGAGAGGTGGCGACCCGAAAAAACCGCATTAGGTGCACTGCACCGGTGAGAAGGGCTAAGGTAGTCGAAGAGTACCTCAAGAAAAAAGCAGAATATGAGGCAGAAGCCTCACGGGCCATTATCGATAGTTGGAAGAACTATTGTGCTAAGCAGGACAAGGAAAGCATGTGGGAAGGGATTTACAGGATCATCTCAAGAACGGAGCGGAGAGGCGAAGACATACCGTTGGAGAAGGAGGGAAAGAGCCTTGACTCTAAGGGGTCAGTCGCCTTACTGGCGAACACGTTCTATCCGGAAGATCTACCGGAGGAGGATAACGCACGCCACAGCAGAATAAGGATAAACGCGAAAAAGGGAATGATGGTAACAAAAATGAAGTTTGCGATCCACCATTCACACTAGCAGAACTCCGAATGGCGTGCGGATCCTTCAACCCCAAAAAGCCCCCGGGGGCTGATGGACTAACAGCGGACATTTGCTGTCGAGCTATCGATGTGGATCCCACATCTTTCCTCGCCCTGCTGAACAAATGCCTTGAACTCCACCACTTCCCACGAATATGGAAGGAGGCAACCGTTGTCATCCTGAAAAAACCCGGTAAAGAAGACTACTCCGCGCCCAAGGCCTATAGACCCATAGGGCTTCTCCCAATCTTGGGCAAGATATACGAGAAGCTGCTTATGTCCCGAGTTAAGCACTACATCCTCCTATAGTACCCGCCAATACGGATTCATGCCCCAGAGGAGCACCGAAGACTCCCTCTATACCTTAATGAAACATATTCGCCGAAAACTCGAAGAAAAAAAACTGATTACAGTGGTATCCTTGGATATAGAGGGAGCCTTCGACAGCGCATGGTGGCCTGCCATAAGAGTCCGGTTGGCGGAGGAAAACTGCCCACCTAACCTGAGGAGGGTGATAGACAGCTATCTCGATGATAGATCAGTCCACGTCCGGTATGCCGGAGAGGAGTACACTAAACCTCCTCAAAGGCCTGGACAAAAACGGCGATTACGTGCAGGCATTCGCCGATGATGTCGTCCTAGTCTTTGACGCGGAAAACTCCCAGCAGATTGAGGCAAGGGCTAATGCCGCCCTCGAACATGTTAGGAAGTGGGGTGTTGAGAACAAACTGAAATTTGCTCCACACAAAACCAATGCAATGGTTATCACCAGGAAGCTTAAATACTACACCCCGCTTCTTACCATGGGAGGGGTCGACATCCCGATGGTAGGGGCGATCAAAATGCTGGGAGTGACCATAGACGACAAGCTAACCTTTAAGCCGCACGTAGCGAACATAAGCAGAAAGGCCTTGGGCATCTATAAACAGCTTTCAAGAGCCGCGAAGACCACCTGGGGACTGAATCCGGAGGTCATCCGAACAATATATGTGGCGACAGTGGAACCGATTGTGCTATATGGCGCGAGCACGTGGGAACTGGCGGTTCACAGGAAGGGCGTAATAAAACAACTCAACACCGTGCAACGCCCCATTGTGCAACAGATTGTAAAAGCCTACCGTACGGTGTCGCTCAACTCGGCGCTGGTTTGGCTGGAATTCTTCCCCTCGACCTCCGTGTAAGGGAGGCAGCTGCCTTGTACCGAGCCAAGAGGGGGGCAACCGCAGCCGCAGCCAATGCTATGCGACCGAGAGGTGGAGCAGATGTCACCGGCTCTTGCAGCTCCACACCCGTCCGACAGGAGGGAAATTAGCTTCGTCAGCTTGGTAAACCAGGAGCAGCTTGCTGCCAGCGGTGAGTATGACTTGCGCATATTCACCGATGGCAGCAAGATTCAGGGTGAGGTCGGAGCCGCTCTTTCCATTTGGAAAGGCGAGGCCGAAAGTAAAACCCTCAAACTGAAACTCGCCAGCTACTGCACGGTTTACCAAGCTGAACTTCTAGCCTTACGCAGCGCCACGCGGGAGGCGCTTAAATCACGGGCGACATCGTGCGGTATCTATAGCGACTCCATGGCGGCCCTTCAATCGGCATCTTCAAGGCATGATGTAAATACATTATTGCACCAGGGGAAAGATGTATCTTTCTTCTGGTTGACCCAGAGCGTTGACCCAGAGACGTTGGATTGGTAGGTAATGAACGAGCAGATGTTCTGGCCAAAGCGGCCACCATGAACCGAAAAAAGAAGCCAGATTATAAATTAAATTATTTAATTATAATTATTTATTGGGTAAATTGACAGGTACCAATTATGACGTAAGCTGTGCCTTGACGAGAATTTCAATTATGCGAATGTCTCTGCGCGCTGTCTGCACGGGTTTATCTAACATCGGCCGCGGTAATGGAGTGGTGCCGTATCCCTTCCCGGTCGCTTAGTGACGAGACAAACTACACATCGATATCCGCGCTTGCGCTCCCATTGGCCGGTGGCTATTCCTTATCTGTTCGATCTCCAACTACTTCACAGAACAATGAGCGAAGGAATTTATGTATTGTTTAAACCCGTTCCTTGGCCTTCTAGTATGTTCCATTTAGTGATGTGAACACACGTAATATATTTGATGTCGATGTTTCTTTTTTGTTTTTGTATTTATTTGGGTAAACAAACAACATCACAATAAAGAATTACAACAATATAAATGCTTGTGACATCCACACCGTTCACCACATATAAAATATTTAAGGCTAAGAGTTTAGTGTCCAACAAAATAGCAATATATTCAGCAATAACACTATAGATATGTGATGTACCGAACCAATTTTATAAAATTATGTTCATAAAATATTATACACATTATTCATATATGACAACGAACTAAAATATGAAACGGAGATCAATGTGCATCACGTAGTCCCTCAATAACCAAATTTCTATAAGCACCGACGTTTACCCCAAACATATCAATATTCCCAAAATTAACATTATAAGACTCCATCAGATGATACAAAGGTGCCCGTTTGCCCGCATTAGTGCGGATTCTATGAGTAGCAAAAAATGGATATGTACGACAGCTCCGAACATGCAGGTTACGAGGTACACAATAATTAATAGCGTTTACAATGTCAATACAATCGTACCTATTGTGACAAATATCGTATAAAAACATGGCTTGTATCTGCAGTCTTCTGGCTTTCAAGTCCAGCAGATGATATCTTTCTAGCAGGTTTGTATAGGATTCATGATATGTATGATAACACCTGTACTGCACACATCGCAAGAACTTTCGTTGTACCCTTTCTAATCTATCAGAATACGTTGAATAAAGTGGATCCCAGATACAAGTTGCGTATTCTAATTGCGAGCGAATTAGAGTCTTATAGAGATACAGATATGTCTGAGGTCGCCTGAAATCGTTGCCGGCTCTCAATACAAATCCAAACATTTTGAATGCTTTACTACAGATACTATCAATGTGCACATCCAGGGTCAATTTACTATCCAAAGTCACACCAAGGTCACGGACTGTCTCTACTCTGTAAAGATAATGGCCACTAATTGAGTAATTATATTTATTAACATGTAGTTTCTTAGTAAATGTGATAGCTTTACATTTGTCTAGGCTAAGCTGTAGTTTGTTAACATTACAGTAGTGAGTCTTTATTGTACACCAAAATTACAAAAATAAGAATTAATTATAGATCCCAGAAATTGTTATGTACAATGGTGCCTTATCGCATACAGCGATATCTTCCAGGCAACCTTTGGATGGCCTGAAATGATGTTCACTTGTGGGTGATGGTGTAATACAGCAGTTAAAATAGGTTCATAACAAAAACAAAATATTTATACATAATACAGTAAACAAAATAAACTTATGGAGCTAAAGATGACAAATAGTGGTCCTTTACCTTAGTCCTAAACGAATTTATGGTTTGAGCTCGTCTAATTTCCACTGGGAGTGCATTCCACAGTCGTATAGTTTTAATAGTGAATGATTTCTCAGTAAAGATGGTCTCAGAAAGGGTAATAAAGAAAATTGAAAAATAAATTTTCTAAACAAAGTTCCCGAAGTCTACGGTCTGTCAAGAATGCAATCCGTAACCATAGCAACCCATATAAATAAAATCAAAAGTCATGCAAATAAACACAATTTAAGAATAAACAAAGCCGCTCCCGAAGTCTACGGTTCACAGAACCACTAGTTTTAAATGATGGATATTTTCACCGTGTATATTATCATTTCTTGGGCAAGTCACCTCCTAAAGCCAGGCCACTGTCAGTCGTCTATCAACCCCAAAAAATTCGTGATGTCAGCGAAAACTTGAAGTTGTAAATCAGTAAGGGATGCCTCGTATTTTTAACGCGGCATTGACCATGGAGTTGATATTGACTATTGAGGCGACGCGACGTCACAACAAAAAATATTTCTAGTCTTTTTATTAGCTTACAATGCTTGTAAGTATGTATGTTTGTTCGGGTGAATTCTTGCAACTCAATTTTGAAGCAGATTTCCTTTGCCCATTGAGCTGAAATTTTGTATACACGTTCGGTTTGTATGACAATTCACGGTTCACATTGTGACGTCATACTGATTGGTCAAATTTTGCTGGTATATATTTTACTTTGCTGACAACCCATTTATGTTTAAAGAAACAAAATAATGTGCTTGTGTCAACGTCGGAGTGCAAGTTCTGTAGGTAAGTACTTACATACTATTTCCCTGTTCCGTGCTAAAGCCCTCTACATTCATACTTTGTGCCTTTAACAAACTAGTACGGTGTCTTGCGCGGTGCTTCACACCGCACCACGCCATAGGTTTTGGCCTATAACTTTTGACCCCTTAGGGCTAGCTCAAATTTTTTGGCTTGCCTCCAGATCGAGGCCTATCCATAGAGGGGTCAACCATCATTGGAGCATAAGCAGTTCTCGAGAGCTAAGGGGGACGTTCCCCATTTCTATATATACTTAGATTACTTTCCTTTATCTACAGTTCTACACCATATGGTATATATAGGTGCATACCAGAGACGCCCGGCAATGGATGTAAGAGTGGCCGCGATTGCGCGGACTTTTACTTATAAAAAAATTAAAAAATAGGATATAAATACAATTTTTTTTGTTGTGTATATAAATGACAGGTAAATTTATTAAAACAATATTTTTTAGTTCATATACCCACATTTTATTAAATAATATATTGCAACAAAGTTATTTGAGACATAAATACATTTGGTATTTTATTTTAAATTTTAATACATTATATTTATTATTTAAAATAACTTAAAATATTAAACAAATGAACTTACAGTAACAAACCCGGTTTCTTTATAATCAGTGATAGATGCATAGATACAGAGAAGCTATTGATTGAAATAAGTCACTAAAGTAAATTAAAGTGTACGTAAATTAAAGTTTTACAAAAAAAAAAAATTAGGAAATATTTATTAATTTAAATAAATAAATTTAATTTAAATTATGATTTAAATATGAAAAAATGTATCTACTATAATACGTTATTTATTCACTGCCAAGTTGAGCCACTTCAACACAAGCGTATTATTTATACATTTATTATTAAACTTAACTACATTAGATTAAAATATTTAGACATTTAGGGCAGGACTAGATATGTTCTACATAGTATACTGGAAAAAAAATCAATATCGAAAAATAAATAAAGGCAAAACACAACAACAAACAATTGTCCAAAAATAACAACATCTAACAAAATATTTAGGTACCTTAAAAAAATGGCTGATAACCTTTAAATGATTATTAATATTTATCTTAAATATACATTATAAATATAATAAGCAGAAAATATCATTAAACCATCACATTTAAGAGTAAAGATATTTGGAATTGTATATCGCTTTGCCTGGACATTGATTGAAATGTTTATTAAGAGGCGAATGAATTACAATTATAAATAATTAGCATATAAACATTTCTCGGAGGGCTAGGCTGTTCATAGAGGAGTGCTGGTCTATACTTATGCAGGTAGAAAAAGGGATGCTTAGATGGTTCGAGCACGTATAAAGGCGGGTTGAAAGAAGATTGACGAAACAGATACATAAGGCGGGCGTGAATGGACAGGCAGGTAATGGCTCCCATGGAGCAGGTTAAATGTAAAATGTTCGGGTGTTCGTTTCTCAGCAACCTCTTGACCGATAATTAAATTTTTTTCACCTAAATTAATAGATGATTTCAATTAAGGTCGTGACGAAGCTCAAATATTCAATGTAAAAAAAAAAAAAAGAAAACGCTTTGCTCAATACGAAGCCGCGCACTGTTTACAGCAGCGTAGCTTTACCTAGTATTATGTATTATGTATTATGAAAACGATATTGAGCTCTAAATAAAAGGTCTTTTATTGCCTTAGCAAACAATAGGTATAGGTACCTATATAAAAACTAGGTATATATAAGTATTCGCTTCGTAGATGTTCTAGTTACTAGATTTGGCCATTGAATATAATAGAATATATTCCTTACAATATCCACGTAAAATTGTTTATTCTAAGTGTATATTTTATATTAAACATAAGTATATATATATAAATAGATCGCAGACGATTTCCTGCGTCTTTTTATATTCGACACTTATTGCGTCCACCACTTCTAGTACGATTTCAAAGTGTCTGAGAGTGAATATTGTTATTTTATTTGCTCATTATGGACTTGGTCGTAAGGATATTACATTTAAACATGGTATGCTGATATTCGATTTTGAATAATTCTCGGTCACTATGGACGTCCACTCATACTGGTACTTATATGGCACACTGTATATTGTTGTATGTATATCGTACATAGTACTATTCTTAGTACGACCGTTTCACAATGGTAATCAAGTGGAGCACGTATATTGTCGCATATATCTCGTGCGTTGTGCTTTCTTTCTACGTCCGTTTTTAACGGTAATCATGTGGCACACTGTATATTTTCGTTGATATATCCCATAATTTCTCCCTTTCTTTAGGCGTCCGTTTATAACAGTAACCTTGTGACACACTGTATATTATTCTTGTACATTGTAGTCACTTTTAACTTCCATTTGCTTTTTAACTTATACTTATTTATTCTAGTTTTATTTATCCAAAGCACCATGGACAGCTGAATTAACTTCAAATCAACAACATTAATTTTAGACCACTGCGTGTTTTTTTATTGTGTATTTATTATTTGGCTAGTCTATTAGATCACGCAGTAGACCACCAATACGCACGCACATATAATGTGTTATTTATTTTCTATAATTTCTTACCAACACCTACACCTAGCATTCATAGACCTCGACCTCGAAAAGGCATTTCACAGCGTGCCACGTAAACAATACGTACCGGAACACTACATCCAGATTATTCAGGATATGTATAATGGTGTTAGCACAAGAGTTCGAAGTCTAGTTCTAGTCATAATAGTAAGTTACATAAGTAAGGTACATGTAGGTAGCTGTAGCATCTAAAGATAGCTTTTGTATAGGTAATAGGTGGAGCGGGAAAACATGAGAGTAAGTACATGTAGGTAGCTGTAGTATCCAGAGATAGCTTTTGTATGGGTACTAGGTGGAGCGGGAAAACATGAGAGTAAGTACATGTAGGTAGCTGTAGTATCCAGAGATAGCTTTTGTATGGGTACTAGGTGGAGCGGGAAAACATGAGAGTAAGTACATGTAGGTAGCTGTAGTATCCAGAGATAGCTTTTGTATGGGTACTAGGTGGAGCGGGAAAACATGAGAGTAAGTACATGTAGGTAGCTGTAGTATCCAGAGATAGCTTTTGTATGGGTACTAGGTGGAGCGGGAAAACATGAGAGTAAGTACATGTAGGTAGCTGTAGTATCCAGAGATAGCTTTTGTATGGGTACTAGGTGGAGCGGCAAAACATGAGAGTAAGTACATGTAGGTAGCTGTAGTATCCAGAGATAGCTTTTGTATGGGTACTAGGTGGAGCGGGAAAACATGAGAGTAAGTACATGTAGGTAGCTGTAGTATCCAGAGATAGCTTTTGTATAGGTACTAGGTGGAGCGGGAAAACATGAGAGTAAGTACATGTAGGTAGCTGTAGTATCCAGAGATAGCTTTTGTATAGGTACTAGGTGGAGCGGCGGAACGCGAGACTAAGTACATGCTGCAGAGGTAGCTTTAGTACATAGAGCTAGCTTCAGAAATAAGAACTACGAGTAGGTGTTAGATTAGTCTGTCACATAGAGCTTATTGAGACTTCCTCAGACAGACCATAAATATCATGTCTTTTTACAGGAAACTGACTAATCTTCAGAGCCAGCAAGATGTGATGCTATAATACTATTATTAGGTATATAATTATATTTTTACTAAATAAAACATCAATATTTAATTATTATTGTATTATTATTTTTCAAATAGAAATGAACGTCAAAAACACAAAATAATAAATCAGTCTAAGTTAATCTATAGAGGTACCTACTAAACATACATTTAAGGCAAATACTTTTATAATATAATTTGGTACCTTAATACAAACAAAATTAAGTTCTGGGTCAATTCTGTCAGGTCATATTCTACCTATTTCTATGAATATGTATTCTGCACGAAAACTTTTATTTTAAGCCAATCTTTGTTCATTAAAAGTTCTGGGTTCTGATCCTTTAATTCTTCGCATTCCTTTCGTTTACGTGGTTGTTTATTTTTGATATGACGTTTGAAGAATGTAGTAACTACTTTCTTTTGAGCATCAGTCCATGGCACTAAAGTTCTCTTTTTTACTTTTTTAATATTTAGTGGTTCTGCTAATGGAACTTGGGGTTCAGTCTGATTCTGGCTTCTGGACGATCCTGGTTGCGGTTCATCATGTGGAGACTGTCTTGATACTGACAGGTCTGGTAAGTCATAATCTAATATATCTTCGTTTTCGATGTTATCTCCTTCCAATTCTTCGTTCAAGTCCAATTCTATGTCGTTTAAATTTTTTCCTTTGTATAAATCAGCTTTTCCGTCTTCCATCAGAAGCAAAAGTTTCGATATCTTTGCAGTTTGGTAAACATCATCTGGCAGCCTGTATGATTTTCTATGTACCTCATTTGTGTGACCCATAAACGTAGCCAGCTGCTCCATATCATTGTCTGACATGCTTAATACTTGTGACAGCGTCGCCAAATGTTTCCTCAGCCTCGTGGATGAAATAGCCTTAGGGTTTTTAGCGCCAGATTGCTTTGATAATCGTTCCAAGACCTTGTATCCATAGATTGAATTTTCGAAGCCTGGGTTCCCGAATAGAAATTTGTTAGATGTTGAAACAAACTTGTCCCTGACGGAAATCAAGGTTTTGATGTTTTTTGTACTTCATCTGTGAACAGTACGGGAACTCCACGGCCACGCTTTCCTCTTATTACAACTCTTTTAAATTTCTTGACTAGTATCTGTTCTGATACCGTGAGAGCACGGTCGAACTCTTCATACTTTTCGTTATTTTGCATAGTGTCATTTTCCAAGTAGTCATGTAGGTATAATCTCTGCAACTCTCCTGGCCGACGTCGATTCAGTAACAAAACTCTACAATATACTGTTTCCAATAGTTCTATGTATGTTGCAACGGTATATGATCCTTCATTGATTTTTTTAGCAGCTTGGTCTGATTTATTTTGTAGATATGCTTTTAATAGTTTCAAATCATTTGCTAACGGTATTATAGTAATTTTGTTCCATTTCTTTTTATTTAGGTCTGTCGCAGCCTGGCTGGAAATGTCAAATTTCCAATTGGAGTCTATTAGCTGTATTAATGTTTTTAGGCCTGCTTCTACTTCACCTGTGTGGACTTCGGTATACGGGCCTTGCTTCTTTAATGCCATCATTATTGCCAGATTACAGCACTGCTTAATACTGGTAGCTATATTCATGGCAAATGTTGGTGAGTCAAATCTGTCTTTCTCCGAGTCAAATTTACCAACAATTTTAGTAGCTGCCACGAAATCATCATAGTGTTCCGGTTTAAGCGCGTCGAAGAAATTGTTAATTGTTGGTTTACCTTTCTTTAGTTCAATCAATAGCTTTGCCATTTCTCGCATTTTCCGTGATACAACATTCACGAAGTGCTTTTCTCTGTGTGTCTTTAAGTATTGCGAGCCATATGCACAGATCAGCATGTCAGACTTCGCAACAAGCGATATCTTGTCGGCTCTCATTCTAGGAAATACTGTGGTTTTCAGTTTCTCGTCTACTTTCAAATGTCGCAGCAATAAATTTTGTGCTTCCGATTGGACATTTTTATTGGACTTTCCACTGCATTTCTTCTTGTGTTTCCATAACAACTTTTTTGAGTAGAAGCCTAAGCAATCAGTGCAAGGTAAATAATCTGTATGTTTTTGTTTTCTCATCGGTTTTAAAACATTTACCGAGTTTTGTATATAGTTACCTTTTTTCCTGAGTTCTGTAATTTTAGTTTTTCTTTCGATGCTGTTTTTGGGGTAAGAAGTAATTCTTTGTACCTCTGGTTCGTACATATGTTGTCTTAACAAATGCCTTGCAAAATTCAAAACTAAGTTTTCACAGTAAAAACAAAAATCTCTGCCTCGAATTATTTTATGGAAATCTTTTTTGGGTTTTAGGTTTTCATTTTGGGTCTGGGTAGTGTTAGAGTCTTCCTCTATATAACTGTTTATTGTTACATCGTGTACTGAAGGCAGGGTACAGATCTCATTTTCAGGTACTGAAGGAACAGTCTTGATCTCATTTTCAGGTACTGAAGGCACTGTATATATCACATTTACAGGGCCAGGTTTAATTAATTTCTTTGGAACGGAGATAACTTCGCGACAGGGAGAGTTGCTAACATAACTGAGGTCACTTTCTGCATCGTTTTGCAGAAAATACGTGATTGAAGTATCCTGAATGCGTTTGTCCAATATTGCTGGTGATGAATACTCTCTGTAGTTTGGAACTTCTGATAGATCGTAATCCACTGGGTCGGATGGTTTCAAAGAAGCACGGCAGTCCAGGGAATATTCATCTTCCGAACTAGTCTGCAAAAGAATATTCAGTTGTCAAAGAACAATAAAAAAATTAAAAGAATATTTCCAGATCTAAAGTAACTTAAGATCTAGAAATGATCTGTTCGTGAAAACGGTGCGTGCTCTAGCTACTTGGTAGCATTTTCACAAGAGATGGAAAATGTGAGAGAACATCAGAGTAAATACCAGGTGGAGCGGCAAGACACCGGCGTAAGTACAAGTATGTAAGTACTCGTAGTATCTAGAGATTTCTTTTGTATAGGTACTAGGTGGAGCGGGAAAACATGAGAGTAAGTACATGTAGGTAGCTGTAGTATCCAGAGATAGCTTTTGTATGGGTACTAGGTGGAGCGGGAAAACATGAGAGTAAGTACATGTAGGTAGCTGTAGTATCCAGAGATAGCTTTTGTATGGGTAATAGGTGGAGTGGGAAAACATGAGAGTAAGTACATGTAGGTAGCTGTAGTATCCAGAGATAGCTTTTGTATGGGTAATAGGTGGAGCGGGAAAACATGAGAGTAAGTACATGTAGGTAGCTGTAGTATCCAGAGATAGCTTTTGTATGGGTAATAGGTGGAGCGGGAAAACATGAGAGTAAGTACATGTAGGTAGCTGTAGTATCCAGAGATAGCTTTTGTATGGGTATTAGGTGGAGCGGGAAAACATGAGAGTAAGTACAAGTAGGTAGCTGTAGTATCCAGAGATAGCTTTTGTATGGGTATATGTAAGTATTAGGCGGAGTGGCAAGACACCAGCGTAAGTACAAAATTTTTGTGTTGCGTGTTATGTATGTACTTACAACATAATTTGGCGGTGGAGTGTAGTTCGATTCTGTTCCAGAAAAGTCTTCACTGAAATCAGATTTATTCTATAAAAAAATTAAATATGTTAATGCTTTGCCCTATTAGAAACAAACTAAATTTAATAACTTAAAATGTAAAACATCTCCAACACACATTAATCACGAAGAAATGCAATTTTATGTGATAACTACATATGTAGGTACTTAAGTAGATCTTTTAAAACTAGTTTTTAATAAACTACAAGATGCAACAGAAATGTATAGGTAGTCAAATTTTAAGGGGTTATTACTTGTTAAGGACGTCACTCTGAACAACTGTCACTACGTGAAACCGATTTGCTCAGAGCAACTTTATTTTTTACTACTCCGCATACGTTTTGTGCCGGGTGATCAGCTGATTTGCTGATTCAAACTTACAAACATAAATACCTAATAACAAACCTTATCTTTTTCTTTTATAATGGACTCCACTAATGTCCTACTGAGGGGCATAGGTCTTTAATTGAGTACTTAATACGAATTAGGTAAAACAATGTTAATTAATATCTTACCTTGGGGTCCAGGTCCAGGTTATAATTATTTCGAGTTTCATTGTTTTGATCTGTAATTATGATTAATAAATTATGTTCTGTGACTGACTGACAGATAAGCGGACAGTGGATGGCACTCTTTAGGTAGGTAGCAAGGTAGAAAACCCTAAGGACTAGAACAAGAGTGCTTTGATTCGCTTACCTATGAGACGAATTATTTCGCAAGTAGGTACCTACTTATAATCACCGCGCCGCCCGCGCCGCGGCCGCTGTGTCTACGCGATTTCCTACCTATATAGGTAGGTACTTACAACAAAACAACCCAAAGACGAATAACTAGGTAGTTAGATACCGATAATCTGGCAAATGAACTGATTGATTAATTTAGTCGGTACCTATCTACTTATTGACATAATCGCCAATTGAACTTTGAAATTACCACATAACTAAACCCTAAAATTAACCTTGCGCATTGAATACAAAGTTGTCGAAATTCTAATACCTACTAATAATACTATTATTATAGCGTCACGCCTCTTCCCGCGATTGCGCGCATTTGTGTCCACGTTTAGACATTTATTCAATACCTTAATACATACTACACCAAAAATTACTTTGACATGTACTTACTTACCTATAGCCAATTGTAAAATTCTAGTACTTCTCTTCATTTTCTCCAAATACACAAACACTTTCACTGCGGCGTCGTTACGGCGTCTGGCCGGCCAAAGAATAAATTGATATTCAAAACAAAAACATTAACCACGTGCTTCCCACCTTCTCACCCCGCGCACCGATCGCTGCCTTTACTTGAGCCGCTTCGATCATCTGCCGATTCGTGTCATTTTGCGGACGTAATTAAATCCATCATTTATATTGATAAAAACTTTTAAAATATTTGCGATATACGGTATCACTGTAAGCGGTGAAATGAACGGTGATAAAATGGTGTATTCGCTGCGCGATGATATACGCCGCTCCGAGCGACCTCGCGGTGTGTGTGGCAGGTCGCTGAACTAAATTATGCGCTGGATTTCATTCCCAAGTCAAAATTGCGTCCATGCCAAAATTTTGCCCAGGCTCTCTTACATTAATATGGCGTCACCAGAAAAAAAATCAAGGCTAGTCAATCTTGCGTCCGTATACAGGACGCAGTAAGTCAGTCGGACGCAGCATAGTTGGTAAAAGCACTCATGTCTGACGCAGGATGGGCGGTGAGATGTAAATATATATATATATATATATATATATATATTTTGTATTAATTTTATTCAAAGCCTACAGAATATTATTATTATTCATACAACACGAGGCCAATTACTACTCGATTAATATTACCTACATATTATTATACAAAATATATTAAGATAGATTACGATTTTATATAATTTTTAATTATTATTTTAGACAAAGTTATTTCTTAGGACCAATTTCTTTTGTAAATAAATTGGTCAACGCTAAATAGGACGCTATTATCTAAATGTAATAAGTTATATCAAGAGTTGATTAATGTTGTTTTATTAATTTTAGCTACAAAAAGGAGAATGCAAAGCAGTCGTTTCTTTTTTAAAAACCTAAATAAAAAGTGTATGGCTACCTAAGTAAATTGATAAATCATATAATATTTTTTTAATAATCTTTTAGTTCACTCGAACAAAATCGTATGTGGCGTTTAAACTTTGATATAATTCGTGGTGTAATCGTTTTTAATTGTCTTCTTAGTTAAATGCACTATGTCGGAACGGATGTCATGATTCGAATTTTACGATCATGGATTAATCCAGAAATTGTTAGTAACTATATCTTATTCAATTAACTTTTGTATTCAGTACTTGTAACATACTTGAAATGTATGTGTAAGAATAAATTAGTATATTATGTTATGTTCCACAATATTGAATAGATAATGTTATGCTGAGATGTTAAGGCCCAAGATTTTTGGCATTATAATTACCATGGCGACCATGCATTAAATAGAGTTATAATATAAACATTGATGTGTAGGTATCTAGGTAGGTATTACATTTACAGGGTTATTTATAAGTGTGTTGGAACTATTACTTCTATCTTATATAAATTAAATCCATGTTCATCCATATAACGATTAGCACTTTTTGGACAAAATTGATTTGACGGATTGATGGACATTTGCTTTAAAAGTAACCTCTAATTTTAACGACAAAACGAAGAATGAGAGAAAACCCCACAAAATAACAAAATATTTTTTATGTCTTATGAAAGTACGTATCAATCCAATTTAATATCCGATTTTCACTGTCATAACAAAATTATTTGTTACGAAACGGCGGTCCATTGAAAAGTGGGCAATCTCCTTTAAAAAAAATATTAATATTGTATAGCACCCAAATCCAGCTATTGGAAGAATCTATTATAAATTTATCAATAGTGAATGACTGTTCTGGAGCCTAAAACAGTGAATAGCCGAATGAAAATTCAGTTTTTGTGAAAATACTTTAGGGCAAAAAATTTGCCTAAAATAATCAAAGTTCTTAGTTTTCGTATGGAAATTTTTAGTTCAACCATATTTATAATATAAAATGTATTAATTATTATGTGTATAAAAAGATTTTGGTGTACAAAGAGTAATTATCAATCGGTTAACTTGACAGAAAGGTTAAGTTCTATGTATTGTCTAATATTAAATACATATTATTTACGACAACTACAAATACATTAATATATCATTAAAAAAATTTTATATATTTATTGTTATAAAATAAATATATAAAACATAAATAACTGGTTAAATTTAAAATACGAAGCATTTAAGTTAATGAAAATAGATTAAATACCAAAAAAAACATGTTTAATAAAAAAAAAATCAAATTCTGAAATATTTTAAATAAGTTAAGAGTTATGTAACATAAATAAGAAAAAAGTATTACAAATTCAGAATATAGAAAATTACATATTATCCAACTAGAGAATTACATATCGAAACATTTATTAATATTTTACTAAGAAACTAACACTGGAAGATATTGTGATTATATATTGCATTTTATATTATATGCATGCATACTATAAGGTGATTACAATTATTTGAAGCTTATAAGTAAATCAAGTTATAGACCTGATCTTTTTCAAAATTTTTTGATGTTATGAAAAACATTAAATGACCATGGTTCTACATTTTTTCAGCAAACAAATTATGCAGCCATACACAATTTTGCTCGCGAGTCGTGTCTTAGATGTCTTTTTTTTTAATTTTCCATGTTGGTAATAGGTTAGGTACTTAGTTTTATTAAAATCATATTTGACTTTTTAGTATGTACTTAAAGTAATATAAATTATAAATAAATATTTCAAATTACAATTTTTTTTAAAGAAATGACAAAAATAAAAAGTTTTTGACGAACTCAAACATATTTATTAATGTAATGGTAAGTAAGATGTAATGTAACTTTTCAAAATATAATAGCATTATTTTCGCAAAAAATATTTTTGCGAAAATAATGCTATTATGTTTTGAAAAGTTTTAACATCTTACTTACCATTACTTTGTCATGGATTTTCGCCAGGTAACGCCTGTTTCCATCCAATATATTTATTAATGTTCGTTATTATAAAAACTTGACCGACGTTGTGATATTGTTAAAGTTTTACTTTATTTCCAAAGTATTAACCAAGATTTCTCTAGAATTTCTGTGATCCATATGGTATTGGGATCGTATATGATTTGGATTTCTCTCTCCCTTAAAGTTACAATTCTAAATCATTCGTGTTTGATTGAATGCAACACGATTAATAGATAATTTCCTTATTTTGTTACACACAAATGTAGAAAAATGATTATCTAATGCAGGCTAAAAAAGATCTAGAGTTTATAGTGTATCCAGATGCCACGAAGTTCGGTATTACAATTGAGCCTCTGGGAACCCGATTTTTGCGGAGCGCCAGAGATAACCTAAAAAGCCACCATCCACGCGCTCACCAAAAATCGAACTCTCATTTGTTACATAAAGAGTTCCAAAAGAGTTTCGAATATTATATTCATTCAAACTAACTTTCTTGTATTTATTTTTAATTGTCAATTGAAATGACTGATTTAACAGTAAATAAAAGTGACGAGTTAGGCTTCTATTTCATAGATTTTTCTACAACCCTAACCGTTTTGACATTTATAAAAAGAAGGTGATTTGACTTGACAGACTCTATTGTTATAATCGCCATAACTGCTGGGTTGGAGCAGTATCTTTGCCGCGCTGTCAAAATAATGTACCCGCGCTGTCATTACAATGCTTTAACCATAATCCTGAAAAATAAAAACGTGCACTACAGCGATGTGTGAATCAGGCCGATGTAGGATACGCTATAAACTATATTTATTAAATTTTAAATTTCAAAGCCACTTTAAATTGCAAGAAGCTTATTATGATAAGAAAGATCATATTTTTAAACTACCAAAATACCTAATAATGCTATTTATTCAGCATTTTTATAATTATCTAATTATTGCTAACCACGTATTTGAATCATTTATGATCCTTGAGAAATACATCATAATATAGTTAAGTTTATATAGACACCTATTTAATAAATACTACTTACTTCAGCAAATATTGAAATAGCCTATTCTTTCAAAAATCTTACCATATAGGTATGTATCTTCACAACTATTATAAACTATTATAAAATAACATTACCAAATTTATCAGTTAGGTCAAAGCATTTAAATATACAATCATTCACATTTGATAAACTACTGTTAAAATTCATTTAACAAAGCCTCGACAAAAATAAAGAAAAATATCATTTAATTTAAACATTATTTAAATAATACATAATTATAATAGATAATATATGTATATGTATATGTATCATCATCGTCTGCCTGCCCTTATCCCAATTATTTGGGGTCGGCGCAACATGTTTTCATCTTCCATACATCCTTGTCACACGTCATCTCCTCAGTCATGTATATGTATACATAATTAAATTTAAACATATTATATTTTGTGAAACGATAAATAAATAAATAAAAATAAACAGAATATAAATATTATAATAATAAATACAAAATTATATTTTTCTTAATCTAATAAATAGGTATTTATCGTTATATTAATTAATATTATGTTACCTCTAAACATATTTGTTAGTAAGTGTTGTACACTGAGTTTGGTTAAAAATACTAAATTAAATCAAAACAGGTTACGAATCATTTATTTGTGGAACGAAAGAAAATTAACCAGAATATTGTATAATACAAAATTGCAAAAACTAAAGATTTAGGTTGGATTTGATTCGGCGTCATTTCCTGGTACAGAGTCAAGCTTAAAACACACTGGTCCTTCACATACGACGTATGCCACGCGACGCAGTGGGAGACAGCGACACACTGGTCCTACGTCTTACGACGTCTGACGTTTAAGTTATCTACGCGCTATGACACTTTAAACGTGTGTGATAGCGTCGTACGCGTGGGATAGTATGGGACACGGGAGTCTGGCGCGGTGACGCGTAAGACAGCATGGTGAATGACCAGTGTGTGCGTTACCATACAAATTGTATAGGCCAGATCCGGTTCAGATGTCATAATGCGTGTTATACGTCGCATGTGAAAGACGACCGTACCTTGAATGCTCTGGTCAAAACAGCTAGGTTCAGTCGGCCAAAAAATTGTTTCATGTACCTACACCTTCCTAAGTTTGAATGCCGCTTGCAGATTCAAGATGATAAAGATTTTTTTGCTTACAGATCGCGTGTCATTGCTTTTTGGAACAATTTTTTGACAAACAAAAGTGACTTATGAAGTTATGCATCTCTTTCTGTGATATATTTTAAGTATTAACCATGTTGTAATTATCTATGATTAGGAAACCAATTCAAAACTGGTTCACCACTTTCTTGACCCACTGTACCAAAACTGTCTTCAGAGCATTTAAAAGCTTAGCATTAATTGCTTTAACAACAAATCCATTGAAAAACTATCTTTTATATTTTTTATTTGTTTATTATTTGAGTATGTAGAATGTAATGAATAATGTATAATGTAATGTTTGTGTAATGAATAATGTAATGAGTAATGAATCTGTTCTACAAACTTATAACTTACTAACAATAACGCACTCGTAATTAAATATATTTACATCTAAATTTTCAAAACGATTATTGTGATTCATATTGTCATTATACATAATAATATATATTGTCATTACATAATAATAGTTATTGCCATTATTTACAAAGTTAAGCTCATATTTAAAAACGAATGAAACTACCAACTTGGTCCATTATCCAATAAAAAAATGGTTTGATTCATGCGTAACGATATTTTGTAACCATTTATTGTCTCATCTAAAAGCATTGTGAAGTAAAAGAGGCTCAAAAACTTTAAAAGATTGGTAAGTAAGATATCTTCTAGTATTATACAAATATAAAAATGTAGTCAAAACGCAATAAGTTCTGTATCGATGCGACTTCGCGACGCAGTTTTGTGTTCAAGCTATTAGATTAAATTTTGACCCGATATACAACCCGCTTCTGAGATTGGGTTTATATATTTTTTGCGTCAGTCACATACCTGCAAACGCAAAAAGTAAACAGCATTTTCAACAGCCGTTACCAATAGATGACGTTGTTTGCCATAATGATCTTTTTTATATTTCTACCAGCTAGAGAATAAGTAAAGGTATACTAGAGGGTACAGCTAGATATATTTAATATTATATTGGGAAATTTGCTGTATTTTGTATACAAGCCATACTAATAGTAACCGATTGTAGAGATAAAGTTTCTGAGTTTGTAGAATACCCTCTACAAACTCACTACACTTTGGACCTATTGAACCGGTTGAATGGACCAATCGCGAATTGGAAAAATCGCGAATAGGACAAATCGCGAATTGGACAAATCGTGAATTGGACTAACCGCGAATTAGGTGGATTGGACCAAACGCGTATTGGACCAAAAGCGATTAAAGGATAGATAGATATTCTAGAATGTATTTCCGTAGGAATTGGAAAAAGACAAAAATGTACCACACTGGCGGAGCCGCGGCCATTAGCTAGTAATATACATAGTCAAAATGATTTGTATACAAGATATGTACATCTGAATAAAATATGTATATATTGTTGTCAAAAGAGTGTATTTCTTATACACCGATATGCATTATATAATCTACAATTTCGATTGATTTCGATGCTTCGCATTATAAGCCATTGTTTATGATTTTTTATATGTATATTAAGATTTTTTTAATATTTTTGTGAGAAAAATTGGTCATACTGGGATACAGAAGTTTTAAATATTGTATAGACACAAAATACGAGTATAATCTAATATAGTAAATACATTATAAATACACATTTGGGCAATACGCTACAGTATACATAAATATACATTATAAGATATTTTTTAAATTTTGTCTCCTAGGACGTCTAAAGCAAACCCCGTCAAAACTCCCGAGCTTTAAATAAAAAAAATGGAGGGTCGTTATGGTGGGAAAATGGATGGTCGTTATGGTGGGAAAATATTTAAAAATGGCGCTTATTCTTCTTCTTCGTTTTGATAGCTCACGTACCGGACAGATGATTTCTCTCCGATTATTAGGCTCTGTAACAATACAAGCTTAATAAAACTAAGTTTTCTATGAGTTCATATTGTAAGGTTTTTCGGAAAATTGGCAAACGCACTAGTCACCCCTACGATTTTCGAAGGTTCCCCTCGGTTACACCATCAGATCCTGGTTTCTAACCTTGGTATATCTCCTTTCCCACAAAAAAAAGAAAGATCAAAACGGTCATTCCGTTGTCCCAATCGGCCATCCGACGCCGGAGGTTTAAAAAATGCAATTCACAAACTCTACCGGGAGTTCGCTAGAAGCGGTTTCCGTAGTCGATATAGAGGTCTCGAATCCGAGACGGAAACTTGTAGACTGGTTAAGAATAAGGCTGCTGGTTAAATTATCTACTGACCTGCTTCTCATCCCGAGCTGGTGGCGCTCTTAGCATCATCAGACATGGAGCGTACGCAAAGTTGAGGACAGCAATGATGACCATCATCCATTCGAACCCGATGCTGTTCATCAAGGCTCCGGAAAGAGCAGGTCCTGGAGACAGACGATTAAGAAAAATATGTCTGTAATATGCTCAGAGAGTGGAACAATACTTTTAAATTAAGAAACACTTGGACCAAGATTCGTGGAGATCGGATAAAAATTGTGGCTTAACTCTACTGCCTAGGCTAGAAGATAGCTCCTGGAACACACAGACAGTCAGGCGAAAGCAAAATTTTCCAGTCTCGAAATGTAGATTCTTCGTTCGCTCGGTCAATTACTATGTCCATGCTCCTCGATCGCTTGTTCATGCTTACCTACAGCATATCCCAAACAGAAGGCAGTATCTCCAATAGCATACACAGATCCGTAGACAGCAGCGTGACGTATATCGACGAGGAATCCAAGCTCCGGCATCATGGAAGAGTCCACCATGCCTATAGCGAAGCCCAGACCAGCGTTGGGAATGATCAGGTGCTCAAGTTTACGAGCCATCGGGATCTGAACAGATAATGTTTATGAAAAGACTTTGAAAATAATACGAATACATATTAAATATGCTAACTTTTGCTAATCGATCGATGATGAATAGCATCACTTATAGTCTTGGGATGGACTTGGACCAGCCATAGTTCCTTTTCCAGGAGGAATGTTCTACCAACTGACCAAAACACCACTAGCCCAAGACTTCTAATATTGTGATTACTTTGTATCAATATCGCCAGATACGGTGCCGCGTCGCCAGATTCCGCTGGTAGATAGCGTTCGGGTGACGTTGTAAGTCGCGATATTGATGCAAAGTGATCACAATATTGTAAGTATTGGGCTGGTGGTGTCGAAAAGATCACTTATCATGTGTTAAAGCTTTGGTGTCATAGAAAAATGGTGACATCCCAAAGCGATAACCACACAGACGTTGTCAAGTAAACAAATGACTGCATCAGTGGCGTGGTCGGTAGTGCATCCGCTTTCGACGCCGGAGTCTCAGGTTAGATTCCTGGTTGGACAAACTTTGTGTGAAGACAGATACGTTTGTACCGAAGTCTGGAAGTTTCCTATGTTTAATATGTATGTTGTATGTATATAAATATTTATATCAGTTCATCTAGTACTCATAACACAAGCTCTGCTTAGTTTGAGACTAGATGGCGTTGTGTGAATTGTCCTAACATATTTTTTTCTTTATTTATTTAAATTGACTCGGTTTACGAGAGAGTAATGATTGATATCGTTGTTTACATAGAAAATGCACTAATGACGTCACTAACCGCTGCGTTACGACCGCCTCAAGACGGCAGAGTTTTCCTAGGTAACGGAAGCTTTAGTGGTCAACACAGTTCCAGATCCAGGTCGACTGCAAAACAGCTGGTACCAACTTATTTATTTTATATAGCTTATACTTTCGATTATTGGCACTTGGTGGAACTTATGAAATATGTAGTAATACATGATGAACAAACTTAAACAAATATTTATTATTAATCATTAATTAAATCATAATTTTTTACCAAATTATTAAAACGTATACAAAAATAAACAATTCATCGAAAATCAAAGTCAGAAATAAAAAAAAAATCACAAATCACTATATACGTCCTGCATCGTTCCTGGTGCAAAGGAGCCCATGATGCTGGCAGCATTGCCCCGCTGAATGGCAATGGACAATCTTTGCACCAGGAAAGACCCAGGGCGAATGTCACCGGACCTCTCTCTAATTCAACGTCCTAACTTCGTGACAAAGCTCTTGGCTTCGGAGCAGCACTGCCCAAGGTCTCCACCGCTAAAGTTGTGGAATAGTGTGTTTGTACATCATGTATTATTTTTATTAACCGGTTTTATCTGGATATGTATTATTATCGAATGGGTAATGGTCGCTCTAGAGTGCTTCTTGTTTAACCCAACGACTACAAAATATGACGTACATTCAACATCAAAATCGTTTTACAAATATCACACACACAAAATACATACACACTACAAGCACAATCACTTGAGATAAGTATCGTTACCAATATAAGACAGACGCCAATGATTATCAGTCCGGAGCAAGCGGCCAGCCAGCGTCCCATCTTGTGACCCAGGGGTCCAAACAGATTGGTACCTGAAATTTATTTTATTACTAGCTTTATGCCATGTCAGATCATGATACATACAATAACTTAGAAGAACTATAATGATTATTACTGAATATTTTTATAATTAAAGAAAGAAGTAGTGCAATAAAATATCCTTTGTTTCCATTCCAAGTATTGTAAAGATTGCTAAAATTTGTTTGGATGATAAAATTTTGTCAAACTGGCTGGCAAAGATATGGCCATTACTGTAAGAGTCTTACCAATCAGGTAGCATATGCTGGCAGGTAGAAAAGCCACTCCTTGTTGCCAGCGCCTAGCTTCCATGGTGTCAGCCATCCATATCGGTAGACTCGGTTCCAGCATCGCGATTCCCACGTTTGCAAACGTTATTGCACCTAAAAGACCGAAGATGATGGTTTAAACGATAGATATCCACTATTTCTGATAAAATTTTACAATATTAATCACAAAAAGTACAGTACAGGGTTTGAACCAGCTACTGTTGCCTTTCCACTTGTTACGATCTTGGCGTAAGTACTTCTTCAACTTTCATAAGCTTTTTCATTCATTGCTCTCCGGTTACAGTAACTCTTAATCTGGCCGTGTGACAAAGCATTTCCGATTGGATCCAAGTATCGTCCGCTTAGTTGGACCCTTACCAGCAAATTAGTTTTAACTAAATAATTTTTCAATATAAATGGCAAAACTATAGTCCTGGGAAGGACTCGAACCAGTGACTGTTCCCGTTCCAGGAGAAACGTTCTACCAAATTCCCAAGACCTGAAAATCTGCGATCAAATTATTAGTGTCTTCGGCGTCGCCTAAGTTTTACCAATAATTTATATTTGGTACATACCAGCAGCGACCAGTATATAAGGGTCGGTGACGAGAGCTTTAAGAGAAGGTGGGTCTGACTCCTGACGGACCACACCCGGTTGCAGGATCATTAGTTGAAGCACTGAAAACAAACAGATTTTATTAATATTACATGCGTTCGACGAATTAATATGGAGATAGATGACATGGGATTAATATATACCCTTCACTTACATTTTTTTCCGGGTCATGAGTTCCCGTGGGAATGGCGCTGGGGACATCATGAAGAGATGTAAGAATTCTGAGTGCGATTCATACTGTTTTAAGTCTGTTAGTTCCTAAAAACTACTGAAATGATTTTAATGAAATTTATTAAACTGATCACTTGAAATCCCGTGCAAGTTATTGAGCTACACTTTACCACAATAATTTGTTCCCATAAGAAACAGTAAAGGGAGAACTATATGGGAGCACACTTATAAGAATACTCTACCGGGCGATACTTACGACCATCAGCTAAAGCCAAGGCAGACAGCATGAGGAAAGGAGCCGTCTTCCCAACAAACTCGTACATAAGTCCACCGAAGGGAGGGCCGATGAGTACTCCCAGAGCCAGACCTCCGAGAGCTATACCCATTGCGTTGCCACGTTCCTGATGAATTTAAAACTCCTTGTATTAAGGCGTTTCTGGTTCAGACTTCTTTGTCGTATACTGTTTTTTGGCTCAGAAAATTTGTGTAGCAATTCATTGACACAATTCTGCTAGCAAAAATACCTGGTGATTTTAGAAGGTTCGTTAGAGCTTTATGGTATTTCCATGATGCTAAATGTATATAAATTATATAAGTTACTAGACCGTCGTGAAACCCAATGATGAAATTAAAGAAAACCCACAAAGCAATTGTCAGATTTTTGATCAGTTGGAACCATCATGATGCACCTTTTGTACTTACATATAATAATCTGACCAGAGAATTACACACCTACACGACGGGGACGACAAACTTACTGGCAATCAGTAATTTGGTCGGTCCTACGTAATAGGGGGCAAGCCTATTGTTGCTTCCGGGCACTATAGGATATTCAAACCATTCTATAATTCAAACCAAAATTCCCACAGCCACACTGTCCATCTGTAAACTACATGCCATTAAATAGAATCTTTGCACTCCGAGCATTCCTTTCAGGGCTCCCCTACTTCCTCGTATAGAGTGTATTCGGCACACATGACCACTTACTGTCCCATATTTTATGTCCCATGAACTACTATTATTCCATTTACCCAGAGACCCGTTGTGGAGGTTAATTACTATCTACGTTCTACAATTATAGTACATACCTTGTCATCAGGATATCGTTCAGCCAGCATGCCCATCCCTGACACGGAGGAGCACGAGGAGCCTATGCCCTGGAGAGCTCGAGCTATGAAGAGAACCGAGTACGAGCGGCCGAAAGCGAAGACTGCAGACATACACATGAATATTATAGGCTGAATACTTACCTACATAAACTTAAAGGTTTTGACTCATTAATTGATGTCAAAATCGGACGTAACCACAAAATTTATTCCACACGGTATTCAAGTTGTTGCTAATGTGTCAAGAGTGGTCATATTAATTGGAATTTGCAACTTGCAGATGAAGTTGGGTTTGGAACCCGGCCTTTGGAACCCTAATTCAGAGTTACATAGATAAAAATATACTTACTAAGAGTCGACAGGAACATTAGAATAAAACCAGTGAACATGGGGACGCTGTAACCGATTCTGAAAGCATAGAAATTAGCAGAAGAAGTTACAAGCTGAATACACACACAAAATCGTGTCTTTATCCTGTGAGACTGGTAATTTGTCATACAGGGTCTCCTAGTACAGATACCAGTCTCTCACATATATAGTTTATGAATTTCAAATGTACCTAAATTTATACATGATGATTTAAAAATGTTTTATTTACAATAAGAATTACAATATACATATAAGAAAAATACAATTGAAACTAAATAAATATGTACATTACCTATTCTAATTATACCTTTTAATTAAGTTTTTGCCATGTATCCTCAAAGTGAACGACAGAGGCGTTTTATACGCCCAAATTTCACCAGTTACCAAAGTCGTCATACGCGATGTAATAGGGGCCGATCGAATATATTGCAGTGTTTGGACATTTTTTTTTTCCGCGAGACTGCGGTCGCTCCCATGTCCATTGCTGCGGGCGTCTCTGGCACACACCAGAAGGCATTTCCAGTGGCGCCCGGCGGACTTTGACCACCTGTGTGGCCTCTTCGGGGTGTTCGGACACCTTGGAAATGCCGTGCACGTGAGGATAATTTAGCAGCCATGATGCACCCCTTAAAAGCAGAATATTACATTATATCCAATCTGTCTAACTAGGCTCACACTGCAGATGGTATGTAACATCATGTCCTGTCTTTACTATAGGAATTACTGGGATATTTACCATGTAACGTTGGTTTGAGTTGATTTGAGTCGAAATTGAAACTCAAACCATGTGGGATGTGGATTCGGCGATTATTGTTCCGATTGTCGTGTCTGTGCATGGTTTTATAGTCATGAGCCTCGACCACCACCTACAGAGGCTCGCGTTAGGCAGCTGGGTCAAGGGCTTAATGCAGAAGGCAGTTCTGTTGAATAGGGCCCGTATTGTGCGGAGGTTCCTATCTCTGGAGCCCTTAACACTGGTAGGTTGGTCCCTGTGCTCGATACCGGTGGGTTACCCGATAATTCCTATAGTAATGAAACGATCATGATAGTTGAAATATCTGTCCTGGCTGTTGGAAATTTCTTTATTTCTTTCTTCTTTCTTTCTTTATTTCTATTACGTGGCACCAACACAATTACTGGCATAATGTGGTTGTGTAATGCACCTCTGCCTTCGGGGATAACTGCTTCATGTTTGTTTGTCTGTGTGTCTCTGTCTCATTCACCGAGCCTTTTCCCAACTGAGTTGGGGTCGGTTTTCCAGCCCACCTGCGATTCGGCTGAACTTCGATATTTTCCGTGACGCGACTGCGATCTGACCTCCACAACCCATGGGCGATATCGAAGTTCTGTAGTTAGACCGGTCGGACTTTTGATTTAGGGCTCCAACTACCCCTAACGACTGCCATAGATGTTCGTATGACAACCGGGACCGACGGCTTGACGTGCTCTCTGATGGCGCGGAGGGGTCTCAGTGTCTTAAGAAATGGTCACCCATCCTAAAACCGGCCTGACTAGATGTTGCTTAACCTTTGCAATGTGTTAAGATTCAGGGGCGTAGCTTCATAAGCTGAGGACTGCATGCCCGATATATGAGGTAACAAACATAAAAAAATAAAGCAGTCGAATTGAGAACCTCCTCCATTTTTGAGGCCGGTTAAAAATCAAAGTTAAAAGCAATCGAATTGAGAACCTCCTCCATTTTTGAGGTCGGTTAAAAATCAAAGTTAAATTACAACAGATTTTTTCTATTTTATTTTATGCGCTATTATCACTACAGGCATACCTAATTATTAAAATATAAATGAAAAATACTACGGTTTTGGTCAACTTGCTGATTGTGTTTTGAAATTTCTTCAGCAAATTGGCGTGACAAGTGAGTTTTACTTACTTTAGAAATACACAAGTCTGGCGTTGGTTTAGGAGAAACAACTAACGACTCTCTCTGATCAAAACTTAATGATTTATTTTAATATAAGACCAAAGGGTAAAATATATAATTATATTTTACCCTTTGGTCTTTTTAATAAAACGTTACAGCACCTCAAATCATCACAAGGCACAATTTCTTCCATATTTAACACTCAAATAAACTAATTCACAACTTTTAAACAATAAAAAACAATTTTGAAATAATCACCCACTCTAAAAAGCAATACTACGCGAAACTGAAGTAAACAAACGCGAACATAGCATAGGTCGCCACGCAACCGATGTGCGACGAACTTCAGAGCAAAAACCAGGCTTATGAGCGAGTAGATTTTGCTATAACAACCTACTAAGTGTTGTGGTATGCTAGCGAAAATATCCATAGGTGTGAAAGAGAAAATGCAAGCCCTATTATAACGGGCATGCATTGCGTCTACTTACAACTTGTGCGAGCGAGATGGCATCCGCGCGCTCAACACCGTACAGAGTACCAGTCGGTACAGTACCACAACGCATAAATAGAGGAACGTTTCGTCGGTAGGTGATTGACCCTAAGCGCGCAAAATTTAATTTTGAAATAATCGTTTTGGACGCATTCGACATTTTTAGGGTCAATATTAATATTACAATACATAATATTATTTTAGGGTCAATGGTACAATATTATTATGGGAATTCCGGGCTTATGGGAATGTATGGAACATTCGCCACTGTTAAGATTGTCAGTTACCACTAGACCACGAGCTCCTGTGTGTCTTGTCTCTGTCTAACACATTGTACTCCTATATGTATATACCGATCTTCAAAATGTGAAAATTAGGTACAAATGATCATCTGCCGGTCGACGATAATTTTGATGATGATATTGATTAGGTACTTATCCTAATTATTTGTGGTTGGTGAAGCGTGTATTTCTCCTTCACACATCCCTGTTATCTCCTCAGTCAATCCTTTCCTTGTCACATTCTCTTTCACGCATTCCATCCATGTTTTCTTGGGGATACCTCTGCTTCTAAAGCCAGTTATACAAATGGATAGAATTAAAAAAATATTCAATTACTTGTGAGTGAGGGGTCCAACAAAAGGGTTCGCGAGCAGTTGGACCAGGGCTTTGCTGGCGAACATCACTCCCACAGCGATTGTCTCGTGGATCAGCTCCTGGTGGCGAGCCTCCTTCTGCGCGGTGACGTTAACTATAAGCAAATAACATGGTTAATCAAATTACTCATATTTCATAAAGAGGATGATTGTCTATGTTGTAGAGTGAAATGTAAGACCTGAAGCCTATTAGTGTGTGTCTAGGATTACGGAAGAATGTTTCTTCCATGATCATGGTGCTTGCAACAGTGCCGAAATATCGGAAAGCTGAAACAATTGTTAATAATATGGTAAATCTCTTGGAAACTGTAAAGTTTATCAACGAACAACGCTGGCTCGTAAGCTTCGCTGGAAATTCTAAGTTTGCAGTTTAAAAGACCCGTAGAGTGTTTAGTATGCAAATGAATCACCAACGCGAGCCAACGAGCCAAATATTGGCTGACTGGTTCGCTAATACCGTCCGACTAAAGACCTATGGTGCGGCGAGACTATTGGCCGGTTTCTGAATTGAGAATTTGAAGTTAAGTATCAGTTGACTTGCTCAACTTTCCCTACTTGCGATACTAGTATAACTGGTGTGTGATAAGTTGAGAGCTGAACGCTGTGATCTCAACGGCGGGCGTGTGTTTGTACAGGTCCAAAACAAATATCCTAATAAGCTTCCGGTCGGGTCTTTACCTGCACCATTTTTAACTGTTGCATTTATTATTCTCGGGAACACTGCAACTTTATGTTAATGACGATGTTAATAAAGTCTCAGCTCACATACGAGTAGTACTTGACTCGCCGTGCGGGATTCGCCACAAATACTTACCATGAGTGATATTTTCGACAATCAAGGTATTGTTTTTTTCTAAGCATGGGCAGTAGGGGGTCGGTGATGGTGGCGGTAGGGTGATTTCGTCCAGCGACATGGAGAGAGGCGCGTCCGGGTGGCGGATGTCATACAGGAACTCCGGGATAATAGGCACTGGAAAATTGTACTGGAATTAATATTTAACTACACAGATCACTGCACTGCATTGCACTTCATGGACGTAGCAAGTTGACTGCGCCCATGCACATATCACTTTTTATTTTATTCAATTTACATCATCCCTGGTATGGTGCCTATATTTACTTATTATTATTTATTTCATTTTATTTTGGTCCGGGTCGCCATCTTGATTAATGGGCCCTCTCTGAAAACCAGCGCTGTTTTGCAATAGCATTAATCTGAGAGGGGGCCTAATTTGTGCATTAGGATGACACTTGATGGCTTTACCAGCGCTGGCGTATGGGTGCCCTATCCCCACTATTTTATATTATATCTTTCGTTTTGTGTTTGCCTCTTTTTGTTTTGTGCGGAATTGTGTACCCACATAGTATCTATTGTATTGTGTCATTCTGTGTTCAAATTAAACGTTTTTTCTTTCTTTCTTCTTTCTCTTACTTCTTTCAAAAATATGTTAAATGATTACTACCTTTCTCTAAACAATATTTAGAATGTCTTATGTATTTTGTGTATTTTAAGTATTTATGTAAGTATTCTTTCTTTTCCTATGATATCATGACTACCTTTTTTTTTTTTTTTTTTTTTTTTTTTTTTTTTTTTTTTTTTTTTTTTTATTCCGCTGCCCTGGGCCGCGGCCGCACCTACGTCCATTGCCGAGCGCCTCCGGTAGACACTGAGAGAAATCATTACTACCTGGGTAAGTTTATTAGTTCATTTACAGAGTATGATAACAATCATACTCTGTCTTATCTTTATTTTATTATTTACTAAGCTTTATTTTTCGTTTCTCTTTCATGTATTGTATCCCTTTTAATTTCTTTAACTCGTTATCCATCCAAAGTTTGTCTGGAAGAGATCGCTTTTAGCGATAGCCTTTTGTACTATCTTTAAGTTAAGTCTCCTAATTGTATGTTTTCTTTTTTGTGCAGGTACAATAAAGATTAAGCAATGGTAAGTAAGATGTTAAAACCTTTTAAAATATTAATAGCATTATTTTTCGCAAAATTAAAAGACAATAAAACGTCGACAATTGTTTCGCCTCTGAACGAGGCATTATCAAGACTGTCTCAAAGAGAACAGCAAAATACGAAGCCAGAACATATTTACTTTTAAGTACGAATGTGTAAATATCGCTAGCGCGATGTAGGATTTGTCACAATAACTAACGTGGGTAGAAGTTACAAGTTATGCTAACGAAATTCGAAAATAGGTATTCAACGATATAAGACATTACTCTTTATTACATAGCAAATGCAAAGTGACAACACACAAACCAACAAACAACTACTGTGTCGGTCTGTTCACAAACAAATTAAGTAAAGGAGATGTATGAAAATCTGTTTGTTCCTTGAGTAAGGTGTCCTCATCCCTCCTAACTATTTCCAACCTCTCTCAGACACATAACTTGAACCCTTTCTCACATAAACGTAAAACTTTAAGGGTGTTATTATTGTTCAAGGAATGGCCAGTATCAAGGAGATGTCTCGCGAAGAGGGATCTATCAGGACAACCGTTGCGGAAAGCCGATAAATGTTCTCTGTATCTGACCTCGAAGGACCTGCCAGTCTGCCCTACATACTGCATATCACAACCATCGCAACTCAACAAATAAACTCCTGACCTGTGTGAAACCGAAACTAAATCCTTGCCATTACACAACTCCCTCAAGGTGTTCTGGGTTTTAAAAGCTGTAAATATGATGTTATCCCTCATGATCTTAGCAACATTCAGCGAAATGAAACCCACGAACGGCAAACACGCAGTGTACTTCCTAGGTGGATCCTGAGATGGATGTAATAAACGAAAGCTAACATTTCTACGTTTCTTATTTAACGATGAGTACACCATTTCTACGTTATAGCCATTACAGTGCGAAAAATAATGCTATTAATATTTTAAAAGGTTTAAACATCTTACTTACCATTGCTTTGTCATGGATTTTCGCCAGGTAACGCCTGTTTCCATCCAATATTTGACAATAAAGATTATTTGAATTTGAATTCTTCTTATAACTACTGTAATCTATATTGCCGGGCGCCACTGGAAATCCCTGCTGGTGCGTACCAGGGAATGGACGTAGGAACGGCCGCGACCAAAAAAGCTGTAATCTATATTATAAATGGGAAACATATGATTGTTTCTTTTTTTGAATTGAATACGCTCCGTATTTACTGAACATACATACATACATATGGTCACGCCTCTTTCCCATGGGGGTAGGCAGAGACTATGGAATTCCACTTGCTACGATCCTGGCATACTTCTTTCGCTTCGTTCACTTTCATAACTATCTTCATGCACGCTCTCCGGTTCTGGGTACTCCTGACCTGGCTTTTGGTCAAAACATCTCCGATTTGGTCGAAGTACGTTCGCCTAGGTCGACCTTTACCTGCCTGTCCATTCACGCCCGCCTTATGTATCTGTTTCGTCAATCTTCTTTCATCCATCCTTTCTACGTGCCCGAACCATCTAAGCATCCCTTTTTCTATCTTACTCACTAAATCTTCTGATACACCGCAACGTTCTCGTATCACGCTCTCTCGTATTTACTGAACTGATTTTGAAATCATCCTTAATATTATAAATCCAAAAGTATGTTTATTTGTTCGTTTGTATCCTCCTCACGGTCAAAGAACTGGCAGGATTTAAATGAAAATTGGCATAGGGATAGTTTTGGGAATGGAAAAGAAAATAAGATAAATACATATACGCGTACGGAGCTGCGGGGAACAGCTAGTACCTATTCTATAAGTGGAAGTATTGTAAATATTGTAATCTCTATATCTATCTCTATATATTACGAGTATAAAAATGAATCCCTATTTCCCTTGGTCACGACATCACGCGTGAACGGCTGGACCGATTTCGCTATTTCTTTTTTTGTTGTGTTCGTAATTGCCAGGAGAAGGATCTTATGGAAGAAAAGAAAAGTTGTGCGGAACATTAGAAAAATTGATGCGGTACGAAGTTCGCCGGGACAGCTTCTCGTATATAAAAGAACAGCCAAGTGCGTGTCGGGACAGTGCGGGACACGTATAGAACTAACAGGTGCGTCACCAGTGTGCGAATCCCGTTTATTCATCTTTATCTTTCTTCATCTTCTTCTTTTTTAAAAACGTGGCTCCATAGATGTTGATCGATGATATCGCCAATGTCAAGGTAATGCTCGATTAGTTGATAGTCCCGCACAGAAGAACTAGTTATTCCTAACTAGCTCCAGGTGCAGGACAAGAAACGTTGTTCGGTATGAGAGAGTCTGGAAACTCGATGTTTGCTGAGCGCCAGAGGTAACCTAAAAAGCCTATTATCTTTATTACCTATATTTATCTTTATTATTGTATGAAATTTGACATTGACATCCACACGCATTGCGGACGAGATCCACACGTCCGGCGAAAAAACGCTTGACAAAAAAAGCGCTCTAAAGGTCGATTAACATTAACACAGTTCAGTATCAGTGATTTATCGGTACAAAATATTTTTATATAAATTTTCTATGAAGACATCACTGACACTCACTGATACTGACACTGACATATTCATAGAAAATGTATGAGAGAATATTTTGCACTGATACTGAAACGTGCCGGTACTGTTTCACTGATATGTCTGAATCGACCTATATCCGTTACATTTTTCATTTAAAGTTCATTACATAAACAACCATTATAATTTTTGTACAACTTCCTGTTTGTGTTGGAAACGTATCTCATAGTGTCTAGTTTAGTTTAAAAATGGATATTTCGTGGGTGTTGTTCAAGTTCATAAGGTTAAATCATTTGTAATTTACCAATTGAAACAGTTTACGTCGTTCTTAAAGAGTATTATAGTGTATTTAGGTTTAGAATGCCTCTTAATAACTTTAAAATCGAAGTGAAAAAATGTTTGGTGAAAAAAGGCTATTACGAGTATAATGTAGACGAATATCTTAGTGATAAAAAGAAGTTAAAATAAAAACTAAAAAATTATAAATAAATAATAGTTAAATAAAACACGTTTTTCAGAAGGGAATCCAACTAAAAAGTAAAAAATAAAATTTAATAAGTTTGAATTAAGAATAGTGAAAATAAGAAATAAATGTAGGTACGATGTTGGATTGAAAAGTAGTCAGCCTAACAGTGATCCATTTAGTTCTAAAAATCAATTTAGTTCAGTTCAGACCTGTTAATTGTGTGAAGTTTGAAACGTGTGCGATAATTAGTTTTAATTTTATAAATTTATTAACAAAGCAAACTTGATGGTGATTACGTTAAAAAATAAAAATAAATTTCATTTATTATGTATTTATTTTCTTGGTTAGGCCGATTACTTTTCAATCCACCCTCGTATATTATTATAAAAAAAGCGTGAGGTGCCTCGTACAATATAAATTGTAACACAATGTAAACAAAACAATATTAAAAAAGAAAATGGATAATCTACCTGAGTTTCTTGCTGGTATCTTCTCAGGAGAACCAACTTACCAAACAGCGAAAATCTTTTTCAAATGGTTTATTTATGTACTTAATTTAGTATTTTTTAGCGGAGCGAAGCGTAGCGTATCTTAGAAGACAAGTGTAAATCGTTTGTGTGCCAACTCCTCCGAAACGGCGCGACCGATTTTGACCAAATTTGGCATGCTGGTCGACATCATATCCCATCATCATACCCGGGAGTGCATATCTCTGAAATCATGAAAATAGAGCTGACCACGGAGGAATAATCACCGAAAATGTCCAGGACATCACCGAAAAACCAGATGATTAAATGGTTGCGGTAATTGAAAAACACGTGCGTCAACAATGATAATAGGATTTTTTTTCGTTCGATTAATTAATTACCTTTCGGTCCATTAGGTCCCATGTATCAAAATGTCCGCAGTGTCAAAATGCCCAGTTTTATAAAATGTCCGGAGTGTCAAAATTTAAGTGTTCGATTCTGATTCTGATATGTAATAAAACATTTGCTCCGCTCAACATTTGCAATTAGCAGCATGCATTGCATACCTAGTTATTATGTCATGTAAAATTCCCTAGCAGTTTTAAATTCGATTCTCGATGAGCGGTGTTTCGACAGCTCTCGATTCAAGAGCCCCTGATCCAGACAGATTAATTTCGAGTCAATCGACGGAGATAGCCGAATATAAACGAACATTGCCGAACACATTCGAATATCCACTCGTGTGTCTATTTACATGTGATAGTAATTCGGATTATGAATAAACAAACCGTGTCGGACCACGCATAATATAGGGTTTCGTAGTTACCCATTATAAGCTCTATAACTCATAAACTAATAAAGTTATCCGATCCGTTATAGTTTTCCTTCAAAGTTCATTATTAGGACTACCACCATGATTTTATTCAGACTCTTCGAGCTAACCGTTTATATTTTAGAGGGGAGAGGGAGAGGGAAGCTCCGTTAAACAAAAAAAAATGCGCTTTAAAGTTGAATATCTCGCAAATGGACACCTAAATCAAAAAATTGTAC
Organism: Nudaria mundana; assembly: GCA_963556515.1. Classification (NCBI taxonomy): domain Eukaryota; kingdom Metazoa; phylum Arthropoda; class Insecta; order Lepidoptera; family Erebidae; genus Nudaria; species Nudaria mundana. Next base: position 8,033,879 of record OY748309.1, read on the forward strand.
TAGCAATATTCTAATGTTTTAAAAATACCTATCTAATGATACCCCACACGATGGGGATGACGCGAGAAAAAAAAACATCCCCATTTTACTTACCTACCCCAGTTTTTTTTTTCATAATTTTATTTAAGCACTGTGTCGGAATAGTAAATACCTACACATATTCGTGCAAAATTCCATCTTTCTAGTACTAACCGTGTGGGAGGTTAGCCGAGGTTTTGTTCACTAGCCTCTCATTTCTTTAATTCGTTATCCATCCAAAGATTGTCTGGAAGATATTGCTATTAAAGATAAGACCGCCGTTTTTAAGTAATATTGGTCTTATGTCTATGTTTTAAAGTACACAATAAAGAGTATACTATAGAGTATGATACCGTGGAAAAACGGCAAATGTATTGTGTGGGACGCTACGTGCGTCAACACTGTCGCGGGGCGTCTCATCTCGGTCGAACCGTCCACGCTCCTGCTGCAGCGGCGGACAAGAAACGGGAGAAGTACGCCGCAATGGACCCGCGTTATTTATTTATGCCCGTAGCGTAGCGGTAGAGACCTTGGGCAGTTGGGGCTCCGAAGCTTCGTCGCGGATATAGGGCGCATATAGGAGAATTAGGGAGAGGACCGGTGACTCTCGCTCCGGGTCGTTTCTGGTGCAAAGGTTGTCCATTACCATTCAGCGCGGCAACGCTGCTAGCATCATGGGCACTTTTGCGCCAGGAATGATGCGGGACGAGTATAATGATTTTGTTTCGTCTGACTGCGCTATTGTATCTGTGTAATCATATTTTTGTTGTAAATTGACATTGATGAATTGAATAAATAATTAAAATCTTAAAAAAAAAATTATAAAAATAATAAAGAGTAGGTATATTTTGGGGTTGAGACACTGAGGTCATGGGGTCCGAGCGCTCGCCGCCTTTATAGAGACATGGCTAAACGTTTAATCGATGCTTCTCAGGACCAGAAGGCTGGCTATTTTCTGGCCCAAAGAATAAATATCGCCATCCAACGTGACAACACAGCCAGCATTCTGGGAACCTTTCCAGTCGGCAATGACAAGGAGGATTTTTTAAACGATGTTTTGTAATGTAAATATTTTAAGTACCTAATTATGCATATTGTAATTCTTATTGTAAATTATTGATTACATTATAAAGAGTATAATTTGATTGATTGATTGATTGATCTATTTATTAATCATTTACTAATCTTTGCTAGAGCCTCATTCGTTGTTTGGCAGGTGCTCCACTAGCAGTTGTCTTGGGTCACTAAATAAATAAATAAATATTTTTGGACATTGTCACACAATGTCACCTAGCCCAAATTATACTAATATAAGCTTGTGCTATGGGATCTAGACGACTGATAAACATACTTATTGAGCTGAGCGAAGCGAAGCTCTTTCCTAGGCGACTCGTGTATTTCGTTTGGGATCGAACTGCTCCTAAACGACTGGACCGATCTTTTTGAAATTCGGCACGGTCATAGTGACCATCACCGTGAGTGCATATATCTGAATTCATAAAGATCGGTCCAGTCGTTTAGGAGTTCGACCCGGATCGACAAACTCAGTTCAATTATTGCAACAGCAGAATGTATTGCATACCTAGTATATTTCTACACTAGCTGATCGCCGCAGCTCCGCCCGCGTGATTTAGTTTACTCGTTCCTGGTTCCCGTGGGAACAAAAAGTAACCTATGTTACTCAGGTAGCTTTCCAATGGTGAAAGAATTTTTGAAATCGGCACAGTAGTTTTTGAGTTTATTCATTACAAACATAGAAAGAAAGAAGAAAGAAAGAAAATACGTTTATTTCAATCACAGAAGTGGCGTTAACAAGCTATACCTACCTACAATAAGACAAGAGTAAAAGAATACACAAGAAAATGTTCAGGTGCGTGCTGGTGCACGCCACATCTCTTGGAAATTGGTCTCCTCTCAGCTTAATGCTGTCGTAGGCGGTGCCACTTCGATCAGCGCTGACTTTCAGAGGAGGCCAGTGACACAAATACAAATCTTTCCTCTTTATAATAGTAGTATATATAGAAAACACCCAAACCTCTAAACAAAAATTGGTGGATCGCACAAATAATTTGATTCGACCCGGAATCGAACCTGGGTCCTCAGGGACGGCAGTCGCATACTCATACCACTGCGCCACCGAGACAGTCAAATCTTGGTGTATATAAACCCGTAATAAAGATTAAAGTCCTAATTAAATCCCGCTTTTAATTCAAGTGCTCCAGTAACACCGTTTTCCCATTCATCCGCCATTTTGGAAATCTCTTGACCTAAAATTGAGTTAGAACTCTAGGGGCGTTATAATTCTGCAAGAATTTTATGTAAAATACAGTACCGCATTTCTCTCAAGTCGGCTACGAGCGGAAACCGGGGCAATTTCCCTGTTCGCCGAGATCAAAGTGGAATTCACTTTGCCGCCTCATCAGAGGAGCCGCCTATAGTGATGCGACACAATTATTAATGTCGATATTTTTGGACATTGTTTAATTTTACACACATATCACGTCATCACCGAAAAGGGATTTATTATGCCCATATCTCGCCAGTCCCTTTGTTGACCGTTTAAGGCACTTTGTTCAGTCTGAGAACAGTGCCACCGCGCACAGTTGAAGAAGACTTGGAACTATACCTAATACCATGCCAGTATCCACTAAAGTGACCCATGATATCGCAGAAAATTTTGATCACGTGACCAAATGATATTTTTTTTGTAAATTCCTACGATTTCTTGTTTCAATATGTGTATCAAATGAAGTTGACGCTAGCTGTGGCAGTCCTGCTGGATATGTTGATATGGCCCACTTAGAACATGTCTTTTAATTTTACTATAACAAGGACACCTTATTTGTTGTGTTGTAGTCGTTGTATAGGTGCTTGCAACACCAAATGTATTACCAACCGTGGAAACGAACGGGTGGGGAAAATGCCGTTTTTTCACAAACTTTTGGCATATTTCTTTTTAATTTTTGCGAGGGTCTCGTCCGTTAATAGGCAGTTGCACCAACTCCATTTTCTTTATTTCTCAATTTAGCATAACGTTGTATCTTAAGAACCTAAGTTGGCTTCTTAGGCGCTAGTGGAACAAATTAAACAAACAAAAACCACTTTGTAGGTGAGATTACTTCGGTCGGCTCAAATCTTGGTGTACGAGTTGTACGTTACTGTCCAACAGAGTCGGTGTTGCACTCAACCGATGAACGTAAAATTTATCGACATTTATATTTTTTGTGGTGTCCCATCCCTAGTGAAAAGCTCGCTTCGCCGTTTCACTTCAAATCATATTCCGTTGAGTTTTCACCCTTTCACAGATGACGTACACACCGACCGACAGCCTTTCTAATTATATTATACTTGCTATATACTAAAGATTGCCACGGCTTCGCCCGCATGGCAGTTCATCCATTCGAAAACAAACGTCATAATATTTGATGATTTCATGATTTAACATAGCATAGCATCACGCCTTTTTCCCCGAAGGGGTAGGCAGAGGTGTGCAAACACAATGGTGGCACAATGGTACTATGTACGGACTGCCACGCTCGAGGTCTCGGGTTCGATTCCCGGGTCTGGTGTATAATGTATAATTCTCTTTAGAATTTTACCCAGATAATTATCCCAGAGTCTGGAACTTGTGCCCGGTAAATGGCAATAGGCTCGCCCCCTATTACATGGGACCTAACATAGCTGGCGAGATGTGGGTGTGTTTGCACACCTCTGCCTACCCCTTCATGATTTATATTCTACTAATCCTACTAATATTATAACCGCGAAAGTTTGTGAGTATGTATGTATGTATGGATGGATGGATGTTTGTTACTCTTTCACGTAAAAACTACTGAATGGATTTTAATGAAACTTTACAATAATATAGCTTATACATCAGAATAACACATAGGCTACAATTTATAAAGATATTGTGTGAATTGTTCAAAATACGACGTGGCGCGACGTGAACGGGAAAAAATCCAAATTACCACGCGGACGAAGTCGCGGGCGACCACTAGTATATTAGTTGATGGGGACAGAGTCCTCTGACAGACAGACATACCTCACGCCTATATCCCTGAAGCCTTAGGGCCTAAGGGGAAGGCAGAGGTACATTATACATACACTAAAACTTTGCTAGTAACTTTGTCGGTCATACGTTATAGGAGAAGTTATAAGAGAATCTCTGTAGTACGAGCCCTCTGCTGTGTTTAATTAAATAGTGACTGCAAAGGAAATACTTCGGTCTATATATCTCGGTAAATAGTCGGTTCTGTTATTGAAACTGAGTCCAAACATTTTGTTTTTTAATCGGTGGTACTTTCACGATGTTTAACATCATCTATATATATATATAGAAATAGGGAATGTCCCCCTTAGCTCTCGAGAACTGCTTATGCTCTAATGATGGTTGGCCCCTCTATGGATAGCCCTCGATCTGGAGGCAAGCCAAAAAATCGAAAATTTGACCTAGCCCTAAGGGGTCAAAAGTTATAGGCCAAAACCTATGGCGTGGTGCGCCGCGAAGCACCGCGCAAGACACCGTACCAGTAATATCATAACGCACTACATGTAGCTTTGCAAACGAAATAAACGAGGGTCGACCACAGAGTATAGAAAAAAATTCTTTGTCCGACATTCCGTGAAATAGAAATATCTTTTTAACATTTTAAGTTGAGAATGTTTTCAAAATTGTTCCAAAGTTATGTACGATTAAAAGAGAGCCTGGTGGGTGTTTAGCTTTGCGTTTCGACGATGTGAGTTCGATCCCCGTTCACCACACTTCTAACGTTAACTCACCACTAACATAGGCACTTTTAGCTTTACTGGCGGGGTTCGCCGAAGTAATCTATATATTTAATACGACAATTTGTCCGTCTGTCTGTCCGTCCGTCGCGTTTTTCAATTTAGGTACATTACATTTGCATAAACTATAAAAATATTATTATTATTATTTCCTTTATTTAACTTAATTACATATTTAATACATTTTTAAATAAATCTATAAAAAATACAAATATATTTAAAAATATAAAAAATAGTGACCCACCGGCATCGGGTACAAGGACCAAGCTACCGGTGGTTAGGGCTCCAGAGAGAGGAATTTCCTCACGATGCGTGCCGTATCGAAAAACACTGCCTTCTGCATCAGGCCCTTAATCCAACCGTCTAACGAGAGCCTCTGTAGGTGTTGGTCGAGGCTCTTGGCGATCAGTCCATGCACGGAAACGACTATCGGTACAATAACAGCTGAGCTTACATGCCACATGTCGACAATCTCGTGGGCCAAATCCAAGTACTTTACTTGTTTGTCTTTTTCGGCTTTCACGAGATTGCCGTCATGCGGAATAGTAATATCAACTATTATTGCACGGCGCTCTAACCGATCTACTATCACTATGTCAGGCCTATTTGCAATAATAGTCCTGTCAGTGATAATAGATCGGTCCCAGTACAATGTGATATGATCATTTTCGAGAACTGGGTCGGGCACATACCTGTAATACGGTACTTCTGAATCCACGAGTTTGTATTTCAGAGCAAGTTGTTGATGGACAATCCTAGCTACTTGGTTATGTCTATGCAAATACTCGCCGTTAGCCAAACTAGAACAACCAGAGATAATATGCCTAAGGGACTCTCCAGGACGGTGGCACGCCCGACATATGTCAACCGTACCATCCTTCAGAATATACCTCCGGTAATTTTTAGTCATGACAACTTCGTCCATAATTGCAAAGACAAACCCTTCGGTTTCTCCAAATAGATTACCGAATCGTAGCCAGGATACTGATGATTTTAAATCAATATCAGGTCCATGTAGGGCCTGATAGAAACGTCCATGTAACTCTTTACCCTTCCATACATCCATGCGGTCATTGGTACTTAGTATTATAGGTTTGCGCCAGTTCTCTTTAGCCAAACCGAGCGGGGTAAATCCGTTGTCTACTGCAGCAACATCACGATGCAAATCCTCGTCCACCCGCAGGAAGTATTCCCTAAGATTGCACACCTCACGGTTGTGAAGGGTCTTAGCATTAAGAAAGCCTCGGCCCCCACACTTCCGTGGTATGTACAACCTCATTACAGATGAACGCGGATGATGCATTCGGTATGTAGTGAGTAGCGTACGGACTTTTCTATCCAAGGCGTCAAGTTCTGTCTGAGTCCATCTGAGTATGCCAAACGAGTACACTAAAACTGGCATGACCCAACTATTGTAGGCTCGCACCTTGTTACCGCCCGATAAAAGACTCTTAAGAACTTTTTTCAGGCGGCCAAAGAAGCGTTCCCTCAATAATTGTTTCATGTCAGTCTCTAATATGCCTAACGCTTGTGACATACCCAGATATTTATAAGTATCGGTTGCCGAAAGGGACCGAAGTTGAGTGGAATCTGAAAGTTGTATTCTTTCGGAATCCACTATCCCACCCTTCTTCACATGCATGCTTGCACATTTGTCTACGCCAAATTCCATTCTGATAGAATTACTAAAGGTTTCCGTTACCTTTAGTAATTCCATCAGTTGGTGACTGTTTGGGGCAAGTAATTTTAAATCATCCATGTAAAGAAGGTGAGACAAAACCTGGCCATCTTTCCGCAACCGGTACCCTAGACCTGAATTCTCCAGCAAAGCGCTGAGAGGATTCAGGGCCAGACAAAACCATAAAGGACTCAGACTATCGCCCTGAAATATACCACGCTCGATCTTTATCGGTCCACCATTACCACAAGTCTGTCGGCATCCTGAATAGCACAAGACTGTCTTCCATTGCCCCATGCATGTCCCTAAGAAGGTACATAGAGTTGCATCAATCTTATACAACTCCAGCACCCTCCTAAGCCATGAATGAGGCACAGAGTCATAGGCCTTCTTGTAATCTATCCAGCATGTCGCCAGATCCTTGCGATTACGGCGTACCTGTTGGCTAATAACCATATCCATAATTAGGAGCTCTTTAGTGCCACGAGCCCCACTTCTACATCCATTCTGAGAGATTGACAGGATGTTGTTGTCAGTTATGTGGCGCGTTATTTTTTGTCTCAAAATAGATGTGAGAAGCTTATAGACCGTTGGTAAGCATGTAATTGGTCTATAATTTTTAGGCTTACCAGTAGTTAGAAAATCGGGAAGCGATCCTGATTCCAAACATGATTGGAATTGAGCTGCCAACCGTCCGTGTGAACTACGGAACCATTTTATCCAAAAATTGTGCAGTCCGTCTGGTCCTGCTGATTTCCAGTTCGGTAACAGACGGACTGCGTTGGTGACATCACTATCTATGAATTTTAATGGTTCCATAGTTTGTATCGGTTCACACAGACGATTAACATCCCGCATCCAACCATCCTCTGTGTGGCTGACAGGAGCCGACCAGATGCCACTCCAGAATGCAATGGTGGCATCATCATCTGGCCGGCGCTCGTCAATCACACTTGAATCAGATCGCTCCCAATCTCTGTAGACCCATCTCTCATCTTTTTGGAACATGCAGTTTTGGGAATACCGGTCCACTCTTTTTTTATATCTTTTTATACGATTTGCCCACGCATAGACTTTTTGCTTCAGGTAGTCAATGCGCTCTGTGACCTGAAAAGCAAATTCTTGGGATCTAATATTAGTCCCCAAGAATGCCCGGTTCACAAAGCGCATCACTCTAGGGCGAGTATTGCCCGACCTGAAGCAAATAAGTTTCCCAATGAGTGCCCTGGTCTCGGCAATACGACGTTCAATCCTATACTGCCAGGCTGGTGTTACAAATTTCGGTCGAGTAGCTTTATCATTTGATAAAAGCTTAATATTTGCTACTCGACATGCCGCAACAGCCCCACAGTACAGAATCGAATGTGTATCACCGAGATTTTCACTACTGTTAAAATAGTCTGACAGTAGTGAATCCAGAGCACACATTAGGGCTATATTTTTCTTATGCGTAGGCAAACGCGGTAGACGAGGTCTTTCGGTAGGTGTTACGTTTCGATATTCCCTCAGTGCACATTCCAAAGCGCTCCCTAATTGTACATTGCAATGAGTACTTATATCTGTAACCCCGGTATCCAATAAATCATCATCAGTGGGACGTTGTGTGGAAACAGTAGGAACATGTGTACCTGATGATGTAGGTATTGTGATACCAGGATTACCCTGTAAATCTGAGCGAAGCCTCTCAAGCACGGCATCATCCAACATATGACCACGTTGTATAACCCGCACTTGATCCGACAGACGTTGCGTTGATACGTTAACAGTTGGTTCGAGCTCCTGAAACAGAGACAGCATTCGTACACGATACGCAGTGAGATTAATTCCTCCCTCTGTAGCCGCATAATATGCCCGCATGACGTTCTCGTTCATGGAAGAAGTCCATCGCATGCGGTGCACATTACCACCGGCAGCGGGGTCCCTAATCGAAGCCGGACGGCGTCGGGGTCCCAAGCAGGTCGGTGGCCGGCCTCTCCCCTGCCGACGTACAGGTGGAGGCGACGTCGGTGGAGAGAAATACTCGTCGCTGCTAGAGCTCGACGCCTCACCAGTAGCCAAAGTTTCCGGCAAATGGGAGGCGGAGCTATGCGACGAGTCCGGGGTTGGTAATTGTGCAGTTTGTCTCTCTCTGGCTCTAGCTCTTGTGAGCATATTTATCCTTTATCATCATCCATCCATTTCTTGATATTGTTTGTATTTGATTAATATTTTCTTTGACATATGCCAAACATCTGCAATTTGGTAATTTTTCTTGATCTTGATAATATATAGTTTGTATATGTAATTTATAAATTTATTGCAAATCTTGCTACGCAATATATAATTATAGTATAAATTTAGACTGTAAAATTAAATAAAAATATTGAAATAATTTTAAGATGAAAAATGACGTTCGATGATATTAAGGGTTGCCAGGTTATTTATTTATTTATTTATTATTATTTTTTTTTTTTTTTTTATTTATTTTTTAAAGCGATATAAAGTTCGTCGAGATAACTAGTAGTAACTTATAAGTACTCGGATTGCCATTGCAGTTTCCAGAACCCGAGAAGGTTTTATTTTCAGAGTGTCGTCCGTATGTCAGCAATGACTTGGGTTCTGGAGTCATGGTAATAAGACCCCTTAGCACCTATAACCTATACCCTACTAATTTCTTAACATAATATTATATATTTTTTATATATTTTTGGACATTCTCACATATACAACAGAGTTGCTTTCCACAGTCTGTCCCTATCTTTGAAACTACGCAACGGATTACTATGCGGTTTTTAGGGTTCCGGAGTTCAAGTTTCGGAACCCACACAGTTTCTAAATGTCCGTCCGTCCGCCCGTCCTCGCCTTTACTTTCAAACTGTTAGTGCTACAAAGATGAAATTTTGCATGGATATGTATTTTATCACCACAACAAATTTTTTTTGGGGTTGAATGATATTTTTTTCTCTCGTCACGACTTAACCGGTTTTTAATAGATGGAGTGCTTGAAAGGTTATAGTATAATATAATCTTTCAAGCGGGCGAAACCGCGGGCGTCCCCTAGTCACTTAAAAAGAAGAAAGTAAAAGAGGATATTGATTGTATCGCGAAACTAATAAAACAATTTTGAAAATTCTTTCACTAATAGAGAATAAGACTTCGGAGTCTCGGGTTCGATTCTCGGGTCGAATCTAATATTTGTGTTAGCCACAAATGTTTGTTTTGGAGTTAGCGTGTTTTCTATGTATATTATGTATGTATTTAGTAATATATAAGTATGTTTATCAGTTGTCTAGATCCCATAGCACAAGATTTATAGCTTAGTTTGGGCTAGATGACGTGAAAATGTCCAAAATATATTTATTTATTTTATTTTAATACGTAGCCACATTATCCTTGAGAGCTTTATGCTACTTTTATCCCAGTAACGTGTTCCAGTGGGAATTTGGAACGAGCTGTAATCAGCTAGCAAAGTTATAAACTGATTTATTTTCGTAATAATACAAGTTTTACATGATGAACAAACACACTTCTATACTATTTCACAACTTTATTTGATTTATTTTGATCGACCGGTTTCGCTTTTCAGCATTATCAAAGTTTTACTTCACTGTCTAACATATCTTCAAGCCATTTTTTTTTAACATATTTTAGACAGTGAAGTCTAATCACCTGCTAGGTTAGCATATTTACACCGTTTGAGGACTTCAGATAAGATAAGAAAATCAAATTAAAGACCAATAACGATACAATTACCGTACATTTCGTAGAACAAGTTTCTAAAACTACTCTCCGAAAATCTGTTAATTTGGAAGTAGAAACAGATACTTCAATTTTATGTAATACTAGCTGATCACCAAGGTTCCGCCCGCGTGATGTAGTTAGAAAAATACGAAATTTAGAAGAAGCGTAATGCTGTCTGCGTGGTGGTGCAAGTCAGACAGCGCTACACATCTTCACGCTATTTTTTTTGAAGATATTTAAAATACTGTCTAAAAGACAGTGACGTAAAACACTTTTGATAATGCTAAAAAGCGAAACCGGTCGCTCAAAATAAATCTAATAAAGTTGTGGAATAATGAACAAGTGTGTATCTTCTTGTGCCCGGTAAATGGCAATAGGCTCGCCTCTTATTACATGGGACCTAACATAGCTGGCGAGATGTGGGTGTGTTTGCACACCTCTGCCTACCCCTTCGGGGAAAAAGGCGTGATGCTATGTTATATGTGTATCTTCATCATGACGTATTACTACAGGTTCCAACCAAGTGCCAACAATCGAAAGTATGAACTACATCATACAAGTTTTATCGAAGAGACTCAATGAGATATTATTCTCCACACCGCGGATTTTATTTCTCGCTCAGGAAAAATGGACTATTACAGGAATCTAATGAATTGCAGATGGACCACTCTGCTGATTGCGGCCAGAGGGGGACGTAAGAGGGGGGCCAAGAGGGGCCAGTGATAAGGTGGCTCCCACTTGAAACGATACGAAGGATTCGTATTGTTAGAGAAAAATGGAGGTAAGTAATGGTAGGGGAGTGTTTATGCATTTATTTCTTTAAACTTTCGCGTTTCATTCTAACACAGTATAAAACAAAGTTGCTCCCGTTCTCTATGTATGCTTAAATGTTTAGATGCGGTTTTCATCAATGGATAGAGTGGTTCTCGAGGAAGGTTTTTGTGAAGGTATATAATTAAATAAGGTACGTTCATTTATATATAGAAATGGTGAATGTAATTTTTGTCCCCCCTTAGCTCTCGAGAACTGTTTATGCTCCAATGATGGTTGACCTCTCTATGGATAGCCCTCGATCTGGAGGCAAGCCGAGAAATCGAAAATTTGACCTAGCCCTAAGGGGTCAAAAGTTATAGGCCAAAACCTATGGCGTGGTGCGGCGCGAAGCACCGTGCAAGACACCGTACTATATAGTTATCACCGAAATGATTTTGTACTAAGTATTCGGATATTAGCATTACCTACATTAAATAAATAAACAAATAATTCTTTTTTGGACATTCTCACAAAACGTCATCTAGCCCAAATTGAGCTAATATAAGCTTGTGCTATAGGATCTAGACGATTGATAACCATACTTATATATTTCTAAATACATACATACATAGAAAATACCCAAAGTCCGAAACAAACATTTGTGGATCACACAAATAATTTGATTCGACCCGGAATCTTAGGTGGCAGTAAAAGGTAGGTTTATAATTTGATTAACGGGCGAAGTTATCTATATTTTACTTTAAGATGGGATTAGTCAGGCCGGTGTAAAAGGCAATAACAGAACCTACCTGTACCTATGCAAATCTACGCCGTATTTTGTGTTTATTCTCGTATTAGACTGAAACATATTGCATGTCAGAGGTTTTTCGATCGAGTTTTTACCCAACTTATATACATATAACGAGAGTTATCTTTCACAAGAGTGCTAAGGTCTTATCAACCTCTCTAGACCCCTAACGATTCTCACCTGATTGCGGTGCACCCGGAAAGTCCGTGGAGACTCTGGCAAAAAGACATTATACTCGTAGTGGCCAGTAAAGGGAATAGGCTCGCCCTCTGCGCCGATAGTCAATTGCCATTGCAATATATTACTTTTGGAAATTGCCTTCAACTTAAAATCGGCAATGTCGTTTCGGTGTAGTCCATTTCAGATATCGGAGCATTCAGATTCAATTTTTGAGCCCTAAGACGTACATAAACGTATTTTATGTAAAATGAGTCCGAGACGCCCAGGACTTTAATTGGTTGTGCCACAGCGGCTGGCACGTAAGGATTTTGTTGCCTTTCATCAACATTTCATCGCAAGGCAACGGATTTCTAATTTAGTTTTCAGAATTATAATATAGCTGCTTATTTTATAAATTAATTCGGCAATTTTGGACATAAACCACTTTCTAGAGTGCCCGGTATCGGCAATAGGCTTGCCCTCTATTACGTGGGACTAAAGATACCGGCAAATTGTGGGTTTGTAATGCGCCTCTGCCTACCCCATTTTACAACACAGTGTGTGTGTTGTAAAATATCCTGACGAGTATTTGTGTGCTCCTCAAATATACAAAATTAAGCATCCGTAGCCCGTAGATAACCGTAGGCTAAGTCGTTGGAATTGCATTTCGACGACGTGAGTTTGATCCCTAGTGACCACACTACTGACGTCAACTTACTTAGGAGTCAAAGCACTTTTAGTTTAGCTGGCGACGTTAATGGAAATGTTAGTAGATCGTTCTTTAAAAGAAATGAAGTATGTATATGTACTTACCCACAGTGGTGAGCAGCATGTTGTCCAGTAACAGCGCTATGGCGACAATCACGAGGACCAGCTTCCTCGACTCCCGACAGGCGGCGATCTTCGCCCGCCAGGCGCTGCCCCAACCGTCCGACGCCACACCCATTCTTGCTGGTTATCTGTGTGCCAAATAAATAAGTTTGTGGTGAAGTTTGCTGACTATTCTCAAATAATTTTACAATATGAGTCGCAAAATCAAGCAACGTCGTAAGTTACAAGTTTCGAGATCTTGGGGTAGTGGTAAGTCAGTTGGTAGAACGTTATTCCTGGAAATAGACCAGTCTCCAGTTCAAGTCCGTCCAATACTATCGTTATGCGATTCGTACTGAACTTTTCCATTGCCGTGGTATTTATGTTTGTGCTAGTCTCGACAGTTGCTCAACAGGTGACTGATGTGGATGACTTGGGTTCTGGAGATGTTGTTTAGGGTCCTTTAGCATTCCAACGTTATCAATACATATAATAAAATTGTAAGTGGTCGATATCTGTACATTATGAACGCAATAGAACCCAAAACAATGGTTTTTAGAAATTTTGTCTGTTTGTCTGTATGTTTGGACACGCAAATCTCAAAAACGGCTTAACCGATTTGAATGCGGTTTTCAGTAATGCTTTGTAGTTTATTCAACTTAACATTTAAGGTCTGTTTTATTTCACTCGGTTCATAAATAAAAAAGTTATGTCGATCTAAAGTAACACGCAGGCGGAGCAACAGCTATACATAATAAATTAGTAACTGGTGATCAAGAAAAGTATAACACCTGGGTGGAGCTGCAGGCAACAGCTACGAGTAGTAGCGTAATAAAGCTAGGATAAAGATTAAACTAACTCCATTCACTGGGCCATTTCCCAACCCAGTTAAGGTCAGCTGTCCAGTCTAACTGTGAAGCTTTCCAGTCTTTCCGTGAAGCAACTGCTGACCTCCATAACCCATTGGTAATATCGAAGTCCTGTGGTTAGACCAGTAGGATTTTTACCATAAATGTTTGTATGGCAACTGGGACCGACGTAAACATATTCTCCGAGACACGGAGGGGTCTCAGTATCTTAAGAAACCCACTTGCGTTAACATAAACACATGTTCAAATAATAAAACTCAAATCTATTCGCAACGATCGCAAAATAGAATTAGAATTCATGAAAATTTCCCCAATTACCACAAAATGGCGAGACAACAATGGCGTCTGCGATATAGCAAGATGGCCGCCAGAAGTGACGACGACGCGTTAACGAGCTGCTTCCACCAATATGGCGGCAGTTCCGGTTCGACTGCGCTTTTGTCCGTATAAATTAATTTTAGCATAACTTTGAAAACATAACCGTTGGGATTGTAGCAAAGGCTCCCTAATTATGATTCATTCCAAATTTCCAACACTTTATTTTTGAAGCAGAAGCCTAATAAGTCCACATTTTATTAGTTTTTAAATTGGCTATTGCTGTTTTAAACAACTACCGTTATACCTATAACTGATAATATGCTTTTGCCTACCCCTTCAAAGAAGTTCCGAGGAGTTCGACGAAGTTTTTCGAAGGCATCGCTTCTGCGTTGCGAGCTCTAGAGAGCGTTTTTTTTTTCTTATTTTAAGTTCCGCGGCCTAAGGCTGCGGCTGCTCCTACGTCCATTGCTGGGTGTCTCTGGAAATACCTCCATATTTCCAGTGGTGCCCGGCGGTCTTTGGCCACCCGTGTGGACTCTGTCTGGGGTTGGGTCAGGTTTTATCCCGCGTCGTTGGGGTCGGGTTTTATCTCGCGTCGGTGAGTGAATCTGAATCGGGTTGAGGTCCCGCAGCACGCACGACTTCTAGCCTGCTTCAGTAAGGGTAGCTATCCCACCGTCCTCAGGCCCCCATCGAGGTCAATGTTCTTGGGCGTAGATGAGTCTGCGGAGCCCTGGCCGCCGACTTTGGAACTCAGCGTAACTTTGGCTGGAGACCATGGTTTGAAGCATGGTCTCTAGCGAGAGGGTATACACGGCCAGACCCACTACGAGGTCCCGTCGCTGACTCGCCCATGCTGAGCACTTCACCAAGCTGTAAAGAGAGTCCGTTTGCCCGGCGCTTGGATTAGCAGTTTCTACCTAAACTGTAGACGGCAAAGGGGAAATACCGTGAAGGTTTAGTGGGTAGTCTGACCCGTTTCCATCTGAGTGACGAGAGTCCCACACGAAGCCGGAGTGGCGAAGTGCGTAATGCGTACGCATTCCCAACGACGACAGCGACGTTAAAAAATCCGGGAGCAGAACCCGAGAAGGGTAAATAAAAACCCCTTTCGTAGCTCACCTTATACCCTATCTCTAATCTAATGAAGGGATGATTTAACTTTTAATTGAGTCATTCAAAAGCTATAAAATATATAATACTACCAAGTATCTTCGGCTCCGCTCGCGTGGAATAATTTCATCGGTTCGATAAATATGTAATTAGGCGTAACTTTGCTTTTAATTCCGACGATTTTTTAATGCCTCTACCTCCCCGACATCCATTGCCGGGAGCACGAGTAACGAACGCTTTTCCGTCCGCGTGATATAGTTTTTTCGTTTGCCGTTCCCGTGGGAACACATTATCGGGATAAAAAGTAGCCATTGTGACTCAGAAATAATATAATACATATCAGTGAAATAATTTTTAAAATAGGTTTAGTAAGTTAATAGGTAGAGTCAAACAAACAAACAAATTTTTCCTCTTTAGTTTTCAGTATTTTTATTATCTTCTTTTAGCTTCATTACTAATTATCATTACTTATATTAGTCTATTTTCTGATTCTATTTAGTCTTATCTTAATTTCATTTATTTACTAAGCTTTATTCTTCCTTCTCATCATTCACCGAGCCTTTTCCCAGCTCAGTTGGGGTCGGCTTTTCCAGTCTACCTGGATTCGGCTGAACTTCGATATTTTCCGTGAAGCGACTGCCATCTGACTGACCTCCACAACCCATGGGCGATATCGAAGTTCTGTAGTTAGACCGGTCGGATTTTTGATTTACGGCTCCAACTACCCCTAACGACTGCCATAGATGTTCGTATGACAACCGAGACCGACGGCTCGTGCTCTCCGAGGCACGGAGGGGTCTCAATGTCTTAAGAAATGGTCACCCATCCTAAGACCGGCCTGACTCGATGTTGCTTAACCTTTGCAATGTGTTAACATTGTCGGTTACCACTAAACCACGAGCCCCTCTAATCTTTATTCTTCTTTCTCCTTAGAGTAATAGTTGTACACTACCTTTTTAATTTCTTAAACTCGATATGCATCCAAAGGTTGTCTGGAAGAGATCGCTTCTAGCGAGTGACCGCCATTTGTACTCTTCTTAAGTGATATCTCCTTTTTGTATGTTCTATGTTGTGTGTCCCTAGCTGGGAACAAATATGGTACTGATTTTAAAGAAGAAGGACGGCGATGTGGTTCGCCACCCATCACGTCTCAGTCCCAGGGTAGGCGAAAAGTGGGCTATGGAAAGCCGCTTTGCGACGATCAATGTAAGAGGAGGTATGAATGATAAAATGGGGGAAATGTGTAAGTTGATGAGTGAAAGACGACTGGATGTTTTGTGTGTGAACGAGACTAAGCGGAAAGGGTGTGACACGACCACACATGGGCCATTTACAGCTTTTTGGTCAGGGGTGGCTGACACTAGTCGGGCCAGTCAAGGTGTTGGGATTATCCTTTCTGCTAGAATGAATGAGTGTTTGATTGTCTTCGAATGTGTAAGCCCAAGGCTACTGTGGATGAGGCTGAAGGTCGGTCTTTCGCGCATCTTTGTAGTGGGAGTTTATGCCCCACAGGATGCGCAGTGGGACCGGTCCAATCAAGCACAGAGTGAAAGGCAGGTGTTTTGGGACAGCAAGAAAGATACCTTGGGTAAATGCAAGCCGAATGAAAGAATCATAATGTTAGGGGATTTTAATAGTCGGGTGGGAGTGGAGCGTGATGGATATGAAAGTGTTTTGGGTAAGTTTGGTTTCGATAGAGTGACTGAGAATGGAAAAAGTTTGCTTGAAGTATGTTTGGAGTGGAATCTTGTGGTAACAAACACTCTGTTTAACCACAAAGATATCCACATGTATACTAGACAAGAAGGAGAACAGAGAAGTATGATAGATTTTGTGATTGTGGACGACAATTTGAGAAAGACAGTGATGGATACCCGGGCTTATCGTGGCACTGGTGTCGACACAGACCACTATATGGTTGTAAGCCGGTTAAGAGGTTTATTTAAACGGTGGCGACACTACGCCCATGAGTCTGGGACCGAGCTTGAACGGATAAAAGTAGAAAGTTTGCAAGAAAGGAATAAAAGAGAAGAATTTCGAAATAGCTTGAGAGAGAAGTATGAGAATATGGATGAAGAAGATGATATTGAAAAGTTATGGGTTAAAGGAAGGACTTGTGCAAGTAGCTGTGAAAGTATGTGGTGTCAGCTAAAGGAAAATAGGACGTATGGTCAAAAGAATGAGTGTAGAGGCACCAATGGTTGTAGTGGGCAAGAAGAAAGCGTGGCTGGACTGGTTGGCAATCAAAGCCAATCACAGAATGAATAAGGCAACAGATGAGGATGTCTCAATAGCAAAAGAGGAATACAAGAAGCGTAAAAGAGAAGTAAAGAAGGTGATAGCTAAAGAGAAAGAGAATGAAAGGGATGAATTTGATAGGAGGTTATCTGACAACTTCGGCAAGTTATATGCAAGGGTTCTGATTACTAGATTGACGAATGACACTGATGACAAAATGTGGGATGTGCAAGCTGGATTTAGGAAAGGAAGAGGATGCATGGATCAGGTCGTCTCTTTGCACAGCATTGCCGAAAAGTTCCTGGCAAAAAGACAAAAGATCTACTGCGCTTTTGTAGACTTAGAGGAGGCCTATGATAGAGTGGTGAGGAGCGAATTGTGGTCAGCGCTGTCCATGTATGGAGTAAGCAGCTATCTGATACGAGCACTGCAATCACTTTATGAGGGTTCCAGTGCTTGTTTCCGCATAAACGGGACTTACACGGACTGGTTCGGTATCGAACGAGGCGTCAGGCAGGGCTGTGTAGCGTCACCAATGCTGTTTAACCTATACATGGATAACTGTCTGAAAGATCTGAAAGCGATTGTGTGTGGTTTAAGAATGGATGAATTGACCATCAAGTGCCTCTTATATGCCGATGACCAGGTAATACTTGCGTCATCGGCGGAGGAGTTGCAGGTGATGGTTGATATTATGAATGAGTCTTTGAAAAGGAAGGAAATGAAAGTGAACGCAAGTAAGACGAAAGTAATGGTATTTGAACGAGACGAAAGCTTGTCGAACTGTGCGATTGTTATTGAAGGAGAAAGAGTGGAGCAAGTGAAAGAGTTTGTGTATTTAGGGTCCAAGTTTACAAGGGATTTAAGATGTGACGACGACGTAAAGAAAGAAGAGTAATGGCAGGAAATCAAGTGAATGGGGCTCTGCATAACTTTATGAACAGTCAGAAGATTTCCCGGAGGGCTAGGCTGGCTGTTCATAGAGGAGTGCTGGTCCCTACACTTAGGTATGTATGGAAGCATGAAAGTAAAATAAATGCAGTGGAAATGAGAAGTTTGAGAAGTATGACTGGGGTGACATTGGTTGAGAAAGTGAGGAACAGCGAGATACGAGAACTTTGCGGTGTATCAGAAGATGTAGTGAGTAAGATAGAAAAAGGGATGCTTAGATGGTTCGGGCACGTAGAACGGATGGATGAAAGAAGATTGACGAAACAGATACATAAGGCGGGCGTGAATGGACAGGCAGGTAAGGGTCGACCTAGGCGAACGTACTTCGACCAAATCGGAGATGTTTTGAACAAAGGTCAGGTCAAGAGCACCCAGAACCGGAGAGCGTGCATGAAGATAGTTATGAAAGTGGAAGAAGCGAAAGAAGTATGCCAGAACCGTAGCAAGTGGAATTCCATAGTCTCTGCCTACCCCAATGGGAAAGAGGCGTGACCATATGTATGTATGTATGTATGTATGTATGTATGTTGTGTACAATAAAGTGTATTTGAGTTTGAGTTTGAATATAAGTATAGAGTATCGACAACTTAACTTTGAACAACATTCAATTATAAGCCTCACCGCCTCACCGTGACACCCCACAGATTAATCAGGGTATCACAGCTATGACAAGCAAAACTTTTTCACTTACGTCAATTTCTCTGGAGAGTGAAAGAAATTTTCAAAGAACCGTCTGTGATTTTACTTTACAGTGGTAATGAATTAAATCACTTTGAATCACTTTGAATAATATAATATCACACTAACTGATCGCCGCGGCTCGGCTTGCGTGATATAGTTTTCACAGACAAGACGAAAATATGAGGGTTCCAAAACTTGCACAGCGGTACCCTTAGATCAAAAATACTATAGATATTGGATTCAGTACAAATACAACGCGGAATCTTGGCACTCGAATACTATATAGGTCATTATTACAAATACCATCTATAAAATAAACAAGATTGTACATTGATGGTTGATATAGAAATAATTCGTAATAATTAATACAAAAGCATCAATGTATAGTGCCGCTGTCGCATTCCTCGAGAGTCAGTAAGCGGAATAGGAACTTAGTACGTAAAGCACTGATCGGTAATCTAGGTATTTTTGATCTAAGACGGAACCCTAAAAAACAGTTGAATTGAGAACCTCTTCCTTTTTTTAGGTAATTAATTAATTAGGTAAAAAAACATATCTTCCATTGAACCTTTTCCGAACTCAATTGGGGTTTTCCAGTCTAAATGCGATGCGGCTGAATCTCGATATTGCGACATTAGTCTCGACAAGCCACATTAGTCTATACTAATATTATAAAGACGAAAGATTTGATTGTATGTTTGAATTGAGTATGCTCCGTAAATACTGAACCGATTTTAAAAATTCTTTCACTGATATGTAGCTACATTATCCCCGAGTAATATTATCCACAATAATGTGTTGAAAATAAGTATATAACGCGGGTAGAGCCACGACGATCACCTAGAGTTTAATACATTCCCCTATTTTGTGAGTATAAAAAGTAACTGGCAGAATGTAGGTGTATTAAACGGCTCTGCATACCCCTTTACAGATTCAGAACTAAGAATTCATTTATTTATTTGTGAACTTAGGTTTAAAAAGAAAGGTTTTACATTGATTGCGTGATCCTCTATGTCTACCAGATACTGTCACAGAATACTTACGTACAGAACTTGCACTCCGACGTTAATTAAAGCACATTCTTTTGTTTACAGAGAACATAATTCGAACGTTAGGGTGGTCAGTAAAGTAAAATATATACCAGCGTAATTTGACCAATAATTATGACGTTAATGCCTCAATATCAACTCTATGGTCCATGCCGTGTCACAAAACGTGAGACAACCCTTACTGACTTACAACTTCAAGTTGTAGCGGACGTCGATTTTTTGCGATTGTTAGGCGAGTGACATAGGCCTGATACGGTGTACAAATATTGTAGAAATAATGTAAATCAAAATAAAAGAAGAATCATCAAATAACACAAAGATCAGGACAAATCAACAGATACAGACGTGATCTGTGTGTCAACAATGCTTATAATTGTGACAATTTGCTTAATGAAAAGGAGTTGATTAGACATGTCAGTGAATTCTCCCATTCTTTTGATGTTACATTTGACCACTTTGGATTTATAACATACGTTCCTTTGACGACTAAAAAACGCGCGAATGATATTAAAAAAATTATATCTGTCATTTGTGAGGCACAGACTCAATTATTATTAATAGAAAATACAATCAAAAGTTATACTCACTTCAAATAAATATCTTCAAATCACCATACGACATCTTCTTGTTGAACAAAATATAATATTTATGTGATTTTAATAAAACAAATATAAATTAAATCCGGGATAACTCGTCCGCCCCGGGTTGAGCTCGCGAACTGACTGAAAGGTTTTCCTAAATGCGAAATCCGAATAATACTCACCAGTTTAGTAAGAACTGTGTAATGTTGACTGCGACCTCTTATTATATGAACCCTTCCTGTTTCAAGGGGGGAAGTGAGGTCATCTATAAATGGTCTTGCCTTATCAGGCCATGAAATTACTTGTATTTAAAATGATACTTAATTTATATGATTACAAGGTTGAGTTTACAGTTGGCTGGTAAGATTTTCCGACACAACGATCGCTATTAATTGAAATTGTAATCTATTATCTTTTTATAAGGTTCAAATTTAGTTGCAGCAAATACAAAAGCTACAGGTTTTCGATAAGTTTCTGCTGAAAATGTGTGTGACGCCATTTTGAAAAATTATGCAAGTGAACTTTTGAAATGTTCGAATCTTTATGCGAATAAATAGAACTACGTTATTATATTTTTGAAAAAGTCAAATAATAATTTTCATTCACAGATAAAATCTATATAAATAATAAATAAATAAATCTATATATTTAATACGATAATTTGTCTGTCTGTTCGTCGGTCGCGTTTTTCAAATATAATTAATAATACATACATTTGCAAGAAATATTACAATATTCGTAGAAGTTTAGGGAAGGTTTTTTTTTTATATTTTTTATATTTTATATATGTTAGGCCAATTCACACAACGCCATCTAGTCTCGAGTACTAAATAATCTAATATAAATACTTATATATATTTGATTTTGTAAATACATACATATTATTATACATAGGAAACATCCAGACTTCGGTACAAACATATATGTCATCACACAAAGTTTGTCTCGACCGGAAATCGAATCCGAGACTCCGGCATCGAAAACTACCGACGATGCGGTGTCGCCTTGACTTTCCATTGGAGAGCTTTTTTTTTTTTTTTTATATTTAGGTCGACAAATTGACGCCACCCGCCTGATGGTAAGCTGAGGCGACGTCTGGCAATTGAGGGCGACTCTCACAGTACACAGGAATACTATAGAGAGTGGCCCTCAACTTGACGACCCAGTAATGTGCCTCTTCACGCTTCGCTTAAAGAGCCCAGGGTTATATGTTGGAGGAAACAAGTGCGCGGGCAGGGCGTTCCAAGCCACCATCGTTCGGCAGAGAAACGATCGTTCAAAACGCTCGGTTCTCGCGAAGACGGTTTCCACGGTATAAGGGTGACATCTCTGCCCGGCACGCGTTGTTCGGGATCGGAAGGGATAGGGTGGGATCAGGTTGAAGAGCTCTTCAGAACACTCACTGTGGTAAATACGGTAGAACGCGGCCAAGGAAGCAATTGTTCGGCGCTGGGCTAGCGGCTCAAGGCTTCCCGTTACCTCCGGACAGTCTATAATGCGAACAGCGCGTCGCTGCATAGCGTCGAGTGCGTCCAGCAAATACTTCGCGGAGCCGTCCCAGAGGTGAGAGCAGTATTCAACGCAAGGTCTAATCTGCGTTTTGTACAGTAGACACCTCTGGTGCGGTGTAAAGAATCGCTTTACCTTGTTCAGTATTCCTAGTTTCCGCGAAGCTAGCCCAATACATCTCTCAATGTATTTTGGGTTATTGAGCTCTCGACGAACGTCTATGCCAAGGATGTCTAGATTGTCATTCATTGGTAATATTGCATTCTGAAGAGTGGGTAGGGGAAGGAAAGGGGATTTTTTCGCTGTAAATGCACACGCCTGTGTTTTGTGGGCATTGAACTCGACCAAGTTCTCGGCACCCCATTGGGAGATACTGTCGAGGTTTCGGTCGAGATCACCCACGAGATGTCGTCTCTCCTCCTCTATCACAGATCGCCCCGCCGTCGGACGAACCGAGTAACTCCCGTGCAGTGTACTGTCATCTGCATAGCAATGAATGTTCCCGAGGGAAAGCATATCATTGATATGCAGAAGAAAGAGAGTTGGTGACAGTACGGACCCCTGCGGTACCCCGGCATTCACTTGCAAGAAGCGAGAAGCCTGGCCATCGCAGAGGACCCGCACTCGGCGCTCGTTTAAAAAACTGGCAATCCAGCTGCACAGTTGAGGAGGTAGACCATATGCCGGAAGCTTGGAAAGGAGCGAAGCATGCCAGACCCTATCGAAAGCTTTGGCGATGTCCAGGCTAATAGCCAAGGACTCGCCGAACTTTTCCATAGCCTCACCCATACATGCGTGACGAATGCCAGGAGGTCACCCGTTGATCGTTTTGGCCTGAAGCCATATTGCCGATCATTGATTAGCGAGTGATCCTCCAGGTATCGCATGAGCTGCTTATTGATAAGAAGCTCGAGCACCTTGCAAATGACTGAGGTGACAGCTATGGGTCGATAGTTGCCTGGATCGGATCGATCCCCTTTCTTGGGGATCGGTTGTACGTTCGCCTCCTTCCAGGCCTCCGGCACGAGGCCTGTAGAGTATGACAGGCGGTACAGACGCGTTAATACTGGAGACAACTCAGCGGCACATTTTCGTAGCACCACCGGAATGCCGTCAGGGCCACTGGCTTTCCGCGTGTCGAGTGACCGCAGCACTGCCCGTACATCACATTGCCTGATAACAATATCAGGCATAGTGTGGCCACAGTTGGCGATGGCGGGGGGCTGCAGGCCACGGTCATCGACCCGGGAATTAGCCGCAAAGAGGTCTGCGAGCATGTCCGCCTTCTCTTGAGCTTTGTGAGCCAGTGATCCATCAGGAAAACTCAGTGGTGGCAGCGAGGGTTGACAAAAATTTGACTGTACGGCTTTGGCCAGTTGCCAGTATCCACGGCTGCCCGTGGGATGGGATGTGAGCTCCTGACCAAGCCGCGCGACGCGCTGGGTATCCGCTCTCTTGAAGGCCCTCTTGCTGAACCTAGTGGCCCTATTGTACGCTGCTTTGAGGCGGTTCACGTTCGGGTCACGTGCCGCCCGAGCCCTGACCCAGGCGCGATATGCCAACTGTTTTTTCTGGACAGCCTCGGCACATTCACGCCCGAACCAGGGGCGAGCTTTGCGGATGCTGGCGACATCAGTGAAAGGGATATAATATTCTATCCCTAGACTGATCTCGCCAGCAACGGCAGCAGCGCTATCCGAAGGCGCCCTTCCTACAAAGCAGCGCTGGCTCCACGGGACGGACGCAAAGTAATCGCGGAGACCGTCCCAGTCTGCCGACGAGTAGTGCCATAGTCGTCGAGTCATTTGTTCAGCACGAGCAGGCGGTGGCACTTGGAAGCTGGCGTGCACCACACAGTGGTCGGAAGTGCCCAGTGGGGCGCGTACCGACACACTGTACTCGGCTGGGCGACTCGTCAGCAGTAGATCCAGCAAGGCGGGCGTGTGGTCTGACCTGTCAGGTATCCGGGTGATCCCCAGTACCATCTGGGTCAGCCCGTGGGAGAGAGCGAATGCATGGGCGGTTCGTCCCGCATGATCGGTCCTAAGGGACCCCAGCCACTCAACGTGATGACCGTTAAAGTCCCCCAAGAAAACCAGGTCAGCGTTCGGGAACCGCACCTGCGCATCGTCAGCCATCTCGCTGAGGTATTCGAAAAGCCTTGTTGTCCCATTGTCCCCTGTGTGGGAGCGGTAGACGCACACGTAGATCTGGCTCATGGAGCCATGATCCACGTGCAGCCAAAGGACGGAGTAGGAGGGGTTCTCCAGACAGCGCAACCGGCGGCAGCAAACATCCGCCCTAACGAACACGCACACCCCGGCTTTATCGCGGAATTGTTCCTCAATGATATAGCCCGGGTAACAGAGGTACGACGTGTCGTCAGGGCAGCGTATCTGTGTCTCCGTTAGGAACATCACAGAAGGCCGTGCCGTCTCCAGGTGATGGTGGACGGTATCGAGACCTCAAACGAAGTCAACTTTGTGGGGTTTCTAGGGGCCGCTGTGTACCGTCTATTATCTTGTTGCACTGTCATTGTGAAATATGGGGAAGCGTGAAGACAGGGCGATATTTGGTGCGGCAGTAAGTGACAAAGTGCAGAGGCTATCTTCGTCTAGAACCGTGTGGTTAGGTCGGAGCCGACCCGCCGGACGGAAGGGCTCCCAAACCCCCCTGATGCAAGGCCGCCGCTACCCCACACCGGTTACCGGTTGGGGCAGCCTACTGGGGTGGTTGGTCCCAGGCGGGCCCCATGACTATGTTGCGGGCGGCCGCGGCAACGCCGTTGCTAAGGGTCTCCCTGGCCGGCGAATCGACCCACACCACCCACACTAGACTCCGCTTCGCCCCCACTGGACCCCTGCCTGCCGCACCATATACCGCCCCGGGCCCGGCAGTGCAGCTGCTGATCCCCTAACGCAACCCAGCCTGGGCTGGGCTACTTGGGGGGCTTTAGCACAGCTGCACGGTGGTACCCCCCCGGACCAACACTGTTGTACCACCTGGTATCCAAGTAGGGGCCGAAGCCACCACATGGGTACCATAATACACGCACCTCGTCAGTTAATCAGCAGGTGCGCCACTAGCAGGTGAGGTCGCTGGGGCCCGATAGATGCAAGAAGGGCCCCTTTGCACCAGCTTTATCAAACTCACAAGTTTACCGTTTTAAAACTAAATCAGTTAGTACAATAAAGTACTATCACCTACGCCACCAAAGCAGTCATAAATAAAAACCAATCGCAATTCGTTTGTCCCGCTAAAACTCGGAAACGGCTGGACCGATTTAGCTGAGATTTTGGTTTTGAAACATTCGTGAACGTTCTGGGAAGGTTTATAAGGGCGGTACGAAGTTTGTCGGGACAGCTAGTAAAGAATATACCTAATTATAATCGTTGTACATTATCAATAATCGATCCTTGTGATCTAAGGTTAATTCCCAGTCATACTAGTACGGTACCTATGCATTAAATTTAAATTTGTGCTCGTTTTATGTAAATTCGAGTTTAGTTTTTTGTTTATTTATTGACCATAAAAGTAAGTATATTATGAGTAAGTATTTCTCTAATTGAGCTGAGCGAAGCGAAGCTCTTTCTTAGGCGACTCGTGTATTTCGTGTGGGATCGAATTCCTCGTTTAGGAGGAGTTCGTATATCTGAAATACATGCACTCACGGTGATGGTCACTATGACCGTGCCAAATTTCAAAAAGATCGGTCTTGTCGTTTAGGAGTTCGACCCGGATCGACAAACTCAGCTCAATTATTGCAACAGCAGAATGTATTGCATACCTAGTTATCACAGTGTAAGTTTTACTTAGCTTGAGACTAAATGTGTTCAATAATTCTAAAATTAATATTTATTATAAGTTATCCTAAAAAAATCACTTAGCACCTTCTAGACTAACAGTATCCAGAGGTCCTTAATTTCTCTCCCTGTCTTTATCTATCTTATAACATCTCAAATCTTGCTATCTTATTCACTCCTCGCAAGTGACAATCAGCTTTTGGCTTTGTAAAACAATTATTGACGCTCGACTTCGCTTGGTGTTTTATGTTTTATTTATTGAATCAAATTGTTTGTTAGTCACATTTACCAGTTCAATTATTAAGCTGGTCTATCTGTCTGGAGGGGAAGACAATATTTTGATTTAATTATCCGTTTGCAAGATATTCTACTTTAAAGTGTATTTTTTCTTTCAAAAATGAGTGGAAAGCCAGCTTTTTAAAAAAATAACATTAATCTTTTAAAATATTAGTCTGAGACGCCCAGGTCATTGGCTGTACCACAGCGGCTGGCACGTAAGATTTAGTTGCCTTTCATCAACATTTCATCGCAAGGCAACGGGTTTCAATTTATTTTTCAAAATTACATAGAAAACACCCAAAGTCCGAATCTAATATTAGGTCTTTACCTATGAAATTGCCGTTTGGACTTTGGTCGATAATGACGAATTAAAGGTGATTGTGGAAGCCGATGATACACTATCTACGGCTAAATTAGCAGCAGCTTTCGACGTTAGCGTCAACACAATATTGGTCCATTTGCGTCAAATTGGCAAGGTAAAAAAGCTTGATAAATGGGTGCCCCACGAACTCAATGATCTCCACCGCGAAGTACGCGTCGAGACATGCCTTGCATTGCTCAACAGACACACAAATGAAGGAATTTTGAACTGCATTGTTATTTGCGATGGAAAATGGATTCTGTTTGATAACCGCAAGCGCTCAGCAAGTTGGTTGGATCCTGGTTCGGCACCTAAACAATGCCCTAAACGAAAACTTGCCCCTAGAAAAGTGATGGTCACTGTTTGGTGGTCTAGCGCCGGTGTGATTCATCACAGCTTCTTACCAAACGGGGTGAGCATTACTGCAGATGTGTACTGTGAAGAACTGAACACAATGATGGAGAAGCTGGCACATCTCCAACCAGCATTGGTCAATCGCTCGTCTCCGCTGCTCCTGCACGACAATGCGCGACCTCATACTGCACAGCAGACGGTCTCCAAGTTGCAAGAACTGGGGTTGGTTACATATTTTAAAAAACATTTACAACATAATTTATAACATTTTTTTAAATATGTAATGTGAATAAGTGTGGAGCACCTTTGAAGATGCCATAGAGCGAAACCGGTCAGGTCCTACTAATAATTAAAAATTGTGGAATATCTGTACAAGTGAGTCATTTCATAATGTATTACTATATGTTCCACCAAGTGCCGACAATCGAAAGCATAAATTATACGTTATATTATGCGCTATGGCATTTTAAACGTGTGTGACAGCGTCGTACGCGTGGGATAGCATGGAAACACACGAATCTGGAGCGGTGACGCGTAAGACAGCGTGGTAAATGACCAGTGTGTTCGTTACCACACAAATTGTATAGGCCAGATCCTGTTCAGGTGTCATAATGTGTGGTGTACGTCGCATGTGAAGGATGAATTTTACCATTCCTTAATTAGACCACGGTCTCCTGTCTGATGTCCGCTCGCGTTCCCGCGAATATCCCTAGTGTCAACACGCGTACCTACTCGCGATACTAGTATAACTCGTGATAAATAAATCTGAGCGCTGTGATCTCAACGTTGTGTATTTGTACAGATCCAAAAAAAACCTAATAAGCTTACGTTCGAGACTTTAAATGCTCTATTGTAGTTTTTATTATTCCTGGTGACATGTTATTCAGGTCTCGTGACCTACCACAGGCACCAGCTATCTACACGCGTTTTAAACGCTCGTTTCTCTGCCGAATGATGTTGGCCTGGAACGCCCTGCCTGCGCACGTGTTACCTCCCACATTGAACCCTGGGTTCTTTAAGCGAAGCGTGAAGAGGCACATTATAGGTCGTCAAGATGAGGTCCACTCGTATATCTGTGTACTATGAGATTCGCCTACAGTCGCCAGACATCACCACAGCTTACCATCAGGCGGGTGGCGTCAATTTGTCGAACTAAATATAAAAAATCTCTAAAAACTATTGCATATTGTTTAAACAACTGTCAAATGTTTTAGTTTTGGTTTGTGGATTGCAAATAAATAAACAATTATTAAAGAAAAAATATATTCTGCGGAACAGCGTAACTTTATATTACCTAATGACAAAAGTGGTTCGAGCGTGGCGAGCGGTGAAGCGACTAAAGCGGCCACACGATGCTCCTCGCCATTTCCCACACTATTTCAGACACCATTCGTAGAGACGTGTGGCCGCAATATAACACATATAGCGTCGGCCGTCATTATCGCTGCTGGTTCGATCATAAAGTTGCAGACGACGGATCAACTTTAATAGCCTTTGTATAATGCCCAGACTGCAGAGATTAGATAACGTTCGGATCATAGAATGGCTTTTGATTTTCATTTACAGTGACAAGTAATGGCGATAGTTTTACCCCTCAATTACGTGGGACCATCTTCTTTCTGTCATATTTTCAGCCTTGCTGGGTATAGACCTCTCCCAACGAACGTGACAACATTTGGTCTTGAACTTCCCGTATCCAGTGACTCTGCGACCTTTATGGTGTAGTCAGTCCACCTTGTGGCACCCACGCTGCGTCTCCTAGTACGCGGTCCACATCGAGAACTATGGTTTTACACTGTGAAGTTAGTGAAAACTTCTGTTTTAAAAGCCGTTTGAAACTTTTCTGTTGATCCTCGACATCAAGTGCTTGAATAAGGAGGTGTGTCTTACTTCGCGCGCGCACTGGAAACTGTTAGAAGGTTGTCGAAGGGTCTAAAACCGCCTTCTCGTATTATCTGGATGTTTCTTACTATGACGTCAAAGGTTCGTTCAGTACACGCCACACTGTGTATAGAAGGGATAGAAAACTGGTTATTTCACTTGGCAACTCATCAAGCATTCTAATTGACCGACCGAGCGAAGCGTTTCTGTTTTAACTCGAGGACTGGCTGATTTGGCGTTGTTGGTATGTGTGTCAGTTCCGGTATACAGGCCGCATTTTTCAGCCGATTTTCATAAAATTTGGCACAAGTGTTCTTTGTTGCAAGGCGCAACTTTTGTCGAATGTATTTTTCGAATGGGGGGAAAATGGGTGAGAAATGGGGGGAAAATGCAAAAATAACGCGAGGTCTACTGCTCACAGAACCACTAGTGTAGTGGTAGTTGGGAGGTATTGAAACGATAGTAGTAACAGTATGTGATTAATTTTATAATAGAAATGTACTCGTATTTATATCATACAAGCATATCCCCGACTTGACACAAACATGTTTAAATGGGCGTCAATCTAAACAAAGAACGAGTATTATATACCTTTACATTTGTAGTACTTATAATTTATCGCTTATACCTAATTGGCTAGTTCAATTATAAGGAGGTGTGGCTTATAGCGTATGCGCAGGTAGAAACTGGTAGAAGCTTGTAGAAGGGACTAGAACCGCCTTCTCGTATGCATGTGACGTCAGAGGTGGTGCTTCGTTTAGTCTGCTTGCCTACTCGCTACACTAAGAACCTTCCCAGTCGGCAATAATGTAGAGGAATTTTTGAACAATCTTTTGTTAATCATGTAATCTTTTGTCCGTATGTATGCTTATATCCTTAAAACTACTTAACGAATTTTGATGTGAGTTTCACCAATGGATAGAGTGGTTCTCGTAGAAAGTTTTTGTATATAATTTTTGTTTTGTATAGTATTATAATGTGTAAATATTGTAATAATGTAATGGTAAGTAAGATGTTCAAACTTTTTAAAATAATTGCATCATTCTGATGAGATTGAGAATGATGCAATTATTTTAAAAAGTTTGAACATCTTACTTACCATTACTTTGTCATGGATTTTCGCCAGGTAACGACTAATTCTATCCAATATTGTAATAATAATAGGGCGACTTAAACAAATCCTGAAACCAATCTCCTCAATACCTGTCCGAGTCTAATCCTCTATAATCCGCAAATAAATGTTGAAGAATCTAAAATTGTAATCCAATACCGAGACCTTAAGCTTACTCGGATCTAGATGTCATGAAATATTAATAAAAAGATAAAAAAACCGGTTAAGTGTGAGTCGGTCTCAACCACGAAGGGTTCCGTACTATCCTTACTCTTTACGTTATAACATAGTATAAAACAAAGTCGCTTCCGCTGTCTGTCCGTCCCTATATTATATATGCTTAGAAACTACTAAGCTTTAAAACTACGCAACGGATTTTGATGCGATTGGCACGAATGGATAGAGTGGTTCTTGAGTAAGGTTTTAGTACATGATTTGTCAAGTTAAGCCGCGGGCGTCCGCAAGGAATAGTATAGATGAGAAAGTAACGCTGTCTGTTTGTTTGTTACACTTTTACGCCCAAACTACTGAACCGATTTAAATGAAATTTGGTATAGAGATAGTCTAAAGCCTGAAAAAGGACAAATTACACTTTTTATCAAAGGAATATTTTCCCGTTGGAATTGGCAGCCAGAAAACTATTCCACGGTGAAGACGTCAGTTATTCTGTGATGATATTAAAAAGGTTCTAATTCTAATGTTGAATAGATATTCAACATTAGAATTAGAACTTTTTTAATATCACCACAGAATAGGGAATAGTACTTACACACAGAACTTGCACTCCGACGTTAATTAAAGCACATTCTTTTGTTATAGAGAACATAATTCGAACTTTAGGATTGTCAGGAAAGTACCAGCATAATTTGACCAATAATTATGACAATATTGCCTCAATATCAACTCTATGGTCAATGCCGTATCACAAACAAGAGACAACCCTTACTGACTTACAACTTCAAGTTGTCGCTGACGTTACGTATTTTTTGCGATTGTTAGGCGAGTGACATAGGCGAACAATCTAACTATCACGGTTCATGTGTTACAGCCTAGTGACAGACAGACGGACAACGGAGTCTTAGTAATAAGGTTCTGTATTTAACAGGATTTAACGCATTCGTATTTACCTTTTGGTAACGGAACCCTAAAGAGAATTGGCTATAATCCCTTCCTATACAGGGATATTTGTAATTAACTAGCATCCTCCCAGGGGTAGGTAGCAGACATCATGAGTAACAACGTTTGTTCTACGACTTTTAATAAAACTGAATACATTACTTAATAATGAGTTTTCAAGTTTTTACTGTTACAACGCGACACTATTAAGTCTATGTTTCATTCATAAACTGAAGGTCAACGCACGCACTGCAAAAATACACTCGCGCAGGTTTGTCTGGGTCGGTGAGCTCCTAGACACGATGAATATGGAATGGATATTTGCCGTCGTTGTGAATGACACTCCACGCGAAGACGATACATTAAACCGTAGCGCGGCGTCATTGGGACTTGCGGCGGGATTATCCTCAAAGAACTCCAGTATCCTTTCTTGTTCCCGTACTGAGTGCCTCGGTGGACGACCACTATCACTGAACCTGGCCTGGAACTGTCCGTAATCGCGTAATCGCTGTGCGGCAGATAACATCGTTGCCCGGCTCGGTGTAGGTAGATTTGGAAACCTTACTGCATATTGGCGGCAGGCTTCCGCCACATTATCATCACACCTAGCAAGCATGGTCACCTTTTACGTGTATTCCACATTGGAATACTAACAAGGGATGGCGATAGTCAGATCGACGCAACACGGTAACGCGAAATATCGTGGCCCACAAGGACAAGTGACACACCTGTGACGCGTGCGCATTGACTGGCGACTCGCAAAAAGAAATGGGTCCAGGTCAAAGGCGCTAGCGCCCGCCGCACCGCGCCCCACCTCTTATCCGTGCATTGCATGAATTGATGATACAAGTTTGTTTATCAAATTTTTACGGTGCGTGTAAACTGCGGCGTAGAGTTAATAACTGTCAGACGCAAACGTAATTAATATTTATTTTTGTGTGAAAGTAAACTTTAACGAATTATAAAAAGTCGTAGAACAAACGTTGTTACTTATGATGTCAGCTACCTACCCCTGCGAGGATGCTAGTTAATTACAAATAACCCTGTATACTCGTACTATGGCTCGGGCTTTCTACATTCCAGTTTTAAAGACACTTAAAATTTACTAGTTGATAACCATGGTTCCGTATGTATAGTTTTCTCGTTTAAAATTCCCACTGGAACATATATTACCGGGATTAAAACCTTATAACATATTATATTATAAGATATTGTAGCTACTTACCAGTGGAAGCAGTCTCAAAATCGGTTCAGTAGTTACGGAGCCTTGTGTTTTTAAGTACGCGTAGCGCGGCCGCTCTCACGTCCATTGCCAGGCGTCTCTGGTATGCACAGAAGGTATTTCTAGTGGCGCCCAGCGGACTTTGGCCACCTGTGTGCCCTCTTCGAGGGTTTGATTGGGATGAGAATCCCGCGACGTTGGGTAGGGTTTTATCGTGCGTCGGTGAGTGAATCTGGTTGCATGCTGCAGGGCCTTACCGTAGCACGCAACCCTTCTAGCTTGCTTCTGTAAGGACGGCGGGGAGGGTACGCTCCCTCTCCCTCTCGGCCGCTAGTTACAGGTTCGATTTTAGATCGACTCAGATATTTGAATGATCCACAAATGTTTGTTTCGGAGTTTGAGTGTATTCTATGTATGTTATGTATATATTTAGAAATATAGGAATATAAGTATGTTTATCAGTTGTCTAGATCCCATAGCACAAGCTTATAGCTTAGTTTGGGCTACATGACGTTGTGTGAGAAAAAAAATCAATACAAACAAATAATCAAATCTTTCTTCTTTATGTACTCGTACCTAATAATTAATATCTAAACGAGAGTTTAATCTCTTAAGCGTGGTCTTCTCCGGCCGTGGTCCTTCGGTATTGTTACTATTTACTTAATCTTAATATAAATTAAAATGCGATACCGTATATAGCTTTGAGACGTTTCGGTTAATCGGTTCTTACCTTCTACGTATTCATCATTCACTGAGCCTTTTCCCAACTCAGTTGGGGTCGGCTTTCTAGTCTAACTGTGATGCGGTTGAACTTCGATATTTTCCGTGAAGCGACTGCCATCTGACCTCCACAACCCATGGGCGATATCGAATTCTGTAGTTAGACCGCGAGGATTTTTGATTTAGGGCTCCAACTACCCATAACGACAGGCATAGATGTTTGTATGACAACCGGGACGTGATTATTGAGATTACCTGATTATTGAGATATATACATACCTCTTTATTACCCGACGTTTCGACCCTGTTACAAGAGCCGTCGTCACGGGTGGACTGCTACGTTGCTGTAAACAGTGCGCGGCTTCGTATTGAGCGTAGCGTTTTTTTTTTTGTTTTTTTTTTGTATTTAAATTGAATATTTTAGCTTCGTCACGACCTAGATTGAAATCAGCTATTAATTTAGGTGAAAAAAATTTTAATTATCGGTCAAGAGGTTGCTGAGAAACGAACATCCGAACATTTTACATTTAACCTGCTCCATGGGGGCTCGCTTCGCTCAATAATGTGTAACGCGAAAGTTTAAAAAAGTAATATTCTGTACTTGGACAGTAAATGACAAAAAGTCAATAATTCTTCAAATAAATAAAAAGCTTAGAGACTGTTCTAAAGCCGAGATTGTATTGCTATCTCACTTCATCAATAGTCGTCTCGCTTTAACACTTAAAGACCTTTAGGGACGGACTGACAATAGAGGCATAGAGTAGTCGTCTCATTATAATATTAAATTATTTTTCGTAAGTATTCAGTCCTGTCTGTAGATAATTACAAATATCGTCGGTGTTTGTGAGCACACTTCTCCGAAAAGGCTGGACATTTTTTTGCGGAAATCATAAATTTTACGTAGGTAACGTTATCTACTCTCATGTCGTAAAGTTCTTATTATTACATCTAGAACTAAAAAAAAGTTACTTTTCAATACAGGTTTTCTATAAGATTTTATGCAAATCTGAATCATTTTTTTTCAATTACGCGAGACCGCGGCCGCTCCCTTGTTCATTGCTGCGGGCGTTTCTGGTACACACCACAAGAAAATATGTACCATAAAGTAACTTTTTAAACAAACCTGCTTAGAAAAATAACTTTTTAAATCATTGTACAACATTTGGAGAAAATTCTCCAACAGTTCTAAAAATTAATTCTACTTACAATAACTGGCTAAAGTCTTTCGACCATACTGCCTCGTTGAGTTTGTGTTTCTCAAAATGCCTAAACGGATAAGATTAGATAAATAATATTTAATACATTGCCAACCGAAATAGCAAATTTATCTGTCAATAAATTTAAAAAACTAATAAAAAGTAAATTTTGCCAGAAAGCTTATTATAGTATTAATGATTTCTTAGATGACAAGGCTGCCTGGTTGTAACACGAATAGCTCCTTTCTAAATAACTCTGTATTAGATTTAAGATGAAATATTGTGAAAAAAGCCGAACTGAGTTTCTTCTTTCTCGTTGCATTTTGGAACCCTCGGTAGTTACACCAACTTTTGACGAATCTAAATAATTTTCTAAAAATTTCAAAGATAATAAACGTTATTTTATTTTATTTTATATTTTATTTTAAAGTGAACTGCACATAACTATGTATTAAAACAGTCATAGGATACTTAAAGAAACTCGCCCTCGTGTTCTAATACCTTTCTTTATGCAACAGTTTCATAAACTACTATTAATTTATCCCATTAAGAT
The DNA here is from genome assembly GCA_963556515.1 of Nudaria mundana. NCBI lineage: Eukaryota > Metazoa > Arthropoda > Insecta > Lepidoptera > Erebidae > Nudaria > Nudaria mundana. The sequence goes on from OY748309.1 coordinate 8,068,518, forward strand.
GCCAGCTACAAAATTATTAGACTCAATGCGTAATCAAATTATTTGTGGGATCCACAAATGTTTGTTTTGGAGTTTGGATATTTTCTATGTATAATACGAGTATGTATGTATTTAAAAATATATAAGTATGTTTATCAGTTGTCTAGATCTCATAGCACAAGCTCAATTAGCTTAATTTGGGCTAGATGACGTTGTGTGAGAATGTCCAAAAATATTTATTAATTATTATTTATTATAAATTAAATTATCAAAATTTATAACAGAAATATCGACTCCACAGATGTATTGTGCCAGTATAACATAGGTCTGCACTTGCTGCTAATGACTTGTCTCCCTGACACTCCTCGTTTGATATAGATTCAACATATTATATTTTCTTTGACCTATTTATTTCACTCACAATAGAAATGACGGAGTTCAGTTTATAAACTGATTTAATTTCATACGTAATCACGTCTATATTTATTCCTAGCGAAGGCCCGCGGCTTCGCCCGCTACACACAAAAATCTTCTTCGAGAACCACTCTATCCATTGATGAAAACCGTATCAAAATCCGTTGCGTAGTTTTAAAGATCTAAGCATACATAGAGAACGGATGCGACATTGTTTTATACTGTGTTATGATATTCTATATCCTTGCATGCGTAAGCAGAGATGTATTATTATTATTATTATTTCCAACGGGGACACCGGTAGCCGGACGGACGATCCACCCGCGGTTCTTGCGGGCCACTTCGTCCATTTCCCCAGTTCTCCCCTTGGGGAGAGTATGGTTGATCCAGCTCTCACGGTCCCCCGTCGAATCTTCTTGTGTCCTTTACAAATCTTATTATCTGTTCCACCTTCAGATTGCTAATGTCATCTTCGTATAGTCTGTCCGACCCTAGGAGTTCCCATCTGGTCAATGAGTACATGGGGCATTCTGCCAGCAGGTGGAAGCTTGTTTCATCGCTGTCCATGCACTCTGGGCATTTCGGGTCGGTTTTTACTCCTATCACTGTCAGATGTCTGTTTAGTCGACAGTGCCCTGTTATTACTTCTATGGCGAGTCTCATGTTTCCTCTTGAGAGTTTCATGATATGACTCGTCGTTCTCTTGTCCATACCCTTGATGAAGATTTTCGACTGTCTCATTCCAGTCGAGGTCTTCCATCTTTGGTTGGTTTCTGCTGTTGTTCTGTGGCTGATTACTCCTTTGGCGATTTTGTGTGCTATGGGCAGCCGGGGTTCCGGCCCCACAAAGGTTTCATCAGCACCTTCTCTGGCGAGTTCATCAGCCCGCTCGTTGCCCGTGTTTCCCTCATGTCCGGGGACCCAGGCAATCGTTACGTCGGTGTTCTTGGCCAGTTTATCTAGTGATTCCTTACATTCCTTGACTGTTGCTGATGTTGTCTCCACTTTGTCAAGCGCTTTCAGTGCCGCCTGGCTATCGCTGTATATGGTCACCTTTCCTGTTGTGGTTAGGTGTTCCATTATTTCCACGCATTCCTTTATGGCATATATCTCTGCCTGAAAGACACTTGCAAATCTTCCTAGGGGTATTGAACTGTCCAATTCAGTTCCATCTTTGCATGTTATATGCACTCCGGATCCGGATAGACTAGTCAATTCCTTTCTTGAACCGTCTGTATAGCAGATAGTATCACTGGGATCTATGCGCCATTCATCTCGTTTCCCTATGTGTATTCTGTATTTCTTGTCGAAGATTCTCTCCTTCCTAATTAGGTCGTTATTGGATAGAATCATTGACAATTTATCTTCGTAGTTCTTACTTATACTTGCATGACCTTTGTCCATAAAATTTCCGGTCCATAGGCCAGTGCTTCTTAGTTTGAACCATTGTTCGGTTGCTTTTCTTTTTATTTCTAGATCCAAGGGATTCAGCCCCAGTATGATCTCTAGCGCGGCTGTTGGTGTAGACCTCATCGCGCCCGTGGTCATTAGGGCTGCAAGCCTTTGGACTTTATCTAGTTCTTGTTTGTTTTCCCCGATGGCAGCCTTGTGCCACCATACCAGGGCTCCATGTAGGATTCTTGGCAAAATTATTGCCTTATAAATCCATAATGCTACTTCTGGTTTTATGCCTCAGGTTCTTCCTATTGTCCTTTTACATTGTATCATTGCCATTTTGGCTTTTGCACATGTATTGCTAATATGAGTCTTGAAGGTTAGCTTGCTGTCCAGGGTTACTCCTAGATATTTCACCTCCCTGACTTTTTCCAGTTCGTGATTATCTAGTCTCACTGGTACAGCACATCCTATTTTTGTCTTATTGGTGAACAAGACTAGTTTGGTCTTGTCAGGGTTTAGGTCTAAGCCCTTACTCCTGCACCATGCTAATACTTCTTTTAGGCCTCTGTTCATGATTTCGCACATGACGCTGAGGACTTTTCCTGTCATTAGGAGCACACCGTCGTCAGAGTAGACTTGCGTGTATATGTGCATCCTGTTTATCTTTTTTATTAATTCATCTATGAGCAGGCACCATAGTAGTGGGGATAGGCATCCTCCTTGTGGGAAGCCTCGTTTTGCCACCACTTTGTATGTTGTTCCTGCTATTTCTGCCTGTATCTTACGGTGTTTCAGCATGTTTTTCACCCATCCTGATAAGTCTCTGTCAATGCCTTCGCGATTTAGGGTGTTCTCTATTGAGTCGGGGGTTGCCTTGTCGAATGCACCCTCAACATCGAAGAAGCATCCTAATGCATATTCTTGGTTGCTTATTGATCTTTGCACTCTTATAACCAGGTTATGTAGGGCAGTTTCAGTTGACTTGCCCTCCATATATGCGTGTTGGTTTAAGTGCAATGGAGATCCGCTTTTATCTATTTGTTCTCTTATTAATCTATCTAGGATTTTCTCCAGTGTCTTCAGTATGAATGAGGAGAGGCTGATACATCTGAAGGACTTTGCCTCCTGATATGATGTCTTCCCTGGTTTCGGGATGAAGACCGCTCTCACCTCTCTCCACCTGCTTGGAATGTGCTTAGTTGTGATACTACTATTATATAAGTTGAGTAGATCTTTGCCTATGTGTCTTATTGCATTCTGTAACATTTTCGGGAAGATTTCGTCTGGTCCGGCAGCCTTGTATGGTTGGAAGGACCTCACGCTCCACTGTAAATGTTCTTCTGTGATGATTGCACTCTTGTCCTGTACCTCTATGGGATTTAGGGTGGGTGGCGAGTTATCATCTTTGTCTTCTACGCTTCCTGGACAGTGTGTTCCCAGCATCACTTCCAGTATCCTTTTAGGGTCGGTGATGAGTTCATCTCCGTTCTTAATACTTCCTAATTTGCAGGTATTACCCTTAGAAAACGTTTTCACTAGTCGCGCCGCGTCTGGGTATTTTTCAACCCCTTCGCAGAACGTTTTCCAGCTGTTCCTGTTTTCCCTTCTGCATTCTTTCTTATATATATTTCTCACTTTTCTGTATTCTTGCCAGCTCTCGTCATCGTCCTTATCCAGGGCTTTCCTGAGAGCTCGGCGCGTCTTTTTCCTCTGTTTCTCTAGAGCCTTTGTCCACCAGGGTTGACCTTTCCCTGGCCTTATCTCTTTCAGTGGGCATGCCTTGTGGTATGCTTCCCTAAGAGCGGCATCTAGTCTGTTTGCTTCTTGTTCAATTTCTTTTGTGTCTCTTAGCAAGGTTTCTGGACCTGGGCTCCATCTCTCCAGTTGCTGTTCGTATGTGGCCCAGTCTGTTTTCCTCACATTTCTTGTTAGAATCTTCTCTGTCTTGGCTTCTAGACTGAAAGTGATTCGTTTGTGGTCTGACATTGAATTGCTTTCGTCTAGCTCCCAATCCTTAATGTGTTGACTTATTCTATCTGTAGCGATAGTAATGTCCAACACCTCTCGTCTAGCCCGGGTTACAAATGTGGGGGTGTTGCCCACATTAAGTATTTCCAAGCCTAGTACTTATGAAATCCAATAGTAAGTCTCCTTTTTTGTTGCAGTTGGTACTGCCCCACACGACATGGTGGGCATTCGCGTCGCAACCTAAAATAATTGGAATATTCTTACCTTGGTATTTTCTTATAATTTCTTCCATTTCTCGAGAAGGTGGCTCGAAATCTCTCTCGCTAGGCAGGTATGCGGAGACTACGAGCACCCTTTCTTTTGTATCTGTCCCCGTTTGTATTGTTATTTCAATGCTAGCGAGGTCTCTGTAACAATCTGCTTTTATTAATCCTAACGTCCTTGCTTTACTGCTGGCGTATATGCATGCCCTAGGTGTTGACTCACCATCCTCATGGCGGATGATGTCTCCCCCCAAGGAGCCAAGCCCGGTCACGCGTCCATTTGAGACATGTGGCTCTTGCAGTAGAGCAATATCTATCTTCTTCTCTACCACGTATCGGCAGAGCTCAGTCATAGCGTCGATGCAGTGGTGGAGGTTTATCTGGACTATCCTTATTTTTTGTGTATTTTTGTGTAGTGTGTTTCTGTGTGGTGTGTTACTGTTAGTGTTCATGTTGTTTGTGTGTATTTGTATGTGTGTTAGTGCTCTCTGTTCCCTCCCTTAGCCTTTGCGTCCGCGGCCGAACCCCCACACCAGTGCGGTTGCAGTGATGCAACGCTGAGTGGGGGCGTTAGGTCCTTTCGCGTGGTATTGGGGAGGGGATGTTCTGCGTTTGTATTCCCGGAACTGTCCTGTGAGCGAGGCCTCCGGCTTTCAGTCTGACTCTCTGATGAGGTTTCAGCCTGTGTACCGCCCCCCCCGCTTGTGGGCATTTCCGGGCGTGTGTTTAGCGCCTGTTGTGTGCTGTTAGGGTTGGCTTTCCACTGGATCGGCATACTTCCTTCCACCGGGGCCCCGTGGGCCTCAGTTTGGTCGGTGTCTCCGCCTCCAATGAGAGACTTTCCCTGTGATTTTGTTGTGTGCTTGGGACATGTGTAGCATGGGCACTTTTCCTCTGTCTGTGTGGCAATCTTGCTCACAGTTCTGGCATGTACTCTGGTGGCCTGGTAATGTAGTGAGACCAGACTTAATTTAGCGACTTCCTCAGGGACTCCTACCACTAGTCTCACTCCTAGTGGCAGTTCTTCCTTGCGGATGAGAGTCCAGTCGGTAAGCCGCAGTTCTGCCCTATGTCTGTTCTGGCCTCTGACATAGTCCAAGGGTTCCAGTTCGAGATCTTCCGTACTACCTGGGAGCCAGATCGACATCCGGTACTTTTCCAACTTTTTGGTCTTGAGGGGGGCACCATTTTGTTCCCCAAAGTCTAGTCCTAGCAACCAGTCGACCGCCTCCTCGGTGCTTGCCGTCACCAGAAAGTAGCCTTCCGCAACCAGGCCTGAGGCGTCGAATGCCAAGAGTCGACTGTCGGCGTTGTTCTTAATGGCCCTGCCTATCTCTTGTGCCAGCTTCTTTCTAATCCCAGCTGCTGTGGCCTCGTCCACCGCTACCCCGTCCTCCCGTTGTACTGTGACTGCGAGGTCACTTTGGGCTGCCGCTGACCTCCAGGGTTCCTCGGCCTTGGTGGCTTGTTTCCGGCGCTTCGGTGGGAGCTGCTGGGATTTTTCTCCAGGTCCTGTGCCTTGCCTCTTCATCTTCTTGGCCCTGTAACCTTCCCCTCCCTGAGGTGCTGTCGGTTCCGTTCTGGCCGACTCACCTCTGGGTTTGGTCTGGTTCTGGGCTGCTTCTGCTCGTTTCTTGCGAGCCTTGTTCCGCCTCCATTTGGATTTGGTCACCCACTCGCCCTCTTTGTTCTCTCTTTGGTACTCCCCAATCGACATATTTGTCAGGTCGTCCCCGAGAGTCTCAGACATAGACCTACCGGGACGCACCTGGTCGTTTGGTTTCTTATTTAAACTTACTAACTTTGTAGTTGGCGATGATTTGCCCCCCCCAGAATACGAGGGGCAGCCCGAACCACTAGATGGTCCAGGGAGGGATTCCCCGGCACTGGAAGTACCGGAACCCTCCTGAGGTAATTTCTTTTTATCGGTCGCCTTGTTCATTTTTGGTGGTTACCGGGGTTGCCAGTTCGCTGGATCGGGAATTAGGTGGGGGGTTTGGGATGGGAGGGGAGGTGGCGGATCGGGTATGGGGAGGGATGGTATGTTTGGATAAGGAGGGGACGGTTTGGATAGGGATTGAAGATAGAACTCTCGGCTATAGATTATTAGTTACGTCTGTTTCTTATGGAATCAGACCAATAACAGGCGGCACCGCGTGAAGGAAGTCTATAGCCTTGCTTTGGGGATCTGCACGACTGTAGCGCTCTCCCCCAAAGCCATTCACCAGACTCAGCATTGGATGTGTGCTGAGAATAGGAGTTCTCCATCCTTTTAGTCCAGCTGTTCACGGTCTTGTTGACCGTGGATTCACCTTCCCAATTGCTTTGGATCCCCCCCGCCCAAGCAGAGATGTATTACACACCCACACTTTGTCAATAATTTGGTTGGTATCACGTAATAGGAGACCTATTACCGTTAACGGGAACTATAGTCAAAAAAATACCCTTCAATAATTGACACAGCAACCGACTTCAAACTTTTGTTGCAAGGCGCAACTTTTGTCGAAGGGATTTTTCGATTGGGGGGAAAATGGGGGAGAAATGGGGGGAAAATGCATTTTTCAGCCGATTTTCATGAAATTTGGCACAAGTGTTCTTTGTTGCAAGGCGCAACTTTTGTCGAAGGGACTTTTCGATTGGTGGGAAAATGGGGGAGAAATGGGGGGAAAATGCGAAAATAACGCGAGGTCTACTGTTCACAGAACCACTAGTTTATTCAAAGAATCAATTTCATTTATTCAGTTTAGGCATATAAAGAGCACATATGAATGTCAAAATTTTACAATTTTATGTCAAGCACTATTATAAAAATACTAAATTAATTACATAAATAACCATTTGAAAATGATTCTTTCGCTGGTTCGGTAAGTTGGTTCTCCTGAGAAGATACCAGCAAGAAACTCAGGTAGATTATCCATTTTCTTTTTAATAATGTTTTGTTTACATTGTGTTACAATTTGTATTGTAGGAGTGGCTAACAACAGCAGATTAGGGTGACCATGCATTTTTATCATTAAGATATTCGTCTACATTATAATAGCCTTTCTTCATCAAACTTTTTTCACTACTATTTTAAACTTATTAAGAGGCATGTCAACCAGATCCTGCGGAATTTTATTAAATATTTTTATACATTTGCCTACAAACGAATTACCTACTTTATGAAGTCTAATTTTTGTCATTGCCAGTTTATTTTATTTCTTGTATTATAATTATGGTTGTCGGATCTTTTTTTGAAGAGTTCTATGTTCTTCCATACATACACGATGTTGTCGTAAACATATTGAGAAGCAACGGTTAAAATATTAATTTCTTTAAATAGTTCCTTCAGCGAGTCACGGAGTCCGAGTCTATAGATTGCTCGTATAGCTCGTTTCTGTAATATGAATATTGTCTCAATGTCGGCAGCTGAGCCCCATAGCAGCAGACCATATGACATAACGCTATGAAAGTAGCCAAAATAAACTAATCGTGCCGTTTTTTCATCAGTCACTGACCTTATCTTTCTAACGGCAAAGGCAGCCGAACTAAGTCTTCCTGCCAAGGCTGTGATATGAGAACCCCATTGCAGTTTACTATCTAAAGTTATTCCAAGAAAAACTGTGGTATTGACTATTTAAACTAATTCATTATTCATAGTAATATGAGTATCCACCTGTCTAACATTGGGCATAGTAAATTTTACACATTTTGTTTTCTTCGCATTGAGCAGCAAGTTGTTACTTGTGAACCAATGCAGTATTTCCGAAAGGGTATTATTTACAACGTCAAGTACTACATTTCGTCTATCACTTTTAAAAATTAATGACATCAGCAAATAATACTATTTCACAAAGATTTTTAGTGAAGTAAGGTAGATCATTTACGTATATTAAGAATAAAAGGGGTCCTAATATCGAGCCCTGGGGTACTCCCATGACTAATGAGGCGCCAGAAGAGTCGGTGCCATTAACGTTAACTTTTTGTACTCTATCAGTGAGGCAAGACTCCAGTAAGCCAAGTGAGCTGTGCGAAACACCATAATACCCTAATTTTAGTAACAAAGTCTCATGATCAACACAATCAAAAGCTTTTGATAGATCACAAAAGATACCAATGGCATCCTGCTTTTCCTCCCATGCATCAACTATATGTTTCACAAGTGCAACTCCTGCATCCGTTGTGTTTCCGCCTTTAGTGAAACCAAACTGTTTGCTATGAAGTAACTTATTTTCTGTAAAATGTGAAAGCAATTGATTAAATATTATTTTTTCAAAATTTTTACTCAGTGTTGGGAGTATGGAGATAGGTCGAAAATTTGAAGGATCACTTTTGTCTCCTGCATTGAATAAAGGAATGATTTTACTGTACTTCATAAGATTACGAAACTGATTTTCATCTATACATTTATTGAATATGAATGCAAGGTAAGGCGCAATAGCAGGAATTATTGATTTTATTATATTGGTTGAAATGCCCCAAAGATCCTCAGTATTTTTTATATTCAGTTGTTTAAAAGTTTTAAGTATAGTGACAGAGTCAATATACTGAAAATCAAAGTTAACTCTACATTTATCAACACTAGATTTGAGAAGAGAATTGGCTACGTTTTTTGAAGAATTTAACTTATTTGTCGTTATAATTGGAACATTTGTGAAAAAAGATTCAAATGCATTGGCCACTGCAGAATCAGTTTTAATATGTTTATCATTTATTTTTAACTCGAAGGATCGATCACGTGACTTTGCTTTACAAGTTTCTTTGTTAATAATATTCCATGTTGCCTTAGTTTTATTATCGGATTTTTCAATTTTAGCCCGTATATAATTAGATTTGGATATTGAACAAACTTTTTTGAACAGTTTGGAGTAGTTTTTAATCCATTCAATTACTTGTGGCTCATTAGTAGATGCCTTTGTCTCGTATAATTCTTACAATTTTTTTCTACTTTTATAGATTCCAGGCGTAGCCCAATCACTAAATTTAATTTTGAATTGATTTACATTTATTGTTTTTTTTTGTGAAAATGTTATTGCATTCGTATTTGATTACTCCGTACAAATCTCCGTAAAGATCATTCGGGTTTTTATCATTATTCAACTCCAAAAGAGGTACTTAATTATTAATGTTTACTTTAAATTTTTCTAATCGATATTTTGTGATTGGTCTACATACAATATTTTTTGATGATGGAACATGTTGGTACTTAAATCTAGCTAACTGACCTGCATGATCTGAATTAATAAAATGTATTATTGATTTCTCATGTACATCGCTGTTAGAAAAAATATTGTCTACGCAGGTAGCTGATGTGGCTGTGGTGCGAGTTGGTTCACAAAAAAGATTTTGTAAGTTAAAAGATTTAAAAAGGTTGAGGAACCTTATCGCGTTCTGGGAGTTTTCTAAAATATTAATATTAAAATCGCCACATACAACTACAGTCTTCTTACATTTACATACTTTCATTAAGGCTTCTTCCATAATGGACTCAAACTGGTAGTAATATCTAGATGGAGGTCTATAGACGCTAATAATAATATATTGTTCTAGCTCTGCACATGATAGTTCAATATTTCGCTCACTTGTGAGTGCTACTACATCTTTTCTGTCTTTCGATTTTAATTTGTCATTAATTAAAATGAGTGACCCACCTCTTATAGCGGAATCTCTAGTAAACGCACTGATGATTTTATAATTATAAATATTAACTAAGAGTTCATGGTTTTTTAACCAGTGTTCAGTTAAACAAAGTACATGAATACACTTTTCATTCAAAAATAATTCTCTTTGCCAGAAAAGCCTTCAATATTTTGATGAATAATATTCATGAACATAGACTTTTCCTTTGTCCTTAAATTTAATTTGCTAGGGATTTCCTCTATTGTCCTACAACTAAGTTTAAATTATTGTCACCCTTATTTGGAACAGATTCCAAGGTCACAAGACAAACATTGTCATTTTTCTGCTCAATAGAAGCAGATTGTTTAGCCAAGTTTTTGGCTGAATATTTAATAAAATATGATAGCGAAGATGCTATCTGTCTCCTAAAATATCTATTCAAATAGAATTTATAACAATTTATTTTCTAAATACATGTTTATGTCAATCAAATGGAATTTATTTGGATTATGAAATGTCAATGTATGTATTGTTTGATTTAGCTTATATCTAAGATTGTTTTCGGCCTGCTATTCTTTTTCTTCTTTAATTTTCTTTGTTACTCTTTCATTTGTCATCCAATCAAAAAAATGTCATTCAAATGTTATTCATTGTAAGCAAGGAGTGTGTGTGTAAAGTTTCATGCAAATCGATTGATAAATACGGCCTCAAACATGATCTGACAGAACCCGTAGGTGTAGAGATGTAGAGGTACAGACGAAAGAAATTCTCCCCAGTCTGCCAGTTGAAACGGAGACTTCGCCAGCTTCGCTCCCTCAGTCAATAAAAAATTTCGAAATCGGTTCACATAGTCCGAATGAGGTAACAAACAATAACATTGTTGAATTGAACCTCCTATTTTGGAAGTCGGTTAAAAATAAAACACGTCAAACGTGGACACTAAGACCGACTTCATATTACCGAAATGGGACCAAATAATTATCAGAATTGGACCAAATTGAAATAGGACCAAATAATTTTCAGAATGGGACCAAATTGAAATAGGACCAAATCATTTTCAGAATGGGACCAAATTGAAATAGGACCAAATAATTATCAGAATGGGACCAAAATGGGACAACTTCAATTAAAAAAACACGGTCATGGGCTCCGAGTGCTCGCCGCCTTTATAGAGACATTGCTAAACGCTTAATCGATGCCTCTCAGGACCAGAAGGCTGGCTATTTTCTGGCCCAAAGAATAAGTATCGCCATTCAACGTGGCAACACAGCCAGCATTCTGGGAACCTTCCCAATCGGCAATGACGCGGAGGATTTTTTAAACGATATTTTGAAAAGTTAATATTTTTAGTATCCATATAGTTACTCGTAATTATGTATATTGTAATTCAAATTGTAAATAAAAAAATAATTAAATATTACCCAGTCTGTAATAAACATGACAAATAAAATCAGAAGTCGGTAATAGTCCGAGACGCCCAGGACTTTAATTGTCTGTGCCACAGCGTGTTTAATTGGCTGGCACGTAAGATTTTGTTGCCTTTCATCCACATTTCATCGCAAGGCAACAGGTATAAATTTTTATTCAAAATTACAATATAGCTGCTACTTTTTATTAAATTCGGCCATTTTGGACATAAACCATAATAAATGTGCCCGGTGACGGCAATAGGCTTGCCATCTATTACGTGGGACTAAAATACTGGCAAATTGTGGGTGTGTAAAATGCACCTCTGCCTACCCCTCCGAGATATAGGCGTGATATATGTCTGTCTGTCTTGTTAAGTCGGTTAAGTCAGTTTGAAGACAGAATCGTGTCAGTACAAAGATTTAACTAATTATCGACACAGCTCCCTTCTAAGAACAAGTAAGTCCTCAACTTGGAATATTCTTTAAATATATTTATATATACATATCTATGCCAAGTTTCATGTTTCTAGCATTAACTGTTTGGGAGAAAAGCCGAAGACAGTCATACGGGCAGACATGACGAATCTATAAAGGTTCCGAAACTTGAACTACGGAACCCTAAAAATACAGTAGAATTGAGAACCTCCTCCTATTTTCGGAGTCGGATAAAAATCAACATTCCAGGTCCCAGCCCGTACATACACACTGTGTATCTGCTGAATGTCGAGGCACTGGTCAAATACACCTACAGACCCTAGACACTGCAATTAGCTCACTCCCAGTTACTTGAGGCCAACAGTGACTCGAAATGTGGGGATAATAAACCACTCTGTCTACCCCTTTTGGGGCAAAGATGTAAAATAGTGTTTGATACTAACCTAAAGTCCTGTCTACATCCTAGATTACCTATATGATGCTCTACGTCGTAGAGTATAATCGTAGAAAGTGCTACGTCGTAGAATTAGCTACAAGTATCAGAATGGAATGCTACGATTTTGGGATGAATCTCATTATGTTCTTATTCATTTTGTTCCATGGAAATAGTGGAATTTATTTTTGATTTATATTATTTTAAACTTTTTGCCCAGTTATACTAGTAGTACAATTGCGGACTTAATGCCACAGGCATTATCTTCCAGTCAACCTTAAGGTGATACAGATAGATCTAGTAACAGGTGCTTAGCGGTAGTGTTGAAAAAAAAAACATGTAATACCCAAAAAAAACAAAATGGTTTATATGAAAGTCGTAAACTTAAATTCTAATAACTACTTAAATAGTTAATACTTTAAATTTACATAAACGTATTTAAAACTTTTTTTTTATATATATATTTCGTCGACAAATTGACGCCACCCGCCTGATGGTAAGCTGAGGCGACGTCTGGCAATTGTGAGCGACTCTCACAGTACACAGGAATACTATAGAGAGTGGCCCTCAACTTGACGACCCAGTAATGTGCCTCTTCACGCTTCGCTTAAAGAACCCAGGGTTATATGTTGGAGGAAACACGTGCACAGGCAGGGCGTTCCAAGCCACCATCGTTCGGTAGAGAAACGAACGTTTAAAACGCTCGGTTCTCGCGAAGACGGTTTCCACGGTATGAGAGTGACATCTCTGCCCGGCACGCGTTGTTCGGGATCGGAAGGGAGAGGGTGGGATCAGGTTGAAGAGCTCTTCAGAAAACGCACCGTGGTAAATACGGTAGAACGCGGCCAAGGAAGCAATTGTTCGGCGCTGGGCTAGCGGCTCAAGGCTTCCCGTTACCTCCGGACAGTCTATAATGCGAAACCTACATATAATGCTATAATATACATATATTTTTCTCTTAAGTTCCATGACTTATGTCGTCCTATAGCTTCTTACCCAATGGAATTATTGAGAATAATAGAATTTAGATATAAATTTGATTACATATTTGAGCCGTTTGGGGTTGAGACACTGGGTTCATGGAGTCTGTAGGAAATTCTGGCCTTAGGGAGGAAATGTAGTCTTCTCCTAATAGCCGTGCCCAGATGGAGTTGTAGTGGACTGTATTATGATTTAGATAGGGGCAGATCCAGTGAAACAACAGCGTACAACTTTCACACGTCTATATTGAACCACGTACACGAGGGAAGAGAGAACGGATACATATTTCTGCAGTGTTGCCACCACATACGTTCTTATGTACTAACACCGATATGGCTAAAGGTCAATTTGACCATACCGTTGGTAAATTACATGTTGGTTTCCCAACATACTGCCCAACTGAGAAGAATGCTATTCGAGTTATACAAAAAACAAATGTATTGATCAAAGCCGAACAAAATTCTTAACATAAAGCAATCGCTATACATAGAGAAATAGTGGGCATAGAATATACATATGAAAACAAATTGTTTTACATAATGTGGAATTTACAATAGAAAACAAAATAAGCCTAGTACCTTGAACATTAGCTTACTATAGTTATGTTAAGTATATTCTAGAGTAACATGAAACATATATTAACCAAACAATTTTTGATGTTGCTTAGATAAATTGAATGTTGTAAGTAGCAAAACGAACTTAAACTTAAAACAATACATAATATGGATGCATGTAAATTAAACCTGACTATCAGGGTCTACAGGCAATACACATATTTTTACAATTGAACGCTTATGGACGGAGCCATTAGCAGTTTTTACCTCAACTACTCTAACCTTGTTATCGGAGCCAGGGTACACCCGAACGACTCTGGCCATGGGCCAGTACATAGGTGCAGTATTATCGTCCTTCAATATGACCAGCGAGCCTACTTTTACATTAGGTTGTGGATCTCTCCACTTTGGACGTGACTGTAACATATTCAAATAATTTTTACTCCATACCTTCCAAAATGAATTTTTTATATTAGTACATAATTTCCAAAATTTTAAATTGCTTGTATGTGCATCAGGAAAATTAGGTTCCGGGTAACTATTCAAAGCAGTGCCTATAATAAAATGGCCTGGTGTCAGACAAGAAAAATCATTTGCATCTGAGGACAAGGGCATCAATGGTCGGCTATTTAAAACAGACTCTATTTGACATATTACAGTATTTAGCTCTTCATAGGTTAACAAGGCTTTCTGAACTACTCTTTTCAAATGGAATTTCATACTTTTCACTCCAGCTTCTGCTAATCCAGCAAATGTAGGTGAATAACATGGCAAAAAGTGAAAATTAATATTATTCTGAGATGTAAAAGTATGAACCTCCTCTTGGTGTTCCTTAGAACTCTGTAATTTATACAAATCATGTAATTGACTGCGTGCACACTTAAAGGTTGAGGCGTTATCACAATAAATGTCAGTGGGCAAGCCTCTGCGTGCTATAAATCTTTTTAGACAAGCTAAGAATGTGTCTGTTTTCAAGTCAGACGTTAATTCTAAATGTATTGCCTTGGTGACAAAACACACAAACATATGCCTTCGTTTCCAAGGCCTTTCTAATTCTACTTTGCCTTATCAAAATTGGACCAGCAAAATCCATAGCAATTTTTTCATAAGGACGACATACATTTATTCTATCGTGGGGAAGAGAGCCCATTAGCTGTTTGTTTGCAGTGCCTTTCAACTCAAAACATGTTATACATTTATGCACTACCTTTTTAATCTCTCTCATGCCATGAACAATCCAAAATTTTTGATTTATCGTTGACAGAAGTAACCTAGGGCCTGCATGTAGGTTCTTTATATGCTCTCTTTCAATGATTAATCTAGTTAAATATGAATCTCGAGGCAGAATTACAGGATGTTTTTGAGAAAATGGTACAGATGAATTTTCCAACCGACCACCTACCCTAAGCAGCCCTCTGTCATCAACAAATGGGGACAATGGCTTTAAGTTACCTTTAACAATTTTATTCTTACATTTTAAATCATTAATGTCATTTTTGAAATGAACTTGTTGCTCATACTTAACAATTAGTAACAGAGCATCATTTAATTCCTGAGTTGTTAAATACCCATTTTGGATACTCTTGCTATTTGCATTCTGAATAAAACGTTTTATGTATGCTAAGATTCGCTGCATTTTTGTAATATTAGAATATTTTTTAAGAAAGTCTAAACAAATAATATTTTCCATAGAAACCGTACAGAGCATTGCACTTGACAATGCAGAGTCAACCTTAGCCTCCGGTAGGTTGCAAGGGATGGGAAGTTTAGGGGCATTACCTGGATTATATTCACAGGTGCTGATGACACCTGGACCTCGCCACCACAAAGGGTGATTGTGCAATTCCTCGGGCAAAATACCTCTGCTCAAGCAATCTGCAGGGTTTTCATTGGAACTTATATGCAACCATGTAAAAGTGTGTGTTAATTGTGAAATTACCTTCACTCGGTTCGCTACATATGTGTTAAGCTTAGCTATATTAGTTTGAATCCAAGCGAGAACAATTTGTGAATCGGAATATAAATATACATTATTAATCTTTAACTGGGTTTGCAAGACGTTGTGCATTCTCGTGACTAGCTTCGCAAGTAGTAGCGCTGAATTAAGTTCCAGCCTTGGTATTGTAAGACGCTGTTTTGACGGATTTACGCGAGAACGTGAACTGAGCAAAGAGATCTTCACATTACCTGAGTGATCGACGACTCTCAAATAAACACAACATCCATATGCGGCGCAGCTAGCAGCGTCTGCATAACCTATAAGTTGAATAGTACATGCCGTGCACAAGTTTATGTAGCGTGGTATGGCTATTGGATGCATACCGATTAAGCTGTTATAAAACTCGCTCCATGCGCACAGCAAATCGTCACTCGGTCTCTCATCCCAACCAATTTGCGCTAACCAAAGCCTTTGCATAAACACCTTGGCCCTTACAATGACAGGACCTGCTAATCCTAAAGGATCATAAAATTTGCCGATGAAGCTTAATATTTCACGCTTAGAAGCAGGCATGGTAGCATTCGTGTTAGGAGATGAAAGCATGAATGAATCGTTTTTAGTATTGAAGTTAATACCTAAAGTTTTTAAAGAAGTATTATTTTTCTCTAATTCTATGTTATCAAAGTGTTGAAGGCATTTGGGGATTTCTTTTAATAGCTGGGGGCAATTTGTGTACCATTTATGTAACTGGAACCCACCAATCTCAAGAAGCTCACAAAGTTGTCTTTTTGTTTCTATTAACAGCTCTGAACTATTCTGTGACACAAGTGCGTCATCTACATACATAGAATTTTCTATAATAAAGGCGGCTAAAGGAAATTCCCGTTTATACCTATCTGCCAACTCTTTTAGGCAACGTGTTGCTAAATAAGATGAGCTTTTCAGACCGTATGTCACTGTATTTAACTGTAAACATTGGATGTTATCCTTGGGGGTATCCCTCCAAAGGATATTTTGTAAAGACCTATACTTTGGATCCAATGAAACTTCTCTGAACATACCTTTTATATCTGTTATAAAAATAAATTTGTTGACTCTGAACAACAATAAAATATCTACTAATTCTTTCTGAACTACACTACCATTTAATTGCAAGTCATTTAAAGAAACCTTTAAATTAGTTTTCATGGACCCATCAAAGACCACCCGACACTTTGTTGTCTTTTTATCAAGTCGAATGACGGGATGGTGGGGTAGAAAATATACTGGTTCAGCATTTAAATTATATTGGCTGATATTGATGACTGTAGCCTGTTGAATGTAGTCATGAATGAATTCACTATAAAGTTTATAAAGTAGTGAATCTTTTTGAAATCTAACCTCTAAATTATGAAATCTATTTAGAGCTAAATTATATGAATGACCAAGTGTTTGATTAATTGACTCCAAAGGCAACTTAAGAGGTAAGGCAACTTGAAACTTATTATTTTTAGTGTCTAAACTAACTGTGTTACAAAAAAAATCTTCACAAGCTTCATGTTCTGGCACCCTTTCCATAAAGAAATCAGGAATGCTTTCAGTTTTCCAAAATTGAGTGAGAGTGTTGTTTAAAGAATCGTCACATTTGTTACAAAATAAAGAGGTTACCGGATATGCATGCAAAGCCATAGGCACAGATCCCGCTACCACATAACCAAATTGAGTGCGAAGTACTGGGGCAGCTGTGGTCGAAGCAGCACGCTGCGTCGAACCCTGCTCGTGATGATGCTCAGAAGGCAGCAGCACCTGAAAGAATATGTCGGCACCCAGTAAGATATGGATAACACTTGGTATGTTAAAGTCCTTATCTGCAAGTGGGATATCTAATGGTAAATTTAGATTTTCCAAGTTAATTTTAATTTGCGGTAACTTAGAAGTAATTTTGTCTAACTTGTAACAAGTGACGTTAATCTGAAACTCATTTGTCAAAGAATGTAACTGAATATTGACACTTTCTCTTATATGTTTAGTTGTGTTACCAATACCTATCACCGGAGCTTGTATATGCTTGGTTTTTACTTTTAATAGGTCCACAAGTTCACTAGTGATGAATGAAGTCTGTGACCCACTGTCAAGGAGAGCCTTGACGTGGTACACTGTGCCGTTGCTTGCCACAATCTTGACCCTGGCGGTGGGAAGAAGTACCTGCTCAGAGTTGGATTTCAAAAACAATGAAATTGGTGATTGGTTGTCATCCTGATGCAGCAATGTGTTATGCCCTTGTTTGCAATGGTCACATTTGAAGAAAAATCTACATTTTTTGCTGTGACCGTTGAGGCATATCTGGCAAAGTTTATTGTCCGTGACATATTTGATTCGCTCACTAGCTGACTTAGCTTTAAATTGTGGACAGTTAAATAATTTGTCAGATGACTTACATAGGAAGCAGCCAGCAGGCGACCGAGTTGTCCTTATGTTGGCCATATTTGAAGCCTTAGCACAAATTGAAGGCTGTTGTCGCTCCGCATTCTCAAGTGCAAGTGCTCTTTTATCTAAGAATTCCAACAGACAATTAATGGTTGGTTTTTGATCCCTAGATAACTGAAATTCCCTATTGCATATCACATCAAGTTTCCTAGTCAGAATGCATACAACAAGTGGATCCCATGCACCTATATCGTGCCCTAAGTTTTTTAAAGCTGCCAGCTGCTGACAGTACAGACAGTACTTGACAGTAGAAAGAAACTGACGAATATTAACAGCAGTTGACTTGTGTATGGGAGGCATATCCAACAAAATAGATACATGATCATTGGTGATTTTATAGGAGTTATTGTATCGTTCGTCAATGATAGTTTTTGCTTCTAAGTAGCTTTCAGACACTAAAGGTAAATTTTTAATAAGCTCTAAAGGTTCACACTGTAAAAAACTACGCAGATAAAATAACTTTTGAACACTTTCCAAGGCAGGGTTCTTGTCGATGAGAGCATCGAAAAGACTAATAAATGATTTATATTGAGAATACTGACCTTGGAAATTTGGAACAGAAATTTGTGGTAGTTTACACTGTTTCAAAGAGGTCTGGGACTTAGTTGGAGGGCATGACACTTCTTTGGAAAGCAATTTCTTTATGACAACAAGCGTGTCCATGACCTTGGCCTCGACTTCAATGTCGACGGCACTAGGATCGGACGCGCAAATTTCTAAATTAATGGCATCGAACTTTTCGAAAGTGGCCCTTAGGCGTTCTTCTTTAACTAACAAAGATTCGCGGCTAGTATCGACACTATTGCTAACAGCAAAGTAGTTAATATGTTTTGTAATTGTGCCCTTCAACGCAGACCGTTTCCTTAGCAAAGCCCTGTCGAGTTCAGTCTTGTTGACTGTATTAACCTCAGTCGTCATCTTGCCAGTTACACTTTACACAAATAATTATAGATAGTTTACAGAAATAAACAGGTATAAACACACTAAAGTCCCAAAGCGCAATTATTTTACGAATTTGTTCAAAGTTCAAACGCAAACCAAACGATTACGAAAGTAAGATGGAGTATCTTTCTTCACCGACATAGGTAATGGCGTAGTCGCAGCCATTCGCAGCAACTTGGGCGTCCAATCAGAGACGCTGGCATTGGCAGCAGCGCCACGGTTGATGCAGTAGTAGCTTGGGGAAACACTATCCGACCAATAGTGAGCAAGGGAACGCGTCTTTGACAGAAGCGTTGCTCCTAATTGGTTCTCCACTTGACACTTCTGTAGGCGCGCAAAATTTGAATTTGCGAATCAGGTTGCTTTGCTTGTCACGACGCCTTCGGCGCCGGAAACGGAAACTTAACTCGAACACGAACGCGTATAACACTTTTAGGTACTTGTATTTTTGCAAAAACCACGAATACTATGACTTTTATTGACGATTAATTGACGATACACTTTTATGCACACACTATTCTTGATAGATGCGAACACGATTGCTCGACTTCTGTACGTAGGCACTTCCGGACGCGTGATGTCGACGTCTATATTGAACCACGTACACGGGGGAAGAGAGAACGGATACATATTTCTGCAGTGTTGCCACCACATACGTTCTTATGTACTAACACCGATATGGCTAAAGGTCAATTTGACCATACCGTTGGTAAATTACATGTTGGTTTCCCAACATAGTCCGAGCACTCGCCGCCGCGTATAGAGACATTGCTAAACGCTTAATCGATGCTTCTCAGGACCAGAAGGCTGGTTATTTTCTGGCCCAAAGAATAAGTATCGCCATCCAACGTGGCAACACAGCCAGCATTCTGGGAACCTTCCCAGTCGGCAATGACGCGGAGGATTTTTTAAACGATATTTTGTAATGTAAATATTTTTAGTCTATAATTATGTATATTTTGTATATTGTAATTCCGATTTTGAGTTAAATGATTAATTTTAAACACAATTAAAATGTAAATAAATATATTTATGTATAAGAAAAGATACAAAATTAATTATAAATCACAAAAACTGAAATATCATCGGCAGGGCTCGAACTCACGGCCTTTCTCTAACAAGAGGAATGCTCTGACCACTCAGCTAAGATGACCAACACAGACATCATTCTTTCCTTGCTTCATACTATAATTTCTAGATCGCGCTATTAAGGTACAGGCAAACTCGTCCTTCACATGTGTCGTAGCACGCATTTTGACATCTGAACAGGATCTGGCCTGTACAATTTGTATGGTAACGAACACACTGGTCATTCACCACGTTGTCTCACATCACCGCGCCAGATTCGCGTGTTTCCATGCTAGCCCACGCGTACGACGCTGTCACACACGTTTAAAGTGTCATAGCGCGTAGATAACGTAAACGTCAAACGTTGTACTAGTGTGTCGCTGTTTCCCAAGTCGCGTGGCATACGTCTTATGTGAAGGACCAGTGCGTTTCAAGCTTTAAGGTTAGCGTTGGAGTCACCTATCGGAATTCTGCTGAACTACTCTGTAATTCAAACCAAAGTTGCAACAGCCAGGACTGATGTTACATACCACTAAATAATTCCACTTAAGTTCCCGTGGGAATTGGAAAAGAGAAATCTAAATCACGCGGACGAAGTCGCGGTCACCAGCTAGTTCCCAATATAATTCCATAGAGCGTGTTATTGACACGACGTGCTTCGCGCGCCATCTCGTGCGAGCCCACGTCTTTATTAAATATCTCACGAATACTGAATTCCAGGGTACCAAGATGTATGGGGTACATGATTTGTGTGAATTAATGAGACATTTTTAGTTTATGATAGATATATGATAAGATATGTACTCTGTACACGCATAATAAAAGGTAAAGAATAAAACACATGACTGTAAATTTATGTACCAAGGACGTCCTTATCGCTAAGAAGCGATCTCTTCCAGGCAACCTTTGGATGGATATATATTATATATATTGGATAAACATACTTATCTTTATATATATAATCTACTGTACGTGTGTAAATGTCACTGAACTCCTCTTAAACGGCTGGACCGATGTTGATGAAATTTTTTGTGTTTGTTCAAGGGGATTCGAGGATGGTTTAGATTCACAATTTGGTTCTTTTTTTTGCAGGAAAACGTCTGTCGGGTCCGCTAGTGTATTTATAAATACCTACATATTCTACATAAATAACATCCCCACTCCGAAACCAACATTTGTGGATCACACAAATATTTGATTCGACCGGGTAATCGAACTCGAGACGCCAACGTGGCATGCAGCAGTAGTCAGTCAATGAAGATAATCTTTACTGATGTCACTTATGAATGTCAAGTAGGTGTGGCATAAGAGGTTTTAACATACATACATAATATGGTCACGCCTCTTTCCCATGGGGGTAGGCAGAGACTATGGAATTCCACTTGCTACGATCCTGGCATACTTCTTTCGCTTCTTCCACTTTCATAACTATCTTCATGCACGCTCTCCGGTTCTGGGTACTCTTGACCTGGCCTTTGGTCAAAACATCTCCGATTTAGTCGAAGTACGTTCGCCTGGGTCGACCCTTACCTGCCTGTCCATTCACGCCCGCCGTGTGTATGTGTTTCGTCAATCTTCTTTCATCCATCCTTTCTACGTGCCCGAACCATCTAGGCATCCCTTTTTCTATCTTACTCACTACATCTTCTGATACACCGCAACGTTATCGTATCACGCTGTTCCTCACTTTCTCAACCAATGTCACCCCAGCCATACTTCTCAAACTTCTCAAAGAGGTTTTAATGACATCTTTATGGCTTAATTCATCCTGCACCTGAACAGATGGACGAGACTTGGGCAAAAATACTTAAAGTGTCCGTGAACGGCAGTACTCTCCCCCCTCAGGGCAACTATCTCTATACTACATATATACAGAGCGCTGATAACCGGTCTGAACCTCTAACAACCGCTCTGCATGTCAGAACAGTCAAACGGGCAAGGATTACGTAACGTCACTAAAGCTTCCCAGTTTAAGTTGTTGCGTGGCCAAAAATGAAACTAATTAAATAATAATTAAATAAATAATAATAATTAAATATTTTTTTTTTCCGTTCGCTGTTATTTATTTAGTTAAGACTAGTTATAATGTTGTATATTGTAGTAGACTCAAATGAGTATTAGTTATAAACCGCAGAGGTTTCTATAATGCTCATGCACGATTTGATATTGTTATTATTTTTTATATGATAAATAAATAAATAAAAAAAAAAAAATATTATTGATTGTAGTTATTGTTTTTGACGTGTATTAAGGTAATGTGGCGCCCTTAGTAAAAAAATAAAAATTCTTTATTTCGGATAACTAAAGATCCCCCCCCCCCCCTTCCTTAGCTCTTGAGAACTGCTTATGCTCCAATGATGGTTGACCCCTCTATGGATAGCCCTCGATCTGGAGCAAGCCAAAAATCGAAAATTTGGCCTAGCCCTAAGGGGTCAAAAGTTATAGGCCAAAACCTATGGCGTGGTGCGGCGCGAAGCTCCGCGCAAGACACCGTACTAGTAATATAGAAATTCAATGGCTCCCCCTCATACGGTTACTGGCGAATAGTGGGTGTAATGAACGCCTTAGTCTGTGTTTTATAGACTGCAAATATTGCGGTGTTTGTTGCCTTTCTCCGAAACTGCTCATATTGTTTTTCGACAGAACGTTTGAATTTAATATCCTAAATTCTTATAAACTCATTGTCGCTATACCCAATACAGAATGAGTTACGAGTCTCTTCATAGAAATTCCAACTCTATTCCTTACGCATGAAATTGCTTTTACAAAACTAAGAAATCGGATTATTGAGATGTAAGAATGTCGTTATTTAATATACGACTTTCAACTTTACCATAGGTTTTTAAAGTTGGTTTTGGCTTGAGAATATAATCTTGAATGAGGGTCAATTTATCGGTAAAGCATTTAGCTATAACGATGTTGGACGAAAATAAATTCAATATGAAAATACATTAAAAGTGTGAAAATGTTCGTTATTTTCTCACTTTTCATACTTAATTCTAAGTGCACTTTTCCTGTCAAGCGTTTTTCCACCAGCGTGCGAATATCGCCCGCAATGCGTGTCGATGAAATGCGTTTCATGTTGCTATGGTAACGGGGCTACTTGCGAAATGATTTGACGTTGACATCGACACGCATTGCGGGCGAGATCCGCACGCTGGTGAAAAAACGCTGTGCCCTATGACAATTTTTATATATTTTTATAGCCCTATTATATTTATTAGCGGCTCGCGTAAAAAAGTTTATAAACGGTTCCCAATTCCCGCGGGAACAGATTTCCGGGATAAAAAGTAGCCTACGTTATACCTTATTACGTCAGCTATCCGCCAGTGAAAGTCTCGTTTTAATCGGTCTAGCCATTCCAGAGATTATTTGGAACTAACAGACAGGCAAAAATAATGGCTTTTATGATATTTCATATGGATTTAGTATCTGTGTATGTATGTATGGCAGTCGTTACAGGTAATTGGAGCCCTAAAAAACCCCACTAAGTTAACTACAGAACTTCGATATCCCAAAGTAAAGTAAAGTAAAGTCGCTCCACGGAAAATATTGAAATTTAGCCGTTTAGCAGTTGCTAATGTATGTAACAACGGTCCAGGCTGTTTTCTTTTTGTAATCTGTAATCTTTTTTTTTTAATGTTCATCAATGATTTCGCCAATGTCAAGGTAATGCTTGATTAGTTGATAGTAGCACAGAAGAACTAGTTATTCCTAATTAGTTCCAGGTGCAGGACAAGAAACGTTGTTCGATACGTGTCTGGGAACCCGATGTTTGCAGAGCGCCAGAGGTAACCGAAAAAGCTACCATCCTCGCGCTCAGCAAAAATCGAACTCCCTGACTGTTTTAATTTCGAATTACACACTTGTCACCTGTGTCAAATTTATATTACATCATAATTTGCGCGAAAGAAAGAATGATTGAACGTATGTGGCTTTTGAGTTATGCCTGTGGCCATCGTCACCTCACTTCTTCCATTGTTGCCAAGGGAATGACTGTACCTGTACTGTGTGAAAAGCTTACTCCTATTTTACTGTAAAATATTATGCATAAATAAAAATGTTTCTTTCTTCGGGGACAAAGACGTGAATCTATGTGTACGCGAGGGATAAGCAAAGCTTTGCATTTGTGTGAGTGACCACGCTGTGTAATATATAACAAGAAAGCATCCGGTAGTTTAAGTATGAAAGCATTCTATATGTGTTCTAGGTCTGTTCTTAAGTGGGTAGAGTGGGGTGAAATTGAACGTGTCTGGAGCAGCGGTGGATAATAAAGGGGACGATAATTGTACCACCCTGGGGGTGGAATATTTAAGGTACAGAAGGTGAAATAGGTATAAAAGGTGTGTAAGGGTACCTAGTTCAGCAGCAACTCCAGTAGGTAACCAACGCTAACCGTAATAGCGCGATGTAGAAATTATATAACTGACTCGATGGCGCAGTGGTATGCGACTGCCGTCACTGCGCGCAAACGCGCGCTTTTTGGGAATCCAGGTGAAAACTGAACCGGAATTCATCGATAAACAACAGTATTACCCACTGATAATGTTCCCAGTTATATTAGCTTACTTTGGGTTATAGATGACGTTGTGTGAGAATGTCCAAAAATATTATATGAAGCAAAAACTGAGTGATGTTGTTACGGTCATGGTAGCTTAAAGGCAGAACATTTCCCTTGTTAGGGAAAGGCCACAGGTTCAAGTTGTGCTGAAGACATTAGTTCTTCATCATCTCAGCCCACTTGACGGCCAATGCTGGGCATAGACATCCCTGAAGAGGAGGGGATACAGCCAGAGCTTTCCTTCTCTAAACATATACTTTGATAAAAATATTTATTTTTACTGAAATCATGGTTCCTAAGAACAGGTCTTTGAATGTCTTATAATTAGTTTCAGACTTTCCCATACTGAGCCATATGAATGTCACACTCTGTATCACACAATAATCACACAAATATTTAATTTGAACCTGCGACCTCACGGAAGGTTTGAAGTCGGTTGTTGTGTCAAGTTTTGTCGTGTATTTTATTGCGATTTATAATTTCAAGCACTATGTCGGTGTAGTAAATCAAAAATCTGACTGATCTAACTACAGAACTTCGATATCGCCCATGGGTTGTGAAGGTCAGATGGCAGTCGCTTCACGAAAGATATCGAAGTTCAGCCGAATCGCAGTTAGACTGGAAAGCCGACCTCAACTGAGTTGGGAAAAGGCTCTGTGAATGATGATGATGTCGGCGTAGTAAATTAAATTTACATATCCATGCAAAGTTTCATGTTTCTAGCACAAACCGTTTGGGAGGTACGGACCCCTAAAAATGGGTCACGTGACCGACATTTTCATCAATATCATTGGTTATCGAATAAAGTCGACACCGCTATTCTCATAAGTGACGTCACTGATATGACAGCAAGGTTTAATACAAGTGTATTTAGGTATTATTTGCTAGGAAGGGCGTTCTATCTGTTCGTTGTTCTTTGGTGGGAGGTTGGGTGAGGTCAAACTCTAAGGATAATGGTGAGTACTCGTTAGATAAGGCTTACATGACGAAATTGAAATGTTAGAGATAGTAGAATACCTATAATATTAACAAGAGATACACTTTTTACTGCCAAACGAATAGTTTTTTATGAATTATTGTAAAAAAATAATGTAGATTCACTTCTACAATATGTAGGTATTACACATATCAGTGGAGCCTCCGACACAATTCAGTATCAGTGATTTATTTGTGAAAAATATTATATATTTTTATACGCGTCCTCATATGTCAGTGTCAAATATGACTCAGTCATTACTGACATTGACATATTTATAGAAAATGTGTGGACTAACGAGATAAGTGGGAATCGACCCTTTAAGCCATATTAGACTTGAGATTTTGCGGAGCGCGTGTCAGGTTGCCTTTAGGTTACCTCTGGCGCTGGGCAAAAATCCAGGCTCAAACGCTCAATTGCAATACCGAACAACGTTTCCTTGTCCCGCACCCTTAGATCAAAAATACTATAGATATTGGATTCAGTACAAATACAACGCGGAATCTTGGCACTCGAATACTATATAGGTAATTATTACAAATACCATCGATAAAATAAACAAGATTGTACATTGATGGTTGACATAGAAATAATTCGTAATAAATAATACAAAAGCATCAATGTACAGCGCCGTTGTCGCATTCCTCGAGAGTCAGCAACCAGTATAGGAACTTAGTACGGATTCCATGCGCTAAGGTTATAAAAGTAATGTGGAGCCGACATTGCAAATAAAGCTTTTTTTTAATGAAATACGATGAGAAAGATAAACTTAAATTCACATTGTTTTGTTCACGTATAAATAAACGTATAAAATAAACTATATAGATAAAAGATTACAAAAACGCTAGTACGAAATAAAATCAACAATTATATTTTCACACACAACCTGTAACCTAAAACAAACAATCAATCAAATAAATTGATGCGTACACATACGCACCTACGATACTTATGAAATATTTGAAAATACTAGGTGGTATTATGAAGTCTATTTAATTTGGTCACTCATTCATTAAGAATACAAAGTATTTAAGTATTATCAATATAATATCTCCTTTACCTGTAAAATATTTGGCACGGCTGTTATTTTTTATTTATTTAATCCTTTTTTAGTGACATAAATAACGTCCTGTTTAAAATGCTTTGAACAAACAACAGTAGAATTAATAGGTTTAAACATTTCATCTTCTCTTTCACGTTTTCTTGTCTTATTGCATTATGAAGAAAACTTAAAACAAAATATGATATATTCAAAAAATGTATCAAACAGTGATCAAAAATATAAAATAAATAAATGACGACTCCATCTTTCTGTATGAGACTTGTTGTAACATTGCGGTGTGAAGTTGCGCGCTTGGTCGGTGTGCCGAGCACAGTTTGTAGTTTGCACAGTTAAAAATAACCATAATATTCTTAAGCAGTGCATTATTGCACATGAAAAGCAATTAACAATGTGAACTGATTTTTACTTGTCGAAAGTATGACACTCCATCTTCTTTTTTCACTCTAAAAGAGCAGTTTTTTGCAATTTTTAAGCGAACACTTTGTCATCGACAGCGACTGAAGCGCTCAAGTGTGCAATTTTCGATAGTGGACCGAGTTGAAGTGGTGCTTTTTTAAAGCACTGATCGGTAATCTAGGTATTTTTGATCTAAGCTTGCACCGCGAACTAATTCAGAGTAACTATCCCTCTGTGCGGGAAAAATCAGTCATTACCTTGACATTGGCGAAATCATCGATGATAATGGAAGGTTAGGTAGAAAACGTTTTTAAAAAAGAAGAAGATAAGTACTGAACTGTGCAGGCCGGTACTAACTGTCGGCTACACTGATATGTGTGAATCGACCGTTTAAGCTATTTTAACTTTCTGATTCGTCAGTGACTACACCATGCCGCCATGTGTAACCGATCTTAACACATTCAACAGGCGTCGTAAATTGTGCGGCTAAATTGAAATGTGCCTTCCCTACATATTAATTTATTTCCACAATAAAGTTCATCTAAATCCGGATATATTTTCAACCAACTTCCAAAAAGGGGGAGGATCTCAATTCGATTATATGTATTTTTTTTATATTTGTTACCTCATATATCTTTGGATTGGGCGAACCGATTTGAATCTTGATTGATTTTTGTGAATGTGTGACCTGTTTTTTACACTGACCGGTTTCGCCCCCCGGCATCATCTGAGACTTTAACATTAAAACTATGACCATAAAAACAAATTATAATTAGACAACAATTTATTAATATAAAAAAAAATATCTGAGAATCACATTGTTTATCTTTTATACACTTATACACAAGTAATTTCGCGTTTTGTACACATTATAAACTTAAGACAAACGGGTATTTTACCCGATTACTGAGATATATACATACCCCTTTATTACCCGACGTTTCGACCCTGTTATAAGAGCCGTGGTCACGGGTGGACTGGCTTCAGCTCATCGTCGTCTTCGTGAAGAGCGGGTTTGTTCAACTACCCTCACTTCGTCGTCTCTAAATATTGTGTATAAGTCCCGTTTGTCTTAAGTTTATAATACAAGTACTTTATTTACGTTCAGTTTCTATCCGTGGAATGAAAACGCATAGCCTTCGCCAAAATTGTGAGGTTTATTCGGATCTTCATCAATTTCACGATACTGCAAACAAAAAAAATATACTTATCAAGCTGAAACAGTAGATTTTCAGATTTAGTCCCCATCAAAAAAAACTCACGGCAAAAAAGTTGTTCCAAGTAGAGAAATACTTGTGCCAAGTTTTGTGGAAATCGGATAATAAATAGCGGTGCTAGCCCGGAAAAACATTATTTGAGCATTTTTTCCCCAATCCGAAAAAGCTCACAACGTAAAAGTAGTATTCAATCAAGGAACCTTTGTGCCAAGTTTCATAAAGATCGGATAAAAAACAAAACTGCGGCTGCTCTTCCGGAACACAAATATAGACAGACAGCTAGACGGACGAAAGCAAAATTGTCTAATTTCGAAATGTAGACGCTTCGCTTCCTCGGTCAATAATTACTCCAAGCAGAACAGCCTGTTTTCACCTGTAATTTTTCTGGTCTCACGTAATAGGGGCGAATCCACTTGCTAGTGAAGTTGCCTTAGAAAAGACAGAAGTAAGGCTTGATCTATTGTATAACTAACTATCTAACGGCAGTAGACTTCCCTCTTATTAAGTGATACCTACAAAACTGTTAGCAAAATGTGGTAATATGGAAAACTCTTGGCTAGAATTAGGTATACAAACCTGTCCATCATCCACGGCTGCATTTCCTTGCCAACTATTAACGAAGTACGGATGGCTTTGTTGTTTCTTTTCTTCTTGACCCTTAAGAAACATAAACTTATGTTAGTATTAGAGTTATCAGGATATTTACCATTCGAGTTTCCGATATTTCGGTACTGTTGAAAGAGTGATGATCACGAATAAACGGTAACAGTTCCTTCATAATCATGGACAACGTTACACCAGTCTTTAAGACTTTCAAGTGCTCTATTGGCGGTTTAATCTGTTGGTTCGTGAGTTTTTAGGCGTACGGTTTAACACTGTTTACCTGATATTGTCGCCAACTCTGCGTCTCTGGGGCAGGTTTCTGTTGATTGTGCTGTTGTTGGAGCTCGTATTGTTGTTGTTGCTGACGGAACGCTGTTTGGTGATAATTGTCTGCAAAATAATAAATATCCCTTCAGCGTGAAGTGTAGTGATCTTCAAAATGTATAGCTAAGAACCATGAAATGAAACTAAAATTTATTTTTGACTTATGAAGGTCACACGGAAGCCCTCAATTATGCTTTTATTATTATTTCTACCAGAAGCTATTTTTTGGCCCAAAGAATAAGTATCGCTATCCAAGGTGGCAACACGGCCAGCATTCTGGGAACCTTCCCAGTCGGCAATGACGCGGAGGATTTTTAAAATGATATTTTGTAATGTAAATATGTTATAATTATGTATATAGTTTCTACAATTAAATGTACGGCCCCTGTAAATTGGAACCTGACAATAAAACTCATGGCTACACTATTCTTAGACTGAAATTACATTAATAATAAATTAAGTGCCGAGCAGGACTTTTGTAAAAGTAAATAAGCAAGTTGTTTCAGTATCGTTTTAAAGTCGCGTTAAATAGTTAAAGTGAGGAGCGGATTTCGATCACATTAGCTTTCGAACAAAAAAATCCGCTTTGAACAAGAAAATAATGTTTTACCTGGGCTTGCTGGCGCTACTGGTTCTGGACTTTTTGGTACGTGACTGCCTTCTAGAATCTACAAAAAAAGAAATAATAAGACCTTTAAGTAGAGTGGCAAAGAAAGAGCACTTTGAAATGTGTTGGGGAAGGCCTTAGTCCAGCAAAGGGCAAAAGAAAGCTTGGCTTGGTACTATATTGTGTAGCTATATTGTCTATTCTATACTGCAAGTTAGAGTAACATCAACGCAATAGTAGGTAAAATTCCCTATGCTGTGGCAGTAGGTACTTATAGAGTGACAGTTGAAATTAGTATTGCGAGGTTGCCCGCATGAATCGACTATAAAGTCGAACCACATTATAAAGGATCACTGCACCACACAAGTTGTCAAAATGAAAATAATATGCTTTCTTTCAGAAGAGTTGAGTTTTGTGTGTATAAGTCTTTAACCTGGAATCCATCCTTTCCAGCCCTGTACTTAAGGGTAACTAGTTGTCCATTTGGATCTTTGTACTGATACGCCCCTACTCTGCTCCCGTCCGGCTCAATCTTCTCTCCAGCCGCCACTCCATTGTCTGACGCGTACTCGAACCGGAAAGCGCCATCTAGCAACAACATAGCAAACTAATTACTAGTGGCCGCCCGTGGAACAGTAGACCTCGCAAACATTAACATAAATGTAAAAAATGTTTTAAATCAAAGAACACTTGACCAAGTATCACAAAGTACGGATAAAAAATTTGGCAGCTACCCCAGAACACACTTACAGACAGACATACAGACAGACGAAAGCAAAATGGTCTAGTCTCGAAAGGTAGGGGGTGTCACTGAAGATACTAGAGTATGCACACCAGTCGCAAAGCTAAGTATAGCCTGTATCGATTATCGAGAAGCCTTCGACAGTGTGTACCACGAATGACTCAAATGCTAAACACTTATAAATGTCCAAATTTCATCACATACTTCCTACAAATAACAAAACCATTATGGCAAGTAGGTTATAAACAGCTCACGGTTTCCAAGACTCAATAACGACCAAACCGATTCGTATAAGAAACGGGATACTCCAGGGCAACTCTCTGTCTCCATTACTGTTTTCTTTAGATAACAACCCACTTTTACCAGGTCAGAAGAAAAAAAATCCGGTTCAAGCTCGGGCCTGATGACTGATTAACATAATCCTAAAATTATTTGGATACTTTTATTGCTTTACTAGATTATTACTGTGGCTCTGTCCGCGTGATTTAGTTTTTTTTCCCGTTCCCAATTCGGGAATAATGTAGCTACATATTGGTAAAATATTCAAAATTACTTATTAAAATAAATCCCGGTAAATATTTACCTGAAGATAACGATTGCTTATGGTGTAATATAGCTGCTTGCTGTTCTTTGTTAATCCCGTAAGGTTTACTCCATGGTTCAGACTTTGGGATTGCATTTACAGCACCGGAATCCCATGATTCAGTCTTTTGAATTACATTGCCGGCGCCAGAATTCTGATCTAAAAATATAAAAAATAAATAATGTTAAAACAACTTCATCTGTTCCTGAGATGCGTAGACTGTTAATATACTGATAATCTCTCAATTCTCAATATGCACAAAACAACAATATATCACGTAGTTATCCTCGATGAGGTAGGCAGAAGTGTTCATTGCGCTACATTTCGCCAGTCACTGTTGATTCCGTTTATTTCCCGTTGTTAGGGAAAGGCTGCATGTTCATGTCCTGTAAAAAATCGCGACATATTTATAACGCCCATCGTTTTTAATAAAACACTGCGCTGAAAAATCCTTCGCGATTTAATTCCGCTGCCGTGTGATATACGAGTAGTAAGCAATGTATTCGATCTATTCCGATGTATTTTTTACGCGCGTTAAAAAAACGCTCGTACAAACGGGGCTAAAATGGTAAACGTCTGAAAACTCTAATAGTAATGTGAGTCAACATGACAGTTTAAATACCTAAATTGTCTATCTTACCTCTCCAAGGTTCCCGGACAGGTGCTGACTGTCTCCATTTTAAATCCGATGCACCTCGAAATCCGACGTCACTCCTCGCCTGAGTAAACAGTTGCCGATGATTTTGGGGCTACAAGTATAATAAAAAATACACGTCAAATAAAACATACAGTCGAATTGAGAACTCCTTTTTGGAAGTCGGTTGATAAACGTTCATATAATTCCGTTGATCGGTGCACATCTTGTAAAATCAACACTTCGCAAAAATAAAATCAAGATGGCCGTGTTGGGGAACAACCATGAAAGTCGGAAAATTTATTCTTCTAAAAATCCACAGGTATCCATACATCCATTTATTTTATTTATTTATTATTATTATTTGTGTGGAATTCCAAATAAACAGCTTTACACAGTTTCGTCACTCCGTCTGTTTGTTTCGGGTATTCTCTGGAACGGCTGGACCGTTTCTAAAGAGACTTGCACTGGCGCATACCTGACGTAATTACATAGGGTACTTATTATCCCAGAAATATGTTTCCGCAGCAGTTGGGAACCATAATAAAATTATTTCACGCATATTCGTTCCATAGTTTCAAAGATCTAAGCATAGTACGCATGTTAATCGAATGGGCGGATTTCTAGACATTCAAAAAGTATGTATTAACTGCTCCTATCAATACATATAATAAAATTGTAAGTGGTCGATGTCTGTACATCAAAGATATAATAGAGAAACTGTTGTATGGCTTTATATACGCAATAGAATCCAAAACAATGGTTTTTAGAATTTTTGTCTGTTTGTCTGAATGTTTGAACACGCTAATCTTTGTTGCTTACATCATTCTGATGATTCCACGGGCTGTTGGGCATGAATAACTGTCTGTCCTGAGTAACCTGCCAACAAGATAATTAATTAACAAATATGACATAAATATGTATACAGTCAGGCCTATGTCACTCGCCTAACAATCACAAAATATACGTTACGTCAGCTACAACTTCAAGTTGTAAGTCAGTAAGGGTTGTCTCTTGTTTATGACACGGCATGGACCAAAGAGTTGATATTGAGGCATTAACGTCATAATTTTTGGTCAAATTATGCTGGTATATACTTTACTTTACTGACAACCCTAAAGTTCGAATTATGTTCTCTGTAGACAAAAGAATGTGCTTTAATTAACGTCGGAGTGCAAGTTCTGTATGTAAGTACTATTCCCTATTCTGTGGTATGCAAATGCTTCGGCGTTTGTTGTATGGGAGCCCCCTTAAATATTTATTATATTCAGTTTTTTAGTATTTGTTATAGCGGCAACATAAAAATGGCTGTTGAGATACAGCCTGGTGACAGACGGACGGACCTCGGGAGTCTTAGTCATAGAGTTATTATAACTCTGGAATGCTTGGATCGATTTGGCAAATTTTTGTCTTGAAATATCCTTAGAAGTTCAGGGAAGTTTTAAAAAGTTTCATTTAAGACTTTGCAAACAAATTATGCCGGGATAGCTGGTGTTTGCGACAATGTATTCGCAGCCTTTACACGTAACGTGTGTTATCGTCCTTATAATCATCCCACATGTTCCTCATATCCTTTATCTCACTCCAACTCACCTGAAGCCTACCGAAGTAAGCGAGATGGATATATTTACCGCTCTCAGAAGAACAAAGGATTTGACAGATTCAAATCTTTTCACTTGCAATTTGAACTTCGTCAAGTCATATTATATACCCACAACGTATTTTTACGTAATAAAACAGCATTTTTATACGCTTTAAAGCAATCTTCCGCGTCTTGCCTCAAGATTTCTGAGATTATTATAATTAGTATAATAGTAGGTATACATGAAACAGGAGCTGGCCAGCCCTGATGGAGTAAGTAACGCTGAAAATACGCGCGCCTCTCGAAACAGCAGAAGGTGAGTCATAGACCCTAATTCCTTGTTTTTATTATCTCAATTTTAGAGTGTTTTATTATACCCGCAAATACAGTCCACTTAAACCCGCACCTCTAGAACCAGGGATACAGCTAGTTTAAAGTATTTTATGGTGCCGAGCTTATTGCTGCAAACTGGGAACCTTTATGTTCACCAGAGCGCCTAGGGTTACAATGAACCTAATGGAAACCACTTATGTAGTTCAATTATCTTCAAAGTTGATCAACTGTGTTCCTAATTAAGTAATCACTGGTGACCATTCGATTGTAACGCGTATTGCAAATGTAGGTACAACAATACGACACGCTCTGATTTGATACACTGTTGGCACATCACTATATAGATAATATTATTTGTGATTTTGTGTTTTAACAAGATATATTTGTGATATATTTATTATGTACATTCATTAGTATCTGCAAGAACATTCAATCAAAGAATCAAAGGACAGTGTCGAAATTGACTTGGCTTACCTTATAAGTTTGTGGGGCGTAGAACTCATCGTATTGTGCGTTGACCACTGCTGTCACCAAACACCAAAAACATATCAACTGAAAATTAAAACACAATTTTTAATTATTATACTCAGATAACGGCTCAACGTGATCTCCGAAGCACGGATCTTCGGAGATCACGTTGAGCCGTTCGCTCCTGGTTGTCATACGAACATCTATGGTAGTCGAATACTGGTAGTTACATACATACTGTCACGCTTCTTTTTCATGGGGGTAGGCAGAGACTATGGAATTCCACTTGCTAAGATCCTAGCATACTTCTTTCGCTTTCATTACTATTTTCATGCACGCTCTCCGGTTACAGGTAATCTTGACCTGGCCTTTTGTCAAAACATCTCCGATTTGATCGAAGTACTTTCGACTAAGTTACCTGCCTGTCCTTCCATGCGCACCTTATGTATCTGACTCGTCAATCTTCTTTCATCCTTCTTTTCTACGAGCACGAACCAACTAAGCATTCTTCTCCTTCTAGTGGTAGTTAGAGCATTAAAAAATCCGACTGGTCTAATCGCAAGTTCTGCAAGTTTTGTTTTGGAGTTTGACTGTTTTTCCATGGTATATTACGCTGCTCAGCGAGACAGCGCCGGGACCTCTTTGTGGGCCTGGGCGTAGATACCCTCTCGCTGGAGACCATGTTACGAGCCATGGTCTCTAGGGGGAGCCAGTGGAACGCGGCCGTCTCCTTCTGCGAGCAGGTTATGCTCGTGAAGGAGGCGGCCGGTAGGGTGAGGAAACGGACCCTCCCCGAGTTCCGATACGTGCGGTGAGGGCGCCGCAGACGTGACTACGTGCAGGACCATCGACCTCCTTGATCGGGGCCAGACGACGACGGACTAGCAACCCACCGTCCTTACAGAAGTAGGCTAGAAGGACTGCGATTTTGATGCGGTTTTCACCAATGGATAGAGTGGTTCTTGAGGAAGGTTTTTGTGAATTTGTCAAGCGAACAAAGCCGCGGGTGTCCGCTAGCTATGTATATTACAAGCAGGTGTCTTATCTTGTACATTATTATCAGATACCCTACTGAGTTTGAGACGACGACTAACAAATATAATAGAAGATTTTTATTAGATATTTAAAACTTACCTTCATTTTGTGGAACGACTTCTCTGTATGACAGGCGGACAGACAGTGATACAGCATTACGACATATCTGTATATATATATGTAGTTGTATGTTCATATGTCTGACAGATAGAGCGTGACGAAACTTGTTGTCTAATACGACTGAGCAATATACAGCCAAATAGAAAAAGTAGGTTCAACTCTGTAATATTTAAAAGAATAGTATTAAATATACTACTATAATATACATATCACCTATATACCAGGAGAGATAGACAGAGGAGTATACACTCCCATACTTTGCCAGTAATTTTGAGGGGCTCGTGGTCTAGTGGTAACCGACAATGTTAACACATTGCAAAGGTTAAGCAACATCGACTCAGGCCGGTCTTGGGATGGGTGACCATTTCTTAAGACATTGAGACCCCTCCGTGCCTCGGAGAGCACGTTAAGCCGTCGGTCCCGGTTGTCATACTAACATCTATGGCAGTCGTTAGGGGTAGTTGGAGCCCTAAATCAAAAATCCTACCGGTCTAACTACAGAACTTCGATATCGCCCATGGGTTGTGAAGGTCAGATGGCAGTCGCCCGACCCCAACTGAGTTGGGAAAAGGCAATGATGACTTTACCAGTAATTTTGATGGTCCCACGTAATAGGGGGCAACCTCAGATTAACCATCTATAGATAGAAGGCAAATGTCACCTGTTGTCTTCGTGGCGACTACAAAGCAGCTCTGATATTACATTGAAACACGTCAAAAACAAGATCTCAGAACAATAACTACAAACAATAATTAGTTCCATTTTTGCCACACGACAACTTAAACTGGGAAGCTGTAGTGACGTTACGTCATCCTCGACTGTTTTTTTTTTATATTTAGGTCGACAGATTGACGCCACCCGCCTGATGGTAAGCTGTGGTGACGTCGGGCGATTGTTAGCGACTCTCATAGTACACAGAAATACTATAGAGAGGCCCTCAACTTGACGACCCAGTAATGTGCCTCTTCACGCTTCGCTTAAAGAACCCAGGGTTATATGTTGCAAGCCACCATCGTTCGGCAGAGAAACGAACATTTAAAACGCTCGGTTCTCGCGAAGACGGTTCCACAGTATGAGAGTGGCATCTCTGCCCGGCACGCGTTGTTCGGGATCGGAAGGGAGAGGGTGGGATCAGGTTGAAGAGCTCTTCAGAACACTCACCGTGGTAAATACGGTAGAACGCCGTTTGACTGTTCTGACGTGCAGAGTGGTTGTTCGTGGTTCAGACTAGTTATCAGCGCTCTATATGTACGTAGTATAGAGATAGTTGAACTGAGAGGCAAGCCTGTTTCCGTTACCAGGCATTTGAAAAAAACAAAACCATGCCAGGATGGATGTTACATATCACTAAGTGGAATATCTCCAATTCGAGCAAATATATACAGAGCATGGTGCAGGCGCCTCCTAAAATGCCGTAATTGTAGCATATTTTGTACTTTGGTGACTATATTACTTATATATTTTTTTGGTGCATTATACACGCCCTTTTTGATTTTGACACGAGACCAATGTACATTCGTCCACATTTAGTCTTAAGAAAATGTATAAATGAGTTAATAATTGAAAAAGAGTGACCGAGAGTTTTATTGCCAGGTTCTTTCTCTCGGTTCTACTTATTGCTTTGCGAATCTGGCAGTACATGTAAATATAAAAGCAATGACATTTTTTTTATTTTAAGTACTTACTGACGTTTGTAAGAGCCATTTAGTGACCTATACAAATAAATAAATCATTTCATTTCATATAGCTTTACATACATAAAATCACGCCTTTCTCCCACTAGGGTAGGCAGAGACCACGGATTTCCACTTGCTACAAACCCTTGCATATTTCTTTCGCTTCATCAACTTTCATTAGTGTCTTCATACATTTGATTCGATCCGGGAGTCGAACCTGAGACCTCAGGGAGCGCAGTAGCATACACACCACTACCACTGCATGTTACTTACCTACTTACAATCTCAAGTATATCATTATCATCAATAACATATTATAAATCAAAGTCTGTCCGTCCCTATGTATGCTTAGATCTTTAAAATACGAGTACATAGATAGAATTCTCGAGAAAGGTATTTTTTATATAATTTGTCAAGCGGGCGAAGCCGTGAGCGTTCTCTAGTATATTATAAAATCCAAAGCTCACTCAAACACTTCAAATCACCCTTATTTTCCGGAAAGGATAGGCTGATACGTATTTACAATATACACTTCACTTTGCAAGTTTCTTTCGACCCATTTAATTCGAGCGAAATGTCAATTTCTTTCACACTGACTTTTTTTGACACTGAGAGACAGGTGAAAACATACTGCTTGTTATTTCAAAAATATGTATTTTCAATATGTGCCTACTTCATGCATGGTCATTGTGCATTCATAGCGAAATATTATCATAATCAAATGCATGGATATTGACTCACATAACATTTTTAATCCTATTCTTTTTCCTACTACCGATTTGTATTCATAATCATCACTCTTCATAATTTAATTTTTCATACTTTTTTTATTCATACATTTTTACTACTATAATCGGAACTCATAACAGTTAGTGATTATAATTTTTTTATTAATACTGTTACTACCAAGGACCAGTTTAAATCCTTTTTTTTCAGTACTTTTTCTTCATAACATTCTATTGTCATATTGCTTTGCATAATGTTGTTACTACGAACATGCTTCAACTCATAACGTTGTTGTTCAGAATAGCTTACTTTATAACAGATAATTATCTGGCGCTTCGCCGGCCTCTGCCGCGACACGCTCACTTCGCTCGCTCGGCTCGCGCGTTGTTGTGGTCACGGTTCTAACCTAACCTAACCTACTTGTCTGGTAGCATCTCGTTTCTGGTAGCAATTTATCTGGCGCTTCGCCGGCTGCTACCGCGGCACGCTTGCGCGTTTTTGTGGTCACAGTTCTAACCTAACCTAACCTACTTGTCTAGTAGCATCTCGTTTCTGGAAGCAATTTATCTGGCGCTTCGCCGGCCGCTGCCGCGGCACGCTCGCTTCGCTCGCTCAGCTCGCGCGTTGTTGTGGTCACAATTCTAACCTAACCTAACCTACTTGTCTGGTAGCATCTCCTTTCTGGTAGCAATTTATCTGGCGCTTCGCCGGCCGCTGCCGCGGTACGCTCGCTTCGCTCGATCGGCTCGCGCGTTTTTGTGGTCACAGTTCTAACCTAACCTAACCTACTTGTCTGGTAGCATCTCGTTTCTGGTAGCAATTTATCTGGCGCTTCGCCGGCCGCTACCGCGGCACGCTCGCTTCGCTCGCTCGGCTCGTGCGTTGTTGTGGTCACTGTTCTAACCCAACCTAACCTACTTGTCTGGTAGCACCTCGTTTCCGGTAGCAATTTGATTTTCACTGGAATATAGACATTAGATGAAAAAACTTATGATTAAGAAATTTATAAAAACAAATATTAGAATAAAACACATTTATGAATATTATAGTTATTTATTCGAATGATTATGAGTTTCGATCATTAGTATAAACAAATATATTAAAACAAATATTAGTAAAAACTAAGTGTATAATTTGTGATATTATGAATTTAAATGATTATGTTTTTTAATATTTAGTTTTAATTTATTTTATGAATAACTATCATTTTAATTTTAAATGGTATGAGAAACATTTTCGGACCTCCGATGATAGGAGTTGAAAAGTTATGTAAGACATGCACCCGCATGGATCTGCAGAGTTGTAAAGGATTTATTTATTATACTATGTTAGTATTATATTATATTATAATATAGGCGGGTGGCGATCCCGCCGTCCTCAGGCCCCGATCATGGAGGTCGATGGTCTTGGGCGTAGATGAGTCTGCGGTGCCCTAGCCGCTGACTACGGAACTCGGCGGGGAGGGTACGCTCCCTCTCCCTCTCCACCGCCTCCTTCGCGAAAGCTAAAATGTTTGTTTAGTTCAACGCGGAACTACGAGTATTGGTTTGATTTTAAAAAAGTTTGGTCGTGTTTTATAATCAACTAGCTAGTTCCCGGTAGTAGCCTATGTTACTCAGGGTGAATGTAGCTTTCTAATGGTGAAAGAATTTTTGAAATCGGTACAGTAATTTTTGAGTTTATTCATTACAAACATATACACAAAAATACAAATCTTTCCTCTTTATAATAGTAGTATAGATATAGATTTAGAGGGGCTCGTGGTCTAGTGGTAACCGACAATGTTAACACATTGCAAAGGTTAAGCAACATCGACTCAGGCCGGTCTTAGGATGGGTGACCATTTCTTAAGACACTGAAACCCCTCCGTGCCTCGGAGAGCTCGTTAAGCCGTCGGTCCCGGTTGTCATACGAACATCTATGGCAGTCGTTAGGGGTAGTTGGAGCCCTAAATCAAAAATCTGACCGGTCTAACTATAGATCTTCGATATCGCCCATGGGTTGTGAAGGTCAGATGGCAGTCGCTTCACGGAAAATATCGAAGTTCAGCCGAATCGCAGTTAGACTGGAAATCCGACCCAACTGAGTTGGGAAAAGGCTCGGTGAATGATGATGAGATATAGATTTACCGCGGAAGCACAGATATAAGAATACTAATACTAGAAGTAATATTAATAAGCTATAAAAAATTAGGACAGACAGACATATATCACGCCTATATCCCGAATGGGTAAGCAGAGGTGCATTACTCACCCACAATTTCGACTGCCTCGGTGGCGCAAGTGGTATGAGTATGCGACTGGTGTCCCTGAGGTCCAAGGTTCGATTCCGGGTCGAATCAAATTATTTGTGCGATCCACAAATGTTTGTTTCGGAGTTTAGGTATTTTCTTTGAAAAAAATGTATGTATTTAGAAATATATAAGTATGTTTATCAGCTTAATTTGGGTTAGATGACGTCGTGTGAGAATGTCAAAAATAAATGAATTTGCCAGTATTTTAAGTCCCACGTAATACCCCTATTACATGTGACCAACAATTTCCCACTAATGGAGAAACATGGAATTTTAGTTTTTTCTTGACCCAACAAAATAATTTTCTATTATTCATTTTCAAAAGAGCGTTAATCAAAACTAGTATTTTACGATGAAACTAAAGTAAATAGTTAACTAACGATATATTTCGCTTCCTAATTGTTTAGTCCGAGACGCCCAGGACTATAATTGACTGTGCCACATCGGCTGGCACGTAAGATTTCGTTGCCTTTCATCAACATTTCATCACAAGGCAACGGATTTCAATTTTTTTTCAAAATTACAATACAGCTGCTACTTTTTATAAGTCATTCGGCCATTTTATACATAACCCGTTATAAATGTGCCCGGTGACGGCAATATGTTTGTCCCCTATTACGTGGGACTAAAAATACTGGCAAATTTTGGGTGTGTAGTGCACCTCTGCCTACCCCTTCGGGATATAGGCGTGATATGTGTGTGTGCAGAGATTCTATTTAGTAGTACTCGTAGAAATGTAACATTAATTGTCCTGGCTGCTGGAATGTTGGTTTGAAATATATAGTGCCTGGCTACGGCAATTGGCTTGTCTCGTGGGACCTAAAAACAATTTCTGGCCGATGGTGGGTCTATAATGCATCTCTGCCTCACTCTTCGAGGGTATAATCATAGATGTATTACGTGATCATGTGTTACGGAACCACTGATAACAAATTAGCAATCGCACACGCCACTGGGCCGTAGAACTTTAATAGCCGATTAATTAATAACCTAATTAAATAAGTCACGCACGCAGTGTTGCTAGAACAAATAAATTGGATAGACACATCGATGAATCTACTTACAGAAATTCGATCGATGGGTAGACGTTTTTTTATTTTTTATCCATTTATTATCCAGTCACAGAATAGAGAATAGTACTTACATACAGAACTTGCACTCTGACGTTAATTAAAGCACATTCTTTTGTTTACAGAGCACATAATTCGAAACCCCTCCACGGAAGCCTCGCAGAACGCACATTTACTCACCAACAATGGATAAAACCCGACCCTAATGATGCGGGATAAAACCCCACCCAACCCCAGACAGAGGCCACATAGTTGGCCAAAGTCCGCCGGCGCCATAGGGAATACTTCCGAGTGCGTACCTGGGGCGCCCAGCAATAGATGTAGGGGTGGCCGAGGCATTGGGCCGCGGTATAAAAAAGGGGCCTCGCAAAGACCTGCCGCCCGGAGCCTCGCAATGGGTAAGGGCGCCGCTGTATATACCAGCATAATTTGACCAATAATTATGAGGTTAATGATGCCTCAATATCAACTCTATGGTCAATGCCGTGTCACAAACAAGAGACAACCCTTCCTGACTTACAACTTCAAGTTGTCGCTGACGTCACTTATTTTTTGAGATTGTTAGGCAAGTGACATAGGCCTGCCGAAGTTTACTTTTGTTCTTTTTTCACGTTTTGGTACGGAAATCTAAAAACAAGTTGTTGGTCGAATTTTAAACTTTGTTAAGTTGGCAACACGTACTTTTAGATAGATAATTCTTGTTTATGGTCGTATTAGTAAAACAAGTAATAATAAACAGGGATTTACATAATATTAAATGATGAATATTTGTATAATACATTTTGACAGATAACAATCGAAAATAAATCCCACAATTTGTGTTACTTTTTATACAGAAGAGAAACAAAAAAACACATCAAACAATAACACAAAAACTGACTTTAAAGTACCGAAATTTGGTCCCAAATAATTATCGGAATAGGATCAAATTAAAACGAGACGAGTCGGGAAGCAGTAGCTTTCAATTTAAAAAAAAGTATTGTGCAAATTGTGGGTGTGTAATGCACCTCTGCCTACCCCTTCGGAGATATACGCGTGATGTAAGTGTGTATCTAATACGATATTGCCGTCACCGGGCACATTTACAATATGTCCAAAATGGCCGAATGAATTTAATAAAAAGTAGCAGCTATACTGTAATTTTGAAAAAAAGTTGAAACCCGTTGCCTTGCTATGAAATGTTGCAGCAGTTGTCTTGGGTCACTAAATAAATAAATAAATATTTTTGGACATTGTCACACAATGTCACCTAGCCCAAATTAAGCTAATATAAGCTTGTGCTATGGGATCTAGACGACTGATAAACATACTTATTGAGCTGAGCGAAGCGAAGCTCTTTCCTAGGCGACTCGTGTATTTCGTTTGGGATCGAACTCCTCCTAAACGACTGGACCGATCTTTTTGAAATTCGGCACGGTCATAGTGACCATCACCGTGAGTGCATATATCTGAATTCATAAAGATCGGTCCCGTCGTTTAGGAGTTCGACCCGGATCGACAAACTCAGCTCAATTATTGCAACAGCAGAATGCATTGCATACCTAGTTAATTTAAGTGTTCGATTCTGATTCTGATATATAATAAAAACATTTGCT
Source organism: Nudaria mundana (assembly GCA_963556515.1). Classification (NCBI taxonomy): domain Eukaryota; kingdom Metazoa; phylum Arthropoda; class Insecta; order Lepidoptera; family Erebidae; genus Nudaria; species Nudaria mundana. Next base: position 8,110,969 of record OY748309.1, read on the forward strand.
CCGCTCAACATTTGCAATTAGCAGCATGCTGCGCATACCTAGTATGTTAGTAATATATGATCACTAGTTTAAAAGTTGTGCTAGTGGTGTCTTGGCCAGTTGATAGAACGTTCCTCCTGAAAAGGGATCATTCTTGGTTCGAATCAGCCAAAGAATGGGCGTTTTCATATCACATCGATATCATCCACAATAATTTGCATTCTTACCTTAAAGTTACTGCTGCTACTAACGATATCGTGTGTCGTTATCGTGCAATGTGAAAACCCCCAATATTGTTATTATTGTAAAAGTATTTTTGAGGGATTTCAGGTTTGTGGAAGAGCCAAAATGTATTGAAAATGGTAGCGGCGAAGAACCAGAACCGTGTCTCCGTGCCCAAGACACGTAAGTACCTACCTTCTTTTAGTTTATAGGAAACTTGACCGAAGAGTTAGATAGAACTGTTTAATACGTCCGTTTCGAGCTGAACTGCACACCTTTTCCCATTAATTCAGCTGGAAGAGATTCTTTTAGGAACTAGTGGTTCTGTGAACCGTAGACTTCGGGAGCTTCGTTTAGAAAATTTATTGTTCAATTTTCTTTATTATTCTTTCATTTTTCATCCAATCCAAAAAATATCATTCACATGTTATTCATTGTAAGTAAGGAGTGTGTGTGTAAAGTTTCATGAAAATCGATTGATAAATACGGCCGCAAACATGATCTGACAGAACCCGAAGATGTAGAGATGTGTACAGACGAAAGAAATTCTCCCCAGTCTGCTTCGCTCCCTCAGTCAATAAGTAAATCCCTTGTACTGTTCCCACTATATTGTTGTACTTCTGTAGTTAGGTAGGTACCTACGCTAAAAATAAATAAATAAGTAGTATCGTCATCAAATGTGGCAACATAGCCCCAACAAGGGAACCTGCCCAGTTAGCAATGATCGCGTAGGATTTTTTACACGTTCTTTTAGGGTCGTTAGGTCTTTATTTATTACTTATTCGGCAAAACTATAGCACCGATCACATTGTCGCGAAGAAATTAAACTTGGAGTCTGGTTCCGTTACATAAATTCGGAGGTTTAAGGTTTCGTAGTAATATAATGGGAGTACCAGTTTTTAATTTTATGCAATGGGGGGGAACATTGCCACTCGGATTTAAGGAATGTAAAAATTCTTGTGGATAATGGATCAAGAAGACTGCGTCTTTTTGATCCATTACATTATCTATGGAAATATAATGAACACTGTCTCCTGGAAGTTTAGTAAGTATTAGATCATTGATATTGTCAACACTACTATTTCTAGCCGCTAATATTGCTCTTTGACACATCCATTGGTAATCTTTATTTAGTACTAGTATTATGCCCTCCAAATCAAACCAAATCAAAAAATGTAAATTATATCAACATAGGGCATCAAAATATTGGTTGTTTAACACATGGCAAAGAGGTAAAGTTGGAACTGTTAATGAATTCAGATAATATTGATATTTTTTGTATTACAGAACATATGCGTAAGTCGAATGAGCTCATGTTCAATTTTAGTAATCACCGGGTTGGTAGTGCATTCTGCAGGGTGACCACAGTACGGGGAGGATCTTTGATTTTATTAAATAAAAAACTTAAATTTAAAGAACGGAAAGATATTGTGTCTCTTTCTCTTGAGTGTAAAGTCGAACTGTCTTGCGTGGAAATGGAGCAATTCATAGTAGTATGCGTGTATAAACCTGGAACCTCGCCCTTTTGCGAATTTGAGGAACTTATTGACAAAGTTCTATGTAAACTTGGAAAAACTAATAAGTACCTAATAGTTTGTGGTGATTTTAATGTCGATTTACTTGTTAATACGCCTATGAGTTTTAATATTTTAAATTTATTTACATCACACAATCTTACAAACTTATTTTTGGAGCCTACTAGATATTGTGCTACAATAGCCACTTGCCTGGATAATATATACAGCGATATGTTGCCAGAAAGTAAAAGTATTATAAAAAAGCTAGATTCAGACCATTGTGGGCAAATAGCATCTTTTAAAATCACTAAAGAAAAAGTTATAAAACGTAAAATATTATGTAGACCAATAAATGGTGACCGCTTGGAACGTATGAGGGTTGGACTTTGCAATAAAATTCCATTCTTAGACACTGGCTTAGATCCAAATGTAATGTATAAATTATTTTTTGATTCTTTTTACAACGAGTTCAACTCCATATTTAAGTCTAAAGAGATCATGATTAGTGATAGTCCTACTTTCAGTGAATGGGCCACTGAGGCCATACACAAAAGTAGACAAAAACTTTATGAACTATACTCAGAAAGACAGCTTAATAGATCAGTTGAATTTCTAGATTATGTTAAAACTTATTCAAAAAAGTTTAAAGCAGATTGTTTAGCAGCTAAATCAAAATATATAAGTGATAAAATTCTCAATAGTGCAGACAAAGTTAAATCTACTTGGAAAATTATAAACGCGGAAAGAGGTCAACAAAAATTAAATGATAATAATTTTAAACTTAATAGAAATGGTAAAATAACAACATCTGACTTCGAGGTCGCTAACGAATTTGAAATTTTTTTCTCCCGAATTCCTGTAGATTTGAAAAAAACCCTAGGCTCTTCAACCCCCATTGCAGAATCTTTGTTAAAAGCAAACGTTCCTTGTTGTAACGTTATATTTAAATTCAGTAAAGTTAACATAAACACCATCTTAAAAACTTTTAAATCTTTAAATATCAAGAAAACAGCTGACCTCTGGGGCATCTCTGTGTATTTAGTAAATTCTTTTGTTGAAATGGTTGCTCCTGAACTAGTAATAATATTTAATAATTGTGTTGATAGTGGTGTGTTCCCTGATTTAATGAAATCTAGTAAATTAATTCCCCTGTTTAAATCGGGTAGTACTTCAGATCCGTCCAATTTCCGTCCCATTTCTGTACTACCTACATTTAGTAAAATTTTTGAAAAAATTATGCTTAATCAAATGCAAAATCATTTTAACGTTAATAAACTATTACATACAAAACAATTCGGTTTCACTCGTGGTCGGTCCACCACTGATGATGATGGAATTAAATTATTAGAGTGTATATACAGGGCCTGGGATGAGTCATATGATGCTTATGGTGTATTCTGTGACTTATCTAAGGCCTTCGATTGCGTTCAGCACCAGACTTTAATTAAGAAACTTGATCATTACGGAATCCGGGGGACGGCCTTGAATTTCGTCAATTCTTACTTAAGTGATAGGGTCCAGAAAGTAGTGATCAATGGTAAACAGTCACCTGGTTCTCCTGTAGCAATGGGGGTACCGCAGGGTTCAATTTTGGGACCTTTTCTTTTTCTAGTATATATTAATGATCTTTCCTCACCTCATAAGAGACGACCACGAGGTAGTTTTGTTTGCTGATGACACTTCTTTAATATTTAAAGTTAAACGTGGACAGCGCGAACTTGACGATGTAAACATTACCCTCTCTAGGATAGTCCACTGGTTTTGTGCTAATAATTTATTATTAAATGAAAATAAAACTAAATGTGTAAGATTCACCTTACCTAATGTAAGACTTGTTAAAACCAGTGTTAAGGTTAGGGATGATATAATAGAATTGGTCGATGACACTGTCTTTCTGGGCATAACGTTAGACTCCAAATTGCAATGGGGGCCTCATATCGGGAAAATTTCGGCCAGGCTTAGTTCAGCAGCCTATGCTGTCAAAAAGATCCGACAACTTACAGACATTAAAACGGCGCGTCTTGTCTACTTCAGCTACTTCCACAGTATCATGACATATGGCATACTACTGTGGGGTAACGCTGCCGATATTGAATGCATCTTTGTGTTGCAGAAGAGGGCTGTCCGGACTGCCGATATTGAATGCATCTTTGTGTTGCAGAAGAGGGCTGTCCGGACTATCTATGGAATGGGGTCTCGGAAGTCATTAAGAGATAAGTTTAAGCATATTAACATCCTTACAGTGTATTCACAGTATATTTATGAAATTTTATTGTATACAATACAATACAATACAATAAACTTTATTGTACACCAATACAAAAAATAACATAATGAAAACAATCCATATTGAATATGTGTAAATGGCGGCCTTATCACTAAACAGTAATATCTTACAGGCAGCCTTTGGATGGAAAGATAGAAAGAAAAGAATTTAAGAAAAAAGGGGTTAGACATTGGTGTAAATGAACGGCATAAATAGATTTTTGGCACAAAAATACTACTTAGTATAATACATAGTAAATAGAAGAAACAAGGTAGAATTAGATAGATATTCTGTTTACCATTACACACAAATACATACAAACATACACAATAAGTACATACAAATACATAGTACCTATATATAACTATATACACAATAAATACCATATCATTATACTTACATAAATACCGATGTATGGCTATATAGGAGACCTGATAGTAAGGTAAACAACAATATATATGAGACAGCAGTTTTTAAACACGTCTAAGAATAAGAACTCAAGAAATGATCTTTGACCATTTTCTTGAAAATAGGCAGCGATTGTGCACGCCTGATAGGTACAGGCAGGGAGTTCCACAGACGGACAGCCTGCACAGTAAACGATTTGTATACCCACAAAAACAAAAGTAAATTTGTGAAAAATAGTGATAATCATAATCTAAACTTAAGAAATAAGGATAAACTGGCTGTTCCTAAATTTAGGCTTCATAAAGTGAGTAATTCTTTTGCGGGGAACTTTATTCGAATGTACAATACATTGCCAACCGAAATAGCAAATTTATCTGTTAATAAATTTAAAAAACTAATTAAACGTAAATTGTGCCATAAAGCTTATTATAGTATTAATGATTTCTTAGATGACAAGGCTGCCTGGATGTAACACGAATTGCTCCTTTCTAAATAACACTGTATTAGATTTAAGATGAAATATTTTGGAAAAAAGCCGAACTGAGTTTCTTGAGGGCTCTTCTCAGTCTCGTTGCATTTTGGAACCCTCGGTAGAGTCACACCAACTTTTGACGAATCTAAATAATTTTCTAAAAATTTCAAAGATAATAAACGTTATTTAATTTTATTTTATTTTATTTTGTACTTGGAAAACATCGGGGTAGATTTTTGAGATTAATTCTTCAATGGTGGTTACATTTTCACCTAAATCCGGATCTACATCAATTTTGTTTGCCAAATGAGGTACTTTCCCGTCTCCTATTAAAAGCAACTTTGGGGTAAAATGTGTACTCCCTCCACTTAAATGTGCTCTCATACTGGTTGATAGTTTAAGAGTATAAACGAACTTCCATAAATGGGAAGTTTTCAAGCAAGACTTCACAATATCAGCTCTTGTTCCTCTAAAAATCAGTTTAAAACAGTTTAAACAATTTATTTCCATCCAAAGGTTGCCTGTAAGAGATCGCTGTTTAGTGATAAGGCCGCCATTTGTACATTCTCATAAATTGTTTCATATGCATATTTATATTGGTGTACAAAAAAGTTTAAAAATAAATAAATAAATAAATAAAACCACCGACAGCGTTTGTCGAAAATCACCAACAAACATGACAGTGATTCCACCCATGAGTTTGTCACAGCTTCTAATATCCCTTAGAGTCCTATCCAAAGCCTCTACATGAGCTCTATGAATCATTGTGCATTCATCCCATATTATTATACTGACATCTTGCAACACTTTTCCTAAAGGACCATTTTTCCGAATAGAACACACGCTATCTTTCTGCAGAGAAACAGTAAGAGGCAATTTAAAAGTTGAATGAGCTGTGCGTCCACCTGCTAGTAAAGTTGCAGCGATCCCCGATGATGCAACGGCTAAAGCTATTTTTCCCTGAGATCGTACTTTCGTTAATATTAAATTAGTAAGAAAAGTCTTGCCAGTTTCACCTGGGGCATCCAAAAAAAATATTTTCCCGTCATTAAAACGAACACTATTAATTTTTTTTTTTTTTTTTTTTTTTATATTTGGTTCGCCAAATTGACGCCGCCCGCCTGGTGGTAAGTCGTGACGACGTCTAGCGATTGTGGGCCACTCTCACAGCACACATTACTGTTGAGAGTGGCCCTCAACTTGACGACCTACTGATGTGCCTCTTCACGCTCCGCTTAAAGAACCCAGGATTATATGTGGGAGGAAACACGTGCACAGGCAGGGCGTTCCAGGCCACTATCGTTCGGCAGAGAAACGAACGTTTAAAACGTTCGGTTCTCGCGAACATGTTATCCACTGTGTGGGGGTGGCATCCCTGCCCGGCACGAGTCGTTCGGGATCGGAAGGAAAAGGGTGGGATCAGATTGAAGAGCTCTTCAGAACACTCGCCGTGGTAAATACGGTAGAATGCGGCCAAGGAAGCTATTGTTCGGCGCTGAGCTAGCGGCTCAAGGCTTCCCGTTACCTCCGGACAACCTATAATACGGATAGCCCGTCGCTGCATAGCGTCGAGAGCGTCCAGCAGATACTTCGCGGAGCCGTCCCAGAGGTGAGAGCAGTATTCGACGCAGGGTCTAATCTGCGTCTTGTACAGCAGACACCTCTGGTCCGGTGTAAAGAATCTCTTTACCTTATTCAGTATTCCTAGTTTCCGCGAAGCTAGCCCTATACATCTTTCGATGTAGTTTTTATTATTGAGCTCTCGACGAACGTCTATGCCAAGGATATCAAGGTTGTCCTTCATTGGTAATAATGCATTCTGAAGAGAGGGTAGGGGAAGGAAAGGGGATTTCTTCGCAGTAAATGCACACGCCTGTGTTTTGCGGGCATTGAACTCGACCAGGTTCTCGGTACCCCATTGAGAGATACTGTCGAGGTTACGGTCGAGATCAGCCACGAGTCGTCGTCTCTCCTCCTCAATCTCAGATCGCCCCGCCGTCGGACGAACCGAGTAACTCCCGTGCAGTGTGCTGTCATCTGCATAGCAATGAATGTTCCCGAGGGATAGCATATCATTGATATGCAGAAGAAAGAGAGTTGGTGATAGTACGGACCCCTGCGGTACCCCGGCATTCACTTGCAAGAAGCGAGAAGCCTGGCCATCGCAGAGGACCCGCACTCGGCGCTCGTTTAAAAAGCTGGCAATCCAGCTGCACAGTTGAGGAGGTAGACCATATGCCGGAAGCTTGGAAAGGAGCGAAGCATGCCAGACCCTATCGAAGGCTTTGGCGATGTCCAGGCTAATAGCCAAGGACTCGCCGTGCCTTTCCATAGCCCCACCCCAGACATGCGTTACGAATGCCAGAAGATCACCCGTTGATCGCTTTGGCCTGAAGCCGTATTGTCGATCATTGATTAGCGAGTGATCCTCTAGGAATTGCATGAGCTGCTTATTTATAAGGAGCTCAAGCACCTTGCAAATGACTGAGGTGACAGCTATGGGTCGATAGTTGCCTGGATCGGACCGATCCCCTTTCTTGGGGATCGGTGGTACGTTCGCCTCCTTCCAGACCTCCGGCACGAGCCCTGAAGAGTATGACATATTACACTATTGTAAGCCGTAAGCTGGTCATCCACTAATTTAGGTGATGATGGTAAATAATTCTCTTAATTTTATGGCTGGCTCTGATATAACAGCATCTGATAGAGTATTTTCCCAGTGCTGATCTCCTTCTAGTAAACCTAATTTCTTGCATGCACCTTGAAATGTCTGTGAAAAAATACCATTAATAGGACGTCGTCGCCCGCCTACAAAATAGTGTACTTTTTACTAAATCTATAATATCTCTTAAAATATTCGTTGAAATTAAATTATGTAAAGGACTAATTGGTTCTACATTAAATTCTTATGACGTATAGCGTATTTGTTTGGATAAGGATTAATATCGTAAGCATAAAAATTGCTTTGCAAACCATGAATTGTTTTGAATCAATTTTGATTGCTATAAATTACGTTATAGTGCGTTAACCCTAAGAGGTAGATAGATATATGCCATCGCGGACTTTTTTATAGAACTTTTTAAGGCAAATAAATTCGTAGTACACAATTTTAACGTTACTTTAACCATTTAAGCAGCGTGCGCCACGGAAGCTCCCAAAAGAAATAATTTTCCCCCGTTTTTTAAACATATATCATTGCTGCTCCGCTCCTACTCGTCGTAGCGTTATGTTATATAGCCTATAGCCATCCTGGATAAAAGTATTACATAACTTAAAAGTATTTTTTCTAATCGGACCAGTACTTTCTGAGATTAGCGCGTTCAAAAAAACAAACAAACAAACAAACAAACTCTTCAGCTTCATAATATTAGTTTAGAAGTATAGATAAGAATTACCTACAATATACATAATTATATGCTAAAAATATTTACATTACAAAATATCTTTTAAAAAATCCTCCGCGTCATTGTCAACTGGGAATGTTCCCAGAATGCTGGCTGTGTTGCGTTGGATGGCGATACTTATTTTTTGGGCCAGAAAATAGTCAGCCTTCTGGTCCTGAGAAGCATCGATTAAGCGTTTAGCAATGTCTCTATAAAGGTGGCGAGCACTCGGACCCCATGACCCCAGTGTCTCAACCCCAAACGGCTCAAATATGTAATCACCTAGGTTAGCATATTTACGCCGTTTGAGGCCTTCAGCCGATGCAGCAGCAACGCCAACATCCGGATGTGCTTGGAAGGTGTGAAGGTGCTAAGGTGTCAACGCATGTAGCGTCCCACACCAAAGGCCTTCCCATCTTACACGGTAGCAACGACATACCGTTTGGTCTCTTTCCATCCCTTCGTGGTAAACCATTTGGTTCACGTACGGTCGGAAAAAAAAAGTAAGTAAATAATTTCAGTAGCATCGACGATTAACACACAAGCAGACAAAAAAATAAAATGGAATAAATAGTGCGCCTATGCTAAGTCTCCACGTTTCTTCTTCTTTGCAGGTAGAAGAAATAAGAGTTCCAACTGTTTATGAAGGGTCAGCTGCCCATTATCAGGAGGATATAGCTGTCTTGATGTTTGCCGTCCCTTTTGTTTACAAACCATACTTACATCCAGTGTGTCTCAATTTTGGAATTATATTCGACATCCTGCAACTTCAGCACGGTAATATGGGTAAGGTACGGTTTGTGAGATTTTTTTTAAAATGCCTTTTGGTTTTAAATTAGCTCCACCAAGATTCAAGGGATCAACATTAAAGGCTCGACAGCCCATTAACGTTCTCTTTGGTTCTCACAATGTTATAACTTCAAGCGTTTTTAGGGTAGGTAGCGGGATGGGGACTCACAGCACCCAACGGTGAACGATCTCAGTACCTTAGAAACGTTTAAATGCCTGTCGTCAGCGAAGGTAAATGTATTAACACGTTACCCCAAACCTTCCGACCTTATATCACTGGAGATAAGTTTTGTGCGGGATATACATACGGTAAGTGGAATCGTGCTAACGTTGAAATTAAATACATATTATTATTACTTTTTCCCAGCTTTGCATGTGTTTTGTTTTAGTAAAACACAGCCTTAGGGCACATTTCTTTGTCATGCGTTTTTTCACCCGCGTATTTTATTATATCTAATCAATTCTCCACCAACCCCGTTACCATATTAACCTGTGCGCATACAGGTTATTATCTGAAACATGTGTCATTGTATGAAATGTGACGCGCTTGCCCCATAAGAACTTATAACAGGAAAAGTGCCCTTTTTTTATTCCTACGACCATTGTCGAGGGCCTCTGGTTAGCATTAGGAAGAATTTCCAGTGACGCCCGGCGGAGGGAATGTGGTCTAGAGAATGATTTATATTAGACCGGGCCGTGTCGTAGCCACCTTTGTATAGACAGTCGCCCGGGCCCTGACGAGATTCGGATTAATATAACATGAAATGTTTCAATTCTATGTTAGTCCGAGCCACGTGTTAACTCTGAGCTTTTACAGGAATAGCCTTATGTATGGGAGATAGCGGTGGAGGGATAGTGTTCTCGGAGAGGGAGCAAGAAGTAGAGAGGTACTACCTCAGAGGAGTCGTCTCCACGGCGCCGAACGTTGAGGACCAGAAGTGTAACGACAGGAGTTACACCACCTTCACCAGGGTCCGGAAACATGAGGAGTTTATCAAAAGGTTCGTTCCATACATATGACAGTTCGTTCCATACTAGGTACATTAAAAAAATCTATATCCCCGAGGAGGCAGGCAGAGTTACATTCAGCCTGTAGTTACTTTTTTGGTCCTATGTAATAGAGGCAATGCAAACTTTGATGAAACAGACGTGCCTGTGTATACCTATGCTGTGTAAGTGTATTAATATTTATTTCTAGTGGGTTAGTTGACGTCAATGCGGTACAAGACTGTCTGTCGGCTATCACAGAGTGCGAGGACGGCACTTATCTAGAACTGGACACTGATTGTACTCAGGAGTGTAAATTACTTGTGTAACTAGTAATAAATATAATAATCATAACATAGTATAAAACAAAGCCGCTTCCCGCTGTCTGTCCCATGTACCTATGCTTAGATCTTTAAAACTACGCAACGGATCTTGTTGCGGTTTTTACCAACGGATAAAGTGGTTCTTGAGGAAGGTTTTAGTACATAATTTTTCAAGCGAGCGAAGCCGTGTGTGTTCGCTATAACTTAATTAATATTTTAGGACAAATTTTACGCAACGCCATCTAGCAAGGTTGCGTCATAGTAGATCTACTTCTAATGGTTGCGTACTGTAGGGGTTTCAGTACACGCACGCCTTCACTCACCAAAACGGGATAAATTCCAACACCCAAAGATGCGGGAGCCAACCCAACAACATAAGCTGCATAGGTGGCTAAAGTCCGCCGACACTATGACGCCCGGCCCGGGCAACCAGCTTAGATAAGCCGCTCTGTGTGCGAGCTACCGTTTGATCTATTTAAAACGTACTTTTAAGTAAGAGCGAGAAATAATGTGCGTAAATGTCCCAAAAAAAACGATACTCGTACTGGAACAGAGTCAATGAGACCAGTCCAGGGGATCGATGTGGACAATTAGGATTTAGGCGCCCTAGTGAATGTAGGGTTCCAAATAGAGCCCCCAGGGGAGCAGAGCAGGGGATTGAGACACAGCTAGCATATTTGGTAGCACATTTCTTTGTGTGACCTACCTACCTAATTGGAAGTAAAGTTTTAGTTCTACTATTCTAGAACCCGGGTAGAACAAGTGGTAAGAGAGATTCCCACTAGTTCTACTATTTTGTTACACATACCATCGTAGGACTAGTGGGGACAAAAATTCCTATTAGTTCTACCAGAAAAGACTAGTAGAACTAGTGGGAATAAAGAGTCCCACTAGTTCAACTTTTTTGTGCCATCAAACATCGTAGAACTAGTGGGAACGAACGAAACATTTATTTTCTTTTTTACAGAGCTGGTAGTATCACTACGCGAGCCATCTATCTATATAAGCCAGTCTAGTGGTGCCAAGCTGTGGAGCCGTTCTGCCTATCAGAAGATACAATACATCGAACGTGTGTTGCAAATTGTCCAGCTAAAGAATGAAAAATACACTAGCATTTGTTTTAACTATACATTTATAAGGAAAACCCAATGTTGGCGCATCTACAAACTAGCCAAGCAGCTTCAAGAAACATCACTGGCTGAAACGAGTTTGACTGGCCCTTGCCAATCTAAGCGACATACGCACGGTACTTACCGCTATAACGCGTTACTGCCCTGATGTACCTACTTACTGTATTATATAATAATGTGACACCATCTGTTACGACATCTAAATAATGTTACGCCATCTAGTAGCGAATATCGGGACTGAGAAACGAGGCGCCATCTAGTAGCAAGTCGCGGTACTGCTAAGTAGCGGGTTTCTCGAATGTTCTGTCCAAGGTACTTCTACGTAACGCGTTTCTCGACACATCTAGAAAGTTCGGGAGAGTGACAGAGTGTTCGCGATGATTCTCGGCTGAAACTTCTAGAACAATGAACGCCCTATATATGCCGAGCGCTTGAGCGGGAGATCATCAGTATTTCAAGAGCGATAATACGAGTTATACCTGCGAGTTCAAGTGCGAGTAAAAGTGTTCAGTGAAGTTTATAGTGAAGTGTAAATTAGTGGTGTAATAAATAAAGTGTTTTGTGGTAGTTTGATCGGCATTTTTAATTCCGTAGAACCCCGGCTCGTAACAATTGGTGTCAGAATTGGGGATTTGGACAATGCCGGTGTTACCGAAAGAAAACACAGAGGGCGTCCGTACCAGGGGTCAGCGCCAGCAGGAGTTGGACAGCAGTAGCTTCGGAGGTAATACGCCGGAGAGGTTGGGTGGTCAGCAGCAGCCAACGGTGGAAGCTGGCCCGCCCACGGTATCTCCAGCGCCAGCACCTCCAGACTTTGCTGCGCTGATGGCGATGCTACAGGAGCAAGCCCGTCGCCAGGAGGAGCAGGCCCGCCACCAGAAGGAGCAAGCCCGCCAGTTGGAAGAACAGCTGCTGCGGGTCAAGGAGGAGTAGGCACGCCGCCAGGAGGAGCAGGCACGCCGCCAGGAGGAGCAGGCACGCCGCCAGGAGGAGCAGGCCCGCCGGTTGGAAGAACAGCTGCTGCGTGACAAGGAGGAGCAGGCACGCCACCAGGAGGAGCAGGCACGCCGCCAGGAGGAGCAGGCACGCCGCCAGGAGGAACAGACGCTCCTCATAAAAGATCTTCGAGCGAATTTTGGCAAGGAGATGAATGTGATGAAGGATCAAGTTCATCATGTTTGAGAACCGCATCTCGGAAGCCGAAACTCGGATTGAAGATGTAAAAAACCAGATTACAGATGTGAGGAAAGAGCTGGGAAATCGGAAAGCTGGAGATGGGATTGCGACTTCCTTACCTGCCGTACCTTCAGCGCGTGGATTTAAAGTACCGCCATTCGATGGGACATCTTCATGATCGGCCTATAAAAAGCAGTTTGAAGTCGTTAAGAAGGCAAACGGGTGGAGCAAAGCCCAGGCCATGACTGCGCTTACATTGGGTCTGCGAGACAAGGCGTTAACCATCCTAGAAGCTCTCGGAGACGATGTTTCCTACGAGCAGCTACTAGAAGCCTTGGAAACCAGATACGGTGACGCTCACCTGGAACACGTGTATCGTGCGCAGCTGAGGGATGGTGTCCAGCCCACTGGTGAAAACTTGCAACAGTGGGCCCTGGAAGTTGAGAAGCTGGTACGGAAGGCATACCAGTCGGTATCTGCGCTCATCGATGGGAATCTGGTGCAAGTATTCATCGACGGCATCCACGACCTGGAAGTCAGGGCTGCAGTGAGACTCGGGCACCATGAGACTCTCAAAGACGCCTTGGCTCATGCTATAGAGGTCGAAGCCGTACGGAAGGATCATCGATCTCACCGTGTCAGGGAAGTTGTAGCATCACCGGCTCGCGACCGTTTCACGAGGTATAGCCCTAGGTGCTACACATGTGGTGAGAGGGGCCACCTTCGATCCAGTTGCCCAAAGCGGACTGCTGAAAGAGAAGAAAGTCGTTCCCTAGAGGATAGGGTGGCTAATGTCACCGCCCAGCAACAGGAGAGAAACGAATAAATGCCAGGACTGCAGGGCGGGTGCTGGCTGATTTTAGAAGAGCCCGAAGGGTTTCGATCTCACAAACCCAGGATGGAAACAGCCTGATCATCAAGGGCGAGGTAAATGGAACACCATGCAAGCTGACAATAGATACTGGAGCATCTCGCACGGTTGTCAGTTCCCGACTTGCAAATCGGTTCCTTGGGGACTCTGCGAACCGTGACCGCATCAACTTGGTAACAGCCACCGGTCAGCGCATACCCGTCCGAGGAGAGAAAGAGATGCAGTTAAAGTTGGGTAATGTAATTTACCTGCTTTTATTTGGTTCGCCAAATTGACGCCGCCCGCCTGGTGGTAAGTCGTGACGACGTCTAGCGATTGTGGGCCACTCTCACAGCACACATTACTATTGAGAGTGGCCCTCAACTTGACGACCTACTGATGTGCCTCTTCACGCTCCGCTTAAAGAACCCAGGATTATATGTGGGAGGAAACAAGTGCACAGGCAGGGCGTTCCAGGCCACTATCGTTCGGCAGAGAAACGAACGTTTAAAACGTTCGGTTCTCGCGAACATGCTATCCACTGTGTGGGGGTGGCATCTCTGCCTGGCACGAGTCGTTCGGGATCGGAAGGAAGAGGGTGGGATCAGATTGAAGAGCTCTTCAGAACACTCGCCGTGGTAAATACGGTAGAATGCGGCCAAGGAAGCTATTGTTCGGCGCTGAACTAGCGGCTCAAGGCTTCCCGTTACCTCCGGACAATCTATAATACGGATAGCCCGTCGCTGCATAGCGTCGAGAGCGTCCAGCAGATACTTCGCGGAGCCGTCCCAGAGGTGAGAGCAGTATTCGACGCAGGGTCTAATCTGCGTCTTGTACAGCAGACACCTCTGGTCCGGTGTAAAGAATCTTTACCTTATTCAGTATTCCTAGTTTCCGCGAAGCTAGCCCTATACATCTTTCGATGTAGTTTTTATTATTGAGCTCTCGACGAACGTCTATGCCAAGGATATCAAGGTTGTCCTTCATTGGTAATAATGCATTCTGAAGAGAGGGTAGGGGAAGGAAAGGGGATTTCTTCGCAGTAAATGCACACGCCTGTGTTTTGCGGGCATTGAACTCGACCAGGTTCTCGGTACCCCATTGAGAGATACTGTCGAGGTTACGGTCGAGATCAGCCACGAGTCGTCGTCTCTCCTCCTCAATCTCAGATCGCCCCGCCGTCGGACGAACCGAGTAACTCCCGTGCAGTGTGCTGTCATCTGCATAGCAATGAATGTTCCCGAGGGACAGCATATCATTGATATGCAGAAGAAAGAGAGTTGGTGATAGTACGGACCCCTGCGGTACCCCGGCATTCACTTGCAAGAAGCGAGAAGCCTGGCAATCCAGCTGCACAGTTGAGGAGGTAGACCATATGCCGGAAGCTTGGAAAGGAGCGAAGCATGCCACACCCTATCGAAGGCTTTGGCGATGTCCAGGCTAATAGCCAAGGACTCGCCGTGCCTTTCCATAGCCCCACCCCAGACATGCGTTACGAATGCCAGAAGATCACCCGTTGATCGCTTTGGCCTGAAGCCGTATTGTCGATCATTGATTAGCGAGTGACCCTCTAGGAATTGCATGAGCTGCTTATTTATAAGGAGCTCAAGCACCTTGCAAATGACTGAGGTGACAGCTATGGGTCGATAGTTGCCTGGATCGGACCGATCCCCTTTCTTGGGGATCGGTTGTACGTTCGCCTCCTTCCAGACCTCCGGCACGAGCCCTGAAGAGTATGACATAATGTCATCGTGGCTGACATAATGGACGACTGCATACTGGGCTTAGACTTTATGAGGAAGAACTCTTGTGAGATCGACGTCAAGCAAGGAGCGATGAAATGTGGTCAAGAGGAACTTTTCATGGAAGGAGCGTTATCAGAAAGTGTACAGCTTGAAGAAGGTAGTGCTTCCTGCCAGATCAGAAACGACTGTACCAGTTAGTCTCCCTCAGAATTCTGGGCGAACACGATCGATGTGTACTCATAGAAGGGATACACAATGAACTTCCATGGAAAATGGCCCGAACTCTGGCAAGAGCCAATGAAGCCTCAGTGGTACGTGTGCTGAACCTTAGTGATAAGGAACACGTGATAGAAAAGAGCACATTGATTGGCACTTGCGAAGAAGTAGATTGGATGCGCCGATGCCAAGAGTTGAGTACTGGGAACATCGTCAACAAGGACGCTAGAAACAACGTGTTGACACTTTTAGAAGACTGTCGTAACATCTTAACGAAGAATGAAATGGACAAGGCTAAGAAGATGTTACTCAAGTACGCCGACATTTTCTCTTCGAGTGATGCTGATATTGGGAAGACTGGATTGGTTCAGCATAAAATCAATACAGGAAATGAGGCACCCATCCGTCAGCGACCAAGGAGACTGCCAATATCACGAGAAAAGGAAGTTGAGACCATGATTGAAGGAATGGTAAAAGATGGTGTGATAGAACCATCGTCAAGTCCATGGTGCTCACCTGTAGTGCTGGTAAGGAAGAAAGATGGCAGTATGCGGTTTTGTGTCGACTATCGTCGTCTGAACGACGTTACGAAAAAGGACAGCTACCCTTTACCAAGGATCGATGACACGTTAGACATGCTGACAGGGGTGAAGTGGTTTAGCACACTAGACCTGAAAAGTGGCTACTGGCAAGTTGAAATCGATCCGAAGGATAAAGAGAAGACTGCATTTTCCACAGGAAAAGGTTTGTGGCAGTTTAAAGTTATGCCATTTGGTTATGCAACGCCCCGGCTACTTTTGAAAGATTAATGGAAATTGTACTCGCCGGATTGGCTGGGGACGCCTGTCTTGTCTATTTGGATGACATTATCATCGTGGGCCATACGTTAGAAGAGCATCTTCAAAACCTGGAACGCGTGCTTGTAAAGATCCGAAGCGCGAACCTGAAGCTCAGCCCAAAGAAGTGCTCATTCCTCAAACGGCAAGTAAGCTTCCTAGGCTACGTAGTGTCGGAAGATGGTATCTGCACGGATCCAGAGAAAATCATCGCCGTCAAGGATTTGCCGGTTCCAAAGGATAAGACGCAGGTCAGAGCATTTTTGGGTTTGTGCTCATACTACCGGCGATTCGTCCAGAACTTTGCGGATATTGCCAAGCCCTTACACAAGCTCGCGGAGGAAAAGCGACAATTCTGCTGGGACGGAAGCTGCGGCTTCGCATTCCAGGAGCTAAAGAATCGTCTGTGCCATACACCTATTTTGGGTTATCCTGATGCGGAAAATGAATTTATAGTTGACACAGACGCAAGTGATGTCGGACTCGGAGGTGTGTTATCTCAACGGAAAGGAGATCGAGAGGTCGTTATAGCCTACTTCAGCAAATCCTTATCGAAACCTGAAAGGAATTATTGCGTCACGAGGAGAGAATTACTCGCCGTGGTGAAGACATTGCAGCATTTCAGCAAATATTTACTAGGGCGAAAATTCCTTATACGTACCGACCATGCTACATTGAAGTGGCTATTATAATTCAAGAATCCAGAAGGACAAGTCGCCAGATGGATTAAGCTACTACAGGAATATGACTTTGTAATCGAACATCGCAGTGGGAGATCCCATGGCAACGCAGACGCATTGTCAATAAGACCTTGCCCTGAAGACTGTAAGCACTGTGCCAAACAGGAGATAAAGGAAGCCATACCTGTGAAGATGCTTAAAACGGATCTGAGCGACGAATGGAAAGAAAGCCTACAACATGCTCAACAGGATGACGCAGACATCAAGCCAATATTTGAGTGGATTAAAGCAAGTGCTCCTAAACCCATGTGGAGTGACGTCGCTTCAATAAGTTCAATCACAAAAAGTTATTGGGCGCAATGGGACAGTGTAGTTATTCAGGATGGAGTCTTGTGCCGCAAATGGGAAAATGCTCGAGGAGACAGCTGTCATTTGCAAATGGTCGTCCCTAAAGTTAAGGTCCCAGATGTGCTACAGCTCTACCATAATGGATGTTCAGGGGGCCATATGGGAGTAAAAAGGACTCTGTTGAAGATACGTGAGCGGTTTTACTGGATCCGCTGTCGCGACGACGTTGAGGACTGGTGTCGCAAATGTACAAGTTGTGCTGCTGTGAAAGGACCTCATACACGGAGCAGAGGTGCACTGAATATTTGAGTGGATTAAAGCAAGTGCTCCTAAACCCATGTGGAGTGAGGTCGCTTCAATGAGTTCAATCACAAAAAGTTATTGGGCGCAATGGGACAGTTTAGTTATTCAGGATGGAGTCTTGTGCCGCAAATGGGAAAATGCTCGAGGAGACAGCTGTCATTTGCAAATGGTCGTCCCTAAAGTTAAGGTCCCAGATGTGCTACAGCTCTACCATAATGGATGTTCAGGGGGCCATATGGGAGTAAAAAGGACTCTGTTGAAGATACGTGAGCGGTTTTACTGGATCCGCTGTCGCGACGACGTTGAGGACTGGTGTCGCAAATGTACAAGTTGTGCTGCTGTAAAAGGACCTCATACACGGAGCAGAGGTGCACTGCAACTGTATAACGTTGGAGCACCATGGTAAAGGATAGCCCTAGATGTTGCGGGACCGTTTCCTGAAAGTGAAAGCGGAAACAAGTACTTCATGGTTGCGATGGATTATTTCACGAAGTGGCCAGAAGTCTTCGCTATACCTAATCAAGAAGCTACCACGGTCGCAGATAAATTAGTTCACGAAGTCTTCTGTCGCTTCGGGGTGCCTCTAGAAATCCATAGCGATCAAGGAATAAATTTTGAATCTCAGGTGTTCCAGGAAATGTGTCGGGTCATGGGTACTCACAAAACCAGAACGACCTCTTACCACCCGCAGTCAGATGGAATGGTGGAGCGATTTAATCAGACATTGGAGAGATATCTGGCGAAAGTTGTGGAAAGCAGGCAAAAAGATTGGGACAAGCACATCCAACCGTTTCTTTTGTCTTACCGAAGTGCGGTTCACGAAAGCACGTCAGTGACACCAGCTTATGCGAACTTTGGAAGAGAATTACGGTTGCCTGCCGACTTAATAACCGGTATACCGCCTGACGCTCCACGCAATATCACCGATTATGCGAATGACTTGCGCAGCAGGATGAATGACATTTATGAGCATGTCAGACAATCAGGTCAACAAATGTCTGAAAAGATGAAGACCCGTTACGACCAAAACACAAACAATAAGGGCTTCGATGAAGGTTCGTTAGTGTGGTTACATAACACAGTCCGCAGTAAAGGGAAGTCTCCTAAACTGCAAGCTAAATGGGATGGACCATACGGAGTTGTGACCAAGATTAACGATGTCACTTACCGAATACGGAGGAGTCCAAGAAGTGTGCCAAAGATAGTTCATGTGGATCGATTGGCGCGATATTATGGGCCTGACAATGCCCGGGACGAGCATGTCTTAGGAGGGGGCAGTGTTACGCCATCTGTTACGACATCTAAATAATGTTACGCCATCTAGTAGCGAATATCGGGACTGAGAAACGAGGCGCCATCTAGTAGCAAGTCGCGGTACTGCTAAGTAGTGGGTTTCTCGAATGTTCTGTCCAAGGTACTTCTACGTAACGCATTTCTCGACACATCTAGAAGGTTCGGGAGAGTGACAGAGTGTTCGCGATGATTTTCGGCTGAAACTTCTAGAACAATGAACGATATATGCCGAGCGCTTGAGCGGGAGATCATCAGTATTTCAAGAGCGATAATACGAGTTATACCTGCGAGTTCAAGTGCGAGTAAAAGTGTTCAGTGAAGCTTATAGTGAAGTAAATCGGCATTTTTAATTCCGTAGAACCCCGGCTCGTAACAATAATTATAACTAATAAACGCCCTAATCCAATAAGTCGCCTATTTTATTTTCTCATGGTTTCCATAATGAAACACTCGAAACCTTTGACATTTGACTTTGAATAACTTCTTACAGCAGAAGTGGGATCGATGAGGACTTTTATTTTCTTTATAACATGAAAACCACAGTCTCTACCAAAATTGTTTGTTTTGGGAGTTTTGGTAATTTGATCACAATTTTTGTAGCCAACATAACCGGGCTATTTATTAAAGAAATTGATTTAGTAGGTAGTACTAGGTAGTAAGTCTAATATAAGCAAATTGGCTCACGTCTATTAGCCACTAAGTAGGTACTGTCCTGAAGTATTATAATAATAATATTTTATTTATTTCAAGTAATAAGACTCATGGAGTTAGTAACAATGCTTGCTTTGAACACATTTACAATGGTTTTCATCTTAATGTTTATTTACAGTGCCGTTTTCTACGACTGGGTGCTGCGGGGTGCGTTGCCTGAGGGCGTCGGCGTGACGTGCTACGCCGACGATACCCTCATCACGGCACGGGGTCACTCAGGCAGCACTCAGGGTCACGACGGGTGATGCTCAAGTCGTGAGTCGGATACGGCGGCTAGGACTGGAGGTGGCCCTGCACAAGTCCGAGGTTCTCTGTTTTCACGGACCTCGGAACGGTCCACCATAAGGTTCCAGCTTAAACGTAGGAGGCGTTAGCATCGGCATCAAGCCCTCGATGAAGTACCTAGGGATCTTCGGAAGTTTGATCCCCTGCAGGAGACTGTACCTAGGGATCGTGCGGAGTATGGCCTTATACGGGGCTCCCGTGTGGGCGGATAGATTGGCGGTCAGGGTGAACGCGACTCTGTTAAACAGACCACTGCGAACCTTGGCCGTCAAAACCATACGGGGTACCGCACGATCTCCGGAGAGGCTGCATGTCTCCTAGCCGTTACCCCTCCATGGGACCTGGAAGCGAGAGACCATACGTCATTGTTTCAATGGCACAAGGAGACGCTGGAGAGGGACCACAGGCCTGCGACTCGAGAAATCGAGGAACAGCGGTCCCAACTCCATCAGGATCTCATGGAGACTTGGAGGGTGCGACTTGAGCAACCAAAGTGGGGAACTACTGTCATCGCGGCGGTGAGACCGATCATGGACGAGTGGCTGTAGAGGCGGCATGGTGACCTCACGTATCGTGGCACGCAGATCGTTACCGGGCATGGATGCTTCGGTAGCTATCTGTTTCGTATCCATCGTGAGGTCACACCCCGGTGTCAACACTGCGAGGTTAAACGACGACACCGCACTCCACACGTTGGTGGAGTGCTCAGCGTGGGCGACTCAGCGCCGAGACCTCGTAGTGGGTCTGGGCGTGGATATCCTCTCGCTGGAAACCATGCTCCAAGCCATGGTCTCCAGCGCGAGTAGGTGGAACGTGGCCGTGTCCTTCTGCGAGCAAGTCATGCTCGCGAAGGAGGCGGCCGAGAGGGAGCGTACCCTCCCCGCCGAGTTCCGTAGTCAGCGGCAAGGGCGCCGCAGACTCATCTACGCCCAAGACCATCGACCTCCATGATCGGGGCCTGAGGACGGCGGGATCGCCACCCGCCGTCCTTACAGAAGCAGGCTAGAAGGGTTGCGTGCTGCGGGGCCTTTTCCTTATAGCACGCAACCAGATTCACTCACTGACGCGGGATAAAACTCTACCCCAACGACGCGGGATGCTCATCCCGACCAAACCCCCGCAGAGACCACAGAGGTGGTCAAAGTCCGCCGGGTGCCACTGGAAATACCTGCTTGTAACCAGAGACGCCCGGCAACGGACGTAAGAGCGGCCGAGGCCTTGGGCCACGGAATTTTAAAAAAAACTGCCGTTTTCCGATGCAAGTGTCGGAACGTTTTTGCTTGAACTGAACAAACCGTCGAAAGATTCGGCCACAGGTTATTATCCATAAACAGATGCTTCTTACTTTGTGACACTAAAAATTTAAACGCATCAGTCACACTGGCCTCAAGTCGATATTTTTTAAAATGTAACTTTCACCTCTGTTATTCTCTAAATATAATTCGCTATGTCAGACTAAAGATAAATTATAGATAAATTTCTATCGAGTTTGAAATAGATAGTATCATCTATACACGCCCAGCTATTTTTTCTTTATCTGTATATTTCGATGTAGCTATTATAAAATGTAGCTGTTACAAAGGTTTTTAGTTAGCGTCAGAACCTCTGGACCAAGTTCGATATTTTATGTTTGGAAAGTGTCAAATTACAGTACCTTTTTGATACCTAAACTAAATTATTTAGTACTATCTATCGTTATATCGAACTTGGTCCAGAGTTTCTGACGCTAACGGTTTTTATCATCAAGGGCGGAAAGTATTTCGGCCACTTTCCGCGCCAGTTGGAGGCTGATGTGTCACACATAATATGCCATGGGAGCCTGGACTGCAGAGTGGGTTAGGTTATCCATGTATGTAGAGCAACAAAATTAATGACAAATGGTGCGCGTATTAAACGCCTTCGGGGATGAATACATATATTTTATGCATGGGTATATAAATAAAACAACAAAATACAGTCGCTTCATCATTTTAAAACGTTTTTTAATAATTTCAAGACGATCTACATTGCTCATTGCCTTTTTATTTTTTCTTAAGTCCACAAAAGAAGACGGCTCACGCTTATATTTTGTAATCTTATTGACCAATTTTACATCAGTGTATAATTCCCCACAGTGACTACAAACGTATTCTTTTCTAACACCAGGGCAACCCCGGTGAGTAACTTCACCAACATATTCATAGTTATCTGGACATATATCTTTAAAATTTAAAAAACAATATTTACATAACCTCAACATAGTTGTACAAACATAACCATTCTTTTTAGTGACGCCATTTTGTTCAGGCTTCCCGCCAAAATATTTTTTTTCTTTATGTTGGAATTTCGAATTCAGAGCATCTAAGTGTGATGTTAGCTTGTGTAGTTTTATTTCTTCTATGTCACCAATAACATAGTGATTACATAAATTACATAGAGATATTTTACTTTTTTTAATATAAATGTGATGAGATTCGTGTTTTATGGCATCGTATCTGAAAAAAAAATAATCATGGTAAACTGTAAACTATGTATATTATTATTGAAACTATCGACCAAGTGAACCTAACAAGTCCAATAATTGTGTTACCCATTGGAATATATATATATTTTTTTTTTTTTTTTTTTTTATATTTGGTTCGCCAAATTGACGCCGCCCGCCTGGTGGTAAGTCGTGACGACGTCTAGCGATTGTGGGCCACTCTCACAGCACACATTACTATTGAGAGTGGCCCTCAACTTGACGACCTACTGATGTGCCTCTTCACGCTCCGCTTAAAGAACCCAGGATTATATGTGGGAGGAAACACGTGCACAGGCAGGGCGTTCCAGGCCACTATCGTTCGGCAGAGAAACGAACGTTTAAAACGTTCGGTTCTCGCGAACATGCTATCCACTGTGTGGGGGTGGCATCTCTGCCCGGCACGAGTCGTTCGGGATCGGAAGGAAGAGGGTGGGATCAGATTGAAGAGCTCTTCAGAACACTCGCCGTGGTAAATACGGTAGAATGCGGCCAAGGAAGCTATTGTTCGGCGCTGAGCTAGCGGCTCAAGGCTTCCCGTTACCTCCGGACAACCTATAATACGGATAGCCCGTCGCTGCATAGCGTCGAGAGCGTCCAGCAGATACTTCGCGGAGCCGTCCCAGAGGTGAGAGCAGTATTCGACGCAGGGTCTAATCTGCGTCTTGTACAGCAGACACCTCTGGTCCGGTGTAAAGAATCTCTTTACCTTATTCAGTATTCCTAGTTTCCGCGAAGCTAGCCCTATACATCTTTCGATGTAGTTTTTATTATTGAGCTCTCGACGAACGTCTATGCCAAGGATATCAAGGTTGTCCTTCATTGGTAATAATGCATTCTGAAGAGAGGGTAGGGGAAGGAAAGGGGATTTCTTCGCAGTAAATGCACACGCCTGTGTTTTGCGGGCATTGAACTCGACCAGGTTCTCGGTACCCCATTGAGAGATACTGTCGAGGTTACGGTCGAGATCAGCCACGAGTCGTCGTCTCTCCTCCTCAATCTCAGATCGCCCCGCCGTCGGACGAACCGAGTAACTCCCGTGCAGTGTGCTGTCATCTGCATAGCAATGAATGTTCCCGAGGGATAGCATATCATTGATATGCAGAAGAAAGAGAGTTGGTGATAGTACGGACCCCTGCGGTACCCCGGCATTCACTTGCAAGAAGCGAGAAGCCTGGCCATCGCAGAGGACCCGCACTCGGCGCTCGTTTAAAAAGCTGGCAATCCAGCTGCACAGTTGAGGAGGTAGACCATATGCCGGAAGCTTGGAAAGGAGCGAAGCATGCCAGACCCTATCGAAGGCTTTGGCGATGTCCAGGCTAATAGCCAAGGACTCGCCGTGCCTTTCCATAGCCCCACCCCAGACATGCGTTACGAATGCCAGAAGATCACCCGTTGATCGCTTTGGCCTGAAGCCGTATTGTCGATCATTGATTAGCGAGTGATCCTCTAGGAATTGCATGAGCTGCTTATTTATAAGGAGCTCAAGCACCTTGCAAATGACTGAGGTGACAGCTATGGGTCGATAGTTGCCTGGATCGGACCGATCCCCTTTCTTGGGGATCGGTTGTACGTTCGCCTCCTTCCAGACCTCCGGCACGAGCCCTGAAGAGTATGACAGGCGGTACAGACGCGTTAATACTGGAGACAATTCAGCTGCACATTTTCGTAGCACCACCGCCGGAATGCTGTCAGGGCCACTGGCTTTCCGCGTGTCGAGTGACCGCAGCACTCCCACACTAGACTCCGTTTCGCCCCCACTGGTCCCATGCCTGCTGCACCATACATCGCCCCGGGCCCGGCGGTGCAGCTGCTGAACCCCTAACGCAACCCAGCCTGGGCTGGGTTACTTGGGGGGCTTTAGCACAGCTGCACGGTGGTACCCCCCCGGACCAACACTGTTGTACCACCTGGTACCCACGTAGGGGCCGAAGCCACTCCATAGGTACCGTAAATTAACGAGCCTCGTCCGTTTATCAGCAGGTGCGCCACTAGCAGGTGAGGTCGCTGGGGCCCTATAGATGTTGGTAGAGCCCCTTTGCACCCTTTGCATATATAGAATTTTATTCAAATCGGTCCACCATTACCATTCAGTACCTACCTAAAGTAAATCCCAAATAGATTAAAATTAAAGTTCATTGATACCGAACAACCAATACAAAATAACCGCGACCTCGTCGCCCGCTAGCTTGCCTCACCCCGAAGCGACATGCGACAGTTCGTTTGACAGGTTTGTTCCTCGGTGTCAATGAACTTTTATTTCAATCTATTTCGGATAGAGTATGAATTATTTTAGTATGCATCATATATCTTGCTTGCTCACCCACAAATATAATTGTCCAGATATAGTACATAATAGGCTAGGTCCCTATAATGTGGACCCAAAAACATTGCTTTCTCTGGGAAACAGTCCTCACAGTATGGTCTATCCTAATATCTTTCTTTCTAAAACACTTTTTGCAAATTTCTGCAATCATAGGCTGCGCTCACAGGTGTGGTTGTTTGTATATTTAATGTTCAAAATATAATAGCTGTCTACGGTGATTTAGTATTTTGTCTTTCCCAATTCCCACGAGAAAACATTACCGGGATAAAAAGTAGTTTCAGTGATAACGTAGCTACATATTAGTGAAAGAATTTTCAAAATTGGTTCAGTAGTTACAGAGTATATTCAAAGCAAACGAACAATCAAATATTTTCTCTTTAAAATATTATTATATACTTACCGAGTAGGAAATAACCTCCAGCATTTCTTACAGCTAAACAGTCCAGGTTTCATTAGCTCATCATAATGTACACTGGGAGTCTCAATCTCAGCTTTGAAGACCGTCGGGAACCAATCCACATTAACTGTACAGTTTGTTGTCAGGTCTGACAACAACTGACCCACATTATCCGGATTGATATCTTCTTCAAACAATAATCTATTTTTCAACGACCTATTCTCCTGGCTGACTACACTTACATTATCAAAGGGTATTATTGGAGCACTATATTCTTGTTTTACTGTAATTTTTTCTTTATTATTTCTTTTTTTCTGATTCATCGGAGCGGCTGGCGCTTCTAACAGTGCTTGTAGCATTGTTTTAGGCTTAGCTGTTACTTTGGTCCTGCCATTATGGACCTTCTCCTCTTTAACCACGAGATCTGATATTGAGTGTTTTAGTGTCATATGCTGGTTAAGTTCATGTTGTGATGTGAAGTGGTGGAGACACATACCACATTGAACCACTCTCTGGTTTATTAGTGGTATTATAATATGTCTTACGTTGTGAATGTAGCTATTATATCTGTAATTAAATAAACTAGTTATCCCGACGAACTTTGTGTCGCCTCAAAAAAAAAGAAAAAAAAAATTAAAATAATTTCATGCAAATGTATGTAAATTGAAAAACGCGACGGACGGACAGACAGACAGACAGACAAATTGTCGTATTAAATATATTTACAGATAAATAATTTTAAACATTCTTACACAACATCATCTAGCTCAAACTAAGCTTGCGCTATGGGATCTAGACAATTAATATACATAGTTAAATATTTCAAAATAGATACCTAATATACATAGAAAACAGCCAATCTCGGAAACAATCATTTCTGGATCACACAAATATTTGATTTGACCTGGGAATTGAATCCGAGACTCCGGATTTGAAAGCCGATGTACTAATCAGCATGCCACCAAACCAGTTAAATATTACAATTATGTGTAATATCTACTTGAAGACTTTTTAATGTGATTTTCGTTGCTGCTCATTTCCTACTTTTGGTTTATTTAAATCAAACCAAAGACTATATATATACATAAACCAAAAACTAACTATTTACCAATAGTTCTTGAAGGATTACTGGTATTTTTTGTGACCCATAAATCTGGTAGATAGTTTAGAGATAGAACATATCTTTTTGTGTTGAAATTACCATTCATTGAGGAAGGTTATAGGTCACATCCCATTACAACTAATATGTTTGAGGCTGAACAGCAACAAGTGTTGAGGAATGAGCTAGTTAGTTTGGTTCCCGTCGCCCGTATTTATTTTTGCTAATCCCGTCGCCCTTAATAGCATGCAGCTTTGCAAAGGAACAATGCTTGAAACATTATTTAAACATAACATTAACCGTTTGGCCAATGCACACAAGGTAAGGTCTTAAAAGAAATATTTTTTTCCCATTTTTGAAACATTTTACTGCTGCTATGCATCGTAGCTATGAGTCAAAGTGGCGGGTGTACCATTGCGAATCATGTTGTACCACTTACCAAAAAAATGTACCTAAAATGTACTAAATTGTACCTAGGTCTAAAAAATAAGTACCCGATTCAGAACGAAATTATTTCGGAATTAAAATACACCCACCATATTGACATCAATACGGCGGGTGTACTATAATATTTTATTACTTAACCATTATTCATAAAATATAATTATACCAAAAAAATGTACCTAAAAAGTACCTCAAGTAAAAAAAAACACTTGATCCATTGAATAGTTTCTGAGAAATAAAACAACCGTTACTTACGCTAGTAAAATTATAAATCACGATTTTAATAACTGGACAAAATTACATACATAACATAATTAACATAATTGTAACCCTTTTATTTCCGTCCATACATTATGCAATTAACAATAAGTGAATTCGGAGTTTTGGTTATAAAATTATTTAAGTCATCTAAACATTTCCATTCCGCATTACGACGAAAATGAGCCCCATAGTGGCCAATATTGTGGATGTTTGTTACATCGCCGCCGGACGGTAAAAACTCTATTAATCCTTAGAACTTCTTATTTTATATTATAATAATGTTATTCCTATAGGTATGTCTTTAAGATAAATTACATCAGTTTGATTCAGCTCGAAGGCTATTGTATTTTTATATCGTATTTTAATGTTCGTATACCATTGCAGTAACTACGTCGACTTTTCAAAATATTATTATCATCACATAACATAGACTCTACCGATTGATTGAGCATATTATTAATTAGTAATTACTTAATATTATTATAGTTAATATAGAAGTATGTACCTAGATTTCATTATAATAATAAGCGTAAGTAAACTAGACACAGATGTTTTATTTCTCAGAAACTATCCAACGGATCAAGGATGTGTTTTTTTTACTAGAGGTACTTTTTAGGTACATTTTTTTGGTGTAATTATATTTTATGAATAATGGTTAAGTAATACTTTGACTCTCATGTGATGTAGCCTTTCTCGATAAATGCACTACTCAACAAAAAAATTTTTTTTTTCAATCAAACCAGTACAGCTTTTAAATATTATTAAGTATAGATTATAGTCATGGCATCAGCATTATTTTGTGTCCACTGCCTCTTTAAACCAATATGGCTACTATGCTGCTATAAAGTTGGATGTAAAGGAACTCCCAGGACAATTTTACCTATTTTTAGAAACATGTTCACACAATTCACAAGGCTCTTTGGAAGGCACACGGAGACTATCATAGGAATTGTTAGACTTAAATGGTTTGAGCATCTGCAGAGGCACATCATCATCATCATCACTCGATGGTAGAGAATTCATCATTTTACTGGTCGGAATCATCTGGAAAGTAGAAAATATATTGTTACTAACTTGTATTAAAGGAAAGGGTGAAATTTGACCATCTGTGACCCTACAGGTGATCGTTCGCAGACAAGAAACAAGAAACTAGGTTATATTCCGGTGGTGAATTTCTGCCTGTTGTCAGGACAAACCTGGAAAGGTTTTTTGGCAACTTTTACACTGGAACTGATAGTATAAATTTGTAAAATAAATATATTTAAATAAAAAAAAAAAAAAATATAAAGATAAATAAGTATACATACCACGTACAGTATATAATTATGAATTAAAGCATAAACAAAAGTAATTTTCTAATAACATATCGCAATCAACACGTAGGTAATTTTCTCTCTGGCGCAATTTCCATAGTCCATGTTTATTTTATTTCGTATTTATGTTTTATATTATCACGGTCTAACTACAGAACTTCGATATCGCCCATGGGTTGTGGAGGTCAGATGGCAGTGCCTTCACGGAAAATATCGAAGTTCAGCCGAATCGCAGTTAGACTGGAAAGCCGACGCCAACTGAGTTGGGAAAAGGCTCGGTGAATGATGATTATCACTTAACCTCCTAATGAATAAACGATAATTGTGAATGATTACCTAATAACTAGCAATAATTTAATTTACAAGGTCCTACTAATCTTTATATCATTAGTAAAAACAATTTACGAAAAAACGCAAAAAAAGACGTCGCCATTGTTTATTCAATTTTAAGAACGAATGGATTGAACATGAACATGTGATTGAAAGTGACATGACTAAGTAAGTCTTACTCATTTCACTCTTCTTCTTCGTATCTTTGTTCTTTTATTCACGGAAATTCAGTAAGAGTGAATTTCAGTGAAAATTTTTAGAATGAATGAAAATATTAGAATGAATATCAGATTTTTACTTAGTTTCTTTATTGACCTAAAAAAAATGTTTAGGACTCGTAACTACATAATATATATACCTACTATATTATTGAAAAAGAGTGACCTCTCGTTTATTGCCAGGTTCTTTCTCTCGGTTCCACTTATTGCTTTGCGAATCTGGCAGTACATGTAATATAGAAGCAATGATATTTTGTAAGAGCCATTTAGTGACCTATACAAATAAATAAATCATTTCATTTCGTTATAATAAAATATATAAACGAACGAAAAATATAAATAGGAACGATTTTTATCTTTAAGCATGGATTTGATAACCTATTCTTTTATATCGTGTATTTGTGGAGGTAACAAAAGTCTAGTTAAGTGCAATAGTTACAAAAATAAACAACAACAATTAAAATACCTACAGACTATTTTGCTTATTTCGTTAAAATATAACCTGTTCCAAACAGAAGTCGGGGTCAATAGGTACGATGAAGTAGCAATAGGGAAAATGGTAAAATGGTAGGGTTGTCACCCTGTAAGATAAATGTCAACTATTGGTATCTCAGATGTAGGCACATTTAAATTGATCTATAATATTATTACGATAATCTTAATCCATAATATTAATGAGAATTCTTAATTTTAATGTAGGTAGCCCGCAATAAATAAAACAATAGGTATATGTAAGAAATTTCAAAATGTTAAATACAAAATCTTATATTACTTCAAAAATAATTATAATTCAATATAAAAAAAATTGATAATTGCCTCGTGCATGGCATACTACGACCCCTCTAAGCCACAGAGACGATCAGATAAAACTTAACTAGTCAAATTACATAAAGCTTCTAATATTATAATTTAAATTTTTGCTGCTTACTTCTAGTAGGTTAGTAATTACGGGACATTTTGCTTGAAGGTTACTAAGAAAAGCTTTTGATATCTGAAATATTAGAATATCTACTTTAAGAATATATAATAATATTCTTAAAGTATATAATATATATACACTTTAAGAATATATATATATATATATATATATATATATATATATATTCTTAAAGTGTATATATAATAATACCTAATGAATTTAGAATGGTTGGGTTATTTAATATTAGCGGCTATAACGCCTTTAACACACCGACTGATGCTGCGAACTACCTTAAGTACCTTAAGGAATTGTGGTAATCTGTGATACACTGTGCCACTATATTATAATAAAAATGACCAAAAAGTGTCGGTCATTTTATTATTCTTTGGGACTACATAAATAAGAAACTCTTCAGAATGCAATATTACCAATGAAGGACAATCTAGACATCCTTGGCATAGACGTTCGTCGAGAGCTCAATAACACAAAATACATTGAGAGATGTATTGGGCTAGCTTCGCGGAAACTAGGAATACTGAACAAGGTAAAGCGATTCTTTACACCGCACCAGAGGTGTCTGCTGTACAAAACGCAGATTAGACCCTGCGTTGAATACTGCTCTCACCTCTGGGACGGCTCCGCGAAGTATTTGCTGGACGCACTCGACGCTATGCAGCGACGCGCTGTTCGCATTATAGACTGTCCGGAGGTAACGGGAAGCCTTGAGCCGCTAGCCCAGCGCCGAACAATTGCTTCCTTGGCCGCGTTCTACCGTATTTACCACGGTGAGTGTTCTGAAGAGCTCTTCAACCTGATCCCACCCTCTCCCTTCCGATCCCGAACAACGCGTGCCGGGCAGAGATGTCACCCTCATACCGTGGAAACCGTCTTCGCGAGAACCGAGCGTTTTAAACGATCGTTTCTCTGCCGAACGATGGTGGCTTGGAACGCCCTGCCTGCGCACGTGTTTCCTCCTACATATAACCCTGGGCTCTTTAAGCGAAGCGTGAAGAGGCACATTACAGGGTCGTCAAGTTGAGGGCCACTCTCTATAGTATTCCTGTGTACTGTGAGAGTCGCCCTCAATTGCCAGACGTCGCCTCAGCTTACCATCAGGCGAGTGGCGTCAATTTGTCGACCTAAATATAAAAAAAAAAAAAAAAAAAAAAAAAAAAAAAAAAAAAAAAAAAAACATTAGGTAGGTACCTACATAAAATTAAATTTAGATAGTCTCGAAACACTGCACCATGGTTTGTGTACCTAATTATCAACACGAAGCCTATAGGTACCTATACAAGAATATACTGTCGGATAAATTCTGTCAAGAAAACTTGTTATTAAGTACGATTTTCATGATAAAATCAATCGTACCTTTCATCATCTACCTGCCCTTATCCCAATTATTTGGGGTCGGCGCAACAAGTCTTTCTCCTCCACACACCTCTGTCAGAAGTCATCTCTTCATTCACTCCTCTCCTTGTCATATCCTCTTTCACACATTCCATCCATCTTTTCTTTGGCCTACCTCTACTTCTTAAAGCCTCTACAGTCATACTTTGCACCTTTCTAACGACATTGCTTTCCTCTCTTCTCATAACATGTCCATACCATGACAGCCGCTCGCTTCTCAATTTTTCATTCACTGGTGCAACTTTCAAACTTCCTCTAATATACTCGTTCCTTACCCTATCAATTCTTGTCACACCACACATCCATCTTAACATTCGCATTTCCGCTGCATGCAATTGTCTTTCATCCGTCGCTTTTACGGCCAAACATGAAAGTCCATACAGGACGGCAGGTCTGACGACAGTCTTGTAAATTTTCCCCTTAAGTTTCGGAGGAAATTGGGGGTCGCATATAGTGGCTTTGACCTGCCGCCATTTCATCCAACCTGCGTCAATTCTGTGCTTCACTGTACGATCGATTGCCCCATCCTCCTGGATAAGAGAGCCGAGGTACCGGAAACTGGAGCAAACTGGTATTGGTGTGCCGTCTAACACCATGGGTGTAGGACTGGAGAGACCGCCGAAATCAGAGAACATGTACTCAGTTTTGGTTCTACTGATTTTCAAGCCTACACTCTCCAGTTTACATTGCCATTCTTCCAATCTACTCTGTACCTCAGGCCCGTCTTCACCGACGAGTACAATGTCATCGGCAAATAGCATACACCAGGGGGTCTCTTCCTGTATCTCCGATGTCAAAGCATCCATTATTAACAGGAAGAGATATGGGCTTAGCGCCGAGCCCTGATGCAAGCCTACCGCGACACTGAACTCGTCGGTGTTGCCAGCAGCGGTTCGTACGTAGGTTTTCGATCGACAATACATCGCACAGATTAACTCTATATACTTCCCAGGCACACCTTTCTCTTTCAAGGCCCACCACAAAACCGTTCTGGGTACCCGATCGTATGCCTTCTCGAGATCTACAAACACCATGTGCAAGTTTTTATGTGCACGCCTATATTTTTCACACAGCTGGCGGAGTGCAAATATG
This sequence comes from Nudaria mundana, assembly GCA_963556515.1. Lineage (NCBI taxonomy): Eukaryota > Metazoa > Arthropoda > Insecta > Lepidoptera > Erebidae > Nudaria > Nudaria mundana. The sequence goes on from OY748309.1 coordinate 8,143,197, forward strand.
GCGTCTGTAGTCCCGCGACCAGGCATAAACCCGATCGTACCTTTATGAGAAAAAAAAAAATAATCTTATAAATACATCTACCTACATGAAATCGAGGTAGTGACAGCCCTGTTCCGTTTCTTCCAAACTGTTCCCTATAGAACTGAAACCAGTACCTATTGAATGAAATAGTCGTTCCGATTAACCCCTCTCTGGTTCCTAAGACTCCCGCCAGGCGTCCCTCGTCACCCCGTTTTTTCAATTTTTTGTAGCACTTTACGATTTTTGCTATAATAGCTTAATTTTGAGATAACTAGTAAAAAGATGGTTTTGTACGAAAATAACAATAAGTAGACTTACCTAAAAAGTACTTTTTTCATCACTATTTGCCTTATAATCAATTGAAATTTGAGGATTAAAAATGGCAATTTAGGAGTTTGTTCGGATAATCAACTTCTTCTCTTTTTATGGCCTCTGCTTGTAGCAATTTACCAATGTCCAGTCAATTCAATTCAATTCTTTTTTATGACCTCTGCTTATAGCAATTTGCCAATGTCCAGTCTTCGTAAATCAAGTTTATAAATCAACAAATAAAAACGTAAAAAAATGAAAAATGTGAATGTGATGTGAAAATGGCGGATCCGGATAATCAACTTTGGCGCCTCCAACTGACCATTTATGACAACTTTGAAGTTTCTTTGATGTTGTCAGCTGTTTAAAAATATAGTCTACTATTCAAATGTACATACCAAAAAAATGTTAATAGAGCGTAATATGGCAGATTTATTGACGTAGGTACTAAAGTCAACTTCGGTTTCGTCTCTATTCACCCCTGCATTCCTATTCAACCCGTTTGACGGTACCTGTCACCGAGTCTATGGGCTCCCAGATACTCAGATACACTGAAGAATTGGCAGTATGGTTGAAATAACCTTAGCCGGTCCCTATGGACAAATTTAACAACAACAACAACAATCTATGTGTTTGTCACTGTCATTGTCAAAACCAAACAAAGTAGGTACCTACCAAGTATCTATATTAGATCTGTGGTACCTAACTACGTCATCCGCACGCAGATCGGGGAAATTATTCAAGAAATAAATAAATATTATTATGTTGTAGGTACTCGTAATACATAGGTATTAAAGAAAAAAGCTGAAAATGGTGTGTAAAATTTATTATCTAACAAACATCTTTAACAGCTTTATTTATAGCTACATCTCAACTAATAAATACCGCTAACAATGTTTTGAGAGTTCATAATCAGGTGTCATGTGAATATTTCGCTGTTTTAGGATTTGAAGACCTTTTCCGAGGAGAGTTTTGATCCTAAGCAATGGATTAATAAAGCTTGGAGAACTAGCAATAACCAAGAAAAAGAGGTTTTTGTCGCCAACACAGTGACACGACTGCAGCTCTATATGAAACAGTTAGCCAATTCATTAGATGAGACCACTACGCAGATAGTAACTTCTATACCGCGAATCACACAAGAAGCGTCGGCCCTTCAACTCGAAGGCACTTTACTTCAACAAAAGTTACAATCTCTTGAACAAAAAGTACTGAGCGTTGAAGAAGAAACAGGTCATTCTATTGACAGTCTACAGAGAATTGACTCGCTCAAGAGTCGGTTGGAGGGGGCAGCGTCCACTTTGCGTGAGGCCGACAAATGGGCTGTACTAGCCAGTTCTCTTGAAGACATCCTAGACTCAGGAGTACCAACACAGACTGAGAAGCTAGCTGAGCTGTGTGAGCAAGTTACTGCCATGACTGCTAGCTTAGAGGTGCTTAGTGATGCTCCAGACTATGATAAGAAGAGGTTACAACTTGAGACACTATATAACAGGTTGGAGGCGACTATCAGCCCGCCTCTTATCGAAGCCCTCACACAAATGGACGCTGGTAAGTTTTACATATATTTCCTACCAATTTAGCTGTTTGCCGCGGCTCTGCCTGTATTATATAGTTTTTCTAGGTAATTTTGATCTTGTATCAGGTACAGTCAACATTCAAAAGTGCTTTTTCATCCATACAGATAAATAAAATTTTTATGTCCGTCTGTCTGTTCTTGGACTTTCAAAAGCAGATAGCTGAATTAATAAGGTATAATATAAGCTACTTTTTATCCCGGAAATATGTTCCCACAGGAATTGGCAACCATAAAACTATTTCATGCGGGTGTCCGCTTTATATAATTATTACAATAAAATCTGTCCTAACACAGATTTGGAAGGAATTAGGAACATCTGCAGATCACAATTTCCCAATAGACCACAGAATTGCTTGCTATGAGCCTGACATACTTTATCACTTCTTCAACTTTCATTAAAGTCTACATGCTCACTGGTTAGGGGTACTTTTAACCTGACTTTTATTTAAGACTGTCGTGATTTAGTCACAGTATGTTCACATTGGTTGACCCTTACTACCTTGTCCACTCACACTCACTTTATATAGGTATCTATTTTGCCAGTCTGAACCATCTAAGCACCCCCTTATTCACCTTGAATACTATGTCTACTGACAAACTGCAACATTCTCTTATGTACGGTGTGAATCTAATACACTGTATCTAGAGTTACAGTATTTAAGCCTGTTTCATCGTGTCACATTCTCCCTTTTTTACTTTGTATGAAAAGTTCTGAGATATTACAACGCAAATTAGACTCTATTTCCTTAAAGGTACAAGTCAAATAATATCAAAACACGCCATCTTAAAATGCCGTGTATTGCCAACATAATATTCGCGCCTTAGCAAACGCTTTATCGCATTTTATTGTACTTGCGCTTTGTCAAAACCTTGTAACTTTAGATACCGTGTATTGCCATATAATCTTGGTGCTTTACAGGATACAATGTTTTGACATAATCTTCGTAAAAGTTATCTTTTAATTCTTTTTCAAAATCCGTTTTTTTTAGTTACAGTGTTTTGGATTCACACGGTACTGTTTCTCATTATGCCATTTTGCATTTTTAAGCTAACACTTCTGAACCTTGACTGTACACCCATTTTGTCAGGCCGGACGTCCCGCTACGTATCCCTCTTCGCGGGCATGTCTCGTTCGACGTCGGCGTGTCGTTGCTGGCGTCGCGCCGCTGCACAGCGTCTGACGTCATCGTGGAGGAGACTGGACGCTCATGCTGTACGGGCTCTCAGCCGTCTGCTTGCTGGAGATGCACCAAGACAGGTGAGCTTGAGGCATGGGGGAGGTTATTTTGAAAGCTCTTTAGGGTTGAGGGGGTGTTGCTTGGTTGAGGGGGGATGGGGCGGGTTGCTTGAAATGGGTATGAGAGGTTTCTTTGGGAAAGTTTAAAGGGGGAGGTTTCTTGAGATGAGTTGAGGGAGGTTGGTTGTTGAAGCGAATATCAGGGAAATATTTTTGTAGAGAGTATGAGCAGTGGTTTCTTAAGGTGATTTCAAATTGACGCTTACTGTCTGATACAAAAGCGATGCGACGACGTTTAACGATTGAGGGCCACTGTCACACAAGTTGGAGGCCCAATAATGTGCTGCTTCACGGTCCTCTTGAAAAACCCAAAGTTGTATGAGGAATGAATCAGAGGGGCATTTTCTAATTTTTTTTCTTTTTTGCAGGTGGATTGGTTAATTAATGTACTGAAATCGGACACCCCGCTGGCAGAACTAGTTAGGCTGTACACCGATTTGCTGCTGTCATTAGAACCATCTCCGACCAAGGTAATTAAAAAAAAAAAACAGTTTTCTCTTTATTGCTCGGATTGATTGTAACATTGGTGGCTATTGGAATGTAGCTTCAAATTACAGAACGATAATTGAACTGAAGCGAGCCGAAGGCAATCGAAGCTACTATTACTCCACTCGAGGGTTTTCAGTTGACGGAATACTCCTCCTGAACGGCTGAACCGATCTTCCTCAAACTTTGCATGGTGGCAGTGACCATGCTCGTGAGTGCATATATCTGAAATCAGAAACATCGAAGTGACCACGGAGGAATAATCACCGAAAAACCTGTTCCAGGAGGACTAGACATTATACCCAGAGAATTATACATAATGCGCGCGCCGTACATATGACCTTAAAAGAGGTCAAATAGACCATCAGTTCAAAAAAAAAAATAAGAAATTAAAAAAAAAAAGTTATATACTGCGATAGAAAGTCTCGCTTCAGCTCAATTTTGCACCGCGACCGTGCACACCTAGTATTCTATACATAAAGAAAAAAATCCTCACGTAATTTATGCATGCTCCCATTTAAGTTTTTCTAAATGTTGTCTTTACAGGTAGTTTCAGCGAATCTAAAACTTTGCTCAACACCAGAAGAAGGTATTATCGTATTGACAGATTTAAGAACTGACATAGACGATTTAGTCAGTTGTATACAGGGTGTTATTGATTCACCGAGACAGAATAAAGGTAAACTTACACACACATTATCTCGCCTTTCAGGGGTCATCCATTAATTACGTAACACATAGCTTTCTTTATAATATTAGTGAAACCAAATCATGACAATGTTTTCAAATCTATTGTTGTTGATTGATTTAATAAAAAAAAATTGAGAGATCTTTTTTTATGGGGGGGAAAGTTTTTCCGGGCTAGTGGCCCCATTTATTATCCGATCTCTACGAAACTTGGCACAAGTATTTTTCATCGGATTTTTTTAGGGGTGGCGAAGGGGGAAAATTCAAAAAAATTTTTTTTTTATGTTCTCGAGGTCTACTTTTAGATCATAAGGCGACGACTCGTAATTAATTTATTTTTTATTGTCTCTTCCAGAGAACCTTCAACCTATAATACTTAAGGAGTTTGGCAGAGCCGTGTACGGCCCACTTAGAGAATTATTACCCAAATATACAGAGATGCAATCACAACTATTAATAGCTAACTTACAAGACCCACAGTTGAAACAGGTTAGTACAGTACACCGGGGATTTTGAATATAATTCCGGGAACTTTGAGTGTAATTCCGGGAACTTTGAGTGTAATTCCGGGAACTTTGAATGTATGTAACTATAAATGTTTTAGTATAAATACGTAAACATTGAGGAACGCTGAAAAATATGAGTTAATTAACGTGAAAATTGTGTACAACTCAGTTAAATATTTAAGTATAATTCCGGATACTGAGAACAATTTAATGAATGCGGGGAATTCTAAGCCTAACTTTGAGAGCCTTACAGTATAGTTCTCTGGGTGTTTCGAGTTAATTTCCGGGACTGGAACATTTTCAACTTGACTTTCGAGTTATTACATTAAAGTTTCAGTACCATGGATTCAATTCCGGGACTTACTTGAAAAACTTGAGTATAATTCCGGGAACTTTTTTAAACTACGCAACATTTTTATAACGCACTGGCAATTTAATGTTTCAAATTCCAGGAAGATTTACTAGAACAATCAAGAGCTATATTAGTGGTCGCTGAAAGATGTGAAGGCTGGTTGTCCACTGCACATAGTAAAGCTAAGAATATAGCTGGCGATGCTATGTACGCTGTTTATATGCCTGCTGTGGAGGTTAGTACTATATCTATACAGATAAATAAAATTTTATTGTTTGTTTGTCATTCCTAATTAATAGCTTTTCACTAAATGCATTAATTATAATCAATACATATAATAAAATTGTAAGCGGTCGATGTCTGTACATCGAAGATATGAGAAACTTTTGTAGGGGGCTCTATGAACGCAATAGAACCCAAAACAATGGTTTTTAGAATTTTTGTCTGTTTGTCTGAATGTTTGAACACGCTAATCTCAGAAACGGCTTAACCGATTTGAATGCGGTTTTCAGTAATGCGTTGTGGTTTATTCAACTTAACATTTAAGGTTTGTTTTATTTCAATCGGTTGAGAAATAAAAAAGATATGTCGATCTAAAGTAACACGCAGGCGGAGCTCCGGGCAACAGCTATTTATAATATAAAACTATATGTATATGCGATATATAAAATATTTTCCATCTAGTTGTGTCTAAACATAATTGGAACATTACGCACAGCCTACCATAGTAGTTAGTTCCTCAACTACCGGTAGATGGCGCTGTACGGGCGCCGTAAGTCGCGATATTAACACAATGCGATCACAAAATTAGATGTCTCGTGCTAGTGGTGTTTTGGTCAGTTGGTAGAACGTTCCTCCTGGAAAGGGAACAGTCACGAGTTCGAGTCCAGGCCAAAACTTTAGTTTTTTTTTGTTATTTCATAACATAGTATAAAACTAAGTCGCTTTCGCTCTCTATGTATGCTTAGATCTTTAAAACTACGCAACGGATTTTGATGCGGTTTTCATCAATGGATAGAGTGGTTCTCCAGGAAAGATTTTGTGTATATCCACTAGTATACACTACTATTATAAAGAGGAAATATTTGTATTTTTGTGTGTATGTTTGTAATGAATAAACTCAAAAACTACTGTGCCGATTTAAAAAATTATTTCACCATTGGAAAGTTACATTCACCCTGAGTGACATAGGCTTTTTTTATCCCGGTAATGTGTTCCCACGGGAACCGGGAGCTGCGGCGATCAGCTAGTTAATTATAACTCCTTTTCCAGAACTTCACATCCACGGTATCAAACCTAATATCCTCTCAGAGCCGACGTATAGAGTCGACCTTCCTCTCCGCAGTGACCACCGGACAAACAACTGGGGTACTTTCCCCCACATTCCCCTCCGCCTTGTTGCTGGAGTCTGCTGTCGGCACGCTACTGGATACCCTCGCTAATATACAGAGGGATGAAGGTATTACACAACAAACACACACGCACACACACATTTGCCAGTATTTCTAGTCCCACGTAATAGGGGGCAAGCCTATTGCCGTCACCGGGCACATAATAAAAAGTAGCAGCAATATTGTAATTTTGCAAAAAAAGAATTTAAACCCATTGCCTTGCGATGAAATGTTGTTGATGAAAATCTTTACGTGCCAGCCGCTGTGGCACAGACAATTAAACTCCTGGGCGTCTCGGACTCATGACATTTTTCTATACATATATCTCTATATCCTCCGAGTGTCTGTCAGTGGTCACGGGTTGAAATGGTCGAAACGTCGGGTAATAATGTACAAAACTCAAACTTGGTCTTAATTCTGACCATGGTATCAATGAAAAAACCCTAAAAATATTGTAAGCGGTTTTTAAGTTTTCCTTTTTTTTCAGAACCACAAAACACAGATCCATTACACGATCTACCGACTCTCATATTGGAGTCGGAAGTCCGAAGTCGGTTGGTTTCCTTCAAAGAAGAGCCCGTAGCGTCCGTTGCAGTACTAAGACGGACTAAGGACCAACTTAGAACCCTAGCTAGAGCCGTACTTAGGAACCCTGTGGATTTACAACTAGGTAATATTAAATTAGTTACTAGTACGGTGTCTTGACCACGTCATAGGTTTTGGCCTATAACTTTTGACCCCTTAGGACTAGGTCAAATTTTCGATTTTTTGGCTTGCCTCCAGATCGAGGGCTATCCATAGAGGGGTCAACCATCATTGGAGCATAAGCAGTTCTCGAGAGCTAAGGGGGACATGCCCCATTTCTAAATATAGATTTTAGATAGGACGGGTACGGTGACGTTTACCCTATGTTCGGGGAGCACGATTTAGGTTAGACTTTAAGTATGACGTCATCGAAGCGTTTGAAGTCTCTGACATGAAATGATACACTTTCAAGAAACGCTCCTCGAGTACGGTCTTAGTATTTGACATTACTTACGGTAAAGGGTCATCCATGAATTACGTCACACGTCACATAATATATATTTTTGGATATTCTCACACAAGGTCATCTAGCCCAAACTAAGCTGTAAGATTGTGCTATAGGATTAAGACAATTGATAGACATACTTATATTTACTATATCCTTATATATTTCTAAATACATACATATTCATCATTCACCGAGCCTTTTCCCAACTAAAGTTGGGGTCGGCTTTCCAGTCTAACTGCGATTTGGCTGAACTTCGATATTTTCCGTGAAGCGACTGCCATCTGACCTCCACAACCCATGGGCGATATCGAAGTTCTGTAGTTAGACCGCGAGGATTTTTGATTTAGGGCTCCAACTACCCCTAATGACTGCCATAGATGTTAGTATGTCAACCGGGACCGACGGCTTAACGTGCTCTCCGAGGCACGGAGGGGTCTCAGTGTCTTAAGAAATGGTCACCCATCATAAGACCGGCCTGACTAGATGTTGCTTAACCTTTGCAATGTGTTAACATTGTCGGTTACCACTAGACCACGAGCCCCTCAATACATACATATTATACTTAGAAAACATCCAAACTCCGAAACAAACATTTGTGGATCACACAAATATTTGATTCGACCCGTGAATCGAACCCGAGACTCCAGAGTCGAAAGCCGACGCACTACCGACCACGCCACCGAAGCAGTTAAACTTCCTTTATATAACATGAAAATATTTTTAAATCTAGTTATAAAATCTAGTCATAACTCAATATTATACTCGTAGTAGAATAGGTAGGGTAAAGTTTGGTATTTTTTTTCGTAAGGGCCTTCCATAAATTACGTCTCACAACTTTGTAAAAGTAGCGAGTTTAATTCAACGAAAAAAAATTTTTGTTTAATTTTATTCAGTTTTATGGTCTCTGATTCCCATGGAAACCCTTTTCCCCTAAAGAGCTGTACCGATTGAGTACGCCAGTATATACAACATGAATTTTCGTAGAATGTAAACCTGAAATTACTTTACTCAGAATCAGTAGCACAATCCAATCAGGTTTTCAAACTACGTAAAATTGTATCCCAAAAGTAACTTAACAATTCAACAACCACTCTAAAATGCATGTATATGCTACCGTAAGAACCCGTTGTTAGTTACAACACGTTGTAACTAATAAGAACGAGTTGTAACTAGTTAGATCACATACTAGTTATCACTAGACAAAACGCATTTTGTGTTAAGAGCCATTTCACAAAATGCGCCGTCTTAGTACTATGCCCACTTGTGTATCGTATTTTATTGTAATTTCGATTGAAGTTATATCAATATTTTGACAAAGTATATGCAAGAATTTCCTATATTACTGCAGAAATCGGTTCTCTAATGAACTTAGTTTATTTTGGAATAATTTTATTTTTGTAATTACTGTGTATTTAAACCAAAAATCACGATCAAATTGCTATGTTAAACTCAAAAATTGGCCCAATGGTTTATTTTTTCACTAAATAATTATAATACTATTCAATAATCTGTTACATTAAATGACGATTCAAATATATATCCAATGCTTTATGTATTTTTTTAAACTCAATTTATAAGTATTTTTGATAGAAATACGACTCTGAAATCAACTCTGCGCCGTTTTTCAATAAAATGCTTGTGGGAAATTGATTACTATAGATCAAATAAGTTATTTTTAGTAAATGTGTTACATTAAACGTCAACACGAAGGCTTGGCCCATTTTTTGCGCATATTCAATAACTTCTAGTTATTACAGACTATGGTAATTTAGGAGCTCAAAATATTAGAAAATCGTGCGAAAACGTGAAATGGCTCTTAAGGTTATTTTTTGTTGTGATTCGTACTAATGCGGCACGTATATATGGTTATCTATATACATATTTAATACGACAATTTGTCTGTCCGTCTGTCCCTCCGTCGCGTTTTTCAATTTACATACTTTTTTTTTTATATACTTTATATATATATTTATTTTTAATATTTGAGGCGATACAAAGTTCGCTGGGATAACTAGTTTTTTTATAATACGACAGTAATTGTTTTAACTGCTCCGGTGGCGTGGTCGGTAGCGCATCGGCTTTCGTCACCCCGGAGTCATCGGAGCTCATCGACTCTGGAGTCTCGGGTTCGATTCCCGGGTCGAATCCAATATTTGTGTCATCCACAATGTTTGTTTCGGAGTTTGGGTGTTTTCTATGTATATTATGTATGTAGTTATAAATATATAAGTATGTTTATCAGTTGTCTAGATCCCATAGCACCAGTCTATATCACCTTAATTTGGGCTAGATGACGTTGTTGTGTGAGAATGTCCAAAAATATTTATTTATTCAAAACAATACTGACACTAATTTAAGAACAATTCCCACTAATGCCTTTAGTAACAACGCGTTCTTACTAGTTACAACGCGTTGTAACTTAAAACGGGATCTTACGGTAACATAAAAACGGGATCTTTTTTTTCTTTTTTTTGTCGAGGCTTTTGTCCATAAGTCTCATCGGGATCTTACGATAACATACACACATTTGTTACAGATAAGATACCTCAGTTAACAGTATGGAGCAACAACGACGCCCTAGCTACAGATCTCCCGGACTTCGCTATCACTCCACAGGAGTATATCACTGAGGTACAGCATGTTTGACGCTATGATCGTGACATACAGACTTATTAGAGCGTAACGAGCGAAGCTCTCATGGTGCAAGAAAGTTCAATCATTTCTTATGCGAGATCTCTGTCAATACTTTACCGATTTCAACAATTTATATATCAAATTAAACTAGATTTAACTGACATCATTCTAACGGAGCCCGAATTTTCAATTTTGGCCCTCAAAAATTTTTTTTTTCAAAAAATATTTTTTTTTTAGGCGACCTAGTTTAACTTATTTCAATAATTTTACACACACACACACACACACACACCCAATTTGCCTGTATTTTTAGTCCCACGTTATAGGGAGCAAGCCCATTGCTGTCACCGGGCACATTTATAATGGGTTATGTCCAAAATGGCCGAATTAATTTAATAACAAGTAGCAGCTATATTGTAATTTTGAAAAAAAATTGAATCCCTTGCGATGAAATGTTGATGAAAGGCAACAAAATCTTACGTGCCAGCCGCTGTGGCACTGACAATTAAAGTCCTGGACGTCTCGGGCTGTAGTATCTTAACATGTATTTTATATATAATTGTTTTTTGCGATTATCATTGTAAATCTATATAATATGTTGTATGTATTGCAGATCGGGCAGTATTTAATGACATTACCGCAACATTTAGAGTTGCATCTGTCTGAAAAACAAGCGCCTCTGCAGTTCTTAGCTGATGTAAGTATTATAAACTTAAGACAAGGTGTCTTGCGGTCACCACGCCATAGGTTTTGTCCTATAACTTTGGACCCCTTAGGGCTAGGTCAAATTTTCGATTTTTTAGCTTGCCTCCAGATCGAGGGCTATCCATAGAGGGGTCAACCATCATTGTAGCATAAGCAGTTCTCGAGAGATAAAGGGGGACAAAAATTACATTCACGATTTCTATATATATATATATAAATACATACCTCTTTATTACCCGACGTTTCGACCCTGTTACTAGAGCCGTGTAACAGGCTGATGTAAGTAGTTAAAAGCCCCGGTTTCACTTGAGAATTGGCCTAAATATAATATAGTACGTATTAATACGTTAATATTATGTTGAAATCTTGGGTGTCACAGTTGCCATAGTAAATGTTTATTAAAATTTATCCAGCCGTTTGAACTTAATAAATATGCGAACTTTGACCTTCAATTATACAGAGTCAAGTCAAATATTTTTTTTTATATATTATAAAATAAATCTTACACTTAAAGATTAAATAGTAACTATTTACATTTAAATGTATTTACTATATTAATAAATTGTGTATTTTTAAGGTCTGCACCCACACTTGCGAAGTTTATGCAGAAAAGATTTTAAACATAAGGAATATGGACGCTTTGGGGACTAAACGTTGTCTCAACGATATTGGTGAGATACATACAGACATACATAAATAAAATTAATTATACCTCTATCCCTACGGCAGTGACCGAACCGTCTAAGGGGTCATCCATAAATTACGTTACACAAATTGACTCTCGTCGAGTCGCTTGACAACTATGTATAAATTAATGTTAGCTCGTTCAAGTACTTAATGTATTGTAATTTAATACTATTAGAACAGAGTGGCCGTGAGTTTTATTGCCAGGTTCTTTCTCTCAGACTCTACCTATTATTTTGTGAATCTGGCAGTAAATGTAACCTTAGAAGCAATTTTGACTTAAATTATAATCTTTATAACTGACTGGTTGTCAAGTGTTAGCAGTTAGTGAAAAGTGTTGCCTTGTAACCAAATTGAAATATATGTATATTATCATTTAATTTCATTTACTCGCTATACTAGTGTCAATAATAAAATTCGCGGGACATAATTCATGGATGACCCCTTACGACAAATACTAAACGTCACCCATTGTATCTGAAATATATAAAAGCCTCTATTTATTCCAAAAAAAAGTCAATTGACAACAACCGACTTCATATTACCAAAATGGGACCAAATAATTGTCGGAATGGGACCAAATTGAATAGAATAGAATAGAAATCGTTTATTCATGAAATAGTAGATTATACAACAAGTGAAAAAAATGAAAATTTATTTCGAGTTACGAAGTTGGATCCCGAGAGTAGAGAAGGATTCTAGAATAGAATCCCGAGCGTAGCGAGGGATTCTAAATTAGAATCCTGAGTGGAGCGAGGGATACAAGGAACGAGATAATTTTTTTTTTCACGAGTAGTAGTAGTGAAAAGTAATCGGCCTAACCAAGAAAATAAATACATAATAAATGAAATATATTTTTATTTTTCAACGTAATCACCATCAAGTTCAATGCACTTTTGCCATCTTCCCTTCCAAGCATTTAGCCCGTTGAAAAAAAATTATTCATTCCTTAGAGTCAAAATATGCGTCTACTGCTTCTTTGACCTCGTCATTTGTCAAAAATCTTTGACCTCACAAGTGCTTTTTTAGGTTAGGGAACAGAAAAAAATCTGACGGTGCCAGATCAGGTGAATAAGGTGGATGCGGTAACAGTTCAAAGCCACAGTTGTGATATTCTGCCATTGATTGGACAGACGTGTGAACACGAGCGTTATCTTGATGTAACAGGACTTTTCTTCTGATCATTCCTGGACTATAGTCTGACTCCTTTCAAGATAATCAACCATGATCACACCCTTCGAGTCCCAGAATACTGAAGCCATCACCTTACTTGCCGACACAAAATCGACTTAGCCTTTTTGGGGGGTGGTGAACCAGGTCTTTTCCACTGTTTTGATTATTGTTTTGTATCCGGCGTACAGTAATGAACCCATGTTTCGTCCATAGTAACAAAACGATTCAAAAAATCACATTCATCAGCTTCAAATAACTCCAAACAGTCGCGTGCAATAGTCAATCGCATCCTTTTTTGCTCAACTGAAAACAGTCGCGGAACCCACCTCGCAGACACCTTGTGGAAACCCAACACGTTGACTATTATATTTTGAGTTCGTTCATAAGAGATGCCTATAATCTCGGCTATCTCTCTAATTTTGAAACTGCGGTCTCCCATAATTATGTATTCCCCTATGTACCATATCATCATGGATGGCTTTTGATGTCAGATTGCTTTGTTAATAAATTTATAAAATTAAAATTAATTATCGCACACGTTTCAAACTTCACACAATTAACAGGTCTGAACTTTTTTTTTTTTTTTTTTTTTTTTTTTTTTTTTTTTTTTTTAGTTCCGCGACCAAGGCCGCGGCCGCTTTAACGTCCGTTGCCGGGCGTCTCTGGTTACAAGCAGAACGTATTTCCAGTGGCGCCCGGCGGACAGGTCTGAACTGAACTAAATAAAGTGGGTAGATTTGATTTTTAGAACTAAATGGATCAGTGTTAGGCCGACTACTTTTCAATCCACCCTCGTACCATTGACTGCGAGAAAATAAGGTAAAGGTTTCCAACACTTACATTGTCGAGATTTTGGCGGCAACAAATTATCCTAGATAATTGCTGCTTTCGAACGAAATGATTCCGGAGTAAGCGATTCATTTTCATCACTGGAAGAACTCATTTTATTAGTTATTTTAAATTTTCCAATGAAACACTACGATCTAAAATTGGCGGGTTGTGTTTGTTTTTTATACCATTGCCCCTTTTGTTTTTTTTTGTCAGTGGAATGACTTCATTCAGCCTGCCAGTAGTTACGTTCAGCTTTCTTTTAGCAACTCCCGTTATATAATATTAGCAACTCCCGTTATATAATATTATAATTTTTTACAATTAGATACCATTACTTATATTATACCCATCCAACTCACATAGTTACTTTCTTAACAATAATATAGTCACAGCGCCTCTATCCCCCCAACCCCCCGGCAACCGTCGGCTGTTGTCGGAAACCTCTTATAAAATGTGAGAAACGAAAAGTTTCAATAGAAGAAGTTATTTTCCTTACAAACGTAGTAAGGAAAAATACTTCTTCAATCGAAACTGGTTTCAAACACGCATTTTTTCCTCGTTCTCAACTGGTTACGAACCTGTAGTTACGATGGCGGCCGAAGCGGACGTAATTTATGGATGGCCCCTTATCTTCAGCAATCGGTTATACCATGGCCTTTCCTTCACAGTATACCTATCCAGCGTCGTGGAAGACTTAGGAAGTACTATCACTCCGGCTTTGAAAAATCTGGAAAAATCCCTTCGAGCAGCCACACCTAGCCAAACTGTAGAATAAACGAGTTGAAGACGGGCGAAGTCGCGTCAGGAAGCTAGTTATACGGATATATACTAATAATATATAATACTACTAATAATAAAAACGAAAATTCTTTCACACAAAGTAGCTTTACACTATGAGGTGCGCGAACGCTATGCGCTGTCAAAACTTATGGGTTTATTAGCGCATAGCGTTCGCGCGTCTCATAGTCTCGTTTGTGAATACGGGTTTATGTCGCTCTGGGATAATGTAACTACATATTAGTAAAGGTTTTATCAAATGCAAACAAAAACAATTTTTTTTTCTCTTTTTAATAGATTTAGTAAAATAACTATTATATTATATATATTATATATACTATTTATAAATGTGATAATTTTAAGTATTATTGGTTAATAAAGATTCTATATTATTTGAAAAAACTTTCTTCTTATTAGAGACCATCCCAATCTACTGCAAGATCAGGTCGCCCTAGTAGGCCTTTAGCTTGACCTAACGTCTGTAGAACAGATAGGCATAGGTACATCACGCCTATATTCCCGAAGGGGTAGGGAGAGGGCCATTACACAACCACACTTTGCCAGTAATTATGAGGGCCTCACGTAATAGGAGGCAAGCACTATAGAGATTTTTAAACCACTCTGTAATTCAAAACACAACTCTAAGCCAGGACAGATGTTACATACAACTAAATAGAATATCCGCAGTCCGAATTTCTGTATATATTATGACTATGTTGGCAGTGCAGGTTATTAAATTTCAACAAAACGCCTGATAAAATTGTAAGAGCAATATAATGCGACTCAGCTTAATATTACTTTTTCTTCAGGCGTTTTCGTAAATGGTAAATGTATTACACACACTTTTGAATCATAATTACGTTTTAACAACAAAATCACATCTTGATTATCTTCGAGTATAGCCAGAGGTGTTAAATATACCCTCATTTCGACATTGCCCGTCAACTGGTGAAGTTTTAAATACGTAATAGGGCGCGAGACTATGGCCATTTCTTATAAAGTATTAAATAAATACTGGAAAACTATAACTATTGGCTGGATTTTATCGCGTCATATTTTTCTAACCAATCACTTAAGAAGTACATCACGACATTGCATTCGCAAGTGAAGTATGAATGATATTCGGGAAGGGTATTTGTTAGGTAGCACTTCCGCGTAAATTGTTAAAGAGATTTTGAAAGTTAATTAATAAATAGGTAATATATAGAATAGGATAGGCTCCTAATTATAATTTTAAACAAAAAAACGACTTCAAATATTGGAATGAGACCAAATATAATGGTCGAAATGTGACCAAATTGAAATGGGACAAAATCGATTCACCCACTTACAGGCATGAGATAAGAAACGTTAAACGTTTTTTTTTTTTTTTTAGTTCGACAAATTCACGCCACCCGCCTGATGGTAAGCTGTGGCGACGTCTGGCGATTGTGGTCGACTCTCATAGTACACAGGTATAATATGGAGAGTGGCCCTCAACTTGACGACCCAGTAATGTGCCTCTTTACGCTTCGCTTAAAGAACCCAGGGTTATATGTGGGAGGAAACACGTGCGCAGGCAGGGTGTTCCAGGGCACCATCGTTCGGCAGAGAAACGAATTGGTTATTATATGGTTATGGTAATTATTTGTGCTAGTTTAGCTATTAAGTACTCTACCTGAGTTTCTGGCTGGTATCTTCTCAGGAGAAGCAACTTGCCGAACCAGCGAAAAAATCATCTATATATAGAAATGGGGAATGTCCCCCTTAGCTCTCGAGAACTGGTTATGCTCCAATGATGGTTGACCCCTCTATGGATAGCCCTCGATCTAGAGGCAAGCTAAAAAATCGAAAATTTGACCTAGCCCTAAGGGGTCAAAAGTTATAGGCCAAAACCTATGGCGTGGTCAAGACACCGTACTAGTTTTCAATAAATGGTTATTTATGTACATATGTACTTGATTTAGTATTTTTATAGTATTGCTTGACATAAAATTGTAAAATTTTGACATTTATATGTGCTCTTTATGTGCCTCAACTGAATAAACGAAATTGATTCTTTGATACTGGCCAAGGTAAATATTTAGAATATCTTATGTATTTTGTGTATTTTAAGTATTTATGTAAGTATTCTTTCTTTTCCTATGATATTATTACTACCTGAGTAAGTTTATTAGTTCATTTATATTGTTATCCTACTCTGTCTTATCTTTATTTTATTATTTACTAAGCTTTATTTTTCTTTTCTCTTTCATGTATTGTACACTACCCTTTTAATTTCTTTAACTCGCTATCCATCCAAAGGTTGTCTGGAAGAGATCGCTTTTAGCGATAGCCTTTTGTACTATCTTTAAGTTAAGTCTCCTAATTGTATGTTTTCTTTTTTGTGTAGGTACAATAAAGAGTATTTGAATTTGAATTGAAGGTGGTCGTGGGTTCAAATCGAGACTTCATGAGGACTTCAACAAGTCACCCTCACCTGCCAGAAAGTTCCTAGAAACTGCATTGTCTCGCCTCTTGTAAGTCGCGGTACCAACAGTGATTCTCTCTGTCCCCCCCTTCAGGAACGAAGACGTGATTGTATGTGTATGTATTTTGTCTTCTGCTTATCCTTCTTAAATAAAGAGTAATATGTTTAAAGACCGAGCGAGTGGAGCGACAATTGGACAATATAACGTACCTATCAATCTAACGTATGAATTCTATTCATGGCACTAACGATGCTAAGTTACATAGATATGTACTTATATATGTATTATCGTGTTATCACCACGATAAGGTACCCTATAGTATTGATCTACAAATATATATATCTATATATGATATATATGTTTGCATAGAAACAGATAGTACGACATTGAGTTATATGATGCCATTCAACAAAAAAAATTTAGAAGTTTCACAGTATTTTCCGATTAATTTCGATATTAAAATGAGACAGTTTTAAACGGCTGTTGAAAACAGATATTTGAAATCTTCAGTTGTTTTAAATGACGTTATATTGAACACTGTTGGTTTTAAACCGTGTAGCCAGCAAAAATCTCTGTTTTCAACAGTATGTTTCTCCCTGAGTGGCATCTATTGAACGTACGACCTGAATAAGACTATAACCTTAGAGGTCCCGTGTTGGATTCTTGGGTCAGATCACATATTTGTACTGAAGCGGTCGTTGGGAGGTATTGAAACAATCGTAGTAACAGTATGTGATTGATTTTATTATCGAAATGTATTCGTATTTATATCATACAATCCCCGGCTTGACACAAACAGGTTTAAATGGGCGTGAATCTAAAAAAAGAATGACTAAGTATAATATACATATACATTTTAATTGGCTAGTTCAATTATAAGGTGTGGCTTATGGTATATGCGCAGATGGAAACTGGTAGAAGCTTGTAGAAGGGATTAGAACCGCCTTCTCGTATGATGTGACGTCAGAGGTGGTGCTTCGTTGCTTGCCTACCTTGCCATTCTTCATTCGTTCTACAGAAAAATATCTTTATTATTTCTTACGAAGTTTGGCAATATTATGGCAGTTATTTAATCATCAATGATGCCTAGATATTCAATATATTATTGTAATATTTTTTCTAAGTTTAATGAAGCTGCCTATTAGTTAGGACAAAAGACTACAAAAAAAGAAAAAATAATTCACTCCGACGGTATCGAAACATGATTGTGTACACAATTAAGGTATGCGTTGTGTGTGAGTCATAAACACTGTGATTATTGTATTCTTGTTATCACTGATATTTCTGAGATTAGTTTGTAGTATGGCAAAGGATATTGATAAAAATAAATATCACTCATTTCCAAACGGATTTCTTGACCAACAAACAATATTAACTCTTAATCCGTCGTAATAAAGTTAGTATTATCGTAAAAAACAATTCTAGTGTATTCTAAACACGCAACAATTTTTCTCGGAAAATAAATCATTTTCTTACAACTTTCTTTATTCATTGTGATTTAGTCATGTCTGCATAATACGCATACTACATCTACTATCACGGGTTATCCATAAAAGACCAAAAAGATGGTACAGTTTAATTAATAGGTACCATCGTGTACCTATTTACGATGGGTCGAAAGACCAATGCGCCAGTAGATACTTGTAGGTTTTCACGGTACGATAGGATACTTTATGTCCCACCTAATATATATCTACTATAGGTAAGTACTACGCCTACCCCTTCGGGGATAAAGGCGTGATTATATGTATTGATTCTATCTTAACACGTATGTACCTACGTGAGCAAATGACATACCTACTATATTTAGATTCACGATTTATACCATTTTCGTTGAGATAATTGAAGCTTATGATGGCATCGTATCGTTAGGTTAGTAATGTACTTAAATAATATTAATTATAGAACTTGCATTGTTATAAAAGGAAGAATATAAAGTAATAACTTACTTTATTGTTAAGTCCAGGATGTCATTACTAAAATGCATTAGGTGTTCGTTACTCAATAATACATAAATCATTAAACAAAGGATAGTAATAGCACACAATATTACTTAACCAATTCGACACCTTTTAATACAGTAATGTGTTCTATTGGGAATTGTTAACGAGCTAATAATTCCATTAAATCCAATTTTAAAACCTGTTAAACTTATTTGGGACCTATTTCCGTACTTATAACGACTTCATTGTTATTTACACCGTTCACTATGTATTCGTTTGCATAAAATTCAAGATAGCGAAACACCAAGGCCACGGGACCCAGACTATCTCCTTGCGGGACTCCGCCCTACAAATCGCGTTGACGCGACGTAATATTATCTTATCAGCAGTTATATCAACTTATATTTACGATGAATTTCAAAACTCTGATAACGTATTCACATATAAACTACTCATAGCTTTTAAGTAAGATTAGCCATAGTTATCTATTGTGTCGAAGGCTGTGGTTGGGTCTCCAAAAATTTATGTAGGGAGTGTAGTGAATGATTGAAAATGGGATTTAAAGAAGCTTTTGTTATTGCATGTCTCGTTAGTGCTGTGTCTTGTCAAACATGTAAGTATTTTTGTAAAATTTCCCTCCATTTCCATTTAAAACCGTTGTATCCTAGAAGGGCTAGCCAGAGGTGTATTATACGCCCACTTTTCAGCAGTATTTTTTTTATTCCCACATATTAACAGACAATTTTAGTCGTTGAGAACTTGTGTTTTCCAGAGCCTTGTTTGTTATTCGGCAGGTGCACCATTTGCTATTCATTTATAATATATAATAGGCTATTCAAAAGATCTTGGTGGGGACGATTACTCACTATCATTATATAATTAATTTATCAGTTTACGATTGTGTAGATAACGTTAAAATGGCCGACAAATGGTTATTATTTGTGTTAGTTTAGTCGATTTAGTAAAACGTAGGTAGAAATCCGCGGCCCAAGGCCACGGCCGACCAGACATTCTCCATTGCCGGTCGCCCCAGAACTCGGAACAGTCGCACTCGGAAGAATTCCACATAAAATTACGAGATTTTAGGGTTGCTAGCCTGCTAGTCCTACGTCCCAAAACAATGATCATGGAGGTCGGTGGTCTTGTATTTTGATGAGTCTGCGCCATTTTAGGTATTGGTTATTTTCCGTAAACAACAGTAACTCAGCGTAAAACGGCCCCAACTCTTAGTAAGGGATGGGTGCGGCTTCTTACTAATGCAGACCTCGCGTCACATATAAAGAACGATGACGTTCAAGGTACACATTAAACGAGTTGGCGAGTGTTCTGAAGAGCTCTTCGACCTGATCCCACCCTCTTCCTTCCGATCCCGACCAACGCGTGCCGGGCAGAGATGCCACTCTCACACAGTGGATAGCATGTTCGCGAGAACCGAACGTTTTAAACGTTCGTTTCTCTGCCGAACGATAGTGTCCTGGAACGTCCTGCCTGTGCACGTGTTTCCTCCCACATATAATCCTGGGTTCTTTAAGCGGAGCGTGAAGTGGCACATGAGTAGGTCGTCAAGTTGAGGGCCATTCTCTATAGTATTGTGTGCTGTGAGAGTGGCCCACAATCGCTAGACGTCGTCACGACTTACCACCAGGCGGGCGGCGTCACACGCAAACACTCAGCTCCCCCTCTCGCCTAGCGTTTTTTTACGTGAACACCAGTATATTCTTTGATCTGTGACTAATAGCTAATAGAATGACATTCAATAGTTTGCTCCGAAACATAGGTAGGCCCTTACTTTTCCATTTCCTAGCTCTTCGGATAACCAGAACCTCGTTTATCGTTCAGTAAGTGCACCGCGTGCAGACGAGGATGCCTTGGGCCCTGGAGATGTAATTAGGGCCTATTGACATAACCTATAAAATATTTAGGGACAATTTATTATACATGAGATTGACAAAGGAGATATATGAAGCAAGTGTGAATGGACAAGCAAGTAAGGGCGATCAAGGCGAACATACTGCGACCAAATAGCAGATGTCTTAAATAAAGGCCAGGTTAAAAGTACCAGTAATCGGCGAGCATGTATGAAGACATTAATGAAAGTTGGAGAAGCGAAAGAAGTATGTCAGGATCATAGCAGGTGGAATTCCGTGGTCTCTGTCCCTCTGCCCCACTGGGAAAGAGGCGTGATTTTATGTATGTATGTAATTTATTATAGGACATTTTTACACAGCGCCAAAGTTATTGGTATACTTATAACACAAGCTAGATAACTGACAAATGATGCTGTATGAGTGATTCTACGTACCTATTGACATTGGGGTTGTATTGTATAGCAAATTTGTCGCGCCTGGTATCCCACAACACAAGTTAACTCTTGGGTGCCAGGGTTTCTCTTTTGGTGTTGTAAATTATTTTAAGATCATCTCATGTATTGTTTTTGGTAAATAAATAAACTAAACTAACTAAGTAAGTGATCGTAGGATTAGGTGAAGGTCCGGTGATACTCGCTCTGGGTCTTTCCTGGAGCAAAGATTGTCCATTGCCATTCAGCGGGGCAATGCTGCTAGCATCATGGGCTCCTTTACACCACCATAATTTTTGTCAGCCTGACATTTAATTTGTATTTCAGAATAATATTATATTTTATACTAACTGATAAACATACTATAGGTACAGAATTAATAATATACTACTTAGGTACCTAATATTTTTAGATATACTTATCATAACATAGTAAGACTTACAAAACTAAGTCGCTTCGGTGTCTGTCTGTCCCTATGTCTGTGCTTAGATATTTAAAACTAAGCAACGGATTTTGATGCAGTTTTCACTAATGTATACAGTGGTTCTCGAGGAAGGTTTTTGTGTATATAATTTGTCAAGCGAGTGAAGCTGCGGGCGTACGCTAGTTCAAAGATAAATTGCAGTCTAAACATCCACACAAGTTTTGTCTTGGATGAGATTAGGTAGGTAATATGTGTTAATTTAGTAAAACTAGGGCGGTTCGCTGGAACGGGGACGGTTACATCGAAATAATAAAGACGGAACTGGCGGAATCTTAACCTAACCTAATTTGATTTAGCTCTGTCAAAGACATGTTTCTTTAATGCTTAATAACTCAAAAAATATAAGAGCCAAATACAAAAAAAACTATACAGCAAACCACAGGCTTATGTTATATCTTTATGCCAAATTTCAAGTTGATAGGCAAAGACCTTATAATACAACGGACATAGGATCTAGAACAAATCGCAAGAAAATAATGTCCCGAGTCGACCTATACATTATACATAGGCATACATAGATATAAACAAATTTCATATTAAAATTTAAACCTTGATTCAACGGAATAGTGTTCACTTTTGTTTGCACTAATTTATCGCATTACGTAGCTTCTATCTGTCCGCCTGACTAATTCACCTTATGCAGCGTATACTTGAACTACGTGAACATAGAAACAATGGAGTAGGTTTATTTTGTTAAAGTCTTTTAAGGATTCCATGATATGTACCTACGTAGGCGTAATAATTAATGTAAGACTACAGTAAATTCCATAATCTTATAAATTGTAATTACTTGTTTATGTTAGACGAAATAAGCTGAAAAACTAATTAACGACTGACAAAGATTTTTTTTTTCGAGTCAGTTTCATAATAAGTAACTGTAGTGTATGAATAACAAAAAGGGAATTAATGAATTTAACTAATTATAATATTATAAATGCCAAACTTCTTGCGGGTGTCAAAGTTCTTCCGCTTTCATTACTATTTTCATAACGCTATGTCGCTACGTCTACTACAAGATAGCCGTGTTTCAAGTGACTGAATTAGTTGCTAAAACTGCGCATCATTAATTTATTTTTATCTTATGGTTAATTTTTGGGATACGAAATTATTGGCTACTAGCTGATCACCGTGACTCCGTCCGCGAGATATAGTTATCTCGGCCCCGATTCCCGTGGGAATACATTACCGAGAATCCAAATAAAAAGAAAATAACAGTACATACACGAAATAAAATGACATGTGTAATTATATTTATGACAAAACAATGATACCCTGTGAAAATTAAAAACATTTTTGGGCTTATCTCCTCCATTCAATCAAGGGATTCTTGTACAAGTTTCATAAAGATCGGACCTCTTTTTGTTATGTCCATAAAATGAGCCGAACAAACAAGATTGTTATTTTTTGGATCAAAATATTCTTCTCGCCGTGCTAGGGCAATAATATTTTTCCATTGTGCACAGTGTACTGGATCCCGAGGAAAACTGAAATAGATGTTGGTTCATATAACGAAAAAAAAATCATAAAGAGCCAAGGCGTCTCCACTATAATCTTTGTTCCAAATAGTTTTATCGCTATCGGTAATCCGAATAAATCTGAATGGTCATTTTGTTAGTACATTATTCAGTGAAAATGAAATGGTCTCTTTCTTTTTACTGAGCTTGGGATGAGTTCGAAAGAGACAGATAGGTACTTCGGTATTGGACTGGATTGCAATATTTACTATTGTCTTTTAATTTATTATAGACGAAATACTGTATTTTAAGTGAAATAATAAATTGCAAATAATAAAACAAAAGCTTATTTACTGAAAATATGATACACCGTCTTCAATTTGCTTTTTTTTCGTAGTTTTTACACGTTTTTACAATACAGTACGGCATTGTGCAACGTGTTGTCGTTCAGTTGTCAAAATCAAGACTGGCGCGCGATTGTTTCTCTTTTAGCGTTTTGTTTCTCTTTTAGTTCGGACACTTTTGAGCGATGATCCGAAATCCATTGTATTTAAAATCATTGTTGATAGGTTAAGAGATGCACCCGCTGTCGTGTCGCATACATTCTTGATTGAGCCCATCGTTGTGAAGAAGAAACAAGCTCCATCTTAATAAAATGTTAGACCCACTTTACGTTATAGTGGATATACTTAGTTACTGAGGGCATCGATATCATAACTGATAACCATAGGTACCGATAACGATATTGGATACCGATGGCCGTGAGCACTTATATTCTTGGGTTCGACTGTTATAAACCCATCAATAACATAAAATGTTACAATATGAATAGTAAAAACCGGCCAAATGAAATTCCGAGTTCCGCACACATGGTTCCGGACCCATTCCTACAGATTACGTTTGTTGTATAGGAGCCGGAACCCAACAAAATATTATTTTTATTCTGTTTTTTATTATTTGTTGTTATAGCGGCAACTGAAATACATCATCTGTGAAAATTTCAACTTTATAACTATCACGGTTCATGAGATACCGCCTGGAGACAGTTGCTCCTGGTGGGTTAGGCTGACAGACTTGGGATGCCGCTCGCTTCGCTCCCTACTATATTTAAAGGGCTTAGATCTATACCTACATTAACGCCTTGACAGTAGTTTGCTGTTTGAACAAAAGCTGAAGTTAGAAATTAGATTTATTTTTAAACATTGAGAAGTTTTTTTTACGTTTTCTTTAATTTTATCGACGCTTTTGTCCATAATGGCCATATCAGTCTCATATAGAAGTTGCTAAGATGACTTTTTAGATTTAAGTAGTTAGGTTTTTTTGTACCTATCCAGTTCGCTTTTTAACCGGTTTTTCAATAAAAGGAGGACCTTGTTGTCTTAGGTAATACATATCTCACATAGTCTAGGGATTATAGAGGTCTAACATAAATCATTTATTACTCGTAGACGTGCGCGGCTTCGCCCACTTTACAAATTAAATACTAAAAACCTTCCTCTAGAACCAGTCCATTGGTAAAAACCGTATCAAAATCCGTTGCGTAGTTTTAACGATCTAAGCATATATATACAGACGGAAGTGACTTTGTTTTATTTTATGATGAGAATTACTTTTTTTTTCAGACAGAGTATGCGTAACAGACTCAACAAAATGCCGGAGCATTAGCAAGGATGACAGTCGCGTACAATGTCAGGCCGTTGAATCCAGGTATGAAGTATTGTGATTGCGCCTTTTACAGTTGCGACGCTGTTATTTAATCCAGCGCCATCTAGCGACAGATAGCTGAACTACTTCAAATAATGTACAATTCCTGTAGATAATATTCTATACATCGGTATAATATTTATATCAATAACAGTACATTCAACTACAAGATGATGACTCGGTGATATTGATGATACATTATATATTACTAATTAGTGGTTAGTTCCTCAACTGTTGGTAGATGGCGCTGTACCGACACCGTAAGTCGCGATATTGATACAATAGTGATCGCAATTTAGAGGTATATGGCTAGTGGTGACTTGGTCAATTGGTAAAACGTTCCTCCTGGATAGAATAAATAAATAAATATATTTGGACTTCTCACACATTGTCATCTAGCCCAAATTGAAATCAATCAATCAATAATTTTATTGCTGAACATGTTACATGAGTACATCTTAGGTGCTATTTGATGTATAAGAAACACATGTCCTACCTATCTAGGCATGCTATGTACATACCTATCAGGCAACAGAACTACGCAAGAGACCCAAAACATATTGTCACAAAGATATAATTGTATTAATTCTTATAAATAGATAAAAATTAAGCTAATACGAGTATAAGCTTGTGTTATTATGGGATCTAGACGACTGATAAACATATATATGTTTCTAAATACTAATATTATACATAGAAGACACCCAATTTCCGAAATAAAAATTTGTGTATCACACAAATAATTAGATTCGACCCGGAATCGACCCTGGGCCCTCAGGGACGGCAGTTGCATACTCATACCACTGCGCCACCGAGAATAAAGAAAGAAGATTTGAAAGAAAATAGGGGAAGGGGCTCGTCGTCTAGTGGTAACCGACAATATTAATACATAGCAAAGGTTAAGCAACATCTAGTCAGGCCGGTCTTAGGATGGGTGACCATTTCTTAATACACTGAGACCCCTCCGTGCCTCGGAGAGCACGTTAAGCCGTCGTCCCGGTTGTCATACGAACATCTATGGCAGTCGTTAGGGGTAGTTGGAGCCCTTACAAATCCTACCGGTCTAACCACAGAACTTCAATATCGCCCATGGGTTGTGAAGGTCAGATGGCAGTCGCTTCAAGGAAAATATTGAAGTTCAGCCGAATCACAGTTAGACTGGAAAGCCGACCCCAACTAAGTTAAGAAAAGGCTCGGTGAATGATGATTTGAAAGAAAATAGTTTAACAATTGATCAATATTTCTAGAGTGGACTGCGCCCTGAAGTTAGCATCAAATGAGGCTGATATCGGCTACTTCACAGAAGAGGAGACCCTTCTGCTTGGCCAACAGCAACCTAACAACCATAGGGTTATTGCAACAGTTCGTGATACCACTAAATTAGGTGAGTAATGTTTTTTAAAGGAAAAAAGCACTAGGTCACCCGGGGCGAATGCAACTAGGGGGCTAAAGTAACTAATTTGATTTTCTCGTCTACTAACGGCAGTTATTAAAAGTGCCATCTATTGAAATGTAGAGCAATCATTGTTACTTTTAATCAAATATAGATGGAGCTCCTAGACTGCTTACTGTTGTACTGACAGAGCATCGTTGGGAAAATAGTTGCATTCACCGCATAAAAATTTATAACTTTAACATTAAAGGAGTGTCTAACGTTTACCTTAACTAACCGTAATAACATTTCATTGGCAAAACTGTAATAAATAGTGTTATAGTTTTTTTTTTTTTTTTTTTTTTTTAATTCCGCGGCCCAAGGCCGCGGCCGCTCTAACGTCCGTTGCCGGGCGTCCCTGGTTACTAGCAGAGGGTATGTCCAGTGGCGCCCGGCGTGGTCGTGGTCTCTGCGGGTGTTTGGTCGGGACGAGAATCCCGCGTCATTGGGGTCGGGTTTTATCCCGCGTCAGTGAGTGAATCTGGTTGCGTGCTATGGGGCAAAGGCCCCGCAGCACGCAACCCTTCTAGCCTGCTTCTGTAAGGACGGTGGGTGGCGATCCCGCCGTCCTCAGGCCCCGATCATGGAGGACGATAGTCTTGGGCGTAGTCGCGTAGTCTGGGGCGGCCTGGCCGCCGACTACGGAACTCGGCGGGGAGGGTACGCTCCCTCTCCCTCCCGGCCGCCTATTTTCTGCGAGCATGACTTGCTCGCAGAAAATAGTGTTATAGTTGAATATATTATATTAAAAAATAAATAAACAACATGTTCTTTCTAGACCCGTATGCCTTCGAAGCAGTAGCCATAGTACCAGTCGCTCACACTAACGGTCTTGAAGGTCTTCGTGGCGGAGTATACTGCCATCCAGGGTTAGGCCACAGGGATGTTAGCTGGTCACCGAGAGTTCTGAAGACTTTGGAACAGCAGGTAAGTGGGAACTGCAATGCCACTGTTCGGGCGTCTCCGCTAGACATCGGCCGTCGTCGGAGACCGTTCGGCTCACCGCCCCACCACAGAATAGGGAATAATACTTACATACAGAACTTGCACTCCGACGTTAATTAAAGCACATTCAGTTGTTAACAGAGAACATAATTCGAACGTTAGGGTTGTCAGTAAAGTTAAATACATACCTATTCACACACTATTGTTCTGGGAGATTTTAACACATGTATGTTGAAAAATAATACACGTTCCCATACCTTTTCTGATATTGTACAATCCCTAAATCTTTCTATATTACCTCTTAATACTACACACCATGTGCCTGGTTGTGTCCCTACATTATTAGACCTAATCTTGGTATCCTCAGCTGATCATGCTATTAAGCATGGTCAGTATCCAGCAGACGCTTTTTCATTGCATGATACTATTTCTATCTTACAAGCTCCAGCCACCTAAACCTAAGCCGAAGATTGCTATGCTCCGTAATTTCAAATGCATGAATCTTGAGCAACTTCGTGAGGATGCCGTATCCATCCCATATCCATTTTACCATTCCTTTCTAAGGTACTAGAGCGCCTTGTCCATTCACAACTCAGCTCATTCCTTCGCAAAAACTCGCTCCTAAACCCTCAACAGTCTGGTTTCCAACCTGGCCATAGTACTACCACAGCCTTAGTAAAGATAACAGACGACATTAGACTGGGCATGGAGAACGGAAAAATTACTGTCCTGTCCTTACTAGATTTTAGCAACGCTTTTAACACGGTGGATTCTGAAGTTCTCCTTGCCAAACTTAGCTCTCTTAACATATCTCCAGCGGTGGTTGATTGGTTTCATAGTTACCTGTCTGGTCGCCGGCAGCGTGTTTGCGTAGAAGACTCTCTTTCCTCTTGGTGCGATATCACTGTTGGTGTGCCGCAGGGTGGCGTTTTATCTCAATTACTTTTCGGAATATTTATAAATTCTATCTCTAACAACCTTTCTTCGAGCTACCACCTTTATGCAGATGATCTTCAGATATACCTACACACAGGCACCCCTGAGCGAACTACCGGAAGCTGTAGGCATCATCAACAATGATCTTGAGCAGATTTGTGGTTGGAGTGTTAAAAATGGCCTTAAGGTAAATCCAACTATAACCCAACTAATCATTATTGGTAGCCCATGGATGATTTCACGATTGGACACCTCACAGCTGACGCAGGTACTGTTTTATGGTACTCCTATCGATGTAAGTACCAGTGTTAGGAACCTGGGAATTTATATGGACAGTACGTTATCCTGGGATGCACAAATGCGGGAGGTAAGTCGCAAAATATTTGCGTCAGCCGGGTCCTTGCGAAGATTGCGCAATTTTCTCCCTACGACTACGAAGATTACTTTGGCACAATCTCTTTTACTCCCTATACTTGATTACGCCGATATCAGCTAACTGGATCTCACCGAGGAGCAACTCAATAAGCTTGAGCGTCTTCAAAATGTTTGTATCCGGTTCATATTTGGGCTACGCAAATATGACCACGTATCCGAGTTTCGTCAAACGCTCAGGTGGCTCCCAATTCGTCTTCGCCGGAACACTCACATACTATCTCTTCTATACAGCATTTTGTTTAATCCTAGCACGCCCTCTTATCTTAAAGAACGTTTCAAGTTCCTACATGATACGCATTCGTTGTCTCTGAGGTCGTCAGAGAATTTAGGATTGGTATTACCAGCGCATTCCACTAATTTCTATGGCAAATCTTTTACTGTCGAAGCCACGCGCTTGTGGAATGCCCTACCGGTGTCTATTAGACGAGCACAGTCGCTGACCTCTTTTAAGAAACTGCTAAAGGATCATTACTTAGCTGATTTATAAATATCATCACTGCATTTTATATTATTGTGATATATTTTTGCTATTGACCCGTTACTATATGGGTATTAAATTGTTACAGGTATTGTGCACTACCCAGTTATCCAGTTTTCTTTATTCCTATCCATCCAAAGGTTGTCTGTAAGCTTTAAGCGATAAGACCGCCCTTTGTACATTTTTATATTTGATACATTGTATTTTAGTGTAAT
Organism: Nudaria mundana; assembly: GCA_963556515.1. Classification (NCBI taxonomy): domain Eukaryota; kingdom Metazoa; phylum Arthropoda; class Insecta; order Lepidoptera; family Erebidae; genus Nudaria; species Nudaria mundana. Next base: position 8,172,437 of record OY748309.1, read on the forward strand.
TCGCTTTGGTGTACAATAAAGTATATTTAAATAAAATAAATCTAACTACTTTGCAATATTCCGCCACATGCAAATTACCCAACTCTCGTATTTATTCATGCACAAGTCCGCCCTCCAATCCCACTTAGGCCGAAAGAATAGAGAAATAATTTTGAAAATAGAATAAATATGAGGGTTGTGTTATCGTGCAAAAAATAATAAAAAACCTCGACACGTGTTTCGCCCCCAACCAGGGGCATCATCAGGAGATGTCGATGGCTCGGCGCACGGCAACCAAATGAGCCACAACTCGTAAACCGCACGTATTTATACCCTAGGTTCTTTATTTCTACCCACAACCATAATACCAAATTATTTTATGTCTACCCACCACCGTTGTTTTAATGACGTATACCTACCCGCAGCAAAGGGGAAGAGGCGAAATTAAGTTGATCATTTAAAATATTAGGGTTCAAGCGTCTATGTTTGTAGATTTCTAATTGTTCCAAAACCGAAAGCCTCAGTCCTTTGTTGCAGGTGTGCAGAACGTGTAAGTTCCACATCGGTGCCCCGCCAACACAACAATATATCGTCAACGTACCTATAATAATAATGGATGTTTTCGTTACCTACAATGTAACTATTTTCAAACCTATCCATAAAAACATCGGCCAGAAATGGGCTCAAAGGTGAACCCATCGCCAGTCCATGCTTAAATAGATAGTACTTGTTGTTGAATTGAAAATAGTTTTGGTTCATGCATAAAGAAGTTAAATCGATTAGCTCAGCCGCCCCCCCTGGATGTAGACGCTGTTTTTCAAAAAGATCTTTAAGTATTGTTAAACATTCCTAGTAAGGGACATTAGTAAACAAGTTATCGACATCCAGTGAAAGCAACCTTGCATTAGGGGGAAGCTTGATATCCCGTATACGATTGATTAAGTCAGTCATATTTTTAAGACTATAACGAGGCGAAAAGGCAGTCTTCCCAGTTTTTATGGATAGGTTTGAAAATAGTTACATTGTAGGTAACGAAAACATCCATTATTATTATAGGTACGTTGACGATATATTGTTGTGTTGGCGGGGCACCGATGTGGAACTTACGGATTTCTTATCTCATTTGAATAGTGTTCACCCTAAAATCAAATTCAAACTCGAGTTAGAGAAGGATAGGTCCATAAATTTCTTAGATTTGACTATTACTAGAAATGAGGGTGGGCATGAATTCCGGATCTTTCGCAAACCCACTCATACTGACACAGTAATTCCTGCTACTTCCTGTCATCCTTGGCAGCACAAGATTGCCGCCTTCCACAGCTATGTTCACAGGCTATTTTCGGTTCCACTTTCTCAAAGAAATTTTAACCGCGAATTAAATATTATTTATCAAATTGCTAAATCTAATGGTTACAGTACCAAGCTTGTGGACAACTTAGTTGGAAGGCGGCGAGCCTCAATTACGCGTAGTTTACTATATGCTGTTCCCCCGGATCGTGACGTCCATCGGTATAGAGCTAGTCTAACTTATTTAGGTCAGATATCTGATAAAGTTGCCAAAATTTTGCGTAAAAATAATATTCATGTCGCGTTTAGAACGGACAACACTATCCGGAGAAACATTTGCAATGTTAAGGAGAAAATTGGGGATGACAGGAAGTCAGGTCTGTATAGGCTTAAGTGTGGGGATTGTGAGGGTGTTTATATTGGCCAAACCGGCCGTAGCTTCGCGACGCGGTATAAAGAACATATATCAGCTTTTAGAAACAATCGCCCAGAACGGTCTCATTTCGCAAAACATTTGTTGGACTCCGGTCACTCCCTACCTAATCCTCACACTTATGACGTTCTGCACACCTGCAACAAAGGACTGAGGCTTTCGGTTTTGGAACAATTAGAAATCTACAAACATAGACGCTTGAACCCTAATAAATGATCAACTTAATTTCGCCTCTTCCCCTTTGCTGCGGGTAGGTATACGTCATTCAAACAACGGTGGTGGGTAGACATAAAATAATTTGGTATTATGGTTGTGGGTAGAAATAAAAAAAAAAAACCTAGGATATAAATAGGTGCGGTTTACGAGTTGTGGCCACTTGTGGCTCATTCGGTCGCCGTGCGCCTTTGGTCGAGACTCTTCGCTATTAATCCGTTAGCCGAAATGACCATCGGCACAATGATCGTCGAGTCTACGTCCCACATGGCGGTTATCTCGAAGGACAGATCAAGGTACTTGCTAAGTTTGTCCTTCTCTGCCTTCACGAGATTCTCGTCATGCGGGACGGCGACATCGACGAGCACTGCCCGACGCTGGGTCCGATCAACCAACACTATATCAGGCCTATTGGCAACAATAGTCCTGTCCGTGATGATTAATCGGTCCCAGTAGAGCAACGCACGACCATTCTCGAGAACTGGCATTGGTGTGTACTTATAATATGGTACCTCGAACTCAATAAGGCCGTATTGAAGAGCAAGTTGCTGATGGATGATCCTGGCTACTTGATTGTGCCTATGCAAGTACTCGCTGTTAGCAAGATACGAACAACCGGAAATAATGTGGCGAAGTGATTCACCAGGACGGTGGCATGCTCGACAAATGTCGACCGTACCGTCCTTCATGATGTATTTCCGATAGTTGTTCGTCTTAATAACTTCATCTGCAATTGCACAGGCAAAACCTTCAGTTTCCCCAAAGAGGTCACCGAAACGTAGCCAGTTCACCGATGCGGGCAGGTCTACATCGGGTCCTGTTAAGACTCGGTAGAACCGCCCGTGTAGCTCCTTGCTCTTCCATACGTCCTTACGGTCTTCAGTACTAAACACCTTTGGTTTATGCCAGTTCTCGTTAGCCAAGGAAAGAGGTGTCAGGCCCTTGTCAACCATCACAACATCGCAATGAATGCCACACCCATTCTGTAGGAAGTAATTCCTCAGACTGCACACTTCACGGTTATGGAGGTTCTTGGCATTTAAAAATCCTCGACCCCCCAACTTCCGTGGAATGTACAGTCTCATGACAGAAGATCGTGGGTGTAACATTCGATGCAATGTCAGTTGTTGACGGACTCGCCTATCCAGGGCGTCTAGTTCCGTTTGAGTCCACCTAAGTATGCCAAAGGAGTACAACAATAAAGGCATTACCCAACCGTTGAAAGCCCGCATTTTGTTACCGCCGGACAAAAAACTGTTAAGAACTTTTGTCAGACGGCCAAAAAAACGTTCTTTCACCGATTTCTTAATGTCCTCTACCGCTATACCCAATGACTCTGACATACCTAGGTATCTGTATGTTTCGGTCTCGGAGAGAGATCTGAGAGTTATTATCTCAGAAAGTTGTAAATTCGGTGAATTTACAACCTTCCCCCGCTGTACATGCATAACCGCACACTTATCAACACCGAACTCCATCTTAATGGCATTACTAAAAATTTCCGTAGTTTTTAGTAATGTCACTAAATCTTGGTGCTTCAGTGTGAACAGTTTGAGGTCATCCATATACATCAGGTGAGAAATAACCTCACCCCCTCTACGAAACCGATAGCCTAGCCCTGAATCCTTCAGCAATGTGCTAAGTGGATTCAGTGCTAAACAGAACCACAATGGACTCAAACTGTCGCCCTGGAATATACCACGCTCAATCCTTATCAAGTCATGCGGACCAGAAGCGCACTCACCACTACCTGGTTGACGAAGGACTGTGGTCCACTGCCCCATACATGAGACTAAGAAGGATTTAAGAGTCGGATTAATTTTATACAACTCTAAAATCCTCCCCAGCCATGAATGAGGCACCGAATCATAGGCCTTCTTGTAGTCAATCCAGGCAGTAGAGAGGGCGCCCCTACTCCGCTTAACTTGTTGGCTAGTGGCCATGTCAATAAGGAGTAGCTCCTTAGTACCACGTGACCCAGCCCTACATCCATTCTGAGCACTATTTAAGATGTTATTTGACTTTATATGTGAATTTATTTTAGTTCTCAGAATAGATGTAAGGAGCTTGTAGATAGTAGGTAAGCAAGTGATAGGTCTATAGTTTTTAGGTTCCGTGGTACTACCTGATTTATGGAGCAGGAAGGTGATGCCAGTGGTCATAAAAGCGGGTAAGGAACCAGACTCGAGGGCTTCTTGATACTGTGTTGCCAAGCGTTCATGCGAGCTTCGAACCCACTTGATCCAAAAGTTGTGCAATCCGTCCGGCCCAGGACGTTTCCAGTTCTGTGCCGTACGTATTGCGCAACTAACGTCTTCGGAGTCTATTGTAATAGACTCCATGGGCTCGATGTTATCGCATTCACGCTCGACAACACGGATCCAATCACCCTCCGAATGTTCGACGGGCATCGACCATATGTCACGCCAAAATTGATTCATGGCGCGAGCATCTGGCAGTTGTCCGTCGCTCAAACGTTGTCCAGTTCCCTCCCACTCTCGATACACCTTCCTTTGGTCACTTTGGAAGATACGATTCTGCCAGTATCTGTCTACACGCTCTCTATAGCGACGAATACGACTCGCCCATGCATATACTTTCTGCTTTAGAAAGTCAATACGTTCCGTGACATTAGCTAAGTATTGCTGGGAGCTAATACCGGTCCCAGCGAATGCTTGAGTCACGAAACGCATGACCCGTGGACGATTATTTCCCCGGCTAAAACAGATAAGCTTCGCAATGAGAGTCCTAAATGTGCCGATACGTCGCTCGATTCTTGCCTGCCATACGGGCACACCACCCGATCGTGGTGCACGGTTAAATTCAGGGAATTTAACGCGTGCAACACGACAAGCGGTAATAGCTCCACAGTAAAGAATCGAGTGGGTATCTAGCAAATCATTGCTAGTCCGTAAGTACGGATCTAGCAACGCATTCAGGGCTCCCATCAACGCCAGATTTCGTCTACGCATGGGCAAGCGTGGTAGCCGTGGCCTAGAATTAGGTGCAAACCTATACTGAGAGATCACATCCTCCAAAGTACTCCTTCATTGCTCGCTTACCTGGATAGATATATTACTCGTATCATCTCCCGCGTCGAGCACGGTCTCAACTAAAGTGGCACTAGTTGCAACCGTGTGTGTAGCAGATGATGGTGCACTCGTTAACGCTGGAGCTGGTCGAGTAGATAACACTTCCGAGACTTTAAGGCGAAGTCGATCAAGCACAGGTTGATCCAACAACTTGCATCGTTGGATAGCCCGCACTTGATCCGATAGTCGTTGTACGGCAACGGTTATTGTTGGTTCAAGAGCCTGAAACAAAGGGAGCATCCTTGAACGGTACGCAGTCAGGTTGGTTTCCCCATCTGTAGCCTCATAATATGCCCGCATGACATTTTCATTGATGGATGAAGTCCGTCCACCCTACTCGAAGCTGGTAGGCTTCGGAGCCCCAAACTGCTCGGCGGCCGGCCTCTCCCTCGCCGGCGTACAGGTGTTGGCGACGACGGCGGGGAAAAATACTCGTCACTTTATCACATTATTATTATTATTATTACCAGCATAATTTGATCAATAATTATGACGTTAATGCCTCCATATCAACTCTATGGTCAATGCCGTGTCACAAACAAGAGACAACCCTTATGGATTTACGACAGCTGACGTCACGTATTTTTTGCGGTTGTTAGGCGAGTGACATAGGCCTTTTTTTTTTTTTTTTTTTTTTTTTTTTTTTATTCCGCTGCCCTGGGCCGCGGCCGCACCTACGTCCATTGCCGAGCGCCTCCGGTAGACACTGAGAGAATTCCCAGTGGCGCCCGGCGGGAGTGACATAGGCCTGGCGCCGCTTGCACATTGCTCACAATTCATTCGATCAAGACGCAAGACACACGCTCGTTTTGTTACACATAATTCTCAATATTAACGCCATTTTGTACGCGGTCAACTTAGATCAAAATTACTATAGTTATTGGATTCAGTACAAACACAACTCGAAACCTTGGCACTCAAATGCGTATGGGTAATTATTACAAATACCATCTATAAAATAAACAAGATTGTACATTGATGGTTGACATAGAAATAATTCGTAATAATGAATACAAAAGCATCAATGTACAGCGCCGTTGTCGCATCCCTCGAGAGTCAGCAAGCGGAATTGGAACTTAGTACGGAAGCGGCTGAAGCGCCCAGGTGTGCAATGACCGAGGTGAAGTGGTGCCGTTTTTAAAGCAATGATCGGTAATCTAGGTATTTATGAACAAAGGCGGTCAAGAAATATATCATTTTATACATACAGTCCACTGCATTTCATCTGATATCTAGCTGAGCATCGTAGGAATAGGCACCAACAATTACACTACTTATCACTACTACAATACAAGAGAAGAATCATCACACCTTTTTTAGGGTCCCGTAGTAAAAGTCTCGGTACCCTGAGGTATCATTAGATAGGTATTTGTAAAATATTGGGAAGTTGCTAAGACAATTTTTGATTTAGGTGTCCGTTTGCGAAATATTCAACTTTAAAGCGCTTTTTTTTTTGTTAAAACATTTTGTTCCTTCCCTCTAAAATCTTAACGGCTAGCTATCTAAAAATTCATGATGGTAGTTGATATAATGAACTTTGTAGGAAAACTATAACGGACCAGATAACTTTGTTAGTTTAGGAGTTAAGAGCCTATAATGGGTAACTACGGAACCCTAAATTATGCGTGTCCCGACACGCACTTGACTGGTTTTTTTTATGTCAACAGTAACGTCTATTGCCAAAGTGTACCAAGTAAAGTACGCGTGAAAATAGACGCCACTTACTACTGCCATTTATTTATTATAATTATTTTATTCTCTCTCTCAGGCTGCACGAACGGACCGCTGCCCAGATGTGGACACTACGAACAAAACTGCTGAAGAGCTCGAAGTGAACACCCTGAACCAGTTCTTCTCGGCAGCCTGCCGCCCTGGGGCATGGAGTGCTAACGTCTCCGTCGACTTAGATCTAAGTAAGTCTATGCATTCGCAAACTTGACATATTATTTGGTAAAACCTTCCTCGAGAACTACTCTATCCATTGGTGATAACCTCCGAGTAACCATCTATAGATAGAAGGCGAGTGTCACCGGTTTTCTTCGTGGTGACCACTCGACGTGGTGACCACTCGTGGTGACAGCTCGGATGTAAGTTGCCCAGTAAAAATATGTTTGCATTCCAAGGGCGCCGCATTACATTGAAACACCTCAAAAACAAGATCTTAAAACAATAACTAAGTACACACAATAATGACGTTACGTCATCCTCGACTGTTTGCCTGTTCTGACGTGCAGAGTGGTTGTTAGTGGTCGAGACCGGTTATCAGCGCTCTATATATACGTAGTATAGACATAGTTGCCTTAAGGTGAAAACCGCATCAAAATCTGTTGCGTAGTTTTAGAGATTTAAGCATATACATAGGGAACGGAAGCGACTTTGTTTTAGTTTTCGAAACGAAAATCTCTTATACAACAGTAATGTCCGTCCGTCCGTGAACAACTTTCAACTCGAGAACGGTAAGAGTTAGAGACTCAGTGTAAACGGCAATCGACTTAGCATAGTCGAAAAACCCCCCAAAATGAACTTGACCTTTGACCTCAGATCTCAAGGTCAAGGTCAAAACGAGGTCAATCGAGAACGGTAACAGTTAGAGACTCAAGACCAGCTGCAATTAGCTCAGCATGGTCAAAGACCTCTAAAATCAACTTAACCATTGACCTCTAATCTCAAGGTCAAGGTCAAAACGAGGTCAAATCGAGAACTGTAATAGACTCAAGACCAGCTGCAATCAACTCAGCATGGTCAAAGACCTCTATAATTTAATGAACTTGACCTTTGACCTCTGATCTCAAGGTTAAGGTCAAAACGACGTCAAATCGAGAACGGTAATAGTTAGAGACAACACCAGCTGCAATCGACTCAGCATGGTCAAAGACCTCCAAAATGATGTTGAACTTCATGTCATGTAAAATTTTTTAGATTTTATGAAAAAACTTTCGAAAACTCTAAAATATTAAATTAATTATGATTAAGATATCGATTGACGACACTTGGTTAAACTTGTTACACATATTGAACAAAAACCTTGTTCAAAACGTGTATTTGGGTATTGTTCAATATAAATAATACTTAAGTCTTTAAGATTTTGCTACTAAAATAAATAGAATCGTCTGTGTGGAATAGATTTCTAAGTTCTCAATTCCCACGGGAATACATTCCCGAGATCAAAAGTAGCCAGTTACTCCGTACAACGATACGATATTGTTCTGCTACAATGCTATCTATATATATAATACGCCAGTGAAGCCGCTTCTCCTCCTAAACTAAGAGTCGCACAGTCAAGTGTGGCACACCGTTGGAAAGGTCGTGGTCTCAAGTGGTGCGACAAGATTAGAAATTTGACAAAAAGTAAAAAAAAAATTATTACGTACGCAGTTTGCGCTAAGGGTTGCTAGTTTATATTATAGCGTAGTCTGAACAGTGTTCCAATATATTTTTACCGAGTTGAATAATAAGGTGGAGGTTCTCAATTCGACGGTATTTTTGTTGCCTCTTCATATTTATATTTTCACTGACTGTACCGAGAGACTGTATCAGTATTTGTGTAAATTTTTGACGTTTTTTTTTCAGAATCCCGTTATCCAAGCCTATGTTCGCTGTGTGGCGAGAACTGCCTCGGGTACAACTTGAATATGGTGTCAGTCGACGGCGTGAGGGCCGATAACCCTCATATCCAGTCCCTTGAGTGTCTGAGACGCAACTCCAACAATAGCTCTCGGTCTGCCGTTGCTTATGTTGCTTGGCAAAATGTTAGGGATTATTTCTTGGTGAGTATTGACAATTTTGAATATGTGAAAGTATCTCTTTTACTAGCTAACAACTTAAATATTTTGGACATTTTCACACAACGTCATCCCAAATAATATTGTTTTAGATAAGTAATTCACAAGACGCACCATCTTTTGCTGTACTGTGTCCGGATGGTGTAACTGTGCCTCTTACCAATGGGGTGCTAGCGAATACCACTTCACCCTGCGCTTTTGTGAGACAACCCTGGGCTACTATAGTAGCGTCGCCGTGAGTTTATTTCTGTTATATTTTGTTGTTTCTTATTTTGCGCCGGCCAAGTGTGAGTCGAACTCGCGCACAAAGGATTTCATACCAAAACGGTAAAAAATTAGGTGTGTTGTATGGGAGCCCCCTTAAATATTTATTATATTCTGTTTTTTAGTTTTTTGTTGTTATAGAGGAAACAAAAATACATCATCTGTGAAAATTTCAGCTTTCTAACTATCACGGTTCATGAGATACAGCCTGGTGACAGACGAAACCCTAAAAAGCAACATGGCCGTTTGCGACGTCAAGCCAATTATGGCAACAGAAGGCGATAATTTTATGTTTTTCATTTTAAATTGCCTCGAAAAGTTGCTCATGTATATCGATATTTAAAATAATTTTTGCTCTAAAAATTGTCCATGTAAGCGCATCTTCAGAAGGCTGGCAAGCATTTAAGCGGACCTCACACCTTTAAATACAAGTTTGAATAAATAAAGGGTTAAAATGAATTTTCAGTGACCTAATAAATAATATTTGTTCCTAAAGTAGCAGATCTGTCGCCTAATTTAAATCACCAAATGATGTTAAGACCTCACTAACTAATTTTTTTTAAATAATTTCATATTTTATAAATAACTAGTGGTCGCCCGCGACTTAACGTAATTATTGTTCCCGTCGCATCACATCTAGCTTCGAAAATAATTATTTTAGAACTAATTACAATTCCATAAAATATGTTATAGTGAGTTAACCTTAAAAGACAGATAAATAGTACAACGGACTTTTTTTTAGAACTTTTAAAGAGGAACAATCCTTTGGTACATCATTTTAACATAACATCAACCGTTTGGCCAGCGCACGCAACGGAAGTTCTTAAAAGAAATATTTTTTCATTGTCTTTGAAACATATCACACTGCTGCTCAGCTCCTAACGATATTAGCGTGATGTTATATAGCCTGTAGCTTTTTTAGATAAATGCACTTCGCAACAAAATTTTTTTTTTTCAAATCGAACCAGTAGTTCCTGAGATTAGCGCGTTCAAACCAACAAACAAACTCTTCTGCTTTATAGTATTAGTATAGATTTCCATAAATAATTTCATATTTTATTGGGTGTGAAATTAATAGAAGTATTACTAACACTGAAAAACAAAACAAAAAACATTACCATGAAGACTCAAGCTTAAACACACTAGTCCTACCTAAAAAATTGCAAATCAGGTTAACAGAGTAATCCAGTTACAATGTTCGGAACAACATTGTAACGTTGTATTAATTCGTATAGAGCTGCAAATTGGTACAGGTCTTAAGTACACCATTATAAATCAAATAGCAAAAGTTCCCATCGATCTGATTTGTGCTAAAAAAGTTATTCAAGGTTAAAGTTTAAAAAAAATGTTTTTTTTTTAATTTTTCTCGTAAACAGTGAATTATATCAAAAAATAGTTTTGCACAAAATGGTAGATAATGAAATAACCTACAAAAATTACCTTACAACTTTTTCCCTAGGAATTACCATTTCTGAGAGATTGCTGTTATTAACGTCCAACAAGCTAAGTCTACACTCAATGCTAGTCCGCTCCAATTAATTCTGTCGTGAAAATTGTAGCCTTATATTATTACCTACTGAAAGAAATTATAAAATCAGTGCAGTAGTTTCTGAGGAATCACAGTGTTCCGTACAAACATTGTCCCCCCTTTTTCAACCCCTTAGGAGTAGAATTTTGGAAAATCCTTTCTAATCAGAAGTATACACCATACAAAAAACACGCCTTCCAAGTTTAAGGTTTCTACGATAAGTTAAGGCTTAGCAGTAATTCAGGACAAAAAGTTAAGATGTCAATCCTTTCTATTTTGTATGTTATGTATAAGGAGAATAAATGAAATGAACAAACCAGTCTTAATCGCCATATCCGACGAAGGCAACACCCGTCATGACATTTAAGGCTACCTTCTGCTAACAACAGATGGCGCTTCTGGTCTTTTTTAAAACTCAGTATGGTTTGGTTACAAACATTAATATAAATTGTTTAATTTGTGTGGTACATTTCACACTGCACTAGGACGTTTCATCCCAACTAAATTATTCACTTGAATAATTATGCTAGAGGTACATACACATATATTGACTATATGACTAAACTTATTTTTGTAAGCTCTCGCGACAATGAGAGCTAAAGTGGAATCAAGTGAGATAAAGCCTCACGTTTGTGATAGATTGAGTCACTGAGAAGAGTGGGATTCAGACAGGCAGAGTGAATTATTTTTCTTTAGTAATTATTAATTACTAAAGAAAAATCTAAATTTTAGGCTTTGAACTAAACTACCACAGTGTAAAATACTGGCAAATTACGTTCACTTTAAACTCTGAACGAAATACATTTCACACACACATATCACGGAGGGGTAGGTAGACGCGTATTTGATTACACACCCACAATTTGCCAGTATTGTTAGTCCCACGTAATAGGGGGCAAGCCTATTCCCGTCACCGGGCACTCTAGAAAGTGGGTTATGTCTAAAATGGCCGAATGATTTTAATAAAATAAGCAGCTATATTATAATTTCGAAAAAATAAATGTTGATGAAAGGCAACAAAATCTTACGTGCCAGCCGCTGTGGCACAGCCAATTAAAGTTCTGGGCGTTTCGGACTATCTGGGCGTCTCGGACTATTAATTACTAATTAAATAAATAAAAAAAAGTTATTTGGATTAATTCGCAAAATGAGGGAATGGGGAGCATTGGACATTCATATTGAAGGGAGGTTTGGGCATGCCCTATGCTCTGACAATTACTGCGTGATTCCGTATATCACTTTATATGTTTCATATTATGTATTTGTTTTACCTTTGACTATTATAATATTTTTATAATTAATAAATGCCGTTTCAATTTATTCGTGATATTCGTAACAAGATAATCTAGAAAATAGACGAAGTTTCAAAGGGAGGAAAAATTAAAACTACTGCAAGTAAATATGGAATTGTTTGAATATCTTGTTTCGTGTCGATGGACAACACTTATAATTTTTTAACCCCCGACGGAAACTCGAACGGGGTGTTATAAGTTTGACGTGTGTGTTTGTAAGTCTGTCTGTGGCAGCGTAGCTCCCAAACGGATGAACCGATTTTGATTCTGTTTCTTTTGTTTGAAAGTTGGGTTAGGGGAGAGTGTTCTTAGCTATGTTTTATAAAAATCGGTTAAGCCATTTCAAAGATATGAGTGGTGAAAGTGGTGATGAAAAATTGAATGTGTTCAAATATACCCGTGTTGGGTATCAAATGAAAGGTTACTTATACCATTGGGAGTCTATCAGGAACATAATTATCGGGCCTGTCGTGTTAGTTGAATTATTTTAAACTAGGTGGCGTTACGGGTAATGGTTCATAATATTTAAGTCAATATCTTTCGTTTTAGTCAGGAATTCCAGTCTAGGTAAATATATCTATATTTAAAAAGTTTTCGGGTCTTTAAAACTTTAATTTAACCTTTTTTAATAAAATGTCAGCACAGCGCCACTGTACACGTGTCGGCTAGAATAGATACTGCTATAAATTTGGATGGCGTTTATTTTTCATCAATAACTCTTGCTAAAGCACAGATAGATGTCGCTGATATTAATATTGAATAAGGATATTATAATAATATAGATACACATTTTCACCTATTGGTACCTATTTATATTTATTTTGAAGCAACTTAATATACTAGGTATGCAATACATTCTGCTGTTGCAATAATTGAGCTGAGTTTGTCGATCCGGGTCGAACTCCTAAACGACTGGACCGAACTTTATGAATCCAGATATATGCACTCACGGTGATGGTCACTATGACCGTGCCAAATTTCAAAAAGATCGGTCCAGTCGTTTAGGAGTTCAAACACGAACGAAATACACGAGTCGTCTAAGAAAGAGCTTCGTAAACTCCGCTCAAAATACAATAATGAAATACTTACATCCTTGCCAAAAAAAAACAGTCAAATTGAGAACCTCCTCCTTTTTAGAAGTCAGTTGAGAAAATAAAGAGTTTGTGAACAAATACAAAAAAATACTTTCCTACGATTTGAACCCGGATCATCTTTGACGTTTGCATCTATCCAGTGACATGCATGCACCTACGCTAATCTGGACTTTAATTTGTTGGTGAAATACTGTACTACAACCCACAAACGTGGAGATGATTCGGTAATAATATAAAATTTTATAGTGAATATTTCTTGAGTTAACCCTAAAAAGGCCTCTTTTAGCTCTTTCATCGCTCGTGTGACTGCTATATTATTATAACTAGCTGTTGCCCGCAGCTCCGCCTGCGTGTTATAGCTTTCTTGATCACCAGTTACTGATTTATTATGAACTAGCTGTTGCCCGCAGCTCCGCCTGCGTGTTGTAGCTTTCTTGATCACCAGTTACTGATTTATTATGTACTAGCTGTTGCCCGCAGCTCCGCCTGCGTGTTATAGCTTTCTTGATCACCAGTTACTGATTTATTGTATACTAGCGGTTTCCCGCAGCTCCGCCTGCGTGTTATAGCTTTCTTGATCACCAGTAACTGACTTATTATGCATAGCTGTGGAGCGATATTGTATCTTAAGATAAAATATTACTGATCGAAGTGAGCTAAGCGAGCGAAGCTCAATCTTAGGCGACTAATGTATTTCGTATCTCCGCATACTCCTCCTAAACTCCTGAACCGATCTCCTTCAAACTTACCACAGTGATAACGTGTAGCCTGATGGTGGTTTAGAACATAAAAAATTTAAAATCGGACATAACAAAAAATCTCATAAATCGTTGTCGTTCGAAAGTTTAACACTTCGCTCAGTATTTGCAACAGCAGCATGCATTGAATACCTAGTAGTATCTTAGCCATGTGCAGCGCCCCTAAGTGAATTCCACTGCGGGTGACGTAACCTACGACAAACTTATTACAGTAATCGGGTCTAGGGATCGAACCACAAAATTAAGTTTGTTTTTTATTGTATATACTTTTCCGAGATAATAAGTACCCAGCGTGGTGCCCAGGATATTAAAGAATAATTTTACCAAGTTTCATCGTAATCGAACCGGAAGTTTTTGCGTGATTCCTTACCAACAGACAGACAGAGAAAAATTTCTTTATCACATTTTTGGGTTCGGTCTCGGTCTAGTAACACCCCCTGCCATTTATATTTTTGATATTTTCAATGTACGGGAGTGCATATCTCTGAAATCATGAAAATAGAGCATAAAAAATATTAAGAAAATTTGCCCCGCTCAACATTTGCTATTAGTAGCATGCATTCTCAACGGGTCTTTTACGCGATTATTGAGATAATAAATATAAATAAATAATAAATAAATATATTAGGACAATGCACACAACGCCATCTAGTCTCAAACTAAGCAGAGCTTGTGATATGAGTACTAGATAAACTGATATAAATACTTAAATACATTTTTTTTTGTAAATACATACATATTATACATAGGAAACATCCAGACTTCGGTACAAACGCATATGTCATCGACGGGCCTTTACGCGATTATTGAGATATATACATACCTCTTTATTACCCGACGTTTCGGCCCTGTTACAAGAGCCGTGGTCACGGATGGACTATTGACCACGGCTATGGGTATGTATATATCTCAATTATCGCGTAAAGGCCCGTTAGTCTTAAGTTTATAATGTGTACAAAACGCGAAAGTTTAAAGAATTATTTTTTAATTGAAAGGGTCTAATTCCCAAGTGGTCCTATTTCAATTTAGTCCCATTCTGACAATAATTTGGTACCATTTCGATAATTTGAAGTCGGTCGAGTTGTTGAGTCAATTTTTGACGTACTTTGTTTTTCCAAAGGCGTGAGCAGAGATATTCAGTTTTCGCCACATACTGCACCTCCCGCCGGGCGCCACTGGAAATACGTTCTGCTTGTAACCAGAGACGCCCGGCAACGGACGTTAGAGCGGCAGTGGTCGCGGAACTAAAGATAAAAAAATAAAAAAAACATACTGTACCTATCTTCTATTTACTTATAATAAATCTGTAGAAGTGAAAATTCTGTACATTGACAATATCAAAAAAATAAATGGCAGGGGGTGTTACTAGACCGACACCGAACCCAAAAATGTGATTAAAAACAATTTTTGTCTGTCTGTCTGTTTGTTCAGGCATCACGCAAAAGCTACCAGTTCGATTACGATGAAACTTGGTATAATTATTCTTTAATATCCTGGGCACCACGCTGGGTACTTATTATCCCGGAAAAGTATATACAATAAAAAACAAACTTAATTTTGCGGTTCGAGCCCTAGACCCGATTACTGTAATAAGTTTGTCGTAGGTTACGTCACCCGCAGTGGAGTTCACTTAGGGGCGCTGCACATGGCTAAGAGACTATGATATTTTATTTTAAGATACAATATCGCTCAACAGCTATCTATACTTATAATAAATCTGTAGAAGCGAAAATTCTGTACATTGAAAATATCAAAAAATAAATGGCAGGGGGTGTTACTAGACCGACACCGAATCCAGAAATGTGATTAAAAACAATTTTTGTCTGTCTGTGTGTTTGTTCAGGCATCACGCAAAAGCTACCGGTTCGATTACGATGAAACTTGGTATAATTATTCTTTATTATCCTGGGCACCACGCTGGGTACTTATTATCCCGGAAAAGTATATACAATAAAAAACAAACTTAATTTTGCGGTTCGATCCCTAGACCCGATTACTGTAATAAGTTTATCGTAGGTTACGTCACCCGCAGTGGAGTTCACTAAGGGGCGCTGCACACGGCTAAGATACTACTAGGCATGCAATGCATGCTGCTGCTGCAAAGAACTGAGCGAAGTGTTAAATTTTTGAACGACAACGATTTATGAGATTTTTTTTGTTATGTCCGATTTTCAATTTTTATGTTCTAAACCACCATCACGCCACACGTTATCACTGTGGTAAGTTTGAAGGAGATCGGTTCAGGCGTTTAGGAGGAATATGCGGAGATACGAAATACATGAGTCGCCTAAGATTGAGCTTCGCTCAATATTATTTTATCTTAAGATACAATATCGCTCAACAGTTATACATAATAAATCAGTAACTGGTGATCAAGAAAGCTTTAACACGCAGGCGGAGCTGCGGGCAACAGCTAGTATACAATAAATCAGTAACTGGTGATCAAGAAAGCTATAACACGCAGGCGGAGCTGCGGGCAACAGCTAGTTATTAAATAAGATTTTAATGAATGATGATGATATTATTATGCTAAGCGAATACTGATACGGGAATACACAACCGTAGTATACCTACCTACTTACAACATTTTTTTTTTTTTTTTTTTTATATTTGGTTCGCCAAATTGACGCCGCCCGCCTGGTGGTAAGTCGTGACGACGTCTAGCGATTGTGGGCCACTCTCACAGCACACATTACTATTGAGAGTGGCCCTCAACTTGACGACCTACTGATGTGCCTCTTCACGCTCCGCTTAAAGAACCCAGGATTATATGTGGGAGGAAACACGTGCACAGGCAGGGCGTTCCAGGCCACTATCGTTCGGCAGAGAAACGAACGTTTAAAACGTTCGGTTCTCGCGAACATGCTATCCACTGTGTGGGGGTGGCATCTCTGCCCGGCACGAGTCGTTCGGAATCGGAAGGAAGAGGGTCGGATCAGATTGAAGAGCTCTTCAGAACACTCGCCGTGGTAAATACGGTAGAATGCGGCCAAGGAAGCTATTGTTCGGCGCTGAACTAGCGGCTCAAGGCTTCCCGTTACCTCCGGACAATCTATAATACGGATAGCCCGTCGCTGCATAGCGTCGAGAGCGTCCAGCAGATACTTCGCGGAGCCGTCCCAGAGGTGAGAGCAGTATTCGACGCAGGGTCTAATCTGCGTCTTGTACAACAGACACCTCTGGTCCGGTGTAAAGAATCTCTTTACCTTATTCAGTATTCCTAGTTTCCGCGAAGCTAGCCCTATACATCTTTCGATGTAGTTTTTATTATTGAGCTCTCGACGAACGTCTATGCCAAGGATATCAAGGTTGTCCTTCATTGGTAATAATGCATTCTGAAGAGAGGGTAGGGGAAGGAAAGGGGATTTCTTCGCAGTAAATGCACTCGCCTGTGTTTTGCGGGCATTGAACTCGACCATTTTCTCGGTACCCCATTGAGAGATACTGTCGAGGTTACGGTCGAGATCAGCCACGAGTCGTCGTCTCTCCTCCTCAATCTCAGATCGCCCCGCCGTCGGACGAACCGAGTAACTCCCGTGCAGTGTGCTGTCATCTGCATAGCAATGAATGTTCCCGAGGGATAGCATATCATTGATATGCAGAAGAAAGAGAGTTGGTGATAGTACGGACCCCTGCGGTACCCCGGCATTCACTTGCGAAGCCTGGCCATCGCAGAGGACCCGCACTCGGCGCTCGTTTAAAAAGCTGGCAATCCAGCTGCACAGTTGAGAAGGTAGACCATATGCCGGAAGCTTGGAAAGGAGCGAAGCATGCCAGACCCTATCGAAGGCTTTGGCGATGTCCAGGCTAATAGCCAAGGACTCGCCGTGCCTTTCCATAGCCCCACCCCAGACATGCGTTACGAATGCCAGAAGATCACCCGTTGATCGCTTTGGCCTGAAGCCGTATTGTCGATCATTGATTAGCGAGTGATCCTCTAGGAATTGCATGAGCTGCTTATTTATAAGGAGCTCAAGCACCTTGCAAATGACTGAGGTGACAGCTATGGGTCGATAGTTGCCTGGATCGGACCGATCCCCTTTCTTGGGGATCGGTTGTACGTTCGCCTCCTTCCAGACCTCCGGCACGAGCCCTGAAGAGTATGACAGGCGGTACAGACGCGTTAATACTGGAGACAACTCAGCTGCACATTTTCGTAGCACCACCGCCGGAATGCCGTCAGGGCCACTGGCTTTCCGCGTGTCGAGTGACCGCAGCACTGCCCGTACATCACATTGCCTGATAACAATATCAGGCATTGTGTGGCCACAGTTGGCGATGGCGGGGGGCTGCAGGCCACGGTCGTCGACCCGGGAATTAGCCGCAAAGAGGTCTGCGAGCATATCCGCTTCTCTTGGGCTTTGTGAGCCAGTGTTCCATCTGGGTAACGCAGCGGTGGCAGCGAGGGCTGACAAAAGTTAGATTGCACGGCTTTGGCCAGTTGCCAGAATCCACGGCTGCCCGTGGGATGGGAAGTGAGCTCCTGACCAAGCCGCGCGACGCGCTGGGCATCCGCTCTCTTAAAGGCCCTCTTACTCGACTTTGTGGCTCGGTTGTACGCTGCTTTGAGGTGGCCCACGTTTGGGTCGCGCACAGCCCGGGCCCTGATCCAGGCGCGATATGCCGACTGTTTTTGTCGAACAGCTTTGGCACAATCTCGCCCGAACCAGGGACGGGCTCTGCGGATACTGGCGACATCAGTGAAAGGGATGTAATAATCCATCCCTAAACTGATCTTGCCAGCAATAGCAGAAGCACTATCCGAAGGAGCCTTTCCTACAAAGCAGAGCTGGCTCCAGGGGACGGACGCATAATAATCGCGTAGACCGTCCCAATCCGCTGACGAGTAGTGCCATAGTCGTCGTGACGTTTGTACAGGACGTGCAGGAGGTGACACCTTCATGACAGCGTGAACAACACAGTGGTCGGAACTACCCAGTGGGGCTCCTACCGAAACACTGTACTGGGCTGGACGACTCGTCAGCAGTAGATCCAGCAGAGCAGGCGCGTGATCTGACCTGTCTGGTATCCGGGTGATCCCGCATACCATCTGGGTCAGACCGTGGGAGAGAGCGAACGCATGGGCGGCTCTACCCGCATGATCAGTCTTGAGGGACCCCAGCCATTCAATGTGATGGCCATTGAAGTCCCCCAGAAATACTAGGTCAGCGTTCGGGAACCGCACCTGCGCTTCATCAGCCGTCTCGCTGAGGTACTGGAAGAGCTTTGCTGTCTCAGAATCCCCTATGTGGGATCGGTAGACGCACACGTAGATCTGGATCATAGAGCCATGGTCTACGTGCAGCCAAAGGACGGAATTGGAGGGGTTCTCTAGGCAGCGCAACCGGCGGCAGCAAACATCCGCCCTAACGAACACGCACACCCCGGCTTTGTCTCGAAATTGTTCCTCGATGACATAGCCGGGGTAACACAGGTAAGACGTGTCGTCAGGGCGGCGTATTTGTGTCTCCGTGAGGAACATCACAGCGGGCCGTTCCGTCTCAAGGTGGTGGTGGACGGTATCGAGGTTCGCATGGAGTCCACGGACGTTAGTGAACTCCACCTCGAAATGTGAAGTTGTGGGGTTTCCTAGGGCCGCTGTGTAACGTTTATTTCTTTTTTGTTGCACTGCCATTGTAGATTTTGAAGAAGAAGCGTGAAGACAGGGCGACATTTGGTGCAGCAGTAAGTGACAAAGCGCAGGGGCTAGCTTTGTCTAGAACCGTGTGGTTAGGTCGGAGCCGACTCGCCGGACGGAAGGGCTCCCAAACCCCCCTGATGCAAGGCCGCCGCTACCCCACACCGGTTACCACCCGGAGCGGCGATCCCACATCAGGATTATGCGCAACATGTGGGGCAGCCTCCTGGGGTGGTTGGCCCCAGGCGGGCCCCATGACTGTGTTGCGGGCGGCCGCGGCAACGCCGTTGCTAAGGGTCTCCCTGGCCGGCGAATCGACCCACACCACCCACACTAGACTCCGTTTCGCCCCCACTGGTCCCATGCCTGCTGCACCATACATCGCCCCGGGCCCGGCGGTGCAGCTGCTGAACCCGTAACGCAACCCAGCCTGGGCTGGGTTACTTGGGGGGCTTTAGCACAGCTGCACGGTGGTACCCCCACGGACCAACACTGTTGTACCACCTGGTACCCACGTAGGGGCCGAAGCCACTCCATAGGTACCGTAAATTAACGAGCCTCGTCCGTTTATCAGCAGGTGCGCCACTAGCAGGTGAGGTCGCTGGAGCCCTAAAGATGTTGGTAGAGCCCCTTTGCACCCAAACATATTTATAGGTACCTACTTATATGTTTAAATAAGAAAATCAACAAGCTCAGACACGATGGGTTTATCATAAAATTATTGAATCTCCTCCACCTTCTATTATGCAAGTAGGTACTTATTACCATTTTATTTTATCGAGACAAATGAAAAGTCCAAATGTGGGTAATAATAACTAATAATAATCTCCTCTCCAATGAACTCTGATAAGAAGTTAAAATACTGCCATCTATTAGGAATAGATGGATAGCCATCTATTAGGAATATATACAATAGAAACTGTTCATTCATGGGGGATTATAACGTAAAATACTGCCATCTATTATGTATTTTTCGCACACATAACATACCGCCATCTATTACGTATTTTTCGCACACAATACACTGCCATCTATTAGGAGTTTATAGTAAATAGTTTAGCTAGCCCTAAAGACGCCTTTAAAACGTCGCCAATTCCTTCTATGAGATGGTTCATCTGTACTAGTATAGTATTCTTATATCTGTGCTTATACATAAACTTTTTTGTGAGTCGGGGGTTTTTTTAATTGTTAATTAATTTTTTTATAATAAATCGCCTGGGCCCAGTGCTCTGCGACGCGTATCGCATTTGGCCTGGCCTCGTATAGGTCCTCTAAATTACAAGACTCCGGACAACCCAGACACGAGGGCATGTGGTTCATGGTTTGAAGTGCCAGACCACAATCACATTGACTCTCACTAGAGTCAATGTATCCCCACGACCACACCTGGATAAATTGTCTTTGGATCTGCCAACCTGAGTCCGCAGTCTATTAAGCGCCTTCCAGGTTGGCCAGGGGAGTTTGTGTCCGGGAGGAAGTTTCTCTGCCGGCGGGATGAAAGTGGGCATCGAGAAACCGTCTTGTTTGAAGATAATCTTGTAATAGATCGAAATTTAAATTATTTAGTTATATAATACGAGTATCAAAATAATTTAGTAGGTAGTATGTGGCGTATCAATCAATACAATGCCCGAACCTATTATTTATAGTTAATATAACATCTTGTAACTGTTCTCATAAATGAAAAATAAATAAAAAATTACTTCAATTATAATTTATTCTGTTTACAGGGATCAGGCGACAAATCTGCTGTCCAGCTTGAGTACTTGGTGGCCTAACGGTACGAAGCCCTTAGCCGACACTTGGCAATCGATCCTGTTCACAGTATTGGCTGGAGGGGACAATGCACGCGTCGTATTTCAAGATACACCCTTAACACCACTGAATTATACTCAATTAAGTAAGTTTATATAATAGACTACTTCGGTGGCGTGGTCGTTAAGCCGTCGGTCCCGGTTGTCATACGAACATCTATGGCAGTCGTTACGGGTATTTGGAGCCCTAAAACAAAATCCGACCGGTCTAACTACAGAACTTTGATATCTCCCATGGGTTGTGGAGGCAGTCGCTCCACTGAAAATATCAAAGTTCAGCCACATCGCAGTTAGACTGACAAGCCGCTCTTATGGATGCCATTGTCAGAACTACATCAAATTGACATGAGACCAAACGCGAATGGCAAGCATTAAAAAAATATATCAAAATCGGTACCACACCTCTGAAACGATATCCTGAATTGCGATACCTACCTACTGATAATATTAATTGTAGATAATAATTATTTAGATAATTTTAAGTGAGTTTCAATTGGATTTCTTTGAATAAATACTTAAATAGCCTACAAGTAAATTAGTGCTTTGTTTTGCAACACGCCATCTTGTACTCGTATATATGGCTAGTTGTTAAGTATGTTCATCAGTTATCTAGACCCCACAACACAATTTTATATTACCTTACTTTGGGATATTGGTGATGTGTAAAAAAATACCTATATTTTTTTCAGTCCGTCCTATGACCGCTGTTGATTCTGCGCCAAGCTGTCTCCGAGCCAGACGCTGGTGCGTCACTTCCAGTAATGAATTGGACAAATGCAACTGGGTGCGGACTGCGTCCGACGTCCTAGGGCTGCAACCGACGCTGTCTTGTCAACTTAGGACCAATGTCCTCGAATGCCTTGCGGATATTAAAGATGATAAAGCAGATTTTATATCTGCTGGCTCAAATTACGGATATTTAGCGAGAGTGTAAGTAAATACATGATGAACAAATACACTTGTACAATATTCATGTATTATTAAATGTTCCACCAAGTGCCAACAATCGAAAGTATAAACTACAAGACGCGTAAGTAAAGGCCCACAGCCTGCAATAGTTATTCAAAACTGTGATAGATGGCGCCATCGCGCCACCAAAAAGCAGTTATCAGTTCATATAATGAATGCAAATTTCGATCGTTGCTGTGGCGTCCTGGTCTGTTCTGTTGGTATCAGCGTTCCTCCTGGAAAGGTAACAGCTGGTGGTTCGTCCAGCTATCGTATTTGCGATTCATATACTTAATAAAATTACTCTTTTTTTCAACAGTCATTATCAACTAAGACCCGTGAAACTGGTACAGAATTCCCACTCGGACGTCGCTAGGATTGCTGCGTTTATTAAAGAGTCAGCTGCGACCGCAGACAGTATTAACAGATTCGAGAATTTGAGAGGAAAGAAGGCTTGTTTCCCTGAATTTGGTGGATTAGGTGAGGAATTAGAACTTGAATTATGGTTAACTTTGAAAAATAAAATGATACCACTTTTATTGTGTCATTCATTATCAAGAGTGCATAGTTGTCGTTTCAGCCGCTTCGCCACGTTATAGTGTGACCTTTTAGGATGTCAAATGTCCGTGTCCGTTTATAGAAACACGTTCAACATGACATAAAAACAAACTTCAAACTTTTTTATTTCAAAATCGATTCACCCTGTCGAAGGATAACAAACATATAAAAACCAGTCGATTGGCGAACTTCCGACTTTTTTGAAGTTTTTTAAAAATGCAAAAACTTAACATTTATTGTGAAAAAAAAAAAGATAGGTAACTTTTGGTAAAAATTAGTACTATGACATTAGATTTTGTATATGATTGATTTTTATTGTGTGTTTAGCGTACGTATCGTTCGTACGCGCGGGGCGGGAACGCGGCGTACTGCCGGAGAGTGAGTGCGACTACGCGCGCGTCGTTGGGGAGTTCTTCGACGGAGCGTGCGCGCCCGGAGCCGCCGACGCCGCTCATGCACTTACCGAAGACTCGGTAAGTTCACTTACATGTTTCAGTCTGATTCAGCCATCGCATATTTACTGATCACAATAATTATTACTATACATAGGTACCTACTTAGCTCAGTTTTTAAATGGATAATTCAACTGCCAATATATGAATTTTTTACCTTTATGGTTAGGTTCCTAATCCAAATTTTTGAATCAACCAGAAATAAGATTGAGGATACGAACTATTTGATTATTATTTCATTATTATACCTACCAACTGAAACAGGTACTCAAATTAATAGTCAAAAGTCATAATAACGGTTGCGTATTATTATGAATTGCAATACAATGGTCGCCCGAATAGTGTTCAATTCGGCACCAAAACTTGCCGATGACTTACTAAATTTTTAGACAAATAAGTAAGTAATTTTGTAAACCGAGACATAAAAAAGAAAATGCGTTATTTAGCACCCGTATGTAAAGTTTTTGTGGAATTGTACAAGTAGGTAATTTTGTTCATTATGTGTAGCAAAGATTTTGTGGAACAGGACAACAATTTTGTTCAAAATGTGCATCTAGGATGGATTTTGTGGAACATTTATTTTGTTCAAAATGTGTATCTAGGAATGATTTTGTAGACCATGTATTTTGTTCAATATGTGTATCAAAGTGCCTAATTAATAATTTTGTTAGTATTATCTCCAATCTCAATCTGACATGGACGCGCTTGGCTCCGTGGAAGCCCCGCAAAAAACGTCTTCGATTCCAGATAAGTCCAAAAAGGCGAGTCTTCTACGAAAAATCAGTAAAGTTAGTTAATTAGATGAAACTTTTGTGTGAGACAGGGCACCACTAACAAATTAATATGGCTGCTTAAAAAATTATCATGGCTTTTTTGATTTTTCTTTTTTTATTACTTTTGATTTGTATGTGTACCTATTTAACAAAAAAACGGTGATATGTTGAATTAATTTGATTTTGTTGTTTTTACTTTGATTTTTAAATGTTTTTTGTTGTTGTTTTTTTTTACTGTTTTTCCTCATAAGTAATTGATTTAATATAAAAAAAGACTTAATCATTAAGTGATATACCTACCTACTAATCGAGAATTTCAATAAAATAAAAACTTGTTCGGTAAATAAAGTATTGCCAGCACAATAAAAAGACACTAAAAAATATAAAGTGGCAACTCATCTGGGAGCACTAACAAGGAAACTAATGGATGAAATACACGTAGGTATTTACTTGCGCAAATTGCGGTACAAAATGGGTTTGCACAAGCCTAATGTGCAGGTACTAGGTTTGGACAAGTAAGTACCTATACCGTTACGTGTATGACCACCATAACACTTATCCCTGAAGGGGTACATAGTCTGATGAAACGTGGGTGTTATGAACACATTACAACAAATTTCACCAGTCACTAAACCTTTGATTTCCTAGGATAACGGTGCCGTCATGTGACGACTGTAACGCAACGGTGGGTGGTAGGTTTTCTGTGTAAAAAACGGTGTCAATCACTGCTCTCTAGAAAAACGCGACCGATCAGTTCAGCAGTATCGACATATTGTCGATCCACCTATTTAAATCGACATATTGTATATCGCAGAAAACGACAAAAAATGTGTATCATAGGTTATCGACAAACTCTTTCGGTGCCATGCTGATCCTGCAGTACGCAGCACACACAGCAAGCGCACGTCAACTGTAATTGTGTGTGTTATTTACGTATGTGCTGTGCGGCGCCACAGAAGCGCTGTTCACATTCATCGAACAGATCTCACCGGACGGAACTCTTATTAGACGATTCCTGAATCTACCACTGTCAATCTACCATTTTTGCGATGGAGCGGGAGTTTCATTGGCTAATATGAGAATCCGCCAATGAGAGTTCTGTCCGATGAATGTGAAGTGTTTGATAATCGACGATCGCCATGCGATTGTTGTCTGCATGTGCTGCGTGCTGGACTGAACGCTAAGCAACGTTTCAACGACTTCAATTCACCGGCTATTACGGCCGCTTTGTGATGACACCACGTTCCTAGGAAACCAAAGCATTACATAGTCACACGTAATATGGGGCGAGCCTTATTGCCGTTTTTGGGCGCCTTGATTATTGCCAGAACCTTGTCCGTCCGTCAGCACCGCTTGCAAGTGAAGATGACTTCAGCCCTGGAGATGTTGATACCCCTTTGCATTCAATAATAAGAAGCTAAATCTAGAAGCGCCCGTAGTGTGGTGGCTGAGGGTTTGGACTTGCGTTTCGACGACGTGATTTCGATTCCCGTTGCACACACTACTGTCGTGAACCCACTCCTAACACAAGGACTTTTAGCTTAGCTGCAGTGCGAGCACGGCTTGTCGACATTTTGTCGGTCCACCTGACAATATGTCGAAATCATAATAACAAAAAATGTTTTGTGTCGCAGAAAATGTCGCTACACATTTTCTGCGAGATCATTGGTGCAAACAGGTGGACCGACAATATGTCGACACGCCGTGCTCGCACTGTTGGAGGGGTTAACGGGAAAGCTAGTAGATCATTTGCGATTACTAGTAAGTAGATATGTATTCTTGAAGTTTATTAAAACAGAGCGTCTTAAATGAAACAAACAATTTATTGCAGACTTTCAACGCTGAGACCCTGTGTTCCACTTGTCAGTCGAATTATGCAACACCCGGCAATTTTAGTCAAAGTAAGTTAGATTTTAACTAAATACCTACAAATACCTAACGCTTTATTTTCCAAAAAGGCAAAGGCAAATTCATCATCCACTGAGCCCTTTTCCAATCTGCGATGCGGCTACTGCCATTTGACCTCCACAACTAATTGGCGATATCGAAGTTCTGTAGTGACGACCACGAGAATTTTTTGGCATCAACTATGTACCTACTTACTTACCTGTAACGACTGCCATAGATGTTCGTACGGTAGAAGCGATAATGCAGAGATTATACGCCCGTATGTTGCCTGTAGATACATAATATTTTCTAACTGGGAACTTTATTGGTTTGTTTGAATCTCTTCTGTTGATCGGCAGTTGCACTTGCTGGTGAGATTCGTTGGAGACCTTGTGATCTTGGTATTAAAATGAAACGTAGCGGGACGCATAGATTCAAATAAGGAGGAACTATGTCTTTTTTTATGTATTTATCTACATTCGCTTCACTTGCGATAAAATAAATCAGGTAATACAGACATGGTCAATTGGTCACACTTTGGAAAAGGAAACACTTCAACTGTGCCATTATCATAAAACTGCGCAGTTTGCGCTTCAGTCGCTTCGTGACCGCGTAGGTGGTGTGACGTTTCAACTAGCCAGTGTTCATTAAAAATGACATTATTGTTTATTGGATCTTGTTCACCGATTTTACAGATAATCCAACATGTGCTTGGGACTTCTCAAACCTGTACTTCGCTAACAATGGCTCCCTGGCGTGTCTCAACAATCCAGCCAATGATGTTGCATTCTTGAATACAAGGAACATTTCTCGTAAGTTTATTTTTTTAATATATTTCCCCAGCTCCCACGGGACTACATTCCCAGAATAAAAAGTAGGCTTAGTTACTCCTTACATCAGCTATCTGACAGTGAAAGTCTAGTTAAAATCGGTCAAGCCGTACCTGAGATTAGCTGCAATAAACAGGATGCCCGGAACTGCGTTCGGTCTGAAAAGAAATCAATTTTCCCCGTTGTCAGAACATTTTCCATTGCTGCTCCATTCCTATTGGCCAATAGCGTAATGTTATAATCCTTCCCCGATACCTATATTTCGCTATATTTACTATTTATCACATAAAGATTTTTTGAATTCGAAGGTCGTACTTAGTTCCTGAGATTAGCGCGTTCAACTTAATAATATTAGTAGGTACAAGTATGTATTGTATGTAAGTTGTAATGTATGTTAATTGTACCTACATAGGTATCTAAATCTTTCTACTATTCTAGGTCACCTAGCATCTCTAAACATACAACCAACTCAGCTCCGCGCGTTATGTCGTAACAACTCTTTAGCTGCAAACCCTGGAGTCGATATTGACGACGCATGTCTTTTATCGATGGTCGTTGATGCAGAGGTTCTTACCAGAAGGTATGTACACTTTGTGTTGTCATGTAAACTCATCTGTAGCGGAAAGCTCCCAGCAGATTGAGGCAAGGGCTAATGCCGCCCTCGAACATTTTAGGAAGTGGGGTGTCGAGAACAAGTTAAAATTCGCTCCACACAAAACCAACGCAATGGTGATTACTAGGAAGCTCAAATACGACACCCCGCTTCTTACCGTGGGAGGGGTCGACATCCCGATGGTAGGGGCGATCAAGATGCTGGGACTGACCATAGACGACAAGCTGACCTTTAAGCCGCACGTAGCCAACATAAGCAGAAAGGCCTTGGGCATATGTTTATTAACTTTTGAGAGCAGCGAAGACCACCTGGGGGCTAAATCCGGAGGTCATCCGAACAATATATGTGGCGACCCAGAGCCTCGTCCGGTAATCAACAGGTGTATCATTTGCATGTGAGGTTATCTTGGGGCCTTAATATCTTGAAACACTAGATGGGACCCCTACGCACCCATAGACAATAATTATATTCTTTAACCATAATTGATAGCTGTCAAATTGACATTGACAGTTAATAAATTCTTGGTTTTCTTTTCCAGATCGGACCCACAGTACAACAGTCTAAACGTCTTGTTAGACTGGATTGACCAGTTTTTCGGTTATACCGCAGCCACCGGTACCCAGTTGATAAACTTCGAAATTTTCTCCTCATTCGGTGGTAATGCGGACCTTTTGTTCAAAGATTCTACTATAGACCTCACGGAGCCTTCACTAACTTCATCCCACGCTCCCGCCAAGAATTATATCGAATTATTCGAGCATCTCGACGCTTGTAGCGCGGGAAATACTTTTGGTGTTTTTAATGTTTTATCTGTCATTGTTATGACACTTTTTGCGAGATTTGTGGTTGTATAATTATTAAGCTTTATCCTACCATAGACTAGGGCATGGTATGATTACCGTTTTGACGTTTGTTCGAAGACAAGACGTTTCAAAAATCAATATATTTCTAAATTGAAAAAAAAAAATTAAGTCTAATATAATCGTTACATAAAGAGTCGCTGGCCAGCACAACTACTATCGCATTTGATTAGATATGTTCTAATCCTAATAAATTGAAACATGTAATTATTTTAATGTGTCAAAACGGCGTTCATAGCTTGCTGCTAGTTTAAAAGCAAAACTTTTACCATTATATAGAGTAACCATTACTTTTGGTTTGGTTGAAAGTCGATTGACCACGCTCGCTGTACTAGGCCAAAATAACTATAGCCTTGTTCATACCAAGCAGACGTACTCATAGACAGCTAGCAAAAGTTGGCGTGTGGCAAAAAATGGAACTAATTTAATTCTATGTAGTTATTGTTCTGAAATATCGTTTTTGACGTTTTTCAATGTAACGTGGCGCCCTTATCGGAACGTCAACTTATGCTTGGAAACCTGTACAACTGCGAACTCTCATTGGCCTCTGCCAATCTCTATTGAGCTTATTGGTGTATTCGGAAGTCCGCCAATAAGAGCTCGTAAGCCTATTATCTATTCGTGGGCACGTCCTTGGGACTTTTGAACAGATTTTTTTAAATTTGGCTTTTTTTTTTTCGTAAAATATCTTTCTCAAACAGTTGACAGTCAACATTTGAAACCCACCCACACAATTTTTTTTTTGCAAAATATTACCATCTCAAAATCTTTTCAATGGCGACACTGTTGAGAAATGTCGCTTTATTGCTTCATTTAACAAAATAATGAGTGTTGTACTTAATATTTTTGTACTCACAAAATTAAGTAGATATACTGGTGTTCACATAAAGAAAACGCTGGGCGGGAGTCAGAGGGTTGTGTTTGCGCATCGGTAATCTCGCTCTTACTCGCTGTTACCCACCATATAGATAGATAAATCATGTAGCTTGAAGGTCTAGCGTTTAGATCAAAAATACCTAGATTACCGTTCCAGTGCTTTAAAAACGTCACCACTTCACCTCTTGTATTGCACACCTGCGCGCTTCAACCGCGCGCCGTACTAAGTTCCTATTACGCTTACTGACTCGAGGGATGCGACAACGGCGCTGTACATTGATGCGCATGTACAATCTTGTTTATTTTATAGATGGTATTTATAATAATTACCTATATAGTATTCGAGTGCCAAGATTCCGCGTTGTATTTGTACTGAATCCAATATCTATAGTATTTTTGATCTAAGGTACAGCGTTCTTTTAATGTGACGCGAGGTATATACCTACTAGTGTAAAATTATTTTGTTCTTTTCTATATAAATACAGAATTTTTTAGTGTATAAATTATGTAATAATTAATTTTAAGATATCTTTTTACGTAATATTTGTTTTAATCAAAATAAAAATACTTTTTTAACTTTTGTTTTTTTTTAAATTTTACAATATGAATCACAAAAACTATAGTCTTGGACTGGACTCGAACCAGGCACTGATCCCTTTCCAGGAGGGACGTTCTACCAACTGACCAATACTGGCTACTTGGCAACGTCGTCAGTAGCCAGAGTCGACCGCTCCGCATGCGGCGACTGGCGACGCTGGCTACCTGGCGATGTCCTATACATTCTCTTAATATTGACATGAACTCAATAATTCATCAAATGATGTTAGTGACCATCCTCAGATAATTGAACATTTTTTCAGGGTATTTTCTTAAATCTTCATAGAGTTTGAGAAAAACACCGCTTTGGGTTCGGTTTGATACAAACGGATGTACCCATATTTTTTCTTTTTTCGTTTCATATTTTCGCGACGCTGTTGGTAATAATATAATAACAGCAGTGCAGTACCTCACCGAGATGCCATGGCGACGTGGCCAGGACGTTGCCATGGCTACATCTGGCGTCCCTGCGTCGTCAGACTGAGTCGCCAAATCGCGACGCTAATGCATTCAGTTCTGTCTCGACACAGTCAGGAATGGACGTGGAAATTACTGCACTATTATATTATTACAAGCGAGGCAGCGTCGTAAAAAAATTGAAACGAAAAAAGAAAAAATATGGGTACATCCGTTTGTATCAAACCGATGCCAAAGCGGTGTTTTTCTCAAACTCTATGAAGATTTAAGAAAATACCCTGAAAAAATGTTCAATTATCTGAGGATGGTCACTAACATCATTTGATGAATTATTGAGTTCATGTCAATATTAAGAGAATGTATAGGACAGCGCCATCTACCAATAGTTGAGGGAACTAAAGGAGGGATTAAAAAACAAAATATTTGAAATAGTACCGTTATTTAAAAAAAAAAAACAATAATTATTCCTAGGTGTCCTTTATTTTTTAATATTTAATTAAGCTAATATATATATAACATAACTTTGTAACATATACGTTTAAATAAAAGCACATTGAAGTGCAACCTCCGTACATAATTATATGTAAATATTTACAATCTTATACTAATAGCCTATAATTTTGTTACAGTTGTAGTAAAAAAAAATTTTTTTTAGGTTATAAAACCATTGACTTGATCAATAATGATTGAACAGTGATATAACAATAGTCCCAAGTTTGAATCGAGTTAACCTGCAAGTCAATAATTAATAAAAAAAAAAATATTAGGACGAGATAAATAATGTTGGTTACTAACATTGAGATAGCTAGCGATAATAATCTCTGTCCTTATCACTCGTACCCAGTACTGACGTCAGTTGGTCGACGAGAGTTGTTGCGTGTTTCATGGTACAAGTGACTATTTAGTACCGTAGTTGTCAACATTTTATATTATAAAATGGTTTTGGACATTCTCACACAACGTCATCTAGCCCAAACTAAGCTATAAGCTTGTGCTATGGGATCTAGACAACTGATAAACATACTTATACATCTCTAAATACATACATAATATACATAGAAAACACCCAAACTCCGAAACAAACATTAGTGGATCACACAAATGTTTGATTCGATCCGGGGATCGAACCCGAGACAAATACGTCTGGTTTGGACTCTTCCAACGGATCATCCTTGTGTAAAGGCACGGTCAAACTCATCCTTCACATGCGACGTACACCGCGCATTATGACATCTGAACAGGATCTGGCCTATACAATTAGTATGGTAACGAACACACTGGTCTCTCCCCACGCTGTCTCACGCGTCCCCGCGTCAGACTCGCGTGTTCCCATGCTATCCCACGCGTACGACGCTGTCACACACGTTTAGTGTCATAGCGCGTAGATAACGTCAACGTCAGACGTCGTAAGACGTAGGACCAGTGTGTCGCTGTTTCCCACGTCGCGTGGCAAACGTCGTATGTGAAGGACCAGTGTGTTTTAATCTTAATACAGACGACGGCGATTAGAATTTGGAATCGAATTGTATATAGTTTTTTCTAATAAGAGATTTAAGACCCCAAACTATGTTCACATGATTTATCTTGTCTCCCTTGGCCCTACTTTAGTGAGAATATTTTTCTCGAAAAATAGTCCCCGCTCCATACAAGTAATTTTGTTGATCTACCCAGCAATCGAACCTGCGACGCATCAAATTTATGACCCCCTAGATTTCTTTAATCCAATCATTATTGAACAAAAGCCCGGCTTTAACAATACATTTCATTATTATACAAATATTATAAGTATTGCTTTTATACATTGCGAGTATGGGAAAATTCGAGTGAATATACATGTATAGAGAATGAGAGAAAATGCAATTATTAGGAGAAAATCATTCATAACATCCATATCCGAAAATATCCGTATCCCACAATGTTCTTAGTCTAGAACATTCATATCCCACAATGTCCTTATCCCAAAACATTGCTTTTTCAGAATGTCTACATCCCACTATGTCCTAGACCCAGAATATCGATACCCCACTAGGTCTCTATCGCAAAACGTTCTTAACATCTCTATATACCATGTATCTCTATATGTCCATTATACCATTAGGTACCTACAACGTTCCTATCCCAACACGTCCCTATCCTACAATCTTATATCCCATAAGGACCCTAATTTCAAAGCACTTATAATCCCTATCCTCCATGTCCATACCCCAGAATTACCATATTTAAATGTACTTTTAACGATATGGACATTGTGGGGCACAGACATTTTGATAGAAGGACTAGACGCCTTTAGTAATAGGGGACTTTTGGGATATACAAATTGTAGGAAAGGTACATTTAACTAGCACCTTGTTGGATAGGGACATTTTGGGATAGGGATACTGCGGGATAATACGTTTTGGGATGAAAATATGTGGGATAGATATGTTATGGGATAAGACTGTGGGATAGGAATTTGGGACAAGAATAGGTTATATGACGGGATCGTGTGGGATAAAAAGTTTTGGAATAGAAGACATTTTGGGATTTAGACAATGTAGGATAGGTATTTTTTGCGATAAATACATTGTAAGGAAGGAGTGTTTTGGAATGTCAACCTTGTGGTATGTCAACATTTGGGACGTCAACATTGTGGGAAGGGGATTTGAAGTCGGACTCGAAGTGACAAGGTCGGAACCGCCCAAACCTGACCAGTCTTTAGAAGTTAATTTAACTGATATTTGGTTGGGATCCTATACCGTAGGGAATAGGCTAAATGGGTCTCTTACATAATGCCAATCGGTTAATGATGTAACGTGTGATGAGGAGTGAGTACAGCTCCCCCGGGGGGTAGGACAGAAGTGATGACAGGTGATGACGTGGAAACTCCACTAACACCGCTAACCCCACCGCCGCAGAATATCACCTGATGGCGACAAATGGCTGTTATAGTATAATAATAGGACTCAAATAAACGAATTTCTTTGATACAGCGTGATTTATTCAAGGAACACTTGTGCCAAATTAATTGAGATCGGATAAAAATGTAACATTATTGTCTAGTCTCTTAAATGCTTCGTTCACTTACACACAGTAACGTTCGTTCACTTACACACAGTAACGTTCGTTCACTTACACACAGTAACGGTAATAGGCTTGCCGTTATGGTGTGGGACCAATGGGACAAACATCTTTACTGTAGGCTAGGATACTTACTTGTGAAACCGGGGTAGCAGGTTGTCCCGGGGTCGTCAGAACGTACTGCTGTTGTCTAACTCCACCAACCTGAGTAACGATGCATATTGGATTAACATACTAGTGACTGGCCCCGGCTTCGTACGAATACAAAACACTCATAAGACGAATCAGTATCGTCATAACATTAAAAACATTTGTTTTGGGCATTTTCCCCCATTTCTCAATCAGAAAAAGCATTTTTTTTTAATCAAGGAAATCTTCTGCCAAGTTTTGTAGTATACTGATAAAAAATATGGCCGCTAGCTCACATATGTTTAGAAATGGAAAAGCTTCGTTCGTTTAATCAATTATTTTCCTGCCATCCAACTACAGAAAGCAATGCCGATGAGCTGAAGCCAGTCCACCCGTGACCACGGCTTTTGTAACATGGTCAAAACGTCGGGTAATAAAGAGTTATGTATATATCTCAATAATCAATCAAGAAGAATCAAGAATCAATTTCATTTATTCAGTTTAGGCACATAAAGAGCACATATGAATGTCAAAATTTTACAATTTTGTCAAGTAATATTATAAAAATACTAAATTAAGTAAGTACATAAATAACCATTAGAAAATGATTCTTTCGCTGGTTCGGTAATTTGGTTCTCCTGAGAAGAGACCAGCAAGAAACTCAGGTAGATTATCCATTTTCTTTTTTAATATTGTTTTGTTTACATTGTTACAATTAGTTTCTATTGTATTATACGAGTGGCCAACAACAGAAGATTAGGGTGACCATGCATTTTTATCATTAAGATATTCGTCTACATTATAGTAGCCTTTCATCATCAAACATTTTTTAACTACTATTTTAAACTTATTAAGAGGCATGTCAACCAAATCCTGAGGAATTTTATTATAAATTTTTATACATTTGCCAACAAACGAATTACCAACTTTATGAAGTCTAATTTTTGTCATTGCCAATTTATTTTTATTTCTTGTATTAAAATTATGGTTATCGGAATTTTTTTTGAATAGATCTATGTTCTTCCGTACATATAAGATGTTGTCGTAAACATATTGAGAAGCAACTGTTAAAATATTAATTTCTTTAAATAATTCTTTCAGCGAGTCACGGGGTCCGAGTCTATAGATTGCTCGTATAGCTCGTTTCTGTAATATGAATATTGTCTCAATATCGGCAGCTGAGCCCCACAGCAGCAGACCATATGACATAACGCTATGAAAGTAGCTAAAATAAACTAATCGTGCCGTTTTTTCGTCAGTCAGAGACCTTATCTTTCTAACCGCATAGGCAGCTGAGCTAAGTCTTCCTGCCAAGGCTGTGATATGAAGACCCCATTGTAGTTTACTATCTAGAGTTATCCCAAGAAAAACTGTGGTATTGACTATTTGAACTAATTCATTATTCATAGTAATATGAGTATCCACCTGTCTAACATTGGGCATAGTAAATTTTACACATTTTGTTTTCTTCGCATTGAGCAGCAAGTTGTTACTTGTGAACCAATGCAATATTTCCGAAAGGGTATTATTTACATCGTCAAGTGCTACTTTTTGTCTATCACTTTTAAAAATTAATGATGTGTCATCAGCAAATAATACTATCTCACAAAGATTTTTAGTGAAATAAGGAAGATCGTTTACGTATATTAAGAATAAAAGGGGTCCTAATATAGAGCCCTGGGGTACTCCCATGACTAATGAGGCGCCAGAAGAGTCGGTGCCATTAATGTTTACTTTTTGTACTCTACCAGTGAGGTAAGACTCGAGTAAGCCAAGTGAGCTGTTCGAAACACCATAATAACCTAATTTTAGTAGCAAAGTCCCATGATCAACACAATCAAAGGCTTTTGATAGATCACAAAATATACCAATAGCATCCTGCTTTTCCTCCCAAGCATCAAATATATGTTTCACAAGTGCAACTCCTGCATCCGTTGTGTTCCTGCCTTTAGTGAAACCAAACTGTTTGTTATGAAGTAACTTATTGTCTGTAAAATGTGAAAGCAATTGATTAAATATTATTTTTTCAAAAATTTTACTGAGGGATGGGAGTATGGAAATAGGTCGAAAATTTGAAGGATCACTTTTGTCTCCTGCTTTAAATAAAGGATTGATTTTACTGTACTTCATAAGATGAGGAAACTGATTTTCATCTATACATTTATTGAATATGAATGCAAGCTGAGGTGCTATAGCGGGCACTATTGATTTTATTATATTAGTTGAAATGCCCCAAAGATCCTCGGTATTTTTTATATTTAGTTGTTTAAAAGTTTTAAGTATAGTGACAGAGTCAATATACTGAAAATCAAAGTTAATTCTACATTTATCAACACTAGATTTAAGAAGAGAATTGGCTACGTTTTTTGACGAATTTAACTTATTTGTAGTGGTGATTGGAACATTTGTGAAGAAAGATTCAAATGCATTGGCCACTTCAGAATCAGTTTTAATATGTTTATCATCTATTTTTAACTCGAAGGATCGATCACGTGACCTTGCTTTACAAGTTTCTTTGTTAATAACATTCCATATTGCCTTCGTTTTATTATCAGATTTTTCAATTTTAGCCCGTATATAATTAGATTTAGCTGTTGAACATACTTTTTTGAATAGTTTGGAGTACTTTTTAATCTGTTCAATTACTTGTGGCTCATTAGTAGATGCCTTTGTCTCGTATAATTCATATAATTTCCTTCTACTTTTATAGATTCCAGGCGTAGCCCAATCACTAAATTTTATTTTAAATTGATTTACATTTATTGTTTTTTTAGTGAAAATGTTATCACATTCGTATTTGATTACTCCGAACAAATCTCCGTAATGATCATTCGGGTGTTTATCATTATTCAACTCCAAAAGAGGTACTTTATTCTTAATGTTTTCTTTAAATTTTTCTAATCTATAAGTTGTGATTGGTCTACAAACAATATTTTTTGATAATGGAACATGTTGGAACTTAAATCTAGCTAACTGACCTGCATGATCTGAATTTACAAAATGTATTATAGATTTCTCATCTACATCGCTGTTAGAAAAAATATTATCTAAGCAGGTAGCTGATGTGGCTGTGGTGCGTGTTGGTTCACAAAAAAGATTTTGTAAGTTAAAAGATTTAAAAAGGTTGAGGAACCTTAGCGCGTTCTGAGAGTTTTCTAAAATATTAATATTAAAATCGCCACATACAACTATAGTCTTCTTACATTTACATACCTTTTTTAAGGCTTCCTCCATAATGGACTCAAACAGGTAGTAATCTCCAGAAGGAGGTCTATAGACGCTAATAATAATATATTGTTCTAGCTCTGCACATGATAGTTCAATATTTCGCTCACTTGTGAGTGCTACTACGTCTTTTCGGTCTTTTGATTTTAATTTGTCATTAATTAAAATGAGAGACCCACCTCTTATAGCGGAATCTCTAGTAAACGCACTAATGATTTTATAATTATCAATATTAACTAAGAGTTCATGTTTTTTTAACCAGTGTTCAGTTAAACAAAGTACATGGATACGTTTTTCATTTAAAAATAATTCTAGTTCTAACTCTTTGCCAGAAAAGCCTTCAATATTTTGATGAATTATATTCATGAACATAGACTTTTCCTTTGTCCTTAAATTTAATTTGCTAGGGATTTCCTCTATTGTCCTACAACTAAGTTTAAATTATTGTCACCCTTTTCAGGAACAGATTCCAAGGTCACAAGACAAACATTGTCACTTTTCTGCTCAATAAAAGCAGATTGTTTAGCCAAGTTTTTGGCTGAATAACTAATAAAATATGATAGCGAAGATGCTATCTGTCTCCTAAAATATCTATTCAAATAGAATTTATCTTCCGTCAATAACAATTTATTTTCTAAATACATGTTAATGTCAATCAGATGGAATTTATTTGGATTATGAATTGTCAATGTATGTATTGTTTGATTTAGCTTATATCTAAGATTGTTTTCGGCCTGTGACAAGCCACGGCTATAAGGAAGTGTGAATAAAATAATGTTTTTAACATCTAATAAGCTCAGTAATTCTAAACAGTTTACAATTGCATTTCTGTCTGCATTTCCCCTATCTCCCACCAAAATTAAAAGTGTACAGTTGCTGTTTAAATTACAATTTTTAATTTTTTTTATAATGTTACAGTAAGTTAATCCCGGCATACAATAGTTAGTAACATTTTGTTCTAAATATGAACTAAGTAACTGGCCCATTGATTTCCCTAATTCATCACAAAACATCACTATTTCAGATTTAATCATATTTCGTTTGGTGAAGGAACTACTGGGTTTCTTGTTTGACTCAAGTGAAGGGCTTATGTTTGAAGTCAGCGAGGACTTACAGACCGGCTCAGGACTAATTAAATGGTTGTTTGATGTCAATGTGGAATTTGGACTCATAAGCTTCTTCATGGCCAGAATGTATTCCTGATACTCACTTTTAACATTACAATACCTGTCAGTCATTATGTCTAGTGAATTTTTTAAATTATTAATTTCTGATTCTAACTTTAAAATATTGTTATTATGATCAGAGATATTATTTTCAATTAATAATGAATACATGTCAAGTTCATCGCCTAGTTGCCTTCTCTCATTAATATACTTGACTTTTTTGTACATACTTTTTTGTCTTTTAATAAGTTTTTGTGTTTTTCTTATGTATTTATTAATTTTCACATATTTCTTAATTTTGTTTCTACTGCACTCAACTATGCCCATCTTGTGATTGGAACAATGAGCTGTTAAGGTATCATCCTTTGTTAAATCTATAGTAATAGTGGGTTCTAAGCTGGGTTCAGTAGCAACAAGGCTGGGCACACTACCAACTAACTCCTCAAACAAGTTATGGGTATGGGATACTATGGTGTCACGTTTCTCAGCCTCAAGGTGGGAAATGAGGTGGTGGGCTTCGTGCAGTTCCTGTTCCAAGACTGACATGCGCTTGAGACCCTGTTCATACTCGTCACTACACTCTCTGAACCCAGTCACAATATTTTGTAATCTGTCCCGCTCATCTAACACTAACCTATTCTCTGTGTGCATCTCAGCCATCTGCTTTTTTATGAAGTCGTATTTATTTAGGCTATCTAATAGTTCCTTTTCATTTTCATCTCTTTCCCTATGCAACTGTTTAATCAACGTTTTGGATACCTCTAATTCCTTCAATGTCAGGTCAAGTTTTCTCAAGATATCTTCTTGTTTAGCCTCATCACGGCGAGCAGAATACATGCTACGTGTGACTGGCATTACGATATTATAAATTTATACTGACTTAGATAGTAAAAAGCTACCTGATAATACACTAAATACACAAATAAATACGTAAGTAATGTCAAAAAGAATCTGATTGAATATACTACAACTTCAAAAACTAACAGGTACGATAATAAGTAGTTATTTATTAGTACGATTACCTGTATAAAAATCACTCAAATCACATTAAATCCGAGTTGATAAAGTTTCACTTTTAAAATTTTCAAACAGTCATTGACTTTTAGCCGGTAAAACAAAATACGTAAATATCACTAATTTCTTATTTATTTTACACTGGGTTTTACCTAGATACACTTTGATAATGGTAAGATTGTGTTTTGTGATGAATTTTAGCCCTAATTATCGAAAATATTAATAATAAATTAAAATAAATACAAGACGAAATGCGAACAGATGTTAGCCGTAGTGTTGCCACAACCCAAAAAAAATCACGTTAAAGACCCGTTTGTCCTAAGTTTATAATGTGTACAAAACGCCAAAGTTTAAAAAAGTATACAGAAATTCCATTTATTCTTTCTTTCTTTCTTTCTTTCTATAGGAGGTGGAGCCGGGAGTTGTTAGCTAGTAAAGTGTTTGATCAAATAATATTCACCTGGTGTATTTGTTGTGGTTGTTGCTGCATAGTTTGTCGATGTTGGTCGTCCGTCTCCACAACCACTTGTTCCATAAATGTGTTGCCACCTGCAAATATTATACAATACTGTTGGAAATAGCAATAATACAACCACATGATAATACTAGTGGTCGCCTATATGGTTGAACAGTAGACCTAGCAAACATTAAAACATAGTATAAGCCGCGCAAGATGACACTGGGATTGGCGGCCATGTTGGTGACGTCACCACCCTCACGCCACACGTTATCACTGTGGTAAGTTTGAAGGAGATCGATTCAGGCGTTTAGTAGGAGTATGCGGACAAACGAATTACATGAGTCGCCTAAGATTGACCTTCGCTCGCAAAGCAAAACTATCCAGTCTCGAAATGTAGACGCTTTGGTCCTTCGGTCAAATGTTATAGGACATCTAGTCCAAA
The DNA here is from genome assembly GCA_963556515.1 of Nudaria mundana. NCBI lineage: Eukaryota > Metazoa > Arthropoda > Insecta > Lepidoptera > Erebidae > Nudaria > Nudaria mundana. Next base: position 8,211,915 of record OY748309.1, read on the forward strand.
GTAAGTTTTACGACGTTATGAGATATGGGAAGTTTAGGATTATTTCTGTTACTCATATGTTAGCACATCCGACAATGTTAACACATTGCAAGGGTTAAGCAACATCGACTCAGGCCGGTCTTAGGATGGATGACCATTTCTTAAGACATTGAGACCCCTTCGTGTCTCGGAGAGCACGTTAAGCCGTCGGTCCCGGTTGTCATACGAACGTCTATGGCAGTCGTTAGGGGTAGTTGGAGCCCTAAATCAAAACTCCTCGCGGTCTAACTACAGAACTTCGATATCGCCCATGGGTTGTGAAGGTCAGATGGCAGTCGCTTCACGGAAATTATCCAAGTTTAGCCGAATTGCAGTTAGACTGGAAAGCCGACCCCAACTGAGTTGGGAAAAGGCTCGGTGAATGATGGTGTGGGTTACATGTTCACTCAAAGATTGTTTATTATAAATAATCATATACAATCTTATAATTAATTATATTTTTCTACTAGTAATACCATGGACGTATTATAAGAGAGGACATGCCATAAGCAACTGTGCACAGTGCAATCTTTAAGTGAGCACTGACGTCATAAAATTTGCGCGTGATTTCAAAAAGTGGGCGTGGCTTATCAGTATACTATCAGCTTTCGTACATGTATATTCTGTGACAGTTCAGTAATTTTTGTGGAAATAAAAGGATAAAAGAAGATAAAAATGAAGTGTTGTGTTCTATCATGTAAAAAATATTCAGATAGACGTTCTGATGCTAAGAATCGCATCACATTTCATGCGTAAGTAATTTTAATTGTATTTTTTTTTTTAATTGTTCTAGAAAAAACTCTCAATTTTGACCTTTTTGACATCTTCAAATATATTACTACTCGAAGATAGATAGCGGCGTTTTGTTTCACGAACACGTAATTTAAATAGCTACTTATATTTTACTATTAACATTTTATACTAATTAAATATACAGGAATTCGTTCAACGTAGTTTTTATAGAGCCGTCCGCGTCTAAGTTGCCATCTATTGACAACTGGCAACAATAAACATAAAACTTCAAAAATACAGGGCCGCAATTAGAAACGGATAATTTTACAAGACAAGTTTCCTACGACTGTTTCATAATGGGCTGTACAATTGAATATTATTATTCAAAGTATAGCTATTTAAATTAAGGGTATCCGTCGCCCACGGTCAAAACTCCACCAACGTGTGGACACTAGGGCCTCGCAGTGTTGACACTAGGGCCTCGCAGTGTTGACACTAGGGTGTTACCTCAAGATGGATGCGAAACAGATACTTAATGAAGCCAAGGTTATCAACGGTCTATTTAAAATAGACACGTTGTTGGCCGTCAATCATCAATATACTTTAGACGTGGATATAACCCCTACGGCAAATTTCGACAGTTCAGTTTGAGATAGGTATATTTGCAATTCAAAAAATATAAAACTCCTTTGTACCAAAAATCTGATTACGTCCCTGTTAGGAGTGTGAGATAGTTAAAACTACGTACTAAACTGACATTTAAGAGCCATTTCACAAAATGCGCCGTCTTAGTACTGTGCCCACTTGTGTATCGTATTTTATTGTAATTTCGATTGAAGTTATATCAATATTTTGACAAAGTATATGCAAGAATTTCCTTTATTACTGCAGAAATCGGTTCTCTAATGAACTTAATTTTATTTTTGTAATTACTGTGTATTTAAACCAAATATCACGATCAAATTGCGATGTTAAACTCAAAAATTGGCCCAATGGTTTATTTTTTCACTAAATAATTATAATAGAATTCTATAATCTGTTACATTAAATGACGATTCAAATATATATCCAATGCTTTATGTATCTTTTTAAACTCAATTTATAAGTATTTTTGATAGAAATACGACTCTGAAATCAACTCTGCGCCGTTTTTCAATAAAATGCTTGTGGGAAATTGATTACTATAGATCAAATAAGTTATTTTTAGTAAATGTGTTACATTAAACGTCAACACGAAGGCTTGGCCCATTTTTTGCGCATATTCAATAACTTCTAGTTATTACAGACTATAGTAATTTAGGAGCTCAAAATATTAGAAAATCGTGCGAAAACGTGAAATGGCTCTTAATGAAGTAAGTAGTTTTGCTATTGACCGCGAGATGGAAAATAAAGAAGCGGGCGGGACTTAGGTTCCTTATACCCCTCCTCACCACTCCTTCACACCCGCGAAGAGTCACAATTTGTCTAATAGGAAAATTGTGTAACACCATCTCTACTCTTATAATATCTCTATGAGTAATACTTAATGTGTAACTGTTTAATGTCTCAATAAATAAATAAATAAATAAGTTATGATTGTTTTTGGGATAAGAGACGTTTTGGGTTATGGATGTTTTGGGATAAGAGATGTTTAGGGACAGAGGTAATTTTGGGTGACAGACATTGTGGGACGTGTTCTTGTATATAATGTTTGCCAAGCGGGCGAAGCTGCGGGCTAGTTAATATTATAAAATTTACCTGTACTATTAGCCGTAGAGTTAGTAGTGATAGAGTCACAGCCGAACAGACAATGTTGTACCGTCCATCTAGGTTCGAACGGTATGTGAGTTTTGACCTGCAAACGAACAAAAACATGTCAAACATTGACATATAAACAAACTTCCAATTACCGAAATGGGACATCTCGGGTAGCCGTAGCTCTCAATTTAAAAAAAAAAAACAGAATCAAAGGGTACCAACATGGCAAAAAAATTATATTCATTCCGGCCTCCTTAAATTATATTCTATTTTTTAGTATTTGTTTTTATAGCGGCATGAGAAATACATCATCTGTGAAAATTTGAACTGTCTAACGATCACGGTTCTTGAAATACAGCCTGGAGACAGACAGACGGACTGACAGTAGTCTTAGTAATATCCGACAGGTTTAGGGTTCCGTTAAACGGGACCATTTTATGGAAAAACTGTCGGATTGTGAACTTCCTCCTTTTTGAAGGTTATTAAAAACTGATCGTTCGAGTATCACTATTTATATCTTATTTGCTCGTACTGCAGATTCTATTCAATGCTATGTAACATCTGTCCTGACCACTGGAATTTGTGTTTGATTTACACAGCGATATCCAGTAACGGTCATAGACTTACTCCCTATTATGTGGGACCAACAACATTACTGGAAAGGGTGTGTATGGGACTACCTACTCTTGCGGAGATATTTATCTATGACTTGGTAGCGAAGTATGCGACTGCCGTCCCTGACGTCCCAGATTCGAATCCGGGTTGAATCAAATATTTGTGTGATCCACAAATGTTTTCTATGTGTGTTATGTATGTATTTAGAAATATATTATATTTATCAGTTGTCTAGATCTCATAGCACAAGCTTATTGGTTAGTTTGGGATAGATGATCTTGTGTGACAATGTCAAAAAAATTTTTTTTTTTTAGTTTCCAGGCCACTTGTAATTCAAACCAAGCAGGACAGATGTTACATAACACTTGGGGATATATGTGATATGTATGTATCTCACCTTTAACTCGGTAGTGAGCATGAGTATATGCCTGCAGGGCAGTCGGAACACTTTGCTGAATAGACACGAACACTCTTGAGTTGATGTACCGTATTTACAAATGGCAGCACTGCTGTGTTTTCTAGAAATAACATTAAAAATAATCAAATTCTCATTAAAATGTAGTTGCCTCTATATCTGTGTGGTGGACTTGCCAACAGAAGATAATAATTATTTTGGGAGGGATGTGATGATTTTGGGGGATGGGGTGATTCGTGGTTATCGTGTAGGGGTCTATTTTATATAGACCGTTGATAACCTTGGCTTCAAATTTTTTGATTTAAGTAGCCATTTCCGAGATATTCAACTTTAAAGCGCATTTTTTCGCTACAACAGGGCGTCCCTTCTGCCGTGAAAAAAAACGAGTTTCGAAAGTTTTTGCATAATATCTAAAAAATGTCACATGACATTAAGTTCAACATCATTTTAGAGGTCTTTGACCATGCTGAGTTGATTGCAGCTGGTCTTGAGTCTATAACTATTACCGTTCTCGATTTAACCTCGTTTTGACCTTGACCTTGAGATCAGAGGTCAAAGGTCAAGTTCATTTAGAGGGTTTATCGACTATGCTAAGTCGATTGGCGTTTACACTGAGTCTCTAGCTCTTACCGTTCTCGAGTTGAAAGTTGTTCACGGACATTACTGTTGTATAAGAGATTTTCATTTCGAAAACTCTAAAAGTGGCCATAAGTTTTTAGATAAAAAGAACCTAGCAATAAATATTAATTATAGCCAGTAATTTCAATCATATGAGATTGATTGGTTTTAATTTCACGGTGCCATATTATAATGTATATTTATCGTCCACCGAGCTTTTCCCAACTCAGTTGGGGTCGGCTTTCCAGTCTAACTGATTGCGGCTGAACTTCAATATTTTCTGTGAAGCGACTGCCATCGAAGCTCTGCAGTTAGACCACGAGGATTTTGTTTTAGGGCTCCAAATACCCATAACGACTGCCATAGATGTTCGTATGACAACCGGGATGGACAGTTTAATATGCTCCCCGAGGCATATTATAATAAAATATTATTGTAGATATAAATATATATACCTGCCAGCTCTATCGTCGAGACACTTCTGTGCCAATTTAGTTTGGTGCGACATTAGATTGTAAGCGTACTGTGTTATTGTGTCCGTTGGTGACTGTTTTAGATTCTCTGTTTCCTGAAACATTTCAACAACGATTTATAACAGTTGACCTCGTAAACATTCAAAACATTATTTGGGGTTTCTTCCTAAACTACAATGGACAAAAATGAATAGCGCTCGGCCCATCGGCGGCCACAGCCATATTGTATATTTTGAAGTAGACAATTATGTATACAATAAACCCACAAAAGATTATTTCTGTAACTTGTTTGGATAAAAAGTTATAATCCATGCATATATAAATAAATATGAGCGCAAAATTCGATAACAGCTTCACCGATTAGATCGATTTTTTGACGTGTTTTATAAAAAAATATAAATTAAATAAAAAACATACTACAAATACACATAGAATGCTCATATAAAAATTTAAAAGAACAACTAACATTATTTGAAATAGTATTTTTCCTATAACTTTTTCACTAATGATTTTTCATAGTACTCCTTGAACATTCTTTGTTCTAAAATACCTCCCCTTTCAAATGACACTAGTTTCATTGATGGCTGTCATGGACCAGGTATGCCCATTGTCCTTTCCCATTATATATTTGTTGTTATAGCGGCAACAGAAATACATCATCTGTGAATATTTCAACTTTCTAACAATCACGGTTCATGAGATACAGATCAAGACAGACGGACAGCGAAGTCGTTTAGTTATAGGGTTCACGTTTTACCCTTTGCGTACAGAACCCTAAAAAACAAACAAGAAAAACTCCAGTTGATATGATTTTTTTTTTCTTTTTTTTATTAAGTCATAATATAAAAAATCCCACTCACCCTTAACCTACTAAGCGCAAAAGTCCTCCTTTCATTCTCCAACTGATTAGCAACATTAAAGAACAACGATACAAACTCATCCGACTGCACTTGCTCTCGGACTAAAGCTTGGAATTTTGTCACTAAACGTTCTAGACCCTGTAACGAAAAACATAAGCTTTGAGTTTGCAAAACAAATTAATTATAGGGCCGCTATGCTGTCAAGATAAATCAAAGTGTGGCGTATAGGCAGGCATACTAAACGAAGCACCACCTCTGACGTTACATCATACGAGAAGGCGGTTCTAGTCCCTTCTACAAGCTTCTACCAGTTTCCATCTGCGCATACGCTATACGCCACACCTCCTTATAATTGAACTAGCCAATTAGGTATAAGCGATAAATTATAAGTACTACAAATGTATTGGTATATTATACTCGTTCTTTTGTTTAGCTTCACGCCTATGGCCGGGGATATACCTGATTGTCTAAATACATATAATTCGACAATAAAATCAACCACTAACTGTTAGTAAGATCGTTTCAGTACCTCCCATCAAGCACTTCAATAGTATCCAATACTGTTTAAAACCAACGATGTTCTATTAAACACTGTTGGTTTTGAACCGTGTAACCAGCAAAGCGCTCCTTATTTTATCACATTTACCACCGTTGTGTATTTATCCCTTAAAGCCACCGAAACGAAATAAATAATGTAAACAAAGTTTCAGAGGTTTAAATGACATATTTTCTTCTAATTCTCTATTCTAATCGCTGTTATCTGTATAAGACAAGAATGATTCGTTGGAAGAGTCCCGAATCCATCTATTTACATCAAATGTTGACAACTACGGTACTGAATGATTGTTTTTAATAAATATTTTTGGACATTCTTACACAACGTCATCTAGCCCAAATTAAGCTAATATAAGCTTGTGCTACGGGATCTAGACAACTGATAAACATACTTATATATTTCTAAATACATACAAATATTTTATTCAACCCGGAATCGAACCTGGGACTTCAGGGACGGCAGTCGTATACTTATACCACTGCGCTATCGAGGCACTACTGAATGATTACCTGTACCACAACACGCAAAGGAGCTCTCGTCGACCAACTGACGTCAGTACTGGGTACGAGTGATAAGGACAGAGATAATAATCACTCGCTAATGCTTAACTTAGTGACGGTCCGTTTGTTTACATTATTTATCTCGTTTCATTGGCTGGCCTTTATACTGATAAATTAAAATGCAGGGTCTGTTTATAAAATGCACATGAAAATGAATTGGAAATGATAAAATTATACCACACGGTTATCCGATGGTAGAAAATAAATAATAACATTAAAGTTAAACTCTAAACTAATGAACTGATCAAAATAAATTCTTTCACCGTATTCCACAATCGCTCAGCGACTTACTTTATGCAATATGTTTGTGTAGTTGTCGGCTTCGAGCCACGCTTCCAATTTAGTTATGGTCCCATTCGGTCGACTCATTAGGTCCCATAGGCGTAGAGTCCCAGCCCCTGTACCTATGATACTGCGTTTTAGTCCCTGGAATATCAGAAAGTTATATATTAATCGACTACTAATAATTACTATTATTTTACTAATTAAAGACTACCTCGGTGGCACAATGGTACTATGTACGGACTGCCACGCTCGAGGTCTCCTGTTCGATTCCCGGGTCTGGTGGATAATGTATAAGCCTCTTTAGAATTTTACTCAGATAATTATCCCAGTCTGGAACTTGTGCCTGGTAAATGGCAATAGGCTCGCCCCCTATTACATGGGACCTAACATAGCTGGCGAGATGTGGTTGTGTTTGCACACCTCTGCCTACCCCTTCGGGGAAAATGGAGTGATGCTATGTTATGTTTTACTAATAATATTACTATTATGTCCCCGAAGGGGTAGGCAGAGGTGCATTACACACCCTCACTTTGCTAGTAATCTTGTTGGTCCCATTTAATAAGAGGCAAGGGTCCCATTTTATAATATATAAACAAGTTAAAAATATGGCAAAAATTTGCCATATATTTTAGTTTTCGAAAGTTTTTTCATAAAATCTAAAAAATGTGACATGACATGAAGTTCAACATCATTTTAAAGATCTTTGACCATGCTGAGTTGATTGCAGCTGGTCTTGAGTCTCTAATTATTACCGTTCTCGATTTGCCTCGTTTTGACCTTGACCTTGAGATCAGAGGTCAAGTTCACTTTAAAGGTCTTTGACCATGCTGAGTTGATTGCAGCTGGTCTTGAGTCTCTAACATTAGCGTTCTCGATTTGACCTCGTTTTACCTTGACCTTGAGATCAGAGGTCAAAGGTCAACTTTATTTTAGAGGTCTTTGACCATGCGGAGTTGATTGCAGCTGGTCTTGAGTCTCTATTACCGTTCTCGAGTTGAAGGTTGTTCCCGGACGGACGGACAGACGGACGGACATTACTGTTGTATAAGAGATTTTCGTTTCGAAAACTCTAAAACTACCTACCTAACCTCTTAATTCAAACTAAAATAAAAGCCAGGACAGATGTTACATACAAAATAGAATCTCTGCATTTTGAGCATGATGATTTGAGCATGATGACCCAAAGAGATCCATTACGAAGTCAAAACGACGAAGTTCACGAGTTATTTGGTGCCATTCCGGTGTTTTATAATTACCTGTAACTGTGGTGCAGTATGGTCACCCCTCAACAGTGCCAATGCGTAAGTCTTCGCTCGAGACGACACGTCATCTATAGAAAGTGCCGCGTCCAAAGATCGAGCACTTTCTACGCATAGGCGTGCTGCGGCACGAGACGCTTGCCACACGGAACACGTCACGTGGGCCGATGGGAACGCGGAACGGACTGACTGGGAATCAAAAACAAATATACATTAGAAAAGTTACAAGTAACGCCATCTATTGTTGAAATAAACTATTGGAACAATTGGATACATGTGTCGCCATCTAGTGTCAAACTATGTACTATGAGCTAACTGCTGTATCATCTATAGGTAGTGTCGCGGCACGAGACGCTTGCCATACGGAACACGTCACGTGGGCATGGGAACGCGGAACGGACTGACAATTAACTCCATCTATTGTTGAAATAAACTGTTAGATACATGTGGTGCCATCTAGTGTTGAAATATGTACTATGAGTTAAATGACACGTCACAAAGTGCCGCGTCACGTCAAACGCGGAACAATAATATATACGCAATAAGTGTAAAGTAAAGGCAAAGAGTCGAGATAAAAAATGTAAAGAAACAGATCGTTACTAAGTTACATTGCGATAGCGAGCGATTATTATTATCTGTGTTTATTACTCGTATGCAGTAATGGCGTAAGTTGGTCGACGAGTGCAAAGGAAAACATTTAGTACCGCAGTTGTCAACATTTGATATTTTGATACAATAAGTAGTTCTGTCATAAACTCAGCCAATTCGGATTTTTCCAATTCATCTTTGTCTTATACAGACGCTAGCGATTAGAATAGAGAATCAAACAAAATTTGTTTATAACTAACTAGCTGATCGCCGCAGCTCCGCCCGCGTGATTTAGTTTACCCGGTTCCCGTGGGAACACATTACCGGGATAAAAAGTAGCCTATTTTACTCAGGGTAAACGTAGCTTTCCAATGGTGAAAGAATTTTTGAAATCGGCACAATAGTTTTTGAGTTTATTCATTAGAAACATACACACAAAAATACAAATCTTTCCTCTTTATAATAGTAGTACAGATTTAGCATTTTATACTACAAAATTCATGTATATTACAGTACTAGCGGATGCTCGCGGCTTCACCCTTTTGACAAATTTTATACACAGAACCTTCCTCGAGAACCACTCTTTCCATTAGTGAAAACCGTATCAAAATCCGTTGCTCAGATTTTTGGGATCTTAGCATACATAGGGAACGGCGGCAACTGTTATGACTATGATTTACCTGTTGTGATTTAGTTGGGTCACAAACCACACATCTGACTTGTCTCCACGCTGGGTTGCAAGATTTAAATGTGTCTAATAGCCAGGTGAGGTCGTCACCTATCAGTGTTGATATACCTAAAACATACATTCATTTCATTAACTACTAGCAGACACCCGCTTGACAAATTATTTACACAAAAAGTTCCCTCCGACTCTACCCATCAAAATCCGTTGCAGTCTTAATAATCAAAGCGTACATAGGGACGGACAGACTTTGTTTTATACTATGTTATGATAATTACAATAAAAGTGTGATCCTGTTAATAAGATTTTTTTTTTATTTTGTGGATTTGATCCTAGAAAAGTTGCTTTATGGAAACCTTTCCATAAAGCACTTTTTTCGACTCAAGGGACCTCAATATTTTAAAATTTGTAGTTCTTTTTTTACGATCAATCACTATGAATGAAATTAAAATAAAATTCACATACCAGCGCTAACGATGACAGACTTCCCGTTCCCATCTTCGGCTAGGAATAGTGTGACGTTATGTTTGACAGCCGGACTGGTGGTGCCACCTACCGTCGGTATTGTACTATTGAATTCTATACCTGTTAGAAAAAGGAAGTGTCATTTGTATTTCATCATCATCTCAGCTTATTAGATACCCATTGCTGGGCAAGAGCCTCCCCCAAAGAAGGGGGGATTCAGCTTACATATACCACCCTGGCCGGACGGGATAGTAACATACTTATATGTTTCTGAAAACATACTTATGTATTCATAGAAAATACATTAAAAATATTACTTTAAATAAGGAACACTTCTTGTGCCAAGTTTCATGGAAATCTGATAAAAAAATGTTGCTGCTATACTTTGCTCACTTCGACTCGTCGGTGGACAAAGAAGAAAATTTTGATTGTTTGTTTGCAATAGTCTACAAAATTACTGGACCAAATTGAACAGCATTCTCAAACCTTCATATAAAGTTACACCGTTAGCGAGCAATGTAGGCTATATAACATCAAGCTATGATCATGTCACCGCTAAACTAATAATATCATACCTGTTTCTATACATAAGAACTGTGGTACAGCGTTGAAAGCCAACTGCATGTTAGGAGTAGTCAAATAAATACATTGGATGCAACCCGATTGAGAATGTAATAATTTAACACCAGCATCTGTGGACAGAGAACAAATTATTTGTACGAAATACTATACGATGACGTCACTAAGTTGCTCGTACAACAATTTTTATTTATGTAACAACTGTCCTGGCTGAATTGGAATTTTGGTTTGATCTACAGAGTGGTTATAGTGCTCGGTAATAGGCTTGACCCCTACTATGTGGGACGAACATAAGTACTTGCAACTCATTCACCGAGCCTTTTCCCAACCAGGTTTTCCAGTGTTACTGCTATGTGGTCAAACTTCAATATTTTCTGTGGTGCGACTGCCATCTGACCTCCACAACCAATGAGCGATATCGAAGTTCTGTAGTTAGACCACGAGGGTTCCTGTTTTAGGGCTCTAAATACCCGTCACGACTGCCATAGATGTTCGATTAATGACACAGAGCTCCAAGGAACAGAGGGGTCTCAATGTAATAAGATATGGTCACCCAAGCCGGGCTAGATGTTGCTCAAATTTGCAATGTGTTAACCTACTCGGTTACAACTAGACCACGAGCCCCTCAATAATTACTAGCAACTGTGGGTGTCTAATGCACCTCTGCCTTTTAGGCGTGAAAGCGTAATAGACAGACAGACTGACTATCGCATTTAAAATATACGTAATGTTAGTAGAGTAGATTACCATAATTCAACTGTAGTTTTCTAACAACAAAATCACACTTTTGATTCAGCCAACGTACTGCTCCAGTCCCGATAGCCACTAACTGATCCTCTGTAGTTATTAACGATGTATCTGTATTTCTGAAACAATAAAATTGTCATTACATTAAATAATACCTTGTTGTGAAGGTTATAAAAAAATACGCTGAAGTTCATCAAAATAGACTTATTCACCACTAGCTGTTGCCTGCAGTTACTGATTTATTATGTATAGCTGTTACCCGCAGCTCCGCCTGCGTAGTACTTTAGATCGACATAACTTTTTTATTTATGAACTGATTAAAATAAAACAAACCTTAAATGTTAAGTTGAATAAACTACAACGCATTACTAAAAACCGCATTCAAATCGGTTTAGCCGTTTCTGAGATTAGCGTGTTCAAACATTCAGACAAACAGACAACAATTCTAAAAACCATTGTTTTGAGTCTTAGGCTAATTCATAACTATAATTACAATCGTAATTATAGTTATGAAGTAAGATATTATTACTATGTTACAACATAAACAAGAGGAAAAAAAAAAAGAAAATTACATTAAATGGTTTGGTGGCACAAATGTTTGTATTTTAGCAGCTACAGTCTAGTGATTTCTATTTCTGAGGGCAACCCGTAAAGAAGCTTATGTCTCTACTAATATTATACACACACACACCCATTACACGCCTATATCCCCGAAGGGGTAGGCAGAGGCGCATTACACAACCACAATTTGTAATTTATAGCTACTAATATTGTAAAGAGGAAAGATTTGATTGTTTGTTTGAATTGAAAGACTCTTTAACTAATCAACCGATTTTAAAAGATCTGTTAAAAAGTTTATAAAAGAATGCAGAGGACTAAAAGCACCCCGGTATTTCTATCGAGATCTGTATGGGTGGTTTGGCGACGCTCTAGTCTGCGCAGACTTTGAATATAACTTTTATAACTATTTGTTTTCTTTTGTGTCCTAATCATTACATGGGGTCTGTTATGGAGGTAGTAAATCCTTACCTATCAGTGGCATCAGAAGTGGGATTCTCAATGATAGCAACTTCATACTCTTGCTGGGTTTCAACTTGACCACCACTACTGATCTCAAACTGTTGATATGTACTCTGTGGCTCTTCCACTTGTTGCTGTAATGAGAACAAGAATTTAATTTAAATAGGTTATTAAATTAATGTACTCTTAGGTTGGATTAAATTGGATATATTAGACTGAAGTTGTTGCTCGCTGTGTTAGGCCTGCTAAAAAAGAACTGATGCTATTCTTAGATCAAGCCTAATACTTACACACAATAACAATAATTATGTCACAGAAACCTGACTGGGCAGACCATTTCTTCCATTACTTCTGGGACAGTTTGTGGCCAATTCAATACATCCATACAGATAAATAAAATTAAAGTGTCTGTGTGTAATGTCAAATAACCAGCTTTTTACTCAATGCATACATAATACTGACAAATAACGCCATTTTTTATTTTATTTTTGTCAGTCGGTCTGTTTGTATCCGCTAATCTCTGGAATGGCTGGACCGATTCTAACGGGACTTTCACTAGCAGATAGCTGATGTAATAAGGTGTAATGTAGGCTACTTTTATTATGGGAATTGAGAACCATAAAAGTAATTCAAGCGGGAGACGCCGCGAGAAATTCAAGTCATGGCAACAAATAGGCTATGATTCATGAAAATCAGATGACAGGAAAAGTTATTTAGTTTAGTGCATTCTACACTGCAGGATTGTGGGCAGTTATGAATATATTAGCGGATAGCAAGCAGTTTTGTTAGCCTGCTTTTAAAGGATCCTTTGCCTAGGTTGACAAGTTCATCATGTTCGTCATATTATGTTTAGACAGCAATAAGCAACAATATTAAAAATGTGACTTCTCATAGCCTACCTACAACTAGAACAACAATACATGGAGTCAGGGTGTTAGTGTAGTTAGTCCCATGTCATAGGAGGTGAGCCTGTCACTGACTGGGATCTTTCATGTTTGCCAGATCATAATATGATGATTGGTAGGTGTACCACTTGCAGTTGAGATTGGATTGGGCCCCTACGTGGTTTAATCATCTGACGTATGCTACTTACAGTAGTTACTTCAGTGTTGCTCTGCACAAAGTTTGCATTTTCCTCTTCAGGCTCTCCCTTAACATCATATATCGTTTCAGCCATCACTATACGACCTGATGAGTCTACAGTCCACATACCGCCAAACGCGAAGTTCGACGGATTCCCGCTCTGCTCGTAAAGAATGACAGTATTTGGACCCAATTGTACGGGCTCTCCCTTCATGTTTACAAACACTGATTGCTCAAAATTGCCTTCAACTAGTTGACCCGTATGAACAATATGTTGACCCTGTTCTACAGGCACTTCTACGACTTGGTTGACCACCTCCACCTTTTCTTTATCGTCGTTCTTCCTATGAACCATGATCTTCGCTTTCTTTTCACTTTCATTTGATTCGTCAGTTTTCCGTTTGATAACAGTCTTCTTTTTATTTTTTTTGTCCATTTTGCACGACACTTCACAGTAAATTACACTCAAACTAGCGATTTATCGCTAAATATTATGATATCTTTTCGGAAGCCCGACTTGTAATACTAGCATAGGTCTCATTGGCATTGTTCGTGTATTTCAATGTTGTAACAGAAATCAGATCATATTAGTTAATATATTATGAAACTGATTCAAGTTTTTTCTTTCAACTAATTTCTGCAAATTTATTTGAGAATAATTCAATTTCAATGCTGCAAAAAGACCACTCAAACAGACGCCATTTTATTTTCAAAATGGCCATGGATTTTTTTTTTTTTTAGATTTTATGGCTTGAAAGCTTGGTTGGATAGATAATTGATGCCTGGAATGCGCCAAGCCACGTGGAGGAAATGTACGCTAAATATTGTATTTACACAATTTTACTGAAAAGAGACTTTATTTTATTTTTATAAGCAATTTTAGCTAATGGAGTTCTGTCCGATGAATGTAAATATGAACGTTTTGCGTGAAATAGACCGCAACAAACATCGTGACTTTGACATCCATGACATCTGTCTTTAAAGTCAAGCTTGATCAATCCGTCGGACCATTTACTTCAATATTTTACCAACATTCAACACATATTTTTATAACTACTTTTTCATTTATAGTCTTGCAATCTTCTAATTAGCAGCCCAACCTTGACCTAGTCTACATTACTACATGCATATTGTGTATTAGTACGAAAGCAACCCGGTTTCATGCTTGTTTTAAATACACTTTCAATTTTACTACGAGTTTGTTTCATAGTGTTTTTGTCATTGTTGTCAATGAACATTATTCGTTACTTTAGTGGAACTGTGAAAAAGATGGCTTTTATTGCACCGGCTATATTTGTAAATCACGGTGGAGGTCCTTTACCTCTTCTTGGAGACAAGGATCACATAGAACTCACCAGTTTCCTTCGAAATGAGGTAAAGAAACATCTTGATTTGACGGTAGTTAAAGCAATCATCGTAGTCACAGCCCACTGGGAAGAAAGTGTTGTAACTATATCGTCTAGTAAATATCACAATTTATATTTCGATTATTACGGGTTTCCACCAGAATCGTACACATATAAATACGACGCGCCAGGAGATCCGGAACTGGCTGAAAGAATACACGAAAATTTGAAAAAGGCGGCAATAAAAACGAAACTTGATTCAAAAAGAGGTTGGGACCATGGAGTTTTTGTACCTATGATGTTAATCAATCCTGCTGCCAATGTGCCTATTGTCCAAGTGTCTGTTTTGTCTAATCAAAATGCTGATGAACACTATAGATTAGGACAAGCTTTATACGAATTTAGGAAAGAAGGAATCGCTGTTTTGGGTTCTGGTATGTCATACCACAATATGAGAGAATTTAGGTATAATGGACAATCGTCTGTTGTGAATAAAGATTTTGATGATTACTTGAATAAAGTATGTACAGCTGAGAGTGAGGGAGATAGAAGAGAGGGTTTGGTGTCTTGGAGGCAGCATGAAGGGGCAACAGGAGCTCACCCCATGCATGCTGCTGAACATTTTATGCCGTTAATAGTCACAGCTGGAGCAGGTGGACCAAAACCTGGACAGCGGGTCTATAATTCAGATATGAGTGGTAAATTCCGACTCAGTTCTTTTATATGGAAAGAATAAAAATAATGTTAGCATTTTTACAAAAAAAAAACTAGTAGCGTTTTTTTTTATCCATTATGGACAGGCTAAGGTACACAGCATAGTAAACAATAGGTATAATTCAATTGTTTTTAAAGATACATACTGTCATCATTTAAGTACAATATTAACTTTTTTTTTTTTGTGTTAACTAAAATATATTTACATTTATTTACAATAAGAATTACAATATATAAAATAAACATAATTATAGACTAAAAATATTTACATTACAATATTAACCGTTTGTATCTATAAGAGGAGCTTTTTAAAACTTGACAGATTTAACATTATAAGTTCCCACTTTAAATGTATTTATGAAAATATATTACTTTGAATGTGTTTAAAAATCATGTTTATTATTTAAAATTAGATATGTATGTAAATGTTTTATTTGTACAAATTTTTATTAGTATTTGAAAATGGAATACTAGTTTGATAGATTGAAGTGCCTTTGCTAGTTGTTTTTTTTTCAGCAGTGTTGTAGCTGTGTTATTGCAGCTGATATACAAACAAAATAAAAAAATCGCCATTTGAATCTTGGCTTAAGTTGGGAGCCAACAAAGTATTTTATTCTGACATTCCAATTATTTTTGATGGAAATTAAGGTCACAATTTAATAAGAATCACAAATTAGGAAATTTTAAATCATAAGACTGGAGATGGAAGTGTTATAAATCATAGTTCTAATAATTTTTATAATTGTATTCTGTTAGAACAAATTTTAAATATTATAGAAGATATTTAAATATGTTTTTATTGCCTTTTTAACCTACATAGGAGAGGAAAGAAGTGAGCTACTTAAGGCTGAACCTTCGTTCCTCTCCTTCATTTACCTTTTTACAAACTTTTATTTACTTTCACCTGTCCGAATGTCCGTGTGTAATCAAATCTTGCAAGTAAAATGTTTACAAACTTCCCGGTTTCTGATTGAGCTGAAACTGCATGCGCATGTAAAGTGCATGACAATGCAATATAATGATGATAACAGCATGATTTAAAAAAAATATATAACACCGTATTCCGTCAACAGCTTTAATCATGGCACATCAAACGATTAAACTTCGTCTGACAAACTTTTTTTTCGTCATTATTTCATTTTGTTCTTCCTCGCAGTTCTTCCCCACAGGTTTGGCACAGTTGCTTGTTGCAAACCCTGCAGGAGGAAATGTGTTTCAGGTACAGATACACCTACATCCTGACCTAATCTGCATTTTATTTTCTACAGCCGTCCGAGCCGGCCGGGCGCCACTGGACATACCCTCTTCTAGTAACCAGAGACGCCCGGCAACGGACGTTAGAGCGGCCGCGGCCTCAGGCCAGCAGGCATTAAAAAAAAAAAAAAAAAAAAAGCCGTCCGAGCCGAGCGTTTAAATACAGGAACACCTGCCGCGGGGGCAATCTAGGGTGTAAAACTGGGATGTCCGTTTAGATTGAGGAGCCACATTTCGTATCTTAATGAAATTAATATAGGTATTTAGTAGTAAGTTTAAAAATTTTGTAGCCTCATTCCTCGATTTTGTAGAATAACACTTCAAAAGTTATAAGAACATAAATGTGGCTCCTCAATCTAAATGTTTAGATTGAGGTGCCACGTCAGAACTAGGAAAATCAGGGATGAATATTTACCAAAATTAGGTATGATTTTGTAGCATTCGAGAGTAGACAAAATCTAAGTTTTGTAGTATTAAAATAAAAAAAGTTATCATACATTATATATGAGGCTCCTCAGGCCATTACTTACGAGTCGTCATTTTTCAAAGAAGCAGTAGTTCTATTAATGCGCTATTTCTCCGTCATTTAGTCGTATGTATATTAGTTTTGTAGGATAAGATTCAGTCATTAATAATGAGAGGGTTGGGAGATATAGCACATTTTAACTGGCTCCTCAATCCAGACGTTAGACATAATGAATAATTGACTGTAGCTACCTGAGATCACAACAGAATAAAAAACTAGATACACTAACATTTAGTAGATATAAATGTCTACTAAATACATGTACACATCAACATTGTATCACTTGGTATCTAAAAACCAGATTACTTTTCGATATTCCTTAAGAATTTGCTACTAAGGGTGACCATGTCATACTAGGTCGCCGCAGTCGCGAAACGTACCGTTACGCTGCAGCATATATTTGAGCGAAGCGAGTTTTGATTCAAAGCGATATAACTCTGTCAAAGTATTTTTTGTCATTACGCTATGGGAATTTTTACTATCAATTAAATTATTTTTATTTGATTGAAATTCAAAATTCTGGCTTCGTAAGAACCTGGGTAATTCTGTAAGCTTTTGATGAGTGTTAAATCGGCCGAGTATTCGCCGAGAAACAATTTAACATAAATCGTAATTTGAGTCACCCGTTGAGAGCTCAGCTCGCCTTCGGCTCGCTTCGCTCAATGAATGAAAACAGGACGACTGATTTTAGAAATTTATTTTATCTAATCTAAAGTTGAAAAGTTCGAATTATGATTTCAAAATTTGACGACATTTAAAGCCTATGATTATGAGACAGTAGTATAAAAACTAAAAAGTTGTTTTATGATACAGATTTTATGATAAAGTAATTAATCATTAAAGTACAGTGTATAAAATAAAAAGGCCTTTCGACCATACTGCCCTGTATTGCGTCGACTACTCTCAAAAAACTTTTTGGTACATACAAGTTATGATAACTTATTTGATGTTATAGTTCTTTTTTAAAATTCAAAGCAGCTATTTTGCAAGGAAAGCATGCGCGCTGATAGGCCCTTCGCTTAGTTTCAACAGTATCATAATATTATTTCTTAAAGAAAAAGATTTACTAGCCTTCCTACCTTCCCTGAACTTCTACAACTATTTTAAAACCAAAATTAACCAAATCAGTCGGTACGATTGGCGGTATGAAGTTCACCGGGATAGCTATCGACACCTACCAGGTTCAATTGTAAATCAAAACCATTCTCAAATCTATCTATATCTAATGAATTTCTAGAATTGATTACTTGCTATTTAGGGTTCCGTACCCAAAGAGTAAAACGATAACCCTGTTACTGAAACTTCGCTGTCCGTCCGTCAGTCAGTCTTTTAATATAAAAAAATAAGTAATAAAAATAATTCATGGACACCCTACGAAAAAACTTGTAGGGAAATAATAGGATAGCTAATAACTTCGTAGATATGTACTTTTATTATGGCAAGATTATACGTGCATTTAGTATAAATTTATACAAAATATCGATGTGTTTGTTTCAAAGTAAATTAGAGACATATAATTTTTTTAGCATCTCAATTGAGGAGCCAGTTAAAATGTGCCATATCTCCTAATCTACTCATTATTAATTACTGAATCTTGTCCTACAAAACTAATATACCTCAGACTAAAAGAATAACATGTTATTCTTTTAGTCTGAGTAATATACATACTACTAAATGACGGAGAAATAGCGCATTAATTAAACTACTGCTTCTTTGAAATTGACGACACGTAAGTAATGGTCTTAGGAGCCTCATATAATGTATAACTTTTTTTAATTTTAATACTATAAAACAGATTGTGTCTACTAACTACTCTCGAATGCTACAAAATCATAGGTACCTAATTTTGGTAAATATTTATCCATGACTTTCCTAGTTCTGACGTGGCACCTCAATCTAAATATTTAGATTGAGGAGCCACCTTTATGTTCTTATAACTTTGGAAGTATTATACTACAAAATCGAGGATTGAGGCTACAAAATTTTTAAACTTGCTATTAAATACCTTTATAAATTTCAATAAGATACCGCAAGTGGCTCCTCAATCTAAACGGACATAAACTGGGACGACCTGTGATGTGTGTAGGTTGGTGCAGTTTCCTTGATTAGCCCCGCGTCAGGGCGTGATCGTACTGAGCGCGAGATCGTTGGTCATTAGATTGTTCCTACGGCAGGGGTGTAGAGATTCTCCTGATATCGCCACGACTGCCATGCACCCTAGATTGCCTCGGCTGCGGCAGGGCCAATCTAGGGAGCATGGTGGTCATGGCGATATCGTAGTGTCTCTGCACACACTCTCACCACAAGGGCAATCTTGCGACGGAAAATCTCGCGTACCATCACAGGGCCGACTTATAAATACTAGGTAATACTATCAGGCGTTACTTTTCGGAAGTCCATAGTTAAATAAAATAAATCTAACTACTTTGCAATATTCCGCCACATGCAAATTACCCAACTCTCGTATTTATTCATGCACAAGTCCGCCCTCCAATCCCACTTAGGCCGAAAGAATAGAGAAATAATTTTGAAAATAGAATAAATATGAGAGTTGTGTTATCGTGCAAAAAATAATAAAAAACCTCCGACACGTGTTTCGCCCGCATTCGGTCGCCGTGCGCCGAGCCATCGACATCTCCTGATGATGCCCCTGGCTCTCGATCTTTATGAATTCAGATATATGCACTCACGGTGATGGTCACTATGACCGTGCCAAATTTCAAAAAGATCGGTCCAGTCGTTTAGGATGAGTTCGATCACGAACGAAATACACGAGTCGCCTAAGAAAGAGCTTCGTGAAGTCAGCTCAATTAAGATAGAAATTATAAACAGATCACAAAAACTGATGTCATCGGCTTTTCCCGTCTATCTTAATATTTTAAGACTAGTTTAAGCAAACTCATTGCTTTGAAATACAAAAATATACTGACTTATAAAATGGCCCCCTTTGCGTTTACACACACGCCTACCACAGGGGCAATATAGGGACCATTAATGTCGTGTCTATATCGCAATATTGCCCCTGCTAGCCTACACACGTCACAATTAAGGGTCATCCCCACTGTTACACCCTAGATTGCCCCTGCCATTTGTACTTTTGAAGGCCGCTTTACATCTACATACCTATGCGTCTGCGTTTCAAACCAAAGTTATTCTTTATTTTATTTTAATGGTCGACAAAAGCATCTAAATCACTATAATACGTATATACTAGTTACATGAATCCTTGCTTTACTGCCCCGTTAAAAAAAAATTAAAAGCAGGTGGATTATTCCTCGACATCCAGGTACTTTCTCTTTGGCTCCACCCGTTGCTATGCTAATCTGGCTTTAAATGTAAATTGTTAATTGCTGACGTTAATAAGTGTTATTTAGTAACCTATATTAATAAATATTTTTGAGTTTGAGTTTGGTATTCATCTTGTACCGTGCGAATATATGAACTTAGCCTTTAGAGGAGTTGCCCACAATTAAATTTTATTATAAACTTATTAAAATTAAACGATGCATTTTATAATCTTGTTTTTATTGAGTTTTACTATTTTCTACCTAAACCTACCATTAATAAAAAGTACCTACAACTGAATCAACAATCAACAACCTTATATAGGTACTGAAGGTGAAAGGTACGTCGACTCTTTTGCGTGTTTCCACCCGCTTAAGGGGTCCGACCCGCACGTATGGCAATGTCAAACGAATGCACGACTGGCATGTGAGCGCCTGGACGTGACTAAAGCACTGTTCAGATTCGTCGGACAGAACTCTCATTGGCGGATTCTCAAAGCAGCCAATGAAAGCCGCTCAGTCGCAAAAACCTCATTGGTAGATTCAGGACTAAGCCAATGAGAGCTCTATCCAACGAGATGTGTCCGCTGAATGTGAACAGCGCTTTATGTTATCATATCCATCACTTATGTAAGTCCTAGAATTGCTTTGGCAGTTTCTGAAATCCGCCAATGAATTTCTCGCGAGTTTTCGGCTGAAATCACATAATTCGTTTTCGGTCCGGTTGCAGCGCCGCCGCCGCCGCCCGGACCGGTACACATCGGCATTCTACATACTGTGGTGGTGGTACCGCACAGCACCGAAACCGTACCGTGTGAACTCAGTCTTACAGACGCGTCTGATAATATTATGAACACTCCTTAGTTTATGACCTCTACGTGGAGTCACAGGTGTCGCTTGTATATAAATAGTGTAGTCCTTTATTATCTCAGTCATAATATTACATCTACGGGTGACTTAGTGCCAACATTTCACAGAACGCGTTAAAAAAAATGGAGACAGCTGTGACAACCCAATCGTATTTCGCGCCATCTGTATTTTTAAATCATGGCGGCGGACCAAATCCACGTCACAACGGAGTCGAAGAAATGGTGGATGGAATGAAAACAATAGCAAATTTATTTAGTTGAAATAAATAAATTGAAAGCTATAATTGTGGTGACGGCGCATAGAGAAGAGGATGTGGTAACAGTATCCTCTGGTGAGCAACCCTCACTTGACTATGAATATTCACATTTCCCGCCAGAAACTTATCAATTCCAATATGATGCTCCAGGTAAGGCATTGGCAGTTTCTTAACATATTATAAAACAATGTTGCTTCCCGCTGTCTGTATGTCCATATGTATGCTAAGAGCTTTAAAACTACGCAACGGAGATAGATACGGTTTTTATATTCTCGAGTGGCTCTCGAGGAAGTTTGTAGTAGGTATATAATTGTCAAGCGGGTGTCCGCTGGTTATTTTATAAATAAATTAGATACTTACCAATGTAGGTAGGTACCTATTATTAAAAAATAAGTAATAATAATAAAATAAATAAACGCCTTGCAATAATTGTCGATATAACTGCGCCGCATGACGAGAATCTCGTGAAAGCAGAAAAAGATAAACAAATTATATACCTATTTGGACTTAGCTCATGAGACTGTCGACATGTGGGATGTGGATTCGGCGATTATTGTTCTGATAGTCGTATCTGCTCATGGTGTAATAGCCAAGAGCCTCGACCACCACCTACAGAGGCTCCGTTAGGCAGCTGGGCCAAGGACTTGATGCAGAAGGCGGTCCTGTTGGATACGGCCCGTATTGTGCGGAAGTTCCTATCTCTGGAGCCCTAACCACCGGTAGCTTGGGTCACTATTTTTTATATTTTTAAATATATTTGTGTTTTTTTATAAGTTTATTTAAAAATATAATAAATATGTATACCTACCTACCTAAAGTTTAATAAAGGAAATAATTAATAATAAATAATGACATAGGTACCTACGTATACGATACTCGATCGTTATTGTAAGTGCCATAGGTCTGTGGGTCAAAGAATCAAGAATCAAAGAATCAATTTCATTTATTCAGTTTAGGCACATAAAGAGCACATATGAATGTCAAAATTTTACAATTTTATGTCAAGCACTATTATAAAAATACTAAATTAATTACATAAATAACCATTTGAAAATGATTCTTTCGCTGGTTCGGTAAGTTGGTTCTCCTGAGAAGATACCAGCAAGAAACTCAGGTAGATTATCCATTTTCTTTTTAATAATGTTTTGTTACATTACATTGTGTTACAATTTGTATTGTACGAGTGGCTAACAACAGCAGATTAGGGTGACCATGCATTTTTATCATTAAGATATTCGTCTACATTATAATAGCCTTTCTTCATCAAACGTTTTTTCACTACTATTTTAAACTTATTAAGAGGCATGTCAACCAGATCCTGCGGAATTTTATTAAATATTTTTATACATTTGCCTACAAACGAATTACCAACTTTATGAAGTCTAATTTTTGTCATTGCCAGTTTATTTTTATTTCTTGTATTATAATTATGGTTGTCGGATCTTTTTTTGAAGAGTTCTATGTTCTTCCGTACATACACGATGTTGTCGTAAACATATTGAGAAGCAACGGTTAAAATATTAATTTCCTTAAATAGTTCCTTCAGCGAGTCACGGAGTCCGAGTCTATAGATTGCTCGTATAGCTCGTTTCTGTAATATGAATATTGTCTCAATATAGGCAGCTGAGCCCCATAGCAGCAGACCATATGACATAACGCTATGAAAGTAGCTAAAATAAACTAATCGTGCCGTTTTTTCATCAGTCAGTGACCTTATCTTTCTAACCGCATAGGCAGCCGAACTAAGTCTTCCTGCCAAGGCTGTGATATGAGAACCCCATTGCAGTTTATTATCTAAAGTTATTCCAAGAAAAACTGTGGTATTGACTATTTGAACTAATTCATTATTCATAGTAATATGAGTATCCACCTGTCTAACATTGGGAATAGTAAATTTTACACATTTTGATGGGTTGAGCGTTCCACCTGGAAAGGGAACAGCCGAGCAGTGGTTCAAGAGTCCGCCCGAAGTCCCGGTTTAGCGAGCTAGGTTTAGAATATTTAAAAAGTTAGCGAGCAACAATACACACTCAAATAAATAAAATTATTTTATCTGTGGTTTACAATAGGTATACCTACCTAAATAAAAAACCACAAAATCAGCCTGAAACGGCTGCTTTTATATCAGCAGTTACAATTTGGTTTTTATTTCGAATAAAACTAGCGATAAGTCAGTTCCGTCATATGTCACGAATTATCAAAATTATGTTGCAATAAGTATCTAGCAGTATCAGTTTCCTAAGTATCTGGGGCAACGGGAGTGGCCCCGCCAACACATGCCTTTTCTCCAAGCGTTTCGTTGTATTTTTGTATCCTCAGATGCGATCTGGATAGAGCTAGAAAGTCCAAACCATCAGGATAATAATGTCAGTATAGTAGGTACTTTACTGACATCATGCAATGTTTTTGCTGGAATGTAGTTTATATAGTGTATACAGGAAAATGATTCCTTGTTTTTTTTTAAATTTTTAGGTGATCCAGTGCTGGCATTTAGAATACACGAGGCTTGTAAAAAAGCAAATATTGAGTCAAAACTAGATGACAAACGAGGTTGGGACCATGGAGTATTCTTGCCTATGATGTTGATAAATCCTAATGCAGACATACCCATAGTCCAAGTCTCAATATTAAAAAATCAAAATGCGCGCGCTCATTATGAATAATAATTGGGCAAAGTTTTATATGAATTCAGAAAATAAGGTGTTGCCATATTCGGGTTGCCATATTAGGGTTGTCATATCACAATGTGACGGAGTTTAGAAAAGCTATACCAGATAAAAATAACAAAATTGTCAATACTGAGTTTGATAATTATTTGAACGATGTTTGTACTGGGAAGAAAAACGTAAAAAAATATTTTTATGAGATAAACAAATAGGCGGTATAGAGAGTCATCCTATTGGAGGTGCTTGTCACCTTACGCCTTTAATTGTCAATATTGGCGCGAGTGGCAAGGATTTAGGAAAAAAAAATCAGTATATTTGGATAAATTTAAAATAAGCACTTTTATGTGGTGTCATTAATATAATAAAGGCTATGTTGACATGTCTGCGGGCCACCGCGCACAAAGCGCAGGTGGGTATCAAAATTGACTGATGAACCTCCGTGGGAAAAAAGGTGGAGTGACAACTTCAATATTTATATCTGCTTTCTGAATGTGGCATGATGATACCAATTATTATGCGATCTTTTGTTCAAAACCCCGTGGTATCGGGATGGTCCTTAGATTATGAAGATTACCAGCTTACTTCTTAAGTGTTATACGGATCTCACTCACATAGTGTTTTAAATTTTAAAAATAACTAGTTTTACCTACCCCTACTTGTCTTATCTTTGGCCGTCTATCCGTCTCTAGCCGCTTGGATCCTTATGTATACGATTCAACACTGTTTTGTTGGAACGGTCATGCTAACTTAGCTTTATAAAAAAAGTAGCCCACTATTGAAAAATAAAATTAAGTACATAATTATGAACTTAATACATAAATCATTTTATATTTTTTTTTTATTTCACCGTTATCTATACATAGTATAAAACAAAGTCGCTTTTCCTGTCTGTCTGTCCCTATGTATGCTTAGATCTTGTATGCTTAGAGCGCGGCGACGCAGCCGGGCTGTGGCCAATGACGGCAGTGAACACAGAGATTTTAAGCAATACAGCATAAATCCTTATCCAATTAAGTACCTTAAATACATTTTGCTTTTAATATAGATCAATATGGCCCTTTACAGCATGTAATTTAAATGAATATTTTCGAAGATATTACAGATTAATAGGTTATATTATAGGCTTTTTCATTAAAAATTCATTTTCATTCATTCAATTCATTCGACATTTTTTTTGAAATTCATAGTAGGTACCTTGGTTGGATAGGAATTAGAATAAAACAATAGAATTATAGCCAAAAAGCGGTTTAAAGTAATGTAGGTAGTTAAGTTCAAAAAAGAACTGAATAGGATAGGTATAAAATCATATCTAAAAGACGTCGTCGTTCAAACATAGGTCGTAGTACAGGGAGGGAATGCCCAAAGAGCACGTTCAGCTAGAGATGAAGATTCGTCAAGGGAATGTGAGGCTCGGCTCAGCCAGCTTCGGGCTAGATATAGAGCTGAAGGAGTAAGAGAATCCTCAGTTGAGCGTGAGGCTCGCTGCAGCCAAGATCGGGAAAGTCATAGTGTTCGGAGAGCCAGAGAATCGTCTGCCGAGCTTGAGGCTCGCCTCAGCCAGGATAGGGGTAGGCATCGATTACAGTGAACCAGAACTAATTCGTGGGTAAATAAAGAAAATTCTGCTATGAATTACGATCCATCGATTCCTTACAAGGACGATCGATAGTATCAATTAATAGCGTGTCAGTAGTGATTGAACATTGTTTGGCATTGAAATTCAAAGACGAATCTAATTCCACAATTCTAATACCCGAATAAAGACAATCATTCTACCACAGATAAAGACAAACATTCAACCAACGCAAAGCATACAAATATTTGCATTGAGATATTTGAATTTTAAGACTGACATGCTACATAGTCTACATTGCACCCGTGCGAAGCATGGGCGGGTCGCTAGTAGGTTATATTTTTAAAACTGTATCCAATCACCACCAACCACTGAATCCAATTTTTCGGCCGTAGATATATAAAAATGATACCAGTAGATTAATAACGGTAAGCAAAATAATAACGTTATCCAAGAAACAGACCAGAGTTAAGTGTGAAGAACACAGAACCTTTAATTAACACACACATCAAAGGCATAATTTTTAAGTTGTCAAATTTTAAAGTATAAAATAGATTATATTACAACACAAAATGGTAAGAGATCACTAATGGACGCCCGGCAACGGACGTGGACGCCCGGCAACGGACGTTAGAGCGGCCGCGGCCTTGGGCCGCGGAATTAAAAAAAAAAAAAAAAAAAGAGATCACTAATATGGAATCGACAACAAAAGGGCACCAGAGAATGAAGAAGAATTAGGAAGAAGACTGGGCATCTCCGCGCAGGCAGCTTTCTCGCGCGGACTCTCATTGGCGATTCAGTGCGGGAATGCTGCCTGTGTTATGGGCACTCTGCCTAAGTCTCCCTGCTTTAAGTACATATTTATTTTAGTTTTAGATAGTATAGTGTGTAGTTTGTTTAAGTATTTTTTTTAATTTAATTTTCCTGTTCCTTGTATAAATTCATGAAATGTCTTATCCATATAAAATAAAAAATTATTGTAGACTTTAGAAGTAATCTACCTAACCAATTACAGAAGAATGGAGGTAGGATTGGACACACAATTTTAATGGTGTTCATCGACTAGCTAGTTCATCGACGATGGACTAGCAACCCACCATACTTACAGAAGGAGGCTAGAAGGGCTGCGTGCTGTGGGGCTTAACCCCACGCATGCCTTCACTCACCAACGCGGGATAAAAGCCGACCCCAAAGATGCGTTAGATGCGAAAGATATTTTTATTTTCTCAATCAATTAAATACAAAACAAAAATAATAAAAAAAAAATTTCAATGTTACATACTAAAATATACAATAATGCTTATTTTAATTTAATGGTGAGACTAGTGCCTAAACTAGATGCAACAGAATGTGCATCTGTAGGTATTCATAGGTCACCAGAAACCAGAAAGTAGTGTGTACGTGTAAGTGAGTATAATTGGCGTATAATTTTTAATAAACACTATATTTTTTTATCTAATGTATGTATGAAGCAGAAATTTAAATTCGTGATTGTAGCAATTAGTAAGCAATTATTAATATAACATACTTTTAGAAATTTTGCGCCCTTCATTCTGAACACGGTGGCAACCAGCCATCCTGACGTCAGAATGGCTGGTCAAAAAAATATTGGTATTTCTCCGAATGTATTATATGTAGCAATTATAAGCAATTGGATAAATTTTGTCAAATACACTGATTGATTCTGAGGTGCGATGCAAGACCGATGCCATAAATGCTTGGAGGATGTCATGCCCCGACACTGACCTGCCCTCACGCCTAGGCTCACAGCGACTGTGGGATTCGCCGCTCTGTAAATTGAGAATTAATACACTAATTGACACTTCTGTCAATATTTCTGAGCGTGCACGCCTACTAGCTGTTGGAGAATGGGAGTCAGGGTTATGGATCCAGGCGCTCCAATCGCCCAACATCGGTACAATGTTGGACGACACAACCTTCCGCATTGCCACTTGCCTTCGGCTGGGTACATCTTGTGTATCCCCGCATCATTGCACCTGTGGAGTAGCTGTCGATAATCTGGGACACCATGGCCTTTCTTGTAGCAGAAGCGCAGGTCGTATACCTCGGCACGCTATTCTATACGACATAATTCGTAGGGCTCTTTCCACCGCAGGTCTTCCGGCCGTACGTGAACCAAATGGTTTAGCACGAAGCGATGGAAAGAGACCGGACGGTATGTCGTTGCTACCGTGGAAGATGGGAAGGCCTTTGGTGTGGGACGCTACATGCGTTTACACCTTAGCACCTTCACACCTTCTAAGCACATCCGGATGTGCTGGAGCTGCTGCTGCATCGGCTGAACGCCTTAAACGGCGTAAATATGCTAACCTAGCAGGTGATTACATATTTGAGCCGTTTGGGGTTGAGACACTGGGGTCATGGGGTCCGAGTGCTCGCCGCCTTTATAGAGACATTGCTAAACGCCTAATCGATGCTTCTCAGGACCAGAAGGCTGGCTATTTTCTGGCTCAAAGAATAAGTATCGCCATCCAACGTGGCAACAGAGTTTTAGTCTATAATTATGTATATTGTAATTCTTATTGTAAATAAATATTAATTTGTATATCAAAAAAATAAATTGGATAGCAATTCCTGAATATAGTTTCAGAGCCGCTTGTTATAGGCAACCAGCCATTCTGAAGCTAACTTTAGCAATGTCTCTATACCTTAGGCGGCGGGCACTCAGACCCTATGAACCCAGTGTCTCAACCCCAAACGGCTCAAATATGTAATCACCTGCTAGGTTAGCATATTTACGCCATTTCAGACCTTCAGCCGATGTAGCAGCAGCGCCGGCACATCCGGATGTGCTTGGAAGGTGTGAAGGTACTAAGGTGTCAACGCATGTTTTTTAGATGAATTCGAATTAAAAACCTTGTTGAATAGTTCACAATAACGAGAACATAGACTAGGTATTGCAAAACCGGGAGAACTTGGACTTCAGTCCGAGATACACCCCACCACAACAATTCTCCCTCGAAGAGGCCACACCGGTGGCCAAGGTCCACCGGGCGCCACTGGAAATATAGGTATAAACCAAGAATTTTTGACTTGACATGTAAAGCCGAAATCTCATTGTGCGACTTTCGACGTGCCTGATAATATGACGTAGCCAAGGTCACGGAGATCCAGCAAAATATATTTATGTAGTGTACCTACTCGTCTTTTATATCATTATACTAACGAAGTGATTATAATACTATATGCATTATGCATGAACGCGTGTCTAAGTGCGAACGTCTCACAGAACGTGTTTTAATAAAATGAAAAAAATAATCAGTGTTTTTATGTTTGTGACAACTGTGACAGCCCAATCGTATTTCGCGCCATCTGTATTTCTCAATCATGGCGGTGGACCAAATCCTGTATTACGTGAAATAAATAACATAGAAATAGCAGATGGACTGAAAAATATATCAAATTTAATTGAAATGAATAAATTAAAAGCTATAATTGTGGTGACGGCGCATAGAGAAGAAAATGTGGTAACAGTATCTTCTGGTCAGCGAAACTCTCTAGTCTATGATTATTCTAATTTCCCGCCAGAAAGTTACAAATTCAAATACGATGCTCCAGGTAAGACATTAACAGTTTTTTTTATAAATAACTTTGATTATACTAGTAAATAATTTATTATTATTTTATCTGTGGTTTAGAATAGCAAAATAAAAATAAAGTTAGAACTAGCGATAACATTTCGTAATTTTTGGGTGCAAAGGGGCCCTTCTTACATCTATCGGGCCCCAGCGACCTCACCTGCTAGTGGCGCACCTGCTGATTAACGGACGAGGTTCGTATATTACGGTACCCATGTGGTGGCTTTGGCCCCTACGTGGATACCAGGTGGTACAACAGTGTTGGTCCGGGGGGGTACCACCGTGCAGCTGTGCTAAAGCCCCCCAAGTAACCCAGCCCAGGCTGGGTTGCGTTAGGGGTTCAGCAGCTGCACTGCCGGGCCCGGGGCGGTGTATGGTGCGGCAGGCATGGGTCCAGTGGGGGCGAAGCGGAGTCTAGTGTGGGTGGTGTGGGTCGATTCGCCGGCCAGGGAGACCCTTAGCAATGGCGTTGCCGCGGCCGCCCGCAACATAGTCATGGGGCCCGCCTGGGACCAACCACCCCAGTAGGCTGCCCCACATGTTGCGCATAATCCTGTTGTGGGGTCGCCGCTCCGGGTGGTAACCGGTGTGGGGTAGCGGCGGCCTTGCATCAGGGGGGTTTGGGAGCCCTTCCGTCCGGCGGGTCGGCTCCGACCTAACCACACGGTTCTAGACGAAGCTAGCCTCTGCACTTTGTCACTTACTGCCGCACCAAATATCGCCCTGTCTTCACGCTTCCCCATATTTCACAATGACAGTGCAACAAGAGAATAGACGGTACACAGCGGCCCCTAGAAACCCCACAAAGTTGACTTCGTTTGAGGTGGAGTTCGCGAATATCCGCGGACTCCATGCAAACCTCGATACCGTCCACCATCACCTGGAGTCGGCACGGCGTTCTGTGATGTTCCTAACGGAGACACAGATACGCCGCCCTGACGACACGTCGTACCTCTGTTACCCGGGCTATATCATTGAGGAACAATTCCGCGATAAAGCCGGGGTGTGCGTGTTCGTTAGGGCGGATGTTTGCTGCCACCGGTTGCGCTGTCTGGAGAACCCCTCCTACTCCGTCCTTTGGCTGCACGTGGATCATGGCTCCATGAGCCAGATCTACGTGTGCGTCTACCGCTCCCACACAGGGGACACTGGGACAACAAGGCTTTTCGAATACCTCAGCGAGATGGCTGACGATGCGCAGGTGCGATTCCCGAACGCTGACCTGGTTTTCCTGGGGGACTTTAACGGTCATCACGTTGAGTGGCTGGGGTCCCTTAGGACCGATCATGCGGGACGAACCGCCCATGCATTCGCTCTCTCCCACGGGCTGACCCAGATGGTACGGGGGATCACCCGGATACCTGACAGGTCAGACCACACGCCCGCCTTGCTGGATCTACTGCTGACGAGTCGCCCAGCCGAGTACAGTGTGTCGGTACGCGCCCCACTGGGCACATCCGACCACTGTGTGGTGCACGCCAGCTTCCAAGTGCCACCGCCTGCTCGTGCTGAACAAATGACTCGACGACTATGGCACTACTCGTCGGCAGACTGGGACGGTCTCCGCGATTACTTTGCGTCCGTCCCGTGGAGCCAGCGCTGCTTTGTAGGGAAGGCGCCTTCGGATAGCGCTGCTGCCATTGCTGGCGAGATCAGTCTAGGGATAGAATATTATATTCCTTTCACTGATGTCGCCAGCATCCGCAAAGCTCGCCCCTGGTTCGGGCGTGAATGTGCCGAGACTGTCCAGAAAAAACAGTCGGCATATCGCGCCTGGGTCAGGGCTCGGGCGGCACGTGACCCGAACGTGAAGCGCCTCAAAGCAGCGTACAATCGGGCCACTAGGTTCAGCAAGAGGGCCTTCAAGAGAGCGGATGCCCAGCGCGTCGCGCGGCTTGGTCAGGAGCTCACATCCCATCCCACGGGCAGCCGTGGATACTGGCAACTGGCCAAAGCCGTACAGTCAAATTTTTGTCAACCCTCGCTGCCACCACTGCGTTTTCCTGATGGATCACTGGCTCACAAAGCCCAAGAGAAGGCGGACATGCTCGCAGACCTCTTTGCGGCTAATTCCCGGGTCGATGACCGTGGCCTGCAACCCCCCGCCATCGCCAACTGTGGCCACACTATGCCTGATATTGTTATCAGGCAATGTGATGTACGGGCAGTGCTGCGGTCACTCGACACGCGGAAAGCCAGTGGCCCTGACGGCATTCCGGCGGTGGTGCTACGAAAATGTGCTGCTGAGTTGTCTCCAGTATTAACGCGTCTGTACCACCTGTCATACTCTACAGGCCTCGTGCCGGAGGCCTGGAAGGAGGCGAACGTACAACCGATCCCCAAGAAAGGGGATCGATCCGATCCAGGCAACTATCGACCCATAGCTGTCACCTCAGTCATTTGCAAGGTGCTCGAGCTTCTTATTAATAAGCAGCTCATGCGATACCTGGAGGATCACTCGCTAATCAATGATCGGCAATATGGCTTCAGGCCAAAACGATCAACGGGTGACCTCCTGGCATTCGTCACGCATGTATGGGGTGAGGCTATGGAAAAGTTCGGCGAGTCCTTGACTATTAGCCTGGACATAGCCAAAGCTTTCGATAGGGTCTGGCATGCTTCGCTCCTTTCCAAGCTTCCGGCATATGGTCTACCTCCTCAACTGTGCAGCTGGATTGCCAGTTTTTTAAACGAGCGCCGAGTGCGGGTCCTCTGCGGTGGCCAGGCTTCTCGCTTTTTGCAAGTGAATGCTGGGGTACCGCAGGGGTCCGTACTGTCACCAACTCTCTTTCTTCTGCATATCAATGATATGCTTTCCCTCGGGAACATTCATTGCTATGCAGATGACAGTACATTGCACGGGAGTTACTCGGTTCGTCCGACGGCGGGGCGATCTGTGATAGAGGAGGAGAGACGACATCTCGTGGGTGATCTCGACTGAAACCTCGACAGTATCTCCCAATGGGGTGCCGAGAATTTGGTCGAGTTCAATGCCCACAAAACACAGGCGTGTGCATTTACAGCGAAAAAATCCCCTTTCCTTCCCCTACCCACTCTTCAGAATGCAATATTACCAATGAAGGACAATCTAGACATCCTTGGCATAGACGTTCGTCGAGAGCTCAATAACACAAAATACATTGAGAGATGTATTGAGCTAGCTTCGCGGAAACTAGGAATACTGAACAAGGTAAAGCGATTCTTTACACCGCACCAGAGGTGTCTGCTGTACAAAACGCAGATTAGACCCTGCGTTGAATACTGCTCTCACCTCTGGGACGGCTCCGCGAAGTATTTGCTGGACGCACTCGACGCTATGCAGCGACGCGCTGTTCGCATTATAAACTGTCCGGAGGTAACGGGAAGCCTTGAGCCGCTAGCCCAGCGCCGAACAATTGCTTCCTTGGCCGCGTTCTACCGTATTTACCACGGTGAGTGTTCTGAAGAGCTCTTCAACCTGATCCCACCCTCTCCCTTCCGATCCCGAACAACGCGTGCCGGGCAGAGATGTCACCCTCATACCGTGGAAACCGTCTTCGCGAGAACCGAGCGTTTTAAACGATCGTTTCTCTGCCGAACGATGGTGGCTTGGAACGCCCTGCCTGCGCACGTGTTTCCTCCAACATATAACCCTGGGCTCTTTAAGCGAAGCGTGAAGAGGCACATTACAGGGTCGTCAAGTTGAGGGCCACTCTCTATAGTATTCCTGTGTACTGTGAGAGTCGCCCTCAATTGCCAGACGTCGCCTCAGCTTACCATCAGGCGAGTGGCGTCAATTTGTCGACCTAAATATATATATATATATAAAAAAATTGTTTGCTTTGTTAATATTATTTTGTCAAAATAACATTGACCCTTTATCAAGTGAGGTCAAGAACTTCGTACTCATTAATTAAACCGTCGACTAGAATGATGCGTGTCACAAACGAATTATTATTTTCATCGATTATGAAATCAAAAAGTACATATTTTTCACATTTTACATTGTTTTGAACATGGTGGAATAATTTTTTTACGGACTTAGCCTCGCCGCTGCCCTTAAATGTAGTGATAATATGCTCTTTGCTTTCAGACGAAGTTTTTAGTAGGTACCTTAAAACCTTGTGGCCTTGTGGGTCTATTCCTTCAAGATTAATACGCGCATGTTGTTTTTTAAATTTCAGGAGACACAGTACTGGCATGTAAAATACACGAAGCATTTAAAAAAGCAAATATTGAATCAAAACTAGATGCCAAACGAGGTTGGGACCATGGAGTATTCATTCCTATGATGTTGATAAATCCTAACGCAGACATACCCATAGTTCAAGTGTCAATTTTAAAAAATCAAAATGCACGCGCTCATTATGAATTGGGCAAAGTTTTATATGAATTCAGAAACGAAGGTGTAGCTATATTCGGTTCAGGGTTATCATATCACAATATGGCGGAGTTTAAAAAAGCTATGTCAGATAAAAATAAAAAAATTGTCAATACTGAGTTTGATAATTATTTGAACGATGTTTGTACTGGGAATGAAGAAAAACGTAAAGATATATTGTTATGGGATAAACAAATAGGCGGTATTGAGAGTCATCCTATTGGACAAGCTGACCATCTTATGCCTTTGATTGTCAATATTGGTGCGAGTGGGAAGGAGTTGGGAAAAAATATTTTTAAGTCTGTATTTTTGGGAAAATTTAAAGTAAGCGGTTTTATGTGGAGTTAATATAAATAAAGGCTAAGTTGACTTAACTGTACTATTGGACTTTAAATAAAATAAAGAAATATTGTTGGAAATGCTCACACAACGTCATCTAGCTCAAACTAAGCTATAAGCTTGTGCTATGGGATCTAGACAACTGATAAACATACTTATATATTTCTAAATACATACATACATAGAAAACACCCAAACTCCGAAACAAACATTTGTGGATCACACAAATATTGGATTCGACCCGGGGAATCGAACCCGAGACTCTGGAGTCGAAAGCCACACAACCGACCACGTCACCGAAACAGTTTTCCTGATTATATAAATCCAAGAGGGAAAACGGGGAGTGTTATATCTATGTTTAAAGCGGGATCGTAGGTCTATCGTTTAACTGACGGTGATCTGACAATCCAGCCAAAGAAGGGAATAGAATAGAAGAAGGTTTTTTTTTTAAGTGAATAGAATAGAACAGTCGGCATATCGCGCCTGGGTCAGGGCTCGGGCGGCACGTGACCCGAACGTGAACCGCCTCAAAGCAGTGTACAATCGGGCCACTAGGTTCAGCAAGAGGGCGTTCAAGAGAGCGGATGCCCAGCGCGTCGCGCGGCTTGGTCAGGAGCTCACATCCCATCCCACGGGCAGCCGTGGATACTGGCAACTGGCCAAAGCCGTACAGTCAAATTTTTGTCAACCCTCGCTGCCACCACTGCGTTTTCCTGATGGATCACTGGCTCACAAAGCCCAAGAGAAGGCGGACATGCTCGCAGACCTCTTTGCGGCTAATTCCCGGGTCGATGACCGTGGCCTGCAGCCCCCCGCCATCGCCAACTGTGGCCACACTATGCCTGATATTGTTATCAGGCAATGTGATGTACGGGCAGTGCTGCGGTCACTCGACACGCGGAAAGCCAGTGGCCCTGACGGCATTCCGGCGGTGGTGCTACGAAAATGTGCTGCTGAGTTGTCTCCAGTATTAACGCGTCTGTACCGCCTGTCATACTCTACAGGCCTCGTGCCGGAGGCCTGGAAGGAGGCGAACGTACAACCGATCCCCAAGAAAGGGGATCGATCCGATCCAGGCAACTATCGACCCATAGCTGTCACCTCAGTCATTTGCAAGGTGCTCGAGCTTCTTATTAATAAGCAGCTCATGCGATACCTGGAGGATCACTCGCTAATCAATGATCGGCAATATGGCTTCAGGCCAAAACGATCAACGGGTGACCTCCTGGCATTCGTCACGCATGTATGGGGTGAGGCTATGGAAAAGTTCGGCGAGTCCTTGGCTGTTAGCCTGGACATCGCCAAAGCTTTCGATAGGGTCTGGCATGCTTCGCTCCTTTCCAAGCTTCCGGCATATGGTCTACCTCCTCAACTGCAGCTGGATTGCCAGTTTTTTAAACGAGCGCCGAGTGCGGGTCCTCTGCGATGGCCAGGCTTCTCGCTTTTTGCAAGTGAATGCCGGGGTACCGCAGGGGTCCGTACTGTCACCAACTCTCTTTCTTCTGCATATCAATGATATGCTTTCCCTCGGGAACATTCATTGCTATGCAGATGACAGTACATTGCACGGGAGTTACTCGGTTCGTCCGACGGCGGGGCGATCTGTGATAGAGGAGGAGAGACGACATCTCGTGGGTGATCTCGACCGAAACCTCGATAGTATCTCCCAATGGGGTGCCGAGAACTTGGTCGAGTTCAATGCCCACAAAACACAGGCGTGTGCATTTACAGCGAAAAAATCCCCTTTCCTTCCCCTACCCACTCTTCAGAATGCAATATTACCAATGAAGGACAATCCAGACATCCTTGGCATAGACGTTCGTCGAGAGCTCAATAACACAAAATACATTGAGAGATGTATTGGGCTAGCTTCGCGGAAACTAGGAATACTGAACAAGGTAAAGCGATTCTTTACACCGCACCAGAGGTGTCTGCTGTACAAAACGCAGATTAGACCCTGCGTTGAATACTGCTCTCACCTCTGGGACGGCTCCGCGAAGTATTTGCTGGACGCACTCGACGCTATGCAGCGACGCGCTGTTCGCATTATTAGTAACGGGAAGCCTTGAGCCGCTAGCCCAGCGCCGAACAATTGCTTCCTTGGCCGCGTTCTACCGTATTTACCACGGTGAGTGTTCTGAAGAGCTCTTCAACCTGATCCCACCCTCTCCCTTCCGATCCCGAACAACGCGTGCCGGGCAGAGATGTCACCCTCATACCGTGGAAACCGTCTTCGCGAGAACCGAGCGTTTTAAACGATCGTTTCTCTGCCGAACGATGGTGGCTTGGAACGCCCTGCCTGCGCACGTGTTTCCTCCAACATATAACCCTGGGCTCTTTAAGCGAAGCGTGAAGAGGCACATTACAGGGTCGTCAAGTTGAGGGCCACTCTCTATAGTATTCCTGTGTACTGTGAGAGTCGCCCTCAATTGCCAGACGTCGCCTCAGCTTACCATCAGGCGAGTGGCGTCAATTTGTCGACCTAAATATAAAAAAAAAAAAAAAAAAAAGAAGAAGAAGGTATAGATCGATATTGATGTGAGCCGATATGACACTCGGAAACTGTGCGGTCATGAAGACTGTTTATGTAGATCTTGTACCGCGCGGTCTTGTGAGCTGAACCTTATAACCTTAACTACTTGCCCAGGGTTATTTTACAAGTACCACAGACCTTTTAGGTACCGTTTCTGAAGGTCATATGTAGCAAGTCTTGTTTTGAGAGTTTGGCAAAATTTAGATTTTTTTTTTTTAACATTCAAAAATTAATAAATCGATATTGGCTAGTCTATACACGATATTACTAACCGGCGCAGAACATTAATATCGTATAGTGCTTCTGCCTCTGCTCACCCGAGCCATGCGATGCCATCCGCGCGTACACATGGTGCACCAGTTGACAGACGGACTAGACTCTGACACGAATATTGAGTATTGAGTAGAGCTTTTGTACCATTTTGTAACATAGAGATAAGAAGTACCTACTACAGGTGCAATCCAAAACATGAATTAGCTTTTTAGAGTTTCCAAAACGAAAATCTCTTATACAACAGTAATGTTCGTCCGTCCGTCCGTCTGTCCGTGAACAACTTTCAACTCGAGAACGGTAAGAGCTAGAGACTCAGTGTAAACGCCAATCGACTCAGCATGGTCAAAGACTTCTAAATGAACCTGACCTTTGACCTCTGATCTCAAGGTCAATCTTAAAAACTTCGGCTATCTTAAAAACTTTTAAATCTTTAAATATCAAGAAAACAGCTGACCTCTGGGGCATCTCTGTGTATTTAGTAAATTCTTTTATTGAAATGGTTGCTCCTGAACTAGTAATAATATTTAATAATTGTGTTGATAGTGGTGTGTTCCCTGATTTAATGAAATCTAGTAAATTAATTCCCCTGTTTAAATCGGGTAGTACTTCAGATCCGTCCAATTTCCGTCCCATTTCTGTACTACCTACATTTAGTAAAATTTTTGAAAAAATTATGCTTAATCAAATGCAAAATCACTTTAACGTTAATAAACTATTACATACAAAACAATTCGGTTTCACTCGTGGTCGGTCTACCACTGATGCCGGAATTAAATTATTAGAGTGTATATACAGGGCCTGGGATGAGTCATATGATGCTTATGGTGTATTCTGTGACTTATCTAAGGCCTTCGATTGCGTTCAGCACCGGACTTTAATTAAGAAACTTGATCATTACGGAATCCGGGGGACGGCCTTGAATTTCGTCAATTCTTACTTAAGTGATAGGGTCCAGAAAGTAGTGATCAATGGTAAACAGTCACCTGGTTCTCCTGTAGCAATGGGGGTACCGCAGGGTTCAATTTTGGGACCTTTTCTTTTTCTAGTATATATTAATGATCTCCCTCACCTCATAAGAGACGACCACGAGGTAGTTTTGTTTGCTGATGACACTTCTTTAATATTTAAAGTTAAACGTGGACAGCGCGAACTTGACGATGTAAACATTGCCCTCTCTAGGATAGTCCACTGGTTTTGTGCTAATAATTTATTATTAAATGATAATAAAACTAAATGTGTAAGATTCACCTTACCTAATGTAAGACTTGTTAAAACCAGTGTTAAGGTTAGGGATGATATTATAGAATTGGTCGATGACACTGTCTTCCTGGGCATAACGTTAGACTCCAAATTGCAATGGGGGGCTCATATCGGGAAAATTTCGGCCAGGCTTAGTTCAGCAGCCTATGCTGTCAAAAAGATCCGACAACTTACAGACATTAAAACGGCGCGTCTTGTCTACTTCAGCTACTTCCACAGTATCATGACATATGGCATACTACTGTGGGGTAACGCTGCCGATATTGAATGCATCTTTGTGTTGCAGAAGAGGGCTATCCGGACTATCTATGGAATGGGGTCTCGGGAGTCATTAAGAGATAAGTTTAAGCATATTAACATCCTTACAGTGTATTCACAGTATATTTATGAAATTTTATTGTATACCCACAAGAACAAAAGTAAATTTGTGAAAAATAGTGATAATCATAATCTAAACTTAAGAAATAAGGATAAACTGGCTGTTCCTAAATTTAGGCTTCATAAAGTGAGTAATTCTTTTGCGGGGAACTTTATTCGAATGTACAATACATTGCCAACCGAAATAGCAAATTTATCTGTCAATAAATTTAAAAAACTAATAAAAAGTAAATTGTGCCATAAAGCTTATTATAGTATTAATGATTTCTTAGATGACAAGGCGGCCTGGTTGTAACAACGTAACGAATTGCTCCTTTCTAAATAACTCTGTATTAGATTTAAGATGAAATATTTTGAAAAAAGCCGAGC
The DNA here is from genome assembly GCA_963556515.1 of Nudaria mundana. Taxonomy (NCBI): domain Eukaryota; kingdom Metazoa; phylum Arthropoda; class Insecta; order Lepidoptera; family Erebidae; genus Nudaria; species Nudaria mundana. Next base: position 8,250,810 of record OY748309.1, read on the forward strand.
TGAGTTTCTTGAGGGCTCTTCTCAGTCTCGTTGCATTTTGGAACCCTCGGTAGAGTCACACCAACTTCTGACGAATCTAAATAATTTTCTGAAAATTTCAAAGATAATAAACGTTATTTTATTTTATTTTATTTTATTTTATTTCAAGGTCAAAACGAGGTCAAATCGAGAATGATAATAGAGACTCAAGACCAGCTGCAATCAACTCAGCATGGTCAAAGACCTCTAAAATGATGTTGAACTTCATGTCATGTGACAGTTATTAGATTTTATGAAAAAACTTTCGAAAACTCTAAAATATATGGCAAATATTTGCCATATTTTTAACTTGTTTGGTATTACTACTATTATATAACGTTTCGTAAAAAGTGTAATACTCGTACATATAGGAGTTTAGTAGTATGTCAGGATTTCGCCCACGGAAAGTCTTACATACTTTTAAATAACCCTGTATAGGTAATTTTAATCTACAACTTTATTATTTTAAATAAGCATAAATAATACTAGGTATCAAAGAATCAAAGAAGAATCAAAGAATCAATTTCATTTATTCAGTTTAGGCACATAAAGAGCACATATGAATGTCAAAATTTTACAATTTTGTCAAGTAATATTATAAAAATACTAAATTAAGTAAGTACATAAATAACCATTAGAAAATGATTCTTTCGCTGGTTCGGTAAGTTGGTTCTCCTGAGAAGAGACCAGCAAGAAACTCAGGTAGATTATCCATTTTCTTTTTTAATATTGTTTTGTTTACATTGTTACAATTAGTTAATATTGTATTATACGAGTGGCCAACAACAGAAGATTAGGGTGACCATGCATTTTTATGATTAAGATATTCGTCTACATTATAGTAGCCATTCATCGTCAAACATTTTTTAACTACTATTTTAAACTTATTAAGAGGCATGTGAACCAAATCCTGAGGAATTTTATTATAAATTTTTATACATTTGCCAACAAACGAATTACCAACTTTATGAAGTCTAATTTTTGTCATTGCCAGTTTATTTATATTACTTGTATTAAAATTATGGTTATCGGAATTTTTTTTGAAGAGATCTATGTTCTTCCGTACATATAAGATGTCGTCGTAAACATATTGAGAAGCAACTGTTAAAATATTAATTTCTTTAAATAACTCTTTCAGCGAGTCACGGGGTCCGAGTCTATAGATTGCTCGTATAGCTCGTTTCTGTAATATGAATATTGTCTCAATATCGGCAGCTGAGCCCCACAGCAGCAGACCATATGACATAACGCTATGAAAGTAGCTAAAATAAACTAATCGTGCCGTTTTTTCGTCAGTTAGTGACCTTATCTTTCTAACCGCATAGGCAGCTGAGCTAAGTCTTCCTGCCAAGGCTTGTGATATGAGGACCCCATTGTAGTTTACTATCTAGAGTTATCCCAAGAAAAACTGTGGTATTGACTATTTGAACTAATTCATTATTCATAGTAATATGAGTATCCACCTGTCTAACATTGGGCATAGTAAATTTTACACATTTTGTTTTCTTCGCATTGAGCAGCAAGTTGTTACTTGTGAACCAATGCAATATTTTCGAAAGGGTAATATTTACATCGTCAAGTGCTACTTTTTGTCTATCACTTTTAAAAATTAATGATGTGTCATCAGCAAATAATACTATCTCACAAAGATTTTTAGTGAAATAAGGAAGATCGTTTACGTATATTAAGGATAAAAGGGGTAATATCGAGCCCTGGGGTACTCCCATGACTAATGAGGCGCCAGAAGAGTCGGTGCCATTAATGTTTATTTTTGTACTCTACCAGTGAGGTAAGACTCGAGTAAGCCAAGTGAGCTGTTCGAAACACCATAATAACCTAATTTTAGTAGCAAAGTCTCATGATCAACACAATCAAAAGCTTTTGAATGAAAATGCAATGCATTCTGCTGTTGCAATAATAGAGCTGAGTTTGTCGATACGGGTCGAACTCCTAAACGACTGGACCGATCTTTATGAATTCAGATATATGCACTCACGGTGATGGTCACTATGACCGTGCCAAATTTCAAAAAGAGCGGTCCAGTCGTTTAGGAGGAGTTCGATCACGAACGAAATACACGAGTCGCCTAAGAAAGAGCTTCGTAAACTCAGCTCAATTAAGTATAACCGTGTTTTAGTTGTTTTTGTTATTGAATTACACGACTTAGTAATACTTGAACTTGTAGGTCTCTACGAGTTCAAGTTTTACAAAAACTATATAAACTATCAACTAACTAGGTAACCAGGCCTATTCACTCGCCTAACAACCGCAAAAAATACGTGACGTCAGCGACAACTTGAAGTTGTAAATCAGTAAGGGTTGTCTCTTGTTTGTGACACAGCATATTGAGGCATTAACGTCATAATTATTGGTCAAATTATGCTGGTATATATTTTACTTTACTGGACAACCCTAACGTTCGAATGATGTTCTCTGTAAACCAAAGAATGTGCTTTAATTAACATCGGAGTGCAAGTTCTGTATGTAAGTACTATCAGGCCTATGTCACTCGCCTAACAATCGCAAAAAATACGTGACGTCAGCGACAACTTGAAGTTGTAAATCAGTAAGGGTTGTCTCTTGTTTGTGACACAGCATATTGAGGCATTAACGTCATAATTATTGGTCAAATTATGCTGGTATATATTTTACTTTACTGGACAACCCTAACGTTCGAATGATGTTCTCTGTAAACAAAAGAATGTGCTTTAATTAACATCGGAGTGCAAGTTCTGTATGTAAGTACTATCAGGCCTATGTCACTCGCCTAACAATCGCAAAAAATACGTGACGTCAGCGACAACTTGAAGTTGTAAATCAGTAAGGGTTGTCTCTTGTTTGTGACACGGCATTGACCATAGAGTTGATATTGAGGCATTAACGTCTTAATTATTGGTCAAATTATGCTGGTACTTTTCTAACAACCCTAACGTTCGAATGATGTTCTCTGTAAAGAAAAGAATGTGCTTTAATTAGAGATGGGTGTACATGTTCTGTATGTAAGTAATATTCCCTATTCTGTGCCTATACCTACTATAACTACTGAAGCGATTCAAGTTCTACGGGGTATAGTTAATCATAGTGATTTTTACGTTGTATTCCGCTTTACCATCCGACTGAGGGGGAAATGGCACTTTGTTTGGGACTTTGTACTCAGATCTCCAGAAATCGAGGCCGGACTGCCCGCTAAACCAGTGGTGTTTCTCCTTCTCTTTAGCCAAGTTGCAGGATAGGTAGGAGTAATCTTCGTTAGTATTAGTGTAATGTAAGAATAACAGGAGAAGAACAAGAGAGTAGGTAAGTGTGTGTCCGTAGGAAAAATTAGGTACTATGACACTGGCAATGGGACGCCCGCCACAGACGCCTTTATTTTAGTCCTCAACCCAAGGCCGCGGCCACCCTTATGTCCATCTTTTGTTTTAGGGTTAGGATCATTATAGTCCGAGACGCCCAGGACTTTAATTGGCTTTGCCATAGCGGCTGGCACGTAAGGTTTTGTTGCCTTTTATAAACATTTCATTGCAGAGCAACAGGTTTCAAATTAGCTGCTATTTTTCTATAAATTCATTCGACCATTTTGGACATAGTGTGCCTGGTGACGGCAATAGGCTTGCCCTCTATTAAGTGGGACCAAAAATACTGGCAAATTGTGGGTGTGTAATGCACCTTTACCTACTCCTACGGGGATATAGGCGTGATATTATGTATGTAGAATCATTAACTAACATAGAACAACACGGTCGTCGTTGCTAACTAAGTATCAGCCAAATTGATTCATGACCATCCTGTCAGAGAATTGGTTTAAAACGCCTACGTAATATAGTTAGTTACTAGCTTATCACCGCGGCTTCATTAGCGTGATATAATAGATATAAAGAACATATCGAGATGAAAAATAGCCTATGTTACGCAGAGATATTGTAGCTGCATATCAGTTAGTTTTCAACATCGCTTCAGTAGTTAAGGAGCCTAATCAATTCAAACAAACAATAAACTCTTTCCTCTTTATAAAGTACTAGCGGACGTCCGCGGCTTCGTCCGCTTGACAAATTATATTCACAAAAACCTTCCTCGAGAACCACTCTATCCATTGGTGAAGACCGTATCAAAATCCGTTGCATAGTTTAAAAGATCTAGGCATACCTACATAAGGAACGGACAACTACCTTAACATCTTAACAAAGCTGGACGGGACTTTAGGGGGAAAAGTAGAGACAGTTTTACAAGATTTAGCCCTAATAAAGAACGTGTTTCAGTCAATTGGCTTAGAACTGAACCCGAATAAATGTGAGAATTTTATATCTGAAAACACAGATAAATTAACAACAATCTCCAAATTCAACTGTTTGGCCCCCAACATAAAAGTTCACACTTTCATCGAGGAAAAAATTCAAAATTTTGATCAGGTTATTGATAGTCTATGTAATATCAGTATTCATTCAGCTTTCACTATTCTTCGTTTTTGTCTTTTCGTACCCAAATTTACACATGCCCTCCGTTCAGGACAATTTTGGAAAAATTTAGAAATTTTGGGAGACTAGACAACTTAACACAAAATTCTTTGTGTAAAATTTTAAATGTAAATATTAATGACCGGGCCTGGGTCCAAGCGTCTCTTCCAGTTCGCTTGGGCGGGCTAGGTATTCGTAGAGTCACAGATGTCAGTCTGCCAGCATTTCTGTCGTCGGTCCATAGCACCGAAGAATTAGTCAGGAAAATTTTGTCAAATACACTGATTGATTCCGAGGTGCGATGCAAGACCGATGCCATAAATGCTTGGAGGATGTCTTGCCCCGACACTGACCTGTGCTCACGCCTAGGCTCAAAGCGACTGTGGGATTCACCGCTTTGTAAATTGAGAATTAATACACTAATTGACACTTCTGTCAATATTTTAGAGCGTACACGCCTACTAGCTGTTGGAGAATGGGAGTCAGGGTTATGGATCCAGGCGCTCCCATCGCCCAACATCGGTACAATGTTGTACGACACAACCTTCCGCATTGCCACTTGCCTTCGGCTGGGTACACCTCGTGTATCCCCGCATCATTGCACCTGTGGAGTAGCCGTCGATAATCTGGGACACCATGGCCTTTCTTGTAGCAGAAGCGCAGGTCGTATACCTCGGCACGCTATTCTAAACGACATAATTCATAGTGCTCTTTCCACCGCAGGTCTTCCGGCCGTACGTGAACCAAATGGTTTAGCACGAAGCGATGGAAAGAGACCGGACGGTATGTCGTTGCTACCGTGGAAGATGGGAAGGCCTTTGGTGTGGGACGCTACATGCGTTGACACCTTAGCACCATGCGTTGACATTTTGCGAAAAATTAATGCTATTATATATTGAAAGTTTTTAACATCTTACTTACCATTACTTTGTCATGGATTTTCGCCAAGTAACGCCTGCTTCAATCCAATATTAAATGTAAAATGTTCGGATGTTCGTTTCTCAGCAACCTCTTGACCGATAATTAAAAAAAAATCACCTAAATTAATATCTGATTTCAATTAAGGTCGTAACGAAGCTCAAATATTCAATTTAAATACAAAAAATATTTTTTTTATTGTTATGCAGTATAATCATTATTAATTACCTAAATGGAAAATGTCTGTAGTTCTGTACCCATTACGTTATCAATGCAATCACTCACGCTTTTAAATGTCACAATAAAAATAAATATGCAAGTAAGTAATAGGTTATCATTATTATAGTCATATCACATAACCGTTACATACATTATATATTTATCACGCCTTTTTCACTGAAGGAGTAGGCAGGATCAAATTATACGTCCATATTTCGCAAGCAAGCCTGTTGATACAACAGTTTTTCTACTCGTGTGCCAGATCTATCCGTTGATCGGCAAGTGCATCTTTTGCCAGTGGTGGTACTTAGTATCTCACTATCAAAAAAACGAGCAACGTTAAAGAAGAGGCCAACCCCCTATGAACGTATATTATGCATATGAACTTCAACGAGACCGTCATTTGTAAGACGTCCATTATTTAGACGATCACTATATTTGGAATGATGGATCGTCAGTGAGCACCTCAAAGATTTATTGGTAATCTAGGAACGAACTACAAATTAGGTTTAATCTGCGATGTACAGTTATAATTATCCTGTATATCACAAAAGACCGCAGCAGTCATCGACAATCAGGAAGCTGAGCTCCAATATTCTGGTCTCTAGTGTCAAATGCTTGAAGGATTTCTCTAACGACACCAGTATTCATGGATTCAACCATATAGCAGCTCCAAGGAGACTATTGATTGAAAGGTTAGTTACAGAGATTATTGTGAAGATTCATCTGCATCATTGCTGACTGGAAAGGTTTCTGGAAGAAAGTTTAGTTAATAACACTTGACAAATTAAATACACAAAAACCTACCTCGAGAACCAGTCTATCCATTGGTGAAGACCGTATCAAAATCCGTGGTGTAGTTTTAAAGGTCCAATTCCCGCGGGAACACGTTACTGGGATAGAAAATAGTATATTTTTTACATTTATACTAGATGCAGCTATTTGCCGTTCAGCTGTTTGAGCATCAAGAAGTAAAAACATGATCCTTTTCCGATTTGTCCGATTAAAAAAGAGTGGCTGTGAATTTTTGTTACCAGATGCTTTTCTCACTGGCTTTACGTATTGCCTTGCGAATTTGGCAGTTTATGAGCAATGATCTTTATGCTCATAAGTAATACTTTGTGGCCAACGTGAATATTTATATTTTGAATCTTTTAGGCTTTTGTGGATATGCGTGTGCAGTGCTGCTATTTGGCAAGCTCTGAATGTTTCTATGGGTCAGTTGCAGCGTTACAACGAGAGCCCTACAGTGGTTACTCTGGAGAAGGACTTCAGGTCCTGGGAGTTCAGTATGCCTGCTATCACTTGCTGTTATACGGTACGCTGTCTTAGCAATGGCACAGAATAGGGAATAGTACTTACATACAGAACTTGCACTCCGACGTTAATTAAAGCACATTATTTTGTTTACAGAGAACATCATTCGAACGTTAGGGTTGTCAGTAAAGTAAAATATATACCAGCATAATTTAACCAATAATTATGACGTTGATGCCTCAATATCAACTCTATGGTCAATGCCGTGTCACAAACAAGAGACAACCCTTACTGATTTACAACTTCAAGTTGTCGCTGACGTCACGTATTTTTTGCGGTTGTTAGGCGAGTGACATAGGCCTGGTAATGGGCACTTCCTACCAACAACCCAAACTAACCATGTTCTTAAATGATCCCCCTTAACATCCATTGCCGGCGAGGGTACGCCCTCGTTAGCATAACCTCCGGTCGTGTCAGCGGACTTTGTCACTTATCGGCCTTTGTCAAAAAAGTTTATTTATTTATGTTTCGTTTGTGGCGCGTGTACCGTCGACGGCTCTGGAGACCTTTACCAAAGAAGACTTCTGGCCGAAGGGTGTGGTGTTCCGGCGGTTCCGGGGCAGGCTGCGAGACAACGCCGATCAACAGACACACAGGAATGTGTCAACTTAGATCTAAGTTTTATGATTATATACTTTATGTTTAGGTATTTATTATTATGGGCCTTGATGCCTGAGTAATATTCATAATTATGTATTCTTAGTTTTAAGGTATATTATATATATGGGCCGTAGATTTTTGATTTTAGTACAAAGGCACAACTTATTTCTAAGAAATCTCTTTCAGTGAGCCATCATCAGCCAATTGACGCTCACTTCTGGGCATAGACCTCACTCAACAAACGTCACAAACATTTATTCTTGTGCTGTTCCAGTTGCTTCCGGCGACTTTCACAATGTTGTCACTCGTCATTCGAACTTTTGGTGTGTCTTTTAATATACGGTCGCCATAAGTCCTGCGAGAGATATCGTCATCAGAACCATTTACAGGCTTTTTTTCCTCAGAATCGCCTGGACAAGAATAAACTGCCAGCTGTGGTAAACAAGTACTGGGGTATCGATGTACAGGACGAGAATTACGCATATTATACCAGGTAAAACTATCTACATATAATAATAGTCTATATATATATATATATATATATATATATATATATATTATATATATATATATATATATATTATATATATATATATATATATATATATATATATATATATATATATATATATAAATGAATCCCTATTTTCTTGGTCACGACATCACGCGTGAACCAATGGATGGACCGATTTCACTACTCGTTATAAAGCATATTATTCAAATAAATAAAATTGAAGTGTGAATTTACCCGAAATTTATCTGTCCATCTGTGTGTGTTTGTTTTAAGTAGCCAATCTCAAATTTCTCCGTCCATCTCTCTGTGTTTGTTCTAAGTATATAGCTAATCTCGGAAACGACAGTACAGATTGTCACAGGAATTTTACTGGTTGATGACGGATGTTATAAGCAGTAAACTAACAACTTTTCCCGGACTTAAATATCCCGGTAATGTAAATCTATTTAGTCGCAATCTTGTGGTTTCGCTTAACGATATTGATTCGATCTCAATACCTACGATTGGAATACAAGACTTGGCTCCCTGGACATAATACCGGAGCTCTGAGTGAGACCTCTGGTCACATCAACTAAAAAATGAGTGGTTTCTGCAGATTTGTAAACGCAGTCGTCAGCTCAGACCTGTTCCACCTTCAGAAGTTTCAAGAGTTTCAAGATATGGAAACGCAAGTGGATATGTATCAAATAGCTGTCGATGTGAGTTTTGAGAACACAAACACACCTATTTTTCGGGAGAGGTAGGCAGATGCATATTATATGCCAACATAATCCTCCACCGAGCCTTTTCCCGCCCAGTTGGGGTTGGCTTGCCAATCTAACTGCCAAACTTCGATATTTTCCGTGAAGCGACTGCCATCTGTCCTACACTTCGCCATATATTTCTTTTGACTCAAGCTATCGAGTCTTCTGCATGCCAGGCCCTCGTCGGTTGATCGGTATAGTGGAACTGGAAGTTAACCGACCGCCTCGGGTCACAAATCGTCGTAAAATTCCTTAACTGACATCCCGCGCAAAAAGTTCTATATTGGCGACCGTATACTGGAAGACGCAGCGTGGGCAGGCCCACCTGCCACATGGTGGACTGACGACAATGACTAATGTACCGAGAAGCCACTGGATGCGGGCAGCTTAAACCTGAACGTTGTGGCAATATTTTGAGGATTAACTGACTCAAATAATGATGATTGCTTTAACTTTCTTCAGCCCTCTTACTATAGCGCTCGGAAGAGTTTGTCGATAACTAATGACATCGTAGAAAATTTCAATTTCAAATAAGTTTTCATGTGGGTCATGTGACTGACATTTTCTGCGATATCATTGGTTATCCGCTGAAGGCGACACTGTCATGCTACTGGGGCAGATATATTGAGGGGATTTTTGTTGTAGGTGATGCCAGACTTGAATATTAAATTGGTGCCATCAGAGGCTGGTGACTGGAAGTGGAGACCGGTGATGACTGAGGCTGGAGCGTGTTACGTCATCAACTCTTTAGCGTTAGCTGACGTTGCAATAATGTTAGTCAACTTGTTTTATTATAGCTTTAAGATAATAACTTTCATTCAGTCTGGGACCTGGTTGAAATTTCAGACAAAAATTTAAAAGCAATGTTCAAGACACTTCCGAAACACATAAGGGGCGTCGCAGTCCTCAAGGTACTCTGCTGGCTCACCGCCGGGGACTTGGGCGAAGGTTCTCTGCCGTTGTACCCTGAATGAGGCTAGTCCTGCGTATTGCCTTCTGTATTGCGTCTCCGACTGAAAGGGCCGTGGGCAGTTGGTTGGGGGACCCACTACTAACACGAGAGGCCCTGAGGAGTGCAACGCCCTTAGGAGCATCGGGAGCCGTCCCTTACCAGATCATCCATTATCCTCAACTGCACGCACATTCTGACGCACGGCTCGAAAACGAGTCTCTGATAAATTAGAAGTTCCATCTGTAAATAACACACATCAACGGGTGTTCAGATACGCCCATGAGCTGCCCAATACCGATACCGCGCCTCATGAAGACTACTCTCACAGCACACAGTGCTATCGAAAGTGGCTCTCACTCAAGTTGGCGGCCTAGTGCCTCTTCGCGATGCGCCAAAAGAACCCGGGCTTATTTGTGGAAGGAAACACGTGCGCAAGCACGGCGTTATTTATTACACACTCTTATGTTTGGTTCCAGTAAACCGAAGCCTAACGAAACAGCTACCTCGCCAGTAATGTGTAAAAACTCTGCAAATAATTGCTATATAGTTCTGGATAGCTACGCTTTGGCTGAAGTAAGTGTTTTCTCTTCTCATTATTCACCGAGCGAGCGTAGTGCTATGCGTCTACATTTCGAGACTGGTCAATTATTATTTTGCTTTCGTCTGTCTGTATATCTTCATGTGTGGATAGCAGCCACATTTATTATCCGATCTCCATGAAACTTTGAAGATTTTTTTCATCGTGATATTTTTTTGATAAGGGGAAAACGTCCAAATCATGTTTTAATGTTCGCGAGGTACTATTCGACCATATTGGCGACCACTTGGTTATAGCAATCTACCTTAATACAAATAAATACTTAGTAGGTAAGTATTCTTGTATTTGTGACAGTACTACGTTCACTCTCCCTACGACGTAGCTGACTTGACAAGTGTACCATCACAGATCTACCTATCCCTGACCAGGGAAACAGAGTTGAGTACCATGGAGAGCAATTGTGGCCGAGGAGTTAAGGAGCTATTGCCTAGGAGACGAGGGTGTTTGTACACGGATGAGCCGACTGATGAAGGGAAACGGGTGAGAGGGTTTTGTGTTGTCTTGTTGTTTATACTCTACTGCGCTGTGGCCATATTGGATTGCAAAAAAGATACGAAATTCGTACTCAGCATACCAAAAACGCCTTATGCGATACCCATCATGCGGTGCGACGGTGCTAAGGGGCCTTACCCACATATCTAGGACCCAAATCATCCTCACTTGTTGACGAACGGACGAGGCGCTGGGAAATATACTCCCCAGAAACGGCAATAGGCTAACCACCTATAATGTGGGGGTTAAAGAATTGGCGAAATGTAGGCACCTCTGTCTCTTCGGAGATAAAGTCGTGATTTGTGTCTTGTTTTTACTTTTATTTGAGAAAAAATACAACACAATACATGGTGGAATGACGTCATCGGAAGCCACAGGATGCGGTAAGCGAATGATGTGGCATTCGTTGGGGGAGGCCTATACCCAGCAGTTGGGGTCAATTGGCTGAAGATAATGACGATGATGAAGTTGCTTTTGGGTAGACAGAGGCGGTTATTAAACCTACATTTTGCCAGTCACCGTTGGTAGCACACTCAATAGGGGCGAGCCTATTTTAGTTTCCGGGCTGAAGTGGTAGTTGGGAGGTATTGAAACGCTCGTAGTAACAGTATGTGATTGATGTTATGATCGAAATGTATTCGTATTTATATCATAACAATATCCCCAGCTTGACACAAACAGGCTTAAATGGACGTGAATCTAAACAAAGGACGAGTATAATATACCTATACATTTGTAGTACTTATAATTTATCGCTTATACCTAATTGGCTAGTTCAATTATAAGGAGGTGTGGCTTATAGCGTATGCGCAGGTAGAAACTGGTAGAAGCTTGTAGAAGGGACTAGAACCGCCTTCTCGTAAGATGTGACGACAGAGGTGGTGCTTCGTTTAGTCTGAATGCCTACATGCTACAGGGCATTTAGAGTTTTGCCAGAGCCTATCATAGGGATATAAACTTGACATAATGTAGCGTACATATGTAGAGAAATAATTTTATTTCTCCAGGTATACAGCACAAACTCGTGTAGGCTGTCTTGCAGAAGTAAGTTGGCGATGAAACTCTGTGGCTGCATTCCTTTTTACTACTTCTATCACGGTACTATTATTGTTCACTTCTTTAGGACGTTTTTTTCTTTTTATGAAAGCCGTTGCGACGTCTGGCGATTGTGGGCGACTCTTACAGTACGCAATATGTACTGTTAAGAGTGGCCCTCAACTTGGCGACATTTTTGTATTTTTTTTAAAATTCCGCGGTGCAAAACTGCGGCCGCTCTAACGTCCGTTGCCGGGCTTCTCTGGTTCACACGCAGAAAGTATTCGCAGTGGTGCCCGGCGGTATTTTAAAGCAATGAGTTTGCTTAAACTATTCTTAAAATATTAAGAAAGAAATTATAAATAGATCACAAAAACTGATGAACCGGTACCGTTAGTTCGGTTGAACTGCGGCAGGTGTATCCAACGCTAACTTTAATAGCGCGATGTAGAAATTATTAATATGATATGAAGCAAAAAATCCATGGTGTCGGTATTGGCGACATTGTTGTTATTTAAATTTCTTGCTTTTTTTGTTAATTTTATCAAATGTACAAACACAAGAATACCTATACTATAACTATACATATTTATCTCGCCAGGGGGCCCCTCCTGTACCCCTGCAGGCATGTGGTGTCTCTCTTCCTTTGCCCACAAGATACGAAGCAACGACAACAAGAAATGTCCATGCGCTCCTCAATGTGTGGACAGCATCTTCAGAGAAATTAATACCAAGGATCAGATTTGGTAAGCTTAACCGTAGAAGCATATAAGTCCAGACAGCTGCGGTGGCGTAGTCGGTAGTCGGTAATGCATCGGCTTTCGACTCCGGAGTCTCGGGTTCGATTCCTGGGTGGAATCTAATATTTGAGTGATCCACAAATGTTTGTTTTGGGGTTTGGGTGTTTTCTATGTATATTATGTATGTATTTAGAGACACTGGGGTCATGGGGTTCGAGTGCTCGCCGCCTTTATAGAGACATTGCTAAACGCTTAATCGATACTTCTCAGGACCAGAGGCTGGTTATTTTCTGGGCCAAAGAATAAGTATTGTCATCCAACGTGGCACTGGGAATCTTCCCAGTCAGCAATGAATGCCGCGGGGGATTTTTAAACGATTTTTTGTAAAGGAAATATTTTTAGTATGAGTAGAGTATATTTATCAGTTGTCTAGTTTCCATAGCACAAGCTTATAATACGTTTGTTGTAGGAGCAAGCCACCATTTTCTTCTCGCGGCTCTGTGAAGTTCACCATACAAGGACCTAGGACACGATACACAAGAGAGATAGTTTTCCACTTTCAAGATCTTGTCGGTAAGTATCCAGTGGTATCCTTTATCCTGGTTATTTATAAATTGACAACTGTCTAGAAAAATGTCATTCAATGTGATGAAAATGTGTGGTTTTATTCATAGATAATGGTTTGATAGTGGCAACTTTTTTTTTTTTTTTTTAGTTCCGCGGCCTCTCTAACGTCCGTTGCCGGGCGTCTCTGGTTACAAGCAGAACGTATTTCCAGTGGCGCTCGGCGGTGATTGTGTTTACTAGGATAAATATTGTTCATTAACCATGAGGATCGTCGTCAAATAAAGAAAAGTTTACATATATTTATAACTTGTTGTTACAATCTTACCAAATATGGCTTGGTAAAAGGGGGAGCGGGTCGTTTGGTGAAGGTGAGTGCTGAAATGTCGAAATGGGTTACCCTAAATTAACCTAAAACTTATTCGCAAGTCTGTCATCTTTATTAAACGAGTGCTTGATATTAGATCTCGCGAGTGCTTGAATTTAGCCAACATGAACCGAGCTGGTTCATGTTGGCTAAATTCAAGCACTCGCGAGATTACTCGTTCGTTACCAGGTACTGCTACCTCAAAAGTTCTGGGTTCGGTCAAATCATTTTTAAAGAAGTCTGATTACTTCCTGGCTCACAGACTTGTCATTCAACGTGGCAATACAGCCAGCATTCTGAGAACCTTCCCAGTACCAGCATTGACGCGGAGGACTTTTTGTCATTCAACGTGGCAATACAGCCAGCATTCTGAGAACCTTCCCAGTACCAGCATTGACGCGGAGGACTTTTTGTCATTCAACGTGGCAACACAGCCAGCATCTGAGAACCTTCCCAGTACCAGCATTGACGCGGAGGACTTTTTGTCATTCAACGTGGCAACACAGCCATCATCTGAGAACCTTCCCAGTACCAGCATTGACGCGGAGGACTTTTTGTCATTCAACGTGGCAACACAGCCAGCATCTGAGAACCTTCCCAGTACCAGCATTGACGCGGAGGACTTTTTGTCATTCAACGTGGCAACACAGCCAGCATCTGAGAACCTTCCCAGTACCAGCAATAGGTGGAGGACTTTTTTCGACTTAAGAAAAAGAAGAAAAAGAACTTGCCACCTATTACGTGGGACTAAAAATACTGGCAAATTGTGGGTGTGTAATGCACCTCTGCCTACCCCTTCGGGATATAGGCGTGATATGTGTCTGTCTGTCTTTCAAAAAAAGGAGGAGGTTTTCAACCATATTCTGAGACTTCGCTGTCCGTCCGTCCGTTTGTCTTTAGCTGTATCTCATGAACCCTTACCTATAGATAGAAGGTTGAAATTTTCACAGATGATGTATTTCTGTTGCCTCTATAACAACAAATACTAAAACACATAATATTATAATAAATATTTAAGGGGGCTCCCATACAACAAACTCCCGACTCGTACTTGGCTGTTTTTTTAAATAGAAAGCTAGTGCATCCCTTATGATCCCATTTCAATTTGGTCCTTCGACAATTTTTTGGTCTCATTCCTGTAATTTGAAGGCGGGTTTTGTATCAATTTTTGACACGTTTTTACACGAATTACTAATAATATTGTTGTGTAAATACTTTTTCATTTTAGTGTCATTCGGTGGAGCAGCTGGACTATTCCTAGGAGCTAGTTTTATCAGTTTCATTGAGATTTTGTACTTCTTTCTGGCAAGAATCGTCAGTTCTATTGGTAAGAGCGACACGAAGAATGATAAAGAACAGAGGATAGTTGCTGTAAATGTAAGTATACCCACACCTCTCTTTCTTTTGGGCCTAACTCAAACCATCGACCTTTCTAGGAGGAACGTATCCTCTTCAACCACTAGTGGCTATTAGTAATAGTAGATTATAATGATATTAATTGAACTTAGTTCTGCAGAAAGCAGTCATGTCAATGTGGCGCTTTTGCCAAAAAAGAGATTTAAACACAACCAGTACAATTGTGTTTAAATTCAATTCATTATGAAATAGTCGTAATTAACGGTTACTCATAACAATTACAATATCTATATATTTAATACGACAATTTGTCTGTCTGTCTGTCTGTCTGTCCGTCGATCGCGTTTTTCAATTTACAAACATTTGCATGAAATATTAAAATATTCTTTTACTTTTTCTTTTTTGAGGCGATACAAAGTTTGTCGGGATAACTAGTAGACCTTTAATATAAGTAATTTAAATTGGACTTAATTTGCTAAAAACTTACAAAGTTAAGAATGTGTCCATTGGCACTTTTCTTATTGTCTCTATTATAACGCAAAGACACTTTGTTCTTGTGTTCTTGAGGTATAGCACTCACTGCACTATGTAACACTAATTACACTAAACAAACTCAAAGGGCTTAGTTCTCAAACCATAAGTGAACATTTGATACCACGGATTTTCAGCATAGATTCAAAGAATCAATTTCGTTTATTCAATTTAGCCAAGAATGTCAAAATTTTACTATTTTATGTCAAGCAATATAAAAATACTAAATTAATTAATTCACTGAGCCTTTTCCCAACTGAGGCTTTCCAGTCTAACTGCGATTCGGCTGAACATCGATATTTTCCGTGAAGCGACTACCATCTGACCTCCACAACCCATGGGCGATATCGAAGTTCTGTAGTTAGACCGGTCGGATTTTTGATTTAGGGCTCCAACTACCCATAACGACTGCCATAGATGTTTGTATGACAACCGGGACCGACGGCTTAACGTGCTCTCCAGGTTGGTTCTCCTGAGAAGATCTCTCTCTCTCTGAAACTCGGGTAGATTATCCATTTTCTTTTTTCTTTTTTTTAAATAAATAAACAGCCATGTACGACCTATCTTAAATTATTCGGGAAACTTTTATTGTGATATTTAAATAATTATATTCTTGATATTAATAATACGTATTTTGGTATTTGCAGCTCAAACCGCGTACAACACACGAAACGATTCGGCTGAACGAGCTATCTGCTGTGTTAAAGACTCAATCAAAATACCAACAAAGTGATATGTTACAATTTTATCATTAGTAAAAAATAAATACTTAGTTACAGATTTAAGAAAAATAAAAAGGAATAATAGATATCATTAATTATTTTATTTTTTATTTTTATTATTTGTAAAGTTTAATACAAACAATATGCACAAAGGCGTGCCTGGCAGTTAAGTCACATTGACTTTTATAATTATATATTTAACTTTTTTTTTGGCCATTCTCACACAACGTCATCTAGCCCAAATTGAGCTATAAGCTTGTGCTATGGGATCTAGACGACTGATAAACATACCATAAAGTGAAAGAAGCGAAAGAAGTATGCCAGGATCGTAGCAAGTGGAATTCCATAGGCCTACCCCTATGGGAAAGAGGTTTGACCATATATATAACATAGAAAACACCCAGACTCAGAAACAAATCTTTGTGTATCACACAAATATTTGATTTGACCTAGCACCTCAGGGACGGCAGTCGTATACACACACCACTGCGTAACCGAGGCAGTCAATTCATTTCATTACCTATAATTAAACTAGGTATACAATACATTCTGCTGTTGCAATAATTGAGCTGAGTTTGTCGATCCGGGTCGAACTCCTAAACGACTGGACCGATCTTTATGAATTCAGATATATGCACTCACGGTGATGGTCACTATGACCGTGCCAAATTTCAAATTTCAAACACGAACGAAATACACGAGTCGTCTAAGAAAGAGCTTCGTAAACTCCGCTCAAACAAGTTTTCTCAAGACTCACAGATACTCAACAACTTCGGGTAACAGGCATTACCCGTCCCAAAGTTGTTATGATGTATAGACAATTACGTTCTTACACTTTTTTTTTTACATTCGCTACAATTTCCACCCCAGTTTTAGGCCCCCTTGAGTCCTAGTTTGTTATGCAGTTAGATATCACGCGATGTTTAAGCATATAATTAGGTCAAATTAAATCGATAGCACACTGCAAACTATTGAATTATTTGTGAGTTTGTGACGTTATAAGCATCGAATATTGGTTTTTCGGGTCCATATTGGCTCACATAAAATTTTTAATTCTATTCTTTTTCTTACTACCGATTTATGTTCATAATCATCACACTCTTCATAATTTTATTTTTCATACTTTTTTTATTCGTACATTTTTATTACTATCATCGGAACTCATAACAGTTAGTGATTATAATTTTTTAACCCCCAACGGAAACCCGAACGGGGTGTTATAAGTTTGACGTGTGTGTGTGTGTGTTTGTAAGTCTGTCTGTGGCATCGTAGCTCCCAAACGAATGAACCGATTTTGATTCTGTTTCTTTTGTTTGAAAGGTGGGTTAGGGGAGAGTGTTCTTAGCTATGTTTTATAAAAATCGGTTAAGCCATTTCAAAGATATGAGGGGTGAAAGTGGTGATGAAAAATTGAATGTGTTCAAATATACCCGTGTTGGGTATCAAATGAAAGGTCATCGTTAAATTTTTAATTTAATTCTCATGTTTATTAATACTGTTACTACCAAGAACCAGTTTAAATCCATAATGTGTTTTTTCAGATCTTTTTTATTACCTACTATTATCATATTGCTTTAATTAACAATGTTGTTACTACGAACATACTTCAACTCATTACGTCGTTGTTCAGAATAGCTTACTTTATAACAGACTAGTGGTCGGCCGTGACATCGGAAGCGTGGTAATTTGGATTTTTTCCCGTTCCCGTCGCGCCGCATCATATTTTGAACAATTCACACAATATCTTTATAAATTGTAGCCTATGTGTTATTCTGATGTATAAGCTATATTATTGTAAAGTTTCATTAAAATCCATTCAGTAGTTTTTACGTGAAATAGTAACAAACATCCATCCATCCATACATACATACTCACAAACTTTCACGTTTATAATATTAGTAGTAGGTATAATTATCTGGTGCTCCGCCGGCCGCTGCCGCGGCACGCTCGCATCGCGCGCTCGGCTCGCGCGTTGTTGTGGTCACAGTTCTAACCTAGCCTAACCTACTTGACTGGTAGCATCTCGTTTCTGGTAGCAATTTGATTTTCACTGGAATATAAATATTATAATATTGATGAAAAAACTTATGATTAAGAAATTTATAAAAACAAATATTAGAATAAAACACATTTATGAATATTATAGTTATTTATTCGAATGATTATGAGTTTCAATCATTCATCAGTTAAGGTTAAATTTATTGCCTTATCTTAGTAGGATCTAATTAAAACTATGTTTTAGATTATTTATATTATATTAATGTTTAAACTTATTGCTACTAAACCTACCTACTTAAGTAAGTATTTACAATTTTTTTATTAATTGTTAACAGTAAAACACTGTTCACATTCATCGGACAGATCTCATCGGACAGAACTCTAATTGGCCGATTACTAAATCTATAAGCCGCGCACTATGTGAGTGGGATAGACCTTTGTCACAATAACCGCTCCATGACGTCATCAATCGCTGAAAAGTTCGGATAACAAAACAGTATTGTAGGTTAATCTACGTCACTATGACGTCACCAACATGGCCGCCAATCCCATTGTCATCTTGCGTGGCTTATACCAATGAAATTTTTGAGACTGTTTCATTGGCAGATTTGAGATTCCGCCAATGAGAATTCTGTCCGGTGAATATGAAGAGTGCTTTATGTCGAAGCATTTGTGTAACTTAAGCACACTTTCCTAATAGTAATAAATGTCTGTCTATTTGTCCGCCCAACCTAACCTGGCCCTTCCCACTACTACCATGATGACGTCATCCGCCTGAGGTTCGACCAATGGAGCGACTCGGGCGTGACCAGGAGGGTACGTGAAGGTGTTCCTCCTGGGTGCTGAAGTGTTCAGAGGTGATGGGGATCTTTGGGGTGCTGAAACGGTAAATTGGGTTAAGAAGATTGGGGAAATCCGACTGGTCTACACTGAACTTCGATATTGTCCATGGATTGTGGAGGTCAGATGGAAGTCGCTCCAGGGAAAATATCGAGCTTCAGCCGCATCGCAGTTAGACTGGAAAGCCGACCCCAAGTGAGGTGGGAAAAAGCTTGGTGGATGATGACAGAGACTAACAGATTTCGTGAAATACAACATATCTACCTACCTACCTATACTTACTAACTTTCTCGTTAACCTCTCCAGCAAGGCTTGCACAGACTCTTTTTTTTTTTTTCTTTGTTTACGCAGGGGAGATTCCTGCCGAATACCGCACGGTGCGGGGCCACTGCGCGGTTATGTATGGTTTGCACACACTAAAACCCCTGCGGTGTGCCATACTCTGCGCCTGTTCAGGGGGACCGGGAACAATTTTGCTATTTCTTCAGCGGTCCCCCAGTGCCTGCCCCGTGTGACGGGGCACCCTCTCTGTATCGCCTCCCTCTCGAAAACTCTCTACCGGTGACGACCAGACACACATGGACGTCACCCCTTCGTGGGTGGCGTAATGCGGGTGGAGAGCAGATCCCGACTCTCACACCCGCTGACACGATCAGGGCGGCATGAGGCGCGCAAGCGCGCCTATCCTGGGCGCCGTCCTGGGCGTCGGGTGCGAAGCGGGTCATTGCGAGCAAGAGCATTGCTCTCCCTGACCCGCTCCGCACTCTCCTTCTGCGAGACGACGTCCTCGCAGAAGGACGCAACAGCGGTAAAATTTCTCTAACTGGCAACCATGGAACGGATGCTAGCTGCCAGTGAGAGATCCGATCCAATGACCGCGACAAGGGCAAGGCGCTGCGTGTCCCAAGCTGGACAGACCGCTAGTGTGTGCTGCGCTGTGTCCTCGACGCAGGCGAAACTCACCTCCTTCCTTGGGATCTGGCACAGGTACTTACCGAAGCAACCATGCCCGGTATGCACCTGTGTCAGCCGGAAGGTAAGGGTTCCGTGCTGCCGCCCCATCCCCTCAACAAGGACCGGTTGGAGCGCCTCCACGGTGGCAATGCCTGCACGTGGAGCCTCCAACCGGGACGACCACTTCTCTAAAATTTCTAGGCGAGCGGCTTCACGCCACCCGCGGATGACCGCTGACGGTGGCCGACAGCCGCTTGTCGACTGGTGCTCTGTGGTTCGCCAGTATACTTCGACGAGCACTTCAGCCTCCAAATCCCACGGGGGGTTCCGGCCAATGCACACGCGACCTCCGTCGACACGGTGCGATACCCACGTATGACCTTGACCGCCATAACCCTCTGAGGGCGCCAAAGACGAGCCCTATTTTGGGCAGTCAAGGTCGCTGCCCACACCGGTGCACCGTATAGGGCCATTGATCGGATAGGGCTTGCACAGCCTGCATCGACTTCAGTCGAAAATCAATAATTTCGCAGGAAATTTTAATAAATGTGTAAATTGAGTTAGATGATGAGCTGTGCTGGTACTGTGTCGGAACTGAGGCTTCACTGAGGCTTCACTGATATGTGTGAAGCAAAGAGAAGACCATAGGTCAACGCTCACTTAATGTCGACACTGCTATGCTCATAGGGAATAAAAGTTGAAATGCTTGTGTTCAAAGTAGGATTGGGTAAGTAGGTATAAAAATAAAATCTTACCGTCGCGTTCGCGACGCGTCCATTGCTAGCTGTCCGAGCGTGACGCCGAACAAGACCGTCGTATAATAGAGCAGGATGCAAGAGTTATATGTAGTACGGCTATAGACAAATAAAGAGGAATCTGATAATTGTTGTACCACTCTTGGATTGAAGATTGGCAGTCCTGGAACAAAGTATTAGGCTCAAATAATTTAAAAATTAGTTCTCTGTACAATGTCTGGTACCTTTGTAAGTTGCGATATTGATATAATAGTGATCGCAATATTAGAGGTCTTCGTCTTGTCTTGGTCACTTGGTAGACCATTCGTCCTGGAAAGGGAACTGTCGCTGGTTCAAGTCCAGTCGATGACATTGGTATTGTGAAATATAATTTCTATCTAAATATTTAAGAATAGTAGAAGCAAACTCATTGCTTTCAAATACAGGAATAATACGTAGGTCACACTATAAGTTTTGCGTAACTTAAAAAACAACATGTTAAAACCAAAATATTATGTTTATTGCTTTTCAAAATACTCTCTATTACATTTTAAACATTTTTTCATGCGATCGAACCATTTTTTAAAACAGGAGGACCACAGATCTGAAGGCATGTTTTCTACGTGCTGATTGAACGCTATCACTGCCTCTTCGGATTTGGTAAAAGTGGAACCTCTTATCAAATCTTTGATTTTGGGGAAAATACAGAAATCACAGGGTGCTAGGTCGGGGCTATGCGCAGGATGGGTGACGCGTTGTACTTTTTCGGAAGCTAAAAATGACTTTGTTTTGTTGGCTGTGTGTGAAGAAGCGTTGTCATGATGTAGGAGAACGCGGCTTTTGGGTCGTCTTTCGCGAACTTTTTCTTACACCCTGGGTAAACAAATGGTAGAAACCACTCGGCATTAACACTCGTTTGATCTTCAAGTGGAATTGTACAGATGGGACCCGAAGCTGAGAAAAAAAAACACGATCATTTTTTTACCAACGTTGCTCGCCTGCCTCACTTTTGTTGGCTTGTTCTCATTTTCAAACACCTATTCACAAGATTGCTGTTTTTTTTTCGGGTTCAAAACAATAAATCCACGTTTCGTCTCCTGTGACAATGTCATAAATGGCATTAGAATGTCCGTGGTCGTACTTCAGTAGCATCTGTGAGCACCATTCCACGCGAGCCCGCTTGTGCTCCGCTGTCAGTTCATGAGGGATCCGACGACAACAAAGTTTCCGAACTTTAAGTTCTTCGTGTAAAATTTTCTGGATTTGACTCATACCAATCCCCAATAGTCCTCGAATTGTCTCATAGGTAGTCCACGGGTTTTCTTCAATTAACCGCTTAACAGTAGCCACATTATTTTCGTTGACGGCAGTTGAAGGCCGACCTTCATGAAATTCGTCATGTACAGAAACTCGACCTCTCTCAATTTCAGCAAACCATCGCCTCACGGTGCTCAAACAAGGTGATTCTCTCCCAAAAGCATTTTGAAGACGAGCGGCACAGTCTTGCGAAGAGAGAGAGAACTTATAAAATCATAAAAATCTTATAAACTCAAAAACTTATAAAATCATCGCTTTAAAACTCTTTTCGACTTAATTCCATTTTCGTTGCATACGTAGAACTTTGATGTGTGATAAAAAACAATTGACAAATGATTTCCCGCCAATTGTTTTTTTTATAACTAAGAAGGTTGCAACGTTTAAAAAAATATAACATTCGAAATTCAAATAGTTCCGATTAGCTAGACGTGCAACACTTTTAGTGTGCCTCATGTATAAAAACTCCTCAGCAATAGGCTCGCGCCACAAACAAAGTTATGTCAACACGTGGGCGTATACTAAGTCTCTGCCTATCCCTGAAGGGAACCAGGCATTTAGGTACTTACCTTCTTATATGTTATTGAGGTAGAACAATTGTTGGGATACAAATCTGGACCGCAACATGACCAAGGAGGTTTTCCATCCAAAGGCAGAGAGATACTGAAAAAAATACCGTTTTGTCAATTCTTAGAGTATAACTACGCTTATGGGTACTGAAGTGATGAGGCAGTATGGTTTAAGACATTAGGCTGTCCATAATAAAAGAAAAATGCATACTACTTATGAGCTAGCCATGCATGACTATGAGAGCTTCACTGAAGGGGGGACCAGCAATGGAAATTGGAAAATAAAAATAAGTGCTATGGGGTTATCAATATATCCAGTCCTCCTCCTGTACAAGGTGCAACTGCTGATTCACGGACGAGGCAAAGGCAAATACATTCAAAATGTCCATCTGTGGTAATAGAAAAAAGCGGGGTCGACCAACGAATTGGCTTGCAAATTGTATAAAAAGCCTGTCGTCTACCCCTTGGGACATATATCTACCGTCTTTACGTCGTCAAAGTGATGTATAAGAGACAACGCTTCTGTTATCTAAATAGACCGATATCATGAACAGCATATTCCGCAGACCTGACACGATAAGCCCGCGGTAGTTAATTACGTCTCTGCGCGAGTGCTGCGAACCCAGCTTTATGGGATGGCATTGGACCGGTTCTTCCTCAGGGCAACTATCTCAATACTGCGTGACCTATGCGACCTACCTACTTTTACTTTTAAGAACTAGTGACATCTGTTACATCTGACCCTGTTGTACATCAATGACTAATTATCACTGAGCGTAGTAAATAGTAGGCTATGAACAGCTATTTGTCTTATTAAGGATAAAAACACAAAAATTAACATACTTTTTTATCGATTTCAATAGCATAGATGAGTTAAGTATCAAATACGTAACATACAGTTTTAATTATCGCAGTAGGTACTTTAAATATAACCGTGTATAGAGCGCTGATAATCGGTCTAGACCACTAACAACCACTCTGCACGTCAGAACAATCAAACAGTCGAGAATGACGTAACGTCACTACAGCTTCCCAGTTTTAGTTGTTGCATGGCAAAAAATGGAACTAATCAGTGTGCTAAACGTTGACAAGACGTTGGTAAAAATATCTAATCAATGATGCTTGCCACAAAACAAGCTTCCACATGTAGCAATGAATTTTCACTTTACAGTTGCATAAGAACAGACACAACAATCAAAGAAATAACATAAACAAATCAATACACCATAACCCAAAACAACAACAAATAAATCGAACACAATGTAATGGTCAGGACCAGATGCCTGATAAGCCTAAGGTCACCTGCACTCTGCCGTCGCCGTCGCCCCAAAGTAATCCCTAATAACTAATTTCCTAACACTGTGTGCACTTGTACAAAATAGGTCAATATCTAATTGCGAAGAGAGTTCGTTAAATGCCCTCATACTACGTATGCTGAAGGTGTTACGTCTATAATTTGTAGATGCAAACGGTGCATGCAGCAGTGGTCGCCTCCGGAGGCCATTCTTGTTGGTCTGTAGACACAGGTTACCTAGTTCCGGACAATCCACGGATCCGTTAGCTATTTTAACTAAAAAACAGATGTCACTAATGTTGCGTCTCACGTTTGTAGTTATTATTCTGAGACGTTGTTGAAACTGGGTAACCTATATCAGAGATCTTTAGTAGTCGCCACGAAGAAAACGGGTGACACTCACCATCTATTTATAGATGGTTGATCTGAGGCTCCTCAGATTTTCGCACCCTGACAAATAGTTTGTCTCCTCAAATATAGTAAGTGCCCATTTATCCCCTGATGCACGAATCTCTGCAAGGTCTTCTCAGCCACGTTGGAAGATAAGGGAATAGTTTTGTATGTGTGTTATGGCTTATAGTTATAAGCACATTATTAGTTAATGTATTTCATCTCCAAAGTGCTTACTAGATAATAAATATAATGATAAATAATAATATGTCAGTACGTGCAAATATAAGAACGTACTTGTTATAAGCACGCAGATGTTAGCCCCACCTTGCTAATGTACATTTCCTTTGTTTGTAATTAATATATAGACTAGATATAATACTAATATAAGATCAGTCTATATAATCAGTCTATCAGTCAGATATTATACAGTCATTATTATATATAATTGTTTTACTGACTCGCAATATGTGTGTTTTAAAAACTTACTTTTGTTCACAACATTTGAAAGCTACACGCATTGCGTGAGTCCATTGGCCGTCATCTTGCAAGCCTTTCTGTAACAAAAATGTATTTTATGTACCACTGGTAGGTAGTAGGTGCTAGCGTCTGTAGTCTGGTAGCTTACGGATAGGTACGACTCCTAACAAAAGCACTTTTAGTTAAGGTAGGTTAATAGGAATGCTAATACCTAACTAGTTCTATTTGCGATGGCATAATACGAGTTAAACTGCGCGTCTGGAGACCCCGTGAGGAACAAAGTTCTTTACGCAACTGCAACCAACCTGGGTTTTAGTTACTTATCGTTTTACTAACGACTCCGACGCTAAATTTCAAAAATAATTGACCATATTTTGGCTCCTGCAGACCACGGTTGGGAACCACTGATAAGCGTAACGTGACGATTTCTACTAAATCGCACTGCCTCTGTCTGGGGTTTTATCCCGCATCGTTTGGTTCGGGTTTTATCCCGCGTCGGTCAGTGACTCCTAGCCTGCCTAAGGACGGCAGGTGGCTTGCCCGCCCGTCCTTAGGCCCCGATCATGATGGTCTTGGGCGTAGATGAGACTGCGGCGCCCTGACTGTCGACTTCAGAACTTGGCGGGGAGGGTACGCTCCCTTTCGGCCGCCTCCTTCGCAAGCATAACCTTCTCGCCACGTTCCACCTACTCCCGCTGGTTTCCAGCAAAAGGGTATCCACGCCCAGACCCATGACGAGGTTCCGGCACTGACTCGTCCACGCTGAGCACTCCACCATCGTTGGAGTGCGATATCTTCGTCGGACGTGGTCACAGGCTGAGTAAAATTATAGATTATGAAACACATATCTCGCGTCGTGGGCTATTGTCTATGCTTATTACTTAGGTAAACCTATAAGCTTGGTTAAATAATGTTTAAAAGCAAAAGCTTGTAATAGGCATGAATATTTGTTATCAACCGACATTCAAACAAGTTAAAAATATGGCAAAAATTTGCCATATATTTTAGTTTTCGAAATTTTTTTGGTCATGGTCTTTGACCATGCTGAGTTGATTGCAGCTGGTCTTGAGTCTCTAACTATTACCGTTCTCGATTTGACCTCGTTTTGACCTTGACCTTGAGATTAGAGGTCAAAGGTCAAGTTCATTTTAGAGGTCTTTGACCATGCTGAGTCGATATGCGTTTACACTGAGTCTCTAGCTCTTACCGTTCTCGAGAAAGTAGTTCACAGACGGACGGCCGGACGGACGGACGGACGGACATTACTGTTGTATAAGAGATTTTCGTTTCGAAAACTCTAAAAAGGAGGAGGTTCTGTATTCGACTGTATGTCTTTTTTTATGTTTGTTAACTCATATCTCTGGACTGGGTGAACAGATTTTGATTTTTTTTTAAATGGTCCCATTTCAATTTGGTCCCATTCCGACAATTATTTGGTCCCATTTCAGTAATTTGAAGTCGGTTGTTGTGTCAAGTTTTACCGCCTAATTTATTTTTCCTTTTTGAGCGGAGTTTACGAAGCTCTTTCTTAGACGACTCGTGTATTTCGTTTGTTGTCGAACTCCTCCTAAACGACTGGACCGATCTTTTTGAAATTTGGCACGGTCATAGTGACCATCACCGTGAGTGCATCTATATATTTAATACGACAATTTGTCTGTCTGTCCGTCCGTCGCGTTTTTCAATTATAATTAATAATACATACATTTGCACGAAATATTAAAATATTCTTTTTTTTTTTTATATGTATTTTTTTAAATATTTGAGGCGATACAAAGTTCGCCGTGATAACTAGTAGGTATATCTGAATTCATAAAGATCGGTCCAGTCGTTTAGGAGTTCGACCCGGATCGACAAACTCAGCTCAATTATTGCAACAGCAAAATGTATGGCATACCTAGTATATTTTGTTTAATTAAGATATGTCCCAAAATTAAGACATATCCCCTGCGTTAGCAAGCTACTTACACGGGTAATAAAAATTTCTCAATTTTATCATGAGAGCAACATGGTCAATTGTGAACTCAAGCAATTTAAAGCAACACAAGGTTACAAAAATCAGTTTTGCTCGATATTAAATAAATAAATAAATATTTTGGACTTCATACACATCATCTAGCCCAAACTAAACTATAAGCTTGCTATGGGATCTAGACAACTGATAAACATACATACATAATATTTAATATATAAAAAAACAAATATTATTTTGTGGATCACACATATTTATTCGAGACCCGGGAATCGAACCCGATACTCCGGAGTCGAAAACCGATGCACTACCTACCACACCACCGAAGCAGTTAGTTCTTAATAATAATAAATACATACTAAGCACATACTAAACAACCCAAAGAGGACCCTCACAACGACGTGGTGCACCTCCTGACTCACGAACAATACACATTTTATGGTCTACTTGATGCCTGTGGCGCCACCTGCTGGTATATATTTCTCGTTCTAGTTTCCTATGAGATAAAAAGTTCAATATCTTAGAGAGTATTGCTGTTGAATATTGTCTCGGGTTTGATCCTCGGGTTGTTGCGAAGTTCAGGTGTTTTTCTATGTATGTATGTATTATACAGGGTGTAACATTCTATTGGGTCAGTATGGGTAAGTCTGAAACTATAAGACATACGAAGGTCGATGTCCGGATTTTTTTTTTTGGATATTCTAACACAACGTTATCTAGCCCAAATTAAACTAATATTAGCTTGTGCTATGAGATCTAGACAACTGATAAACATACTTATATATTTCTAAATACATACATAATAATACATAGAAGACACCCAAACTCCGAAACAAATATTTGTGGATCACACAAATATTTGATTCGACCCGGAATCGAATCGGGTTGTTGCCAATTTTGGGTGTTTTTCTAATTACCTATGTATTATACAGAGTGTAAAATTCATAAGGGTCAGTATGGGTAAGTCTGAAACTATAAGATATACGAAGGTCTGTTCTTGTGTAATTTGTCTGTCGTGTAATTTAAGTAAAAATGAAAACTGCATTCATAGATTTAAAAAAAATATCATCACTTAGCTGTAAGCATCATAAACAATCGTCACCTAGTTGTAGACTTATTTTTTAACTAGTACGGTGTCTTACGCGGTACTTCGCGCCGCACCACGCCATAGGTTTTGGCCTATAACTTTTGACCCCTTAGGCCTAGGTCAAATTTTAAATTTTTTGGGTTGCTTCCAGATCGAGGGCTATTCATAGAGGGGTCAACCATCATTGGAGCATAAGCAGTTCTCGAGAGCTAAGGTAGACATTCCCCATTTATATAGGATATAGATTAAAAAAATCTGTGAACGATGTTTTTATTTTACTACAATCGATGACATGGTTCCTAAGAACACATCTTCGTATGTCTTATAGTTTCAGACTTTCCCATACTGACCCATATGAATGTTACACTCTGTATACCTACCTACTTGACAGTTGTCTGAGACTAGATGGTGCGTTCATTGAGGAAATAGTCTATACCTGTGCTAAATTTTATCCAAATTTGGTTAACAGTTCTACCACCACACGAGTTATTTATATTATTTTTATTTAATTTAATACATCACATTTACAATATATTTAGGTAAAGTTTACAATCAAGTCAATAATTGTAATATCCGTGTTAATAATTTAAGGCCATGAAGAATTTAAACGGGAAGTAAGAATTACAACCGGAAATATGAATCAAGCCTTAAGTTGTACATATATTTTATGAATTATCTGCTTCTAACTATAAAACAATATCAATCGTTTCTTAGTAGGTATCAACTGTTTCGGTGGTGTGGTCAGTATAGTGTATCGGCTTTCCTCCGGAGTCTCGGGTCAAATCCAATATTTGTGTGATCTACAAATGTTTGTTTCGGAGTATGGGTGTTATCTATGTTATGTATGTATTTAGAAATATATAAGTATGTTTATCAGTTGTCTAGATCCCATAGCACAAGCTTATAGCTTAGTTTGGGCTAGATGACGTTATGCGAGAATGTCCAACAATATAAAAAAAACTAATAAAATTATCATAAAAACAGCCGACCAAGTGCGGGTCGAGCCACGCACAAGATAGGGATCCGTAGTTACCCCTAAAGCCTCTATAACTCCTGAGTTAACAGAGTTATACCATGCGTTATAGGTTTCCTTCAAAGTTCATTACTTGAACTACCATTTTGATTTTTTCAGGTTCTTCACAACAGCCGTTTAGATTTAAGCGCCTGCTGTTTTCGTAAAAACATGCTATTTAAAGTTATTTATCTTGCAAACGCATAATTAAATCAAAAAATCATCTTAGCCACCTCTCAATGTTTTTAAAAGACCTATCTAATAATACTTCACACGATGGAGTAGACGCGAGAATAAAATATCAACCCCCACTTTACGTGTAGGGGAGGTACATTCCGAATTTTATTCTAGCACTTTGTCGGCGTAGTAAATTTACATATCCATGCAAAGTTTCATGTTTCTAGCATTAACCGGTTAGGAGGAAAGCCGAGAGAAGAGAGAAGAAGAGAGAAACTATAAGGGATTTCGATACTTTTACTACGGAACCCTCATGATACAAAAAAAACTAATTACACAAAACAGTTGGGCACTTTTTCAATATTTTCTCTGTGTAATACGCCTCAAACAACCAATGATATCGCAGAAAATGTTGATGACGTGACCTAATCAACACATATTTTAAAATTTTGTGACATATCATTGGTTATTGACAAACACTTCCTACCTCCATGCTCGCCCTGCTGGAACTCATTTACGGCGCAGAGGGCATCCGTCCAAATGAGCGCTTGGCAGAGCGCCTTGGAACGTACAACACACTCGTCCTGGTCTCAAGATATTGGGGAGCAGCCTCGATATTAATAAAAATGTATAAATATAATATCTCATCTGGTTACCAGATCGATCTTCCACGGGGTCTCTACCATAAGTGATATCAGATTTTAGTGCGGGTTTCACAGATTAACTCAGGGCAGTACTTAATAAATAAGCTCTGTTTCATTATATTCGGATGGCAGGAAAGAGGTTGTCGCAGCACACAAGCTGAGAGGAGACCAATTTCCACTTAGCTATGCGGCGTGCACTAGCTAGCACCAACGATCTCTGCATATACTTTTTTCTTAAGAGGTATCCTGTTGCCGCTTCGGAGCAGGATACGATATCAAATTGCTTACCTACCTTAAGGTTGGATTTGGATATTAACAATCGTGATCCCTTAATGGCAATAGATGAAATGTCGGTACCTAAATACATAATGCACTTATTCGGGTACCCCCTAGTGCCTCAGGGGCTGATTGTATGTTATATTGAAAGACTTAAAACTCACCTCGAATACACTACTGGAGAAATAATACAACAGAGCACATTCCAGCAGCAAAAGCAGAAGTACTAAGGCTGCATACTGCAATAGAAGAACACCAATAATTATCAATTTATCATCTAGAATATAAGCCGCGCAAGATGTGAGTGGGATAGAACCTTGTCAAAATAACCGCTCCGTGACGTCATCACTGCTGAACAGCACGGATAACAAAACAGTATTGTAGGTTAATCTACGTCACTATGACGTCACCAACATGGCCGCCAATCTCATTGTCATCTTGCGCGGCTTATACCTGTCCTTATCCCAATTAATTGTGGTCGACACAACATGTATTCTCCTCCACTCATCCCTGTCACACGTCATCTCCTCAGTCACTCCCTTGTCATATCCACTTTCACGCATTCCATCTTGAGCCTACTTCGACTTCTAAAGCCTTCTACATTCATACTTTGCACCTTTCTCACCACATTACTTTCCTCTCTTCATATAACATGTCCATACCATGGCCGCAACTTTCAAACTTCCTCTAATACGAGTATATTCGTTCCTTACTTTGTCCATTCTTGTTACACCACACATCCATCTTATATAATTAGGTCGCCACCCTGCTTCGCGGCAGCATATTAGAGCGTAGCAAGCATCACATATGTTGTGTAAAATGTTTTTTTTTCAACTATCCTTTCAACCTACCGATTTCAACAATTTATATATAAAATTAAACTAGATTTAATTGACATCATTCCAACGGAGCCCGAATTTTCAATTTAGGCCATCAAAAATTAAAAAAAAATAATTAATAAAATCAAAATTTCAAAATTCGGGCGTCGTTAGAATTATGTCAATTAAATCTAGTTTAATTTGATATATAAATTGTTGAAATCGGTAAAGTATTGACAGAGATCTCGCATAAGAAATTATTGAACTTTCTTGCACCATGAGAGCTTCGCTCGCTACGCTCGCTACGCTTTAATTATATAATAGTTTAGGAACTAATATTGAGTACTATTCTATGCAATTTTTATAATATAAGCTGGTCTTAATCAGGGTCAGAACCCCTCGTTAGGGGTAAAATAAATAAAAAATATTTAAAAATACCTACATATCTGAGTATCTGATTTCTGTCTGCGACATCATAGCAGCCGCGGTACGGAAGGACCAATTTTGATTCGAATTTTTGTTCAATAGCGGGTGTGATCGAGATGGTTCCTAGCAACACAATTTGAATATCATCAGCTGACTTCCTTAAGTGATACCACAAGGAAAGCACCAGCTTTCAATAAAAAAAGAATCATCAAAATCGGTTCACTCAGTCGAATGTTATTAGGTATACAAACATATAAACAGACAGTCGAATTGAGTACCTCCTCCTATTTAAAGTCCGTTGATCTCACTCAAGACGCATGGGTTGAAAGATCGTTAATCTACACTTAATTCAACTAGTTGTCAACGGTAGTCCGAGACGCCCAGGACTTAATTGGCTGTGCCATAGCGGTTGGCACGTAAGATGAAGTTGCCATCAACATTATTTTCATCGCAAGGCAATGAAGTTACAATTTTTTTTTCAAAATTAAAACAGCTGCTGCTCTTTATTATTGGACTCTTCCGGCCGTTTTGGACATTAAGTATATGAAACCTATAAAAGAAGAACTTTATATAGCGACCGGTTACGGCAATAGGCTTGCCCCCTATTACGTGGGACCAAAAATTTACTGGCAAAGAGTGGGTGTGTAAAGCATCTCTGCCTACCCCTTCCCAAAGAACCCCAAAGTCGCTATTTTAGGGCTAATTATTTTCTAGTTATTTACGATACTCTCATGGTCACACAATTTACTATTACCTAGAGTTTCGGAGTATTTACCATGTATTGTATCGAGTTTTCGATATTTCGGCAGTGTTGGTCCTTTTCCTGGTAAATATCCCAAAAACTCAGGATCCCTTCCGTACAAGTCGCCGGGGCTATACGGCTCTTAACACTTGAGCATGTATTAAGAGCGGGGTTTCAGTTGGAGGATAGATTGTCTGTATTGTTCAACAGAGTGCAGCACGCAGCCAGCGTCATGCAGACAGCACTCAAAAACAAAAACATGTGCTGTCTGCTGCCCGATCGGAAGTTAACTTAACTAACTTAACAGTTAGTTAAGAATAAATATAAGTTATTTCCCTTGGGACTCGCTAGAGAAATAACCCTACTTAGAGTTTACAAAGCTTTTTTTTTAATTCCGTGGCCGCTCTCACGTCCTTTGCCGGGCGTATCTGGTACGCAGAAAGTATTTCCAGTGGCGCCCGGTGGACTTTGACCACCTGTGTGGCCTCTTCGGGGGTTTGGTCGGGATAAGAATCCAGCGTCGTTCGGGTAGGGTTTTATCCCACGTTGGTGAGTGAATCTGTTTGCGGGGTCTTAGCCTCGCAGCACGCCTCCCCTCTAGCCTGCTTCTGTAAGGACGGCGGGCTACTATCATGGAGGTCGATGATCTTGGGTGTAGATGAGTCTGCGGCGCCCTCGCCCCTGACTTCGGAACTCGGAGGGGAGGGAGTGTACAAAGCTAATGCAAAGGTACTCTAAGCCGTAATAAGATTCTTCGAGAAAACGACCCCATTTCTTAGTATGGGATGGACTATACTAGTAAGTATAATATTTTTTACTGTGAAAGTACTCACCATGAACAATAGAAAGGGCGACTTGGTGGTGGCTCCGTAGAATCCCATGAAGCAGATGAAGAACGTGAACATTGCGACACTAGTGACTGCTATACCAACTTGAAGAGTCAGCATATCTTGGATTAACGCCTGAAAATATTATACTCTTTAAAACAACTTTTTTATTAGTGGTGCCAAAGTCATGCAGTTCACTAAATGGAAAGCCAAGGCGAACTTCTACGGGCGTGACCCAATAATGTGCTTCTTCATGTTGGGGAACCCATTGCCCTAAGATCCTGCTTACGCTATTAATTTCTATGGTTCCTTTTACTTTTTTCCGGTAGTAGAGTAACTATCGATTAAAACGCTCGCTTCTGGAGAAGATGTTCTCTAAAGTATGATAGTGGCACCTCTGTCAAGCGTTGTTCTGGAGCAAAAAGGAGGGATTGGAAAAGCTCTTCAGAACACTCGCAGTGGTAAAGACGATAGAATGCAGCCAAGGAAGAAAATTGTTCTACGATGCGCTTTGGCTCAAGAAGACTTTCCGTTACCGCATGACCCAAAAATTATTATCAAAAAACCCGTCAAACATTGACACAAACACAGTCTTAAAATTACGGGAAGGGACCAAGTACTTGTCGGAATGGGACCAAATTGACATGGGAGCTCTCGGGAAGCAGTAGGTTTCAATAGACAAAAAACATACACACGCTCTGTTTTATCAAAAAAAATGCGCTTTAAAGTTGAATATCTCGCAAACGGGCACTTAAATCAAAAAATTCTCTTAGCAACCTCCCAATGTTTTAAAAAGACCTATCTAATGATACCCTACACGATGGGGTTGACGTGAGAAAAAAAATCGTCCCCGCTTTACTTAGGGTAGGTCCCCAGAAAAAAATATTTACATAATTTTATTTTAGCACTTTGTAGGAATATTAAATACACATATCCGTGCAAAATTTCATCTTTCTAGTACTAATCGTGTGGGAGGTTAGCCGAGGATGTCCATCCGTCCGGGCATGATGAAACTATTAGGGTTTCAAGAACTTATTACGGAACCCTAAAAATACAGTTGAATGGAGAACCTCCTCCTTTACTAAATCTTTTTTGAAGATCAATTTTTCATCCAACTTCTTCTCCTGACGGATTTTTTCCCAATTACCCAGTGGGTATCACTTTTATACCTTTTCCCCTTCTAAACCTGCTTTCATAGGGCCGTTAACCCTTCAATTTAACCGACATATAGATAATTAACCAGATAAACATCACAGGTATTATAATAAGTTTAAAAGTCCACAGATAGGTGACACGATACGACACGAGGTTATTGATATTGCATCTGGGTCATACGTTAATTATGCGAGGTGGCAGCAAAAGTAGGACACGGAACAATATTGTATGGTTTTCCAATGCACCACCACTTCCTTAATGTATAATCACGACAGTTTACCAAAGGGTAGGCAGAGACATTAAATATATACATAATTAGGTGTATAGCTTACCTATATACTTTTTTTACAAATAATATTTGGTACTTTTTTCTAAAATAATTATGTGCCCACGTGCTTAGTGGTAAACGAGTATGTTAACACATTGCAAAAGTAAAGCAACATCTAGCCAGGCCGGGCTTAGGATGGGTGATCCCTCCGTGCCTCGGAGAGCACGTTAAGCAGTCGGCCCCGGTTGTCATACGAACATCTATGGCAGTCGTTACGGATATTTGGAGTTAGGGCTAGATCAAAATCCGACAGGTCTAATTACAGAACTGCGATATCGCCCATGGGTTGTGGAGGTTAAATGGCAGTCGCTCCATGGAAAACATTGAAATTCAGACACATCGCAGTTAGATTGGAAAGCCGGACCCCTGCTGAGAACGGAAAAGGCTCAGTGGATGATGAATGTATCTACCTATTTTACAATAAGAATCCCAAAAAAGATAAGGATCTCGGAAAGGAAATGTCCTGAGGTTTGAGTTTCATCGTTTTTGCGATACAGGCAATATTTTATATTTATTTTTCATTTTCTTTTCTCTTCTTAGTAATTTCCGAGACGCCCAGGATTTTAATTGGCTGTGCCATAGCGACTGGCTCGTAAGATTTTGATGGCTATCATTAACGTTTCATCGTAAGGCAACGGGTTTCAATTTTTTTTTCAAAATTACTATATTCCTGCTACTTTGTATTAAATTCATTCGGACATTTTGGACGTAACCCATTATATATGTGTGCCCGGTGACGGCAATTAGGCTTGCCCCCTATTACGTGGGACTAAAAATACTGGCAAATTTGTGGCGTGATATGTGTCTGTCTGTCTTCTTAGTAATTTATTTGCAAACACTGCCGATTTATCAGAAACTCCCCAAGAAATTATTACATGGTAAATATCCCGTATAAACATGTACGCTGATAGTATAATACTTATTGATCGATATAGCGGAGCGAGCGAAGCGTCTATATTTCGAGATTGGACAATTTTGCTTTCGTCCGTCTGTCGGTCTGTATAATATGTGTTCCGGGCTAGCCACCGTTTTTATCCAATCGTCACGAAACTTGGCACAAGTGTTCCTTGATTTAATACAATTATTTCACTATGAGCTTTTTTGGATTGAGGGGTAAATGGGGTAAATAATAATATGGTCAAATAACGTTTTAATGTTTTTCAGGGCTAGCGGTGCCCTTTATTATCCGATCTTCACGATACTTGGCACAAGTATTCTTGTACTAGAAACAAGTTAGTGATTTTTTTTATTGGGGCCATAAAAATATTTTATTATTCGCGAGGTCTACTGTTCGAACATAGGGCGACCACTAGTTAAGTAATCTTTGCAGATACTAAACGTTTCACTTACAGGAAGCAGGTCGCGGTCGTACCATTCAGTGACAAGCACATTGTATCGAATTTTCAAAGACGCACACTCGAAGTTACGAAATTATCCCCGAAGGAAGACAGAGCTGTCTAATAAGATGCTTTCGTAGTCTGGTGGTGGGTTGGACTTGCGATTCCCGGTCACCACACTACTGACGTGAAGCCACTCCTGACACAAACACTTTTAGCTTAGCTGGTCATTTTTACGTGGTCGGTGATGTATTTATTTATTTATTATGTCAACAATACATCCATCCTTGCAATTGATGTAAAACAATACCTCTAACTTATTTCTATTATATTAAAAATAAACTAACTATACATACATTAACACAATGCAATAAATAACACATGGCCTGTGTGAATTCACTCCACGAACACGAGAATAAATCAAACGATTGAGATCTTAGATCAAAAATACTTTTTTTTTTAATATTTAGGTCGACAAATTGACGCCACCTGCCTGATGGTAAGCTGAGGCGACGTCTGGCAATTGTGAGCGACTCTCACAGTACACAGGAATACTATAGAGAGTGGCCCTCAACTTGACGACCCAGTAATGTGCCTCTTCACGCTTCGCTTAAAGAACCCAGGGTTTATGTTGGAGGAAACACGTGCGCAGGCAGGGCGTTCCAAGCCACCATCGTTCGGCAGAGAAACGATCGTTTAAAACGCTCGGTTCTCACGAAGACGGTTTCCACGGTATGAGAGTGACATCTCTGCCTTGCACGCATTGATTAGCGAGTGATCCTCCAGGTATCGCATGAGCTGCTTATTGATAAGGAGCTCGAGCACCTTGCAAATGACTGAGGTGACAGCTATGGGTTGATAGTTGCCTGGATCGGATCGATCCCCTTTCTTGGGGATCGGTTGTACGTTCGCCTCTTTCCAGACCTCCGGCACGAGGCCTGTAGAGTATGACAGGCGGTACAGACGCGTTAATACTGGAGACAACTCAGCAGCACATTTTCGTAGCACCACCACCGGAATGCCGTCAGGGCCACTGGATTTCCGCGTGTCGAGTGACCGCAGCACTGCCCGTACATCACATTGCCTGATAACAATATCAGGCATAGTGTGGCCACAGTTGGCGATGGCGGGGGGCTGCAGGCCATGGTCATCGACACGGGAATTAGCCGCAAAGAGGTCTGCGAGCATGTCCGCCTTCTCTTGGGCTTTGTGAGCCAGTGATCCATCAGGAAAACGCAGTGGTGGCAGCGAGGGTTGGCAAAAATTTGACTGTACGGCTTTGACCAGTTGCCAGTATCCACGGCTGCCCGTGGGATGGGATGTGAGCTCCTGACCAAGCCGCGCGACGCGCTGGGCATCCGCTCTCTTGAAGGCCCTCTTGCTGAACCTAGTGGCCCTATTGTACGTTGCTTTGAGGCGGTTCACGTTCGGGTCACGTGCCGCCCGAGCCCTGACCCAGGCGCGATATGCCGACTGTTTTTTCTGGACAGCCTCGGCACATTCACGCCCGAACCAGGGGCGAGCTTTGCGGATGCTGGCGACATCAGTGAAAGGGATATAATATTCTATCCCTAGACTGATCTCGCCAGCAACGGCAGCAGCGCTATCCGAAGGCGCTTTCCCTACAAAGCAGCGCTGGCTCCACGGGACGGACGCAAAGTAATTGCGGAGACCGTCCCAGTCTGCCCACGAGTAGTGCCATAGTCGTCGAGTCATTTGCTCAGCACGAGCAGGCGGTGGCACTTGGAAGCTGGCGTGCACCACACAGTGGTCGGAAGTGCCCAGTGGCGCATACCGACACACTGTACTCGGCTGGGCGACTCGTCAGCAGTAGATCCAGCAAGGCGGGCGTGTGGTCTGACCTGTAAGGTATCCGGGTGATCCCCTGTACCATCTGGGTCAGCCCGTGGGAGAGAGCGAATGCATGGGTGGTTCGTCCCGCATGATCTGTCCTAAGGGACCCCAGCCACTCAACGTGATGACCGTTAAAGTCCCCCAGGAAAACCAGGTCAGCGTTCGGGAACCGCACCTGCGCATCGTCAGCCATTTCGCTGAGGTATTCGAAAAGCCTAGTTGTCCCAGTGTCCCCTGTGTGGGAGCGGTAGACGCACACGTAGATCTGGCTCATAGAGCCATGATCCACGTGCAGCCAAAGGACGGAGTAGGAGGGGTTCTCTAGACAGCGCAACCGGCGGCAGCAAACATCCGCCCTAACGAACACGCACACTCCGGCTTTGTCGCGGAATTGTTCCTCAATGACATAACCCGGGTAACAGAGGTAAGACGTGTCGTCAGGGCGGCGTATCTGTGTCTCTGTTAGGAATATCACAGAAGGCCGTGCCGTCTCTAGGTGATGGTGGCATGTATCGAGGTTTGCATGGAGTCTGCGGATATTCGCGAACTCCATGCAAAAGAAATCAACTTTGTGGGGTTTCTAAAGGCCGCTGTGTACCGTTTATTGCTTTGTTGCACTGTCATAGTGAGATATGGGGAAGCGTGAAGACAGGGCGTTATTTGGTGCGGCAGTAAGTGACAAAGTGCAGAGGCTAGCTTCGTCTAGAACCGTGTGGTTAGGTCGGAGCCGACCCGCCGGACGGAAGGGCTCCCAAACCCCCCTGATGCACGGCCGCCGCTACCCCACACCGGTTACCACCCGGAGCGGCGACCCCACATCAGGATTATGCGCAACATGTGGGGCAGCCTCCTGGGGTGGTTGGTCCCAGGCGGGCCCCATGACTATGTTGCGGGCGGCCGCGGCAACGCCGTTGCTAAGGGTCTCCCTGGCCGGCGAATCGACCCCCACCACCCACACTAGACTCCGCTTCGCCCCCACTGGACCCATGCCTGCCGCACCATACATCGCCCTGGGTCCGGCAGTGCAGCTGTTGAACCCCTAACGCAACCCAGGCTGGGCTGGATTACTTGGGGGGCTTTAGCACAGCTGCACGGTGGTACCCCCCCGGACCACCTGTTGTACCACCTGGTATCCACGTAGGAGCCGAAGCCACCACATGGGTACCGTAATATACGAACCTCCGTCAATCAGCATGTGCGCCACTAGCAGGTGAGGTCGCTGGGGCCCGATAGATGTAAGAAGGGCCCCTTTGCACCCTTTGCACTATAGATATTGGATTCAGTACAAATACAACGCGGAATCTTGGCACTCGAATACTATATTATAATATAAATATTACAAATACCATCTATAAAATAAACAAGATTTAGGTTAATCGCTAATCCGTTACTGAAAAAGTTAACTTCGTTAAAAGTTAATACGTTACTTTTTAGAAATTTTAACGTAAGTTAACGTTACTCGTTAATCCGTTAACACGTTGCTTCACGTTGCATCTTCGTATAAAAACTGATGGACTAACGATTAACGGACTAGGGGAAATTTAACGGAAGTTAACGAGTCCGTTATAATATTTTAAAATTACCTTAAAAGTTAATCCGTTACTCGAAATGTTCACTGTGTTAATTAACGATTAACGGATTAACGAGTTAATGCCCAGCTTTGGTAACAA
Organism: Nudaria mundana; assembly: GCA_963556515.1. NCBI lineage: Eukaryota > Metazoa > Arthropoda > Insecta > Lepidoptera > Erebidae > Nudaria > Nudaria mundana. The sequence goes on from OY748309.1 coordinate 8,289,845, forward strand.
CCATAAAAAACACAGTCAAATTGAGAACCTCTTCCTTTTTTAAGTCGGTTAAAAATAAATTCGTACGTTCAGACAGTAAAACAATGATGTATTTATATAACGATAGCATTTATCATGACCCAAATACCCGCTGCGTTGATATTTAATTCATAGAGCCTTCGATATTATTACGAGGGACATTTTGTACCCTATAGTTAATATGTCTGCATTTAAAACATCATTAGGTACCCTTGTAGTGGAGCGCCGTAAGATTTGAACCTCGGAATCCAGGGCCAGTCAATGAATCTTTATATAAACTTTGGAAATGTGTTTTTAATAGTATATAGAAAAATGTTAAAAAAAATATTTTGCGCGTTTCAATTTTTTTATTATTATTAAGCAATTTTTTAATTATATACAGGGTTACCTGGTAAGTCGTGCGAACCCCGTTCAGGGGTGGTAGTTCCCACCATTTCTGACAAATTTCACCTTGGACCTCTGCCCCCCAACCAAACCCTTTTCAAGTTACAAGGCTTTGAAGTTTTTTTTTAAAAAATGCCGATTTCTTGTCTAATGGCCTATCTTTTTCATTTATTTTTGTTCTAATTTTTATTTTTATACGATTTTTGTGTAGCAGATTAGTTTCTTCATCATTATGAAAAATAAAATTAGAGTTACCTCAACTAAATGGGTCGTAGATAGAAGATTGATAGTTATAGCATCAATAAAAATCAGTACAAATCAAACTTCAACCAGCAATAGTAAAAAAAAAATCTACTACACCTAGGCTGCAGACACGCTTCAAAATATCTACGTTTCCTTAGCTATTCAACAAGGTATACCAATCTAGGCTACTATTGATGGTCTTGGATAAAAACTTTGATAAAAGCTACCCAGGTAGTAGTAACAACAAAAGCATTCCGTTAAGTACTGCCTCTATTGTCCTCCAAGGGTTGACCCTGCTTGTAAACTGGACTCTGATCTGTGCTTGTGATTTAGAACTGTTGAAGATGGCGACCTTCACGAACGAGGAATATGCTGATATGTTGATCTGTTACGGGTACCGTGATTGTGTATCCACACTCGTGCTAAATACATATTGCGTTTTCCAAATCGCCGTGCACCAGATCATTCTGTGTTCGATAGAGTTTACCAGCAACTCAGAGAGACTGGCTGTATTTCAAGGCGACGATCAGACTTGGGTAGACCAAGAGTATCTGATAATGACGCAGATAAGTTGAAAAATTGTGAAATAGTACGGTTTAGATCGGATCCTACAGTTTCAAAGTGGTGAAAAGTGAGACTTAGAAACAATGCGAGTGTGTGTGCGAAACAGAGGTGAACATAATATTGAACACGAAAGATAAAATAATTTTTACTACTATTTTTAAAACTTTTATCAAAGATTATTCCAAGACTTCCAATAGCAGCGTAGCTTGTTATACCTTGTTGAATAGCTAATGAAACGTAGATACTTTGAAGCGTGTCTGCAGCCTAGGTGTAGTAGATTTTTTTTTTACTATTGCTGGTTGAATTTTGATTTGTACTGATTTTTTATTGATGCTATAACTATCAATCTCCTATCTACGACCCATTTAGTTGAGGTAACTCTAATTTTATTTTTCATAATGATGAAGAAACTAATCTGCTACACAAAAATCGTATAAAAATAAAAATTAGAACAAAAATAAACGAAAAAGATAGGCCAAATAGACAAGAAATCGGCATTTTTTCCAAAAAAATCTTCAAAGCCTTATAACTTGAAAAGGGTTAGGTTGGGGGGCAGGGGTCCAAGGTAAAATTTGTCAGAAATGGTGGGAACTACCACCCCTGAACGGGGTTCGCACGACTTACCAGGTAACCCTGTATATAATTAAAAAAATGCTTAATAATAATTAAAAAATTGAGAACGCGCAAAATATTTTTTTATAACATTTTTCTATATACTATTAAAAACACATTTCCAAAGTTTATATAAAGATGCATTGACTGGCCCTGGGTTCCGAGATTTTACCATTTTTATGCCTTACTGCACTCCACTATTGGGGACATGGGGGTCCAACAAGAACATTAATAAACAGTAAATTATTGTGTCACAAATAATCACACCCAATTTAAGGTACCCCGATGTATAAATACATAGACGCTGAGTCGAAATACCTACCTACATAATCTACACTCCTACATCTATTGGTTGGGAATTTTACGTAAATAACTAAGTATTGCTACCAAACAAAACTGTATTGTGAAGCCCAAAACACTGCCTCGGTGGCGCAGTGGTATGAGTATGCGACTGACCCAGGTTCGATTCCGGGCCGAAACAAATTATTTGTGTGATTCTCAAATGTTTGTTTCGGAGTATGGGTGTTTTATATGTATGTATTTAGAAATATATAAGTATGTTTATCAGTCGTCTAGATCCCATAACACAAGCTTATATTAGCTTAATTTGGGCTATATGACATTGTGTGAGAATGTCCAAAAATATTTATAAAAAAATATAGTTCTCGGAAAAAAATTATAGCCGCATAGAATAGGGTTTCGTAGTTTTAACAAAAATAGCTTTAAAATTGAATATTTCGTAAAGGGATTGTAGCAACCTCTGACGGTTATCGTTATCGCGTATACCCCATTCGATAGATGGACGCGAGAAAAAAAAAACATCGCCACTTTATGTATAAAGAAGGAACCCCAAAAAAAGGGTACGAGAATACGGAACCCTAAAAATACAGTCAAAAAGAAACTCCTCCTTTTTTGATGTCGGCTAAGAACTAAAGTCTGCAACAGTAAGATATACTTATATTGTGTTACGTATGTTATATAAACGTTATATCTCTTTTTACTATTATAAAGCGGAAAGATTTGTATTTTTGTGTGTTTGTAATGAATAAACTCAAAAACGACTGTGCCGATTTCCAAAATTCTTTCACCATTGGAAAGCTACATTCACCCTGAGTAACATAGGCTACTTTTTATCCCGGTAATTTGCTCCCACGAACCGGGAATGAGTAAACTAAATCACGTGGGCGGAGCTGCGGCGATCAGATAGTATTGAATAATTTAATGTGTAACACTAGTGTTACTAACTGGGTCAGTTTAATTGAAATGCAGTTGTTATGTATAATAATATGGTAAGAGGCTTACTCGTACATCATCTCCCACATACATGTAGAGCACCAGTTGACATATGAACGAGGTTTTAACGAAACGCCTCGATGGCGCAGTGGTATGTATGCGACAGCCGTCCTTGAGGTCCCGGGTCTAAACAAATATTTGTGTGATCTACAAATGTTTGTTTAGGAGTTTGGGTATTTTCTATGTATACGTAGGTCACACTATAAGTTTTGCGTAACTTAAAAAAACAACATGTTAAAACCAACATATTATGTTTATTGCTTTTCAAAATACTCTCCTTTACATTTTAAAGATTTTTTCATGTGATCGAACCATTTTTTAAAACAGGAGGACCACAGATCTGAAGGCATGTTTTCTGCGTGCTGATTGAACGCTATCACTTCTTCTTCGGAGTTGGTAAAAGTGAAACCTTTTATCAAATCTTTGATTTTGGGGAAAATACAGAAATCGCAGGGTGCTAGGTCGGGGCTATGCGCAGGATGGGTGACGAGTTGTACTTTTTCGGAAGCTAAAAATTACTTTGTTTTGTTGGCCGTGTGTGAAGAAGCTTTGTCATGATGTAGGAGAACGCGGCTTTTGGGTCGTCTTTCGCGAACTTTTTCTAACACCCTGGGTAAACAAATGGTAGAATACCACTCGGCATTAACACTCTTTTGATCTTGAAGTGGAATAGTACAGATGGGACCCGTAGCTGAGAAAAAAAACGCGATCATTTTTTTACCAACGTTTCTCGCCTGCCTCACTTTTGTTGGCTTGTTCTCATTTTCAAACACCCATTCACAAGATTACTGTTTTTTTGGGTTCAAAACAATAAATCCACGTTTCGTCTCCTGTGACAATGTCATAAACAGCATTAGAATGTCGGTGGTCGTACTTCAGTAGCATCTGTGAGCACCATTCCACGCAAGCCCGCTTCTGCTCCGCTGTCAGTTCATGAGGGATCCAACGACAACAAAGTTTCCAAACTTTCAATTCTACGTGTAAAATTTTCTGGATTTGACTCATACCAATCCCTAATAGTCCTCGATTGTCTCATAGGTAATCCGCAGGTTTTCTTCAATTAACCGCTTAACAGTAAGTAGCCACATTATTTTCGTTGACGGCAGTTGAAGGCTGCCCTTCTCGAAATTCGTCATGTAAAGAAACTCGAAACTCTCTCAAATTCAGCAAACCATCGCCTCACGGTGCTCAAACAACGTGCTTTTCTCCCAAAAGCATTTTGAAGAAGATCGGCACAGTCTTGCGGAGAGAGAGAACTTTTAAAATCATAAAAATCATCGCTCTAAAATCTTTTCGACTTAATTCCATTTTAGTTGTAAACGTAGAACTTTTATGTGTGATAAAAAATAATTGACAAATGATTTCCCGCCAATTGTTTTTTTTTTATTACTAAGAAGGTTGCAACATTTAAAAAATATAACATTCGAAATTCAAATAGTTCCGATTAGCTAGAAGTGCAAAACTTTTAGTGTGCCCCATGTATTTAATATGTATGTAGAAATATAGTCCGAGACGGCTTTATTTGGCTGTGCCATATCGGCTGGCACGTAAGATTTTGTTGCCTTTAATCAACATTTCATCGCAAGGCAATGGGTTTAAATTTTTTTCAAAGTTACAATATAGCTGCTACTTTTTATTAAATTCATTCGGCCATTTTGGACATAACCCATTATAAATGTAATAGGCTTGCCTTACTTACGGGGGACTAAAAATACTGGCAAATTGTGGGTGTGTAATTCACCTCTGCCTACCCCTTCGGGGATATAGGCGTGATATGTGTGTGTTAGAAATATATAAGTATGTTTAGAGAAGGAAAACTCCACAGTGCACCCTATACCACCAACCCCTATACTACCAACCCGTCTGGCCAGCGTGGTATATACACGTTGATTTTATTACCGTCAGCACTACGCAAGGGTTCGCTTTCGGAATAAGTTTTGAACCAACTGGCAGCATTACTTTGAAAAACAAACACATTTTTTTTAGAAATCTAAAAAAAACTATTTAGTTTCTAGACATCAAATGAGAACCCATTGTAGTGGACTCACTCTCTTAATAAATACTTAAGTTTTACAACGGTAGTTACGGTACAGTTCGTTTTCATTCAACAATGCGCTGGCACAAAGCAAGCGTACGCCGCCGCCGGCCCCCACCTCGCCGACACTGCGGGCTGCGGCTGCGGCTCGCCTGTCCAGTACACCTCGTGACAGCGCCGGTATCTGTTGCGTAATCGTGTGTGTCAGTGAGTAAAATGAGTCGTCAGTACGAATATTCGAACGTGGAGTATCTAGCAATGGTACAATTGTATGCCATTGCTAACCACAACCTACAAGAGGCTAGGCGATTGTACTCCCAGCCGGAGCACTTAAATGCGTTACGGCTACGAGGAGTCAGTGATCCTCAAGTGCCGACACGCGGGACCATCTTGGCTGCAACCCAGCGCTTACTCGACCACGGACAGTTCCGGACACCGTTACATGCACAAGCCCGAGGACGTTTGAATGATTATTCCCAAATGGAAGTCATCAAACCCGCGAAGAACTACGCAGTGCGATAGTGGACGCTTTTGATATTGTGAAAAGTGATAGAGACACATCGAACAAGTTGAAAGACAATCAATTAACACGTGCACGTTTGTGTATCGAAAGGAAAGGACTCCATATCGAGCAGTTACTTCGGTACAAAGAACTGTAAATTAGTGTAAATAAACTGTAAATAGGTATGTAAGTTTGATTTTATTTGTAAATAGCTCGCAGTCAGTTGTAGTTCAGTGTATTTTTATTATTATTATTACATAGTTCAAAAGTCATTAGGTCGCTATTGTTAATAATAAAGTAGGTATTACAGACGGTCCTAAGCCCGTGTAAAGTACGAAGGAGAAATTGGAGTGTGTATTTTATGTTCAAGTAGGTATGTTTCGTAGTGATACTGGCCATAGTGGCTGCGAGGGGTCATTGCTCCCTAACACATGATTTGCGCGGTACTTAGAAGCGGTCGACGGATGGATGTGTGTGCGAGACGTGCAGCCTTGAGCCTGGCGAGAGCACCGCGCCCGTCCGCGTCAATTCATCAATGAAATATCGTACTGCTACTAATGTTAAACTTGATCGAGTGAGAAGAATTACAGAAATGACAAATTTTTTTATTATTGTCAGTACAGTAATTTAGATGTTAAAAAAGGAATCCAAATATTATTCGGAGAGCGAACCCTTTCGACTGCTGACGATGATAAAATCAGCGTGTATATGCGGAATTTCCTCCTCTTTGGGGGAGATGATAATGATGGCCCAGAGACGGCAATATCTTTAAAATTACTGGCAAAGTATGAGTCCCCCTACCGTCCTCAGGCCCCGATAATGGAGGTCGATGGTCCTGGGCGTAAATGAGTCTTAGCGCCGCAGGGAGGATACGCTCCATCTCCCTCTCAGCCGCATCTTTCGCGAGCATGACTGACTCGCAGAAGGACACAGCCGCGTTCCACCTACTCGTGCTGTAGCCCATTGCTTGCAGCATGTTTTCCAGCGAGAGCGTATCCACGCCCAGACCCCCTACGAGGTCCCGACGATGACTCGCCCACTCGCTACCCCTTGGGGGTATGTAGACTTGATGGTATGCTCCCCTTGGAGGCCAAGATGTCAACCAGCCGCTCCGTTTTCAAGAAGAAGGTAAATGTACTATATAATACTGATTCATAGGCAGGATCGGCATTGATTAATGTATTTTTCTTCAGAGTAGTCGTAGCTCATAATTATTATCAGGTAGCGTATAGTATACATAAATATATATTTATATATGTAGGTTTATATACGTTTATGTATGTTTAAATTATTGAGCGGAGTTTACGAAGCTCTTTCTTATAGGTGACTCGTGTATTTCGTTCGTGATCGAACTCCTCCTAAACTACTGGACCAATCTTTTTGAAATTTGGCACGGTCATAGTGACCATCACCGTGAGTGCATATATCTGAATTCATAAAGATCGGTCCAGTCGTTTAGGAGTTCGACCCGGATCGGCAAACTCAGCTCAATTATTGCAACAGCAGAATGCATTGCATACCTAGTTAACTATTTAAGTAGTTATTAGAATTTAAGTTTATGACCTTCATATGAACTATTTCTTTTTGTGTATTACTTTTACACCAATTCCTTTCACTTCAACACCACCGCTATGCACCTACTACTAGATCTATCTGCATCACCCTAAGGTTGACTGGAAGATAATCCCTGTGCCATTAAGTCCACCATTAATAACTGTGCAAAAAGATTAAAATAAATACTAAAATAAATAAAATAAATATTTATACTGTCGATTGACGGCACTTGGTGGAATCTGCTACACATATTGCACAAAAACACATATACTTTTCCACTGTTATATAACAGTGGAACAGTTAAACTAACAGTTATATAACTGGTAGTTACTGGTATATAACAGTGGAAAAGTATATTATTATGTGTTTTACTGCAATATATTGCAAAAAACTGAGCGAAGTGTTAATAAACTTTCGAACGACAACGATTTGTTTTTTTATGTTCAAACTTTTTTTTAACTGCAAAAAGTATGAAAATAAATTTTTCGGTGATTATTCCTCGATGGTATGTCCGATTTTCAATTTTTTTGTCCTAAACCACCCTCACGCCACACGTTTTCACTGTGGTAAGTTTGAAGGAAATCGGTTCAGGCGTTTAGGAGGAGTATGCGGACAAACGAAATACATGAGTCGCCTAAGATTAAGCTTCGCTCACTTCGCTCAATAAATATGTATGTACTTACATTCAAGGTATTATTGCCAGCAGTTTGAACAGCCCCAGCGAGTGTGCTCGGAGATATGATGATCCAAAGGCCAAAGGCGAAGAGGAATACGCAGATGACCTAGAAAGATAGGAAACTGATTAGAAATCATAGTCTTTTAGAATGGTTTATAATATTTAGAAGGTCAGAAGGTTAGAAGGAAATTAACGTACTGTAACTCTTAGTTACAGTACGTTAATTTTGAAAATTAGATTTGGAAAGACTGTTATGCAATCATGAGCAAACTGATTATATTGGGTTGAAATGTTTTGTACAAGATAGATCATTTCTTGAAAACGATAACTAACGAAAATGAAATATATGTTTATTCAAGTGGGTTACAAGGTAACACAGTTATAAAGGTTACAATTAAAGTCTAAATTGCTTCTAAACTTACATTTACTGCCAAATTAGCAAAACAATAGGTAGAGTCTGAGAGAAAGAACCTGGCAATAAGACTCACGGCCACTCTTTTTTAATAATACATTTTTGAAAAAAACTCACTTTTACACTATTCCATAAATATTTTTACCAAAAATCGGTAAACCCGGTTAGGGGAGAGTATTCTTAGCTATGTCTTATAAAAATCGGTTAAGCCATTTCAAAGATATGAGGGGTGAAATTGGGGATGAAAAATTGAATGTGTACAAATATACCCGTGTTGGGTATCAAATGAAAGGTCATAACTTATACATCACGATACCGCAAGTTTTATGAAAATCGGTTTAGCCAATCGAAAGATATGAGGAGTGGAATGTATTTCTAATTCTGTAACCACACTCCGCGCAATTCGCATTAGCTCTGAATAATTGATTTACTTATGTGAGTCGGGGGTTTTTTAAATTTTTAATTTAATTCTCTTGTGTTATACTGAAAGCTGTTAAACTTATTCATAAAGGTTGTCAAAATACGGCATTGTAAAATAATGTTTGTGGCATTTTCCCTGACCGGTTTCACCTTATGGCATCATCAGAGGTATTTACTCATACTCAATCACTCGCACAATTCACTTTTGTAACACATTTTTTACCAATATTATTTACTTTTAGAACACATTTGTTCTACAAATGTGTTCTGAAATGTGTTGGTGATGCCATAAGGCGAAACCGGTCAGGTTTTACCGATAAAAATATGTGTAGTAGGTATACAAGTTCAAACAAGTGCTGACAATCGAAAGCATAAATGACTCTTTTTTAATAGTTTGAAATCATAATATTAAGTACATATACAGTACAAGGTGGTATCATTTACACATAGTTGTCAAAGCAAAAAAATAAATAAATAAATGTTACCAAATGCCACAAACAGTATTTCACAATGCCGTATTTTGACAACCTTTATGAATAAGTTAAACAGCTTTCAGTATAACACAAGAAAATTAAATTTAAAATTTAAAAAACCCCCGACTCACATAATTAAAACTATTATTCAGAGCTAATGCGAATTGCGCGGAGTGTGGTTACAGAATTAGAAATACATTCCACTCCTCATATCTTTCGAATGGCTAAACCGATTTTCATAAAACTTGCGGTATCGTGATGTATAAGTTATGACCTTTCATTTGATACCCAACACGGGTATATTTGAACACATTCAATTTTTCATCACAACTTTCACCCCTCATATCTTTGAAATGGCTTAACCGATTTTTATAAAACATAGCTAAGAATACTCTCCCCTAACCCATCTTTCAAACAATAGAAAGAGAATCAAAATCGGTTCATTCGTTTGGGAGCTACGATGCCACAGACAGACTTACAAACACACACACACACACACACACACACGTCAAACTTATAACACCCCGTTCGGGTTTCCGTCGGGGATTAAAAAAAAGTACCTACAATAAACAAAGCAACGTTATAGAGTCGCGCCTAAATAAGTAGTTTTAGGGCCGGCGCTCACTGCCGGCATGGCACGGCAGATTGTGCTGCGGCAACCCGCGGCGTTCCGTGGCATGCCGTGGCATGGTAAAATATAAAAATAAAATAAAATAACGTTTATTATCTTTGAAATTTTCAGAAAATTATTTAGATTCGTCAGAAGTTGGTGTGACTCTACCGAGGGTTCCAAAATGCAACGAGACTGCAATATAATTCCTCGACACAAAGTGACCCATACGTCTCGCGAGATGCAATGGCATGCCGAGGTAACCCGTGGAATGAAACGGCGCGCCGCGTCATGCCACAGCATCCCGCGGCATCGTGGTATCGAAATAAAGTAACATGAACTCTAAAATCATTGAAATAAGATTCAAAATAACTTCATTAGTAATAAAATCCTTTGCCATGCCATGCCGTACCGTGCCGGCAGTGAGCGCCGGCCCTTAGTGAGGAGCAACTCATTTCCATTTCTCTTTATCATCAAAATAATCAATAATAAAAAAGGCGCTTTAAGACTTTTAAAGTTAAATATCTTGCCAATAGATTCAAATATCAAAAAATTGTCTTGGCAACTTCTTAAGGTTTTTAAAGACCAAGATCCTATGATACTCCACACGACAGTTTAGACGAAAGAAAAAGAAGTCAGCCCCCTTACTCCAAAATAAAATATTTTTAAAATTTTTATGTTAGCATTTTGTCGGCATGGTAAATAAAGATGCATCTCCATGCAAAGTTTCATCTTTTCAACCCTTACCGTTTAAGAGGAAATCCGAGGACAGACGCACGGACATGACGAAACTTGTACTACAGAACCCTTAAAACCCACTTCAAATACCAGACTAGAACCAAATAATTGTTACAATGGGATGACATTGAAACGATATCATATAGACAGGACAAGCTTACAATTAAAAAGAAAATTCAAAATCGGTTCACGCATTCGCAAGTTATGGGGTAACACACATAAATAAACACCCTCGAATTGATAATCTCCTCTTACTAATATTATAAATGCGAAAGTTTGTAAGTATCGATGTTTGTTACTCTTTCACGTAAAAACTACTGAATGGATTTTAATGAAACTTTACAATAATATAGCTTATACATCAGAATAACACATAGGCTACAATTTATAAAGATACGGCGACGGGAACAATAATCACTCGGACGAAGTCGACCACTAGTCCCACTTTAATATTATAAACGCGAAACTTTGTGAGTATGTATGTATGGATGGATGGATGTTTGTTACTCTTTCACGTAAAAACTATTGAATGGATTTTAATGAAACTTTACAATAATATAGCTTATACATCAGAATAACACATAAGCTACAATTTATAAAGATATTGTGTGGATTGTTCAAAATATGACGATAAGTGTCAAGTAAGTAGGAAGCGACGGTGACAAACCGAGTGCGCGATACTACGGGAACGGGAAAAAAATCAAATTACCACGCGGACGAAGTCGCGGGCGACCACTAGTATACTATAAAGTTATTATTAAACCCTGTAAAGTTCAATGTTCCAAGTAGAATGATGTGTGTCAATGTCAAACCGGCCAAGGACGACCATGGAAGAAGTTCTTGGATTTTGGCCTTCAATGGTTGTCCTTGTTGATATTAATTGCCGACCTTAAACTACGTATAGATAGGTATATAGGTACTATTCCCAATTCTGTGGTATAGGTTAAGAGATGTAAGCGGAGCTTTGCATTTGAGTGAGTGCACGTACGTGAACGTTTATGTGACCTCTTTTACACACACTTGTGTTGTTACAGCTACAAATAATTTTTACTCAACTTTTCTTAGTCACTCACACAAATGCCAAGCGAGCGGAGATCCTCGCCAACTATACTGTTGTCTAGAAATACAAACTAGTGGTTCCGTGAACCGTAGACTTCGGGAGCTTTGTTTAGAAAATTTATTTTTCAATTTTCTTTATTACTCTTTCATTTTTCATCCAATCCAAAAAATATCATTCACACGTTATTCATTGTAAGCAAGGAGCAAGGAGGAAACTTTACACACGTAAAGTTTCATGAAAATCGGTTGATAAATACGGCCGCAAACATGATCTGACAGAACCCGTAGATGTAGAGATGTAGAGATTTAGAGGTAGACCAGGTACAGACGAAAGAAATTCTCCCCAGTCTGCAAGTTAAAACGGAGACTTCGGTAGCTTCGCTCCTTTAGTTAATAAGCACGTCTGTTCGATAGTCAATACAACGTTCTGGTTTTTGAATGATCATAAACAAAAAAAGAGTTGGGTTACAATAAAATAAAACGTAAATAGCACAAACAATAATTATTTGGACAATTATACCTTAAAATACTGAGTATTTTAATCCGAATTTTAAGATTAAGACTCCGACCAAACCTGACTAATTCGACCGCCGTAACGCGTCAAATCATAAAAAAAATACTCTATAGTGCATCCTAAAATATGTGCGTAAGAAAATAACTGAAGTAATTAAAAAAACTGAAGACCATTTTGGATGGAAAAATATAACTAATAACAAGGCGGTATGACCAAAAGACTTGCCTGCCCTGGAAAAAGTGCGAATGAAAAACAAAAATAAAAAAAAAGGCGGGAAGTACAATACTTGATACGTGATCAATCTCTTTTGTTATATTTGTTTTATTTGACTTTTATTTGCTTTCCTCGTATTCGAAATGAAAAGTAGAGTGTTTAACTCGGGTGAAAACACCCATTTCTGCCTCGAACTATTAGCGCTCTCACTACGTTCGAGCGCCAAAATATCTCGTCAGAAATGGGATGCTTTCTTCCCTTGGTTAACAATCTACTATTCTATCAGTCTATTTGGTGCAGCTAATCTGGACGGCTGTACCAATTTTAACTGGACGTTTCATAGCAGATAGCTAATGTGGTAAGGAGCTTAATAGGTACTTTTATTCCGGGAAAATGTTCCCTTGAGAATTGGTAATTGGAAAAAATTACTAAAATGAGTATTAAAAAGACTAAACAAAATATAAAACTGGTATATTTTTCATAATTCTGGAACTGATTCTAAAAAAACAACAGGCAGGACAGATGTTACATAGCACGAAATGGTATAATATGTACTTTGTTCGGTATGTAACTATACATACCGAACTCAGTAAGCATCTGAGGGGGGAGACTGGTGCTTCAAGCAAGCAGCTTTCTCACGCAAAGACTCTCTTTGGCAATTCAGCGCGGGAATGCTGCCTGTATTGTGGGCACACTGCCTAGAACTCCCAGTTTTACATATTTATTTTAGATTTTTAGTTTTAGATGGTATATTTAAGGTTCTCTTAATTGTTTTATCCTGTTTCTTGTAAATATTCTAAAATAAATTTCGTTTACCTTTCTTTTACCCCAGAAGGATATACTGTAGGCGTGATAATATCTATCATAAATATGTGACAATAAGAGTAATATAACACGCCGGGCGCTACTGGATTTCATCGAGTGCCACTGGAAATCGTCGGGCACCACTGAAAATTATTCTCAGTGCTAACCAGAGGCGCTGCTAACCAGAGGCAATGGACGTAGGGGCAGCCGAGACCTATAGCGTAACTTCTCTGCTTACACCCTTGGTTAGTTAAAACTCAACTTACCATAACAATAAGGTTCACAACGTACAATATTCCTGCCGCTATTTGTGACAAGTTGCTCGTTGATTTCACCATTTTTAAGTCTGCAAAATAAATAAATTAATATTCTGTTAAAAAATATAATAAAAAAAATTTACCCGCGTAGAATAATATTCCTGTTCCCATTCCTGAGATAAAAGGTAGCTTAACTTTATAACATTGGCTATCTGACAGTGAGAGTGAGTCCTTTTGAAATCGGTCCAGCCGTTTCAGAGATTAATAAGCACAGACAAAAAAATTAAAAACAGTTTTTATGTCAGGTAGGTACTTTTATATCTTACATATGGAATTAAAGACAAACACTTCAATTTATATTTGTATAGATTTGTAGTACCTATGTGTTTGAAGACCTTGGTAAGATCACGAAGGAGTCCCCATCCCCAATACTCACTATCAACTCCCACCCCCCTTTTTTTTTAAATCCACCGGTAAGTACCGGTAAGCCTCCGGTAAGCACTGAACAAATTCCCAGTAGCGCTATCAAGCCCCCTACAAATATACTTTGATCTACATTCATTGGTCATTAAGCTTTGAATACAATTTGACCCAGTTAGAGACAAATACCTACCGTATTTATATTGTAAATATCATCAGAAAGATAATGAACTTAACAAACATACATAATCACGACTATTATCCAGAAGGAGTAGGCAGAAACGTATTATATTACGAGGGACTAATAACTTACTGGCGAAGTGTACTTAGGCATGTAAGTACAGCACAGGGGGCTCGTGGTTCAGAAGTAACCGAGTATGTTAATAAATAGTAAAGATTAAGCAATATCTAGCCAGGCCCGGTGTAAGGATGGGTGACCATTTCTTAAGACATTGAGACCCCTCCGTGCCTCGGAGAGCACGTTAAGCCGTCTTTCCCGGTTGTCATACAAACATCTATGGCAGTAGTTACAGGTATTTGGAGCCCTAAATCAAAATTCGACTGGTCTAACCACAGAGCTTCGATATCGCCCATGGGTTGTGGAGGTCAGATGGCAGTCGCTTCACAGAAACCGACCCCAACTGTGTTGGGAAATGGCTCAGTGATGATGATGTATGTCTTTCGTCAGGTAGAGTAAGAGGCCTTATCAATACATGGCCCAAGACATACTAACCTATACGTGATGAGCCTGATGACACTTGGATGAGGCTCTGATAAAAATACCCAATGTGATAGTCTTGGGGTGGATTTGAATTACCCGCTATTCCAGGAGGAATGATCATGCCAAAAGACCAAGGTACCACAATAGCTACCATTAAAATTTGAGCCGTTTGGGGTTGAGACACTGGGGTCATGGGGTCCGAGTGCTCGCTGCCTTTATAGAAACATAGCTAAACGCTTAATGGATGCTTCTCAGAACCATCAGGCTGGCTATTTTCTGGCCCAAAAAATAAGTATCGCCATCCAACGTGGCAACACAGCCAGCATTTGGGAACTTTCCCAGTCGGCAATGACGTGGAGGATTTTTTAAACGATATTTTGTTATGTAAATATTTTTAGTATATAATTATGTATATTGTAAATCTCATTGTAAATAAATGTTACCCGTAAAAAAAATCCATAAAATGACCAAAAACCCAGAGTCGATTAAAATAATTCATGTACTGTGAGATAGGCCAAATATAGTATGTTACAAATATCATATTTCATTTTCCCAAAACAATCCTACACAATTTATTTTATATATTGGATGGAATCAGGCGTTACCTGGCGAAAGTCCATGACAAAGCAATAGTAAATATGATGTTCAAACTTTTAATTCATAGCATTATTTCGCTAAAATAGAAGACATTACAATGTCGACATATATATGTTTCACCTCTACACGAGGCATTCTCAAGACTGTCTCAGAGAGAACAGCTGGCTGTTCTCTGAGACAGTCTTGTCTTCACTTCACGTGTGAAGGGAAGGTAACATAAAATAAATTGTTTTTTACAATCACGCTTGTGGGGTATCAATAGATAAGTCTCTTAAAACATTGAGAGATTTGTAAGAGAATTTTTTGATTTAAGTATTTGTTTGCCAGATATTTATTTATTTATTTGGGACAAAAAACATTTACTTACATGCTTTATATCTATTACAATATTAAACAAAAAAATAAATTGGGCAAACATAAAACCCACATCATTGTCCACAGATTGTCAATGGAGTTACAGGGATGAGTAAAATTAACTAGATCATTCTGCATTAGCATTTGAGCAGCAGGCAATGGAGGTAGGTGCGGCCGCGACCACAAGGCACGAATTAAAAAAAAAAAAAAAAACCCACCACTAACGTTAATTACTAGTGCTGTAGGTACTACTCAAACGCTTCGCTGTGCAACACATAAGTTACTTGATTCTTAAATCTGCCATTAGTTAGAGTAAAAATTATAAATAAATATAAAATGAGGTACAATTTTGTAAGATATTTAAGTTTTAAGCGTATTTTATTATTAAAACACAGACAGTTTTTTAATACTTGGGGATTGTTTAGGGCCAATCGAATATAAATAAATAATAAATAATGAATAAATATTTTTGGACATTCTCACACAACTTAATCTAGCCCAAATTAAGCTAAAATAAGCTTGTGTTATGGGATCTAGACGACTGATAAACATACTTATATATTTCTAAATACATACATATTATACATAGAAAATACCCAAACTCCGAAACAAACATTTGTGGATCACACAAATAGTTTGAATCGACCCGGAATCGAACCTGGGACCTCAGGGGCGGCAGTCGCATACTCATACCACTGACCCACCGAGGCAGCCGAAATATGATATTTGTAACATAGTATCTACCTACATTAATTATTTTAATCGACTTAGGGTTTTTTTAGCAATGTCCTTTGCATTCATATTATATGAACATGAATATATCAGAATCGCGATTCAGGGTATCGCTTCTGGGAGATACCCTCTCGCTGGAGACCATGCTACGAGTCATAGTCTCCAGGGGAGTCAGAAAATGTGGTCGTATCCTTCTGCGAGCAGGATATTCTCGCGACTGAGACGGCCGGGTAATAAATGTCGGAGTGGAACCAAATTAAATTGGTACCATATGAAAAGCACTAGGTTTCAATTGAAAAAATATTTTTTAACTCTATTCTTTTTAATACAATCGAATTGAACCTTCCTTCTTTTGAAGTCAGTTACATAGGGGAAAACCAGTATAAAGCCAATATTTATGTAAATAATAGAACAGGCAGACAGTTTAATTAGCTGTTAAATAATGTAAGGACAGGAATCAATCCTGGGAACAGGGATATGAGTCATTAATAATTCAACATTTTACAAGGAAACGTTCATTCACTTTGAAGACTTCCTTCATAACATCCTTACTTCCTTAATAAGTAATATTATACAAACCAACGGACGCTTGCAGCTTCGCTCGCTTGACAAATTATATATAACAAAAACTTTCCTCGAGAACCAATCTATCAATTGGTTAAAACCGCATCAAATTTTGTAGCGTAGTTTAAAAGATCTAAGCATACATAAGGAATGGAAGCCACTTTTTTATACTATGTTTTGATGCAAATAAACTCTATAGGTTATGCTTTCTCTCCTAAAGTAATGAACCGATTTAAATGACATATCTAAGTTACTTTAGGATATAGGTTACATTTTTGTCCTGGTAATGTCTTCCCGTGGGAATTGGGAATGAGAAAACTAGGTAGAGCCCTGGGCATTTCTCCCTTTTTAGGGTTCCGTAGTTCAAGGTTCGGAACCCTTATAGTTTTGTCATGTCCGTCCGTCCGCCCGGGTTCGGCGTTCCTCCTAAACGGTGAGTGCTAGAAACATGAAAATAGCATATTGTGAAAACAGCCCCCCCCCCCCCTGGCGTGAAGAACCTGAAAAAATTCATGATGGTAGTCCAAGTACTGAACTTTGAAGGAAAACTATAGCGGATTATATATACCTCTGTTAGTTCAGAAGTTATAACGGTTGTTATGGGTGCCTACGGAACCCTATTCTATGCGTGGCCCGACACGCACTTGGACGCTTGACAAATTATATACATAAAAATCTTCTTTGAGAACTACTCTATCCATTGGTGAAAACCGCATCAAAATCCGTTGCGTAGTTTTAAAGATCTAAGCGTACATACGGACAGAAGTGTCTTTGTTTTATAATAAGAAGTGATAACCGACAAACATAAAAAAAAAATTTTGAATCTTTTGTCTGTCTGTACCTATGTTTGTTACAGCAAATCTCTGTAACGGCTAGAGCGATAGTTGATGTAATAAGGTACAACAAAGGCTAGTTTTTATCCCGGGAATGAGTTCCCGCGGGAATCGGTAAGCACTTAACAACACAAAAACTTTTTAGTTATATATTTTGTAATACTAATTGTGATGTTATGCAAATAAATAATTGTTACAAAATAAACACTCACCTTTGAATTATACAATTTTATAAACAAACACAATTTATATGCAATAAAAGTTACGTAAATTAGTTATCGTAATACAAAACCGCGACGCACGCTACCCCACTGACATACAATGCGGTACTGAATCAACGCTCTGGCTGAAAAGAAAGCGAGCTGAAATGTTTGTTCGAAGTTCAAACAAAAGGACAGGCATCACGGAATTTATGAATTAAAAAAGAAGGTTGCAATCGAAAAGGTTTTTGTTAGAGGCCGTACTATTTTTTTATAAGCCAGTGTACACTATGGTTGATGTATTTTTAGGATGGAAATAAAATAATATGACTGAGGAGACTTAAAGTGAAAAGTAAAATATAAAACAGGTGTGTTCGAAACGATTCAAAAAGTATGGTATGAGTTATCAGATACCCTTGGTAGTACTTAGCAGTCTGATCACAGACATTCACAGAATAGGGAATAGTACCTACTAGTGTAGTGTTCAGGTCGTATTTTAAACCTACTGCATCACCGAGAGAGTTAAAGGAGGATAATGGAGTACTCAAACCAGCGCGGGGCCTTTCCCTAAGAAAGAGAACACACACACACATATCACGCTTATATCCCCGAAGGGGTAGGCATAGGTGCATTACACACCCACAACTTGCCAGTATGTTTAGTCCCACGTAATAGGAGGCAAGCCTATTGCCGTCACCGGGCACATAATGGGTTATGTCCAAAATGGCCAAATGAATTTAATAAAAAGTAGCAGCTATATTGTAATTTTGAAATATTTTTACGTTCCTTGCGTTGAAATGCTGATGAAAGGCAACAAAATCTTACTTGCCAGCCGCTATGTCACAGCCAATTAAAGTCCTGGGCGTCTCGGACTACAAAGAGAACGCTTTACCATAACCTACAATGACCATATTGCTAACTGATAACATTTGTTTTTGCAAATTTTTGAGTAGCTCCTACTACATTAACAGATTGCAAAGGTTAAGCAACATGTAGCCAAGCCAGTCTAAGGATGGATGACCATTTCTTAACACATTGAGACCCCTCCGTGCGTCAAAGAGCCGCTAAGCCGTCGCGGCGTCGGTCCGGGTTGTCATACAAACATCTATGGCAGTCGTTGGAGCCTGAAAAAAAAAACAAAAATCCGACCGGTCTAACTACAGAACTTCGATATCGCCCATGGTTTGTGGAGGTCAGATGGCAGTCAAGTTAAGCAGTTCGTAGTTAGACTGGAAAACCGTCCCCAACTACGGGAGAAAAGGCTCGGTGGAAGATGAGTAGAAGCAAACTCATTAATTTGCTTTCAAATATAAAAATAAATGCCTTTAAAACTGTCTTAAAAGAATTCCTTGTGCATGAGGCGGCAGTTAAGTTTCATTTCTAATTAAATCCATCCAACTAATAAATCAATGAAAATTAATGGAGTTATTAAAGTTAATGCTTATTGCGTTCTGATAGGTACTTTAATTACAGTCATTAATTTATTATTGTGCGATATTAAGCTAGGAAATATTACTCCATATTAGGTGTTCTTGACGGAATGAAGACAATATTCTTTATTATGGTTTTGATTAGTACAACTGGTAGGTCTATAATTTTATATTTACTAGAGGACGCCCGCGGCTTTTTCCCTCCATAAGAACCTTCTCCTGATCGTAACGATCACAACAAAAAAAGAATTAGCGAAATCACCACCGAAACGGCTTGACCGATTCTCATAAAATTTTGTGTGCATATTGGGTAGGTCTGAGAATCGGACAACATATATTTTTCAACCCCCTAAATGTTAAGGGTAGTCCACCCCTAAAGCAAAACAACGTTTGCCGGGTCAGATAGTATTATAGAAGAAGAATCATGATATTGGATGTCGATTACCGCTGCTCCGCCCGCGTGATATAGTTTTCTCGTTCCCAATTCATATACATGGAGCACACTAAAAGTAAAAAAAAAACTATTTGAATTTCGAATGTTATATTTTTTTAAACGTTGCAACCTTCTTAGTAATAAAAAAAACAATTAGCGGGAAATCATTTGTCAATTGATTTTTATTACACATCAAAAGTTCTACGTATGCAACGAAAATGGAATTAAGTCGAAAAGATTTTAGAGCGATGATTTTTTATGATTTTAAAAGTTCTCTCTCTCCGCAAGACTGTGCCGCTCGTCTTCAAAAGGCTTTTGGGAGAGAAGCACCTTGTTTGAGCACCGTGAGGCGGTTGTTTGCTAAATTTGAGATAGGTCGAGTTTCTTTACATGACGAATTTCGTGAAGGGCGGCCTTCAACTGCCGTCAAAGAAAATAATGTGGCTACTGTAAACCGGTTAATTGAAGAAAACCCGCGAAATTACCTATGAGACAATTCGAGGACTATTGGGGATTGGTATGAGTCAAATCCAGAAAATTTTACACGAAGAATTGAAAGTTCGGAAACTTTGTTGTCGTTGGATCCCTCATGAACTGACAGCGGAGCAGAAGCGGGCTCGCGTAGAATGGTGCTCATAGATGCTACTGAAGCACGACCACGGACATTCTAATACTGTTTATGACATTGTCACAGGAGACGAAATGTGGATTTATTGTTTTGAAACCGAAAAAAAACAGCAATCTTGTGAATGGGTGTTTGAAAATGAGAACAAGCCAACAAAAGTGAGGCAGGCGAGAAACGTTGGTAAAAAAATGATCGCGTTTTTTTTCTCAGCTACGGGTCGCATCTGTACAATTCCACTTGAAGATCAAAAGAGTGTTAATGCCGAGTGGTATTCTACCATTTGTTTACCCAGGGTGTTAGAAAAAGTTCGCGAAAGACGACCCAAACGCCGCGTTCCCCTACATCATGACAACGCTTCTTCACACATGGCCAACAAAACAAAGTCATTTTTAAGTTCCGAAAAAGTACAACTCGTCACCCATCCTGCGCATAGCCCCGACCTAGCACCCTGTGATTTCTGTATTTTCCCCAAAATCAAAGATTTGATGAGAGGTTTCACTTTTACCAACTCCAAAGAGGCAGTGATAGCGTTCAATCAGCACGTAGAAAACATGCCTTCAGATTTGTGGTCCTCCTGTTTTAAAAAATAGTTCGATCGCATGAAAAATGTTTAAAATGGAAAGGAGAGTATTTTCAAAAGCAATAAACATAGTATTTTCGTTTTAACATGTTGTTTTTTTTAAGTTACGCAAAACTTATAGTGTGACCTACGTATATACATAAAATGTATCCTAAAGGACCCTGGGATATGGAGGATAGCCTGGGCTAAGGATAGCTTGGTGCATATTAGTGAAAGAATTTATTCTTATACTAATATTACTCCACGCCCAGACCCATGACGAGGTCTTGGCGCTGACTCGTCCACGCTGAGCACTCGTGTGGAGTGCGATGTCGTGGCCGGAGGTCTCACTGTGTTGACACTGGGGTATGATCTCACGATGGATGCGGTGCAGTTACTTTCCAAAGCATCAGTGCCCGGTAATGAACTGTGACGCGCGATACGTGAGGCCACTATGCCGCCTCTGCATGATCAGTCTCAGAGCCGCGATGGTGGTGCTCACAGACCTTGATTGCTCAAGTCGCTCTTTCCATGTTTCCATGAGATCATCGAGTTGGGAAGACCTTGGTGGAGTTGGGATAGTTTCAGAATCTTACTTATATCTCTATACTATTTCTAACTCTTCAATTCCAGTATTTGCTGACCATCAAAAAGAAGACTCAAAAGCCTTCACCGAAACTTCATCTCTTAAAGACATTTCTACATCTCTTACCAACGTTCGAAGATTCCTGATGGATGATTTCAAAGAAGCAAGCAAGCGGTATGCAGCTATCAAAGAAGATAAAAAAGCACATGAAGTGAGGGAGAAGAGAATGCAGGAACTGATTGCAGAAGATTATTGGATAAAAGATTACTAGAAATGCTTAGGAATGGACCTGTTTTATAAAACTAGCTGATGACCATGACTCTGCTTCTTCTTCTTCTTCTTTTAAGGGTGTGGCTCCATTGTTCATCGATGATTTTGTCAATTTCAAAGTAATGTTTAATAATCCCCGCACAGAAGAACTAGTTAGTCCAAACTAGTTCCAGTTGGTCAATATAGAAACGTTGTGCGATATCGCAAGTGAGCGTCAGGAACCCGGATTTTGCGGAGTGCCAGAGGTACCTTAAAGAGCGACCAACCATACGCTCAGCAAAAACCGAAATCCGCAATTCTGTTTGCCAACTTAGTTTTCTGAAGCAAAGCCAACTTAAATAGACCACATTTGACATTTCATAGAAAGAAAGAAAGAAACAAGAAACATTGTTAAAAAGTGTTTACTTTATTAAAATATAAAATTGGTCTTACTTATTATCTAAGGAAACACACTCGTATAAGCCGCGCAAGATGACAATGGGATTGGCGGCCATGTTGGTGACGTCATAGCGACGTAGCCTACAATACTGTTTTGTTATCCGTCCGGTATATCCGGTCCGTATATCCGGTTATTGTACCAAGGTTCTATCACACTTACATCGTGCGCGGCTTATACTGCAGAGATTTTATGCATGTACTAGTGTTTTAATTGTAAAAGTGACTTAGTCACTCTTCCACGCTGAAACAGATCACTGGATTTTGAAAAATTGCCTATCTTTTTCAAATAAATTTCCAAAACCGATAGTCTTTTGCCAGACTCAGAACGAATTTTGATGCATAAAGACAGGATAGGGAAATGACAGGTCCGGAAGTTTTTTTTAAAGTCCGTGCAAGCACGGCCTCTCTTACGTCCATTGCCGGGCGTTTCTGGTATGCACCAACCAGAAGGTCAGGTCCGGTTGTAGGTAAACAATTCAAACAATTATGAGGTGAAGATGGCTTTTCCACTTTTATCGAGGAAAAAATTTAAAATATTGATCAGGTTATTGATAGTCTGTGTAATATCAGTATTCATTCAGCTTTCACTATTCTTCGTTTTTGTCTTTTCGTATCCAAATTTACAGGACAATTTTGGAAAAATGTAGAACTTTTGGGCAGACTAGATAACTTAATACAAAATTCTTTGTGTAAAATTTTAAATGTATATTAATGACCAAGCCTGGGTCCAAGCGTCTCTTCCGCTGGGCGTGGGCGGGCTAGGTATTCGTAGAGTCACAGATGTCAGTCTGCCAGCATTTCTGTCGTCGGTCCATAGCACCGAAGAATTAATCAGGAAAATTTTGTCAAATACACTGATTGATTCCGAGGTCCTCCAAGCATTTATGGCATCGGTCTTGCATCGGCAAGACCGATGCCATAAATTCTTGGAGGATGGCTTGTCCCGACACTGAAGCGACTGTGGGATTCGCCGCTCTGTAAATTGAGAATTAGTACACTAATTGACACTTCTGTCAATATTTCAGAGCGTGCACGCCTACTAGCTGTTTGAGAATGGGAGTCACGGTTATGGATCCAGGCGCTCCCATCGCCCAACATCGGTACAATGTTGGACGACACAACCTTCCGCATTGCCACTTGCCTTCGGCTGGGTACACCTTTTGTATCTCCGCATCATTGCACCTGTGGAGTAGCCGTCGATAATGTGGGACATCATGGCCTTTCTTGTAGCAGAAGCGCAGGTCGTATACCTCGGCACGCTATTCTAAACGACATAATTCGTAGGGCTCTTTCCACCGCAGGTCTTCCGGCCGTACGTGAACCAAATGGGTTAGCACGAAGCGATGGAAAGAGACCGGACGGTATGTCGTTGCTACCGTGGAAGATGGGAAGGCCTTTGGTGTGGGACGCTACATGCGTTGACACCTTAGCACCTTCACACCTTCCAAGCACATCCGCATGTGCCGGCACTACTGCTGCATCGGCTGAAGGCTTTAAACGGCGGAAATATGCTAACCTAGCAGGTGATTACATATTTGAGCCGTTTGGGGTTGAGACACTGGGGTCATGGGGTCCGAGTGCTCGCCGCCTTTATAGAGACATTGCTAAACGCCTAATCGATGCTTCTCAGGACCAGAAGGCTGGCTATTTTCTGGCCCAAAGAATAAGTATCGCCATCCAACGTGGCAACACAGCCAGCATTCTGGGAACCTTCCCAGTCGGCAATGACGCGGAGGATTTTTTAAACGATATTTTGTAATGTAAATATTTTTAGTCTATAATTATGTTTATTTTGTATATTGTAATTCTTATTGTAAATAAATTACCCACATTCTGTTTCAATTGCAACATCATTATTGACTTTATAAACACACTAACCACTGAGATTCAGGAATGTAAGAAAATAATACGACGTAATTTCAACTTTAGATCTCGAGCGTACCAGCCGTTCTTCGGGGAAATTTTATGGCCAAATCTTAGCTGTATCATCCACTAACCGCTATTTTAGAATCATATCAATGAAACATATTTTTATGTAACCATTGTAACAGACCGACCTTATAATGGGATTTATTTTTATTTTTTACCATTTTAGACAGTATTTTATAAAATTAATCATTCTTTTTAATGTTACTACTACCTAATTTTTGTATAATTAAATTTCGGCTCGCTTCGCTTTTCAACGGGTGACTCAAATTATTTTTGTTACGATTTATATTAAATTGTTAATAATAGCAAACCACGCAATCGAAAATTATCGAATTAAAAATATTGCGTTGCAAGATGAAATCGAAGTCGTAAACATCGCTGGGCCTGAAAAAATGTGTACTTTAGGGGTCGAAAATATTTAAATATTTGCAGCCAGAGTCAGTAAAACAAAATGAACTTATTTACAAGCTAGTCCCATCGCCTCGGACTTTGTTAATAGGTTGGGCGAGGCCAGTACCCTAAGTAAGCTATATGTTTTGACTAATCTATATATTTAATACGACAATTTGTCTGTCCGTCCGTCGCGTTTTTCAATTATAATAATAATACATACATTTGCATGAAATATTAAAATATATTTTTTATTTTTTTATTTTTTTTATTTAAGTCGATACAAACTTCGCTGGGATAACTAGTATTAGTAATTATAGCACACATAAATTTATTGGTATCATTTTTGGTCAGTCAAAATAATTTGACTATTGTCAATACATACTGACAAATTGTACCACAAAGAAGTTTCTATGTAATATTGATAAAAAGTTACAAAACTACGGTTTAAACGACTATTGTATGGTCCTGTTAGGTAGTGCTGAAATTAAATCTGGAGACTGTAAGGGTTTGATAAAAACTTTGAGTGAGTTTTTAAAACATATTAATTATATAAATTATATTTATATATATATATATATATATTATATTATGTACTCTGACTTACATCTGCGGAGCACCCATACATAATTACAAAGTCGAGTTATTTAATAAATTATTGCTTGATGAGCTGTGGCGACAGCGTATACGACGACCGCATTGGTCTATGGCTGTCTGCATATTACTTTGACACAAACAGTTGCTTCTCTTTTGACATGTTCTTATATAACACGGGGAAAATAAATAGATTAGGAATAAAATCAATATATAAGACAATGTTGTTGAATGTGTTGGTGTTGGTGTTGATGTTGGTGTTGGTGTTGGTATTGGTGTTAATGTCACGTACCTACTACAATTTGTAGCGCAGAAGTTACCATTTATTCTTTTCAAATATTAAATAAAAAATCAACAAGTATCTAAAAACAAACAAAATTTCACTTAGGTATTTGTAGTTGAAAATAAATCATTTTCTTAAAAAAGACTACTGATATTTCACTCTTTTTAATTTTTATGTAATACTTTTTTATACTTTTTGTCAAATTATTATTGTATTTTTAGTCCCACGTAATAGGGGACAAGGATATTGCCTTCGTCGGGGACATTTATTATGGGTTAGTCCACCTTTAGTTTTAAGATCAGTGATAAAAGTGATCAGTGTAGTTTGTTAAAAGGTCACTTCAAAGTTTCTGGTTACTAAAAACCATGCTGTATTTATTCTTTTCAAATAATCAACAAAAAATCAACAAGTATCAAAAAACAAATAAAATTTCACTTAGGAATATGTAGTTGAATATAAATAATTTTCTTAAAAAAGACTACTGATATTTCACTCTTTTTAATTTTTATGTAATACTTTTTATACTTTTTGTCAAATTATTATTGTATTTTTAGTCCCACGTAATAGGGGACAAGGATATTGCCTTCGTCGGGGACATTTATTATGGGTTAGTCCATCTTTGGTTTTAAGATCAGTGATAAAAGTGATCAGTGTAGTTTGTTAAAAGGTCACTTCAAAGTTTCTGGTTACTAAAAACCATGCTGTATTTATTCTTTTCAAATAATCAACAAAAAATCAACAAGTATCAAGAAACAAATAAAATGTCACTTAGGAATATGTAGTTGAATATAAATAATTTTCTTAAAAAAGACTACTGATTTTTCACTGTTTTAAATTTTTTGTAATACTTTTTTTTAAACAAAATATAATGATTTCCGCGATTTTTTCGTGGAACCTGGAAAAGAGAATCACTTAATCTTGTATCCCAGTATTTGGCTTCTTGCATCAACTTTTGTATAAAGAAGAAGAGACTTGGTTTTTTCGAAATCAATACATTTAATCTGTGATGATAGTCTTCCAGTGTGTTGCCCACGTAAGGCTCCTGCACGAGTGCTATTGCTGCCTTACGCCTGGAGGCCTCGAGTAAGAAGTCTTGGGTAGCCACCCGCTTCTTCTTCAGGTGCAATTCTGTATGGGGCGACGATGCCAGGGACGCCCTTAATAATACTGAGTGGTTGCCCGTGCTATTTCATCCCAACTGATTCGTACTGGTCATGAGCTGGTCATCGCTCCGTGTCGTGTGTTGTCCATACCCTCCCTACGACAGTTGCAGCAGGAAGGCTGTGTTCCCACCTGCAGCTCTGGGCATTTGGCCTTCAAATGAAGGCCGCCGCAATGGCTGCACGTGGATTCAGTACTTTTGCAGTACTTCCTGCTATGCCCGTAACCTAGACACAAGGAGCACTGCACCAACGGTGACTGATCTGCGACTCTTACTGGCTGCAGATCGATATGCAGCCTCCCCATGTCCAGGGCACGGGACCACACCGTCGAGGAGACTCTGAGCAACACATGGCACGTCAGAGGATTCCGAGCGTACCGTCGGTACTGTACGGAGATGGGATCTTTTATGCGTAGGAGTGAAAGAGATGGCGATCAACGTAACAGGACAGTATGGCGCCGGGGGTTACAATAAATTTCCGGGAAGAAAGGCGTAATAGCTTATACAGAATAAAATCTCTTGTGATTACTTCGTATTAAGTGTTTAAAGTTTATTGATATAATACGTTTATTTCCAAAAACGCGGTTAAATTTATTACTGTTACTCTTTGTTTATAAATTTAGTGTAAAGATGTTCGCCGGTTTGTGTTATGTGTCTTAGAGTAATGCAATAATACATAACTTAGTTGTAAGATAATTTTTCATGCAATAAAGCTGTTATTGTAATTTATTCTAAAGAAATATTATTAAAAAACCTGGAAAATTGAATTGTGACAGATTGATACTCAGAGAAGCCAAAAATCAAATAACATTAAAAAGAGCGTAACCATCGTTTACCACTATATTGCCCGGGGCCAGCGATATATACCACCATTGACCAATGATTATGGCGTTAACGCCTTAATATCAACTCTATGGTCAATGCCGTGCCACAAACAAGAGACAACTCTAACTTTTTTTTTTTTTTTACATTTTAGATAAATTTATTTACAATAAGAATTACAATATACATAATAAACATAATTATAGACTAAAAATATATACATTACAAAATATCGTTTAAAAAATCCTCCGCGTCATTGCCGACTGGGAAGGTTCCCAGAATGCTGGCTGTGTTGCCACGTTGGATGGCGATACCTACTTATTCTTTGGGCCAGAAAATAGCCAGCCTTCTGGTCCTGAGAAGCATCGATTAGGCGTTTAGCAATGTCTCTATAAAGGCGGCGGGCACTCGGACCCCATGACCCCTGGTGTCTTAACCCCAAACGGCTCAAATATGTAATCACCTGCTAGTTTAGCATATTTACGCCGTTTAAGGCCTTCAGCCGATGCAGCAGCAGCGCCGGCACATCCGGATGTGCTTGGAAGGTGTGAAGGTGCTAAGGTGTCAACGCATGTAGCGTCCCACCCCACACCAAAGGCCTTCCCATCTTCCACGGAAGCAACGACATACCGTCCGGTCTCTTTCCATCGCTTCCTGCTAAACCATTTGGTTCACGTACGGCCGGAAGACCTGCGGTGGAAAGAGCCCTACGAATTATGTCGTTTAGAATAGCGTGCCGAGGTATACGACCTGCGCTTCTGCTACAAGAAAGGCCATGGTGTCCCAGATTATCGACGGCTACTCCACAGGTGCAATGATGCGGGGATACACAAGGTGTACCCAGCCGAGGGCAAGTGGCAATGCGGAAGGTTGTGTCGTCCAATATTGTACCGATGTTGGGCGATGGGAGCGCCTGGATCCATAACCCTGACTCCCATTCTCCTACAACCCTAACTGATTTACAACTTCAAGTTGTCGCTGACGTCACGTATTTTTTGCGGTTGTTAGACGAGTGACCTAGGCCTGCCTGCACACACACCAGCTCCTGATTGAACTCATTTCTACTTTCCTAGGCCCATTGAAAGAGATCTTTAGAGGTAAGTGGCGCCATTGTGAGTACATAAATAAAAAAAACACATTTTTTGTTATGATAACTAATAAACACTGCTTATAACTCTAAATTTTGTGATAATTTATCACATTTGTAAGTTTCCATGCTGTCATTTTAGACTAGAATAATTTTTTCCCTATTTATTTGTTGACTGCGATGTTTGCATCGTCCTAGTAGTCAAACAGGTAGGTAATATGCGAAGGTATGTCGTATCAACATTGACAGTCTAGCTAACAGTGTTACCCAGTTAAAAAAATCCCAAAATTGTGGTAGTTTTTTAGTTTTTATTTTAACTCCCGAAAAGAAAGATTTTTTTAAATGGTCCCGCCTTAATATCCACTGCCGGGAGTCCCCCGGTATACGCTCTCGTAAGGATGACCCTAGCGCGTAGCAAGACTTTGGCCACCTATGCGGCGCTTGTCAGGGATTGACTCACGTGGGCGTGGCTACTATCGTTTGGCAGAGAAACGAACGTTTAAATCGGTTCTCGCGAACATGCTATCCACTGTGTGGGAGTGGCATCTCTGCCCGGCACGTGTGTCAAGAGTTATCCATATAGCAGCCAAATAGCAGCTTACCAAATAACTGAATGCCCTACTGATTGACGCTTGGATCAGCTACGACTTTGTTCTTGTAGTAAATGACCTTTAGTTGAAGTAATTCTATCTGCAGGGTTAGCACAGTTAGCGTCCACTTATACATATATTAACTAAAAAAACTGACTTTCAATCACCGAAATGGGAAATATCCGAATGGGACTAAATTCAAATAGGACCAATCGGAAAGAAGCTTTCAATTTAAAAAACATCACCAACGCCAAAGAAACGAGGTAACAAACATAAAAAAAGACATACCTACAGCTTGTACTATTATAATCTACGAGTACTAGTTATCCCGGCGAACTTCGTATCGCCTCAAATATAAAAAAAAAAAGAATATTTTAATATTTCATGCAAATGTATGTATTATTAATTATAATTGAAAAACGCGACGGACGGACAGACAGACAAATTGTCGTATTAAATAATATAGATGCCTACGTACGGGTAAACCTACAAAGGGTAAAACGGGAACTCTATTACTGAGACTTCACTGTCCGTCCGTCTGTCTTGAGCTGTATCTCATGAACTGTGATACTCGTAGTTAGAAAGTTGAAATTTTCACAGATGATGCACTTCTGTTGTCTCTAAAACAACAGATACTAAAAAAACAGAATATTATTAATATTTAAGGGGGTTCCCATACAAAAAACATGATTTTTAGCAGTTTTAGTGGTTTTTTTGAAGTCATTTGAATATTTCAATAAACGTATAAATTCGGTCACTAAATTTAGTAAATTTTCTTCGATATAATTGGTTGAATAAGTCGATTGCCTTTAGTCGAGACTGCCATAGTCATAGGGTAACTTGTTTCCATAAGCTGGTATCACTGATTAAATAAACATCAGATCAAGCCAATTAAACAAAACCTGTCCGTGATTTCATGTTTTCCTCGTTTTTACAATTTTAAAGTCATACTTTGACGCGCGTTCAGATATTTAATTTCAAATATAGTTTTAGTTTGTATATTTGTATAAAATGTGTATTATTTTAGTTATAAAGTATATTTATTTGTGTCTCTAGTCTAGAAACATGCAAAACAAAACATAGTCTGTTTTCTTTAGTCAAAATTTTATAGTGTTCTAATTAGATAGAATGTTTTATTTAGTAATCGTTTTGTTTTCTGTCGGTAAGTATCAAATCACACTGTAAGTGATAAGTTTTAAGTGTGTGTTTGTGTGTTACTCACTCATATACAAACAACTGGATCGATTTGGATACAATTTGGTAGTGGGTCAGGCCCGCATCCGTTCCGCTCGCGAGAAGAAAATCTCGACACAAAGCCCTATAACAACCCGTCCGGGCAGCGTGGTCTATGCCCACCAGTGGATGACATATGGGCTGTCTGGCCGCACGCACGCGGGGCGCGAATTGATAAAAAACGCGGGTGAAAACACGCAGGACAGGAAAAGCGCTCTTATTGATCATATTTATCTGATAATTATTTCAGGTGCAGCTGACGTTGGCGATCCCTATTATTGCGGGTATTATAGGATTTTTATAAATAAATAAGTTTTTTATATTAAGCAATGAGGTAAAATCATTTTGACGAGTCCGTTTTATTTATTTATTTCCAAAAAAATTACAGTATCATCATAGGATTATCCTTATACAACAAGTAAATAAAGTCATCATCATTCACCGAGCCTTTTTCCAACTAAAGTTGGGGTCGGCTTTCCAGTCTAACTGCGATTCGGCTGAACATCGATATTTTCCGTGAAGCGACTGCCATCTGACCTCCACAACCCATGGGCGATATCGAAGTTCTGTAGTTAGACCGGTCGGATTTTTGATTTAGGGCTCCAACTACCCCTAACGACTGCCATAGATGTTTGTATGACAACCGGGACCGACGGCTTAACGTGCTCTCCGAGGCACGGAGGGGTCTCAGTGTCTTAAGGAATGGTCACCCATCCTAATACAAGTAAATAAATACATAATATTACAATTAAAAAAAATAAACATTATAACAGGTAATACAGCATAATGATTAAAATGGTATATTAACGTAATAAATAATGTAACAATTAATGAAATTTATAAAATTTATGATTCTCTCTTCTGATTATTGAATGTCCAATTAATAAATGTCAAAAGAATGAATGTCTGATTAATGAAAATCTCAAAAATAAATTATAAACAATTCAATGAATGATGTACGACCTACATGAGACTAGAGATAGTACCAGAGACGCCCGGCAACGGACGTTAGAGCGGCCGCGGCCTTGGTCGCGGAACTAAAAAAAAAAAAAAAAAGACTAGAGATAGACTAGAGATACCTCAGATTACCCGGTTTCATTTTTTCTAATCGGGTGAAATTTTTGAACTAACTGCTTTGTTTCGAAATGAAATTCAATACAAAAGACCTTTGCAATTCTTTTCATCTCCGAATCGTAGTTAGACTGGAAAGCCGACCCCATCTGAGTTGGGAAAAGGCTCGGTGAATGATGAATAGGGAATATAATGTATATTACTTATTATGAGAAAGCATATAATATAGATTGAGTGATTGGTGTTTTATTTCCTCAGAAACGGTTACTCCATTGCGAGAGATTTCAAGTGTGTAGAATGACCCAATTGCATTGACATTCAATTCGTCTGCAATGGACACAAAGATTGCAGTGATGGTAGTGACGAAGATTCATGTCCTACTCCCGCGAACACGTAAGTACCTACTTTAAAACTAGTAACTAATGCCGATCGCCGAGCACTTGTTGAAATCGGGTACCAACCACTGGATTGAACTTCACAAGCCACAAGTCCTATCCACGGACGGGCACTATTACTCCAGGATAGTGCGGGAAGCCGTCGAAATAAAAAGGTATCCCAACTTTTACCGGGTAGATGGATATCGACTATCTACGTAACCTCAACGAAGGCCGGCGTGCAGATACTATCAGTGTGGTGTGCCGTGGTGCCTCTCCGAACACAATATTTAGTGACGACGAAGTAAAGGTAGTTGAACAAACCCGCACTTCATGAAGACGACGTTGAGCTGAAGCCAGTCTACCCGTGACCACGGCTCTTGTTAACAGGGTCAAAACGTCGGGTAATAAAGAGGTATGTATATATATCAATAATCGCGTAAAAGACCCGTTTATTTTAAGTTTATAATACTACGTATTTAGTAACTAATGATCGCCCATTTTTATTAAATGCGTGTTTAACCCGTATCTTTTGAATCGGGTTTTATCTCTCGTCAGTGAGTGAAGGTGTGCGTGAGCTGAAGCCCCACAGCACGAGACCCTTCCTTCTGCTTCTGTAAGGACGGGGGGTTGCTAGCCCTCCGTCTTCAGGCCCTAGTTATGAAGGCACCCCCGCCACAGACTTTGGAACTAGCGGGGAGAGTACGCTCCGTCTCCCTCTCGACCGCATAACCTGTTCGCAGAAGGACACAGCCACGTTTCAATTGCTCCTGCTGGAGACCAAGGCTCGTATCATGATCTACAGCAAGAGAGTATCCACGCCCAGACCCACAACAAGATCCTGGCTCTGAACCACCCACGCTTAGCACTCTACTATTCTAGTTATTTTCCGTGAAGCGACTGCCATCTGACCTCCACAACCCATTGGGGATATCGAATTCTACTTACAGTTAGAACAATAGTATTTTTAAGGCTCCAACATAACTACCATTAATGACTGTATTAGATGTTCGTGTGGCAACCGTTCGTCCTCTCTCATGCATAGAGAAGTCTCAGTGTGTGTTAAGAGTCCGTATGCAGAATCGAAACGGGCGGAATTAGGTATTTGACACATTTTGTGCGTGAGTCCGGAGTTACCGATGGTGGTCAGCCAGTAGGTACGGCGATTACATGGTTTTGATCTTTTTTTTTTCATTTTATAATAATAGTGTCTTGTGTGGGGGAGGTGAAAAGAGGGCTAGGAGGGGGGGTGTTTTTTTCTCTCCTTAAATTCAAGAAAAGACCCTCTATACTCGTATGATTCCGTAATCAAAACTCCTCTACCTTTCCTCTGTCGTTGCACTCTCAAAGGGGGGGCGAGGGCTAATTTTTTTTCCTAATCAAAATCATTTGACCTCCTCTATACAAAGGGGCTCTACCAACATATTTAGGGCCCCAGCGAACTCATCTGCTAGTGGCGCACCTGCTGATCAACGGACGAGGTTTGGTAGCCCTTCCGTCCGGCGGGTCGGCTCCAACCTAACCACACGGTTCCAGACGAAGTTAGCCCCTGCGCTTTGTCACTTATTACTGCTGCACCAAATGTCGCCCTGTCTTCACGCTTCTTCTTCAAATTTATAATGGCAGTGCAACAGAAATAAGTAAACGTTCCACAGCGGCCCCAGGAAACCCCACAGCTTCACTTTTCGAGGTGGAGTTCACCAACATCCGTGGACTCCATGCGAACCTCGATGCCGTCCACCATACCTTGAGACGGCTCGGCCCGCTTTGACGTTTCTCACGGAGACACAAATACGCCGCCCTGACAACACGCCTTACCTGTGTTGCCCCGGTTATGTATATATGTATCGAGGAACAATACCGGGGCGCCGCAGGGGTCCGTGCTGTCACCAACTCTTCCTTCTGCAAATCAATGATATGCTATCCCTCGGGAACATTCATTGTTATGCAGATGACAGCACATTGCAGGCATGTGCATTTACAGCGAAGAAATCCCCTTTCCTTCCCCTACCCTCTCTTCAGAATGCATTATTACCAATGAAGGGCAACCTTGAGATCCTTGACATAGACGTTCGTCAAGAGCTCAATAATAAAAACTACATCGAAAGATGTATAGGGCTAGCTTCGTGGAAACTAGGAATACTGAATAAGGTAAAGCGATTCTTTACACTGCATCAGAGGTGTCTGCTGTACAAGACGCAGATTGGACCCTGCGTCGAATACTGCTCTCACTTCCGGGACGGCTCCGCGAAGTATTTGCTGGACGCTCTCGACGCTATGCAGCGTCGAGCTATCCGTATTATAGATTGTCCGGAGGTAACGGGAAGCTTTGAGCCGCTAGTTCAGCGCCGAACAATAGCTTCCTTGGCCGCATTCTACCGTATTTACCACGGCGAGCATTCTGAAGAGCTCTTCAATCTGATCCCATCTTCCTTCCGATCCCGAACAACGCGTGCCGGGCAGAGATGCCACTCCCACACAGTAGGTACATGTTCGCGAGAACCGAACGTTTTAAACGTTCGTTTCTGTGCCGAACGATACTGGCCTGGAACGCCCTGCCTTTGCACGTGTTTCCTCCCACATATAATCCTGGGTTCAGTAGGTCGTCAAGTTGAGGGCCACTCTCTATAGTATAGTGTGCTGTGAGTGACCCACAATCGCTTGACGTCGTCACGACTTACTACCAGGCGGGTGGCGTCAAATTGGCGAACCCAATACAAAAAAATAAAATAAAAAACTACCTCTATAAAATTATTACTCATTTTGACTCTACTCGGGAGCCCCCCTTGGGGGACTGGAGGGCAGATCTCAAAAACTCGGAATTTTCCCTAGGTCCCCGAACCCCCTTTACATTTCTGCAAAAAAAACATAGGTACCTTCCCCTCCACCATCAAGGAGAACAATAAAATTGTGTCAGTGAGTGAGTGAGTAATCCAGCTTTATAAAATATAACAGCTTTTTTTAACAAAAACAATGATAAATACATTCTACATAATCACTTGTTGTATTTAAAAAGAAGCCTAATCATCACAAAATAATAACTAATATTACCAAAGTATCAAAATCTCACGCCACGCTATATTCGTCTGTAGACGGCGTCGAATTTTGGCGCGCAGAGCGACATGTCCTCTCCCTGTAAGCGCTTGGCGCGGACTGTTTACTTGAGGCATGCGTCGAGTATTATAAAGCGAAATTTAGGTGTTTTTAAAAGATTATTTACAGCCTATTTTTTATTATTTAGCTTTCTTTTTTTTTGGAAATGGATTGATTTTGAACCAAGGTTTATTTATGTTGTTTTAATTTTATGAACGAGAGTTTTATGTAGCCGAAATAAGAAACAATTCATTGCCCATTTTCTCTAAAATTTGACTAACTTAAATATTTGTTTACTCAATTTTTTTTTATGAAAGTGATAAAAAGTAATCCATACATTTGATAGATGACTTTTACAAGAATACACTGTATTTTTGTAATACTTTTTAGACGTCAAAACGATTAGTGAATTTGTGATATTCTAGACCTCTTCCAGCAAAAGATACGAAAAACTACCGATTGTTTTAGGTCGATTAATCAAAATTTAATGACAAAAATAAGAAAGTAGCTCACTTATTAGATCATTATTGAAATGATATTTCATGTTGTGCATTAAAACTTATAAAAATACAGTATTTTCAGTGTAAAAACACGTCTGTAAAATCAGCGAAAACGGTAAAATTTAATAGGAGGACTCTTAAGAAATGGTCACCCATCGTAAGGACGACTTGGCTAGTGTTTGCTTAGCCTTTGCAATGTTATCATATTAATCTAACTGAATACTATATAATGATATGTGAAGCTCTGTGATTATCATTTTTATTTATTAAATACTTCTTTCCAGACCATCCAAGTCAGTTTGCGTACTTCCTCCATACCCTGCCAATGGAAAGTACGAGATCTTAAATAACGCAAAGGAGAAACCCTTAGGTCCGGGGCAAACTGTACAGACCGCTATTCTCCAGGTGGCCTGTGATCCAGGGTACGGCATGACGCAATTAAAGTATAATGAAACACAATATGTATACTGTCATGATGGCAAATGGACTGAAGATATTCATAAAATTAAATGTGTCCGTGAGTAATTTTCTTTGTAACATCGTAATAAAACGCGTGAAAACGTATTGGTTTACACTGCAGCCAAATGCTCTCTCCCACTACAGCCGAATGGCTGCTCGGAGTGGGGCAGGAGGTTTCCTATGCGTGCAGAATAGGAACGTCGCATTATCGTTAGAAATAACCGAAAAATCAATAGCGGCTGCTTTGCCACCTATGATCACTTTGAGCTGACTTCCCCTAAGCCATTTGTTGTCAATCTAACTGAGAGTGTGGTGATTAATAGAATGCGAGCAAAAACTAATTTGTTGTAGAAGCACACACTGAAATAATAAATTTGTTTGGTGTATTTTGGAAGTCATTAAACGATTCTGTATTTAAATAGTTGAATATAAATAAGAACTGATCCTATTTCTTGTATTTTAAGTTTTCTGTAGGTTGGATCGAGATCCCAGTGTCCGTTACATTTGCTCAGGGACAACTTGCAACGGCTTGGTACCGTCTGGGACTTTGGTGAATCCCGTATGCAGCGCTTTTTATACTCCTGAAAGTCTTTTGTACATGAAATGTACGGAAGGGAAGTGGAACTACATCGCTAAATGCAAACCAGGTTTATATGCTTTCTTTCTAGAGGAAGGCTGGAGAAACATGAACGCCTTTTTATACTTACTCATTCAATAAATCATGACGTTATCCCGGCGTTTGTTACGCTCACTTCAGTAAAAATGTTTGTCTCCCTCATAAGACCTTAGCCATTTTCTTTCGGTCTTCCGTTGACTTTAAATATACGAGTATATGCCAGAGCCTCAATCGTCTTTCAGCAGGTGAGCATGAATTGGACCTCAGAAGTGTTGATAGAGCACCATAACACCACCACATTTATGTGCTCTGTTTAATAGAAGGTCTACGATCAGGCCTTCTAAAAAGAGTCTAAACCGTAAAACCATTGCCGAGCCCATTGAACAATCCTATAGCATTCCCTGCGACTCGGCTATGGTGCAGGAGCCACTTTTTCGTGGCAGACTCGGAGTTTCACATGAAGTTACAGTAATGGGTGGTGACACAGCCCTTCCAGAAAACTAATGGGTGGTGACACAGCCCTTCCAGAAATACTCGTAAGATAGCACAAGGGACAGAGGTAAAGTAAAGGGGAAATATGTGGAGAGGAAAGGTATTGTACGACAAACCGAAGCAAACGCTGTTTTGACATGAACGTATTTCAAGCTGAGAAAGCATGGCTGTATTACCAACAAGGTTTGTTGATTTCAGACTGTGGGATATTAACGCCAATAGGTACTGAGCTCATTATTGATGGAATGGCAGCGACGCGTGGTGAGCTGCCTTGGCATGTTGGTGTTTACAGAAAGCAAAACAATACTTTTCTGCAAATCTGTGGGGGTACTTTGATCTCCAGTAGCCTTGTGATTTCTGGTAAGAATTTATTTATTGACTGCCTCGCTGGCGAAGTTGGTTATTTAGACCTCTGAGGCAGCAGGCCTCAGAGGTCCCTATCCTCAAGTGTGATCAACTATTTGTACGATCTGCACTGCATTTATGTTCTTTAACAAGTAATAATAGTAGTTTTCTCGACGTTGTACGTCACCTCATCGTTGTTCAACAGTACCTTTATTTGCAGCTGCTCACTGCGTGTGGTCGGATGTAGACAGAACGGTCCAGCCAGCCCGTACGTTCTATGTGACCGCCGGAAAATTGTACCGTTCTTGGGACGATCTCAGAGATTATATTGATAAACAAGTTACAGATGTAAGGTGTCGATTATTGTATTCTGTAGTAGCTGGTGCCCTAGGCGCCACTCGCGTCAATTTCAGGTCATAGCATACAATAACTGATGACTACTCTATCCTTGTCATTGATTGATTGATGAAACAACTTGATTTTAATGAAACAAATCATATAAGTTGCCCTAAGCTGAGTTTAGAATATCTATAAAAACCGCAAGAAAGTAGCAGTGATAGTGTTCAGTAGCATCGTAGTTAAAACGTACAGACAATGAAATGAAATGGAAAAAATGTCGACGTCTTTTGTACTCTTTACAGGTACGAGAAATACGAGTCCCAAGTCTTTTTGATGGATCAGCTGCCAATTTCCAAGAAGACATAGCTGTTTTGATACTTGACAACCCTTTCTCTTATACACAATACGTACATCCAGTGTGTATAAATTTTGACATTTTATTCGACACGCTGCAACTTCAGCACGGTAATTTGGGTAAGGTAAGGTTGTAATAGTTTTGTGTAATGCCTTTGGGTAATCGAACCAGAGACGTCGAGCGTGGCAGTCCGTACATAGTACCATTGTGCCACCGAGATAGTCATTAAGGGCTCAACAGTCCATTAACGTTCTCTCTGGGTGTCACAAAGCCAAAACTTGAAGTTTTTTATTGTAGGTAGCGGGATGGGGCCTCACAGCAGCCAACGGTGAATCATCTGAGTTCCTAAAAACCGTCCACATGCCTTTTATCAGCGAAGGCATTTGTATTAAAACGTTACCCCAATCGTTCAGACCTTATATCACTGGAGATAAGTTTTGCGCGGGATATACAAATGGTAAGTGGAAATAAATTGTGACAACCACAAACATTAGTTATCTACTAGAAGTCCTTTTATGCTTTCCTATTAATGTTCTAGTTTATCTATCTAGAATCTGATAACGGCCATATACTTGCAACGTTCAAGCGAGAACAACAACTGGCAAAATGTGGGTTTCTATCTATTTTATAATCTCTTCAAAAACCTATATTCAAAGAGATAGTCTTTGAGTATTGATTTAAGTTTAAATGTACACCGCAAATGTTCCTTGTCTTGTCTGCAAAGAACACTTAGATACCACATCTTTGCAAATAAATAAAATTGAAGTGTCTGTAATTCAGAATTTACCACTTTTACTAAATGCATCCGAAATTATACTGCATTAAAACGACGAGTTTCACAGGAACAGCCTTATGCAGAGGAGATAGCGGTGGAGGGATAGTGTTCTCAGAGAAGGAGCAAGGAGTAGAGAGGTTCTACCTCCGAGGGGTCGTCTCCACTGCGCCGAACGTTAAGGACAAGAAGTGTAACGACAAGAGTTATACCACCTTCACAAGGGTCCGGAAACATGAGGAGTTAATTAAAAGGTTCGTTTTATCATTTTATCCCGTTCTTAGAAAAAAGTTTCGCATACATGGAAGTCTGGTGCTGAGGGGCTTTATCAATATCTCTAGGCACCAATTTATCTTCACTCGTATCCTCACCAGGCAAGCATGGCAGAGTCTACTAAAGTCTTATTCAAATTCAAAAAAATCGGTCACATGATCCCAATTAAAACATTTGCGATATCATTGGTTATTGACGCGGACAAGACTCTGGCAAGAATACTTCAAGTACCCGAAAACGGCTATAGGCCGCCTCATCATCCACCGAGCATTTTGCCAATTTAGTTGGGGTCGGCAATAGGCTGCCTATGATGACAAAAGTAATTGGTCAAATGTAAGCATAACGACCGCTACGGTCTACCCCTTCGCAGATAAAAATGTAGTTTTGTGTGTGTTTGCCCACGAAAATCCGTCCGTGGTTAAAATTTGCTATGACAATTAAAAAGAAAGAAATGAAACATAAAATGTATGCCTTGTAAACCAATTTATAGTTACATTGCCGTGGTCAGGTATCTCATTTAATTGCTTATGTTTTTATCGCCATGGTATGATTAGACAAAGAAAACATCTATACCGTTTATTATAAAGGTAAGTATAGACTACTGACAGCACAGGGGCCTAGACAAAGTCACATTCGATAGCGACAACGCTAATAGAAAGTTCTTAAATGTAAGGGAGTGACAGTAGTTGTCGATTAGTCACGTGATCCACGCTTAGCGAACGCTGATTTGCTAGACAATGTTCTAAACAGTCGATTCCATCAATCGTTGTTTCACGACTTCGTCAAATGATTAATTCTATAGAAATGCAGTGCTCGTCTCAAATCAACCTTCTGCAATATGAAGAAAGACTCGATGAGTGTTTTACTGTACAGTTAATTACAAAAGGGTGTTGCCATGTTTATTTGATCAAAAGATGTTATATCCATCACACGTATTATATATTAACACACACATACATATACATATACTACTTACAGTCCGATTTGAATAATAATGATCAATAATGAATTGTTTATTTTTAAGATGCCAAGCCAATATACTTAAACCAAAATGAACTCGCACAGTTTTTTCATTGCCGTTGATACTTGTTTCATTGCCGTGCACGCATGTTTCATTGCCATGACTCGTAAATTTAAACTTGTGTATCTCGTTAGTTTTTTTGATTTCAGTTAGATACTAAGCAAGAATACATACATTATCAAAAACTTTAATAAATGAAAGTCCACGAAAATGAAGATTTTACCAGAACTGTTGTTTTAATGTTTGTTGCCTCAGAACTTTCGACTGGGTAAACCGATTATGATGATTCTTTTTTTATTTGAAAGCTGGTGATTTCCGTGTGGTCCTATTTCAGTTTGTTTCAGTTTTCACAATTTGAAATTTGTGTTTTTTTTGCTAAAATTATTAACTGTATTAATAATTTCTAGGGCGCTAGCTGAAACAGCAGAAAGCTGTCTGCCAGGTACGGTTAAATGTGACGACGGTACTTGTCGACAGCTACCCGAAGATTATGATTTAGACGGCCCTTGTTTTTTAACCTAGACTTAGATATTTAATAAAAACCTTAATTGAAAACCACTGTATTCATTAATAAAATCCGCGTCAAAATCCGATATAAAGATACATATCCAAGTATACATTTTTTTTTATATTGGGTTCGCCAAATTGACGCCGTCCGCCTGGTGGTAAGTCGTGACGACGTCATAGCTGGGCACCGTTAATCAAATAGTTAACTTCGTTAATCGTTATCCGTTACTGAAAAAGTTAACTTCGTTAAAAGGTAATACGTTACTTTTTAGAAATTTTAACGCAAGTCAACGTTAATCGTTAATCCGTTAACACGTAATAAATATTGCATATTCGTATAAAAAGGAAGGGTTCTGGAAGTTAACAGATTAAAAAAACCCGGCTAAGTGCGTGCCGGGCCACGCATAATATAGGGTTCCGTAGTTACCTATTCCTATTATAAGCTCTAACTTCTAAACTAACAAATTTATCTGGTCCGTTATAGTTTTCCTTCATTCCGATAGCCAATTAAGGCGTATGTCGGTGGACGACAGCTCAGGTGGACGTCGTTACGTGTTTCGTGATACAGGAAAGGAGTTAATACCGTAGTTGTCAACATTTGATACAATAGATAGTTCTGTTATAAATACGCTTGATCTTGATATTCTTTCAGCGAATCCTGTTTATTTGTGTACGTCACCGTAGGGTTGTAAAAACCGTTGGGTTGTAATCACACGCGCATGATTGATCGAGTGGCTCTGAGTATTTATTGCCAGGTTC
This sequence comes from Nudaria mundana, assembly GCA_963556515.1. Lineage (NCBI taxonomy): Eukaryota > Metazoa > Arthropoda > Insecta > Lepidoptera > Erebidae > Nudaria > Nudaria mundana. The sequence continues at coordinate 8,331,054 of OY748309.1, forward strand.
TTCTTGCAAATCTAGTTATTCAGTTTTTGGAAAATGTATTAAATGTACAGAAACACTCACACATTTTGATTGTTTTATATATTCCTAAGGGTGCTAAAGGTCCTACCCACATCCCCAGGGCTCAAGTCATTGCGGACTGCGATGCAACTATTGGGTACCTATGTCGGACAAACATAGACTGGTGAAAGGTAGGCGTAACGAAGGACTCTGTATACCCCTTCGGGAATAAAGACGTGATAGTGTTGCTTTTGTATTAATAATGGTGGTAATGTGTTCCCGTGAGACTTGGAAACGAAAAAGCTATTACCATGAGAGTGAAGCCGCGGTCATAAACTAGTATTGGAATGGATATCGAAACGAAAAGTATAGATTGTATTGTTGTTCTATCGGGTAGTCAGTCCTCATAGCACAAGTTCTTAGAGCGTTTTTCCACCAGTGTAAGGATCTCGTTCGTATTGCGGATCGATGTCAATGTCAATTTACATACTATAATGAAATGCGTTTTTAGTCACGCGGGCAGCTCGCAGCCGTATGGCAACGGGGCTAGTCGCGAACTAATTTGGCGTTGTAATCGCACGCATTGAGGGCGAGATCCGGACACTAGTGAAAAACGCCTGACAGGAAAATTGCCCTAATACTTTAACACAAGATGACAGTTTATAGCAGCACATTGTATAGTAATGGCTTAGATGTCATTAAATTCATAATTATTCTTCTAATAAACGAACTTCTACTTACGTAAGTAGAAGTTCGTTTATTAGAAGAATATGACTAAGTACGTACTTAGTCATAATTAACACCTCTGTTCACCCTTTCCGAAAGAAAGACATGACTTTGTGAATATTATTTTTATTATGCAGGGATGTTTTAAAAGTAACGCAGACCTTTTAGGTACCGTTTCTGAAGGTCATATGTAGCAAGTTTTGTTTTACGAGTTTGCAAAATTTTGATTTTTTTCTATAAAAATATTATAATCGATTCTCGAATCATTATAAATCGGCATTAACTCGTCTATAAACGATATTACTACGCGGCGCAGAACATTAATATCGTACAGTGCTTCTGCCTCTGTTCAACCGAGCCATGCGATGCCATCCTCGCGTATACGCGGTGCACCTGTTGACTCTGGCACGAATATTGAGTATAGAGAGAGTTTTTGTACCATTTTGTAACATAGAGTCAAGAAGTACTATAGGTTCAATCCAAAACATGAAATGGCTTTTTTGGTATTACTATTACGTTTCGTAAAAAGTGTGATACATATAGGTGTTTAGTGGTATATCAGGATTTCGCCCACGGAAGGTCTGACTTACTTTAAAATAAGCCTGTATAACATGATCTGATTCAAAGCTGAATAACCTTCGAAACTATACGCTTATCTAACCAGTTCCTCATTGTGACGGTGGCGGCCATGTTTTTACGTCACTTGAATCTGTCAAAATGAAACTTAAAAAACCGGTTAAGTGCCAGTCGGACTCGTGCACAAAGGTTCCGTACCAAAACTGGAAGAAAAATCACGTTTGTTGTATAAGAGGGGGCTCCCCTCTCATACAACAAACGTGATTAAGTACATATTTATCATATTCGATTTTTAGTATTTGTTGTTATTGAGGCAACAAAAATACATTTACATTTACATACATTGATGCGATTTGGCACAAATATAGGAAATGGAAAGGACAGGTCCTGTAGTAAACAAACCAATAGGTTAATTTATCAAGTTATTTTATTGCCATTAAAATATTAAAAAAAATACTTTGTTCTCTCACAACCTTGTTAGTCTGACTGAGTATTTATTAATAGTACAATTATAGGGATACATTTAAATGCATATGTAATATAACAATTTATTATTTTAATTACGTACATAGTTTGGACCAAAAGTATCTACCTACTATAAATACTAAGTTTTATTATAAAATTCTCAGTTGCACAGCCAACGATGCAAATCCAATCAATATGTAATGGTATGTCCAGATAGATGAGGCATACAAAATTCCTCCTCTCCTCTAGATATTTAAACCAGCAGGACAAGCATAGCGGTAGGAAGAGTTTGTTGAAAACCAATAATCTGGCAGGAAATATTAAAAAATGTGTTGATTAGGTCACGTCATCGACATTCTCTGTGATATCATTGGTTATCGACAAACTCTTAAGATGCCATATTCATGCTGCAGCTGCACGCTCTAGAATCCCGTTCACTTCACTCGCTTACGCTAATTCTATGATTTTGACCATAAAAGTAGATGAATCCTTCTTCTTCTTCTTTTAAAAACGTGGCTCTATCGATATTCATCGATGATTTCGCCAATGTCAAGGTAATGCTTGATTTTTCCCGCACAGAAGAACTAGTTACTCTGAACTAGTTAGCGATGCGGGACAAGGAAACGTTGTTCGGTATTGCAATTGAGCGTTTGGGCCTGGATTATGCCCAGCGCCAGAGGTAACCTAAAAGGCAACCTGCCACGCGCTCCGCAAAAACCCAAGTCCAGCGGAATCCTTAGTCTATGGTTTTTATACATTAAAATAGTGAAGTCGAATGTCAACAACATAAATTAAGCCGTGATGACTTTATCAGTTGGATTATAATTCTCGCGACCACTCTCATTGCCACATTCTGGATCTGCTATGATATTCGTCATGTATTTTGTATATATAATGTGAACACTCCTTTACTCTCATTATGGGTCTGTTAAATAAAAATAAATTGTGCGGTCGGGGAACAAAGTTGCTGTACGGACATCAAGCCATTCCTGAGTTGAATTCCTATCCAAATTGTTTCCCTTCCTTGTTTGAATTTACCGCCAATATCGCCGGTCGAACGAACCGGCCAACGAGTGAACGTTTCGGCGTCGATCGCGCCATCTCGCGACAAGAAAGTGAGTTCGGTTTGAATATTCGTCATGGACGTGTCTGAAGTCCGTATAAAATAATAAATTTAAGATGTTCTCCAAAAATCCATACTCGTTAGAAGTTCAATGACTGTTCTAAAACCTACGATCAATCTAGTGAGAAAGTAAAAGTGAAATTTGGGTGAATTTTCGTGATAACTGGCCGATCAACCCACGGTTTCGTCGCTGGTACCCGTCAAAGTCCACCCAAGTATCCAGGTGAGTTGTTTTTGTACTTTTCCCCTTTTGAAGGTAACTGGATTTCGTCTAGGTTTACTAGCAACAGGGCAATGCAGAGGCTTCTTCAACGAGTCCCCCACAGTTGCGGGTTGTGGGTTACTCTTCGTTTAACTAACGACGCCGACGCTAAATAAAAAAAAACGGACCATGTTTTGGCTTCTGCGGACCACTGGTTGGGAACCATTGGTTAGCGATAACCTTATCAGTCTTTTACACAAATTAATAAAACATATATAATACAACGAGATCGGATATTTAGAACATAGATATATAGAACAGTTTACAATGATATTTAGTTTGCTGATTTTGTGTCCATCATGAGTAGCAAAATAAGCATGAGAAATAAGATCACAAATAAAATGATGACGTGAGGCGAAACCAGTCACTTCATCCACAGTATAATAATGAATCACAGATAGGTACTTGAAATAAAATAAAGAAAGTTCATCTAGAAAGATATTGAAACCATAAAAAAGATTTTAGAATATTTCTTAATCCCGGTATTGGGAGAAAACAATAGAAAACATTATACGCAAGTTCGACTCGCAGTCGCCCAGTTTTTTTACAAATATTCTTTAATAAAATCTTCGTGCCTCGAAATCTTCGTAAAAGTAGTATAAGTATGGGCATTGCAAAGATTTTGGTTATTCGGAGCTGTGGACACGATTCCCCTTAAATAATAACGACCTACCCCCAATTCTAAATCTTGGAACGCTAGGCCGCCACCACTGTCGCCTTTGCACAATGCCGTACCTGAAAAAAATATCATAATTTTTGATATGGACTTTAGGCTAAAATTTAACATAAGTAATTTTGGCCAATTTGGCATTACAATTAAAATCTCTAGTTATATACACAAAGACCGCAAATTTCGATGTCTCTAACTGTAGTTTTGGTTTATCAGAGCATTTCTTTTGAAAGGGAACAGATACTGAGTTAAATCCAGCTTGAGGATCTTGCCCGCATGCATGTCTATGTTAAAGTCAAATCAGTTCGCGACTAGCTTCGTTACCATAGCAACAGGCGTGCGGGCGGCCCACGCGACATGCAACGCATTTTATTATTTTGTGAGATTCGTCATTGACATCAATATGCATTGCGGGCGAGATCTGCACGCTAAAAAACGCTTGACAGGAAAAGCGCTCTTATACATCACATAAAAAAGCAGGAATCAACCAACTTAGAGCAAACGAAATAAATTTTTTATTTTTCGGAAAAATCCCCCCCACATAATGGAAATGGCGACATTTAGCAAATTGAGGGCTCATAGCATAAGCAGTAGACTTTAAATTGACCCTGTGATGTGCCTTGACGCTCCGCTTGGTGATTTTGCTTGGGTTTCAAGCTTTAATTTATCTACATAGGACTAATCTTTGAAATTATTCGATTCTGGCGACTTCATGTACAGTGGTATTCCATAAACACCTTGAGACTCATCAGCGAACATCTGACGATCTACAACACACTTACCATTAGTGTACCCAGCGCAAATCTTATCTCCAGTGATATACTCTCTGAAGGATTCAGGAAGTGTATTGATACAAATATCAATATTTATATACGGCATTTCTACAACCTTCAAAATTTGTGATGCCGTACCGTTTTCTGCTGCTAGTCCCCAGCCAGCTACCTAGAATATTAAAATATACTACTGTTAAGAGTGAACTTTGCACGCGGCACACCCCCTCGATCCCCGCGAAACTCTGTTGTCTATGTAAATGGAGCAGCGGGAATAGATCGGACATTCGTTTACCAATCTCTCGAAGAGTACACAAGTATTAAGTATGTTCTCTGTCGGTTGTTATAAAGAGTAACCCAGTTTTGATAAGTTTACGTGAAGTTAACCTTATTATTGTAAATAGTGAATATACAAGTGGTGTAATTGTTACTGTTAAAAATAATTGAAGTAGTGGGTACTTTTGTATAAAATCCTGATTTGCTTATGTTTTTGTAAATAAACTTTTGTTTGAAGTTATTCTGCTTATAATACCTGATTATTTGTTTGAATTGAATAGGCACCGTAACTACTGAACCGATTTTGAAAATTCACTGATAAATATGAGGCTACATGATTCCTTAGTAACATAGGAGGATACGGTAACTTTTATCTCGGTAATGTGGTCCCATGAGAATCGGAAACGAGAAAACTATATCACGCGGGTGGAGCCGGTGAGTGTCCAATAAAATACGTCTTACTCGTACCTTTCCCAATTTATTGTGAACCAATTGTCGTCTCTCGAAGTTGCTGTCAAAACTTAGGCAGACAGGTCGTACATACGTCTTGTACACAAATGGGGTGACCAGAATCACCACGGCTATATCCTCTTGGAAGTTGGTTGATGAACCGCGGAAAAGAGGAGGGACTTTGAGTTCTTTAACCTGCACATAAAACAGAATGAAAAAATGCTATGAGTGACGTCAGAGATGTAATGACACAATACAGCGGATACTGCCTTGTGGAGTTTTCATGCATTGTAAGACCATTCGGTTGAGATTGGCACCTGACATTTTCCAAAAAGGGAAATAATGGTCTTCAATTGCAAAGATCACATAAAAACACTTAGAATCAATTCTTACTGCAGACTTTTGGGTGTCCAAATCTCTTTCATTATCCCATGGACGATAGAGTTTTCCAATTGCGACAGCGAAATTTGAAGCAGGAAGCAGTTGGGCCGCGTCGGTCCAGAAACAGTGAGCCGCTGAAATATTATAAATAATTTATAGCATCTCACTGTATCACATTTCTATTTCCCGAAGATTGTTTGACTATGAATGTTCTTAATCGTGCATAACATGGGGCACATTAAAAGTTTTGCACTTCTAGCTAATCGGAACTATTTGAATTTCAAATGTTATATTTTTTTAAACGTTGCAACCTTCTTGTAATAAAAAAAAAAATTGGCGGGAAATCATTTGTCAATTGTTTTTTATCACACATCAAAGTTCTCTACGTATGCAACGAAAATGGAATTAAGTCGAAAAGATTTTAGAGCGATGACTGTCTTCAAAATGCTTTTGGGAGAGAAGCACTTTGTTTGAGCACCGTGAGGCTATGGTTTGCTGAATTTGAGAGAGGTCGAGTTTCTTTACATGACGAATTTCGTGAAGGAGACGGCCTTCAACTGCCATCAACGAAAATAATGTGGATACTGTTAAGCGGTTAATTGTAGAAAACCCGCGGATTACCTATGAGCCAATTCGAGGACTATTAGGGATTGGTATGAGTCAAATCCAGAAAATTTTACACGAAGAATTGAAAGTCCGGAAACTTTCGAGTGGTATTCTACCATTTGTTTACCCAGGGTGTTAGAAAAAGTTCGCGAAAGACGACCCAAAAGCCGCGTTCTCCTACATCATGACAACGCTTCTTCACACACGGTCAACAAAACAAAGTCATTTTTAGCTTCCGCTAAAGTAAAACTCGTCACCCATCCTGCGCATAGCCCCGACCTAGCACCCTGTGATTTCTGTATTTTCCCCACTTTCACTTTTACCAACTCCGAAGAGGCAGTGATAGCGTTCAAGTTAAATCGTCGATCCGGTTGTCATACGAACATTCTATTTAAGGCAGTCGTTACGGATATTTGGAGCCCTACAACTAAATCCTCGTGGGTGGTGTAACTACAGAACTTCGATATCACCCGTGGGTTGTGGAGGTAGTAGACTGGAAAGTCGACCCCAACTGAGTTGGAAAAAAGCTTGGTGGATCATCCACCTCATCGCTTTAGTTATAGACTTACCAGATAAGACAATTTTATTCGATATAAGCGATCCACCGCATATTTGCATGTATGGTCTAGTCGTCGTTTTGTAGATGCCGACGTGCCAAGGCAGTTCTCCACGCTGAGCGTACGTTCCTCCAATGACCAGGTCCACACCTTCAGGTGTCAGTCGACCACATTCTGTAAAAAAGTTAGTACTATTATTTATAGAGATTTCATAATAGAATTCCGAATAACAAATGTGTTAGACTGGACTTGAATCCTTTAAAGCGGGGAACACTCTCCAATGACGGTTAGGTTCCTACATGAGGGAAAGGCCAGTTTTTCAAGTCTAGCCATATTGAACAAAAATACAAACATGTACTTTTCTACTAATTTTAGTATTTTTTAACACTGAACAGTTTCACCACAAGGCATCGTCAAAGATTATACATAAGTATGTGGTCCTATAAGATCCTAAAAGCCCAAGCCAATTATTATGTCGGGCCAATCTCTCAATGTGCCTCTGCCACTGCCACTGCGTCGGCCAATCACAACTATCAGACACAGGTGGTACAGCTATGCTTTTTCTCAGTATGAATGGTGGCTTTCTCATAATTCTATTTCAATCCAAAGTTTGTCTGTAAGAAATGGCTTCTTAGCGTCAAAGCCTGCCTCTGTATTTTAATTTGAAGGCATGTGTACTGTAAGTTATTATGATTATGTACGAAGTGTAATGTCTATTTCTCACATGACCAGTTATTTCGTTGGTCTCGCGTAAAAAGATGTGAGTGTACTGTTGCTCACTGGAAATCTTATATACGTTCAAATCACGTCTGCTGATCGTCAGATCAAGATGACTTCACCTGTCAGCGATGCATCACTTGCAGATGAATTGTAAATGGATCAATATCTGGAGTTTATAACTAGTAGCTGTTAGCCCTCCACCAAACTCAGTATTGTGGTGGCATATGAGAGAGGATGGTGCGATTCATTAAATGTCATTGAAAGGAGTTATATCAAATCCATAAATCCTTTCTCGACTTTTAATTTGTATTCATACCAAAGGTTTGAAAAATTTGACATAATAGACGATCCGATTAGTAGTTTTATAATATTTGTATTGAAGTACAGACCCCTTACAGATAAGTTAATGTCAATAGGATGATGGATAAGGAATAAAATAAACAATATAATATAAGAATAATAATAAATTTATTTAAAAAATAAAAATATAATTATCCATCCTGTTAACATTACTCTTGTTTAAACTAAAAACATTTTTTATTAGAGTATTAGGAACATTTTCATAGTAAGTGTTGTAGGAATAACCGAGTTCTTGTTGTAATTACAATAAGGTAGTTGACTGCGTCATTTTTACAATCAAAGCGCAAAAGTTCATGGCCATTATTACAATGCAATATCTTATTCATTTACTTTGCTTTGTGAGTGACCGTCTGTTTACAAGAAAATAGATATATACGTCATAATTTGTTACGAACAAAATTAAATGAGTGAGGTACATAAATATCTATATATATTTTATTAGTGTCTTTGGATAATATGCTTACTTTTATAATACTAGTTAGTAGTGGTATCTATCGGCATTATTTAAAAGTAAAAGAAGGATTTATCATATCGATCACAGAATGTATGGCAAAGTAATTAAATTAAAATTAACTAATAAATAATACACATACATAAATATAATACACATACATAAATAGTTTAATGATAAATAAATAAATATGTTAGGAAAATTTAATATAAAGAGTCTCAAACTAAGGAGAGCATAAGCTATTCATATCCCAATTACCTAAAAGAAACAATATTCTTATATACCTACTTGTAAATAATAACTTGAAAGTAAATTCTTTCACTATTCTATAGCAGCATTGTTCCCAAATGCTATAGACTACTATTTATCCCGGTAATGTGTTCCTGAACGAACGAGAAAACGATAATAGAAAGATATATACTTAGAGGAAAGTTGGTCAACTGTTAATGATACTGTATCAAATGCTTTTGAAAAGTCAATTTCTAAAGTGTATAATATCACTGAATTTCTCTCCAAATCTATTTTTATTTCTATCTGGAATTGGTCCCATTCTCCAATCGTCTTCACTTATTTCGTAATTCAATGGATTAAAAGTAGTATCTATTTTATCATTATTATTAGTATTCAATCCATTATTAACTTTATTATTCGCATTATTATTAATATTTATTGTGACAGAATTAGTAGTAGGACTATTATGCATATAATTTTCTTTATTTGGTTCAACTTTAATTTCGACACCATCGCTAGCATAAGCAAAATTTGTTACATAAACTTCAACCTTATCCTTAATTAGTATAGTTATATTGGTCCCATTTTTGGACAAACCTGGTCTGCATAGAGCGACGTAGTCCCATGATCCGTCAACACACTTCATGTATTTCAAAGTCTCAGGGGTGTAGTAGTTAGGGCTGTTACAGATGGGGTTCACGGTGGTTCCGGGTTGGACGTAGTTTTTGCAACTTTTGAATGCAGTGGTGCCAGGTATCTGGCAGTTGTAGGTGACGCTGGGATCTGGTTCTATTTTGCAGAATTCTGAAAGAAAAATAATGTTTTTTAAGTGACTCACGTTCCTCAACACTGGAAAAAACACTGTGCTGGTTCAAGTGTGGTCGAGCCTATTCATATCGTTTAATATTTTGTAACTTTTAGAATAGTGTGGCTCGAAGGCAAGGTACGCGCATACGCCATAAGCCACACCTCCTTATAATTGAACTAGCCAATGAGGTATAAGCAATAAATTATACCTATACATTTGTTGTACTTATAATTTATTGCTTATACCTAATTGGCTAGTTCAATTATAAGGAGGTGTAACTTATGGTGTATGCGCAGCTGGAAACTGGTAGAAGCTTGTAGAAAGGACTAGAACCACCTTCTCGTATGATATAGACGTCTCATATAATATATGACGTCAGATGTGCCGCGTTTAGCTTGCCTACACGCCACACTAGTTTTCTAGATCCTAATTTACACGGGAACACATTCCCGGTGGAAAAAATGGCCTAATATTCATCATCCATCATTACCCACTGAGCCTTTATCAGACCAAGTTGAACTCCGATATTTTCCATGAAGCGACTGCCATCTGACCTGCACAACCCATGGGCGATATCGAAGTTAAGATCAGGAGCAATTTTAAAAAGCTCCAATTAGCCGTAACGACGCAACAACTAATCAAATACTGCAATATACTCACTTATACATGTAGGTATGTCTTGATATAATCCTCCACCGATGCAATACACCTTCTGGGTCCCGTTGCCATCTCTTCCACCGTCAGGGTCGAGGAGACCATATCCCTTTTGACAGCTAACAGTCAGAACATAGTTCTCGAACTGCTGGCCAGGTCTTGCGTTGGGGACATTCGAGACCTCATAAGTTCCATGGTCAGGGTATGGAGGAAGAACGCAATCTCCAGGTTTTGGTGTTCTGGAAGTTAGGAGTATAATTGAAACCCAGTGGTTAGTGAAGCTGCCTAAAGCTCTGAACTCAGAGGCCGTGGTTTCGTGTAATTTATCTATGATATGTACATTTAGAAGGATATAAGTATGTTTATCTTCTCATGTCGAAAAATTTGAATTATGATTTCTAAAGTTATTTTATGATACAGATTTTCTACGAGGTTTTCTGCGAATCTGTATCATAAAGAAACTTTTTAATCATTATAGTACAGTCTACTAGCAATAACAGGCTAAAGTCTGTCGACCATACCGCCTTGTTGTGTTTTGCCACTATATTACTGTCGATAAGTTCTCCAAGTTGGTGTTTCTCAAAATGCCTAAACGTATGAGAAACTTCCTATAACTAGATATTAGAAAACTCTGCAAGCCTCGTTTCTTTAAAACCTACTCGTGGTCTTATACCCCTCATATAACAGTTTCATGACTGCTTCGGTGGCGTGGTCGGTAGTGCATCGGCTTTTGACTCTGGAGTCTCGGATTCGTTTCCCGAGTCGAATGAAATATTTGTGTGATCCGCAAATGTTGGTTTCGGAGTTTGGGTGTTTTCTATGTATATTATGTATTTATTTATAAATATATAAGTATGTTTATCAGTTGTCTAGCCCATAGCACAAGCTTATAGCTTAGTTTGGGCTACTAAAACTACTATTTTCACTTATCTAGATACAAAAACACATGCTTATATTAGTTTACTATGAGCTTGACTGAGTACTTACGGTTTAATAACAGGGGTTCCTATTCTGTTGCAGAGTTCGTCAGTTTCGTCTGATCCATCCACACACTCTTGTATCTGTTGAAATACACGTTACTTCAAGTTAACAGTATAAACTAGGTACCTATGCAATGCATGCTACTAATTGCAAATGTTGAGCGGAGCAAATTGTCTGAATTTATTTTATGCTCTATTTTCATGATTTCAGAGATATGCACTCCCGGGTATGATGTCGACCAGCATGCCAAATTTGGTCAAAATCGGTGGAGCCGTTTCGGAGGAGTTGGCACACAAACGATTTACACTTGTCGTCTAAGATTGAGCTTCGCTATAAATTGCAAGTTAGAATATTTATTTATTTATACATGCTTTATTGTACGCCAATACAGTATTAAATCATACAAGGAGCTTAAAATTCTTGTAGCAGTACAATGGGCGGCCATATTGCATAGAGC